>OX602118.1:5249465-7649465 GCA_951449985.1 Falcaria lacertinaria | reverse complement strand
ATACAAATTGAAAATTACTTTCAACTATTCGTATAAATTATTTATCTAAAAAATTGACGCGGATGCCCTTGTTCCTTTATCTTGCTTTTAGTTAAGTAGTAAGCATTAGGCATTGCCCGCAAAATATCAATGATTGAGAATATCAAATATATGGTTATTTTCAGTATTTAGTATTGTATACTAACGTTTATTTTGAATGGTGATTTAAGGTCCTGCTTTTCCATTCTGAGTTATATATTTGCTGAAGTGGAATTTTTAATCAGAATTAGGTTTTTTAAACACTTCCATACAGTTACTGCAGGAACTTACTTTAATTATGCATAATTGAATTTAATATCTAATTATTAAGGGTCAACGCTCGCTACTAAGACATCATTAATATACCTATATGTTTTATTATGACTCAATTACTACGTCCATTCATAATAAATAGTAATTAACAAGGAACTCGTATTATGGCCATTCTCACCGCAACTGTATCACGAATCACGACTCTAAACAGTGACATAAGCGACAGACGTAAAGTGACGTTCCGTGTATTTACATTATTTTAGATAATTAATCTATTTCTAATAACTTTATTCATTTAATATCAACAAAATGCTATGAATCACTGTTATTATGAATTAGTAAGTGAAACAAAAACTATGATTGTGAGGTGCAAATTTATTTGTTTACCGATTCAAATAAATTAAATTAAAGTATCTGTTGGTAATGTCATAATAACATATTTTTACTCAATGCATATGAAAGTAAATACGATCTTAATAACGAAAATACAAATTCTAAAACTTTTGTCTGTCTGTCTGTTAATCTGCTTGCTCCGGCTATCTAATCTTTGGAACGGTTGAATCAATTTTAATAGGCACATTTTCACTGGCAGATAGATTTAAGCTGCAACTACGCCTACTTTTATTTTAGAATAAGAATTAGGGTTCCGCGTAAAATAATAAGACTCATGAAATTTTGATCAAAATTGCGCGAGCGCAGTCGCCGGTCATGGCTTATGTTATATTCTGAATAGTCAATAAGTGTGTGGTCGACCTACACATGTCTGCGAAATTAGGTCTATGATTTGTGCATTTCTAAATTTGAGTTGATAACAATAATTGCTTTGATAGTTAGAACAACTGTAAATATGGGATAAATAGGTTTCCATAGTGCCACCATACCTCGAGGAACACCAAAACACTAAGCCGTATTTTTTTATGATTTATGCTACCGTTAATTGTGTTTGTACCGTTAGTGGACTTCCTTTCCCTATTATTATATTTCCCCGGATTACATAACAGCTATTAAGTAATCCGGAGGAAAAACCAACACTATGAGATTATATATAAATATTTATTTAAAATAAATACTATATAAGTAAGGTTTTTAATATGGATATTATCATAATTAACATCGTGTTATTTTATTTTTAATAGAAGAATAGTAAAATACATTCCTTCGTTTTTTTAGATTTCCTAAAGTTAGTTAAACTAGGTGTCCTTACATGAGGTGTGAAGCTATATTTTGAGACGATGCTTTAAAAGTTTTATAATTATACTCATTATCAATTAATATATTTTAATTAATACATAAAAGTTCTAAATAGTCTTCAGCAGGCTTGTGTGAAACATTCAAATGAGTGGAAGTACTTAAGTATTATATAATAATGTATGTACCTTTGTTGAGTTTGCGTTAGTTATCCGTGCTGTTGATATTAGGGATTGTAATGTAAAGTACACTTAAGTTAAAACCCTATTAATAATTAAAAGCGATGTAAGTGGAGGCTAAGCTCGATTTCATGAGCTATGCCCGCCCGTTTCATTATAATGTATAGGCCTGCGCTCCGCTTGCTCATTAGCAACATTATTATCACATGAGACGTTTATTTAACAAGAGCAACGCGGGTGCCTCAATTATATACAGTTATGTCAGTGAGACGAGGGACTTATAATTGCAGTGCTTAGCTGTCACTCATTTAGTCAGAGATGTCGATCTCCGCTTAGATGCGCCCAATTAACTCTTATTATAGCGTTTAATAAAAATTATAAGTATTAACTTACACGCCCGCGAAATTACGTCTCAAATTGCGTCGCTAAATACAAGATTCTCCATTTGGAGTTGGCCCATAAAAAAAACAGTTACCAAAAATACATAATGTGAGTGTTGTTACCTTATTAAAATTAATTCAAGAAAAATTTGCGCTTGTTTCGTTAATTTCGAAGCGGACGGGGTCGATCAACGAGCGTCCTCGCAATGCTATTACCATTTAGAGCGATTTTCAGTTAATGAAGAGTGGTATCACAACGTGTCTTGTGATATGCACCGCCACGCGCCTCTCCGAGCGATAATCGCTCTTATTATGCGCAGTCAAATTTTACGAGCGCTTCGGTTGTTAGCTGCTACCAACAAAATGATGAAGCGACTCGAATTTAACCTCTATTATTATGAATAAGCTTGATAATTATTCTATGTAATGTCACACAGAATAATAGTTGGAACCCAAAGGGAACTAGCGGCTGCAGCTTTATTGATTTGCGCACACATCGGAATTATTTATTATGTTAATGGTTAATCCGATAATAAGGGTCAATATGTGCGGGTTTTGCAAGCATCCAAGCAAGGTTCTGCAACGCACAAGTGATACCCCTGGTGTTGCAAGCGCCCTTAGGCTACGGAAACCGCTTACCATCAGGCTAGCCGTATGCTTTTTTGCCACCTTTGTGGTGTATAAAAATACCATAGGTAACATCAAAGATGCAAAAACCTTCAAATCATTATTTGACGCACTTTGTTTCGATCCGAAAAGATGATGCCCGCAACTTGCATTTGTTTTTTAATGCATTTATAATAACAATAATAATCAAAAAGTACATAATGATTGCGCAGGCGCCTGCAACGTCCGGTGTGTAGAGCGCCGCGCTGCACTTTTCTTGGTTTTCGAGTCCAAATTCTAGTTAGCGGGCGCGCGATTTCTTTTTAAAAAGGTTAACAAGATGGTCTCGTTTCGGTCGTTTTTCGTGCCACGATGCCTTCTTTTGTGAACGGGTGAGCTGTTAAAAAATAAACGAACTCTTTGTTTCTCGGGTAGTCGGGCCGACCTCCGACGCGGTCCCTAGTTTTTATGCCCCCTTATAACCTGTGTATTACCTACGTGTAGGTATCTAAGGTTTTTATGGTCGCCCGGTCAGTTCTTCAATGGGCTAAGGAATTCGATCGAGTCTCATTGTTCATCTCAAATATCTCCACGTATACGTAGTTAGGGGTACGAGAAGGGTATCAATTACTCGCCGGCCTTTTAAATGAAAAAATAATTACATTTCAGCTTTAATCAGTACGTAATAGGTAGCTAACTGCCATATATTTTATTTCAATGGTTTATATAGGTTATATAATAGGCTTAGATTAAAAGCATTTTGTAGACTCACTTAAAACTGAGCCGTAGAACTTATCTGTTTGAATACATATAAAAGGAAATCATTTCATTACCTGGAATTTAAGAAAACGCTTTTTTATATTTTATATAGATAAGTTACTACTAGGATAGATACTTTCAACATTTCTATCAGTATAACTGTTCATATTAGGTAATATCATACATTCATTACTACGCGTTCTGTGTAAAGTTTTCTCAAAGAAAATATTTGTACGACGGTGACTCTACGTATTTTACGATCTGACCCGTTGTTTTTTTTTTGGTTGAACTTTTGACGGCGGTCTCGCGGTTGCTTTTGACCGGCGCACTAATAAAATATTATGATCGTATGTTTAACGCGTGTTGTGTGTGTCGGACCTTCCTTTTGACATGATCGTTATTTCCCGACTCCACCTTAGCGGTCGCCTTTTGTACCCTAACTGGTAACAACATTATTATTGTGTCAATTAAGGCGATATAAAACGCCGCTTAAATCACGGCTAGTTAACACAGTCCTATCTTGTTGGTATAATGATGTGTTTATGCAAATCGTTAGTGCGGCGAAACGAGAACCTACGTTCCTCTCGCTCTGACTAAACCGGGGGCGTGTAATAGGGATCGGTTCACAGGCCCTAGTTAAATAATAAGCGGCGATGCGCCCTGTAACTATAATTTTCTTTTGTTTAGACCGCCGCGGTGCCTCTGGGCCTGGAGCGAAATCGCCACAAAACGAGTTGTAAAAAATATACTCGCACACAAGCTCGTGCGCCGCGCTAATCGTGTGACTCGTATTGATGGATTTGACTTTGGCTCCTTTTTGACCGTTCCCACATATGTAAGTTGAAAATGCTAAGATTAAGCCACGCCAACGCTCACTCAACTTACATTAAGAGAATATTGCTTACAAAACATATTGAAGTTTAAAAAAATTCAACATATTTTTTGATTAAACTGTAACCTACCACTTTTCTCATCATATATCTATGTAAAACACATTCCTTGATATAGATAGAGTGATAACACAAATGACATAAATAATCACGTTAGTCACATAACAGACACAACACGAGTGATTCATAAATTGAGTCAAAACACTGAAAAATAAATTAGTAGAGTGAGTAACGCGAAATAACTGTGAAGCTGGGTGTCAGATTATTTACTGTGAAATGGGCACTTGTTCATTCAGAATACTCAATTGACCAAATGATAAAAAAAATGTTACGTCACGTTAGTAATATAATAACTCCGATTTTTACGCAAATAATAATAACAAAAGAAAAACTAATAATCACTTTTCCCAATGTTAAAAAACGGTCTATAAATTAAAAAATATTTTTTACGTACATAGTTTTCGTCACTCGATAGTCATACGAGTAATACAAACAATAATGGTTATATTACAGTATTCTAATTACATGCAAACAATGTCGTTTTTGGTGATTACAAAGCAGGTGTACTGATCATAACACGCAATGCAACATTCAAATAAAAAATGTGTCAATCACACATCAAAATATTACCTTTATTGGTCTTAAATATTCTGTTTTAACGAGTAAAGAATGCCACGTCAATAAATATAGTGATGTCGCTTTTTCAACGACGGCTTGCCTGCTGTGGCGACAGCTTTAATCATTTTTTTCATTCGAATGATACCCTTAGACACCTAATTTGCTTAATAAATAGGCATATAAAGGGAAAATAATGGGTCTTCAATTAAATTGTTTCCATACGATACCGAGAAGATCGGATAAATATTCAATTGCGATAGTAAATTGTGTGTTTAATTGAAAGCTTTTTTGTGTACATCTGTATGAATGATGTATTCTTAGCAAATGCAGTGGCTAGTTCCGATTATGAAATCATTAGACGCGATGTAGTATTCGATATCGAAAGAATGTGAGTCTGATTAGAGTGCCACCGTTAAATAGTGGCACATTAGTGATTCACACAAGTTCAGTGGACAATTAGCAAAGGCTGTCCACCTCGGCGTGATGTATATATTCATCGGATGTTCATTGATTACCATAATCGATACCATCGCGCGTGCCGCATACGGAACAAGTGGCTCTTGAGCGTTTTCATTCAATGAGATGCATTTAAAAAAGATTGATTGCTTTCATTAAAAAATTCGTCCTACCTTGCCCAATAATTTATCTCAATCTTTTGAATTAGGAACTACTGTCCACTTAGTAACAATAATCGAGGATTTAAGTACTCTATTAGTTTTCGGATACCCAAAGCACAAACTTCGCCCAGTACTGTGTCCAGTACCAGTCCAGTCCTTATGCATTTATTGATGTATGCATTTGATTGTAGGATACGTCAACGTCTGCGCAGCGGTGTGCCTGCTGCTGTTGGTCGGCGGTATCTTCCCACGTTCGTCTGCGGCGCCCCATCGGAGCCGGGCTACCATGGATCGTCAACGACGCGCCACCGATAATACGACTCTCCAGAGCTCCACAGAGAATAGCTTCTGGGCCGATCCTTGCGATTATAATGGCTCCTATGTAAGTCAACTGAACTTCGTACTAGTTGAATTTAATAGCAATTACATTTTTATCATCACGACGACATTGTAACACATGACGGGGCAATGTCGGGGCGCGGCGGCAACAAAAACTTTGTATTACACGTAGTATATTATCTACTCTGAGGTATTACCAAGCCATTTTTACCGTTATGCTGCTTTCGCATGCATGGTTGGGTTGCATGTATTTGGACGGCAAATAAAATTGGTTATTGGTATTAAATTCAACTGAATCAAGGTATAGTCCCTATGTGATGTGATGTAGTCCATAAAGATAAGCAGTGGAGTTCAATTTTCTGAGCAATGTAGTGTTTGCCGATGAGAAGAGTAGATTTTTTGGGCTACCTGTTTGATTATTTGATTTGGAAACTCACGAGCTACAATATCCAGATACGCGATTATGATATTCATACCTAAAACATATTAGAGTTCACAACAAATGACAGCAATACTATCCAAACAATATTTATTGGATGTGAAATTCGCTTTTTCTATGATACAAAAGATGATACACCGTATACGGTGTGAATAAATCTGCAAACTCATTCGTTAGCTCGTAATGTTTTGTCATACCTTGCTCTACCGGTTCGCTACCTGGCAGTAACATGAGTACGACTTGAGCTGTATCAGAATAGTGCTGCCATCGTATTACGACCTCTGATTTAATATTTAAGTTTTTTTTTCTTTTTCAGTCAAAACCAGATTTCTCTAAAGAACTCGTGCGGAAATTCGTTGCACAAACAAGAAGCGCACTCACGACAGCGTCGAAGTACAAGGACACATTTGTAAGTACTCCAGTTTGATGAGTTTGTCCGCTTTCATTGATAGATCATGTGCGGTGCGAGGTGACCGGTGCGTAGTATTTGCGAACGCATCGATATGCCCGCCGCGTCGCGCTAAATGAACGGACGGAGCCTGCGGCTGACCAATACCAATAAAACTTTAACCAACGAACGACGACGCATGCCTTCAGCGCTTGAGTACGCAGATATGATTGATTTATGAATGGAGGGTCTGTAGTATTATTCAACCTTCGCCTATACTGATGAAGGCGTCCTGCCTTAAGAAAAAGAGAAATGTTGAGATTTCAAAGGTTTTATGTAAATGTCTTAAGTAAATGAAAAATATTGATTCAGTTAAGGCCCGGATAAAGTACTTATTGAGGTCGAATTAATAAAATACTATTTACTACGACTGATGTGAAATATTGATAAGTAGCCATTGACCCATGCTATGTCTGTAACTTTAGGTGTTCTTAAAGTACAAACATAAGCATATTCATTATATTCCCATAATGTTTAACGCGAAATTTGACCCATTAAAAATTCAGTGCGTGCACGTTTTAACGCGGTCTTCTCACCGCGGGCGGCGGTGACGGCGCGCCGCGCAGAGAGATTGCATCGCGCTGCGCGGGCGCCGGTTTCGCCTCTCTACGTCCGCCCGCCCGCTTCCTCCCATTTAATTATAATTTTGCACTGCACTCGTGTGCCCTGACGCCAATATCAACACTGGTCGGGCTAATATCCTCAACAAAATCAAACTGCAATTCTTGAGCCTGTAAACGAACTTTATATCTTACAACCAAAATATTATAATTTAAATATAAAATGTAATATTTTGATAATACTAGACTGAGTTACGAGCCTTGTAGACAATTCAACCTACATTCGAGAATTCGTAAAACATTCACGAATTATCAGAAACAACGTTTAGCATGTTAATACAACGTTTCATACGACGGTTCTACCATTCCAATCCTAGGAATATAATAATTTCCGAATCGGAAGTAAGTTGGGCCGATCAACGAGAAATAATGCGATGTCGATGTCGCGCCTCGAATCATTTATGGCAGACTCTCCACTATTTTATTCCACGGTCGTTTAGTTGACAAGTTTGTGTGCTATACATTTCGGTGAACATTGTGCCTGTTATTGGTGGACGGAGAAGCGAGCAGTCAATGGTATCGGAACAATGGCCGAGTTTGTATCGAATGTGTCCAGGCATCGATATTGGTGTTCGCGCATGAGGTATGGTGGCATTGTAATAGGCTCGGCGGTCGTAACGACGGCGACGTCCTGTCCGCTGCCTCCTCGTAAAACGACATTATCGACTCACAGTAGCCGGAACGAGGTACAGGACGGTGCGCGTACGCTTCGAATACTGATTGCGCATTAGTATTGCACGACACACCTGCCCGACGATTTTTTTCTGTCTCTCCCCTTAATGTCGGTCATTCGTTACTAATGTATCATATTTTATTGCGATTTAGACGCAAATCGGTGGCGAGGATCACCATTGTTTCTCATAGCACAAGGAAGCTTACTTGGTCTTTGTCTCATTTACGTCACTTAATTGTGTGTCCATCAAAATTGTTGTAACGTAGGTCCTAAGATCAAGAATAGTATTAGTCATACGGTATAAGACGAGATAACGCGCGCGATAGTTACACAGAGAGACAGTGTACCCTAAATAAATCAAAGTGCCACATCTGTCGTCAAGCCCATTCCGTATAAATAATAACTGGCCGCCTTGTACTAAGAACGCAATAACAAATTCAACGAACTCTACCGGTACTGTGTGACTCGCCACCGGCCACCGTGTGAATGTGTCATAACACTTAATGCTTTTGACTACACCGGTGTCATATTATCGCATCACATTTTCGACAGTGGAATTTGGTCTGCATCCTTAAAAATATCCTCGCATACTTTTGGAATTGAATTAATTGATGTAACAGTAAGTATATTCGCAATGTAACTCGATCAGGCGGCGTGAGCCGACAACGGCATGCCGCGGGCGGGTCATGTGCATCTGCACCGCTTATCTCTTCAATAGCATACTATTATAAGCATGCAATTACATAGCTTTACATACAGTATGTAGATACATAGAGGCATGCCGTTGTTTACACGAGGCGACAGGCTGTCTGCGACGGTTGGGTGCGTACGTGTGCCGTAAATATATCAATATGCCGCGCCTGTGTGGGTACATGTTTATTTGATAAGCTTCCGATGTTTCGAGCTAGGCATTCGGATGCTAGGTCATCAAATTTCTCACTTGTTGGCCACCCACTAGACTCTGAGTTCAGCGTAAGCAGTCGAACTCGTACGTGAACATTTATTAGTATCCACATTCTCGCTAATGGCGTTTAGGGAAAGTACCTGAATAGATTGATAGTAAGATAACCTGACGATATGAAAGTTACTTATTTGTAAAGTCTAGTCAAATAAACTGTCCTTTTGTTAGATTTGAAGAATATTTAAGATAGGTTATTGTTGATTTTAGTTCGTCATGAATAAAATTAAAAATATTTATAGTAAACATTATCCAAAGTATTTAGCTTTCGTTCTTTAGTACGAGAATCTGTTTCAGTTAAGACTATCATGTCAAGTTGGACAGTGGTACAAAGTGCAGTTAACTAAAAGTTTGTGACAAGTAAGTAGGCGGTTAGGTAACGTTTCGGATATGGCGTGATGGACCGGACGCACACCTGTGCCACTGACTACATAGCACATTCCATCTCAGCGACGTCGCTACCAACTACCTAGCATAGCCTAAATGTATTGTTTAATTACTTACTACTACTATACAATATTTTAACACAACTTATTTACTCTGTGGTACCTTCTATGCTTCAATATCTCAATAGTGTAACAAATAAGACATGAAATAGTTTTACTTAATAAATTAGGTCTGAACATTAATAAAAAAAAAAAACCTACCTAGGTTTTATAGATTTTACTTTTTGTTTAACTGTTTTTGTTAACCTATAAAATTATTTTCTGTAATCGGTAAACAGTAAAAAATGAGTCTATAATGTAATATCTTGATACCAAACGTTATCGATCTCTAAATTACAAATGGTAAATATTCCATAATTTATTAAATCACGATGCGATAGCCGATAGCGGTACAATAAGAATTTTCGAGGGTCTGGGTCCGATATGGGTATCGGTAACCGTTTTTAATTACGAGTATTGTTATCCAACTATATTGTCTACGGAACGATCACCTAGCCAATGCATCTGCTGCCAACAATAAAATTGTGACCACGTGCCAAATGTTTTGAACTTTGATGGCGTTCTTTAAAGTTTTGTTTTGATTGACCCTTCCTTACCCGACACGTTATGCACTGGTAGTGTCAAATTTTAATGTTAAAACGGTTCTGTTACGTGAAATATGTTTAGTGCTAGGGTCTGGTTTCAATATCATCTTGCGTGATCTTCGGTGACCAATATGTATATTATATTATCATTAATGTCCACCCGTGCTTATTGATTGCACTAGTTGTGATGCAAGTTTATATAGAATAAGCGGCTGAACACGGTTCTAGTAAAACTGGTATAATGTTTATACTGGGAGTACAATACCGCGTGACATTTCGTAGAACTATTTGCTCAGACTAGTTGAGACTAGATAACCTATGTCACGGGAGGTTTAATTTCAAGGCAGTAGGTATATATGAGGTAGGAAATATCAATAAAAATAATGAATACCTATATTAAACACTACCTAAAACGTCACGGTTTCGCCAAAAAACAACTA
Source organism: Falcaria lacertinaria (assembly GCA_951449985.1). Classification (NCBI taxonomy): domain Eukaryota; kingdom Metazoa; phylum Arthropoda; class Insecta; order Lepidoptera; family Drepanidae; genus Falcaria; species Falcaria lacertinaria. Next base: position 7,638,990 of record OX602118.1, on the reverse strand, counting down.
ATTAGCTCATGAGTAGCAGACAATTAGCTAACCGTGATTCCTTATTTATACCAATTATCCGGGAAACTAGCCCAGACTTATAGGCGTTATAGTCTTATTAAAATCGTCCTTTTCCATAAAAGTCAATGAGCGTAATCCACCAACCAGTTCTTCTATTTTCATCTTACTCTGAATTACCTGAGTACATATTACACACATACCTACTTACATTGGTCCACGGTGACTTGCTCTCCAATTGTCGACCATAGGTGGAAAATCTATAAGTTTACATTTCTTTGTTCCAGGCCTATAAACTGCATGACTATCGCAGTTTCGACGCACTACGCGAGATGTGGGCAACCGAGGATTGGCTCAAGAAGTTCCCCTGGTACCGCGAGGAGTTACTTCCGAAGGAAAAAGTTCTCTACAGTGGGGTGCCGGATGATTATGTGGATAATCTGGTGGTCAGTTCTTTATTTAAACAACTTGGTGACGAGAGCAGGACGTTCTTATGGTGTCACGTCTGCTCGTAAAAGAAAGCAGTTTAATCCAGGACCTGTGATTGCAAGGTCTCGGAGTACTGTACTGCGCTTTACACTTCGTGACCTTAGTTAATAAGTCTTCTTTACTCTACTGAGTAAACTACTGGTATATTTTTTTATACCACTAAGGTGGCACACAAGCATACCTACGGCCCACCAGATGGTGAGCAAGCATCGCTAACAATCCCAGGGGTATCACTAACGCTTTGCCGACCATGTTGTTGATGAGGACTCACCGTGGTAGCAGCATTACTACTAGCGCCGCGTATCCTCGTGGAGAACTACCAACCTTCTCACCGCAAAAACACAACACTACATCTAAATAGTGTTATTTCACTGCGGTCTTCTGTAAGGTGGAGGTACAGTCTCCAGTCGTGCGGCTCAAATTTTAATGGGAAAACCCACGGGAGATCCCAATTCGTCCTACCTCTCCTAAATGTTCTAATAATAGGTATTGTCTATCCGTATCTCATCAATAGGTTTTTCCTTTGTACCATTGTACCATAGAGTATCATCTGGGGTCATTGTCAAAATTTACAGAAACTCATTTAGTAACTTGGTTTGAAATAATCAATGTGAACATTGTCTGATTAAAGTTACTTAAACGAAAACAATCACCGAAGGGCGGTGAATTCGCTGATGCCAAAAACGTGCATCCGTATGAGTTTTTCAATCAATTTCAAGGAATTGACATCGACGGTGGCACTCATTGTTGTCAGCCGACTATCGCTTACGTGAGAACACAATGGTTTCGTAATGTGGACGTTACAATCGACATATGTAACTGATTTATTTAGGATGATAATCTTGCAGTTGATAGGACATTATCTCATTGTAGTGTATGGTGTCTGAAAGTACACGGATCTACCTTAATGGATGATAACTGTGATTTTAAAAATATTTTTCTTTTTGTTAGCAGAAAGGGAATATCGATGAAGTTATGCCGGTGATGTACAAGGCTCTGAAGATGATTGTCGCCGGCTACTACGCATTCGCGCATGAGGGGTTCAACGACCAAATCCTTTCGGACGAAACTCTCAAGACTAATATCACACAAATCATGCACGACATGAGAGCGGCGCTTTGCTGCTTTAGTGTAAGTGTACCTTGTATAATTTATATCTACCTTCCTTGGTCACAGCATCACGCGTGAACAGCTGGACCGATTTCGCTATTTATTTTTTGTGTTTAATGTTCTTATGAATGAAGAAAAATGGGTCCTGCGCTAAAAGATAAAACCTATAAAATTGTGGTCAAAATCCGATTACACGTGTACGATGTCGCGGGCCCAGCTAGTATATATATAGGCAAGGCTAGGCAAAGTAGCACGATGAAAATCATTTTAATGTCTGCTCTAGGAATGTTGAATTTATTGTAGATATATATCCCTAATAAGTTGTTCCTTGCGACGATGATTTCTCATTCAATACGAATTCGATATAAATATCAAGTTATTAGGTCTTATAATCATGACTAAGATTAGATGCAGTAGAGTAACGTATTGTTCTCGTTAATTTTTACAGGATGTATTAAATGCACGTGACCTTACAATACTACCAGTGCTCGACTCAGAAGTCCCAGATTTCAAGTCGGATAACAGAATGACCATCGGGATCTTGCTCTACAGAGATTCAATCAACTACTTGGAATACATCACGCAGGTGTTCCAGAAATTCTACGACCTTGACAACATCGCTTGAGGCATGCACTTCGATCATGTTAACTAAATGAACAACCTAACGTAATGTATTCATTTTGTTAGTGTATTCAGTGTTGAGTGTGAATCCAGTGGTAGCTCTAGACAGCTGGGTTCATTCTTGGCAAGATTTGGCTAAATATTAAAATATTCTTCTTAAAAGTTACGAGGCAGAGCTGCTCTTCACGTGTTAGCTCAATACTGTGAAACTCGCATTAGTGGTATTGAATGCACATTTGGCTGTTGATTAGCGAATTAAAGTAGTAGAAAAATATATTTGCCATTACATTGCCATTTTGGTCTAGAACGAATTAGTTCCTTTTTGTTGTAAATAGTAAGGAATTTAAAATGTATTTATTTATTACAGCTGATTAACATTCTAAATTTCCAGATTATCCTAGTCAAGGTCTTAAATTATTTATTTCTCGCTTAACTCCCTTTAGTACCAATTTCTTAATTGTAATATTTAATTTATATGTTAGTATTGGAGTTCATTCCACTATCTGGGGATGTGAGGGGTGATAAATTTGTTGAGTTGGGTCGATCGCGATCACGAGTGCGCGGCGCGTTGAGTGACAGTGATGTTGTGTGAGTAGCAACCTGGAGGCTGCAACCTATAATTTAATTGTACATTTTATTCCTAATTTCCTTATTATTACTTGACTCTTTGTTAACTATTTATATTACTGTTACAAATATCCAATGAAATATGTCTAGCTTTAATAGAGCTGTTAATTATATTATTGTAAAGTACAGAGCCAGTGTATTTATGACTTAATCATTATTTGTATAGTTCAAATAGTACCTATTTATAATTGGGCAAACATAATTTGAATGTTTGTGAAATTAATTATTACATACATTTAAAAAATATTTTGTTTCATTTTTCCTTGTAACATTTTGCCTCAAGAAACATTTTTGTCTTCTTTAAATGAATTGCAACGAATTACTCGTAATTTCGGTGTTAGCTTTTGCGGCACAATCTCGCTTACTCAGAAGTTACGTACTTACTCGTAAGGTCATGATGAGAGAAACCTGGGCAACCTCAAAAAAGTTGCTTAGCGTTTCGAATCGCAAGACTACAGTAAATAAGATTTTACTATTATACGCTACACATTTTACCTATGTTTTCAAATGTTTTTATATCACCTAAAAAAAGGATTTTTAATTTTTTTTTCAATATTTGACTATTTTAAACGGTATATATGAAGAATGGCTTACGTATCCAGTTACAAACGAATCACGAGAATAACAGGGTAGGATCTACATCACGACAAATTTTCTTAGCGTATTTTTTTATGGATAACAGAATTCTCGTAGCTTAGAAGACTTGAGTGTTGCGTGTCAGTCACTACGATTATATGTAAAACCAAAAGGTCATCATCCACTACCATGTCCATGTCCTTATCCCAAACACTTTTGGGGTCACCGCTAGAATTAACCCGAGGTGGCTGGTTACCATGAACACCTAATGCAAATAGACGAGTTAACTGGTTTTATTTATATCCGTATCCGTACGGAACCTTCATAAGCAAAGAGTATATAGACTGGGATAGACTGTATGACGAATATAGACTGTGTGTCGAAATTTTCATACATTTATTAGGCTAGTTTTGCCTGCCAGTGTTTGAACGGGTAAGAAGGAATTCCACTGCACCCACTGGTTGGTTAGGCCAGTGAATCCGCCACACTCCTTAGTCCTTGCTATAAACTCATAATAAATACGCGATACGGCGATAAACGCACGGTAAATTACCGTTAGTTTGGTTGCTTTTTTTTTTCGTTTTCAAATAGGTATTTGTTTTCGTTACAAAGTTAGTGTAGTACAGTAAAGTACAACAGATATATACCTATTATTGTATTGTTAATAAAGAAAATACCGCCATGGATATGGATGGAGTATAGCATGGGGTTCTTCAAAAAGGATTAATGTAGTTTAGGTTACGCGCGACTGATACGCCTGGTGTTGCAAGCGTCCATTGGCTACGGTGACCGCTTACCATCAGGCGGTCCGTATGCATGCTTGTTTGCCACCTTAGTAGTATATAAATACTTTTCAACAGTTACCACACTAAAAAAATAAATAAAGAACCACTGTGGTAACACATCTCATCACAGCGTTCCCATGAGTCGGGACTGGAAACAATTTCGTATCTTTACTCAACGCATTCACGACGCCCAGCGTATTTGCATTGGTGACTTGGTCACTTTGACAAATTAGTGCGGCCGGCAGAAAAATAATAAAAAACCATATACAAACTTCAGGTCGCACATGTTCAAAATACCATCACTCTAGTTCCAAAGGCGTAGAGGCTAAATTGACCTCGAAGTGAGTTTATAGACGGTAAATACAAGTTGCTTTTGTAACACGCTTGCTACCGATCACAAAGCATTGTCAAACGTCATCCGACATGTTTGTTTAATGTGTTAGTGGTAACCGCGAAGCTTTAATTTGTAGCCGGGAGTCCTCTAGGTGTAAGGTTTGGTTAGTGGATTAGTCGGGAGAATCAAAGTCAGCCGACTATTATTGATAAACCTACCCGTATTTGCTATTACCCACCACACGCTGTGGTTGTGTGGTTCTTTTAATCGTTGAAAAATCATGTAAAAGATAGCAGCTAGAGTAGACAGTCTACGTTTGCGTTTTTCTAACTTTATAGCGGTCGAAACACGCCACCTCGTCAAAGCAGCCGCACCGCAACAACACCGCGCATGCGACAGGAAAAACGGATTGGTAATATTAAGTTGTTTTTGCTACCGCGCCACGCTTACAATGTAGGCCCGATATTGAAGTGGTCTGTCTGTCTGTTTGTTCCGCCTAGTCTCCAAAACGGCTGTACTGATTTTAAGGGGATTTTCACTATCTGATAGATAGCTGATGTTAAAAGGCGTACGCTGAGAGACTTAGGCTACGTTTAAATAAGAAAAAATGGGTGCCGCGCAAAAAAAAAAACCAATGAAATGATAACAAAATTAACTCCTCGCGTATGAAGTCGCGGGCACAGCTTAATAATAAAACCATAATTATATTGCTATGCACCTCTTATGTAGTATTTATTTTAAAGCAAATTCAATCAGCTGCGCCTGACCGACAAGGTGAAGTCTTGTTGTCATACAACAGTCGGTGCTGCCACGTGTAAATGTGTTCAACATATTTACACATTAGCGACGAAAGCTCATTGAGAGTGACCTACCACATTGAGTATAGAGTTGAGGCACTTTTTTTTAGATTTTTTTTAGCGTATAGCGTTTTTTTTATAAAATATATTGTTGGGTCCTTATATTAGTTGGACTGTTTGTAAGTAAGCCGGGATGTTATATATCAGATTTTATATATAAAATGTTATATATAAAAATCAGAAATGTTTCAGTATTTATGCACAAATTACTAATATACACAAATTAATTAATTCATCACATATGGTTGGTCCATCGATAACGATTATAACGATAACCTTACAAGAGAGTCTTATCGTATAAAATTTCCAAAAAGGAGGGTTAGGATTTTTGGCGAAAAAATCTAAATTGAAGTCGTTTCAAAGTGCATCTAACTGATCCCTAAAATGGAAACAAAATATTTCCACATTCGTTTAACGATCTGTCGGCGGGTCTCAATGGCGTTTAGGGCGCACCGAACGCGCATGTGCCCTTTATCTCGCTCACGTTCCCTTGTTTTATTTATTAGAAAGATTTATTATTTACCGCGGGCTCGCACACGATGTGTCACGAATCTTGACCAAAAAACAAGGTTATGTTAATGTCCGCACGTGACAAACTTTTTTGGAATGGTGGAATTCTTCCTTTATCGCTTAAATACAAAAAAGTCATCTCAATACTTATGCTTCAGTACCACCGAAATTAAATGGTTTCGTTCAATTTATATCAAACTCTCTTCATGACACTTGACTTAATCATCTACGTTCATGACTGACTTTAACTTTCGTGCAAAAAAAAATTAAGTCGCATGTAGTGAATACTCTTCGGCAATTTGTTTTTTATACCACTAGAGTCTCAAGCATACGGCCCGCCTGATGGTTTGCGGTACCGTAGCTTATGGACACTGCATACTGCATGCAACACCAGGGGTACCACTGACGCGATGCTGACTCTAGCTTTAAAAATATCATGGTCCACTTTCGAGCCTCTACTTCCTATACTGGAGAAGTCTATGGCCGCCTAAATAACACAAACGACTGCATTTTTTTTCTCAATATTTTTCCAAGATCTCTTAGTGCCTCTACGGATGAGATAATGTTCACAGTTCTCAAGGTTCGATCAGGAATTATGACTGTACCAGAAATACCCACACCATTTGCGTAGTAATAAATAAATAGTTAATTGAACTGCGATTAAATCACACTTGACCTACGCAAAACCACACGTATGCCGTGACCGAGTAGGCAAACAAGCACACAAAAGAAAAAGCAAATATGTCTCAGGCCTTGTTTGATATTAGCTGTGTACTTTGCAAGCCCTTAAGTAAATGTAAGCTCTTGAGGGACGTGTTACGTTAAAGTTAAAACAATATGTGTTGCCAAGTGAAGTATTTGTAGGTAGTTCGCAATGTAACAAGGGAAATCACCTGTTGCTGCCACCCTCACCGCCCTGGCTGGAGGCGTGTCCAAATTTTGCTAGGTTTACAATATGGGCACTGTTCTTAACATTAGGTATAAGATAAGGCAAAGACAAATTATGAAATATTTGGTAACGTTTTCGTAATAAGTTCTGACTGAAATCCAATGACCTAGCCAGCTACGTCAAATCCGGGTTTTATTCATACGGGACCATGTTGTATTCATATATTAGCGCATTAGAAGGTACCGAGACGGGCTCAAGACTATATCGCTATAGTTTTATAAATATGCAACTACACATTTTTCACAGCACTTGGTGGTCCAAGGATAAATTTGCGTTCATCTTGCAGAATAACAAACGAAAAATTTGGTTGATACATAATTCGCAATCGCTTTCAGACGCATATACGTGTTGTGTCAATTATTCACATAATCAGACGCAGACTGTCTCGGAGACGAGATTGCAAGTAATTGTTTTTGATCTTATAAGGTCATAATGTTCCGTTTGAAAGACGCGGCCTCGCGCGCGCCTTCAATAAAAGGGCGCAAGTGACATAAAGTGGTATATTGACATACGCCGTATTAGCGCAAGTGTTGCGAGAGCGCTCTCAAAACTAGACAGGAAGTCAGACGCATTCCTTTGGACAGGCGTCGCTAACTATTGGCTAGTTTTTCATTTGTAAGATTAAAATTTATTTATTTTAAACATAAATATTTACCAGCTATCTTGCTTGCACTGTTATTATTAAATATACTAACAGCACATGGTCAAAATTCCCGTTCATTTTTAATTAAATTTTGAGATACTATAGATTTTCTTTATTAAATATCATATATCTTTAGTTTTTTGTATTTTCTTTGTTATATATAAATAAATAAAAGATTAAAATAACCAAACAAATCCAAATTATACAACATGCCAGCGTTAAGGATTTCTGACCAAACAGATTATTGACTTTAATTACCGTAACTCGGCTCTGACTACCAAAATGCTCGCTTACTTATGTTGCATTAACGTCGTTTTAAAACCAAGATTGGTTTACTATCCAATAGTGCATTCAACGAATAAACATAATTTAACTAGTATTGAACTTTGAATACATTCACAAGCCTAATCCATACTCCTATTAACTATATTTTTCCGTATCTAAAAAGGTAAAATGGAACCCTTTGTTGTACGTCTGTCTGTCTGTCTGCCTGTCAAGACCTTTTTTCTCAAGAACTCGTGGAGTTAAAAAGTTGAAATTAATATCAAATACCCGGGTCTATATGGTCTCTTTCAGCTGTGAAAATATCAAACCTGTAAATCTACACGAAGAAAAGATATTACCGTTTATTTCGCAAATTTTCGCATATTTTGTGATCACAAGGGAATCAAAACCTATAGGGTACTTCTCGTTGACCTAGAATCTTGGAAATTTGGCAAGAAGCAGTTCTTACAGCACCAGTAAAGAGAAAAATCGTACATATGTTGTTCGATAAAAAAAAGCGAATTTACTATAACAATCTTACAAAGAACGAAACCGTCGGTGCGCGAGTGCGACTCGCACTTGGCCGGTGATGATTTCTTATATTATCATTTGTATGTTTTACGATCATCTCTAAACTGATTATTATGTTGTCGAGAGACTTATGTCTCGACAAATGAAACCTAGGCTTAAGACTTCACTAACCGAATAATATGATGTATATTTTATCGAGGATAAAACAAAATGTTACAGAGATGAGATACTCATACCGATCCCATAAAACGCTCTTAAAGGTCTTTTTCTTCGATCATAAATAAAAGTCACTGGGTGGGTTGAATAACTATATCTTACATTAAAATTTTCCGGTGCAAGGGAAAAACAAACAACGAAAAAAATTATATGTATAACGAGTTAGCTTAACAATGGAAACTAGTTATAATATGTTGGTTTCCCCGTATAGATAAAACCTTCGACCCTATCCAATTCCCAGTGAGGTAGGCACCGGGATGTCATAATCACTAAATCATCTTCTTCAGTTAGCTGTTTCCTTTCAGCTGCGGGGTACTTTTGAAGGTTTCTCTCGACTATAACAAATTCTAGTTATTTTGCTGACAAGGGCACATTTATTGCTTGTCATCGCGGACAGACAAACGATACTTACACTAGCAGTGCGCTAGTTATATATGTGGCCTTAATAAGTGATTGTGGAGTGAGCTCCTCGCCTGGTGTTTCCCAGCATGGGGTTCTTCAAAAGGCATTTGAAGACATTTTGATAAGGCCGCCAACTAGCTAAATTATACCCCTAGTGTTGCAAGCGTCCATTGGCGGTGGAAACCGCTTACCATCAGGTAGACCGTACCGTACGCTTATTTGGTACCTATGTTGTAGAAAAAAAATATGCCCTCAGCTTACGTAGAAATCATCGTACGTACGATAGATTTGAAAGAACATAGACTTATGTAACGTTTTGCTACGTTCCTATTTAATTTGCAAGACTTATATTTAAATGTTAGCATTAAATCATGGTCACCCGTTTACATCCGTAGTGCAGACTTTAATATCGGTCAGTAGTCAGAGTACTCCGGAAAGAGAGAAATTCTTCAGCACCGGACATTAACGATTCTCACGCCACGTCGGCAATTATAATTCGCTGTGACTCATCGTCACTTCATTGGCGAAACAAATTGTTATTAATTATATGCGCGAGTTATTGCGAAGGTCGGTGTGTATAGGCCAATAAATAAGCCAGTTGGGAAATACTTCTAGAATTTACAGATTGTGTTGTGACTATGAAAATCTTTAACAATTTTTCAGGAAGACGTGAAATATATGTTGTAAAAGCTAGATCTATTGAACCGATTTAAAATAACACTGACACTATTAGTTTTAACTTAATACTATGTGGGTTAAAGGCCAGTAGAAATATGAAGAGACAACTGCGAATTACATGGCTCCAATGTATGACTCACAGATTTGAAGACTTTTCCATTCTTTAGAAAGCTTTACAAAATACCCAATGATTGTTTCGTTAATGAGTGCCAGAGACTTGTAGCAACAAGTTGAAGGATAAGTATTGTATAATGAAAGTAAAAACGTAATCTCCCGGACCTTTGCTAATGAGGCCGGAATAGTCGAACCGGATTTTGTGCCGTATAGCAGAAAAATAATAATTCTTTAATCCGAACGAATGTATTTATTAGATAGATCATAGAGAATAAATACCCAAAAATCTTTATAAGAATTCATCCAGCTCATGATTTTTTAAAACCCTTAGTAATTTTGTTATGGTAGTTGAGTTATTTTAGACGTTTAGGTCGGTATTTGTTTATATTCCGACGTCTTATTAATAATAATTTAAATTATTAATAATAATAAGTTATTATAACCCTATGCCAATCTTAACTGACCGTCCCCTTGTATTTAGTAACCAACCATAACCAACTAAAGTTGGCCTACGAATGCGTAAGTGATCTTTGGAATTGCAGATGTTCATAATCTGGGCATGGCAAATATGCCATGCCCAGATTATGAACATCATACCATAGGTAATAACCTATGGTAATACATAGAGGAATGTACCCACACTACTCTGATGTAATTTTGTGTTTCTGTGGAGATTAATATTTCTAGACCTCCTCGAGGATTCACTGTACTGGCAGTAAATATACCATATGCTGCTAGCACTGTGAAAACTCTCAACAATAAGTTCGGTAACGCGGTAGATACCCCTGGTATTGCAAGTGTCTATAGAGTATGGAGACTGCTTATTATCGAGCTTCACTCTTACAATAAAAATGAAGCCTACGTAACATTAATTTAAATAATTTGTAAAAAATATGTGAGACAAGCATTACGTTTAGATTAGGTAATCGCGCATCATCTGAACTCCGGATCTCATTGTATTCAGTTCCGATCTCCCAAGGCCGCGGGCCACAGCATCAACGAAAGTGATTCACGCCACACGACACGCAAAAACTGATGAGTAATTTTTAATACCGTCGATCTAAATAGGCTGTGCAAATATTTATGTATGACTACGGTACGAGAGATCGTTCGATTATTTACTTAATTCTGCACACTGAAAGACGATTTTTGATTGGCGTTATTTATCGATGGGTATCGGATATTTATTTTTACTTTCTCGTTCATTGATGAACATTTTATTATTATCAAGAACAAACCTAAAATAAGTCTGAATTTTATTTACGGTAAATTGTTACCAGTCTATAATAAGAGTTCAAAGAGCTGTGACAAATACGTCCTTCGTAGAAGAGATCCAAGGTGTTTCGGCATAAACATTGATATATTTATGGGAAAATGAACCTAATTAATTACTTGATTTAACTACACTGTGGAAACACGGCGCTCATTTGCTTCATTAAGAAAGCCCTACGGGTAGAAATTTGCATGAGCCCTGCTTGAGTGAGTAGCTAGCACATTCCCTAATGCAAGTACTCGGCTATTGATTCCCATATGATTCGCAGAACATGATTCACTCATAGGGATGTGCTACCATTGATGAATCATCGTACAAAAGATATTCACCTGTTCTGCCCAGATTGTGATGACAATTGGATGTTGAAATGCGTTCGAGTTTGCAAATAACAGTTAGTGTGATTCAGTTATGCAAATAGACGAACTATTGAACGGTTTGTTTGTTATATGAATGAAGTTACCGTTTATTTTTTTGTGCAATATCATTGCAGCATACTTTTAATAAAATGTTTAAGTATTTTTTTTAATGTATTAATTAGAATATTATTATGCTGTATAATACCGGTAGTTAGGAATCTGCTTCTTTGCCGCTAGATTATGATCTTTATTTTTAATCATTTATTTTTTTTATAAAAAAAAATCAATAACTAAGGAAATACATGACAATAAAATGAATTAACTAATGATAGCAAATAGTGTATTGAACAACATTATTGCAGGGATTCAAAATAAACAAAATCGATTTATATCAGTAGAAAAAAAAACATTATAAGGGAATTATCTTTAACAAATAATATTATAATAAATATCACGATCATCGGACCACCGAGTAAAGCGCCAAACGAAAGCAAATAAAAAAAACTCTAAGTTAGAAATAGCACACAGCAGCCTAACACAACAACTCGTGGATCAGTAACACTGTCCTAAGTAAGTAAATAATATGGAAAAAACAACAAATCTTGTCATAGGGCGTCAAAGGGGCCATTCACACGATCACAGATTACGGGCCAATTAACGCTCGCAGAACAAACTCGGACTATGGGAACGGAGCCTTATTTACTTAACTCCACACGACTCTTCTCGACTTGCTAAACAGTTGTTCTTGCTCTGTTTAGTGTTGGGAATGTAATAATGATTAAGTGTAAAGTGAGTGATTAGTCTGAGGCTAAAATGCATGGCGATTTCATGCAGAAATCTGTAATGTTGATTAATCTCCCAATGCTTATGTGTTATAAATAAATATTTATTAAAAATAAGGTTTTTCTTTCTTGCTTGCGCGTAGCTTGAAAAAATCCAATGTTTATATTTTCTTGTAACACAGAACTATGTAGTTTTACTTACTTGTTGTTATTAACTAGTTAGAGTTCAGTGGTACTAGAAGATAATTTTAAAAGCCGTGGTGGCCTTGTGGTTGAAGCAACGGCCTGTCATCTGATGGGCCCAGGTTCGAATTCCGGCCTGTACCAATGAGTTTTTCTAAGCTTAAGTACAGTGATTAATCATGCCATGAGCTTTTAAAATGAGAGGTAGGGCGATATGGGATTTCCCGTGGGTTATCCCATTTAAATTGGAGCCGCCCGACTGGGAACTGTACCTCCACCTTACAGAAGACCGCAGTGAAATAACATTACTTGATGTAGTGTTGTGTTTCTGCGGTAAGTAAGGTTGCCAGTGCTCCACGAGGATACGCTGAGCTAGTAGTAATGCTGCTAGCACAGTGAGCATCAACAACATAGTTGGCACCCCGTAAGTGATAACCCTGGTATTGCTAGCGGCTATAGGCTACGGTGACTGCTTACCATCAGGTGAGCCGTATGATTGTGTGCCACCTTAGTGGTATAAAAAAAAATAGGCGGGTAGTATAGTATTTTAGGTAATTTTAGAAAACCTTTATTATATAATACGTTCAATTTTGTTTTTTCAATGAAATTATCTCCGACCGTGTAACTTTCAGGATAAACAGAGCGTACTAGGTGCTCATAAAAAGAATTTCAAGTTTAAACTATTGTAAAAAAAAGAACGAGATATATAAATACCTGTAAAACAATTCCATTTTTAAATAAAAATTAAAAAATCAATCATCGATGTGTGCTACCATAAGCCCATAAAATTGCAAGTGAAACCACCGGATAGTAACCTGATAGTATAACTATGTTGTTCCCATTGTTGGCCCAAATACTCACCGACAATTTAATGATCTGTCTCTGTGTTCGTATCATATTACACTTGAGGTAATGTATTGCGGTAGTGCTTTGTGAATGAAATGTAGCGGAAAACTGATTGCTTTTCATATTTCATAGATCTTGAAGGAAGTACATCATTGACGTGGTAATTGTGGTCCATTATATTAATGTTCTATAGCTCTTTTTGCTTCGAATAATGTCACCGTGACGACAAGGTGGTAATGTGAGTTTAGGTAACCTATGGTACAAACGCCCATGTTACTCTAGTTTTGCTTCTCTCTCTACTGTTGTGATAAAAAGGCTCTTAATTACTTTCAATTTGTTACACATTTAAGTTATTCTAAAAATTTACTACAAAAAAATCCTTTCAGCAAACCGCTGTTATTGTAATCTAAACGCTATACAAAACCTTCTGTATGTTCTAGAATGTCTAACAGGAAACTCGATAAATTCTTCAGCCTGTGTCAATGTGTTAAGTGCTTTTACATTGCGGTTTGAATTTCTTGAAAGATTTTATCGAACAATCCTAATTATAGCCTTCAAACCTCCAATATGAGCAGTTAATGAAGATAAGTTTTTTAAATAGCAATTTGAATCCAGAGCTATCATTTACCTATCAAGAAACTGAATTTATTACCGAATAGGTAAACAAACTCCTTTAAAAATGCCATGGACCGCAAAACATAGAATAAAATGTTTGCAGGAATGTCGCGTAGGTCAAATAAAAGAATTCGGCCCTCAACAATAACATAATCGGATGCGCCGGCGCCGGCCTGGCGGACAATACCACGAGAAATATTAAAGCACAGATATACCTAACGTGTGAAATCACTGTGACACAACAAACAGACAAAAAATAAGACGAACCAAGACCGCCGCCGTTATGTTATGGAGCATTCAGTTTTTTCGATACTTTTTTCTTCGATAAATATCAATAGTTTAATCGTTGGCTTAGTTCCACAATAAAATGATAGATGAAAAAGGTTAAGCGCTTTAACAACATTATTATCACCGTCGGAATGTGTACTAAATATAATCACATTTGTTTGGTCGATAAAACTAAAAAACAAACTTAAAACCCTTTTTCACAAGTTTGCATAAAAATCAATATCACTTAAAATAATAATTATTTCATAATAAAGATCAAAAAATAACAAATCTCCGGCCACCGTAACAGAAATTGCGATTCCGCGCGAGAGACGAACCGTCCCAAAATTAATTGGACATAATTAATAAAGCAGCTAAAACAAACTCCTGCAGGCTCCCGACCGATCTTGTAAGTTAGATTATTTTATTTCTTGTACCTAACCACCTGCTGCTCTCAAAATCAACCACCGCACTTATTGACATGTAGGTAAAACTTAAATTTGTGTACGTTTGTAGTTTGATAACCGTAAACGTGAGTTTATCGTGGTGTGTATCTCAGGCTTTTTTGTTACAACATTCCGTACAAAACGCGCGTTGTAAAGAGCCCCCGACGATACCACCCATTCATGAGGACAGTGGTGACCTATCGAGAACCGAGACCGTTGATGTTAGTGTAGATAAGCCTTACTTTTATTTACAAAGGAATAAGTATGAAATTTATTTATGTATTTAGGGTTCAGTTTATTTGTCGGAATGCAAGGCTACGGCTACATTATCTGTTCATTGGTGAAATTATTTGTGTCCAGATTTGTTTTTAATGCTGCCACCAGTTCATTATATTTTTTAAATTACTTTACGTTAAGTTTGCTGTTTATTGCTAATATCCGTTACCAGTTACCAAGTAATTTGACGTACGAAATTATTCACTTTAACTTCAACATAATTCAAAGAACACTCTCATCACAGCAACAAAAATATGTAGTTATGACAGTAACACAGTATTCAAGTGAACAATTGTAAAGGAGGTCTGGCGTCAAAGTTAATGTCATATCCATGGTATGATATCGTATGCCCAAAGCCCACACGCGCGTCACAGACAGCCTCTTGTAAAATCGACTTTGAGATTATAAGACACTTGGTCCCTTTGTGGCGCGGCCTTGGGGCTTTACGATCCTCGCACTCACATAATGAGCGACAACGCTTCTATTAACACCTTGTTCAATGAACAAACTAAATTGGTATACTCTAAGTCGTTACGCTTTAAGAAATTTAGTAGAACTATGGCCTTAAAACGGTACTTTATATGAAGAGGTTCGCTAGT
This sequence comes from Falcaria lacertinaria, assembly GCA_951449985.1. Classification (NCBI taxonomy): domain Eukaryota; kingdom Metazoa; phylum Arthropoda; class Insecta; order Lepidoptera; family Drepanidae; genus Falcaria; species Falcaria lacertinaria. The sequence continues at coordinate 7,623,644 of OX602118.1, read as the reverse complement.
AAAGTCTCAATTCCATTAGCTATTAGATAGACGGTGATAAGTCCATGATCATAGATAACTTTTATTTTAGTATTCAGCAAAATTGTTTTGCAACCTTAATAAATTATTTAATCTGAATAAGCTTCTTACTTCGGTTCTCCTTCACTCAGATCTCTTCTCGGGGTGGGTAGATAAATGTCACAATGAAAAGAGTACACATATAAAACAAAACAAACAGATAAAACAAAACATTTAAAAAAAAAAATTGCTCATAATGTTTTTTTACAGTTGTTAGTTATATAGATTAAAATAACATAGGTTAGTTATTTGAAAGTAATAACATAAAATAAAGTAATAATTGTACCTTTTATGTAAAAGCTTCCTATTTCATAGTTACAGCTGTGAAAACCCCGGTAGTAAAAAATGAATGAGAATGACTAACATCGTTAACTAATGTACCAGTATTACACATTCTCGCAGAACAATCAACGCACATCACTTAAATCTTGAACCATTACGAAGCATACGTATTATTTGGTAAATTTAAGTCATGTATCGAATGACTAATTTTAATCAAAAGAAGGGTTAATTTTATTGGGTACACATTGAAGCAAGACTGGCACAAACGGCTCGCTTCATCGTCGTAGCCAATACACTCACAATAAATTTACCATAGAAAAACCGTTTATGATTTTAAAAGATTTCCAACATTCGACCGAGAGAGCGAGAAAAAATAACAATTTATGAGCACTTCACCCCCGCTGTAACCATTCAAAGCCCAGTAATTGTATATTCTTTTACAGTAGTGTGCCGTTTATTTTGTATGGTCGATGAAGGCAGAACACAAAAAAAGTATTCAACTAAAATCACAGGCGCCTTTAATCACCGCTATTGAGATCTATCGCGGGATCAAAGCACGCGCGACGGCATAACGAAGTAGTCTCTCAAAATATTAGCATAGGGTCCAATTTACGGGCTCAATTGGTCACGCTTTTTTGCGCCCGAGCGGATGCTCGTGTCAAACGCTTTAGTATTTTGAGTTTGTTTTGAAAATTCTTTTATCTGATGTATTTTGGTGTTTCTATTGTTGATTTCGGGCGGTTCATCTGCCTCTGCCGGCCGATTTGTCGAGGGGCGGTGTGCTTGCTGAAATTGCTTACTGGCAATAATTTAGACGTCAAATACTGGGTTTTTGTGTGGGCTCGCCTGACGTGACGATCATTTTAGTGTTATTTATGACTGTGACAGGATCTCGCACAATATGCGGAGGAATTCGCGGCGGCTTTGAAGCCGATGCGGCTGGGAGTCGCTGGTGGCATTTCCGTTGGTGTAACTAAAGGCTTTTTTGCGCGGACGCCGTAGTGTCAGATACAGGCTTGAATTAAATGCATGCGATACCTCTGCGATGTACCCTTGTTACGCTGACTAATGTGGATTTCTTACATCAAGTTCATTTATATAGAGTAGAATGTCATTCCAGAGACTCATCTCGATAAGTGTTTCAGGTTTACAGACCACATTTTATTTTAATTCGACACATGATACTGATAAAGTAACTAATTATATTTCTTTATTTATCAGTTACATTATTTGTAATGAAATAATTTAAACTGTATAAATGATTGCCCTTCCTCATAGAAGCATAGGGAGTAATTATATTTCCTTTAGTCGTTAGTTTTTCTTTTTATACCACTAACATTTTTTTATGTACACAAGCATTCGGCCCACCTTATGGTAAGCAGTCAACGTAGCCTATAGCCGCTAGCAACACTAGTTATCACTGACGAGTTTCCAACGCTGATGTTGAATAGGATGCATTGTGCTAGCAGCATTACTTACCGCAGATACAGAACACTACATCAAAGTAGTGTTATTTAGTCGGGCGGCTCTAATAATAATGGGAAAACCCACGGGCGATCCCAATTCACCCTACCTCTCTTTTTGAAAGCTCTTGGTGTGATCAAACACTGCACGTAAACTTATAAAAACATATCGGTACAGGCTGGGGTTTGAACCTGGGCCCATCAGATGACAGGCTTCAACCACAAGGCCGCCACGGTTCCTAATGTGAACTAATATGAACGCAATACCGCAATCAATGAATTCGAAATATGTTTTTTTTTTATATAAAGCTATTAGGTATCCTTTAGTTACATAAAACATAAGGCCTATAGTTGTACGTAGTATATTATCTACTCTGAGCCTATAGGCACTAACATAGGTAACGTCAGAGCACATTGGATGTTGTATGATGTTGGATGAAATTTTATTGCGCTTGCTCACGCCGAGTGGCTACACAACCAAGCTACGCGCACTCAAAAGACATCAACGTGCGCAACGTAGCATTGATAAAAATAATTTAGGCTTTTTATTTTTAAGGGAACGTGAAGTTTCAGCTATGTTGTATTTTCGGTAAAGAATTTGTTACTATTTAAGGCACACACTGGGAAATTTGGGGAGCTACAAATAAAGTTATGTAAAGCAGTCAGTATAATTTAATATACACATTACAGCAGAGACTCGATTAACCGGACTAATTTTTATCGTAAAGTATTCGGAAAATCAAAAATCCGGATAATTTAATGTATGAAGAAAGAGACTACTTAACGCTTTGATATTTTAAAAAACAAACGTGACCACTTAGCAGCGTAACAATTGGTAATCGACTAACTAAGATCAATAACGAAACGTGTAGGGCAGAGATCGCGCGGGCCGCGGACGGATGGTGACTTAAATACTACGAAGTTACATCATCGCGGTTGGCAATCCAAATAATCAACTCCTTATGACTGAGGTTCGGATAATGGAGTTCCTACTGTATTATTATTTGGAGAATGAAACACATACATGTTAATCACAAAATTAAGTAAATAATCTCGAGAAATGTAGACCTCGATATGACTATTATGGTAAAAGTATAATTCTATAATAGTTAACAATGATTATTGAGTCAATCCATAATACGTCTTTCACTATCACCACATGTCTCCGAGTATAGAGATTTAATCGTATTATAGTTCACAAAAACACAATTGCAATAATATGGTCATGTAAGGCCCGGACAGCTGCGTGCGCATGCGCGCGGACAGGTGTGGAGTGACGCCTGGCTCCAAAGAGATGCACACAAGATTTGGTTTGGAATCGATTTGGCAGCTAATCTAGCATCTCAGTGAAATAACACTACTTGATGTAGTGTTGTGTTTCTGCGGTAAGTAAGGTTGCCAGTGCTCCACAAGGATACGCTGGGCTAGTAGTATTGCTGCTAGCACAGTGAGATTTAATCAAGAACATGGTTGGCACCTGTTAGTGATACCCCTGGTATTGCTAGCGGCTATAGGCTACGGTGACTGCTTACCATCAAGTGGGCCGTATGCTTGTGTGCCGCCATAATCTACACTAATATTATAAAGAGGAAAGATTTGCATTTTTGTATGTAACGAATAAACTCAAAAAGCACTGGACCGATTTCAAAAATTACTTCACCGTTAGAAAGCTACATTATCTCTGAGTAACATAGGCTATATATTATACTAGCTGCCCACCCCGACTCCGCACGGGTGGACACAATATTTGATAAATGTCTATAGGCTCCGAAACTACTGGACCGATTTCAAAAAATCTTTCACCGTTAGTAAGCTACACTATCACTGAGTAACATAGGCTATATATTATACTAGCTGCCCACCCCAGCTCCGCACGGGTGGACACAATATTTGATAAATGTCTAAAGGCTCCGAAACTACTGGACCAATTTCAAACATTCTTTCACCGTTAGAAAGCTACATTATCACTGAGTAATATAGGCTATATATTATACTAGCTAGTCTATGCTCCGAAACTAATATCTACCCGTGCGAAGCTGGGGCGGGCCGCTAGTGGTATATAAAAATAAAAACTCAAATTGTAATCTATCATTTATGCCGAATTACTGTAAATAGAATTAAGCATTAAAATAAATGTTGTGCTTTCTTTAGCTGAAACTGTTTCCAGTAAATTTCATTGAATCGTAACCATGAATTTTTTTTTATTTGAAAAAAAATCTCAATGTATAAGAGAACAAAAATTAATCCTAGTTTAAAAATGTCCCTATTTCTTTTTTAACTAAAAGAAAATAATTGTCTATAAGTGTGCATTAAATTGAACGCAATGTTCTATAATAAATGAAGAAATAAAAATCCTTTCTTAATTCCCACGAAATCACTTTTAGCAGTCATTCCGCATAGTCCAATAACCGTAAAACCACGAAACAAAAGCGCATCGTTACAAAAATATCATGTTACTGCACCAATAAAACCCCTGTCCAAATATTTAGTATCATAAAACCAATTTAAAAATAATATATAGCATAATCGACACACCCCATTTGTATTCACAGAGTATACAAGTTATAAAAAGATTAAGTTCCTCATTTTAACTTCTTTTGTTAGAAAATAAAAATCAAGCAGTCGCTTAGAGCTCACGTCACGTATAAACACGTCATAAACTGTGGCTTCAATAAATTAAAATATATGTTAGATATAATTTGTTGGTTACCAGTCTCTGTAATAACAGCATCGTAAAACATCGTGCTAACAACCTTGTCTCATGCCACTGTCGCGCACAACATCAGCGAAAAAAAAAACAGATTAAAAACCAGATGGAAATTCTTACATCCTCGGCAAATATACTCCATCAAAGACATAATCAAATATATTAACATATGAAAAAGCATCACCAATAAAAATCGAAATTCGATTCCGATGCACTATAAAAAAGACATCAAAATCAATTTACGATCCGCCACGAAATAACTCCCAACGGTCATAACAGAGCCGGCTATTTGAGAGAAATGCATCATAATCCTAAACGCCACTTGTCAAACGTGACTCCTTATAATATTATGACAATAAAAAAGTATTCATTGAGACAATAGTGAGGGTTGGGAGCCCACAATAAATTTTGACATGGTCCATTTATCAAGAGAGATAATCATCGGAGGCAAACCTCGCGGCTCGCACACGGGGCGAAATGCTTTAGAGGTTTGGTCACCTACTGCTGTCTTCCTTACATATTATATAGGTATACCTTCAATTATGTAGTTCACTCGGTATTCGGAACATCGTTAATGGGCTACATTAAGTTGGATTACATTTATCGCTTCATTAACGCTCACCCTAAAATCTGGCATTAATCACCACACCACGGGTAAGTAGTCATTATTTAATCTGTGACAAAAGATATGTTTTAATATTTGTATATATTCCATATATATAAAAACGAATCCTATTTCCGTTGGTCATGGCATCACGCGTGAATGGCTAGTACGATTTCGCAATTTTTTTTTGTGTTTGTAATTATCAGGAGAATATTCAAAAAATCTAAATCAAAAATCATTTATTCAGTTTAGGCCCTAATAAGACACTTATGAAGGTCTAAATTACCACCGATTCGGAAAATCTGATATTCTTATGAAAAGGAAAATTTGAAGATAAATTCCGGAACGTCTTTAATTTCGGGACAAACTACAGTGGTGCATTTGACATATGAGCTCATAGTTAAGAAAGGATAATGTCTGTCGGGACAGCTAGTAAACAATAATATATCTCCACGTCTACTCACAATGATCCCCGAGTATGCAGACAGAGGTGTTACAACACCCACTTACCACCAATAATAATTCGGTGCAAATATGACAGATGGTCCGTCGCGGTCTCTTAGGCACTACATACGTCCTTGAATTTCTTCTCTGACCGCATGCAGGTTTCCATACGATGTTTTCTTACAGTACAATACTCCTAGTGTGACAAATAACAGCACTTAAGTTTAGATTGTTTATAATATAGCTCAAGTCTTCCTTTGAGTGTCACTAATGAGCGCGCACAATGCTTAACGCCAGTCTAGGACACGATAGCGGTAGACTGAGATTATGTACATCATATATATGTTTTCAATAATTATAGGACTATAATAGTTATAAGTGTTTGTTTTGTTATTTTTTATTTGCGTATATAACTTAATCAGATATATCTACACTTTATACAAATTAGCGGTCGCCTAGTGATAGAAATTAGACCACAATTCGACATATAAACAAACTTGTGTCAAACGACATTCAGTAAGACTTGTGTCAAACGGATGCTAGTGTGAATATGGTGTGTCAAGTTTTTTCTAAATTAAAATTATGTATTTGTAATTCATATTTGACTAACATACTTATTTATACCTATTAATAGGCAATCTCTAAGACGTTTTAAGTAATTAAAAAAAATACGATTATAATCTGCTATCCAAGCGAAAAAAACAGGTAATTATTTGTTTATTTAAATTAATATTCTTATAATATTTTTATTTAATATAGTATATTCGATACTCTATATGAAATATGTTGAGAGCAGAACCCTCATGAACAACTACCGGAAGTGTGTATAAAGCAAAATATGTAACAAATAATGTACAATGCGTAACGCGGCCGGGCCAGCCAATCCGCAACTCTCATCCGACTAACCCCAGCCACGCGACCCCATTCACATGGGGAACACGCACTCCATTTTGTTCTTACGCCCAATTATTCCACCTAATAACCTCATATAAACATTCTTATTTACGATTCATATATCTCTACCGCACCCGCTTTTATTGGCACTAAAGTAAGAAATTGTGCATTAGTAAACCTTTCACATTTGAGTTTCATATCGGCGGAGGACATAACTCGAGATTTAGTTTTAACTGGTGTTTTGTGTTCCGTCGAGAGTTCCGATGTGATATTTTTATGGAATTATATATTTTACTGACGGTTCTTTCGCCCGGTTTATTGCTTTTTGCCACTTTGTGTGCTGGAACTTAAATGACGACGCATGCTTGTCGGAATTTTCGCTCAACAGTATCACTCATCGCGATCTTTCGCTTACTTAAAATGAAAGTGCATTTTATATTTTCTTTGTTCAATCTTTTCTCTTTGTTTATAAAACGTTAGTTGGTGCATTCAAAATAAAATAATTAATTTTAAAATTACATCAAATAACCTTATTTGTTAACAAAAGGTGTAATGTATAAAATAATGGATGTGTAAGTGGTGCGTAGCGTCGTAGACGTTAGTGGCACGTTGTTTGGTCGCGGACTGGTTTCTGTGGACAACGTCCTATCTTGAGAGCCGGCCACTGATTACCAACTATCCCACACTGACCAGATCTGTGACCTCTGAGATTCAACGCGCTCACCGTAATGTTATGACAGTTAACGCAATAAAGATGGATGCGATAATACCTTATTCCTTCTTCTGTTCGAGATACAGAGCTATTGATACCAATCAATTAGAACTGAATAGCTTTGACATAGTCACAACATTGTTGCAAATTATTAATGTGGATGTTAATTATCTTATGTAAAACAAAAGGTTAATATAAATTATTAAGGTCGTAAAACCATCGAACATTTTTATTTTAAATTACAATGACGAACAAAGCAAGCCGCTCCCATTTTGCTAATAGTAAAGGTACCGCTTATATCTTAATTTCGAGAAACGACCTACATCCGTGGGCAAACACACCGCCCACGAGATCCTACCGAGGCTCCCTGGGTAGGATCTCCAGGTGCTTCGCGACTCGTCACATAATTGCGCTCCTTTAGTGTAATAAATTAATTACTTGACAACACAACTGTGAGAAGCGAGCGCTGAGACTCTGCTATCGACCGTGCGCCCCGCTGGCAAGACCTCACCGAACCACAAAAGGTACACACTGAACGCTCCTGTCACATCATACCGCCTTTGTTCACTTAAATTTGCCTTCCTTTTTCGCCGTTTAAGGTTGTATCACACAAAAAAGAGAGAAGTAATCGTCGGCTCAGCCTTTACGTCGCACTGATCATTTTTCACGTCTCATTCAATAACTGGGTGCATAGTTGCCGAGATAGTGATCGAATTTTGAAATATTTCGACGGGAGAGCGTTACATTCCCAAGGATATGGTGTTACTTTGCGTGCGGAATGTCGGTGGTACATCGTTATACATATATGTCGGTACACATTTTGGGACCCATCATATCTTGGATAATAATATTCCACTGGGAACATAATATCGCCCTTAGATATTTCTAGAGCTACAAATACAAATATGTGCTTCATAGTGTCGTAAGCGTGGGTCATACATACACCATGAAGGTGTGAATGCTTATACCTATGCCACAGTTTTACAAATAAAAATAGTTGGTTGATATTCTCCTTTTTACAAACATACAATACATTTATAATCCTAATCCTAATTAGATATACCTGTATAAAATATTTTATTTTTATAATTATGTATGGATTACTTAGACCTAGGTCGGCTAGAAGACTTAAAAAAGTAAGCCCGCGATCTCAATTACACCTAATTAAAATAATTATGTATTTGCCCGTGTTATCACACCTTAAATCCTTAGGGATAATTCAACAAAAACTTGCTTTTGTATTACACTGCTACTAGATATATATTAGCTGCCCAGTTGCCTACTGTAAGCTAGTAAGTCGAAGATAAGTAAGGATAATCTTAAGATTTAGAAACAAAACGGTAACTAACAAAAAAGCTGCTTTGACTAGCTTTTGTTTTATTTTGACTGATACGAAAAATATTTTCTTACAAATATTAGAACCTCATTTAGTTGTGCATATAATATATAGCCAATTATCAAAATTGGCTATATATTATATGCGGTAAATCATTCATATATGTAGGTGCATATAATCACTAATATCCATTTTCAAATAAATATTTTAACATACCTACAGAGTACGAGCTATTAAATTATCATAAACACAATTATATACATTACCGATTATTGTAGGTACATGTTTAATTAGATACCATTGTAGTTGGCTTAAAACACAATTTATATCACTTCCATATTTTTCACACAGGCGTTAAAACTATAATAATTATTATGTGTTTATTTATATATTGCAAAAATAAAGTCCACCATATTTATTAATTGCAAGAATCGGATGTTTCGACTTTGAAACATTTACAGGATTTACAAACATATCTTTCGCAGTAGGTAGAAAGTTTGTATAGAGCGCCATTTCAATCTTGCACATACATTTAAAGTTTCAGGGTTGGTAACGCGCGAGTGATACCCCTGGTGTCGCAAGCGTCCATAGGCTACGGTAACCGCTTACCTCAGGTCTGCTTGTTTGCGACCTTAGTGGTATAAAAAAATATCTTGCAAACAGTGCTACTATAAATCCGTTAAAGATTTGACTTTAACCGTAAAGCCCACCAATCAATGAGTCATCAAAGCTATGCAATTTTGCATCAGTGCACACATTATACCATTTAATGCAGAAGCGTCAGTGCGTTACAAGTCCGTGTAATGTAATTTATCTCTCACAATACATCACCGTTTATCCCTGAACCCTTTGTTACACTCATAAAAGAAAACCCAGTAAGTTTTGTTACCATAACAATTGTAGAAATGATTACAGCAGTCGGCTACTTTAACGGATTAGTGTCTTTGTGAAAATATCCAGTGTTTATTGTATGGTTTGGGTCAGGTACAGTTACAGTCATTGAGTGGTTAGAACAGATGTTATCTCTAAAACAATGTTGTAAGTTTTGCAAACTGACAGTTTTGGGGTTTCGTTTATCTGTGGCAATCTGGCCGGGGGTTTCTGGGCTTTGATCGGCCGCGTTGTGTAGCACCTATTTGTTGGACCAGTGTTATCTCGGTTCACACTTTGCTCCTATCAGGGATTTGAACACTTTAAAATTGTGTCGTTTCCTCTCTGTGTTGAATTGGTTGCGTGTGAATGAAAGCTGTTTGGTTTTTGCATGAAGTTTTTAGTAATGGTTTCCTTAACCAAAAGCTTTCTTCGACATTTTCAATTGATTTTAACTAAGAAGCTTATTCACGTGTTGGCTTAGACCTGTGCTATTTAATCTGTCAAACATTATTAAACTAGGTGCATAGATTATGTAGGGCTTTAAGTAGAAGGCATAATTAATGATTACCTAAATCCTTTTCATATGTTGTAGTAAATGGTATAATCTTCAGATTTCTTCTTGATTTCAAGTAGCAGCAAAACCAACTAGAAATCCGCAACTCAATAATAACGTTAACTTACTTGACTATGTGAACCTAGAACTTGCTTGTATACCTATATTATATAAAAAGATTGTAACGTCCTCTGAAGCTGCAGTAACGAATGTAGCCTATACTATTAAAAACCTAGGAATATATATATATATATATATATATATATATTTCACATTTAACATGTCTTATCAAAACAATTAATTTAAAGGCACGATCGCGGTTTATATGTTTTCGTTCAAACCGCAAATGAAATTCAACCGGGCTAATTGAATCGGCGTTGTGGCGAATGATTCATCGCAACACAATGCTCGTAGACCACAACTGAAAGGAAAAATTCAAAAGAAAATTTAAATAACAACAAAATTAACGATTGTTATAAAAATCCTCCTACATCCGGTGGCGCTTATGCCGGGACTAATATTCCTCGGCTAACGAATGGTTTATAATCCCATGGTTGAGATGAAAAAGATGCCGGCGATGATTTGAGAGCGTCCAGGGCCGAACTCCCAACGCAATTGACGGTATCGCTCCAGGCTCGCTTATTAGGTTCACGAAGCAGCTTGTATTTATATTATCATACGGTTAGGGATTTTATTATATCAAAAATTTTGTTTTTTGATATTATAAAGGTGGAAAGAAATCGTACGTCTCGCCTGATGGCAAGCGGTCATACTAGCCAATATACGTTTGCAATATGATACCTCTATCACTAGCGCATTGCCAACCTGAATTGATGTAATTTCAATATCATGGCTGTGTTATCCCCAAGATTTTCTTTGGCTATACGAATAGGTACACAACAGTACAAATATCTACGTAATTATTATTTTCAAACATCATCTTGCCTTTTTGTTAAATAGTGACTTGACAAAGTATAGTCTTCCTTCGATTGGTCGTTAATACGCAAGGCTAGTAGTATATTAGTGTATCGCCCGGGCCCTAGTACGTAGTGATTTGAGTTTTTTTTTTCTAGTTCTCTTTCTAGCTAGATCCAGCCCTGTATACATTTTGGTGAAAGAAGTCATAAATCGTACATTAAGAAGACCCTTAGTGGACTTTCTGAGTTTCTCATGAATGTGTAACCTACCTTGTTAAAGATTTACTTTGTATTTGATACATATATGCGAACTTTTTTTTTTCAGTCAGGCAAAGTTACTTTATTCAATAGTATCAACGCAGTTTATGTATAAATAATCTATATTAACACAAAGAGGTCCTAAAAGCTACCCTAATTTAAAGTTTAATAAAATGAAGACTTGTCTCAAATCGTTATCATGCGGGATGCCAAAGAGATTTTCAGTCTGGCCTGTAACTTCCGTTAGGCCTTGAATGTATTTCCTTGTTGATTACCTATGTTACTCTTTATAAAACCTAGGTAAAAAAAAATATACTTGTTAATTTATGATATTTAAAATGCATATTTATTTAATGATTTATTCTAGAATGTTTTCAAATTAATGTAATTTAAATGTACTCGTATAGTTTAAATTGTATTTTTTTACCGAGTTTAAGTTTTAACTTACTATACTGACAGCGTTGGTTGATAACGCCATCTTGTGTCGGGTAGCGGAACTACACGTAATAATCGATCAATAACCGATCAATATGATAATTAAAATAATTAGTTGTTGCAAAATAAACTGTTTGTTGAATTGTATTTCTTATAAAGTAATTTCTTCACTTATTAAGAACAAACAACTCCGTACTTTTTTCACTCGTATGTTAACAGATGGCGCTACAAGGACATTAGTTTAACGCATCAATTGACATGTAATCATTCGATTCGTAAACCCTAGTATTAAAGGTATATGTTATTCACACATTTGAAATTATTTTATGACTGAATACTTTACAAAAAGCCCTGTCTTAGTTGGTACTGAATTTTGTAAAATAATATCGCAACTTTTATAAAAATAACGTTAAAATGAGGGACGCCTTTCTTTCCATAAAGCTGTATATACCTATGGTAGGTGACTGTGTAATGTGAATATAAACATATACCTGCTACTACTCCCAAATAAAATATTCTAATTTTTACAAACACATAACATAACAAAACAAAAACGAAACATAAACCTGAACACGCCAAACATCTCATTCAACACAACATTATGTTAGCTCATGTACCCCATTATCACCTTAATTAATTAGAATTATTTTCCACCAGACGGGGAGTGCAGTTAATTTAAAACTCGGCTAATAAGTGATACTCGTTCTTTGATCGCTATCTTCGGAGTCAGCGCAAAGGATCGCGTTGAATATCCCGTCATTTCTTCCATTATACTTTTTTCCAAAAAGTAAACGGTTTATCTGCAATCGGCACCCTGTTACTCGTTCCACGTGAAGGTTAACACCGATTCATTAAAAAAAGGGAACCTGTAGACCCCCAAAAGACTGAAAAACGACCACAAGGAGGCAAAAAGACTACATTTTGGTTACCGAGCGGCGCCTATCGGGTGCGACGCACCGACGGCGGCGGCGTCTGTGAATGCGGATCGATTTACTACCGGCGATCGTGCGGACCGATGATTTTCTTGACATCAATGAAATTTATGTATATGTATACCACTTTTTTTTATTCCCAAATACGTACAAGTACACTCCTATCCCTAAGTAAGTCTGGTTATGTTAATTAATTTCAATATATTTGTATTCAACTTTGTTTTTTGAAACGCAAATTATATTATGATTAATCCATTGACATCAAACTGTCTTGAGCTAAGCTTTAGATTCTATACGTTGTAAGGATAATAGTGTAGTTGTTTTGTTCTTTATTAATACATTTTTTCCATAACACTAATAATATTTCAATGCTGTTTTACAGAAACACCGTTTTTATGTAGGTAATTTATATTACGTAAATGGGTATGCGTATTTTCTTATGAGTGAATGTTGGCCGCGTCCAATAGCATTCGTTTCTAATATGCGCCGGCGCATCGCTTTATCTTTACTAAAGAATCGTTGTCGATGGTAAAAGAGCAGCCACTTATAATAATTTAATCTATGGTTACGTATGCCGCTTACTAATAAAAGTACTTTCTGGGCCAATGAAAATCCTTTATCTGGGCTGATTAAATACAAATATTACCAGCTGTACAACTAAATCGTGCATTATAAAAGTCCTGTTTAGATGGTCGGTCCGATATTTGCCGGCGCGTGTAGTTTTGTTGCGGGACTCGCGCGCACCTAATTTATAAGCGTTGACTCGGACACGACGCCTATTGCTTATAACACTCGATATGTGTGTTCATCTACGTCGTGTTTGTTGGACATCAACATTATTTGGCATATTTAAAAATGAAAAACAGACAAAATAATATATTAGCTTGATTGCTTTATGTAATATTCGCATTATTTTGAGAACATATATAATTGGCGACTAAATCACGGCTATAATTTAACATTAGTAAATTTCTTATGAATTCTTGTCTCATTTACTTAAAACATGTTGATATATTACCCTTCCTTACTTAGCAAAGTTTTCTAGCATTGTTTTAAATGTGTAAAAAAATAAAAATAAAGAATTATAATTCGTTCAAGTTAATTTTTTAACAACAATAGTTACCTTTATCTTCATCTAGTAGTAAATCAAAAATTAAAAATACCAAAGACACAATTACCATATATTTAAAGAAACCTACATACCTACAGTACTGTAAGTCACGATCTAACGAAACCGCCATAAACTCAATTAGAGGAGGCACGAGGATCCCCAGCCCAGCGTGTCTACACGTCAGCCGCGCATTCTTCAAAGGGCAACCAGACGAAATATGTTTAAGTTTTGACATATTGTATGATCGCGACCACAAGCGGCTCGTGTGAAGGGTCGCTGATACGCATCTGCGGTTGGCATCGGCTGGTATGAATGGAGCTTTACATCACAGATAAATTACTGGTGATATCGTTGTGGTTGTATCTTGTTTGTTTTAGATTGATAGTTGTATGTTTTATGGTGTGACGAGTTGGTACTTATTCTCTTGATTCTTGTCGTGAAAACGTGCAACGGAAATCTCACTAAGTAATCAAAAATATTATTTGAACTATAATTTGATTAGTCCATCAGAGGCAGTGTTTTTCAAGTTAGCAAAATTTTTCAATAGACCTATTTCCGAATGAACTGTGTTTCAGTTGTGGTTGAACTGCCATTTGAGATAACCCGGATTAAAACCCAGTCCTGTACCAAATATTATTTCTACGAGCGTAAACGAGCATGGGCGCTAAAGAGCTTCAACTTTTTTATGGGAATCGTACGGAGGTAAATCTCCACTTACAGAAGATCGAAGTCAAATAACTGCGGTGGCTAAATGTTTCAGATCTTCCGAGGATACGCCGGCGGAAAGGAAAACCATTATTATGTGCTTATGTTTCAAGTTATGAACACTTTATAGCTGTACATAAGTATAATTTATACAGAATTATTGGAATTCATCAGTCACGTATACTTGAAAGAATACAGAGATGACGGCTGATAGAGAATCATACATATTGCGCCGATCCCAAATAATATGGGATAAGGGCAGGAGAATGATGATGTATACTTGAAAGAATTCAATTGAACAAAGGCGCATCTCTTGGCACTAGCAGGTATGAATTAGCATCTGTTCTCATTTTTTGTGACATCATTATTCTCTTGGTAATGTCTGCAATCGCAGTGCAGTTTAAAATGACATTGCGTCGCGTTTATCATTAGAATCAATTATTTATCCATTTACATGTATGTATGCGACGCAAAGCCCTCAATGTGGTAATTTTGTGTGAATACGATCGCTTTTTATACGATGTTGAGAGTGCCTGCGCTGTAGGTAAAATATTTCTGAATACCTTTGAATTACTGGTGGCAAGGCTTAACATACCTTCCAAAACATCTGTAATAATATTTAAAGCATCCATGCATTATTACTATGGGTTCAAATTTACATAAAATTATGTGTTTTAATAGCCCACAATGCTAATTTGGTAAGATTAAAATTAATTTATAATTGGTTGCTTAAAATATTGGATCGATTTTTTTATTAACGACGCGAGCTCGGGTCTTCCGATGAACTTTAAATATTTAACTCATTTGAAGAACTTCTATCTGTAGAGTTTATGAACCATCGAAGTATTTATTTTCTACAAAAAAAATATAAGTAGTTGGTATGCCAGTTTCCTCACGCTATTTTTCTTCACCGTAAGATAATGTATGAATTAATGTATAAATACGATTTATGAGTAATTAATAAAAAAAATGAATTACATGAGATGGAAACGTGAGGGCGGGGGCTCCTACGGCGCTTATTCAGCTAAGGTGTGAGCAAATTGGAGCGAGGTGCAATTAGGGCGATTACAGGCTAAGCCGAACATCCTGCAGACAGGATGTGTGTGGGCCGCGCACATTTCGTTAGTTCGCAACACTTCATACACTCCTAATTTGAAAATGTACGCTGTAATTATAAGTAACGTATATTAATATTATTCAATTCCAGAAAGAAATAACTCATAATAAATAGGTCATAAATGCCAAATATAACAAGAAAATAATTAATCTTACAATGTATGCTTCACCGGATACAGTACTGTTATAAAATTAGTATTGGGTTCTTTCTGATAACTGCATTCAAAATTCAGCCTTAACGCATTTAATTCTAATGTTTGGGTCTGACTATTTTTACCTCAACTTAATGACAGATTAAGTAAGTAGGAAGAAATAAGCATTAGTTAAGCACATACAGGTTCTAAAATAGTCCACTCGTTTCTTACCAGACTAAAGTTGAATAAATTACACTGGCATAGATGCGATATCACGGATTATTCTAAAAGTTTGTATATCTACCCCTATATCTATAATACTTATGTAGCAGCTTTCAATAAATATAGTAAGTTAAAAACAATACCAAAATACATCCGAAGTGTGCACAAGCACATATATTTCTGAATATAAGTGTAGATTAACAGGGTCAAACTAAGGAGAAACTAGTCCATTTATGTTCGATAATGAATCAATTAACAATTATATGAACGAAACAGTGACCCAGTCGCAGTCACAGGTCGTCCTTCAACATAAGTAGGCAGATAGGTCAATGACCAAATTCGTAGCGACTAATCACACGTCGAGCGTATGTGAAAGTGTGTAGGAATTAATTACTATTTGCACAGTTCGCGACGAGTAATAACAAAAATAATAAACAATGTCATCGGGTCGAATGTGGGTGTGGGATGGAGCTTTCATTAACCGTCTGCGACCCATTAACGTAAATACAACGATTAGTCAAAACATTTACATTCTCAAGGCGTTATATGTAAAGTTGAACAAAAGAAGTCATTCAACAGAAAAATTACAATATGATAAAGAATTAAAATTAAGTTTAGATTAGATAGATTACACTCTAGATGAAAGATCCAGAATCTTAAAACATTACATAAAATTGTTAATTCGAAAATGGACAACTCATTATTATTAAGCAAATATTAGACCCACTCGGAGGCATCACCATATACCAGCCACGAATAATAATATAACGTTCCACAGTCCACTGCCACGTACGTGTAGATTATATAATGGTATTTGTAATTATAATATCATTTAAATCAGCTTAACTCTTTGTTAAATGCGAACTGATTATGAACTTAAAAATAGTACCTATTGAAAACTTTATTTGAATGTTGTGCGCAGTTGTCATCGTCGTACTAGTTAAATACGAACTTCCTCTGTAATGTTTACTATTACTGTAGTGTGTGAATTTGTATGTTGTTACTGTGCCAAATAAATAAATAAGTAAGTAACAATATTTTCAAAAAGGCACTTTGTTTTAAAGACAGCTTACCACGTAGTTTCCTAATGTCGCTAAAGTCGGCATTCTAAGTATGTTCCTTGTCGATGAATTTGAATCGAAACGCTCGGTGGATATCATGTATAAAAGTAACATACCTATGTATTGCTGGGGGCTTGAGCCCACCTCGCCTACATGAAAGACACCACAAGATGGCATCCGTCGGCTAATCTTTGATGCGTGCGCGCTCGCAAATCACAAATCCTCACCAGATTAACATCCATTATTTTGCATATTATTGACATTTACTACCACACCGCTTTATTTATATACGTCCAGAGTTATTTGGGAAGTATTTTTTAGTTGTCCACATAAAAATGTTTGTAGGAAACAAAAAGAGATAAGATATTTATGGCCGGGCCAATGCATGTCAATGCTAAATTTATATTGTTGGGAATTGATTTAGCTTCGGTTGGTTTCTGGTTAAAATACGTCCTTTGTGACGAAGCCTCCTTGCAAGGATAATGAGCCACTCGCCAGCCGTGCGATTCCGATCGACAGATAACCCGTTAATTTCTGCAAATCGCCGAATATGTATAATGATCTTGTTCTAAATTGGCCCTGTTTGTCGCCCATTAATTGTCATTCCGACGACGTCGATGGTTCTCTCCTTTTTTTTAAACAAAAAGTGTGATCATAATGTGTTTTATTGAAACAAAGTAAGTATTAATTTCTTGTTGGGTAAAAAATACTTAACTCAATAGGTACTTAATTCGACTCATTAATTATTGTAATAACTTCGGAATTACCTTTACATCCTTCAATATTAATTAAAACAATATTTTATATTGCAACAAAAAACTCCTTTTTATTGCTGCTGCGTAGCCGCGCAAGCGGGAAAAACTACTTAAATTATTCATGAACTAATAAAACCATACATAAATCAAATTAAGTTTGCGCTAATGTCCCAAGGTATCTAATACAGTTAACATGACATCAGACACTATTCAAACGGAGCTATAGTGAAAGTCAATTATATATGCTATTTAATGAAACGAAGAGCTAATTTCTATCTTTAATCCCACAGTATGTAATCGCTACTTATGGATAAGCAATGAAAGTAAAACTAGGTGCTGTAATTTGAAAGGAGAGTCAATAAAAATCAATTTTGGTATAATTAGGGACCATAAACACAGCTTCAAGAGCAATAGACGATATAAAACTTTCTCATACATCTTGATTGACTTCTCGATGAAAATACCGAGGCAAGGCGAAATGGGATCTCCCGTGGGTTTTCCCATTCAAATTGGAGCCGCCGAACTGGGGACTGTTTGTACCTCCATCTTACAAAAGACCGCAGTCAAAATATAATACTACTTTGATGTAGTGTTGTTTTGCTGCAATTAGTAAGGTGAAAGTGACAGTGCTCCATGAGGATTCGGTGCGCTAGTAACAAAGATATGCTGCTAGCACAGTGAGTTCTCAACAACAACAGGGTTAGCAGCGCATTGGTGTTACCCCTGGTATTGCTAATGGCTATAGGCTACGGTGATTGCTTATCATCAGATGGGCCGCTACGCTTGTGTGATATATTAGTGGTATAAAAAATGATATGTGTCAATTCACTATAATTTATCACACTATTCCTCATTCGATGAGGTCTTCTAAAGAATGGAATAAATTTTTTATAGCCCTAATCGTCTTTGATTTTACACCAACTATACATAAAGGCTTTATCGTGTTTAATTTTTGGTTTATTACCATCAGTAAGTTGTAAGAATAAGTGTCTAATATAATAGAAAACCTCACTTGTTAATCTTCTTACGAATTTTAGTTCCACTTTTCGCCGGCGCAGAGCAATATACAAAAACAGTCGAACGCGAAACGAATACGTAGTCGAAACTGTAGGGCTAGCATGAATATTTGCGACAGTGTTTTCGTATCGCCTTCGACTATTTTTTAATTGGAAAATGTACAGCGCGGCGGCGGCGAAAAATAGAACTCAAAATTAGTATGACAGTTTTGACATTTCGTGAGTTACGTTTTCGAATACGTTGTCGAAAAAGTTCATGCTACCGGCACTGGTCTAACTAAAGCTACAGAACGCGTGTTCCTACCACTAATAAAATCTCTAAAATTGAATCAAATTCACACACAAATCTTACTTTTATATACGACATATAAATATTACCCTAATTAAGAGATAAAAGAAGTTTGATTTTCTATATGTATTCTATTATTAAGAAATGGATTGTATCCGGCCAGTCGGTAACATAATCCAAGTACCTACGTTCGGTAATGTTTGTCACACGCGCATGCGCCACACCCACGCGAGTCGTTCACCGTTTATTGGCTACTGGTAATGGGGCTCAGTATCGCAGTAGTTACATTATTACACTTTCGTTATTAACATACGCCTTTCTGTGTCTGAGATACATATCGGTTCTTCTGAGAAGATTCTGTGCGATCTGTTATAGGGTCTGTGAAAAGATTTTTAATTTTTTTATTAATTCAATAAAAACGAAATACAATTATTAGTAATATTATCTATCGTTAGTAGATAAATTAGCTTCATATAATAAATACAGTTTCATGTAAAGAACTAAATATTTAATACAGTTCCGATCTAATATCTTGTAAAAACATCTACTAAAGATAATTAGGAATTAGGTAAAAAATATATTTTAAATGCTGCTGAGGCAAAAAATACCTTACATTAAGTTCACATCTTGGTTATTAATAAGTATAAATATCCGTGACATGTTTAAAAATCAATTTTCGTGTGCGAGAACCAAAGCAGATCGAATTAGGACACACGTTTATTCAAAAATTATCATTATCGAACTTGATTCTTTTAAGTATTCTTTAAAGATTCAAATTCGATACCGATAATTCCGAAAATACGCTAATTTCAGCACTTTGACTCGATGCGCCTTGTTAGCAAATGTGTTTCCAATACATTGATGTTTATCTTAACGGCCCAAGCAACAAATAATTTTTCTACCGAACCGAAAAAGGACGCATTCAAAGCGTCATCTGGTCCTTAATCTCGCTCGGTCTCATTTGCCCTCCGACCCGTTACATTTACAGTTAATTATTATTCGATATATTTTATTCGAATGCAGTAACGGTTCGGCCATATTCGGGACAATTAAAAAAGTGACGCATCCAAAACGACTCAACGAGTTGCTGATACGATGCATCGATGCTTCGCACCACTGTATCGAGTTAAGCAAGATTTACGGTGTAAGCCCTGACAAGGACAATGATATGGTTAAGTTATGACTGGACTGCTGGTGGTCTTTTATATGAAGGATTTTAAAACATTCTGAAACCTATATCTTTCCACAGTTAGGTTGTAATGTGACAGAAGCAGCTACATCAGTTTACAAAACATATGCTTACTGCATTCAAAAAATTATAGACTGGAATTTACAATTACTTGTTTCTGTTTTCTTTTATTTCTTAACTCCGCAATATTTTGTATTTTGTGCCATAAAAATATGCCAATAACAAAATGATGCTTCTTATTCATCGCAAAATGAACCTTATTATTCGTATGAATAATAAAGTTCATTTTCATTTTAGCGAGATATTAGAAGTACTCCTTTATGAAAAATACTTTTTGTTCTTTAATGATGACTGCTTTCAATAAATCCTCGTGTAACTTTCAAGTGAAATGACGTGAGCATGATGGCCTGCATATTTTAGAAGTAAAAGGGTCGTGTTAGTACTTTCCATCCCGTTACATTACATCATTCATGCTAATCGAAAATTCTCATGTGTGTTGTCTTAAATTTCAAGCCTCTCACTAAAATGAATCATGTCCCAAAATAAGGCACCGATAATCGAACTTCAATTTCGCATGCCCCTGTACAAAGAAAGCACTTTTACTTTTTTATTACATTCGGTTTTCTCACGACGATGCCTGACTCACATCGTTCGTGGTTTTCATCGTGTGTTGGGACCCTTAATTATGACGTCATAACCGCAGCCGGCGGTGTGTTTAATCCTTTTTTAATTTGCTTTCATGCTTATTTGCTGCTGTATATTGATCACTGTTTGATATTGATATTTTATATCATTTACAATCATTGGCTTGTTTATTAGGGAGTCTTTAGCTGTTACATTACTCAGTATGAATCGCATGTGGAGTCACTGTTTTGGTATTAATTAATAAGCCATTAATTTAAAGTATATTTACACCTAAAATCAGTTTTTTTTTTAAAGCGTACAAATAAGTTTAAGGACGCAGTATTTATAAAAAGCGAAACAATTCAATGTAAGGAGGAAAAAAGATTAAAATATGAAGACCTCCGAGACTAAAATAGGTGTATAGGGGCATATTTTCTAGTACAAAAGAGCTCGCCTGCTGCGCCGACGTCATGAATGGAATATTCAAGGCGATATAAATACTTGCAACTGTCAAAGACACAAGCTTGGAAGTGTCCGTGCTATGGTGTCTCGTTAAATAATATTACAACTCTATAAACATTTGACAACTAGTGGGTGCAAGATGCCAAATTTGTAGAGAAATAAACGCACTATAGCAGCGTATGGCTCTCATATAAAGTACCTGTATGTATATTGTATATGTAAAATTAGTAGTGACCTATAAATTACATTAATGGCATATTCTTCATACTAAGTTTTTGTGGCAGGTTAGAATCATATTAAATATACATGTTCCTATATGTAAAGCTTAAACTTCAAAACTTATTGTAATTTATTCTTAAAATTTCTGAATTTTATGAACTTCGAAGTAAATACTCCGTTAAAGTATTGCTCTTACGTAAAAGTTTCTCCACACAATATTTAATAGTTTAGTTAAACGTTTATTTCCCAACTCTGTAAGTTATAGCTTCGTCCTGTCTGATCTGTCGCCACAGAATTATGGGACGAGACTGGTTTCATTCAGGCTTCCCATTCATAAGCTTGCTAACCGCGCACTTTATCTAGTTGCCCCTTATAATTTTGAATTAATGTTGCTGTAAGTAAGCAAACCTTATTACTGGGTGTCGTTTACGAATGATCATATTAGCTAATTTTCTATCTGAGACTATTTGCAACTAATTTCAAATTATGTTCTTGCGTCAGGCTAGAAGGTTATATTAATTTTATAACTGCTAAAACTGGCACTGCACGACTCCAAAGCAGTTTCGTCCTGCGCGCGATAAAACTCCAATCCTTATTTTCCCAAAGGAGTACAGCATATGGTTCTTCAAGAAGGGTGTGAAGTTTTTTGTAAAGTCGACGCGCGATTCATACCCCTGGTATTGCAAGCGTCTATAGACCACGGTAACCAAATACCATTAGATCTTACCTTAGTGGAATAAAAAAAAGGTTCAATACTTTATGAGTGGCCGTGATTCGTTCCAATCCTGCCTCCGATTTAATATACGTAATAATAATAAAGTTCGGTCATTATCACACTTGGACATCTGGACCTTACATTCAAAATCAAAATCACATATCATTTATTCAGTTTAGGCCCTAATAAGGCACTTATGAAGGTCTAATTTACCACCACATTAAGTAACTACTTCGCAGCCACTTTAATAAATAATTAAAATATACCAACTGCCCGGTTACTAAAGCGGTTAATGGATAAGAACGAGACCCAATCACAATCAAGCGTATCATGAAAACCTCTGGAGGCTGTGGGTTTTCTGGCGATGTATTAAATCACTTACACCCAATGCTAATGAAACGTATCGAAACTGAGCTTAAAATATAACTTAAAAAGCTACCTGATTGTAGGCCAAAAATCCCAAAACAAAATCAAGCAGCAGCGTTTATTAAAGGACACACGTGTGTCCTAATTCTTGTGTTCAGGTAAACGTATCAGTAAACATAACTAATTAAGATATCCTGTAAGTAGCACATCTCCTTTAAGTATCTCGTCGACGGTAATGTTACCCATTAATCTGGGTGGTAGGTATTTATTTTGTTTTTCCTTATTTGTTACACTGAAACAGAATTATGTCTGTTATCTAATTCGATTGACGACAGATAAATTTATAGCAGTGAGTTTCGTAATCTCTTATTTTTAGTAGGTCATCGCAGATTCCATCTTTAATAGTTTTTAATCAATTTTTTTTTATATACCACTATGGTGGCACACAAGCATACGGCCAACCTGATGGTAAGCAGTCACCGTAGCCTATAGCCGCTAGCAATACCAGGGGTATCACTACGGGGTGCCAACCATGTTGCTGATGAGGACTCATTGTGCTAGCAGCAATACTTCTTGCCCAGCGTATCCTCGTGGTGCACTGGCAACCTTACTTACCGCAGAAACACAACACTACATCAAGTAGTGTTATTTCACTGCGGTCTTCTGTAAGGCGGAGGTACAGTCCCCAGTCGGGCGGCTCCAATTTAAATGGGATAACCCACGGGAAATCCCAAATCGCCCTACCTCTCTTTTTAAAAGCTCATGGTGTGATTAATCACTGTACTTAAGCTTAGAAAAACTCATTGGTACAGGCCGGGACTCGAACCTGGGCCCATCAGATGACAGGCCTGTTGCTTCAACCACTGTTAATTAATCGATGAGAAAATAACTTGATCTGAATTTGAATACCTTCACCTAGTATGGGAACCGCTCATAATATAATCATGTTACATATCACACGTTAATTTTTATTATTGAATTTGCATAATAGTTACTAGCAGGTCAATAATAATCAAAACTAAAATTATAGAGATCACACTGTAAAGATATATAAAGGGCCCTTTGTCGGTAAGAGGTACTAACCAATATACTTACAAAGCGTTATTTAGCCATTTCTTAATATTTTTTTTCAATTTGATATCGTGTGCCCGGAGAGTCGTATCGACATTTCCTCACCTGTTCTTAATTCTAGGTTGTCTTGCAGCAATATGTCTGTACAAAGGCATTGTTCGTAACAAAAGATTATGCATGAATTTTCACTATTTTAATATTATAAGTATCTATTTATAAAGAGAGTGGATTCAGTTTAATTACTCAGCGAAATTAGGGATTCGAGCAGAAACAACGAAATACAGGTATTGAGTAGGTTTCTCCCATAGAGTATCAGAAATTCGAGTCATCTTCTCTAGCATGAGCAACTCTTGCGGGTCGCTAATAATAAAATTATGTCGAACTTAGTTGAATATTATATTAACAAGTAAGGTTTTATTGACCAAGGACTCTCTAGACGAGAAGATTTTGTTACCAGTTGTAAAAGTTTATTTATGTTCAATAAATTTTATTATTTTTCTTGGTCCTTAGGGTTGTTTGTCGTGACACCTAGCGAAGTCTTTGCTCATTTAATTGAGCACTAAAAAATATTGTTGCAATGTCGGTGACTAATCGAAATATTTCTTATTGCAAGCGACTAGAATCATCGAATACCTACTTTTACTATATATTTTACTTTATTGAAAGTTCTGGTGCCACTTAGCGGCAACAGTGTTCAAATCATTATTTCGTTTACTAACGTTCGTTCCGCAGTAAAATTGCGAACTAAATAAGTTAGGTCATCTTACTTTGCTTTCTATAAATGATTCATTTATTCAATATAATAATCGTATTTAATCTTGTTTTGATACACCAATATCCTGGTAACTGTTCTTACCATCATACTATTCATGTGCTTAAAGATTTGGATGCACATTAGTATACTTTATTTACTTATATACTATCTACTTATATACTTTAATCGATTGTGTTTTTATCAGTGGCACACCAGTCCTATCCGTTACCATAACCTTTGAAACATACAATTATCATATCATACACATAAAATAAGGGCTCACTATTGATCTTATAACCATATTTTTCATATTTCTTTCTATGAACCCCATAGAACTTTGTTAAATAAAATAAAACCCCTCCTTAGTTATACAGCAATTCGCACCTGCTTTCACTTTCCTCCAAATACCATATTCCAGCGACTTTGGGTTCTATGTTAATATCTTTTCCAGTGTATAGAACGAAAGGGTTCTCAAATTACTTTTATCAATTGACAAATGTTTCATACATTTTCGAATTATAGATCAACCCTTGGACTTTTAGAGATATGTTTTTATGGCATTAAGGTGGCAAGCAAGCATACGGTCTGATTGATGGTAAGCGGTTACCGTAACCTATAGACGCTTGCAACACCAGGCTATCACCCGCGCGTTGCTGACCCTAAAATTATAAAATGTACAATATTCGCAGCATTAAATTATAGATCTCTATAGGTTACCACAGTCCTTTTGTTACATACTGTCTGTGTAGAGGCAGTTTTATTGAATAAAATTACACAGGGAATAAAGCAATAAAAGTGCACATCCCACACTGAATGTTATTAGATGCGCGGTAAGGTGACCGGCTGCCGGCTGGTGATTCACGTGACTAGATAATGCACCGCGGGCCCGAAGATTGTAGATTCCAGCCCTTTGTTTTAGGACCCTTGTGAGAAACAACGACATTGTATTGCGAATGAATGAGAACTATGAACAAAATTAAATTAAGATAATAAGAACTTATAAACTTATTAATAAAAAAAAACCGACTTAAATAAATTCCAATGTGACAATTGCTGACAACGCCTATGCTTTAATGAATATTATTGTACGCGCTAATCACTGATCTATTTGAAGTCGGTGCCAAGTCCGACACGCAATGACTAATTGACAATGAGATGAATATGTAACGAAATATTAAGCTAATTATGAAAGACCAACCTATGTGACGCTAATGCTAATACCGGAATACAATTGATCAAAATTGTATTCCGTTGTAAATTTGTCTACATAGCTCAGTAATTTTGTTTAGGCTTGGCGGACCGACTCTTTTGAAGGTTTCCCCCTCACATTCGTAACAAAAAATGGTACCATTACTCACCACCGACTTCTCATCGAAGGTATTTAATCCCAACCTAACAGTGTGATGAACCCATAAGCGTTCTTAAGGTACGTTCCTATAGAAATTTTAATTATATATAGTACCTATGTAGCTTAAAAAGAAACTGACATGGGCATCTATCACAGGACTTTACGTCTCAAGCTAACAGTTTAATCGCTTCGGCGACATATAAAACAAACATTTGTAAATTAAAAAGAAATTATATCATTTCATATACGGATGTAGTTTTAATATTCCTATTTGAACGGTTTGATAAACGATGTCCTGGCACGACACCCTAATTATGAGCATCATTTGAAAATCGAAATGCTTCGGTAATTAAATTATTAGATTAAACATTTATTTATACCTGATATAATATCATACCGATAGTATAATAGCTTAATATTCAGCGTATAAATGAAGTAATCAACGGTTTCATTTTATATACAGGATGTTATATTTAATAATAAGTTATTAACTATAGTCACAGTTACAAATGATTTACATGTTTGATTGGTAGGTAAATTATAAACATTTTTGTAAAAGAGATTGTGGTCCTAGAGTCGGCCTGTGCCGTAAGAGCATGTGATACCTATTCCATTTATTTAATTGAATCGTATAAATATTTATCTATACATGCGTATAATGATGTCTACGTAGGAATATAGTGATATGTTTTTCTGTAAAATAAAAATAGTCAATTTCATATGCAATAAATTGTTATTTGTATGGCAAACTTAAAAGAGGTGTCTTTAAAAAGCGATGTTACTTCCTATATATGACAGCATGTTATTATTCTGCTACATTCTGTATAATACAACTACCTTAATGGTTTTAGAAAGTTACTCTTAAACAGATAGAATAGTTACATGATTAACCTTTCAATTCAATATAAAAGATATAATATAATTATGTTTTAAGATACAAGAAGCAAAAGATATGCAAGATAAGATTGAAGTTTAGAGCTCCAACTCTAAACTTGTTTGATACAGTGCAACAGGCAACGGTCCACGTGATGGTAACATTACACATTACCATTTGGATGCCTGCACTAGCGTTGCGGGTCTATTGGAGAAACTGATGATTTGAAAACTTTTACTACTCCATTTGTGATTGCTGATTCTTTTTTTTTATACCACTAAGGTGGCACACAATACATTCACGCTAGCTGTCGCATGTTCCATTACATTATGTGTCGTGTTCATGTCAAACGCTTTAGAGAGAATTCTCTCTAATGCACCGGAAACACGTGGAAATTAAGTTTAATTTCCACGTGTTTCCGGTGCAGCAGCAATCAAGGCAACCGGAAGGGCTAGCTAAGCTGGATGAACTCAAGCAACATCCGGCACCTACGTGGTTGTAGGGGTTGTCATAAGGAAATATTCTACAGAAAGTAGGGTTAGCAGGAACATTTTGATAAAAGTTTTATTAAAACCTTATTAGCAGGCCAAACCATTCTCCTGCTAGGTACTTAAGTGGCTTCCAGCATAGTGCCCGATATAGTCATATTTGCTATATGCCCTTACCAAAAATAAAACCCTTAAATCCGCTACGTGTTGGATATATGCCCCCACGCAAGCCTAGATAAAGGATCGGACCTCAAAGCCTCCGTGAATTTTAGAGAGATGTGACAATCGGACAGTATCACACAGATCACCATTTGTTCCTAAACTAAGCTCGTACTATGTGTAACAGACAATTGATAAATATTAATTTTATCTGTATATTCCTTGAATCGATAATGATATAAACAAACCTTGAACTTAAGGACTTGAGTCCCGTAACTTTATCGACTGTATCAGAGATTAGAGACTTATAAATCAATGGAAAATGGTAACACGATTCACAGCCACCCAGACCTATGAAGTCCTTGTCTACAATACAAAGTGGAAAGCTAACTATCAATAGCAACTGTTTAATTATTGCCCAAAAGCACGCTATCCATATATTGAGAAAGCAACGCGACGGCAAAAAAGGCTTGGTATCACAAAGTTGTTTTTGCAGACGCTCTACGTTCTCAGTAAAGACCCTATGTGTTATTGCAGCGCAAATGCAGTTTCTAATTGTGTACTTTTATTTGACACAGACACAGTGCTATGAGATTACAGACAGAGATAGATAGCGAATATAAAACAATTCAATTATATTTTGATTAAAATATGAATCCGACTTTGAATGAGATAAAAATTGTTCATAAGTAAAAAAAACTGACATACCCTACACTTCAATGTTCCTAATATAAAGGCGCGGAATAAAATTCATTATTTACATGACAGCGCGTTGATGTCTGTTACTTCGCTGCTAAGAATAAAATATTTTTCACTCAATTTCACTATTACCATATAATTTATAGTAAACTTGCTTTGAAATATTATGCTCAATTTATACTGTATTATAATCGTAAATCAGTAGGATTGAATAAGAGTTCCTTATTAAGAGAAAGGGGCCATATTTCATCCGAGTTGCTTCTGCTATCGCGACAATGCTTCGGTAGTGAGCAATTACACTGAGCAAAACCTACTAAGCCCACCACCTGTTCTCACTCCGATATTGTTAATAATATTCCATAAAACAAACGTTTCAAGCCAATTTTATAACCTAAATGTACATAATGAAAGTTGAATATTGTCTGGACTCTGCCATGAAATATAACTCAGGGAAAATTGAGCTTACAAATTAGGTACATTGAGTTCAATTTAGTAGCGTATTGTTGTTAAAGAGACTGTGATAGAGGATAGCAGCCCACGCGCTTTCATTCATAGAAAATCGATAGGTTTATTTGTAATGAAATAGTTAGTTTATTTGATATAAACGACGCGTGTTCGCAGGGACTGTTATTACGTACGGAATTAAGCACGGGTGGTCTTAATAACGTGTTTATTTAGCCGACAAATTTATCGATATGAAAGAGTAATTGTATTGACACAAAACAGATTAAACTATTTACATAAACATATCTTAACCTACCTACTTATAGATAAAAGATCTGACCCAAACCGGAATCATGCGGGAGCGAGCAATTATAACAATTGTATTAAAGAATAAAATATAATGTACCTTTTTTTGGAGACATCAACAAATGTTCTTTATTTAAGATCTGTTTGAATGTTTAGTGTTTTATCATGATTGTTACATATAAAAACAGAGCACTGAGTTTCTTGCTGGTTCTTCTCAGGTGGCTTCTTTTCCGAACCGGTGGTAATTTAGACCTTCGTAAATGCCTCATTAGGGCCTAAACTGAATAAATGATTTTTTTTAAATGATAATTTCATTGAAGAAGAGATAGCCAGCGTACTTCTATATAACAATAATATTATATTTTCATAAAACTTTGTTGTGTGTACGTCGTATAATTTTATTCTAGAAATTAAAATAAACTTAACTAAAACGTACAACTTAAATACCTACTCAGAACTAAGCAAAGGTGTATAAAAGTATACGCTATTGCACATAATCTGATTTTTGTAAGTTTCAGGGATATGAAACGTCAGTCCACATAATTCCTAAGTAAGTCTGCGTCCCAATAATTTAGTATGTATCGATGAATTGATAGTAATTCCGTTTTATAATAGTTTTACAACCGACACCACAATTAATTTTGTACACACAATAACTAGTCAATATTTACTCAGCATGTAAACATGTATTCAATGCCACAAATTCCTAATTTCATTAACATTTAAACATAACTAAGTCAAACAAAAGCACAAGTAATACTTGAGAAAGACTCATCTTTTGTATGTCTTGTTCAAACAAACGCTTATTGCATTTTATGTGCGTCCCGTTACAGTGAGTACTAACCTACACAAATTAGAAGTGTTGTAGAACCACAGCAAGGTACGGACTCGGGTTGCATTCTAATTCGTTGGTAAATAAACTTTAAACAAAAGCTTTGAGCTTTTCAAACTCGCACATCGAATAGACCAAATTATGGACATGTGAGGCGTATTCTATTATCGGAAGTGATCAAATATAGCCGTATCCGCTTTAATTTTATATTTTATAGATTTCGTTATTAGCGATGACTTAAACATGAGAACCAAATCTCTTCTTAATTAAATATACATATTTTTGCGATGATTCAAATACATAAAACAAGTATGTAGTTATGTAATTAATATATTTTTAGTCTTGTCTTTTCAATTGAGAAATCATGTTTAATTAATAAAATATATATATGTATGTTGGGGCCGAGCTGCAGGCTACCAACGGGGTCCACAGGTGGCGGATAGTGGAACGGCCACCAGATATGGTGGTTCGCTGCGAATATAGTGAATAAGCAGTCCCCGACCAAACAGCGGCAGGGTTAACAGGACGTAGTGGGAAGTCTGGTGGGACAGGTTTACCTATAAAAAGCTGCAAGGTCCTATGACGACTCTGTGACATGGCGAGTAAATGCCGCCATTAAATAGGCATTCCCTCTCCCCTTGTGCTGGGCAGCAGCAGCACTAGTACCATCAGGAGGCCGAGAAAACGGATTTCGGAAGGGCTGCTGACATGGACATCAACACCCAATCACATTGGTTGTTGTACTGCGGTACGGAAGGCAAATGGGAAAACCACCGTACTACTATTTCCTAAAATGGAGCAATGCAAAAAGTCAACAATAGAAATAACGTTCTTGACAACGGGCTTCCACGATGTCACATGCCGTGGCGGTCCGAGTCCGGCATGCGTAGGGGCAGGGCTACGCAGGTCGTCATCCTGCGAAATCCCTGTACGATAGGCACGTGGAATGTGCGTACGATGTTAACGACGGGTAAATTAGAAATATTAAAAGAGGAAATGAAAAGATTAAAAATTGATATAATGGGAATAAGCGAAATGAGATGGGAAGGAAGTGGTGACTTTTGGAGTGACGAATATAGAGTTATTTTTACGGGGGGACAAAAAGGAAGCAACGGCACGGCGATAGTATTTAATAAAGTATGGGGTTTAATGATTGAAAATACAGTGCACCACAGTGAACGGATAACAGCCGTAAAAATTAAAGGAAAGCCCTCAGATTTACTAATAATACATGTGTACATGCCAACCGGTAGACATCCAGATGACGAAATCGAAGAAGTTTACAACCATCTGGATACCTTATTAGATCTAGCTAAAGAAAAAGATAACATAATATTAATGGGAGATTTTAATGCAGTTTTTGGGGAAGAAGCAGTAGAAGATGTATCTGGTAGTTATGGGTTGGGCAATAGAAATAAAAGAGGAGAAAGATTAATAGACTTTTGTAAGGAAAATAATTTAGCAATTATGAATACATTATTTAAACAACCAAAGAGAAGATTATACACATGGAAAATGCCAGGTGATATCGGAAGATATCAGTTAGACTACATTATAGTAAAGCGAAAAGATAAACATCAAGTCACCACATGCAAGACATTACCAGGCGCTGATTTAAATACGGACCATAACTTGCTTATAAGTAAACATAGATTTGAAGTAGAAAAAATTAAAAGGAAAAACAAACCAAAGAATATAGATCTCAATATTTTAAGAAATAAGGAAAGTCAATATAGTGTGCAATATAGTAATAAAATAAGAAACAAGTTAAAAATAAATAACACAAATTATATTAAAGAGAATAGTTGTATACAAAATAATATAGATAATAAGTGGAACAACATAAGAGATATATTGAAGAGCAGTGTGAATGAATGTATAAAACATGAAAAAGTTGCAGCTAGGAAAAAATGGTTAGACGCTGAAATAATTGATTTAATAATAGAGAGACGAAAAATCAGGAACAAAACCGATAATGAAAGCATAAGAAAATATAAAATCTTAACTAACAAAATAACTTTAAAATGTAGAGAAAAGAAAGCAAAGGACATAGAAAACGACTGTAACTTAATAGACTTCTTAATGAAAAAGGGAAAAACCGATGTAGCATATAAAATGATCAAGAAATTAGACAAGAAACACAAATCAAAAAGCACAACCATTTTAAATGAACAAGGTAAATTACTAATAGACAACAAAAGTATAGTGGAGCGTTGGAAAAGGTATATAGAAGGACTTTATGAAGGAGAAGGATTAGATGAAAATGACATGGAAAAAGAATACGAAGTAGAGGAATGTGAGTTGGGACCAGACATTTTGAGGTTAGAATTTGACAAAGCATTACAAAACATACAAAATGGAAAAGCCGCAGGGGACGATGGTATATATATAGAAATGATTAAATATGCAGAATGTGAACAGTTATTAACAGAACTATTTAATTTAACAAGGGATATGTACAGGACAGGAAAGATACCAATGGATTTCAAAACAACCAAAACAATAACATTACCCAAAAAACCTAACTCATTGAAATGTGAAGAGCATAGAACCTTAAGTCTCATACCACAGGCATCTAAGATATTACTCAAAATTATACAAAATAGAATTCGTCAAAAAATAGAAGAATGTTTGAGCGACGATCAGTATGGATTCCGAAAAGACAAAGGCACAAGAGAGGCAATTCTGGCACTGCGTATGATAACTGACAGACGTCTGGAACTAGGACTTAACACTCACATTGCTTTTATAGACCTAGAAAAAGCATTTGACAAAGTCAACTGGAAAATAATGATGAAAGCTCTAAAGACAGCTGGTGTGGATTACAGAGAAAGGAGAATCATATATGAGCTTTATAGAGAACAAGAAACTGTGATAGAGTTAGGAGAAGAAAAGCAAAGATAAGACAAGATGTAAGACAGGGGTGTCCACTTTCACCATTAATATTCAATTTATTTATAGAGTTAGCAATAAGGAGGATAACAGAATCAGAACAGGGAGGTATAAAAATTAACGGTAAAAGAATACACTTTATAAGATTTGCAGACGACATTGCGGCATTCGCAGAAAACAGGGAAAAACTAGAAAAAATTATGGGCATCATGGATACGATATTTAAAGAATTTCACTTAAAAATAAATATAAATAAAACCAAAACACTAACGACATCCAAAATACCTTACAGACATACACCTGTCAAACTTAACAATAATGCAATAGAACAAGTAAATAACTTTAAATATTTAGGTAGTATTATTAACAGTGATTCCAGATGTAGTCACGATATTAAAGCCAGAATTGCAATAGCAAAACAAGCTTTTAATAATAAAAAAAGGCTTTTTGGATCTGGTATGAATAGAAAAGTTAAAAAAAGGCTTATCAAGACATACGTATGGAGTATCGTACTATATGGATGTGAAACGTGGACACTGACGCAAAGAGACAGAGAAAGGTTGGAAGCATTTGAAATGTGGTGCTGGAGGAGAATGGAGAGAATAAGTTGGACAGAAATGGTAACAACAAATGACGTTCTGAAAAAGGTAGGAGAAAAAAGAACGATTATAAGTACGATTGAAAATAGGAGGGGCAACATGATGGGCCATTTGTTACGACATGACGCATTTATACGAAATATCATAGAGGGAAAGATCGAAGGAAAGCGTGGCAGAGGAAGGCCAAGGATAAGTTACCTGCAACAGATAAAGACGAAGGCTAACGTTATGTCGTACCAAGAGGTCAAAGAGATGGCTAACGATAGAACGGCTTGGCGATTGCTCCACCGACAAGAGCCTAGCTCTTAAATATATGATGATGATATATGTATGATTTCTTAAACATCTTTTTTCACATACCATTATGTTAAGCCGCGTTTTAATTGGCATTGATAGTTAATATTGTATAGTATTATTATTTAAATAATATGTCATTATTTAAATAAAATCTACATATTTTGTTATATAATTTATATTATATTACATCATTTGATTCATATATTTACTGAAAACACAATTTCATTCTTGTGTAAGTATGGTCATTTTAGTCAATTAGGTATCTAGATTTTATTTTTTTATTATTATTATATCTTGCGATCGTAGTCTCAATAAAATTATTATTTTTAGGAATTAAATGACATTCATATATGAAATAACAATCGTTATAATGATACACACAGCTCGAAAATTCCCCGGTTACAAATTCAAGTGCAACTTAAAGTTAAGGACCGCGATACTATCGCCTGAGAAATATTTTACTTAGGCTGTGGGCTTGTTGTATTATAGCATTTTATACGATCATGTAACTTTCTCATGTTACTGTATTTCACTTTATTTCCAAATAAATGTAAACTTTTAACTCTTAGGGTGAGTTTTCTGTCTAAATAATATTTTACTAAGAACCATGATATATTCTTTAGAAGTTATTTGATAAATTTTAAATACATACATACCTAGTCCCTCGCGGAATACGCAAAAATTATATTGTGCCCTTTACCTTTCCGTCATTAAGGACTTCGGTAATTTTATCTAGAAAGTTAGACTTTGGCCTTCCGCGGCCTCTGTTTTCACTCACATTCGCATTCGCAAAACGTTCAATTATTTAATATTTACAATTAAGTAAAATATCCGCAGTCAAATATCACTACTTTGATGTAGTGTAGTGTTTCTGCGGTGAACAAGGTCAATAGTGCTCCACGAGGATACGCTTCGCCAGCAGTAATGCTGCTAGCACAGTGAGTGAGTCCTCATCAACAAGATGGTTGGTAACGCATTAGTGATACCCCTGGTACTGCTAGCGGCTATAGGTTACGGTGACTGGCCGTACGTTTGTATGCCAACTTACTGGTATGAAAAAAAGGAAATAAGCGTGGGTGTTCGATCCGATAATTTTCCTGAGCATATACCAAACAACACTCGCCACGAGAAATATTGCTACGGTCAAACATACTTCAGTTCAATAAAAACATGTACTCAATTACTACTCCCACAGTGAAATTTTAAGAGACACTACATATAAAGTTATACATTTAGTTACATATATACTTAGCGCACGTGCAAACTGATATCTGTCTGGTCTTAATAAATCATTTCGACACAATTAATGGTTTATTGTCGCAGCTCAGTCACGCTTAATTGTTCCTTTAGTAGTATAGTTGATAACTAAACTCCAAATTAGCATTCTGCACACAATGTTAACTGGCTTTATGTCAACCGAGTGACGGAGCTTCGATACATGAAACGGTAACTCGGAAACATTGACCCAATACCAGACTTATCTTGAATCCATGTTTAATGGTAATCGGAACATTATAGTAGCTAGTGACAAACTAATTAAGATACCCTAATGATACCTTAATGTTAAAATAGGTATTATAGGTATTTATTGTAAGTGTAAAGCTCAATGTTGTTTATAGTATCCACTCAGACGGTTTTTAAATGTGTTGGCGACTGGCCGAAAACAAGCTTGTTTTTATAGAAAAATAAATTGTTTTTGATTTTGACATTACGTGTAAGTTTGTGTTGAATTCCTTTTCGTTTTAGTTTGTTTACCAGTTTTTGTTACGCGCGTGGTTGTAAATATTTAATTAATATACCGTTTATCATCATCGTACGTCTAATTCTTTACCATCCTAATACAGCCCACTCGATCGCTATCAAAGTGCGTTCAGGTTTGGAAAAGCTCCGTAGTAGGTACAGGTACTTGTTACACGCGCACGGCGCAGCGTATATTCTATATTCAAAATTGGTTGGTGCGTCCGCGAGGCGGGATAAAGTCTCCGTCATTAGCTTCGCAAAGTTAGCACATTATCAATATGAAATAATATGTCAAACTCAAAACTCTATGAATTACATTGCTAGCAAGTCAATTACTAAGTTGTAAAGTGGCCTAAACATCTACAGACGTCATTGTCCTACTGATGACTTACTTAGACCTTTTATATCCATTCCATTTATATCGGTTCTGAACAAAATGGATTCAGGTTGAAATCGAGAAAGTTTTCAGTTCATTAAGGTGCTGGACGTGTGTGTTATTTTTTTTCTAAAAACTGATGGCGGATGCTTTTGTAGGGAGTCCTATAAAGGTCTATTAAAATATGGAGCTTCGTTCGATATATAATAATCCAATATAATTTCTACCCGAAAAAATTCGTGGGCACAACTAGTATATAAATAAATTTAGTACATATTCTAATATCGGGTACGACTTTACACATTCGTATAGCCTCGATTTTCTCAACTTATAGGTTCCCAGACTTGGATGAAAACAATAAACAAGCGAATGATAAATTACATTCATTACAACAATTAACATATCTGTCGTCATCTTTATTTCGATTTGATCCCATGAACAATGCGTCGGATTATGACCCGGCTTATGTATTGACTTGTAAATGATCTGAGAAGTAAATACTAACTATATGAGATTTACGGCCGATCGACTTCCTATAAGTTTATTAATAACAGCAATCGGGTCTTGTATGCGATATTCATTTGTTTATTTAACCTCAAAGTTTTGGCTACGTTGCATTGGCTGTGGTCACGAGCTGACCGACGTATAAGACTATGTTATTTATATGTGTTTAGACCGCGAAGGTTTGAAAAAAAGGGGTTCACTTGTCCTCTTTTACTGGTCATCCTAGGTTGCACTTGGTTTTTTCTTACTTCAAACATGAGCTAAGGTTCGAATATTTTTTCAAAGACGCTCGTGTACGCTATGTGCTTTAATGTGGATGAACTTTTTAGTTCGTTTTAAAGGTTTATATTCACAAATGTATTAAATAAATGATCAAGTAAATGCATTTCAAAGTCATTACTGTTTAATTATTATGACCACCAAGTATCCGCATAAAGTAAGCAACTCATTATTACCTGATTGGTAATAAATCTCACATTAAAATCAATGAGACAAATATAACGGGCACTGAATCAATCGAATAAAATTAATTGCCTCCCGTTCAAACATTGAAATTTATACCTTACAGTACGAATGTAAAAGGTATTGGATCGTGATCAGTTTTATTCCCGTGGTGGTTACAAGTTCACAGCATTGAAGGGCAAATTTGAATTTCTCATTTGCATTCTCAGAGTCGAATGTCGATTGAAATGGTTTGCAAATGACGTCATCAGTGATGTAATGTGATTCACATCGATTGTGTCGTGTCTCACAAGTCGTGTCTATGTAAAGGCTATTTTAAACAAAACAGCTGATTTGATGGAATTGACTTCTGTACCACTAACACATTTTCATAATTATTTTGAGAGATTGATGACCATTAGAAAAACCGAAATACTAATGTTTAAGTTAAGAATGCAATGGCGCTGTAGGCTCTCTGTATACACCATAGAATAAGGACTTACGCTAGTCCTTATTCGAAGGTGTATACCGAACAGGGCGTGGCATGAATTTCACATTGAAACAAAAAAAATGTGTCAAAAATATTTTAAATTAACAACTTTGAATGAGGAAGCCAGCAATGGAAAATATTATATTAACTGTAAGTTTTTAATAATCTTTGCATAAGAGTAAAATAAATTACATTTAAATTAGGATCATTAATAAAAGTTTATTAGTCAGAGTAGACATACAGAAAACATTACAGAGATGTAAAGTGACAATAGAACTAATCACGCTTGTGTACAGATCACAGAGTAAATAATTACCTAGGACTTTATACTAGACTAGGACGAAGGAATCTTAAGGTTTGTACCACCACATTAATACTAACTACACGATGTATTTAAACGCATTGACATTTAATAAAGCTGCAGCCATTATTAACGGATAACAAATTATAATCCTCATGATGTCATCGATTTATTTTCATACGGAGTCAACTATTGATGTCTGTATATAGAATTGCCAATCGATCGACTATGATCGATATAGATAAAAATATAACACAGCGTCGTCATTCCATTTTCGTCTCTATGCAAGAAAACATTTATGGTAATAATATTTAAATAAACATGATAGAAAGGTGGGCAGTCTGTATTTAATCAGAGAATCTTTGCATCTACTACAAGTATTATAAAATTAGCTATCTACACATGCAAGCCTTGAAGTGTTTCAATAAACATATATTAATGAAATATTCACACAAATTACGGTACTACCTACTTAGCTCACATTCTCTCAAGTTAACTCAATACATGATGTTAATAGGTTCGCAAATTATGTGTAAGTGTGTTTAGGGGATGGGTGAAATGTAAAACATAAGTCTTACTTTATAACATTATAAGTTAAACCTCTACCTACATCAATGTGATCTAAGGGAGTGACTTAAAAGGTTCATAAAAAAGTAAAATATTTAATGAAGTATTTTATTAAGTCAATTGGTACAAGAGGTGAAAACTCTACTTTGACAAAAATTATCAATCTTGATAACAATCTTCCCGCTTATCTACAAGGGTCCCAGAAGAGGTAGGCAACAACCGCTTCTCACCGAAAATAATTCGGTGCTAACGTGTCAGATGATGAGTTATAAAGTTAAAAAGAATATTCAAGGTACTTACCCTTACATTCTATTGCCTACATTACGAACAAGGGAGCATTTCGCGACTATTGTGAGGTTGTGAATGGCTTAAGAGATATTATGCCAGTCACGGCTCTCAGTTTGTAGCAATGAGTAATATAAGTAACTAGATATAGTCCACGAATGCAACTGCGTAGACATAGAATAAAATACATTAAGTCCTAAGATAAAGATATGCTACCTTAGGGATAGACTACCTCATTTTTTAAAATTTAAATTAGAGCAATTTCAGCACGTATCTCATACGCCATACGCACATTAAAGAATGAAACAAATTTTGTCCCTTAATAATATTAGTTAAGATTTATGTTAAAAACATAATATTTATGTCTATTTACGTAGTCTGTGCCATTTCCGTAAACGGTGTGTCTGGCGACAATGTTTGCGATAAGACGGTTGAGAAAATACCGTTTCAAGGGTGGGGTACCTACAGCTAAGCTTAAAGTCAGTTTTGTGGTAAAATATCCAAATAGGTACGATTATTTTATGCCCGCTATATCGAGACTGAGTATCTACTGTTTGGGTTTTGTAAGCTCGGTAATAAGCAATGATATTTGCTAAGTACCTTTAAGTTGTCTCTGCTACAAAGTAAGTAAATAATGTTAATAAAGTTATGGGTTGTGTTATATCATAATTTGGTAAGCTATTCGCTTTTATATTTACGTAACGTTAACTTTACAATATTCGCTTTTAGTTTCATATAGTATAATCCCAATTTCCTTAGAAAGCCGAGGTTTGTTAGTTTATTTACATTTCATAATAAATACAATTTAAATCATTATTTTCCAAGCACCGCTCACCGGCCAGCAGCCATCTATGAAGAGATTGAAGAATGTATAAGACGCAGGATGTGTGCAAATTAAAAGAGAAATGGCGCTCTATACTCTCTGTCTATCCCATGAGGCTCTAGGCGTGATGATGTGTAAAAATATACTCATATTTCATGTTGATCACTAGTTTAAAATAGAATGTCATTTATACCTTCGGATCTTAGTAAAAGGCGCGATCTCAACGCGATTGTGTAGTAGTTATTATGGTAGGTAAAAGCAGATACATTTAATAATTACATTTAATTATTATTATTATTATTTTATACCACTATGGTGGCACACAAGCATTCAGCCCACCTGATGGTAAGCAGTCACCGTAGCCTATAGCCGCTAGCAATACCGGGGGTATCACTACGGGGTGCCAACCATGTTGCTGATGAGGACTCACTGTGCTAGCAGCAATACTACTAGTATCCTTGTGGAGCACTGGCAACCTTACTTACCGCAGAAACACAACACTACATCAATTAGTGTTATTTCACTGCGGTCTTCTGTAAGGCGGAGGTACAGTCCCCAGTCGGGCGGCTCAAGTTTAAATGGGATAACCCACGGGAAATCCCAAATGCCCCTACCTCTCTTTTAAATTTATCAGGCTTACCAATATTCTCAAATCACTATTACAGATATGATATTTTTGCTTATGATATTATGGTGAATATATTCTGCTGGATTTATTTTCGTTCAATAACAATAAAATAGCAATAAAAATTGTGTACAAAGTTATTCGATACGTAACACTAAAGCTTTATACTTAGGTACCGTTTATGCACAACTTTCTGATATCTTCATATTATCTAAAAAGGCATGCATGAAAATAGTTATCTTCTCCCGTAGTAACCATATACTAATCGTAATCAAAACAGATTGGATACGACACTTCTTGATGCAACAAAAACGTATACACTATTTGATTGGAGTCTTAATGGTGCGGCTACATTACTCCGGTGTGACGTCACCATCGCACCAGACTCACAGGTGTCGGTACCGTGTTCTCATTTACATTCTTGACGCGTCCCAGCCGATATCCAAAAATATACTCTATAAATAATCAGCGAAAGCTTAAATTTATTTGATTGCATTGTGATATATTACGTTTTCAGAACAAGTTCGTCTACAATGATGAAGTAACAAGACATTCGTGTTTCTAGATTGATTAATAATATTGATGGATGGCAAAGAAACGTTATCGGTAATGCTAACAATGGTAATTGTAACGTGATTCACCGTGTATAATGCTCTACATACAATAATAGTATCGCACCCACGTTTTGGCAAAACTATGTTGCTAAACGGTATAAAGTTGTCAATAGACAATCAATTAACTGATTGATTGCTTGTTGAAATTTCGCCTTGTTATGGGCGGCGACGAATTGTCACTTCGACAAAAAATATGACTACCCACGTTAGCTATTTCACACTTGGATAAAAAAGCGACGAGACCGCTGGTCTAGTGGTTAGTATACCTGACTGACTGGTCGGTCGCGGGGTCGCGGGTTCGATTCCCGCCGGGGCAAACATTTATGTGACAAATATGTTTGCCTTGCGTCTGGGTGTTTGGTATGTATTATAAGTATGTATGTATGTACAAACACAAATTATATAAGTATAATATCAGCTGCTGGTTCCCATAGTACAAGCTTTGCTTAGTTTGGGGCCAGATGGCGTTGTGTGATAATGTCCAAGCTTTAAAGCTTTAATGAGTGAATTTTCACTTAATACCAACATACGATTCGTACATAACTACCTACCTAGTTAAGTAGAGAAGACGCAATCCTTTTGGCAGTCAGTTTATAAATATACGCCATTTAGATATCACACCTATTTATATAAATCTGTTTTACTTTCTAAAACATTTATTAGCCGATAATATTATTGCCAGTTCAATTGACTTGAATACATTCTGGCAATTTATGGTCAATGATAATTGCACGGAATGGGCAAATGCTAGCATTTATTTGCTAGTAGGTACGTATAATAATTAATAAGCAATTTATTGGACATTTAATTTTGTTCATTTCAACAAAAATACTGACAAATATTGACAATCAAATATGGCGTTCCCGCAGGATCACAATACTTAGATAATGCTTAAATATTATCATATATTTGTTTCGTTAGTTTCATGGAAGAATGACGAAGTTTCAGTAGAAACTTCACTCAAATGTGATGCCACATTAA
This sequence comes from Falcaria lacertinaria, assembly GCA_951449985.1. Classification (NCBI taxonomy): domain Eukaryota; kingdom Metazoa; phylum Arthropoda; class Insecta; order Lepidoptera; family Drepanidae; genus Falcaria; species Falcaria lacertinaria. The sequence continues at coordinate 7,582,683 of OX602118.1, read as the reverse complement.
TTTTGAGTGGCCTCCGATTTTACATGCGTATTTTTACGATCGATGCGTCAAACAGAGCACGGGCCTTTCAAACTTTGAATGTCGTTTAAGTATTCCACCGTTAGTCATTTAAATTTGCAGTTACTATGCTATACCGAGAAATATATATTTATTTATTTTGGTATAAAGGGTATTCTTTACATATCTCAGCCTCTTCCTCATTAATCTCTTCAAAGGCTACAAATACACTTAGCCTTATCCTTAGAAGGCTATAAATATATTTTTCGTAATTTGTAAAACAACATTCACATCTACCGAGTTAAAATTAATATATGTTTCGTCAACCAACAACGTGAGCTGAGTTCAGGGTGCGTCCACAGATACACACCAGTACATACAGCCATTGGCTTGTAATTTTACCCGTTGGCCACATTTTCCTATAGTACTAATTGGCGACTCGTGTCAGAGACTTAAGGGCTTCATGCGGGAAATGTATAGAGTTGCTTTTATAGCTCTGATGGAGTTCTACATTTGAATTTGTAATGCCCTTACATTTTTTATTGACATGTTAATGAACTTAAAATTAATATGATTGAATATAATCCAAAAAGAAAGAAATTTAATAAGACATGAAAAGTATTTTCCTAAACCACTTGCATTTTTTGACATCTTCTGAAGTAATTCTTCAGAATTTAGAACTATCCACTTACTTCAAACTGCGGTACGGCTTGAAAATATATAATTGATTTTTGATGAAAATATAACTTAATAATAAATCAATAAAGGTAGTATTACCCTTAGACACCTGAGACAAAAATGAAATTTAATAAAACAAAAAAGTATTTTCCTAAAGCACTTGCCTTTTTTGACGTCTTCTTAAGCAATGTAGAACTAGCTACTTGCTGTATACAGCATTTTGTAATATTTTTATAAGGTAGTTTACTACTTTAGGGCTTGAAAGTCGATTTTGATGAAAATAAAGCTTAATGAAAATTCAATAATAACATTTAATTTAACATTTGTATCCAGCTCTGTACATATAAGTACTAAGCATCTGCAAGTCTTCAAGAAATGTAAGTCGAAACATAACCGACAACTGAACGGGTACAACTGCGTACCGACATGTAATTTGTCAAGCAATTTAAATAATATGCATGATTATATATCTATTAAAGGCACAAGACGTGTTGATATTGAGCTAATAAGGTGAAGTCTTGTAATGTCGGCTTCTCAGGTTTGATTTTTGTGGTCCAGAGAAAGCGAAACTGGAAAGGTCAGTGAAGTGAAGGATTTTAAGAGTAATTTAATGTTAACATTAAGTTCTTTTTTTTTTGCGCTGAGCAAATTACGTAAAGGAGTCTGAGGAAATTCTGTTAAAATATGAACATGCAAAAAATGCCGCGTATGTATATAAATAAATTTATTAATAAAAAATAATGATGACCTAGTTTCGTGCGTAGTTTTAATAGTACAATTTTTTTACCCACAAATTAATATCTGTCACAGAAATTGTATGTAAGTTCTTTGAAAATTAAACATACAAATTGAATACAAGTGAGAACTCAATATTTTGATCTTTACCTCTTTTCACTACATTTTATCTTATTATCATAATAACTATAATTATTGTAATGCATCGATATTATAAAACAACTAAAAATGTTTCCCACGACTGACATTACAAGCGAAATGCAGTCGAAGTCGATACGTGTTTATGTCTTGTCGTAATTGACTTGTCGTGACAAATTACCGTTTATTAGTCGTTACGATATCGCCACTGTGGCTTATTATTTACCCTGACATGTAGTTAACTGGATCTAGTTATCAGTTACGAAGCGTGTGTACACTACCGTTGACATAAATCTATATTTAATTAATATATTTGTAGGATTCTGTGAATGGGAATATCTAAGTAATTTTAGTTGAGCGTGCAGGTTGAGTATGAAATATTTGTTTATTAAAATACCTAGGAGGTTTAACTCTAGCTTATTTTAATGCAAACTTTATAAACTACATACAAGTCTAAACCCTGATATTGGTTCGGAAGTATTAAAAAAAACTAACTAATTCTTCAATAGAAAGTCCTAAAATCGTCCAACTACAAACACATGAACCAGTGCTCCACGACGATATGCTACGCTAGTAGTAACGATATGCTCCTAGCACAGTGAGCCCTCAACAACAAAAGGGTTGGTAACGCGTTGGTAACGTTTTTGGCTAGTTCCGTTTTCACAAGTAATTACCTCGACAAATCGACAATTGAATCAATTGAGCTGTTTCACCAAGACTTCCCGTGGTTAATTAATTTACGTTCATTGATCAGAGCTGCTTAGTAAATCCGGGATTAATAATCTGTATTACATTTTTTTTACATATTTGTGTCTATCGAATTAGTATTAAAAAAGCTGTCATGAGTGAAAAACACGTATAAGGTAGAAAAACATCTTTCTTTTTCTGTATCTGACAGTTTATTGTTTAGTCAGTGTTAATCTTCTTCTAATTAAATTATTTAGATTGCATGAACATTTTTAAAAAGGTATCAAAATATTATCTATATGTAAAATTAGTAACCTATCTCGTTTCAGAAGTTGGATTCACCACATTCCAAACAGTGTTAATTGCTTTAGAACCTTAGGCTTTGTAACTTAAATTGGGGTCAAAAGACGGATGAGAGGCGCTTCGCATAAAAATCCAAACCACAGGGTGAGGTCAAGTGCCGACCCCAACCATGTTGTTTTGATGATGCTAAATTTTATTATATCTTTGTATGTATTTACTTATTTATTTATGTTCAAACCGGCGAGGAAAATATAGTTTTTAAATCTCTTTCCCCATCATTAAAATGCTTCATTTCATGCCGGGTCATTTCAATCGTTTTTCTCTGAACGTTCGTCGGCAATATTTGCAATGATTTCGGTACGTTCTAAAATGTTCCAACATTAGATTAGTTTTTTTTTCAGACGCAAGCGTAAGTTTGAGTACCTTTTCGATTAATTCGGTCTTGAGTAAGACCATTCGCCTGGTGGTATTGAATCCGAAATACATGTGTCTAATTTACAATAGATATTGGGACCTCATCTATACTTATAATAAAACAAAAAAAAGTAATAGGTCCAATTCTGTACACTGAAGATATTTAGAAAAAAAATTTTGGAGGGGACTCTATATTCGATACTGAACCTAAATCTGTTTCTTTTTTTCATTTTTGTCTGTCTGTCTGTTTCTAGGCAGCGCATCACGCCTGAACGGATTCAAATGAAACTTGGCACGATATGAGTTAATACTACGAGGTATAACATAGGATACTTTTTATCCCGAAATTCAGCACGGTTCTCCTGGGATAGGGGAAAAAGTAAAAATGTATACCTGGCTTGAACAGGACTTTTACTGGCAGGTAGCTGATGTGATAAGCCATAATCTAGGCTACATTTATTCTGGAAAAATAATTAGGATGCTGCGTAGCAAATAAAAACCCATGAAATTGTGAACAAAATCCGAACGGTTGGACCGATTTCAACGCAACTTTCACGGGTAGATAACAGATGCTATAAGGCGACACTTAGTTTACTTTTATTATGAGAACATAATTAGAGTTCCTCACAAAAAAAAACATGGAAATATTCATTCCACGCGTACGATGTCGCGGGCGGACAGCTAGGTGTAAATATATTTTAAACAAGAAACTGGCCAACAAGAAAAAGCGAAAAAGTTTGTAATTTGATTTGAAAACGATATTCTTTTGTATTTATACATATCGCATAATGAACTATTGAAGAAGATATTTTTTTATTGTTATTATTCATTTGGAATTTATAAATAAATAGGGTATTAGTGCTAGTCAGGTTTTATTATTGCTACCCATAAACCGGCGGCACTACAATAGTTACTAGAACCATAGACAATCTAAAAACAACATTTGTTTTTGTTCAAAAAAGCATCAAGACTTGTACAAAATGAAAAACTGTTTAAAACTAAGCAAACAGTCTTTAACGCCGTAACAATAGAGCTTACATAATATTAGTGGTTAATCGAATTACATTGATACAAAAAAGGCCTATTTCCTACTTAGCACAATGTACACGTCATCTACGGGTTTTCCCTCAGTTCGTACATTTGCAATGGATTTATTTAAATAATTATTTTTACTAGTTCGATTTAATCCGTTTTGTTTTTAGGGCTTAGTTAACGGATGTCCGGCCTACAGCCAATTTGACACGGTTCCTTACTTATTTGATATGTTTAAAATTTGTCGTTTATGTACCTTATACAGTGTTTATTGTGCGTTTAACATAATATTAATTTGCAGTGTAAAATTCCTAGCTTCTCGATCTCACTCATTAATTCACAAATTATATTAAATCAGGGGAAAATTAGAACGAAGCTCGAAATAAAATCGGTAAATATGACCTATATATATTATCTATTCTGAGGAATGACTAATATTTACTGCAATTATTTTGGTTAAGTCACCATTTTTACATTAAACGTTTCAAATAAAGCATAAAAAGATTTGGAAGAGAGTCGCCTTGTTAGTAGAAATTAAACTTGAACAGAATTAACTCACAATAACCGTAGTTGATTTCCTATATACTCCGCAGGCTTCATGAAAGTATTACATACTTAAATATTTTAATAAACCACAAAACTGAACCAAAATATACTGGAATTTATAAAATAATAATGTGATACTATTACTAAATTACAGACTAGTATAAATAGATACATATCACCACGCCAAGTCCCTCACAGGGTAATCAGAGAGATTATAGCGCATTTTTACTCTTACGAGTATCTTGTACACCTCTATTGCTTCTACAATGTTCATACAAATACAAAGATACATAACAAATTATGTCAACGTTTTAATTTATATCAACGCGTATGCCTAAAGCAGTGATACAAAAAACATAGATCATTCTACTGTTTCTAATATTTTAAATAATTATTTAAAAATGAGTGGTTTGTTGTTTTTTTAATTTGGGTTATTAGTTTTGTTAGCTACAAAACCACAGAAGTGCGTGTTGGTCTTTTTATAAATAACTTTTATCTTCCAGTCGTAGAGCGCGGCTGAGTTAACGACAGATCAATATTGGAGCAAAATATCCATACAAGGCTATTGGCAATATGAGACACCCGAGAAGAATTTGCGATTAAGGAAATTGGCTTTTAATAGCGCTTCGTGAGTGGCTACCCGCCGGGCTCAAGTGACTACTCATTATAATAATATTAATTTGATCGGCAATGATACCTTTCTGCTCATGGTTTTATGAACTCTTGTGAATACCATTAAATCATTACCAACTGATACCTGCGTGCTTTCGCGTGGAATTTAATAAAAAAACAGTAGCCTAAGTTACTCCCTACAACATCAGCTATCTGCCAATGAGAGTCTCGTAAAAATCGGTCTCGTCAATTCGTTTGTCTGTTTGCTCCATTTAAGAATTCGTTCTTGGCTTTTAAGTTCCGTAGTTAGTTTCTTTCACATGCATTTGAAGAAAAGCTTGTTACTTTGACATTAAAAACATAAATTTTATTTATTTGAATGTATATATATTATTAACAAAAACTTCATGTTGCTTTACATCACGTTGACGTGATGACAAAATCAAAATAAAAAATCATTTATTCAGTTTAGGGTTAAGCCCTAATAAAGAACTCATGAAGGTCTAAATTACCACCAGTTCGGAAAAAAAGCCACCTGAGAAGAACCAGCAAGAAACTCAATGCTCTGTATTCTTTTCTAAAACGTTTGTTCACAATCGCGAGCGGTGTTTAAGTTAAATTTTAAATTTTATCATGGCCGCTCTGTTGACTGGTCAACTGGTACAAAGCTACCATATTATGGCTTTGACACAAATTTACGCGTTTGATAGCTTAATCTCATTTTAATTGCGACTGACTTGGCAAACCTACCTCATTGGTATAGGTTCGAATATCGCCAGACACGTGGAACCCAAATAAAATAAAAAAAATTAAATAAGCCTACTGGAGTGAGATCAATGAGAATTTAATATAAGATTGATGACAATCGGTAAAATTAACATAGATTAACAAAACTGGCACTTCAAACCTGAATGAACTTTACAAATGTCTTAGACAAATATTGATTCACCGACCGATCAATATTCCATATTCTACACGTGAACGTAAGGTTTTCTGACCGTATTAGTTTTTTGTTTACATACAATTTGACAAGCAAGCGTACGGCCCGCCTGATTGTAAGAAATAGTCTATAGGCTTGCAATACAATCTATAAATAAATACCAGGGATACCAGTAATACGTTGTCAACCCTATTATTTTTGAAAGTATTACTGTGCTCACACTCACTTTCACTGTAGAAACAAATCCCGATATCAGAGTTGTGTAATAACGTAAGAGTCGCTAAGGACATCATCCATCTTTCATAGAGATTTGGTCCAAATCGTAAAGTGCCGGTCAATGCATTTTTTTGTATATTCTATTACAGCTTGCCCGTCTGAGCATTTATTACTATGGCACCTTTCCTTTAATAATAATAATAAATTAATTTCACGCGTACCCATGTACAATTGACAGAAAATATATAATTAAAAGACAAAAGAAAATAAAACCCTAAAATCAAAATTACAAATAGGACCTTATTCACATGCTACCAGCATGTGCAAGTGGCTTACAAGCTGGCCCTCAGTCTTACTGGCATACTTAGGAAACTGTAGTTATCCCGCAGACGACACAACAACGACGCGGTTCTTTTGCGGATGATCGCATAAAAGTCGTCTGTGCGGGCCGTAGCAAATTTTGCTTAAGCGCCATAATATCGTTGCAACGACAACAGTAACCTAAAGGCATTGTCATATTGGCAGCTCACTTTTCTTAGCATCATACCTTAGTCCCTGAGCTTAAGCACAGTCTTCACAAATTTTTACAAACTTCCTGAGTTCACTGATCGATGGACTCAACAGCACCATGTCATAATTAATGTATCAATTTTTATTTAGTGCATGCATTAAAATATAATCATAGTTTATAATCATGTAACATATGAATATATATTTTGCTTCGCACCGAATTGTGTTGTATTTTACATAAAAGCTATTAAAATGCCTTCTATAAGGCCTAAGCTATAAGAGCTTTATTAGCTTGGGCAATATTTTGACACCATGGCAACGAACTATGGATATGTAATACGAACATGATGTTCACTACAATAAAATATTAAACATTTACATGTTGCAACATTGGCTAGTTAACATTTCATACAAATGACGAGATTGGCTGTGCAAGGGCCGTATTACCGGCTGTAAAATTAAGTGACGGCATAGCCGAGCTATTTGACTGAGCCGCCAGTGTCATATATCTTTGTTTGAACTAAACATCCCACTGAGAAATAAAACTATCGAGTTTCATACATTGTTTGCAAGCCTTTATTGGTAGATAGATATCGATATTCAATTTTAGCTTACAAAGGTGATAAGCTGTATAGAACTTTATTACAATATTGAATTATCTAAAATATTATATAAGTGTCTAATTGTGAGATTCGCGAGGTCAAACTACATCTTCTATCAAAGAACCATGTAATTATGTGGATTTTTCAGTTGAGTTTCCCAAGGGATTTAGGGACTACTGACACTTGACCATTACGGTATTTGCAATGTCAGCTAATCTGTAGTTCATATACTCGGCTCAGTAATTTTGGGACACCCTTTAGAATTATAATGAATTTATCAGTCTCATTTTTACGGGTTCGTTTAAAATCTCTATATATTCATAAAATATGCAGTCAAAATATTGGTACCAAAAAAAACTTACTAAGTGAGTGCTAAAATGGCAAACAAATAAATTATTGATATATTAGCGTTAACAATAATATTTCCACGTCAGCCAATCCACAATTCAAATTATATAAAATTTTTTTTTTTGCTATTTGATTACCGAAACGGGACTCTAATCAATCTCTAGGCGGTGCCCACGTGACCTTTCGAAAAGGTTCCCGACTTGCGTGCAAAGGTAATGCAATACATTTGTTCGTGACAAAATTTGCATAATTCTTGCTGTTTTAGGTAACAACAAGTAGGTGTCTATCTAGTATATTACATTTTCGGAGTTACCATAATAAAATTGAGCTGCAGAAAATCACATCCATTGTTCCTTCAGCTCGGCTTGGCTCGGATTAGGAGGCGTTGTGCTCCCAGTAAAACCTGTTCATCCCTTTTTATTGCTTTCAAAACTATTCTTCTCAACCAACACAAGTCGCGTATCGGAATCGTTATTTTGTTTATTCAATATTCCCACTTATTACTGTACCGACCATGCCGCTTGTGCATTATGGACAGCCATACTATGCAATAAGGTTCTCTCATTTATCTTGAAAATAGTAAACAAACTATCAGTAAAATTGTATACATTTATATTTAAAAAATTGGCGCAATGCGAGTTAGACTTGCACACCAAGGTTTTGGTTCTGTTTGTAATAGTAAAAGTTCACGTTTCAACTTAATATTTTTTATTTTCTTGCAATTTTATTATTTCTTGTTATAGCAGCAACAGAAATAAAAATTCTGTGAAAATTACAACTGTCTATCTACTACCATTATTAAGATAGAGCAAAAAGAAAAGCGTTTTTAGTGTGGGAGCCCGCTTTTTTTTTTGTATTTGTTGTTGTTTATAGCAGCTACAGAAATATACATTCTGTGAAAATTTTAACTGTCTACCTAGGATCATGAGATACAGCCCGCTCGCTGACAGACAGACAGACGGACGGACGAACGGACAGCGAAGTGTTAGTAAAAGGGTTCCGTTGGTTACCCTTCGGGTGCGGAACCCTAAAGACGTGACTGCAAACGAGCCATGTCAGTACCAATGCCTACTTGGCATATTGCAAGTTCTACCTATATCTAATCTTTGTATACACTCGGCTGTTTACTTTAGTTCTTATTGTTAGTTCCGAGTAAATTATTAGTTATAAAACAGCTCTCGTTCAAACATAATGTTATTCCATTTGAACGCTTTGAAAAGTAGAGTTGGGGAGCTTTCGGGACCGGGACCGCAATCCTGAAAGCCACCTCGAAAGTTATCATTGTTTTGAGTGGTACATTGGGAGTACGAATAAAGAAAGAAGTTATCGTTTCAAAGTTGACGAAAAAAGCTCACATTTAAGAAAAATGGCAACTTTCCATACATCATTACTTGATATCGATTTGAAAAAAAATCATATAGTATACGTAGTCAAGACTTACTTCTTAATAGCATATAAACACAACTATATATTATTGGTGTTATAAGCTTAATTAATATGACTCCTAAGTTTATGTACGCCGTGTTTAAATGCCACGACACTTAGTGAGAAATACTTACATTCTAACAAGGTTTCAAACGATGAAATAGCATCGAGTGAGTACCTGCGAATCACAGAAATAAATTATTACAAAAATGGCAATAAATTCAATAATAAATACAAAATATAATTCTTCGTCCTACTACATCGCAAACATAACTTTCTGATGAACTTATCATCACCGTCATATCCGCCTAATTAGGACCCATAATTAACAGCGAACTCCCATAGATTTCCACAATCACCAGTGCAATTTATTTAATAAATAAATAAAATAAATAAATAATGCCTTAACATTCAATACTTCCCTGCTTTCTTTGTAAGGTCACCTCACTATCTAGTTGGAGGCCTTCTAAAGCATAGACACCACCATAGAGCCTTTAGGCCCTGTCGGGCATAAGCTCTACGTTTTAAACCACACAGAGACTGACAGACATTTGAGGGGTATGATTTTAATTGATCGTATTTGGGGCGGTACGCTATTAAAAAGACCTTTCTCCAAAGACATGCTTGTAATAAAAAGCTTGACAAGTTGTTTTACACGTGCTAATAGTGGGTAATATTTTTTCTGCTGCTTTTTGCGTGCGGTCGATGCTTCGGCCCACAGTCCCACAGTGTTTTCGTTGACACTGACATTTCCTAATTGGATTATTAAACATTATATTAACGTAACATCACTGTATTTTAATAATTGCGGTGACCAATTAAACTGAATGGAACTACTGTTATTATGTCACTTGTTATAAATGTCATAAAGATGCAAAATTTTACAACAAAAACGGGTCAGTTTTATTTTTATTTTTGGAAAAACATACAATTCTACCATGCTTTTATTCAGCTTCACATGCGCAAAATTGTTGATTAAGTCGCAGTTAAATATTTATTTTAAGCGCCAAAAACTTTTATTTTACCAACACTTCAAGTGTCATTTCTGAATCTTTCTTATAAGAATTCTAATAAACAAAGGGTAGGGCATGCAATGAACGCATATTGTAGTCAATTCTTCGTATTTCTTTAAAAATATCATATTTCAGTGCAAAATTTTGGAATCAATAAAAATAATTCAATTAGGCCGAAACAAGGTACTCATCAAAACAATTTAATAATATATTATCAGAAACAAAACAAAGAGGTTGATTGATGCGCACAATCAGATTGGCGTTTGATTGACAGGTGGAACCAATTTTAGTTTATTGCTCTGGGCTCCAGTTTTTTAACACTAAAGTTTAGTACGATGACGCATCAGTAAATATTTTGATAACGTAGAAACATCATCATGTTACTCATATAAGCTAATTAGCTTAGTGCAATCAAGCAATGCGATATGTGATATGACAAACGCATAATTAAGTGCACAAGTTAAATATTTTTGTCGTTAGAACAGTTTTCTTTGGGATTTACGAATTTTCTCTCTCTCAGGGTTTTACTTATATTTGTGTCCTCGACTATGTTGGCAGTGTTCAAGCCTTCGACGCTTTTACATCTTACACATCTTTGTTTAACATTCTTTAAGTTTTGTTTATTTGTCCATTATCACTATCCTTAAACTTTTTCCTACCTGACAAAATAAGTAATGAACATTTCTAGAAAGGAGCGCTCTGAAGGTGACTACATTTCACTCAAAGTAAAATTGGCTCAAATAATTTCATCAATCAAGAACTCATAAAAGCAATAACGATAACAAGCAACATATCTCAATACCTAACCAAATCAATCAACCTACGATATAACGCTGGGCGAAAACGTTAAAATTCGACTGTCGACACTTCCTACAGATGCGATAGATAAGATACATTGCGGGGGACCGGATAATACGTAATGACGTAGGTATATATTTGCCAGGAATCGCGTCACAAAACCTCAAAGATTATTTGTACTAAAACAGATTACGTGGATGCTCGCGGTTAGTCAACGATTCACTGATTTATATTATTTGTAATCACTCACGCTTTATTATACATTGTGATAACACCATGGTAATACACAAGAGTGGTAACACTTAAAAGAGGTAGGGCGATTTGAATTTGGCGATGGACATTTAAATTGGAGCCGCTCGACTCGGGACTGTACCTCCACCTTACGGAAGACCGCAGTGAAATAACACTACTTGATGTAGTGTTGTTTCTGCGGTAAGTTAGTTTGCCAGTTTTCCACGAGGATACGCTGGGCTAGTAGTAATAATGCTAGCACAGTGAGTCCTCAATTCCTCATGGTTGCCAACCTGTTAGTGATACCCCTGGTATTGCTAGCGGCTATAGGCTATGGTGACTGCTTACCATCAGGTGGGTCATATGCTTGTGTGTCACCTTAGTGGAATAAAAAAAAGTACTTACAAAATTAATTGCACTATATTTACCCCTACACGTTATTATCGATCGGTAACATAATGTTATGATACTATTCCATAAAAACATTATATTAGCATAATTATGAGATGCATATTTTTTGTTATTATCGCGTTAAATTACTTAATTTTGTTTCATGTATAAATACGCGACAAACTTAACCATAAGAAAATGTTGCGCAGCCTCCGAAGTTTTTTTTGCCATTAGAACATTCTGGCATTTAAATCGCTTATATATAACAAAAGATACGCCTAATACATCAACTCATTAAGGGTACCTAATTTAATTGCCACCATTTCCATATGAATAAAAAACTAGCTGATAGGTCAAGTCTCAGAGTAGATATTATACTACGTACGTCAAGTGAAGATGATGTCTCATTGAGATCGGTTGTTTGGTAACGTTTGCATGATTTATACTGAGCCTTAATTATTTTATAGCCAGGACCTCATGTAATTAAAGAGAAGTTGGTTGAAAACACATAAAATTAATTAACACAGAAAGACCAATGAACTCGTAACTGATGCAGAGAGTTATTAGTGAATTCGACTTAGGCCCTTTCGTATTTGGAAAAACTAAACTATACTAAAGATTTCTTTAGCCCTAATAATTTGCGAAAAAGTATTCGTATCATTAACGTTAATATTTCCTTGATTACCTATATTTGTTTATGTATAGTCGTAATTTTTATGCAAAAAATCATTAGTACCAACGCAACGACGATACCTTTACGATACACACTACGACGCTTAGTTCAGTTAATTTTGAGAGTTACGTTTTCGAATACGTAGTTGAAAGTTGTTCTTGCTACGGCTATACTGGACATACATAAACAAACACAGGTAACCATGGAAATGGTTATGTTAACGATACGGATACTTTTTCGAACATTATCGATGTAGTTCGCCAAATCTGCTACTAGACTGCCATTAACTAGACATTAACGTTTCACTACACGTCAATCAGTCAAAACAAAGCATCAAGCCTAACTAGCAGATAGGATCCGCGCCGATCTAGATAACATCTTACTAGTCATATGTACCTGTCTGCGATTGACGACATGGGTTTCTCCTAGTCTGATCACCGTTCACGGATCGTAGGTAACGGTTAGATTAGATCCGCTTTTGGTTATAATTTAGGCAAAAACACATTTATAATGTTTACTAGCTGCCCGCCCCGGCTTCGCTCGTGTGGACAATTTTTTTTGCATTTATGGGGATGAAAAATAAATGTTGGCCGATTCTCATAGATACCGGATAAGCACAAAAAATTTCATCAAAATCGGTCAAGCCGTTTTGGAGGAGTATGGCAACGAAAACTGTGACACGAGAATTTTATATATTAGATATATTTTTACTACTTACATTATACTAATCAATTTAAAGGTAAGGACTAATCATACTTCTACTATTCTAGAATACATTTAATTTTTTATTTTTTTATTTTTATGTTTTAATTTTTATAATTATTTCCATACCAGTCCAGCGTATCCTGATCACTGCTAGTAAGTTGTACGTAGTATATTACTCGTGTCTACTCTGGGCTGCTTGTTATTAGAAAGCATTTTAATATACAATGCTGGCACAGACTCGAGGGTTCGGCTGTTCTTTATTAATCAGTTTTATGTAGTGAAGCTCCATCCATTTTCTACATGTGTCAAAAGTATTGGAAATAGCACCGTATTTACGATATTTTTTGTGAACGCGTGCATCTACGTCTGTCTAGCTAGACACACATTAAAATGCAAAATAACTCAGTAAGATCTAAATATCAAATTTGTTAAAGACATACCTGTGTAAATGAAAAATAACCTAACATGGTATATCACAATATACTTGTAGCATTAAGAATGACTCACTCTGCCTACTTATCCTTTTAAAAAGCCTTTAAATGTACCGTCATTGCAGTTTTAAAACCAAGTAAGATAACGGTAGGTATTATTTATACAAACTCACTAATTAACTTACTAACTCCACATACCTTCGGCTTATAAATAGCACATTCTATAAAGTTTATATTTACATGCACAATTCACGAGTCTTACGAATCAACTTCATCAAACAAAGCGTCTTTAACCTCATTTTTTAAGCGTAAGTTCGATTGGTTTATTAACATTGGCTCAGTTGTCAAACGTGGTACAAAAGGGTATTATTGTGAGTTTCCTAGTATCTTGCTATATTGGCTATCTGTGCAATATTTGGCATAAGATCGCGCACTTCAGCAAGCAGATTTGGCTGCTTGCGTCACCAACGGGTTGACGCACGCCCGTGGACGTGGCCTGTGGTGTAGACGCCACTCAATATGGTCCAAATTCGCAAATGGCTTCCTAGAAAGCCGCTAGGCCTCTTCATCTGGGAACAAATTTCAAGGTAGATTGGATTTACATTTTCCATAAAAAAACTTTGTATATTAAGCATTTGCAAATAATTACTAGATCGAAAGACGTGATGAACACAAATGAAAAATAAATGTTTTTTATGTAAGGAATTATGAATAACTTTATCAAAATAATATTAAAATTAAAGCTAGTTCAGGCCTCTTACAACTATAAAAAATATTAAAGCAGCGTCAAATATTACGGCCCTTCCGCACATGCGTAAGAAGGCCGATACGAGTTCATTAACACCAATTAAAAGGAATTGCTAACATCACCTTTGATCCAAATCGTCATACATATACATACATAGCACTATTTACACACCTTATTAGATACACTAGTAACGACTAAATACGTCCTGTGCTCCCAGATTTTTATCAGAATGACGTCAGACATGTAGTTCCCGTTAGAATGTTTATCTAGCAATGACGTAAAGGGCGTGGTAACTTCTTGATCGAACGTCAAAGTACAGATAAAAAATAGATGTTTGCATACATCATTCATTTCAATACGTTCAATTGATAAAAAATATGTATGTGTAAATGAGATATTACTCAAACATTAAGTAGCCTAAGCGAGTCATATAACATTTTATGATTTAGGTTTCTTAATACACGGCACAGCATGAAAGCTACTGAACACCAATAATTTAGCAGAGTAAGGACAATATCGCTTAACTCTAAACTACCAACTGTATATTCACTACTGTGAATGAAATATACAAATGCTTCATTGAGCTCAATGAACATTATTCCGTACAATTTATTGTTAAGGTTTTTTTATACCGCATACAAGCATACGGCCCGCCTGATGGTAAACGGTTACCCTAGCCTAGGTACGCTTGCAACACCAGGGCTAACACTCTGCTGCAAAAATCTCTTCACGCCCTTCTTGAAGAACCCTATGCTGTACTCCTTTAGGAAGTAATTAAATAATTATTTCTTCTTATCTAAATAGATGTTTTGGGTTCAGTCAAAATAGATTTTCCCCTAATCCTTTCTACTTCCTCTCACCACCCGTACCTCACTGAAAAAATAACCCTATATAAACTACCAGGTTACCATAATCCAGCAAGAGATTCAAGTAGGTGTCAGAAGTGCAGACAGACCACGTAACGTGACATAGAAGTGCATTGGTTGCGCAACTCAGTAGCAAGAGATTAGAATCGCGGGTGGGACGCTGCGTCGGCGTACTATCACACAGCTAACTACTTCACTAATAGGTAAGTACGTTAAGTTTCATATGGAAATAAGATAAAGGGACCTACTGGCATTTTCTCTACTAAATTTTAATTTATTTATAGTTCCCATGAACCTTGGATACCAAGTTAGAGTAATTGAATAATTTCTCACAATAAAATATCTACTTTAAATATGTTTACTCTACTGTTAAATATAATAATATTTATTATATTTCATTGAATGATAACTATAAACTAACTATCGTTTAATCTTTAAATGTTTTTTTTTTTGTAATTTGATTGAAATGGTGGAGAGTCGGCAACGTGCGACTAATACCCCTGATTCCGCAAGCTTCCATAGGCTACGGTAACCGCTTACCATCCATCAGGCGGGCCGTATGCTTGTTTGCCACCTTGGTGATATAAAAAATGGTGCTCTGTCCTATTTACCTATCTAGTGAGGGCCTTGGCGTGATGATATGTATGTTATTTGTTGGTCAAATAACAAAAGATAAACTCTATTTTGCTTTTACAAAATGAATGCATGTTCAACAATAACGACAGGGGAATTCCTGTGAGGAAAAGTGTAATCAGTATTTGATGTTTCTATTGTGACTCCTAGTCGGATGGTGTCATATTTAATCTGGAGATATACTGGGTAAATAAATTTATCTGCAATGGAATGTCTTGAGAATTAATTGAAGGTAAATTTTAAGGTTAAATTGTTGTCTAACAGTTCAATGATTCTAATTGTATTTTTTCAAAACGAAGACTTACATTAATGTTGCTTTAAAACTTTAATATTTTTAATAGTATTGATTGTTTGCGTATCATATTCGGTCTGCCCTATTAATGGGAGCGTAATAATTTTTCGAGTGTATTTCTTTTTTATACCACTAAGGTAGCAATCAATACGGCCCGCCTGATGGCAAACGATTACCATAGTCTATGGATGCATCACCAGTTGCACATCATTCGCGTGTATGTTGATATGTAATTTTTTGGCATGCTATGTAACTCATATAGCTTTTTTTGACAGCATTTTAACATAAGAGGTGACTTTAGGTTCGTCTTGACATTGTAAAAGTGAATAATATTTTAACGTTAGCGAATCAATAGGGAGGTGATATAAAAAATGTTGTGCGATTTCATTTTTTTTTGTATACATGTCGAGATCTAAATAGAATGTTAAGTCCATTATAATCGCCATGCAAATATGTAATATGAAAATAGCTTCCTCATAAGAATATATTTTATGATACAAGATATTTAACTAAAACAAGTTCCATACATATTGAGCACCGGAGTTATAGTCCATTCACAACAGCAAATAAATCGAAAGCTCGCCCCGTGCCGTCCCTTCATTCAATAAACTCTATAACAAGAGGCATTCACGTATTACACGCAGTGAATACAATCGCGCTCATTGTGGCCAACTGTGCAACTGCAATGAAAATAAATGGGATTCACGAGGCTATGTACTTTCTACCTGAGTGTACGCGACTACGCGCCGAGTGGACACTGTTATTTTATCGCTTTGCCAACTTCTTCCAACATAACTAACTAAATCGTTATTATTCAAATAAATGTGAATACAGTTTTGATATGCACACCTGCTCCTATGTTTCTCCTGCTAGCTGTGGTAGACTGGTAGAAAATGCTTTAGCATTAAGTCCACCATTGTACTTTAATTGTGCATTAAATTAAATAGATAAAAAAAAAACTGACTTGCAAACAAGAAAGATTACGTTGATAAAGATATTCTTCATCGAAGAAAGGCACTACAAAGACTTCTTTGAATTTCTACTCAGACGTATGTTCTTTTTTAATACCACTAAGGTGGCAAACAAGCATGGTAAGCGGTCACCGTAGCCCACGGACGCTTGCAATACGAGGGGTCGCAGTCGCGTGTTGCCACCCAGAAATGTGGGTTATCTTATCTTAGGCTTAAAGATTATCCTAGATGGACTTCGACCCGTAGGATCTTTTGTGCTGACCTGATATAGGTTTCCTCGTGTTTTCCTTTTATGTGTGTAGCAATAGATTTTCCTTTATTTATCCTGTACAGTATTTCCTCAAACTTAATAAATAGAGGCTTTTTACACTAGGTCAGTGCTTTTTACCCAAATCCATCGTCAATTTTCCGGCCATTCATATCGAATGTTTTGCTTTGATTGACACATTGTATTGAGTTATTTTTGTCGATGTGCCACACGAACGGTGACAAATGTCACCACAAGAAATGTAACACGCAAGAGACACGATATTTATGTATGACATTATCACTAATTACGTAATGCTTAATATCCTGTAAGTTATCCTATTTCCAATAGCCGTATTTAATGTTACATAAACATAGTTATATCACAGGTGCGAATTTATTCATTTTAATAACAGTGCGGAAAATAAGCTTCCATATATCGTTTATCTTAAAATAATACTGTGTTTTGCAACTATTGATTCGTCGCGAAGTACTTGTATGCAAATTAACAGCAATGTTATATGATCATAAAAGATTATAAAAGACATGTTATTTTGTTTTTTTTATTTGATTAAAGACATATTACAATTTAATTTGGAAATATGTAAGATACATGGACATATAATTTTGACAAATAATTTTGACCTTTTAGCACAAATATGAAAACGTTTCCATCCTAATCGTACAACAATTTAGGGCCATTTATCATTCATAATTCGTATAATCACAATCAATATCATATCGTCAAGCTCTGAATTAGAAGTAAGATTAAATTAATGCACCATTAACCACCCACATGGTCGTATTGGCAAAAAATACTTTTACCAATTACCATAAAGTATTATTAAAACGGGATCGTCTCTGACTAATGGCATCTGACGTGACTTCAGCCACGTTATGTGAGGTTATGTCACCAATAAGGGGTCATGTTGGTATTCGCTAGGCAAAGACACCATGAATCACCTGGTATCGAAATCTTAGTGACGTCAATGGTTACGCAATAGATCTTGACTAAGATACGGGCCTGGGCGTGCGAATTGTAATTCGGCTTGCTGAAATCGAAAATTTTCTGCAATTTAGTCACATAGATACTCAGCAAATGATACTCCTTAACATTATCAAAATAGTAATGTTTTTTCTAAATACCCGAAATATAAATAATGTTTGGATATATAGAGCGATCCAATCCAAAATTGAGCGAAACTTGTACTATGGGTATCAAACCAGAAAATGTAATAGTTTTTTTTTATTGATAATTATAGACCCCCAGACTCAAGGCAAACAAATGTTCAAAACATAAATTGTTTGCCCTGATTTGGGACCGAACCTCAGACACCTAGCATTACAGTCAGGTTTACTAACCATACAAACATGCCTACATACATATTATAATCATGCCGAGTACCTCACGGGCTAGGCAGAGAATATAGAGTGCCATTTCACTCTTACACACCTATTTTGCATTCATCACTCGTTTAATTTTATATTCAGAAATATTCATTTCACCGCCGGTTCCGAGTACTCTTTACCTTTCCATCATTGGGTACCTACTTTGGAGAAAAATTCAGGACTAGTACTACTAGTAGAGGAGGAATAGATTTGTCGTTTAAGATATTGCATAAATGTTTATAAAACGCTCTTACATGAGAAAAAAATTACAAGATATCACTAGTTACTGATACTGTCAGTCTGATACATGCCAGTTCCATTCGTCTCGCGATCTCTCCGTCGTCTACCACAACGCTGTCTTGCTGTGTCAAGTGCACCTCGCAAAATTATGTTCCCGCAAATATTAAATTAACTACCAATTTGTATGGCAAAGCGTGGGTCCAAGAACGAACAATTTCCTTATGTGTAGCAAAATATTTTGTCAAGTTACTAATTAATAGCCAGTATTTGCCACGTGATGATGAAAGTGTCATAAATCGTTGCGATGATCAACTTAATGAGACACAAAACTAGATTTAACACCAAATTCAATATATTGTAACGACAGACGTTTTTGGAGCTGCGACATCTTATAGCTCCCTCCTCCATAATAAATGCCTTATAGAGCAAATATTTTGTTGTTAGTCAATATTATTTATTACACGTCTTCCTCGGTTCAGATGAGAGATGATTTGAGTACCGTGTTTTACTTTTATCTATTTACATGTTCTTAAGGAAGAAAATATTATTCACTGGTTAAACATCCCGAGCCTTCAATATGACGTATGTTCTGACGTCATCGTCCCGCCCGCCCTCTATGTGCGTTGTGAATCAGTGTTTCAGGCCAATTATGGTTGGATACGTCAAGTCAATAGACATTGAACCTGCGGATGTTGCGTTACGCACAGAGTAAAAGTTTGACAGCCTTTTTTGGCGACTGCTGGAGAAACGATGACAGATACATGATTAAACTATGTAAAACATATATATCAGAAAATATACAATGTTTACAAAGTTAAAGTATGAATAGAAAAAAGTTCGTGAATGTGTTTAACGCACCAGAAGGAGGCTTTTAATCATTGTGTTCATTGTAAATTGTTGAAAGGTATGAAAATACTAGTATAGAAAAAATTAAGGGACTTTTTTTATTTATAATAATAATACAGAAAAGCAATAATATCAAGTTTTAGCGGCCTCACTACAAAAAATAACCATATAAATATGAAACACGTAAGCTAAATTACCTATGTAAAGTATCAGAATGTAATGTATTTTCTTAGTAAATTCTTATGTCGGGTTTGGACGACTTTAGCGTAAGGCGAGAAATGATACATTTCATACATTATTGATTATACAAATGTGATAATATTTAATTAAACACCCACTACGTAGATCGTCTTCACTCTAGGACTCTATTTCACCTTTTTAACGACGCAATTTATTATTAGTACAAAGCCAAATAGCTTCATATGAAGGGTAATAGCATCTATAAATTAGTCTAAGCTCCTTAACTTTTAGTTCTTAGTGTACTCTAATGAACTAAACAAACACAGCCCAGAATTTTGAAATGTTTACTATAAAGAAAACACTATAAAGTTAAAACAACTTAACATTGGAGTATTTTTTTCTATTTTAAGTCGATTAAATCAATAAACTTTTCCTTACAAAATTATATCAAATAACTGGCAGAAAAACTATAGCCTTAGCAGAATAGAATCATATATTTTTACAGCACTTCCTTACATTACGTGTCATCACATCTCGTCATGGCCCTTTGGGCCGTCGAGCGCAATCCAAAATGGCGCAGCAGCTTATAGGGAGTCGTGGACCCGGCTGCGCTTGATAAGTAGGAAAGCATTAAGTAAGTATTAAGTAAGTAAGAACTATTCAACTCTTCACTTGCACATCGATTCTGCTTCATCCACCTTTATCAATATCTTCGAACGACCGTTAAATTATTCACAAGCTAAGATCAAATAAAAAAAGGTAGATGGATCTTTGCGCACAACGGATAGACGCCTGTTTTTTAACATGTAGCGCGTACGCAAGGCGTAGTTTCTATGAATTCGTGGTAGGTGTGTGCGTGTAGCTGTATATATATATATATATGTGCACTGCAAGGCGCAGTTTTAACCGGCGTCAGTTCGTTGTTTGCTAAATTCCAACCACCTTTTTTTATTTGATATGAGTTCACATAGTTATTCCGTACACAACATCATGAAACGCAATACGCAAAGTATAAGTAATACTCTCTCGCAGATTTACATCGAGTACCCGACGTAAACTTACTTGACATTTACTGCACTCCAGTGACAATAACACTCAAATGTGTGGGGCGCCGATATTGGATTAAGTGCCTACATAAAACACATATTACTCTAGCATCGTTAAAGTTAGCAAAGTACCTAGATAGTGGTGTCGATTCTGTTGTTCAAAATTACAAAACTAATTTGACAGGTCTAAAAGTTTTGCTATCCCTTTCTCATGTCCGAGGGTAAATAAGGATGGCTATACTTTTAGACCTATCATATTAGTTAAGTTTTTTAATTTTGAACAACAGAATTGGCACCAGTATATGGTTGAATGAGGCTTACGAATGGATAAAGTTTTGGAAATATTATATAGCTAATGAAAACGTCTTAGGATTATAACTGTTAATTTAATTACTCACTATATTATTTAATCCAATCAAAAAAAGGAATCCATTAAGATATTTAAAAACATTTGCCTGGAACCCGGTCTAGGGCGCAATGACCCACGTCAGGTAAAGAACAATTTATTTTAGTCATCCATACCGTCTTCGACAATCTGGGAGTAACTGAAAGTATATATATCTTTGATAGTTTTATGAGAATAATGATAAAGTTACATAAAGATGAAATTTATATATAAATACTAGCGACCCGCCCCGTCTTCGCACGGGATTTTCTCTACTATACAAAAAACGCTAATACATTTAATTTTATAAGAGCCCATGCTAGATCCTTTGAATAGTTCGTTCATTGAAGTGCGGTTAATTCGAACAGAAGCTATGACAAATTGAAGTCGACATATGTATGACTTGCGGAGGAAGTGAATTATCTATTGACACGAGAACGCTGTAGGAGTTCCTCGGGATTCACACGTTTACATTACAATGAGTCAGGTTATCCGAAATGGTAGTATGGGAATCACTTTATATTAATATCACCGGCGAAATATACTAAGTGTTGAGCCACTGTTTACCTTAAATGTAATTTTTTATTAGGCGTTAACACGATATTTTAATACATTTTTGAAATTAAAATAAATGTCCTCAAATTCGAATGCAAGATCTTAAATTTGAGATTTCTGTAAATATTATGAAGAAAAATTTTATAAACATATATTTTTATACTACTTACGTGGCAATCAAGCATGCGGCCCGCCTGATGGTAAGTGGTTACCGTAGCCTATGGACGATTTCAACACCATCGGTATCACTCGCGCGTTGCTCACCCTAAATCACATCATTATTTATAGCCATTAAGGATATGTCCGTATGAATACACCTAAAACTAACCATCCTACAATCTACCTTTCTGGTTTCACCTTCTATTTTCTTAAGAACATTAGCTGTGGTCCCGACCTCGTCAGTCATGTTCTAGCATTATTAATTGTTAGTGCTTTACTAGCCGACGTGGCTGTGGGGTATTGAGCGTTACCTGCTATTTACGTGAGTGCGAATCCCACCAGCCTGTATCGATGAGTTTTTCTAGAAACTTAAGTTTATTTATTTATTTATTAGGACTGCCAGTGAAAATTACATTGAATCATTCAGTAATTATTCAGACCACGAGCTTTACGGTAAATTTACGGCCTAAAAGATTGTGACGGGCTCACCATCTGTCACGTTAGCACCAAATTATCTTCAACATTGAGTAATCAACCTAGAGTTATGGTATTGCGTATTGTTTGGTGAATAAGTCAGTGGATGATTATATGTACCTACAACTTTCACGGCGTAGCGCCGCCTACGCTGTCTAGCCAAATGCCTACACGCGGATGTGTGCACCGATGCATTTCGTAGTATGGTACAGAGGGTAAAAGTCATGTAAAAAGGTCGTGTAATATGGTGTTTCACCTCTCTATGACATCAATACTACAAATAAACACAATCTAATTTTAATGAAAGGACGAATAATTCTAGCTAAGACTACGTAATTAAATTGCGCTAGCAGTTTCATTCATATAAAAAGTTATTTGAGGTAAGAAACACGTTTAGCTTAATGGCGTCATATAATTTGTAGGACGTAAGCTAAGTATCCCTACCGAGCGAATGTAGCGTATTTTAAGTAAGTATTTCAGTTGGCGGTTGTGTTCGTATCTCTTAAATAAGTAACACTGATGAGTTCGCACGTGCATATCGCCAGTCTGAGACACGATAGCGTGACACTGATTATAACATATCAAGATAATGTGAATTTAAGGATAGATTCAAACATAAAAAAATATTTCACAATTTTACTTAAGGATATGATAACGTTAAAAATAAAATAATATTATTAAGAATTTATAAGCAAGAACAAGTCTTGCAATTCACTCAACAATGCTAAAACTGATAGTAATACAGAAATATTTATGCATCATAATGATGTATCAGAACGCCCCGTAGATCCGGGAACTCGTTGAAAATCGTGTTAACGTACCATCTGGTTCCCTTAAACATACTGGCCCAGTTTGATGTTTTGAATCTTAGAATAGAGAGTGTTAGGTATTCCTTCATAATCAACACTCATTTTTAAACAACTAAGTAAATCGAAGGCATTTTAAATGCAAATACGTGCTCTCAAGAAGAAATGTACTTATGTTCTACATAATTAATTAAGTGACAGAATATTATCATAGTTAAACTTGTACCCAGTATATTATCCACTATGAGGTTAAACCGTTAAATAAGTACATACTTATAAACAGAAATAAAATATTTTATCGATGAAATTAATGGCCTTTTTATACGAAACCTACAGAAACACAAATTTCGCCACATGCATTTATCAATTGCAAATTTAAGTGTGTCGTCAATTTGTCGGACGCAGCTTTCATACATTTATTAATGTCAGTGTTTTTGGAAAAGCAACTCCGTTCTAGAATTATATTTAGTTGTAATAGTCAAATTTGGCGTAGGCTTCACAGTGGGCATGTATTTTGCCCTTGTGTCGAAAGTGTGATTGATTCAACCGTGTTTAATTCTTTTGTTATCAATATAGCAGGCCCTTTATTGGGTTGATTACATCATAATTACAGTACAGACATTATATTATGAACATTGCCTACGCTCGCTGACAAATTGGGTGTTGAAATATATTACATGCCCATAAATAAAGCTGTTCATTAAGTAATTTGTCTATTAGGAAGTTACGGATATTCATTCCGATTCTTTCTGAGTTCTATTAAATATTATCATTTTTTTTATTTATTATGTTGAAAACGAGTAGTTATTGTATGAATATGTTACGTTATTCCGCTATTTAATCCGCGTACCTACGAATTTGGTTGTCAAAATCAATATCAAAAATCCTTTATTCAGTTTAGGCTCTAATAAGGCGCTTATATTAAAGTTTACTTAGGTAACTACCGGTTTGGGAAAATATTAAAAGAAGTGTCTCGGGAATCTCAAGAGCCTCAACTCCCGGATCCAACTATAGCTAAGAACTATCCAGAAGAATCCATAGGTACAAAAGTATCATCAAGGTCGGTCGGACCGTTGAACAGGTTAACAATTACGAACACACATATATCGGAATGTTATCTACAAAGAAGAGAAAATGTGCCTAAGTACTTCAAACAAACACTTGAAGATCTTAAGAGTGATATAGGTCTTTATTTTCCTAAGTAGCTATAATCAGAGGCCTATTAATCAAAATAATAAATTACATGTACTATAGTAAAGAAGAAAGAAACGAATTAGGAGATCGCAAAAAAACACTCTCACTTAGCATAATCTTAATTTGGTAAAAAGAATTACAATGATTGTGTCACTATCTTGACTCTCATTTACCTCAAATACTTTCGTTTTTAAGATTAATAATTCATTATTATCCTCGGCATACTCTCAATTTATTTTAATACGCTCTAATCGCATGACGCGTAGGTACTTAAGTAGCCATTTTATATTCAATTCAAACATATTAAATGGAATTATTTATGTATTTTTATAGAAGTTTCCAATGTGTAAAAGCTCGTGCTTCGGCTGAAATGTTGAAAAAAGCCTGGGGCTGAATGTGATAGTTATGACACTCAGGACCGATGAATTTGGGTCACGATTATAAACCTTAATATCGCAGATATTTACAATGAAAGCTTACTAAAAATTTTTTCTTAAAAACCTTCAAAGGCTTATTAGCTGTATTTGAGAAGCTTAAATAGTATTGAAATATTGTAAAATAAACTATATATCTTAGTTTATTAGCTAGTGACTTGGATTCTTGGTCCCGTAAATTAAACGGACTTATTGCTTATTCTCACATCGGCAGGAACGCATAGACAAATCACCTACAATATATTTGGCTCCACACTGGTGAATCCTGTAGGTATACGAACTACCCCTAGTAGCCGGTTACTTCTTACGCCATCAATGAGTGCTCGCTAACGATGCAATATTTTTTTGTTCGCAAAGCAAGTTCTACAATTGAACCATATGAATTCATCATACGCTTCAAAAACTTAAATTAATGAGTACAGACTTATGCCTTGCGGCAGTAACTTATCTCGCAAAGGTAGAAAACAACATAACTACTTAATTATTTGTCAAGTATATCAAAAGCCGGTAACCACGCCGCTAATAGCCCCGGCAGAATTCCGTTTACACAATTAAACTCATTACGGAGCTAATTTGTACGAAGGGGACAAGCAAGCTCACTCCGAGCCTTATTAACTCAAGGAAACAATTTTTGCATACCGATGTGTAATAATTATTATTATCATTGTATGCCTTAGTTTCGCAGCTCTCCGTGATAGGTGCGTGTGGCGATCACAAATTATGTTTTGCATGTAATTTGTGTAAAATTACTGGCACAGTAATTGGCATTTTCCATGAAAAATAAAAAAAAGGTTTTCATATTTCAAACGCAACCTATTTTCTTGACTTTATTATTATTAACTTAAAGTCCTTCCACATTGACAATAATGTAAAACATTAAATAAAAATAAGGAATTAGTAAGAGCATGAATCTATAAGTTCAAATATGTCATTATGGTGTCATTCTGACAGATTTGTATGATTTGATATTCTTCCAAATCAATTCGTTTTAAGATATTGTAAATAATAATTGCATTGTATCAGAATGATTTTTAATGAAATAACAGACGTGGTTAAAATCTAGTCGGCCTAATTCAAGCTCAGTTTGTTGTTGTCACACAACGAGGTGCTCTCAAAGTGTCATCAAATGTATCCTAAATCCTTGAACCGACCGAGCCGTAGCCGAGCTTTCTCTGACATAGGAAACCACTCAAATGTACGACACTTATCTCACACACAATAAGCAATTTATCATAAGTTGATTTTAGGCGTTACACTTACCCAGTATCGCAAGGAGAGAGCAGTCTGTGGCCTTGATACCAATTTGCACCACTAATAAAACTAACTATCTGTGTCATTTTTTTCTCATGTCTGCCTGTGGATATGCAAATAATGGTACCGCAAATTTCGAGTACATCGACCTTGTGTGTTGATCGCCCACAAGTATGAATCAAAGCGCGATCTAGTGTAACCACATCTCACGGTAAAGTAGCTCCTAGTGACCTACTGATTTCCATAAAGCACGTAGGCGTTGCGTACTGAGTGACGCGATGGTTTGCTGGGCTTGCCTTGATCGGTACTCGTTAACTAAGAAAATAAATATAATAGGCAGTTTAGTATTTTACTTGGTCAATTAAAAAATCGTGTATTGAATACTAGCGATATTGAATACCCGCCCCGGCTTCGCAAGGCCAGCGTTAGCCATATAAGTTACATACCTACAAAACACAAATTAATTATACATATAAAGGGTTCTCTTGAATCACTCTATCTATTAAATTGCATCAAAACCCGTTGCGTAGTTTTAAAGATCTAAGTATACATAGGGACAGACAGACAGCGGGAAGCGACG
Organism: Falcaria lacertinaria; assembly: GCA_951449985.1. Lineage (NCBI taxonomy): Eukaryota > Metazoa > Arthropoda > Insecta > Lepidoptera > Drepanidae > Falcaria > Falcaria lacertinaria. The sequence continues at coordinate 7,555,964 of OX602118.1, read as the reverse complement.
TTGTTTTATTCATATACCTCCTTTATATGAAACAAACACTGAACTACTAAAATAGGCACATGGGTCAGTGGAAACATTTCGATCATATTGCAGGTATATTTTTCATATTAACGTATCATGATATTTATACGAAATCTGCGCAGACGGAGAGGGGTATGACATTTGGCAAAAGTTAATAGGGTGGAGTGGAAAAGTTTATTTTTAAATAAATTAAGCTTTCATCACAACGACTATTCTGTGACTTTATAATGTCAATCATTAAGGAATCGGTGGTGAGTGGTTACCGTAGCTCGTAAGCTCGCAATATCAACAGTCTCCTGCTAGCCGACCATATGAAATAAACATATCATAAACACATATATACATGATATCAAGCAATAAATACTTAAGTAATTTAGGGGAGGCAACACCGTTGATACGCAAACGTTTGAAGGCTGTTTGATAACCGCTTACCATAAGACGAGCTGTACCTTGTTTGCTACCTTATTGGTATAGAAATATAATGTATATAACTATATACGCAATATTTAATATTTCATGAAAATATTCACAAGAATTGTACTTTAGAAGATCGTGCATGGAGCCTACAATATCGCTCTTATATTATGTATTTTATTGAATTTATGAATATCAAAGCTACTTTTAGAATATTTTTGCACAATTTAGCGAGATTGTATGTAAATTATCGCGATATAGTGAAAATTACTGTTACAAATGGCAGTTTGCAGTTTGCGCAGGCCTATTGTATATTTTGCATGTTTCAATGCGCGTGCTAATTTTTTGTCGATGTAATATTGAATATAAGTAATGAAATGTTTCACTCTTGAACTAATAACAGTAAGAAGAAATTTAAAAAACTACTATTCTTTTCGACACAGTAGTACCTGTTCGCGCCCAATCTCCCGGACAGGCTCAAAGGAGTTCCTCTCGTAGCCATTTTTCGGTACATAGTTTTTGTCTCAGAATTCAAATATATTTTATTTGTTAAATAATTCGAATTTTCAATGTGACGCTTTAACTTTTTCACAAATTTGTATTAATCGAATAAAATTTAATTTTCACAATTAAAAAAAAAACAACGTTCATTTCTTTTCCGGACAGAACGGTTGTATTCTCTTGGGGACAGACGTTGTCCTGTTAGCTAGGAATGCATATGTCAAATACACGATAGGAAAAAGGATCGTAAGCTTTTTCGGGAATTAAAAATAATCCGTGTTTTCTTCACAATACCAACAATGACCAACACAAAAAAAAATTGGGAAATCAGTCTAGCCGTTCACGTGTGATGCCGTGACCAAGGAAAATAGAGATTTATTTCCATATACATATATAGGACAACACACGAATGTAATATTATTTTAGTAAGACAAGGGCATCATAAAATTATGACGTAAGAAAATATTATATTCTCATTGTTGTCATGGTCGATTGTTACTAATTGTGAACATTTAAACGTGTTTCAAAGCTCAATCAATATACGGACGTGATTGCACATTAACGTTTAATGCGCACTAAACATAGTACTTCCAATAAATAGCACCAATGCAGTATTAAAGCATTTGTCAAGCCAGCCTTTAACAGGCAATTCATACTAATATTATAAATGGGAAAGTAACTCTGTTTGTTTGCTACTTTTTCAGGGCTAAACGGCTTAATGGAGCGTTATAATTGAAAAGGATGATAATGGTAGTGAGTACGAGCACTACGGGGTATGATGTTGAAGGAAAGGGAGTATTAGAGCGCACAATTTATTGCTCACTTGAGCGACCAGTTTTTGAAGACTAACAAAATAATATGTCAAAAAACAAAAGAAAGTAAAAAACAAAATATCAGGAATAGTTTTGAATTGGAATATTTATAAACCAATGAAAACTCCAAAAAGTATTTGCTGTTGCCAACAATAATATTTAACAAGGAGATAGATTATATCCTGGGAACGGACATCGGCTATCTTTTATCTTTAAACAAAGCAGACGAAGACGCGGGTAACAGCTGGTAAGTTATAAATTACGTCCTGTACTGGTAGCAAGAACACTTTTTGAAAACGACAAAACTCCCAAATGACAAAATGTTTATACACTTTTCACTTTTCGCCGGCGCAGCGCTGTTCATTTTCCCAAACGAAAGAAGTCGAAAGCGGTACGACTATGTAGTCGCAAGTAATGGCTAGAATAGAATAGCTAGAAAAAATATCCTGGTTATTAATTAAAGCAGTTTTTATAACGAAGCTTCTTCTCCTATCACTTTTATACACTGAAGATAATTTTAATGAAACGTTATCTAGCCGTCACATTTCACTCACAGACAATCAGAAAGTCTACTTTACAGTAATTATATAAATAACTTTATTAATATCCACGCCGCTAATGAATTATTGATATATATGATGTACTATGATGGTATCTAGCAGCGCTCAGACGCCAAGCCCTCTCTCCCCTCTCTTTCTACTCTCTCCATGCGCAAATGTCGTACTATGACCGCTCCACCGAAGTCACTTTGACACCGCGAAACTTATTTGAGTGACACTGAAGAAACTTTTCTATCAGTTAGATAATATTTTAAAGCCAATCAATGTTCAATCTTTCGGCTAGTTTTTGTCTTCCATGTTTTTGTGCCTACCTGACATTTGGAAATAGTGATCTAATACTTAATGAATGAATGATTCACAGTGCGTAATTACTGTGTTTATTTAAACAGTCAGAAAAAAATATAAATTTATAAACAGCGACTACATTTAAACGTATTATTATGATTGATTAGGCTACGGTGTGACAGGTTTATAAGGTAAATAAGGAGATATGAAATAATTACATCATTTTATTTCTTTTCATATTTCGTGACATAACACAATGCGTACAAAAGTTCAGTTAGAAATAAATTCAATTAGTCCACTTTGTGAATAGAGACAAAGATATCTAATGCAATAAATATGATCTAAAATGGAGAATGTGACGAGAGAAAACAAAAACCAGCGAAAATATAATTTCTTATTGTACTTTTCACGTTATTATTGACATTCTATCAAAATGGCATACAGACTAAAACGCATTGAATTTCGAGAGATCTACAAAGTGAAGTAACCTCGTTTGTGGGCAGCGGTTGGATGGATGATAGCTCATACATCATCATGCGTTACAGAGTTCATAAAGTGTTCAGTCTTGGTTATTCGTTGCACATGACAAATTAACAGGCTTAACAGAAGACTAGAAAAATGGCCACTGGTTCACCTTTGTGGACTTTTCATGTAAAATGGCTTTCGAAGTGGACAAGGTGTCATCTAGTGCCAACCACAAAATGATAAGGCCAAGGCGATTTGACTTGTAACATTGCATTCCCTACTTTCGAGTTTATACTCGAAAGATAGACTAAGAAAGACTCTGTTCATAACAGACGGACGGACAATAAATAATACTTAATATTTGTTTGTATATCTTGCTAATATGTAGTGCCTATTTAGCCTTTCATTTCATCGTTGTGACACGTGGACCCTCAATAGATCGGGACATTGCTTATTGTTCTGTCACGTACTAACTGTAAGCTCATATCGTATTTTTATCGTCATTCAATACTAATGCCAATAAAAAGCATTAGTGCGTCACTACTTTCCTAGCTATATGTATTGATTGGTGGGTGGCATTATATTACATGGTAAGAACTGTGCTGTGCCGTGCGGCTTAAAGCGTCGCCTGCTATTCCAGTGATGCAAATTCGAATGTTGAAAACTTAAGTGCAGTGATTAGCCACACCAAGAGCTTTACGGTGAAGGAAAACATCGTGAGGAAGCCCGTATACGTCTGAGAAGAAATTCATGGACGTATGTAGTGTTTGAGATTCGGCGACGGACCCACCATGTTGCCACCATTTTGTTATTGTTATTATAGAAATACCAATGATCATTCCCATATGATACACGTACATAAAATAAAGATTTGAGAGGTGTCCAAGAAAATCTTTTTAAAGGAGAATTTCCCATCATGTTGCAGAGCTTGCCAAAGGATGGGACCGATGACTGATTGCGATCACTTAAAGCCTCATTACATGCAAATTGTATATTTAATTAATAATATTCTGTCTGAAACAATGTAATGCGTAACGGTTCGATGTAATTATTGACGAGCAATTCCGCCCCACGCCCACGGCTGGCCTTTGGCCTTGGGACCACTGACAGACAATACTAAATGTTTGTTAGTGTAACCGTAACATAGAAAATATACTAATACAATTCGACTATTTAATGCTATGTGTGGGGGGGAGCAAGTGTGCGGCCCGCCTGATGTTTTTTTTTTTCAATTTCACACCACTTCTGTGGCACACAAGAGTACGGCCCACCTGATGGTAAGCAGTCACCGTAGCCAATACCAGGGGTTTCACTAACGCATTGCTAAATCTGTGGTTGATAAGGACTCATTGCGAAACGGTCAGCTTACAAATAAATAGATTAAATTCATTACCGAAGTCTGCTATGTTTTGTCCGTATGTAAATAGTTGTGTTTAATACTGTTATAGTTTTGGTGTTACATAATTAACGGCTCAAATTTGACTCCACACCTACACCTTACGATTTAATTTCTATGAGAATCACCCAGAGTTGTTAATATTTATTCGTTGTCTTTTTGATTTTTGATTTTATTACTATTTAATATTAACTTAATAACGAAACTGATATGTCGTTTGAACATTAACATTACTCCCCGACCAAAAATCCAACAATTATCTGCATTAGAAGGCAGGCAAAGAAAAAGCAGTAGCTTTGGATTGTCGAAAGTGCGGCGCTGGGCACTGGGAGTCGTGGGGCTTTCGGGACCGGGACCGCGGTCCCACAAGCCACCTTTGCTAAATAAATAAAAAAGGTCAACGCAATATTATGTCGACACACGAAGATCGATAAAAACAATAAAGTAATTGCACACGTTTACTAAAAACACACTATGCATACATAAATCATTAACTATGTCCATAGCCAATTTCATTATTAAGATTAAAATATCCAGACCTCTAAATATAATATTCAGAACATCTTACACAATGTCAAATGACCCCAAACTACGAATATAACTCGAGATTATTTTCTTAACAAGACTAGCCGAGAGGCCTCACAGCCGGAAACACCTCAATACTTTGAGATCTACATCCCACGAGGACCAAGACCCATAAATCATGACGATAAGAGATAACAATTTTACCAGAGAACGCTTTGGACATATGTTTACATTACTACGTCAGTTGTATATGCAATATGAGAGTACTCGTACGTGTTGCGGATGTTATAAATAATTTCCGTTGGAGCATCTAAGCTGAATGCATCACTATTATACTTTGTTGACTCTAAAGACTCACTTCTGTGCCTCGAGAGAGTTTACGGTGACGAATAATAGTCACGTGTGAAAAGATGAGTGTGTTTATGGTATATTAAGTAATTTATGTGACAGCAGCCCCGCTATTCTGTATGACAATTAAAAGGCATTTCAATCGCTATGACTTCTGACATTACTAACAAAACTTTATTTTGCTGTTATCGTTACTCCTCGAGTCGTTTCTTTCCCGCTCCAAATCGATATATGAATGAATAGGCAAAGACAATGTAGTTAAGTACCATTTTGCCTTGTGTTTGGAAATCGATTTTAACCATTTGGTCTATAAACGAACATTAATGATCGTTCATTAAGAAAGATACCGATATCCTTTTTAAGGATTTGTTTGCAGTGAACGACCTCGGGTATAACCTTAATAAAGGATTAAATATCGTATTTGACTAAATTCCTAAAATACCGTTAATCTTCAAATGATTAGATTATTTGTTGACAAAGTACCTACCAATGAAGAATCAATTTGCACATTACAATTGGATGGAGATGAAGAAATTGTCTGACGACAATAATTTTGCGTAACGAACCGGAAATACAGGCTGAGTGAGTGCAAATCGAGCGGCGGGAATCATTAATAGCTCTCGAGGGGAATTAGCAGTTTTTATATAAAAGTACTTCGTTGTACATAAGATTGTGCATGTTGTGATTGTAGAAGCGGGATGGTGATCGAAAGTAAATGATATCGATTGATCGAATAATAAATTCAAATCGTTGCATAGATTTGTATTTATTGAGAATATTTTTGTAGTACATTGTTACAATACAAATATCCTAGTTAGACAAATATCAAGGTCGGCAACGTGCAAGTAATATCACTGATGTTGCACGCGTCCAATGTCCATTGGCTACGGTAACCGCTTACCATCGGGCGGGCTGTATACTTGTTTGCCACCTTAGTGGTATAAAAAAATATTGATATTCTTACAATAGGATGTCTTATCGCAATAACGATATATTTCAGAGGTGAAGAAAGATGTACGTGATAAACCAGGAAAGTGATAATTGCGATCTATTACAGTAGATTTATTTCTTAATCTATAAGCAAATAATATGTCAACATTATAAGACGTAATGATAAAATATATGGAGCGAGTCACCAGTGCGAAAATAACAAGGGCAGAATCCTTTTTAGAAAAATCACATTTGTATTACCGTTACCGAAAACCAAGGATGATGAAAGATATCTCTTCATGAATGTGAGTGGAGTGAAATAAAAAAAAAATATGATTGAATCCGAAACAATGTACATTTAAAAAAGAAGATCAATTTATAAATTTCTACTCTTAAAAGTTGTAACCCCTAGAATTTATCTGTTACATTTTAATTCTATCATCAGGCTTATGTAGTATCTACATCTTAATTTCTTGATTCCAATTCTATTCTATTCTATTGACAAAAAAGACTTAGTGCTGTTTAAGTTTTATAGTAATTATTATGATTAACTCAGGGTATTCAATGTCTAAGCTATCAGTGTCTGAATTCGTAGTAAAACTAGTGCTTATTCTAAGCACTGATCCAATAAAAATGGAACCACTTTATCAAACGTAATTATTGCACGACATTGAATAATTATTAATTTACGTACGGACAAAGACTCATTTGTATATAAAAGTACTCGCAGACAATTATAATAATCTAGTTCCTTCAAATAGGAGTCGCAATTGCTCTGATACGACCAGAAAAACTGGAAAGCTTTTCCATTTTATGGCGTTTTTTATTTCACTATTCGATTTGAATACGGAACATCGCTCCCACGGTTGCTGGTCGCCTTGGAATATGCATCTGTTTAATACACATAGTCTAGAGTCTTGTCATACTGTGGAAATTATTATTTTCCATACCTCTAAGGTAGCCAAAAGCATAATATTATAAGCCCTTAATTATAACGTCATAAGTATATATGATATAGGTACGTACGTCACAGATGCTTGGCAAGCAAAAGTGTGGCGTGATGGTAATGAAAATCGTTTATTCATTTTAGGCTCTAGTAAGGTAAGTATGAAATCAGATTTTCATACTTACCCCGTCGGTTTTGAGTACTCTTTACTTTTTTATAATTGAGTACTTTAGTAATTTGATTTAAAAAGTTACGCAATGGCCTTCCACGGCTTTTCTTCCACTCACAATCGTATTGTAGAAATTTCAACCTTTCACCGCTGTATGCAAAATAATAATTCCAAGCTCTTTCATATCACTTGATGTCTGTATAAAACGCCTTAACGTTTACATAATTATTAGAGAACAAAAAGGTTTTGTCCACGCGCCGCTATCTACTATCAATACATAGAAATGGTAAGTCCTACAAAAACTAATGGATATTCCCTAGCGTGACCACATAATACTAAGCAGGTTGCGTGACTGTGATCAATCTTTGAACTCTTATAAACTTAGTACCAAATAATTACGATCAATACCTATCAGTATACCTATAAGTCAATTAATAGCCGAGATAATATAAAGTAATATACTACAAGGCAATGAGAGATCTAAACCACAAAGATATTTTTTTTTCCAGATTGGAGTAAATTCGGTTGTTTTCTAGCGGTTGTATTGCTAGCGGCTGTAGGCTACGGTGAATGCTTACCATCAGGTTGGCGTACAGTGTGCTACGTAGGTGTTATGAAGTGACTGGTTTAGTATCATCATAATAATGTGTAGATCGCGAAAATTTGGAAAATAGTTACTTCCATGATATTTCTAAAAACTTGTAAAGAGTGTAATGGTCCCTCTGCCTACGCCAAATGGGGCTCAGCATATATTCATATGAATGTTAAAACAAAAGGTTTCTCGTAAATAAGCTTAGCTTCAACTATTTCTATTAACTTTCGTCTATGACCTAAAAATATGGACAATGGAAAGTGTTCTTAAAAAACCTATAGGTATGGTCATTTCAGACGTAGTTCTGAATATTACTCGGGTCAAGGCTAAAAGTACTAAAATACAACAAATTTAATGTAACACCAAGTTAAGTTATCGTTGCAAATTTTAATTTAATTAAATACGTCGTCTTAAGTCGAGACAATAAGTAACAATGTGTAATACCGTCCGCCTTGCGCAATGCCTCTCTAACGTTGTTCGAACAATACTCGAGGCATTTCCTCTTAGCATCGGTACCTGTCTGAGAGGGTCTTCCGAGAACAAGCCTCCTAACCTCATACAGTTAGTCATCGAAAACTTTTCGTAAATCATACGTGCAGTGATCGGAATGCCAAAACTTGGTCCGCATGCCCGATTAACGTTAGATCGCCGCGATTAGCTCATGGTACCCTTAATTTGCAGACGATTTGGATTTATGCGCAATTTTCAGTGCTTTGGATGTTTTTTTTTTCGGACTTTCCAATATATACCACAACAAGTTTAAAGGAGAGGTTTCACATACAAATATTTGCGTTACGAAGGCTTAATATACAAGTGATGTTGATAATTGAAGCACAAAAGTATTGCACCGGGACATGCCTTCGTAATGCTGTGGTCTGTTTATCAATGCAATATTAGGTGTTCTATACATGGTCTGTTTGCATAAAAAGTTGTCAAAAATAAATAAAAAGCGCAATTTTTTGCACGTAACGATTACGAAATAAGTTTAGAGTCGATCGGTAGGAAGACAGACCGGAGCAACGCTAACAATTGACATGATTGCAACACTACCATGGAATAGCGGATTTACATGGACAATGAGTTAACATCATTGCTTGGGGTTTTCATCGGCCAAACATAACAATCTTCTTAGAAATCGTATGTATCAGGATGTTCGACATTAACCCACGTTTTGAATACATTATTACATTACGCGCGCCAATCTAGATTTCCCGTGGAAATGATCTGTTTTTGCACGATAGTACTCTACGGAGGAGGGTGAATGTCACACCGAACAACAAACGGAACTCTGGACAAACGAGATCGTGGTTAATTCTTACAAAGATATTGGATGCACAATATACACGAGGAAAATAGCTTTTTAGAAGGTTATGTTCCTACTGTCAACATTATCTCCTAAAGGTGTCTATTTATATCGTTGTAGCTATCTATTTATGTCCTTATTAATTTGAATTAGAGAGCGTCTAAAATGTATCGTGTCCAAGATAAGCTGAGATCTCTTAGGAGGCAGAAGGTGTATTTTACATTATTTTCAGGGCAAGAAAATAAACTGGTTATTAATTTTACTAACAATAAGGTGTGACATGCATACGGTCCACCAAATTATTTAAGCACTTGCAAGTCCAATTTCACGTATCACGACTCACGAGCCAGTTGCAGACCCTACCTTATTTGCCAATTAAAATACTGCCACGTTTAGTTAAATATTACTGCCTACTTATATTTAACTATACTTTTAAATTTTGTCTATATTTTTGTATTATATATGTATTTCTTGAGATCGTAATTTTCTTGGCGAGTAAACAAACAAGATTATTACTTTGCTTATTTAAATAAATTCCCAGTCTTACCGATCTGCTCTTTCGTGAGACAAGATATATTCCTGCGAACATTTCAGTAGAAAAAATCGAACTAGAATAGAAAAACAGGCTTCGGTGTAATAGAAACCACCTTAAGTAATTGAGTCTTTTGTTCGCGTTGAAGCAAATGAGAGATCATTGCATTGACAATGCCGACTGTCACGTGACAATATATGCGTTCACATACTGTTGTCAAGTTGCCATATAAACGACATGAACACTAAAATTTCTTAAAATACTTTTTTTTAATTATCGGACTGTTTTTTGTATGTTTTGAATTGTTTCAAGAATCACTAAGCTTTTTATAAGCATCGAGCATCCCGTGCTACCTGTATTCTAAGGAGATCCTTTACCCGGGCACCGTCAAATATGGGGAACGTAAGTAAGGATAGGTATTATTACCATTTTATTTGTGAAAATATTTTTTGTATAGTTGTAGCCTTTTATCCCATGTTTTAACAATACCAAATTGAAAAGTATAATGTGTCGGACAGATACCTCCTTGCTTAAGTTCCATATATTTTTTCAGCTGTGTATGTGTGTTCCACAGCAAACAACTGCCTCACAAACTTTCTTTTCTTTATCCATAAAAATAAATAAAATTTAACTGTCTGTTAACAGCTATAACAGCTTTTCCCAGAGGCATATGAAAGTAAACACGATACTAATAACAAAAACCAATTATAAAGAAAATACTGTCTGTCTGTTCCGGGTAATTTCGAAACAGCTGGACCGATTTGAACGGGAATTTCACTGGCAGATAGCTGATGCTATAAAGCGTAACTAAGGCATAATTCATCTTTAAAGAATAATTACGTTTCCCCGCAAAACATAATTACTCATGAAATTGTGAGCAAAATAATTTCCACGCGTACGCATCGGGGCCACCGCTTGTATAATATGATAAAAAAAACAATAGAATCTGGAACGAAATGAACAACTATCTAATTGACTTACAGTATAAGTTAATTTATTTTATTAATAAGTGATTCATCTTAAATACATATTTTAATCTTCCTCATTGTGTTCGTAATACAATTCCCTGATACCACAATTTATGACGTTACTACATAATATAATATAATATTACATAATACGTATACTTATTTATTGTATTGGTATTTACCATAACATAACTTTATGTGTTATGTCACAGCTGTTTATATATCTGATTGTGCTCTAATTAGATTGTTCACTTTCGTTATTATTACATTATTTATTAACTAACTAAGTTAATTCTATATATGTTTTGAAAAACATCAGACTACAAAATATATCTTAGATGCCTTTTTGAATTAGTAAAAAAACAATTATTTATTCAATAAATTGCACATTGATACGTTTTTGAATTGAGAACTTCCTCCTTTTTTGAAGTCGGATACAAATATCCATGGAATTTTTTATTTGGTACCTAAATCTCAAGGAATTAAAAACTTAAAATAAACTAAACTAAGTAGTACAAAAAAATCCATGCGTCGTTTAAAATTAGCCCTATTAATTAAATTTATATATATTTATTGTTTGGTATAAGTTTGCTGATAAGTTATCAAAACTTATCAGCGTGTCAATTTCAATTGTCAGTTTTAAGGCATAATGGTATTATATGTCAATTTCATATAAATATATTATTACCTCTGACAAAAGCCAAGCTTAACAAGGTAAATCTGGATCAGTATACAGTTCTATAAATAAAGCAAAATAATATGTTCACAATTTTGTAAGCAGTTCGACCTCCACTAAAGCTGGCGACTTGGCGATAATCACACACGTGTACCTGGTTTATGGAGTGGAGTAAAGTTTAAACAGGGTGTGTAATAGGCGAAGAGATTACTCCCACCGACCAATCGAACGGGACTATTTCGGGATTCAGGTCAGGAGGCGGCGGCTCCCGGAGGCGGGATGAAGCACACCCCACTGAAATTATAAATCGCCAGTTCAAACATGGCCGATCTCAGTTTAAATTTATTTCGCAATGTTCTCCGTCTGTTGATAGGGGAAAGGCAAACTATATTCTAAAGCTACTTCCTCCAATAACGCATTATATTCGTTGGACTTTTGAACTTGTATGCAGCTCTCGTAAACTTTAAAAGCCATGGTGGCTTTGTGGTTAAAGCAACGGTCTGTCATCTGATGGGCCCAGGTTCAAATCCTGGCCTGTACCAATGAGTTTTTCTAAGCTTAAGTAGCGCAGTAAAATAACAGTCATTTGATGTAGTGTTGTGTTTCCACGGTAAGTAAGGTTGCCAGTGCTCCACGAGGATACGCTGGGCTAGTAGTAATGCTGCTAACACAGTGACTCCTCATCAACAACAGGGTTGGCAGCTCGTTAGTGATACCCCTGGTATTGCTAGCGGCTATAGGCTACGTTGACTGCTTACCATCAGGTGGGCTGTATGCATGTGTGCCCCTTAATGGTATAATAAAATTAAGTCATACATGTTAATATTAAAACCAATTAAAAACAAAGACTATTTTTCGTCAGCGTGTTAAACGTCACTGTGATAGACACGTGGTAATTAGGCGCACATATACCAAATATTCCTAATGTATAAGTTTATTAAATCTTCAGTAAACACAATATTCAAATTATTGTATTTATCAATAACACTATTTTAAAACGCATGGGCGTACATTTTAAAATAGTGTTATGTATATGGATGTATATGGATACACACATAGTAAATAGTTTAGTTTGTATAAAAATATGAATATATCAATATCTAATCACTAATAGATCCGCATCATATGTAAATAGTTTTGATCCAATTTTCACATACCCCCAGGATCCGGTACTAGAACAGATGTATTTATTTGAGTAGTGTATTGCGCAAGAGCATCTGTCCGCTTGCGTGCTAATCGCGCGCGACGTCTTATCCGTGACGTAATGACTCGACGGCGGGCCCTCTAAATTAAACAATCGGTTTTTTGCACCCTTTATCACGGGAGCGCCGGCCGACTACATAAAAGCCGTGGAAATCCGTACAGGACACACATTGCACGTAACGCGGCAACTGAACGTAGATCGTCCTGAACGACTCGCCGCGCGCAAACTTAATAACGCCACAGATAATATCCACGTGCTACACTTTACTTGTGATGTGCCAGTGAATGAGACTTTAAGTGAATTTGTGTGACAAAATATACCAAAGATTTTTACTCTGTGATAAAAATAATAGTTTACTAATATGGATAAGTGCACCTGCTGCTGTACAGATTGTCCCTCGAGAAGGCAAGGATCAAAAAGTTATAAAAATGGTACGTGGTTTTATATTTTCATACTATTTATTTATTTAGAATAATAACATAAAATACACGCCAATAAAAATAAAACAAATGAAAACTCATTCCATTTCATTTAGTTTAGAACCTACCAAGGCGTTAATGAACGTCTACCACCGGTTCGGAAAAAAAATATCTAAAATGCATATCTTAAAAAAGAGGTTTAGGCTCTTACGTTACCCAGCAAAAGGAAAATATCACTTCAGTTCGAGATTTCCAGTTTCCGTTTCATATTATGTGTATGAGTCAGCAAACATTTAAGATCTATTAAGTTACACACGCCACTCTAGCCTTACGTCTTTACTACGAACCAAGTCATCTAGGAATAGCCTATTATAATAATTTAAATGAAACTCGATATGTAAATATTCAAATAGATAATTTAGTACCTGCAAAAAAAAGTACTAATTGGATAAAAGTTACGGCATGAAAAGAAAATTATGTTTCTTTTATAATCAATTATGCTCTATTAAGCCAAATAGGAATATCACACGCAACTTCTTCAAGTTATGAAACATCTAAAATTATAGAAAAAAAAACATTGATTATTAGAAATTTTAACTCCATTTCCCTTTGATTCAAATTCGCTTTATCATTTGTAATTGTAATTCAGTGACCTAATTATATTAGTAAGCTATGTGACTTTCTACTCTATTATAGCAACTGACATCATAGTCAATGATTAAGGCAGTGATAAGCCTATCAAAATGTTAAGAAAATCATATGAATGTAATCTGTAATATTATTTACTTGCGTTAGTCACTCCATGCTGACAGAGTAGAACATAGTTTTAAAGTCTATTTGGAGAGGATTTGCTAACTGTAGCTAAAACCAAAAAGACTGTTGAGTCATCAATCTTTATTGTGGACTTTTTGTTTTAAGTCGTAAGGTCCTACGCATGAGAGAAGATAACATCATTGTAAAAGTCATATGTAATCTACCTATCACACTGATCAATAAAAGTTTTGGCATATCGCGGTATAATTAAAAAATATGCCTGCCAAAATTACGTCCATGCCTGCTTACCTTCTCATAGTATGTAATGATTTACGTGATCTAAGGAAGAATTTTCCTAAATATTAAGAATCAAATAAATCAAGATAAAAGTCGGCATTGTTACTCGGATGTCATATTAGTTCAGGCATAAATTTTACTTCAACTAAGCTCCAAGCGCAGGACCGCATACTATAATAGCGGCACGTACTTTTCAACACATAAAATTACCTTATTCAGTTTTCACGACGCAGGCTAAAACACTTCACCTTTAAACATTGCACTACTGTTTATTTCGTAACAGTTTTAAGGCGTGTTATTTAATCTGTGACGTGAAAGGGGTTAAGGGTACGTTCAGAATGAGTAAAAGCTTTCGAATAGTGCGCGCGAGCGTGTGATTTATATTGTGGTGCGCAAACAATGCCATTCGGTGTATTGGCAATGCAGGCGGCCACAGCGGACACCGGCGCGGAAGCAGCCTCCACATACGGTAAACTTAAATTAGCTGCTAAAACTGTACCTAAGTACACCTATGACCTGGACACAAATTTTGATGGACGAATTTAAAATTCTTCCTTGGGCTTGCAAAAGTACGGCCTATCTGGTGTTCAGCGAAGACATCTCTCTCCCACGAGACAGGCATTGCCTAGTGTGGGAGTCAGTTAATTATGTTACTGTAAAGTTTTTGAAAATAAATATATTATTATTATTATTATATTAGGTGAAGGGTATCACCGGTGCCTTGTCAACCTTTATTGAGGGGCGTAATTAGTAGTACTGTTAATACAGTGGTGTCAATATCTAATTGTAATTAAAATAACGGTCAAATAACTTTAATTAATTAATTTAATTTTTACCTTCATATATGACACTAGCGGCCCGCCCCGGCTTCGCACGGGTAGACATTAGTTTCGGAGCATAGACATTTATCAAATATTTTGTCCATCCGTGCGGAGCCGGGGTGGGCAGATAGTATAATATATAGCCTTTGTTACTCAGTGATAATGTAGCTTTCTAACGGTGAAAGAATTTTTGAAATCGCTCCAGTAGTTTCGGAGCCTATTCAATACAAACCCACAAAAATACAAATCTTTCCTCTTTATAATATTAGTGTAGATAGTGTAGATGACAGCTTACTGACCCGCAGCTAGGTTCATGTTCAATAAGAACCATTTAGACCAGTTAAAAGTTGGTTCTTCAATCGTTTCATCAGAACAGTAGTTCATTAGCAAGTTCGTAGATTGATACGTGATCTCTTCGTAATGCATAGCTCCGCGTGCAATTAATATTTAAATCATGACGAATCGCTCAATGTTACGCGGATCTAATGCCCCCACTTTCTGCGAGTATGAGTAATGCCGAACATTAGATACACGACCCCGCTGTTGTAGGATTTCAGACATATTACCCACGCTCTTGTGAAAATTTGGGAAACCCGTGACTCATTGCGATGAGAAAAGCGCTGAAAAACCTCCAACAATCTATACTGGCTTAATTGTTCGTTTATTTGTATGTATATAAACGGTAATCTCTAGAACAAAGTAACCGATTCTAATAACCTATTTTATTTAAGTTATCTGTTATCATATTTCTTCGCGAACTACAATATTTTTGTGTCTAAGCTGATTTTAACCTGTAATTACGTCACTGAGACGATACATCTATCATTGAAACCCAACAACAACTGTACCAACTCAATAGCTTTTCTTGTTAATCTTTTCTGCGCTCCCAATATGAATACTTTAAGAAGAATTACCATAATAGATAATAAGTATAACGCAATGTACTACATTTAACTGTGTGCTAATCTAACGAAGGGAAATCTTTGGGATTTTCCCAAACATAATCCGGGTTAGTGTTCAGCTACCGTGGCTAGTATAGTGATGAACCAACTTGTTTTCATTGTAAATGCATACTAAGACCTTGCATCTTGCAATTGAACTTCAAGAGAGAATAAATCACCCACCTTTAATTTAATTATGCTAATGATTATATTTCAAAGCAAATTATAGTATGTTCTGACAAATGGTGAAACCCGACCACCTAGTTATAATGAATGAAACATTCTTAGCTCCCATAAAAAATAGTACAAAAGATCATTCGAAACGTATATTAATCATGTACATAATAATCCTTTATTGACACTATCACTGAGCGGGCGAGCACAATGGCATCGCCTTGTTAACCACACTACAAAAAACTTGTCAATGTAAATAGTCGAGATGCGCGCCCAAACAGTTACACCGAGAACCACATGCTAGCTACACGGCATACAAAATAAGCTTCACAAACGCGGTGTGCTAAGGGTTTTCTTCGTGTTTTATGTATCGGTTATTGTGTGTCTCTGAATCGGCAGCTTGACCTGACCCGGCCGCACGTAGGTGAATCTCGAAGTATATCTGTGCCACGGAGTGTCGGTCGTTCCCAGAGCCCGCATACTTGTTGTATTTACTTTCATATTTAGTCCTTAGACACTTTTTGCATCTTGTTTGATGTACTTGAGCAAAGACTGTGACACACTGTAGAAAGAAAAATGAAAGTTGCTTGTAGTGTTGCATATTCTAAATGTAGATATCTATTTACTTCAACTCGGTAGCTTATAATATATAATATTCAGTTCCGTTCTATATTACTCACATCATTTACGATATCAATCAAATACATAGTTTGTTATGAATATGTTCCTACGCATAGTAACGATATAATAAATTGGTTATATAAAATGATGTATCTACATCGAACAAAAAAGTTATGTAAATTGTTTTATGAATAATGTAATAGCACTTTATCAAGAGATCGATTATTATTAAAATTAGCAACGATATGTAGTGATGAGGCACGTGGTGGCGTGAGACGGCGGCGCGGCGCGCGACTAATGTCCGATAAAACTCACTTTAGGATAGACTCATCGATGAATCACCGCGCGAGCTGATCGATGCTTACTTACACAAGATGTGGAAAACGAAATATATGGCGACATTCACTGAACACACCCACCTACATCTTCTCAGCCATTTCCCGACCTATGTGGCCTTCAATCTTATCGGTTAGAGCCGGAGGCGATTGGGGCCGATGATCAGTAGCTGACTTACTATCGACAACTACCAAAAGAAAATGTATTAATGCTTAGAGATATATTTAAGTCCTAGATTTTTAAATAACTTTTTTTTTGTGAAAAGTAAACAAATGTTGATTGCATTACAAACTGAAATACCATCAATACTTTCAGGATTATGTATGACGCAATCAGCCTTAATATTAGGTAAAGTGAAAGGAGATTGTATGAACAAGGGCGGGAAGTGTGCAGGAGTCTTCTCTCGGAAGGTTAAGGAGTGGCGGGTGGAGCGGGCAAGGGTTTCGCACAGAGTTGGTCCGGCTATTTGATGTACGCAGCCGCATTTCGGCGCCCATTCATCGAGTGGAGGCTGCTCGCGCGCCTGTCTCGCACACTAACCGCTCGCCCCGCCGCTGACACACGCTTACGAACCATTCAGTGCCAATATTCCCTGTGCTTCTGTGAGTGAACAAGTCACCGCGAGTGTTAATAAAAACCAGTGATATTCAGTTCGCAAGTTATTGATACGATTTACCAACGTTTCGGCAAATCGGGATAATAATTTGTTCGCATGAACATGGACTTGCCTAAAGGAGCTACATCAATGCGTTGTTCATGGATGTCTTCCTAACTGGTGTGTGTTGTTTATATTATAAAAAAGTTATTGCTTTAATTTATTGAACAGGTAATTTTATCAGTTTTAATTCATCAATAGTCTCCTGGTGAACTTCGCCGAGACATAAGAAAAATAGTTTCGATAAGCTTCAAAATATTGAAACGTTGTGGGGTAGTTTTAGAAATAATATCTGACGAAGTACCCGCTTTAGCGACTTACCCCACTAAACAAATATTTCATTAAATTGACATGTTACAAAATAAACAAAGCTTAAATTTAAGTGTTGAGTGTTGCCCCTCACTTGTGCCACAACATGCATCAGCAGTGAGCACTTAAATTTTCAGTTAAGTAAAGTTTAACAACCGTCTCCGCTGACAGTGCAGTGAACATCAGTATTCGGTGCATCATTGTTATTCTGCAAATGGATGTGCAAGCTAATTTGATTGTCGATCATTTTTGGAAGAGGACAATAAGTATCGGTAAAGGAACACCGAAACGTGCGATCGTGTGGGAATGAACAACATTCGTCCGCCGGCGACCGATCAAAGGATTCTTTCGCTGAAACTCGTCCGCGATGTCATACGATACACGGCCAGCCTTAGCTTTCCCAATTCGGGGCACGATGTTGCCTACTTGGCTATCTCTCGCGGCATTGATTTAATTGTTTTATCTGCCCGCATTTAGCGCTGCCTATCATTTAATGATAGGTACGTGTGTAATAAATACATTTTATTAACGGTATTTTATTAGCGTAATAATTTAATTTTATGACATAAATTAATTTGAATAAATGTTGGGCACGTGGTCCATTTACAGTTTTAGATTAAATATCTTTAGCTATAAGTATATAGTAGTCTGCCAGAATAACAGTAATTATAAATTTGGTAATGTTAATGATTACCCGAAAGGGTGGGCAATCCGACATTATATCCTTCTGTCACAGAAGATATTTTAGTTCCTACTGTGACAGGTAGTGAATTATCGCTGTTCTTCGAACTGCCCAATCCTGAGCTCATAGATGATACATCAAATAGACCAACAATTCCATACATAGAAAAGTCAAAATTGTTTGCAGTATGTTGTATTGACTTTTAGATAGATAGATAGATAGATAGATACACTTTATTGCACAACAAGAGGATACATACATTGGAAACATTTTACATTTTATCGTACAATTGGCGGTCTTATCGCATAATAGCGATCTCTTCCAGACAACCGATGAATGGACCAGAGAAAATTTGGATTCGAACAGTGGCTGGTAGTGTACCGTCGTCATTGTTACCAATTACAATAGTACTCGAGTAGATTACTAAATACCTAAGTACATATAAAATAATATAATATTGAAATAAATAAATTATACTAAGGGCGCGAACATAAAAGATAAAGTAGTGGAAGAAATAGTTCAGTAAGAAACATGAGAGAATGTAAGTGGATTAGTGTTGTAAAGAGTAAGTGAGTGAGAAATTATGATGTTATCAGTAAAGTAAGAAAAGAACAGCATGAGTGATATCAAAAACAGGGCTTGTATAAGAAGAAGATGTTATAGAGAAAGATAGTGATTTTTGACCAAGTTTTGAAAGGAAGTAAGGGTCTGAGCCTTTTCTATGTATGGAATTGTTCATCTATTTGATTTATCATTTACGAGTTCAGGATTGGGCTTTCCGAAGACCAGTTCAATAGAAAAACAGGTTTCAATAGAAAACATACTGCGCGCAAATATAATATATAAACCTGACACCGGAATCGAACCCAGGACATCAATGTCCTAATCATTATTGCTGAGCTACGTAGACGATTTAGTAGAAAATGCTTAAAAAAAACTGACAGCCAGACAACCGATTTCTAAATTTCCAATGGATCCGGATTCTTCGCACAACCCTTTTAAGACAAACATATGTATTTTATTAATTATTATCATTCAGCCGCATGTCCACAATGCTATGTAATGCCAAAGTAATTTATACAGAAAAAAAAACAAATACTATTCGGAAACAGGCATTTACCGCGACTGGCGAGTAGGGAAACCTCATGATGGGAAAATCTCATAACCTGTATGCCCACCGCTTTTCTCGGTAACAATTATGTACGATAGCATTGTTTGATCTCTGCAATGCGTTCGATACACTCTGACGAACTATGGTCGCAGGCTAAAAACCTGTAACGCAGAATATCAGCTGTATACCAGTTCATCCATTTTCCGCACTACATTCATGTATTCTGTGACGGTAACGCCGTATTTACATAACATACATTAAATTGTCAACGACTGGGGTTGACCTAATGATTCACTGACCATAAGCCACTGCTTATCCTCGTGTGACGTAATGCAGAACGTGTGAACTCACTATAACGCTCCAATGCGATAATGCCTATTACATATTTGATCTGTCATTCTGAAAACCGATTTAGAGCAAACAATGCCGACGAGCGAATGAGGATAATATATCCTAATATAACATAGAACAGTCACTAAAGACGTATTTTGTGAGTAAATATTTATTTTAAAGTTTAAAAAAATTACACATGATATTTCTTTATGTATTGCCGGTCTCTCTTCTATTATTTAAATGGCTGTCACCAAATCAATAGCGAAAATGGAGATTGAAATTATTTATACATTTCATTACCGGCGGACAAGAACAAATTGTGCAGTAAAATAGCAACAAAGAGAACTTTCTACGTTTTAGCATTGGATGTGGACAAAGGCAAACTTTTGCAGAGTAGGTGGTGTTTCTTCCCTTTTAAAAGTTGGAAAACATAACTCGACAGAATTGTGCGCGCGCTGTTGGGACATAAAATATGTTTTATGGCGTCGGCGCAAAACATCAAAACCTTCAATAACACTCAAACCGTATATCGAGGAGACATATTATATGTGATTTTTGCGCAATGCCAGTGAGATGCCGACAATGGACGTGACGCCCGCACATGTCAGACTAGACTTGAATTATGAATTATTAAATTGTAAATTGCGATTACTACAATGAACCTTTCATTCATACGTCTACATTTATCTCTTACGAAATTGCATTTGTTTATAGCAAGACTGAATCGACAAGTAAACATAATCTAATATTTCACAACCAGGATTTTTAGTTGTAATTAACCGGCAATTAGTTTTACTTAACTTTATATTTGCTAATATCGCAACACAGAAATACACTTTAAAATTGCAAGTCAAATTACGGCAATTCCTTTTATAACTCTAATAAAATAATTTATTGCCCTAAAATTATAGATGCTACCTCCTGACCGAATTTGATGAACAAATCATGTGCGTGCGCACCCCGAGCTAGGCTTAATGATCGTTGAGAAAGTGGCTCAGAGATGGAGATTGTGCGACCTCTTCGAGTTCGTATATACTATATACCTGTCAACAAGTATTCGATAATCACCAAGCTTATTATTTTTTATGGGACTGCTGGGAAAGTGCTTACCTATTATAATGGTGGATTACCATTAATGAACTAAAAAATCCATCCGCATATGCAATAGATACCGATACAGATTATAAGTAGACCATAAATTAAAGAATGTGCCATTTCCTCGATGTAATTTACCGCTTATCATTATCACCTATTAGTCAGATAATCTGATTACAAATACCAGACTGATAGTTAACATAAACTATTGCTTATACTCTATAGATAATGATTGAGTCCTATTTATTTTGTACCGGCAAAGTTCATTGTATACTGTCTGTTATGGTTTGAGATAATCATATGTTACAGTTGTTTCTGACTAGATTAGATAATAAATCTTTTATTTCTGTTATTGTTGCAGGTTTTCCCAAAAAGCTTGTGGTAGCTATATCAATAGTAGTGGTAGTAGCCATGTGCCTCATACCAGCTGAGGCTCGTACCATAGAGCACAAGATACGGCACGTAAAGCGGCACGTGACCACGGCGACCAAAGAGCCGAGGGGACTCGAGCGGCCCGACCACCGGCTACGGCCGCACAGAAGCTGGCTAGCGCCCAGCCTCCCGCACCCCACCAAAGATACCCCCCTCAGGCACCTTAAAAATTCCAAGGCGAGTGCTTTCAGAAACGCCACCAGAAATATCATCAACAAACTCAAAAACACCAGGCGGTACTTCAACAAGGAGCGCAGCATACTGAACGAGACGAAAGAGTACCGGGACGGCATGACCAGCTGGCTGCCGACTGTCAATTTCGTCAGCATCCACTTCCACAACTACTCCAATCCCCGCCGGACCAGGGCCACAGTTTCCGAACGCAAAGTGAGTGTTCACACCTTACATCCATAACAAATCTTTTACTCTAAAGTTGTTTACACGTGTTAATGGCCGCAGTAAAGTATCCTTGTGCCGCGTTTGTAAAGTTTCAATAAAAAATGGCATAACGTTGCCGTCAATATCAATGTTGAGGTTGGAATTGATATAATTCGACGTCTCGTAGGCGGGTTACGTCAAAGTGCTCTCAAAAACTTGTTTACGCTAAACGCTATTGTTTTCTTGTCTAAATCATTTTACTCAACGTGTTTTATTCTGCATGTCTCAACATGTTCGGTGATATCTGCTCGTAGAGCCAGGAGACCAGGCTACTAGGCTCCCAAGATTTGATAAAGAGATGCAATTCTGCGCGTTGTAATATTTGAAGTGAATTTTACAACTGACAGGGTAATTATTGTGCTCGATCATTTCACATCGCTCGGGTGTGGTGGTCGGGCCCATCACTCTTTTTACCCGTTCAATGTTTTTACATTATTTTTAATTTATTTTTGGTTCATTTGCTCGGAAGAATACCGGCACATTAGCTGCGCTCACAAGGCTCACCGTTGCGACTTAAATTAGGTTTCGTCGAGCCAAATTACATATGCCCGAGCTTTGTACCGCGTGTATTTACTTCACATTGTACTTAAGGGCAATAACTACAAGTACAAGCCCTTAATTTTCAGCGCCGCTTCACTTTGAAAATTGGCGCAGTTTTAAGTATTTTATAAAGTGTTATTACGCCGTCATTTAATCGGGATCGCTTCATTTATTCTTTACACTCTTCTTTATTGTACGTAAAAGGATTTTAACTTATATAAAATTATATTGAGTCGATCCAAGATGCCTAAAGTTTATAAGCTTGCGTGCTACAAAGAATCCGATACGCCTACAATGAGTATCCAATCGAAGATGATCTCAAATTAACTATTCCGTGGTATTATGAAGTGAACAAACATGAAAGGTGAAGAGATCTTCTAAGGCTGGTAATATATAATTCAGAGGCATATAGTTAGCGTTGGTTGGAGCAGAGCAAACTAAGGAGCCAGTTAAATGTTTCGAAGAAATTTGCATAGATTGACACCGCGTGATTTCGCCGCACACACGCGATCTCAAACCGTACCTTTATATTATTTCACATAAGAATTTATAGCTTAGTCGAGTGTAGCGATTATGATAATCATTGTATTTAGTCCGTTAGCCGTGCGCGCCCGGTCAGTTCGTAAAAATATAAAATAAACAAAGTTTGTTTTATGAGCCCTCAATAAGTTCATATTATTTACCGAGCACACATCTGGCCCTCGAGTCTTTCTATTATGTATTCATATTGGTCACCCACTAATTAGTACACAAAGTTAATGCGACACGAGACAATGAGTGTGTGTGCATCTGTGCCGTTCATAATGGGCGACTCTCTAGAAGGAGAAGACCCGCTCGTAGGCGCTTCTTCGCGAGGGCACGCCATGTCGCCCGGTGTACACACGGATGAATATTGAACACGCGTATGTGTCGCCAGTTCGTCAATGCACGGCCACTTAAGATATCCAAATATTTGAGATTGGGCAAAGGAAAGCGTTAGAACTTAGAATTCAAGTGATCTCTGCTACGCTCCGACTTTAGTTGACATACGAACAATTTAAAAATTAAATAATGCTCAAATGAGACGTTAGAACGGAGCGCGACGATATCGTAGTATAGATACGCTGCAATAGTTAATTTTTAGTTCTTAAATAACAATTTTAATATGTTGGCAAAAAACTTTGGGATAAAAATAATAATAAATATTTTTTTTTTAATTTGCAATGCTATATTTACTTACCTATTATTTCTTAGTTACAAAAATATTAATATTCGATGACAATATTCTGTTCAGAGCGCGTGTATGTATAGGCTTCAGTGTTTGTATGAAGGGCATACATCATACATTCCACAAGTCGTAACGTCGCGCTTTCACGGTGACAAGAGCAAGCGCGACCCTCGCTAGTGTTTGTTCAGTATTTACGATTTAACAAAACAACACGAAATGTTAAAAACACATTATTTGTCCAAGTGAGACGAATGTGAACTTACGATTCCGGTGTGGCGCGTTTGTCTGCGACACGTCTCGCTGTTTAAGCCCGCCTCTTTAAGGCAAACGTACTGCTTATTGTCGGGTTTTCAGCTTTAATACTTCGCCTTATTTGCGCCGGAGTCCGCGCTTTTATTATCGGACCGGGATTTGTGCGCCGGCGCTGGACAATAGGGGAAACGCAACGCGCTCGATGTTTTTATGAACCGTAAAACATTTACGATTAATTTTATCATCGCTTATTTATTACAAAACCTCGTTCAAAATATGAAATAACAACTATCGCGTCGGAACTAGCCGAGGCGTCGAGTGAATCACTCATTGATGAGGAGGAAGCGGTGACATACGGCCGGCCGGCATAAACAAATGCATAGGGCATTTGATTGGGCCCAGGTTGAGGACGTTCCGGGAACAATGAGTGCGCATATTAACGGGATGAGTTCATTAATTAACAGCTCCTGTTATCAGTTTTCCTGAAACATTACTCACTTCTACTAGGTAAATAAGTTTGCGTAATGTTATAAAATAATTGCCTTAAATGTATATATTAAAATACGAGCTGTTCAGTTTTGTATGCTGCAATGAAACTACATAGGCATAATTTTATTTCAGAACACGTTCAATTCGCATTTATTATAAAATATATTAGGTCCTTACATATGAAATTGGCGTTTTTCGTACTGGCCACTTTAATCACGAATTTCTCCTCTTTGGTAAGGAATTCCAAATTCAAATTTGTACAGCTATAGACTCATGTATTTGTGCTTCGATGATCGTCATTCATTTGTTTTTTTTCTTCTGATTTTTTCTGTTTGCGTCACTCATTTTACAAAATGGAAAACCTTAAATATCGCATTATTTACGAGTACGAGTTCCGCCGTGGCACTAGTGCTGCGGAAACAACTCGAAGGGTGAATGATGTGTATGGCGGTCGTGTTGCAAAAGAAAACACAGTTCGTTTTTGGTTCCAACGTTTTCGTTCTGGAAATTTCGACCTGCAGAACAAGCCCCGTGGACGGCCTGAGACTCAAGTTGATAATGAAGAGTTGAAGGCTATTGTGGGCGCGGATCCATCGCAAACCACGTCCGAGTTAGCTGCAGGCTGCAATGTTAGTGATAAAACTGTTTTAATTCACTTGAAGCAAATTGGGAAGATTAAAAAGCTTGAAAGGTGGGTACCTCACGAATTGACTGAAACAAACCGGCAAACGCGCGTCGACTGCTGCGTTACATTACTAAACCGGCACAATAATGAAGGTATTTTAAACCGAATCATTACCTGTGATGAAAAATGGGTTCTTTACGATAATCGGAAGCGCTCAGCGCAATGGTTAGATCCTGGCCAGCCAGCCAAATCCTGCCCCAAGCGAAAATTAACCCCAAAAAAGTTACTTGTAAGCGTTTGGTGGACTAGTGCCGGTATTGTTCATTACAGTTTTTTCAAATCTGGCCAGACTATTACGGCTGATGTCTATTGTCAGGAATTGCAAACCATGATGGAAAAGCTAGCGGCTAAACAACCTAGGCTGGTCAATCGCTCCACGCCACTGCTGCTTCACGACAACGCTAGACCACACACTGCGCTACAGACGGCTACTAAATTAGAAGAGCTTCAATTGGAAAGTCTAAGACATCCTCCGTACTCGCCGGACCTTGCTCCAACAGATTACCATTTTTTTCGAAATTTGGATAACTTCTTGCAAGGGAAAAAATTCAACTCCGATGGGGCAGTCCAAATCGCCTTCAAAGATTTTATTGATTCCCGTCCGACTGGTTTTTTTAGTAAAGGGATCAATGAACTACCTATGAGATGGCAAAAGTGCATAGAAAATAATGGTTCATACTTTGATTAATTATATATATTATATTAAAAAATATTCGACTTTTTGTTCCTCCCATACAAAACGCCAATTTCATATGTAAGGACCTAATATTTACTATTCATACAATACTCAGATGTAGCTACAATAAGCAAAACAATATAACCATTGATTTTCGATGAAGCTATCGGTATCCATTTACTTCGTTTAGTACCAACCTAGTCGTTATACGTGCACAGTACCTTATATGCGGTAAAATAAGATAGGTACTAAGGTAATATTTTGACATTAAACTCATAATAGTCCCTGAAATCATTTGGAAGTGCAACGCTTGTTTAGACATTCATAAACAAAATTCACCCAAACAATAATGTATGTAGGTATTGAAAGTCGACCTTCGCGTCCAGAATATCATGAAAATATTTACAGATTATTAGCCAATGTTTCAAACTAGAAACGTTTCAACAATGTTTCCGCTAAACACTTAAAAGTGAAGTTATTTCAAACAAACACTTGCAACATCTCATTTTTGTAACCATCTATCTTTTTTCCGGCGACTGTCTATTGATAACACGTTTTAAGTAAATATTGTATTTTTAAAGACAATAATACACGATCCGTTACAAGGATCGAGGCAAACCGGATCGTCTGGCAGATATTATATTATAAGATATATGTAAGTAGGAAGGTATGTACCTTCCCTACATAGTATGCTCCTCATTGTTTATAAGAACATAAATATTACTATGTTGTAGCCGGTAGGGCTTATCCTGTTAAAACACGCGAACAGATAACTTTCCCTATAACCCACCACACTCCAAATCAACTAGTCCTTATATTGCATTTGATTTGACACTTGTTTGAAATTGTTTATTTATCTTGACTTTTCATAGTCAAATTAAAAGTGTAATCAATTGCATACCTTTAAAACTACACGCGGATAATACTATGGCTCATGTTCAGTATAATAGATCAGCCTAAGAATGTCGCCAGTTGAGCAGTCACACCGATCACAAATGCTTACGAACCTAACCTCGACACGGATTGGCCGCGCCGTAAACCATACCTAATAATATGATGTACTTAATTTATAAATGCAAGTTTATATCTTTACTTGTGAGCTTGTGAAGCTAAAAACGGATTGCGAAACAACTAATAAAGTTAAAATAAATAATTATTTAGTTATTGCACACATTGTCCGAATAGTTATGAAATTTGTGAACATCCTGAAGCGTCTTTCTTTATCAAATTGTGTCGACGTAAAGATAATGATTTAGCTATTTGTTTAAAAAAACCTAGCCATGAATGTAAGGTGTGTAATGCATTTTTTTCCATTGTTGCAGTTCACGTTCTTGATGCCAAAGCTGTACAAGTCACTGGTGGAGTTCCAGAAGATCTTCAAGCAGCTGATCCACGTGGAGGTGGACTTCCCCGACGAGACGTTCCTCAGCTACAACCAGACGCGGCAGGAGCTGATCGGCTCCACACTGCACCGACTGTACAGCACCATCGCCGAGGTCCGCGACAACATGGCTGCCGTCAACGTACCCGTCCCTCAAATCCCTCTCAAAAACAACATCGACTCCTTAAAGATGAAAGTGGACGCGCCGCAGTGCCTGAAGAACGACTACATCGCCTTCAGGGCGTACGGGAACCTTCTCAACAACTGGTACTCGGAGTTCCGGTGTCCCCGCGGCAAGAAGGTCATCAGCGAAAAAACGAGATGCGCCACTTATGAGGCGAAACTCTTCGACAAGATGATCAGCCGGACACAGAAGGGTAAAGTTGCCACGAGTTGAGTGGTGCGCGTGGACTTAGTTGTGCATTCGTGTAGGTATCGTCGCTTCGTGCTACCCTATTTATTGATGAAGTCGTAATGTGAACGCTCTCTGCTAAGTGAGACGTCTATATGTTAATTAATCGAAGTGCTTGACGAAACAATGTTTTGTTGATAAGTATTGGGTACTTTCTCTGTGATATTTAGTATTCTGTAGATAGTGATCATTAATTTATTGAAACCTCTAGTTCGTAAGCTTCTTTGTATAGTTCCTTTGTACTTAACTATTATCTACTTTTCTCACTAAACTACTCCAATTTCTTGTTAAACTCCTAATTTATTTGAGGATAATTATTTATTATTATTAATGTATACTAATTGACTCTCTTATTATTATTCATCGTGAATCTGATTTATTATTTTCATGCAAAGCATTAACAAATTTTATTTTATTATTATGTTCACTTAAATAGCTTATCTCGAGTATTATTAGTTAGTAGGCAGAATGATTGCCGTTTTAGCCAAGAAAGACTTTTAGCCTTAGTAAGGTTGCTTATTTATGTATTACTTAGAGATAACGTGTGTAGAATGTGCCGTTAGCTGTATATGAACAAATGAACTGATATCGCGGGAATACACCAATGTTATGTACTTGGCATAATTTGTGTGATTCCATTTGTTACTGCATCTGAACTTTAAGTACATGAAATTAAAATGAAATAAAATTATTCAATCAATTTTTGGATTTTCTGTTTTATCCTTCTTCCTTGTAACATACAAAGAACCGACCAGTGAACGTTGAGCATATAGTCTCAGAGTTAATAGTCTACTAATATAATTATGATTTTTTCATCACAGATTAGGCAGCCGTAGTGGAACAGAAATAATTTCGAGCAAATAAATGTTTGAGTATTAAACATTTTAAACTTTTTAAGCTAAGATATTACCCAATTAATAAATTCCTCTGTTAAATAAAGTATTTTCCTATTAATTCCGAGATCAGATGATTGATTTCATACTAATAAGCGCAAGCTCACGTCCAATTCGCCTGATGATTAGCCGTCACCTTTTTTGAAGAGCCTTACAATACCAGAGATATAATATATCCCTAGCGCAATACCAACCTTATTGATAAGAGTACCATCTATATAGTTATTACATTCTATATCTACTATAAGAGAGGTAGAGCGAATTGGGATCTCCCGTGGGTGTTCCCATTAATATTGGAGCCGCCCGACTGGGGACTGTACCTCCACCTTACAGAAGACCGCAGTGAAATAACACTACATTGATGTAGTGTTGTGTTTCTGCGGTAAATAAGATTGCCAGTTCTCCACGAGGATACACTGGGCTAGTAGTAATGCTGCTAGTACAGTGACTCTTCATCAACAACAGGGTTCGCAACTCGTTAGTGATATCCCTGGTATTGCTAGCGGCTATAGGCTACGGTGACCGGTTATCATCAGGTAAACCGCCTTTGTGCCACCTTAGTGGTATAAAAAAAAATCATCACACTTATAATATTATATTCACGCCTTCCCACAAGGGTCCCCGAAGGGGTAGACAGAGGTGTTACATCACCTACTTTCCACCGAAGATAATTTGGTGCGAACGTAACAGATGGTGAGTCCGTCGCCGTTACTTAGGCATTACATACGTCCTTGAATTTCTTCTCAGACGTATTACACTTTTGGTAGTTAAGTACTGTTTATGTTTCATATCACATTTCAGTTCAATCTTAGTAGGTACCTACTTCTTACCATACGATGTGTCATCCACTTTACCCCCTGTAACGGGAGGCCACAACTAGCCCACGTGAGACCTTATTATTAGAATTATTATTATATTATTATAGAAGGAATTGAGTCAGATTCGCTGACAGGCGCAGGCGTTAGATTATGATAATGACTTTAAATAAAACAGGCGGTAAAACGAATACATTTAAAGTGGCCTAGTGTAATTAGTAGTCAAATCGCGGCCTCTGTAGGCTTAGGGCTACTATAATAGCTCAGAGTAGATAATATACATCGTACATAATAGAGATAATAGTAAGCAAACACTACGAACCACAATTTTCTATACTGGCAACTCGGTGATGACACAAATAAATAATTATTCCGTCTGATGGCAGGCTTCACGCCCCCACATGCAACAGATTGCTCCCGTGCGAAGCCGGGGCAAATCCCTAGCAGGTAATAAATATTTTCGTGAGCACACTAGTAGCGATATCTATGAATTCTAAATAATACTAATTTAAACATAACAAAGGAATAACGTCATTGTGGCAAAAGTAGTGTGACTATTCGACGCTAGATGGCGATCTATCCTAAATGTTAAATGCAAGTTATAAAATAGAGGGCGCTTTTCAAGTTATACTCATAAAAAAAACATGAGGTATGTAATAAATATATACACAAAGATGTCCATGCATGTGTTACAAGTGTTAATTACTCTGTCTCTGAGGTAGTTACTGTAGTATATTATCTACTCTGAGGTTCCGATGAATATTTATTGTTTTGTTACCGACTAATCAAACATTATTTTATTTCCGTAAATCGACGATAGATGGCAGTGGTATGCTCTTTTGGTAACATCGAGGCTCTGAGTTTGTAGTACCTATACTACGTATTGCCTCAGAGGAGATAATATACTACAGTATATTATACTCTGAGATACTACGTACGTATTGCGGTAGGTTTACGCTTTTGACAAGTGTGTTATAATATTATTCAACCTTATTAACCGATATTATTAAGTAAATCATTTTAATTCAAAATAATGATGTTGAGTTGATTTAATTACGATACGTCACAAAACATAAGTTGTGACGTATCGTATATTAAACACAGGGCAAAAATAAAAATATAAAATCTAAAAATATATTTACTTAAACATTTCTTCATAGACAACAAACTATAATGTATTCAGCGCTCACTTATCCATTAAAAGCAGGTTAAAGGCATTATTTTTTTCTGCAAAAATTCTTGAGCACGCTCTGTTTATCGCGCGTAGAGTAAGCGACATCAACGCGCTGCTGCCACGCCACTGAACTTAGTAACTAAGCCTTCAAGTTAGTTAACTAGCATGAAGTGACATGATCACGAGAAGCTAACCACGCAAATCATATTGTTTTCTTAAATCAAAACTGAATGTCAAAGAAAATTCATTATAATAAGTGCCAAAGAACCATAAAAAAACAAAAACTGCACCTGAACATTTTACCTGCGCGCACAAATTTTGATCCCATTTGTACCCCAATGGGAGATGAAACCATTCTGGTTATGCTGTACGTTGCTTGTGATTCGTTAGTTTTATTAAGTAGATCCATTCATATCAATTACATCTTATTTATTTACACGCTCCCGCTAGATTCTGATTTAGGTCAGTGCCGGTAGCAGGAACATTGTCGACAACGTTTTCGTATCGCCTTCGACTATTTTTGTATTGCAAAATGAACAGCGCAGTGGCGGTGAAAAGTGGAACTAAAAATTAGTAAGACAATTTTGACATTTCGCGAGTTCCGTTTTCGAATACGTTGTCGACAATGTTCCTGCTACCGGCACGGATCTTATATCTATAAGTACGTATGTACTTTTTTTTACTATAAATAAGTATGTCATGTAGGTTAAGTACTGTTTTTGTAAATAGTTTAATCTGTTTTGAATAAAGTAGTGTTATTATAAAAGAAAATATATTAGCCCTTATTTATTTTAAAGGATTAATATTTTTCCAGATTTAAATGAGGAGCTTGCTACCTACCTATATTACAACAACTTAGCATTCCATTGATTAACATATCGAAGCTGAGCTGCCTGTTTGTAATGAAAAACAATATCATGTGACACTTATCGCATAAGCGATAATTTCTAAAATTTCATAATCGTGTCTTTTTAATTGCTAATATATATAAATAATCAATATACTCGTACTATAGGTAATTAATCGGGTAAGCCTTTACAGCGATAAGAAACGGAAAAGCGCAATCCGATAAGTTCCAATACAACTGATGACAAGACAATAGGTACTTTTAGGTATACTACAACAGCAATAGATGCGTGCGATGCGGGTGCAGCAGACGTTGCGCAGACGCCGCACATAGAAAGTGTGACTGCGGTCGCGTGCATCCAGTCGCCATCCACGAGTCGCGCGCGCCAGTCGTACCGACGCAAATGTTACCGAACGCACGCGGGAAATAGTTGCGTCTTTTTGTGAATATTTTTTTTAAAATTAGTTTGAGCTAATAAGGTGAAGGACAGTAACATGGGTGTCAGTGCTAGGATTGTTGGCGCCCTTCTCCTTATTGCCGCTGCGACTGCTGTTCCCGCGAGAGACTCCAGACTGGGTCTAATGGATCATGGTAAGATTATATTAACCACTGAATAAAATATATAATAAACCACTACCAAATTGGTACGACGACCACTAAAAATGTTTACTTAAACATCCGAAGACAAAGGAATTTCGTACACCGTTACAAGTACCTACATATAATATTTGCGCGATGGTTCGTAGTACTCATTTATTAAATGTAGTACACAAGCAATAATTATAAAAAACTATGCTGAAATAATACTGACCATAACAGTTTAAATACATCAAAAACTAACGCATAAATCTCAAAGTGTAAACAATAACAACGAAGCTAATGTTGTTAAGTCAAATAAAAATCAAGGAAACGGCGATAGTGCGGTCTCGTTGCAAATCGAAAAAAATTACGCAAGGTAGTTAAAGAATTGTTCGGAAACAAGTTGCAAAATGTGTAATAGTGAGCTTTTACGGACAATTTCACACTGAATAAAATTGACTGCACGCTTTGAGTGACACTGACCCACTGTAAGTACGGTAGGTTCTAGCGAAACGTTACGCCCGAATCAATATTTAACACAACAGAGTGAGAGTGAATCAACAACATTACTTCACAAAACATTGTTCATACGACCTACGAAAAATGATTTTCTTCTAAACTGTAATAAAAAATCTGCATAAACGGTCCATAAAATAAAAATTGCCATTTAATGACAATTGCCATTTAATGGCAATTGTCATTTCTATTTGGTCAAATTGGATGTTGAAGCTTTATCTGATAATTGAACAAAAGATATTTGCTAAATGCAATTATATTTAGATTCGCAACATACATTTTAATACCTATTAGTGTAAACCTATCTAAAAGGAAAAAAAATCGCATTGGCTGTTTTTACAACGTCAGCTGATTGACCTAGTTGTTTAACGACGCTTTGCAATTTTAATATTTGATAATACCATACAAAATCGATTTCACATAAAGACAAAGTAAAATAGACACCAAACATCGGAACTGAAGTATCAATTCACGTTGTTATTATTTTGTCCCAATTCTCCGGATATAATGGTACTGATTGCGTTGTGTATAATAAGTCTTTTTGCAAGCCTTTGTAATGCCCAGTCATTGTCTCTGAGCTTAGTCTAGACCATAATCGGATTGGAATGGAACTTAACACAATATAATAACCAGTTATATTTGGGAGTTCTTTCATATTTACTTCTTATCTAACTATAGTTAGTGTTCGTCTGTTCAGTTGTATATAGGTTAAATGAACGTGAGATGTTTACATAATTTTCTTAAGCCAAGGTTTCCCTTCTTCAGTCCTAATATTGCCTAATTGCTTCAACCTCCAGTGTAGGACGAGCAACAATGGAAACGCCACAAGGCTCTTTTAATGTGTTCAATGCTCACAGTCGGATGGTTCTAACAATTGTTAGAGTTGTCATTACGCCGCGGAACCATTCACTTCCGAGGAGGTTGCTTTCTTGTGCAACCACGTGAGATACTTCACGGGTCAACGCTGTTTGTTTTTGTTGGTATTCCGTTAATCTCTTCACTCATTACCATTTCTATGGTGTCGTAAGAGCTGTAAGTAGGGTACGGCGTTCACATACATAAACCCGTCCAACAGTGCGACATCGATTATGATACATTCTGTCATCGTAGTCGATACATTTATCGATGGCTAATCGTTACCTCTTAAATTTGATACTAATCGATTTTTAAAGTTATCTCACACAATTTTCTCCGAGTAACGATTTGCGAGTGACATTGATGGCATCTGTAATTCGAGTGTCGGTGCCCAGTCACTCAGTTCAATAGCCCCAAGCTGTTGGGATCCGTCTGACACACCAATATTGACAATGTGCCCTGACTTTTATGACTTTATTTATGCCAGCCACTGCAGGTTACAACGCACTTTAGAGGAAAAATGTTCAGGTATTATTATCACAGCTGAGTGTTAAAACTCAGATAAATAATTAATTGTAAAAGCTCTAACCTATTACCAAAACATTATCCTGCAGTCTGGGTAACCTATCAATTATGAAGCCTACACAAAACTAAGACATCTCAATATAGTCTGTATTATTTGGATCAATTTAAAACTATGTATTCCATTTGGTTTCATAATAACACGGATCTTTTATAAAATGGAGCATTTGATGATCCTCAAAAATCCTTTAGATTCTCGTATTCGTAACATTACATCAATCATATTCATCGTATAATAAAAGATACTAATAAAAGATTCAATAAATATATACAATAAATTTAAATAGAATCATAACCATTAAGAAAAATGGCTTCATTAATGATAAGGTTTATTCAAGATGCCTTCCACATTGACTTTTACTTTCAATCGCCGGGTCATTACACATATTCGACACGTTTTCCATTATATAGCTATACATCTAACATTATCTGCATGTTCCTCTATACAACAAATAACACTGAGCCACTATAGTGATTTCAATAAAACATATATCGAATCAAGACACTAATGTAACTTCTAATATACTTGCAGGTGATCAAGTTTATATTAATTTATAGGAATGTACGTAATGTAACATAATATTATGTGACACAAATTAAAATCCTGGATAGCTGAGTCTGAATTATAGAAAATAATACAAACTCTTCAAACTGGAGCCGAAACTACGTTACAGACACCAAATTGTCCAGCTTAGTTGTATGATACTAATTCATCTGTAAAATGATTAATGTAGTTTTTTTTTACCACTAAGATGGCAAACAAGCATACGGCCCCCCTGATGGTAATCGGTCACCGTAGCCTGTGGACGCTTGCAACACCAGCGGTATCACTCGGACGTTGCCCTGCAAAAATCTCTTCACACCCTCAATGCCGAAGAACTATTCATTATTAATGAGATGTCAAAGGGAAGATATCCATAGCTCGGGTTATATCATCTATGATTAAAAATTATTCATCATATTATCTTGATGAAGCTTTATTAAAAAAAATAACAAGCCCGGCCTTCAAAACAGGTGTTTTACTTCCGTTGCACTTGCATCGCGCGACCAAGCGATAGGAAACACCAGATAAGGCACGTCTTTTCTATCTTATCTAACGATGAACAATTTACATATTTCACGCGATTGCTGAATACACAATTAAGCCCATTACATAGTATTCGTCATACATTTCGTATTTCAAATTCCTTGTACTGTAATCGTTGTGAGGAATTATAATTGATACCAGATTGTAGTTATTTCGTTGTTTTTACATGTAGTAATAATTTGTGACATAATATTAGTTTAATGAAATCAATGTGCAATAAATTGATTGTTGAATGTGTTGTAATAAAATATCTTTTATATCGATTATTTTTTTCATAAGGACTTAATATAATATTCTAAGTCGAATCTATTTTAGTATCTATACTATGAACATAGTATTTTATTTATTTATAACCATGTACTTTTTTATATACCACTAAAGTGGCAAACAAACCGCCCGCCTGATGGTAAGCAGTTACCGCAGCCTATGGACTGAGTTCCAAAATTCTGCATTCCGATTGTTTCATGAAATTGAAACGCAAAGAAGCAACTTTGTTGCAAACAACGTTTATTTTAATATGCCTGCGGAGACAAGCGACATTTTGAAATCGGAAAATCCAGCTACACTTATTTCAACGTATTGTTGAGAAATAGTTTCGTAAATATTTTAACAAAGACAATTAAAAGACATAATTCACATTTCATAAAGAACTGAGTACATTAATTTAAATATCAAATGTTGTATAATATAAATAAACATACTGATGATCTACTTTCAAAAAACGAAGGAAACAAATATTGTTTCACTTTTACAACACGTATACAAGTGCGCAGTCAAAGTAAATAATTAACCCTTTTTTATCGGAAGAACACGGCTACAGTCAATCAATAATATGATTTAAGCAACGGCTTATCATCTGATAGGCCCAGGTTCTAACTCCGGCCTATGTGACCAATGAGTTTTCTAAGCTTAAGTACAGTACTTAATCACACCATGAGCTTAAATAGAGAGGTAGGGTGAAATGGGATCTTCCGTAGGTTTTCCCATAAAAAATGGAGTCGCCCGGCTGGGAAGTGTACATCCGTTTAGTGATCCTTGGAATGGCTCGCTGCTATATGCTACGGTGACTGCTTACCATCAGATGGGCCGTACGCTAGTGTGCCACCCAAGTGGTATGAAAAAAATTGCGGTAATACTCGTACGAGTAATATTAGGTCCTTACATATGAAATTGGCGTTTTTCGTACTGGCCACTTTAATCACGAATTTCTCCTCTTTGGTAAGGAATTCCAAATTCAAATTTGTACAGCTATAGACTCATGTATTTGTGCTTCGATGATCGTCATTCATTTGTTTTTTTTCTTCTGTTTTTTTCTGTTTGCGTCACTCATTTTACAAAATGGAAAACCTTAAATATCGCATTATTTACGAGTACGAGTTCCGCCGTGGCACTAGTGCTGCGGAAACAACTCGAAGGGTGAATGATGTGTATGGCGGTCGTGTTGCAAAAGAAAACACAGTTCGTTTTTGGTTCCAACGTTTTCGTTCTGGAAATTTCGACCTGCAGAACAAGCCCCGTGGACGGCCTGAGACTCAAGTTGATAATGAAGAGTTGAAGGCTATTGTGGAAGCGGATCCATCGCAAACCACGTCCGAGTTAGCTGCAGGCTGCAATGTTAGTGATAAAACTGTTTTAATTCACTTGAAGCAAATTGGGAAGATTAAAAAGCTTGAAAGGTGGGTACCTCACGAATTGACTGAAACAAACCGGCAAACGCGCGTCGACTGCTGCGTTACATTACTAAACCGGCACAATAATGAAGGTATTTTAAACCGAATCATTACCTGTGATGAAAAATGGGTTCTTTACGATAATCGGAAGCGCTCAGCGCAATGGTTAGATCCTGGCCAGCCAGCCAAATCCTGCCCCAAGCGAAAATTAACCCCAAAAAAGTTACTTGTAAGCGTTTGGTGGACTAGTGCCGGTATTGTTCATTACAGTTTTTTCAAATCTGGCCAGACTATTACGGCTGATGTCTATTGTCAGGAATTGCAAACCATGATGGAAAAGCTAGCGGCTAAACAACCTAGGCTGGTCAATCGCTCCACGCCACTGCTGCTTCACGACAACGCTAGACCACACACTGCGCTACAGACGGCTACTAAATTAGAAGAGCTTCAATTGGAAAGTCTAAGACATCCTCCGTACTCCCCGGACCTTGCTCCAACAGATTACCATTTTTTTCGAAATTTGGATAACTTCTTGCAAGGGAAAAAATTCAACTCCGATGGGGCAGTCCAAATCGCCTTCAAAGATTTTATTGATTCCCGTCCGACTGGTTTTTTTAGTAAAGGGATCAATGAACTACCTATGAGATGGCAAAAGTGCATAGAAAATAATGGTTCATACTTTGATTAATTAAATATATTATATTAAAAAATATTCGACTTTTTGTTCCTCCCATACAAAACGCCAATTTCATATGTAAGGACCTAATATTAATGACTTAATTTAAAATGCGAAATATTTTGTGTTCATATAGTTTTTGATTCGTATCGCAACCCGCAATGCCCCGAAGGGTGTTGCATCAATAAAATATTGTAATTGACGGTATGTGTGTATACAGGTCATTGCCTCGCCGGGTGAAAGTGTATGAAATCGAAAGCGATACCGTCCGGAGCCGCTGAAACGACAGGCTTTCCAAGTTTTTACTATACTGAAGTAAAAACTATATCAGAATTAGAAAACAGTTACAGAAGCGAACTTATCTTTTATTTAAGATAGAAAAGTGTTGAAATTGTTTAGGTATTTATACCTTTCTTTTTTTCTTTCTTTTTCCTTCTCAATTATATTATTATTATTTTTCTACGAGTTTATATATACTTAAAAGTCGCCAATGCCCATAAGTTACGGTAACCGCTTCGTATCAGGCGGTCCGCATGCTTACTTACCACCTTAATCTAAATATACTGGTATTTTAATGCTTTAAAATCGCTAAGTAAGCATTATTTTTTCAATAGCATGGGATTTTTTACCGTCGTTCAGCGCCATCTAACTTGGGTCAGTATTATAAAGTGACTCTCGGTCACAAATTGAATTGAATTAAATCCGACAAAAGAAGTATAAAAATGACATAAAATTTAATGCCAGAAACTGGTAGGTAAATATCATGCTTGATTAAGTAGTAAATTATATTCGTTAAGGAAGTGCTAATTCCACAGCACCTGTATATGTAAATGCGATGTCAAGATGTTCGTTATTGTAACGTACGGCTAAAATACTCTACAGTTGCATCAATACGATTGTCTTGCAGTATTCGCAATACCAATATCGCCGGGGATGTCACGAGCAATTACTCTCTATAATTTTATTTAACTACAATTTGCATACGATACGAATAGAAGACAGATAAGTTAGTACGAAATAAGGTTCTAATCTTCAATATTATATTAAGGATATATTGTAAGGAAGCAAATTTGAGTTAGGGTAATCTCTTGAACTACTGAACAGATTTTGAAAATACTCACAGCAATAGAAAGCTACATTAATCCCGAGTTTTACACTAGCACTTTAGTGTCTTCACCCGCATAGCAATTAAATTTATAATATATAGCATTCTGTTGATAAAATATATTTTTTTAATCTAGTAGTTTTTAAGTTTATTAATGACAAACAAAATTATTATTTTTTTCTTTTTACAATATTATAGTATAGAATGTAGATGACAAACGAATATAATATCAGGTACACTCCAAACGCCGCGCGATCTATTCGGAGCTGACTTCAATTGAACCCATCTCGAATAGACATTATCTGCGTATTTCGCAAGACTTACTACATGTGCTAATATGCCATCACATGCATAAACACAATAGGTGAGTTATGCCCAAACACGATTATGATCGAGAACATTGGCAACTACAATAAGCAATCGATTTCTTGACACAGAACACTCAAATTGCGCTTTATACAGACTGTAACATACCACAAAGCTATATTTAAGGTTGTTTAGATAGCAACATGGAACTTATATGAAACAGGGCTCAAGATAACTCTGTTTGATGATGCATGTTATGTACATAGGGACAAACACATTTTTTTTTATGCTTGGACATTATCATACAGCGCCATCTGGCCCCAAGCTAAGCAAAGCTTGTAGTTTGGGAGCCAGTAGCTGATAGAATACTTGTATAATAATATTATGTTTTTTTGCAAATACATTCTTATAATACATACCAAACACCCAGACGCTAGGCAAACATATGTGTCACATAAATGTTTACCACGGCGGGAATCGAGCCCGCGACCCCTAGCGTAGCAGTCAGGTATACTAACCACTAGACCAGCGGTCATCGTTATACAGATGAAGAGATTTATTCATATAAGCCTCAGTTTTGGAAGCTTATAATATATATAAAAAGGCTTATATATAACATAATGTTAATACGTATATCAAATATATTTTGCGAAAAATTCGCGGATAGAATGATATAGTATGAAATTTGCCACAGTTAAAGTTTATATCGAAAAGGAGGCTGGAAAGCTAGTAAGATTTATAATACTGCACTAGAAATACATCAAATTAATAAAAAAATCTAACTTTTGTGGTTGAATCACAAGCCAACCGCTAGTAGGAATATAATATTCCAAGCTCATAGGTACATAAGGGAGACATCGGTTACCTCATCGAATAGAAATTGTACGCGGAACTCTTGGAGGAAAGCTGTATTAGAAAGTGAAGGGTTAGAGGGTAAAAAGAATAATTACCATAAGAAGTAGCTTACACTAATAAAGGTTAAACGTTTATTACTGTTATATTTGTGAATAACACTCCTAGAACTAGGACTCTAACTCTTCCTTTTCTCTTAAAACAATGGTCCGACAAAGTTGTGATTAATGACCACCGGATAAAATCTGACTGATGAAATACGGCGTGTAAGAACATAAACCGAATTTATTTACCTTACGTTAAAGTATTGTGTTAGTAAGAAATATAAATAAAATGAACAGCATTGCTATCCAGCGTGGCAATGCTGCCAGCATTCTTGGCACGCTTCCGCATGATTCCGGTTTGGGTCAGATCTTTTATCTATAAGTAGGTAGGTTAAGATATGTTTTTGTAAATAGTTTAATCTGTTTTGTGTCACTAATAAAATTATAATACGTTATGTTAATATACAGCTTAGCTCAAAATTTAGCTTAATTACATAATTATCACATATGCAAAAGCATTCTAATATATAAATTTCATTAACGTCCTGCAGGATTTTGCAAATATTATTTTATGGAGGTTGTCGCATGCAATTACTTTAACCACGTTAATAGCTTGCAAATCAATTATTACATTACAGAAATACGTCCTGCCACCCATCTCAGCGAGGCAAGGGTTTCCAAATCCTTTGTAAACCGTGATTATGAATATTATAAGCGTACATTTCAACACCGAGCGCCGACAATTCTGCGGCGCGTATAAAAATCGTGACTGTAGGGACAAGCAACACTTCACAATTACAGTCATTTACCAAATACTCATTATTTCAATGCTTGAAATGTAATCGAAAATGGACAATTATGTCAGTACCATTCAATTGTCCTAAATCGTCGTGGGCGAGAACAATTCTTAGCCTTCAGATGCGACTGTTTATCATCGCAGCAACTTTAAAACACAATACAAGTACAAGACAATTATAATTACAGTACTTTACTGTTGGCGTGCAACTTTAACACTTTGGAATGAATTAAGTTCATACGTCGAGATTTCTAGCTGTTGTAAGTTATATTTCAAATAAGTATGAATTAAATGAAAAGTGAGAAGTTACGCGTTAAGTACTAGTGCGTAATGACCAAGATTCCTAGGAGCAATAAAGACAGACGGAAGAAATTCCGCTTCCTGATAAGAACGAGCTTGTTAACTAGAGGCCAATGGCAGGGTAAGGATAATTAGAAAGTAGTTACACGTGAATGTAGCGAAAACACTAATATCAAATTGTAATTGTTATTCTTATGTATGTCTTCGTACCTTCGGAACTAATTATTCGGGTGATTATTATCGTATGTAAAAAGCGGTGCTTCTAACTATCGATTAATTCCTATCGACTGCTGTTTCTAGTGTGGCACTTATAATTATTAGTGCTTCAGGGCAATTTAAATTTTATTAGCAAAGAAGTTTCATTATTTACAACACATTAATGAACGCCTCCCCATAAAGTTCCACCTCATTATGTATCTCTATAGTACGTAATAATTACATGCGTTCTAATAAACAAGTGGGTAGTATTAGCCGAAAGACCATTAGAAACTGACTTGCCTTTCCGCCCTTGACAGATCAGTTAGTACATTAGTCAGACTACAACACTGACTTTAATTATGCTAAAACCTGATATCAAGCTTAGACCATACCCTAGATATCATTGTAGTTGTAAATATTTAAACTTTTTTAAAAATTTTTAATTCCTTATATAACGGTTCTCATAGAGGTTAAAGGTCGGCAACGCGCGAGTGATACCCCTGGTATTGCAAGCGTCCATAGGCTATGGTAACCTACCATTAGGCGGGCCGTATCCTAGTGTGCCATCGAAGTGCCATAAAAATAGGTAAAACGGTCGATATGATGGTAAGCAGTCACTAACGCGTTGCCAACCCTGATCTTGATGAGAACTCACTGTGCTAGCAGCATTGTTCCTAACGCAACGTATCCTCTTTGAGCACTGGCAACCTAACTCACTGCAGATACACAACACTACATGAAAGTAGTATTATTTGACTACGGTCTTCTGTACAGTCCCCAACCGGGCGGCTCCCATCTATTGGGAAATCCACGGGAGAATTGATTACGACTTACATGTCTTTTTAAAAAATATTTTTACTAAATCTGATGCTACATTTTGGTAAAAGATCAAATTCGCAGGTAACTCTCGGTACTTGCAGCGCATTCGTCGCGAGACCTTGATAACGATTTTGCAGTTTCACAGCCGGCGCCGGTTGCTAAGAAACTTCTTTGTTAGTCAGCGCAGGCAAATTAGAAATACACGCCCAACTTGAACTAGTTTAGAACGGGTCATTTCGAAACATGTTGTCAGTTTATAACCGTGGTATTTTGTGACAGTCATTCTTGTTACTGTCGCCACACACAATATTAGTGCCGGTAGCAATAATTTTTTACGTATTCAAAAACCTAACTCGCGCAATGAGAAAATTGACATACTAAATTTTAGTTCCACTTTTCACCGCCGCAGCGCTGTTCATTTTTCAATACAAAAATAGTCGAATGCGAAATGAAAACTTTGTCGCAAATAATTCATGCTCGCGCTACTGTCTGCAGTCTTATTTTATCAATGTGCACGTAACATTCATTAAGTACACATTCGATTTGATTAAAATCACACTTGCCACATCAGCACTTAGGTAAATGGAATTTTACTGTTGATGAACCTGTCCATCCCTTCAAGGAGGCCTAAGATAAATTATTCTGTCAGAATCAAAATCAAAATCAGATATGATAAAATGTATGCAATATAACTTTTATGTGTACACTCCACATGAATTATGCTAAAATCCCAATAAATTGAGTTACCTTCCTTTTATCAATCTATGTATATTGTCCCATTGCTTGGCGAAGGCAAAATTTAGTTACATGACCAAAAACAAAAAACGATCTTACAATACACACAATTTATTACGGCTCGCACACAGTCATGCGGACTTTAAAGACAAATATAGTATATAATCAAAGATCGCTTAATACACTAACGGTAATAGGACTCTGCCAATGTAAGCACATAAGGCTCTGCAATACATCTCGCAACATAATGTAGCATCTAATGCAATTCGTCCGTATTGTTCTTTGCAATATTGTAGTAGAATGTACATAATGAAACCAGCAACATAACATTAAACAGAGTCAATGTGAGTATAGGGTAAAGATAGAAGGTTTTTGTAAGCTCATAAGCCATAACACACATACACACACGCGCACCATGCACATGCACATACTAATTTAAGTTTACATCATGGACTTAATTTTCTAGCATTTTATCATATTTTCCAGGAGAAAGACACAAGTATTTTTAAAACAGTGCCGGTAGCAGGAACATTGTCGACAACGTATTCGAAAACGTAACACGCGAAATTTCAAAATGGTCATACTAATTTTTAGTTCCACTTTTCACCGCCGCAGCGCTGTTCATTTTTCAATACAAAATAGCCGAGGACGATACGAAAACGTTGTCGAAAAAGTTCATGCTACCGGCACAGGGTTACTTCCTAACCTAGGTAAGAACCTAGTTGCAACCTACTATCAAAAATGAATATATTACAAACAAACTTTCGATGGTGTCAAAAATTGCAATCGTCGTGATCACGTCAATGTAACTACAGGATAGACCAGATAAATTGCTAAGCCTGGCTGTATTATGGATCTACCCTCCTTTGCTCACTGTTTTACTATCGCCGGAAATAGTCACAAGTCCCCTCGGAGCTAATGACTCCGTATCTTATAATTTCCAACAGTGATAACAACACCCAAGTGTATTGTCTTATCTTATCGTTGCAATTTATGAATTGACCGATGTATTTTATAAGTACCTCATTTAACTACCTACACGAAATCGTAAATTTTCCTCATCCTTGACCCCAAGTAACTCAGCTGAACTTCGAGTTCGGGTAAGGAT
The DNA here is from genome assembly GCA_951449985.1 of Falcaria lacertinaria. NCBI lineage: Eukaryota > Metazoa > Arthropoda > Insecta > Lepidoptera > Drepanidae > Falcaria > Falcaria lacertinaria. Next base: position 7,512,301 of record OX602118.1, on the reverse strand, counting down.
TTTATAGCATTGGCCTGCCACCATTTGCAATGGGTTTACACGAAAGTGTGAAAAAATAACCAAGAATGTAAAAAATCTGACCACAAGGGTCGATACACTGCAAAAACTTTGCCCAGTGACATATGAAAGATGCATACTATATTTTTTGTACGTATATCTGATATGCATGACTTTATCGATAAAAAATCGTGTTTGAACAAAAGAAGCTTAACTTCAAAAGGAATGCATTTATTTTCCTCTGTATTTGTTGCGCTCAAAGATCATTGAACTGTATCTTTTGATAGATGGGATACTATCCATACAACGTTCACTGTTAGTAAATAACTTTTTAATTTAACTATGACGCACTATTGACGATCTAATGCCATAATAATGGCGTGTATAATTTAGATTCACATACAATTTACGGAGACTTGTCAGGTTAAGTGCAGTACCATTTTAAATAAACTTTTGTGCGTACAATGTTTTGCCGACAGCAACCTTGGAATAATAATAGGGTTACGCGCAACAAGCAAAAAATCCATGAAATGGTGAACACGATTTGAACGGTACTTTCACTGGCAGATAGCCGGTGCTACAAGGCGTAACTTAGGCTACTTTAATTTTTGAATAATAATTATAAATAATATATAAAAATATAGAATAAATATTCCGCGCAAAAAAATAAAATCCCTTGAAATTGTGAACAAAATTCGATTTCATGCTTATGAAGTCCCCACGACATCAGCTAGTATTTAAATGTAAAACAATTTCAATCAGTGCATACAAAGCGCCATCTCAATGACCGTGTGATCTGTTTATAAATAGGTATAATTATGTTCATGCATATAGATAAAGAGATCAATAACAATTTGACACTGACTACTATTAATCACAATTTGTAGATAGAAAATAGCCTAGCCTTAAATAGGGGCAACCTGACATGCACACAATAGACGCCAACCTTGGGCCAATAACATTTAACTGCACTTCGTGTCAATCACCCGATGTGATAAATACTTTCACCAATCACCAATTTGCTCCAATAATGGATCAAATATTTGACATTCCACATCACTCAACTAGGTCAAGTACATAACTGAATACAATAATGATAAACATAAAACTTATTATAAGTAAACCGCAATCGTGCACATGTTTTTACATATTCTCTGCACTTATTGCACTAATCAATTTTGAGCACCCTTGTATAACTTTGACTAACTTAATACATATGAAGACTATCTCTACTTCAATGTTGCTTAAATGAACATAATATGTGCCATAATGAGCAGCTATTCATTCTTCTTGAACCGTAACAAATTACTAGCATATCGTGCTTATTTACATTATTAATTGCATAAATTGCGTAAGGCGCTTCAATTTTAACATGAATGGTTGGCAAAAACAATCGGCCTTCAACACGAAATATTGAATCTCGCAATTACTTGGCCGTTCGAAAATATTCGATCGGTAGTATCGATGCAGTGGAATGCAGAGAACTTATCCTTAGCCTTACTACTCGATTTAGAGGAACGAGAAGTGAAACTGTAAAGCACGCGAAAGTGAAACCTGTAGTGTTATGTTATGCCGATCGCGATGTCGCACATTAGTCATTACGTAATCTCACATCGATTTGAGATACATGCTTCGATTACATGATTCTAATCTACATTCCGGAAAATCTAGCCAGCAGGTACGAACTGTACTACTTAGCTAGTTTGCTCATCACTCGCACTTACCATCGAAATACTTAGTCGAGTTACCTATGAAGAAATTATATATAGATTCTGCAACAGTACAGTAAGTAATTCTTGCAACTTGTAATATAAGAGTTCTATTTAAATTTGATATAAAAGCATTTAATCCGATTTACTGCAACTCACTAAAACTACTAAAACTCATCAATCACCGTTCGCATATTAACATTGTCAATCTAATATCGAACTCGACATCTCACTTTATAAAGGTAGATATTAATAGATTCGTATGTAAAAAAAATCGGGAAGTAAACGCAACGTGGAATGTAATGTATATCTTATTTTTTTGTTGAACTAGATACTAAAGTCACAGTGTACTCAATGACTTAGGTTTTTTTAGTGGAAACCTTTGTGTGCTATAGTAATCGTCATCGGGGTCTCGATAATATCTCAGCTCAAGCGACTATCCCCTTCATCAGGTTACATAATATCTATAATTGCTTTTTCACACAGTCTCGTAACTCTCGCTGATCTTTCTTCCTACTTCTCGCATGCTGGGGTTCCGTTTGCTTTTGTTTATTTGCTTCCGCTAACATTTTGTTTTTATCACTGAATATTTCCTCCGTGCATTGATAATATCTGCTTACTGGATGTTACTTCCTCTTTCTCTACCACTTTACTTTTCACGTATTTTGTGTGATCTCTTATCAATCTTTTACAACTTCCTAAAATATTAAAGTTTCAAAGTACATTTTATCTCCTTGTCGTGATGATTACACTTGAAATCCATTGTGCCCTTGTTCGTCAAACATTCTGCAATGAATATCACAATTACTATCACAAATAATTGCGTTCCGTCAATTATCTCCCCAGTGTGATGAACGCAATACCACTAGTAGTTCACGAATTTATTGTTGATCCAAACAGTAGTATCCAGTATGTAAATATTAAAACAAATTACTTTGAGAAGGACACGACCATTATATTTAGTGGTTGGTAATTGATCAATTTTTATTTAAATTTAAACTATTATACCACTTATTGCAATGACTTTAAGATACATAGTAGAGGTGTATTATTGAATTATAACAATAAAATAATATGTACTCGAATAATATAAGCCAACAATAACGAACTAACTTAAAATTTTAGCCATCTTTTAAATTTAATTAATCCATTACTAAGAGACTAGAATAAGTATAAATTTTGCTAAGTTTGTTGGCACAACATTATTTATAAACCGACATAAATTTTATATTGTGAATTATAGAGACAATGCGGTTGGCGGTCGGTGCATCGTGATTGTTGGAGTAATTGCGAAACGACTCGCCTAATTAAAGCGCGTGCGCAATTCACAGCTTGGAGTCTTAACAGATCGGATTAATTTGTAAATACGCCTTTATGAAATCGTTTCGGCACTCAATAACCACGTAGTCTATATTAATTTATACTTATATTTTAATAAGCTTTGTTTGAAGTTTTTATTTATGATGTAATAACTGGCACTACTGACCGAATTTTAAAGATTTGTTCACGAATGATAAGCTACGTGATCATTGCGCAACATAACTTTATTCTGATGCTAACCAGGCAAAGTCTGAACAATAATCTAGTATTACACATGTATATGTATTTATTGCCACACAAAACAATACTTACTGAGATACATGCTGAATGAATTATACCGTTTTTTAATTATTTTTTAATTAATTAACACGACTTATATTCAAGCTTTATTAATTAAGCTGTAAACTGAGATACAGGTATTAAACGATAACGCAAGTATGGAAAATACATACATACATCTTCACACCAAGTCCCTCACGGGTCAGGCAGAGAGTATAGAGCGCCATTTCACTCTCGTCTTACACACCTCTTCTGCTTCCTTTACATTCATCAATATTTTCCCTCTCTATCATAGAGTATGTGTGGAAATTGTTATCAAACATAAAAGTTATATATTTCTGGCATAAAAGTCAATCGAAAATCAAAGACATAGGACTGAACTAAAATTTAGTTTTGTTTTGTCTTGTGTATGACATGAGAATTGGAACCATCTATTATTGAGAGTTGAAAGTTGAAACTCTTTTCACAAATATAATATTCATAAAACGATTCATCTATCTTTCACTAAGAAACTTTTTTTGTGCATCCATTAAGTAGATTTCGAAAATGTAAAACACCGCGCACAATAGCTGTCAAAGTTGTCCAACAGAACTGTCCATAAATCAACTTTCAAATGAATTAGTTTGCCTCAGACCGCCTAGTGTTTCCTTGTTAACACACATCACTTTTTAACTCATACGTCGTAAATCCCACTTTATATAATAAATTTAATTATCGACTTTACTTATAGTATGTGCTGTTACTGGCCATATTTATAAGCATAAGTATAAGATGCGCGTGAGCAACGGTTCATTAAGAATGTATAAATACTAATAAAAGCTTTGCGCCAGCAGCTTCACACGTTTTATAATAAATTGCTTTGACATACGGGGTACCAAGTTCACCCTTAGCAGCTATAACTAAATTTGAAAAAAAACATTAATTGAAAAAAAAATTACCTCTTCCTGGCACATCTGGTGTGATTAATAATTAAAGAAAACCCAGCGAGCCTTACATGTGTAGCATGACACTGAGATCTAATGGCCAACTCTACCACCGCGCGCGCTCATTGGTCAAATCAATATGGCGCATATAGCGCTTCCCCAGCTTTCTGTAACACACTTCCGTCCCTTTTCACAAAATTACTCCCACAGATTGCAGGAAAGATGTTACACATCAAGAACCATACTATGATAATGCTTTAGTGAAGTTCTCCTGTACTTGAACTAAAGGTTCGGCTGACTTAGCACCCACCCCGAGAGCCTCTGATTCCCAATCGGTAACAAATACTGGTATTTTTCAATACTTGGCTTGTTGTTTTTTTAATAATCATCAATAAATAATAAAACCATACCCTATTTCAACATCGGATGGCTGTGGAAACATACTGGAGCAAATGGAGTAAATACACATATAATTTAATTTCATAAAACTTAACTTCCGATATGAACTCTGAACGATAATCATAAAATGATTTCTGTCCATATAACAATATCCACGGCAAAAATGTCAAGCCAGTACTCGTGAGGTCTATTACATTATGCAACATTCATGAGAAAAAAAATACTCATTGATCGTCGTAACGTAACCGGACCTACCAAATCAATGACTGAAGGTCACACTCTTACTACTTTAGTGTCATAATATACTTAATACTTGACTATTACTTACAACCGTACACTGAAATGCCGTTCAAAGCTTTAAAGCCCACGTAACTATTTGACGCATCGTTAAAATACTATTTCAGGACTAAAATCGGAAGCAAAGTTTATAGCGCATAAGTTTTGACTGGCGTTTAGGTATACGACGATTCATTGTCTTGCTTTCTGATGCTTCGTGAAGTTTCTGGAGGCAAAAATATAGCAGACCATGATAAGCCTCTAGGTTAAAAGACACTTATTTGTAAAAACGATAAATCACTACACCAAAAAACCGTATTATACAATTTTATTCTGAACTCTGCTCAAAGATTATTTTCAGCTATAAACCAGTTTTACAATAGAACTACATTAACAAAGCTATTCTGCACAAAAATACACACTAAAGCTCTTTAAACAAATACCCTGCAATCAAAATACAACCTGACCAGCCTATGAAACGAATGATGAAAAGTCTCGCGAAATCTCACTATTGTAACAGACAAGACATCTTATTAGCAGATTATTATCTGATATAGATAACTTATTCGTGCTAGACAGTCTGAGTTAATTCAAACGTAATTTATTTTATAATGTACTCAACAGTATGAATGATACTTTCATAGATTTTATTTGATTAAACTTTTAATTTGTTACTCATTCCATTCTTGTAATTTGAATAGTTTTTTAGCGTATATGTTTTGCAGGCAGTATTATGTATTCTGTGGTTTCGTTTCTTTGATTGTAATGTTATTTTAATTCGTTCCTTTCTCCCCTATTGCGTGAGTGTTAAATCTTTCGCCTAGATTTATATTCTTATGATCCTTGCTACTACATGGACGGAGGCTATTTTTTGCATTTCAATTGTTTCATTAGACGGACACTTGGCAGTTCACTCTGGATCTAGAGTTCTAGGCGTGACCCCTTCTGTAACAATAATGTATGGACTTGAATAATAATTATGTATTTTAAAGAATTGTTTGTTATACATTGTTTACGCAAGGGAAGGTAAAAATCAAACCACTTTTCCTTTTGGAAAGGCACGATGATATTATACATTAGAATAACATCAATTACATACTAGTGCAGCCTACGATGTGTTTTTGCTTCGTTCACGTACAACTGCTATCAAACTTACCATCCTAAAAAGCCATTGGTATGAAGTTAACAAGATCGTTCTTATCAGGAAACGGAATTTCTTCCACCTATCTTTATTGCTCCAAGGAATCTTGTTATTTACGCACTAGAACTTATCGCGTAACTTCTCCCATTCCATTTAATTCATTCATAGTTATTTAAAATACTAGGTGATTAGTAAGTAGGGATTTAATAAAAAGACATAATTAATGATTACCTAATTCCTTTTCATATGTTGTCGTAAATGGACATAATCATCAGATTATTTCAAGTAGCAGCAAAACAAACGAGAAATCAGCGATAACTCATGAACAAACTTGCTGCAAGTAGCAATAATACATTGAATGGTATGTATATCGTATCTATGGTTTTAGAATAATAAAATAAAACTAAATTTATCTGAATCGTGTCAGCCGTTTCGAAGTGATTAAGCTATAATTAACTCATCTCCAGAATGAAATTGTTAGCATCATCAAACATTTCAATAGTAATTTAATGTCTAAGAAGATATAGGTCAAAAGAAAAATCTATTTTTGGGAAGGCTATTTTCAAGTTCAATAAACTTTACAATGTCAACGTTCGCTTCAATATTTGATCTGGCTTGAGTTGACTCATTGTTTGTTCAAGAATAGCATAAACATTGCCCGATCTACCGCCTAACCTTTGTTTACCAAACTGTTGTGTATATTTATTTCCTATATTTTATCAATATTTTAAATTGCTTTATAATATTTCTTAATAACTGTAAGGTTTTGACGTACAAGTTAAACGTTTCAAACAATGATCAAAGCGCATCTATAATTAAATAAATCCTAACAAAGAGCACTTGTTTTTGTTTTAATCTATGACATAGCGACCTTCTTTTCGCCACTAAACCGTGCGTGCAAAAATATTGTCCCATACAGCCCAGGAGTTTATCAAGCTCTAGAAAACCAACAAGACTCCGCTATCTCTTTCTCATGTGCGGGGTTTAATTAGGTTGGCAATCCTTTAAGTCCTCTCAAATTAGTTTAGTTTAATCATTTCGTACAACAGAATTTATCTACTTGTAAAATACGCAAGCAAATTATTCAAACAGACGGCAGGGTCATAGTATAAAGAGAGGGGAAGTAGGTTATCTTCATACAAACGCACCGCGCGCGGCTTGTATGTGTGCGCTATTGTATCTATGTGTCGACGCACGCACACTTTAACAAAATCTCGACCCGTTTCTCAGTGCGCCAGTCGGGGCTAACACTGCACAAAGTTCGCGCGCGCGTCACGGCTTTTCGGCACCGCTAAATGATTTATTCATCAATATCATCATCAAAATGTCTGATAATCGCAGAAGAACGTATTGCTGTGTGTTTGGGTGTCTTAATAATTCATCGATTCCAGACCTGTCTCTGTTCAGATTACCTATTGAACAGGAAAGGTAAGTTAGTCACTTATTCTAGCATAATATAATTTTACTTGATGATGAGATACCTACGTACTTACATTTTTTTTGTTTGTATTCGTTTTCTATCACACAGGAAGTAGGTAGGTAGGTCTAATTTCCTACTAGAATGTATTAGGTACTTTTGATCTGGCAATTGGTTTGCCGCTATTTCTTTGTTTACGTTTAGTTATGCCGATTTCTCAGTATTGTAGGTATAGTAACTAAGTACCTACCTACTTACTAATTGCCGCCTGTACCATCTAGCGCCGTCATGGCGAGTCGGGACCGCGACTTGACGTTGCCGCTGTCCATGCGGTTGCTAGCGAAGCGCGAACAGCCGCGCCTAATATTTAGCTAAAAGTGACAACCCTAAGACAGTAGGCAATTATATGGCGAATTGGGCCGGAGATAGCCTACTCCCTCTTCTTTATACTATGGCAGGGTACTGTTATTGAGTGTACTTTGTGTACTCCATTTGTGGTTGAGTGATGTCTCTGTGATTGCCAGTACGTCGCAAATTGAATCTAACTGTCCGAGGTGTCTACTCTCTATAGAATAACAGTTAGTAGTTGTCAGAGCAATGAAATGTTTCCATTGATCTGAGCCATAAATCACTTCGCAAGTTCCGTTAGACTTGTGATTTAATATTGCTTTCCGGCGATTTTGACGTTTATAACTCGTGGCCACAATGAACGTACTTAATTAAATGTTGATTCATTGCACAGTTTTAAACATTAGTATACACTAAGATAGTGTCATTTTTTTTGACGTACATTCAAATAGTGCTAAGTTAGTTGTTATGAAACTTTTCATATTCCATGTTCCAAAATCGAAATATGCTAAGTTTTAAAAATATTGTACAAACCTCAGCTAGAAAACAAAATACAATCTTGCAAAAGGTTCAATATTGCGCGAATCATTATCACTGTTAAAAAATGACAATTTACTCTTTTAATAAAGCTTACTTCAAATTGTACCTTGGTATTTAAGCTTTGATTTATCTTAAGCACATTAATTAAGTGCGTCCTAGAAAGCCATTAACCAAGACCAAGTTCCCACCGTTACGAGAGTGCAGACGAACAGTGCGTCGCTTACACGCCACCATTGTTCCTCTACGGTCAAGGGCGACACATACTTGCATACTCAGTTTTTTAGTCACTAAAAAGTTATATAATAATAATATATCTTCATGCCTTGCCACAAGGGTCCCCAAAGGGTTACGCAGAGGCGTCACAACACCCACTTTCCATCGAAGATAATTTAGCGCAAACGTGACAGATGTGAGTCCTTCGTCACTTAGGTACTAACTACTCTTTGAATTTCCTCTCAGACGTATGCAGGTTTCCTCACGATGTTTTCCCCGTGAATAAAATGTATTGCCAAACGACCAGATATTTGTCTTGTAGCTATGCCAGGTATTTTTTCCGAAAAAATATATAACCTAGATCACTCTGACATGACCTATAACTGTTAATGAAAGTCCCGTCAAAATCAGTTCAGCCGTTTTTAGATTAGCTTCGACAAACAAACTGACAGAAAGACAAAGATGACAAATCAACATTTTCGAAATACAGACAGACTCTTTTATTCGTTTGTATTGTTTGGCTGGCCATCAATAACGGTTTTTTACAAGAAGTTTTCACAGAACCGTTAACTAATTCATCCTTGATTTCATTTTAGATCGGATTTGAAATTAGTTGGTGAGTCGGATAATTCAAGGTTGTTTTTTTTTATTAAGCTATAATTGATCAATAATGATATTGTGCAACCGTTTTTAATACATAACGTTACCATTTTCAGGAACAGAAAAGCTTATTTATACTCGAATCCAAATTGATGTAATTGGATTTAATAAGTCATCTCATCTTTTAATGGTATTCAAAATAATAATTGGTTGTGGAGGCCTGTAACGTGTAACGTAGCAACACAACTTTTAGCTTACGCTTATAAGTTGGTGATACGATAACATAAGTAAACTAAATTATTAGTGCAATGACCAGTGTTAGCATTTAAAATACTATGTCGTATTATTATGTTATTTATCTTGCATAAATTAGATGCGTATGTGCATTTAACACTTGAAAAGTTTACCGAAAAGCTAACATAAATAAGATTTGTATGAGTAAAACCGTAATAACTGCACTTTCATGAGTCCCAGTTGGTCTGATTGTGTTAAATACGAAAAGACCCTGATAATATGTTTTATGTTGCAAAAGGGCCTATAAATTACATCGGTTGAAAGGAAAAACGTTAATTGGAAGGGCGACTTTGCAACTTTTTCGTTTTTATAATTAGTTCAAGGTTAAAACTGTTAAAGTATTTGTGAAAACCTAATAGCGTGACGAACGCCGCACGAGCCATTCCGCAATAAACTATTGTCGCTTTAAATATTAGCCGGAACAATTGAATATCGCGTTTTGTCACGGAAAACGCATGTCAAATGTAACGATTTAAATTAGCGGTTTAATGTAATCACATGTTATTTTGTTACTAAAGTGTTTATCCATTAGCATTGCAATAATCGTCGTTACATTATGACTTTCTCTCAGCTTTCACACTTTATATAACAATGCTAAACAACCTTTCACTAATATTTTTGTCACCGTATTAACAACACAGTGTTAAATTTAATTGCAAGACTGCTTTTTGTTAAAAGCAATCAATGCCTTGACCTCATAGTGACAGTTATTTTATTCGGATATCTTAATAAAAAGCATCAAACGTTAGAAATTGGTCTTTTCTAACTTTTGATCACAAATATCCAGGACATGACGGCTGACAAAGGAACGGAAAATTAACACAGAGAAGGACGAAACTGTATGTTGTTGGTCTATACTCTATTATTTAACTAGATAAATAAATAAAACGCATATTGTGCTGGCCCCACATAACATCGGGCAGGAAAATGCCGAAAATTATAAAACCTTTTTCATTACGAGTAAGGATGTGTTTGAATAGACAATAAATGCAAATTTACCAATGAATATATGTATGTAATGTGAACGAAATAGTATGTTTTGTTTTACACAAAACAATGTTTGGTAAGAAAAATCTAATAGCGCGATGTAGGATCGTGCCTCTTGTAAAGAATTTACACCAATCTCGAATAGCGCCATCTGTTGCGTAGCTATTGCACGCTATGTGGTATTCATGTTAGTATTTATTTATATTAAATGTTCAAGGCTCGGATCACTTCACTATACACAATGTAGAGGAATCGACACAGTTGGGACAAATACCCGTTTATGTGAATTATCTCTCACTTAGTATCAATTATCACCTACAAGCAAAGATCAAGTCATTGTTACGGAAAATCCTACTGAACAAACTGTTTGCACACAAATATAAATATAGAAAGGTGATGCACTTGTAAATATACTTTCTTATGGCGTGTTTACTCAGATCAAATAAAACTATGCGAATAAGGAAATTACGCCGGTTAAAACTACGCCTTGCAGATTACATATATACAACTACACACACACACCTATACGAATTCAACGAAACTTCGCCTTGTCTACGCTACTTGTATATGTTTAAAAAACCGGCGACGCTTCCTTTTCGCAATGTTCTGTCTACCTTTTTTAAGCTATTGCATAGCTTTTATCGTCGAGCGTGGGGACCGAATCCAGAAATTCCGTAACGAAAAAAACCTAACACCCCCCACTCCGACCGGCACAGCGGTGATACTTTTAGTTCCATCTATCGATAAAAACCAGAACTTTTAATGACTTTTTGAAATATCACGCTTGTCTCTTTAGTTCAGCAACCCGCCTTTAGGTGGCATTTGTTGTATTGGAAAACTACCGTAATCAGCTGTTTGTGAGAAAGTATATAGGTATATAAAAAAATACTGCATTAATAAAATAAAAAAATAATTATAATTGCATAAGTTGATAAAAAATGCTATGCAATAGCTTTACCGCGGCAGTCTCCGAGTGCCACACCAAATTTTTTTATCTGAGCGTGTTTAAAGAATGAAATACGTGCATTTATAAACTAATATTTCCTTCATCTTATCTTATGTTTCTTTTCTCTTTCACTTCGCTCCTTATGTACCCAAGGTTGCCTGGAAGAGATCGGATAAGGCCGCCTTTTGTTTACCCCTGCTATCTCAATTGCATTGTTATTAATTTATAACTTGGTGTTCAATAAAGTATACTTGATTGATTGCTTTCCCAATTTTAAAAATGAAATTGTATTCTATGTGGGTCCTCGTAAGGCATTTATTTAAATGTATTACCTTCAGATTCGTCTTAATAAAACCGGCAAGAAGTTTCATACCGATCTTATTGGAATACACAAGAAATTAAACACCAAAAGAGGAGAACGGCCCGTATATGATCAAAAAGCTGAATGACACTTAATGATAGAATTGTTACATGAATGTAATTCTTAACTAGAACGACTGCACATTTTGTGTATTATCATACATAATTTTTACATAAATAAACAATGTTAAATTATGAATGGCAAAATTACAGTTATGTTTTATTACCACAGGGTAATTTAAACAATTATTTTACTTATAAATAGTGTCGAAAATCATAAGCAAGCAACCTCGTACAACGGATGTAATAGCGACACGGTCGGATAACTGTAATGGTCAGAGGATGTACAGCTCTGAAATTTGACAGCTGAGCGGTATCTAAGAATCCGCTACGTGGTATCTATTGAATTTGGTATTCAGTTGCGACTTGCTTCGATTGTATGTGTATCAGCTTTAGGATGTACGATAGATATAGTTAAAAGAATATAGTGAGTGATACTTGATAGGTAACATTACAATCTTCTCAAAGAGAAGAGACATGACAGATGAGGATAAGTGAGTTGATAAGGTTCTCATCAAGATTATCCTGTATTCTAGAAGAATATTTGATTCTTGATTTGGACACGCTTTGTTTAGTTTGAGGATGATATTAGGTCCTTACATATGAAATTGGCGTTTTTCGTACTGGCCACTTTAATCACGAATTTCTCCTCTTTGGTAAGGAATTCCAAATTCAAATTTGTACAGCTATAGACTCATGTATTTGTGCTTCGATGATCGTCATTCATTTGTTTTTTTTCTTCTGTTTTTTTCTGTTTGCGTCACTCATTTTACAAAATGGAAAACCTTAAATATCGCATTATTTACGAGTACGAGTTCCGCCGTGGCACTAGTGCTGCGGAAACAACTCGAAGGGTGAATGATGTGTATGGCGGTCGTGTTGCAAAAGAAAACACAGTTCGTTTTTGGTTCCAACGTTTTCGTTCTGGAAATTTCGACCTGCAGAACAAGCCCCGTGGACGGCCTGAGACTCAAGTTGATAATGAAGAGTTGAAGGCTATTGTGGAAGCGGATCCATCGCAAACCACGTCCGAGTTAGCTGCAGGCTGCAATGTTAGTGATAAAACTGTTTTAATTCACTTGAAGCAAATTGGGAAGATTAAAAAGCTTGAAAGGTGGGTACCTCACGAATTGACTGAAACAAACCGGCAAACGCGCGTCGACTGCTGCGTTACATTACTAAACCGGCACAATAATGAAGGTATTTTAAACCGAATCATTACCTGTGATGAAAAATGGGTTCTTTACGATAATCGGAAGCGCTCAGCGCAATGGTTAGATCCTGGCCAGCCAGCCAAATCCTGCCCCAAGCGAAAATTAACCCCAAAAAAGTTACTTGTAAGCGTTTGGTGGACTAGTGCCGGTATTGTTCATTACAGTTTTTTCAAATCTGGCCAGACTATTACGGCTGATGTCTATTGTCAGGAATTGCAAACCATGATGGAAAAGCTAGCGGCTAAACAACCTAGGCTGGTCAATCGCTCCACGCCACTGCTGCTTCACGACAACGCTAGACCACACACTGCGCTACAGACGGCTACTAAATTAGAAGAGCTTCAATTGGAAAGTCTAAGACATCCTCCGTACTCCCCGGACCTTGCTCCAACAGATTACCATTTTTTTCGAAATTTGGATAACTTCTTGCAAGGGAAAAAATTCAACTCCGATGGGGCAGTCCAAATCGCCGTCAAAGATTTTATTGATTCCCGTCCGACTGGTTTTTTTAGTAAAGGGATCAATGAACTACCTATGAGATGGCAAAAGTGCATAGAAAATAATGGTTCATACTTTGATTAATTAAATATATTATATTAAAAAATATTCGACTTTTTGTTCCTCCCATACAAAACGCCAATTTCATATGTAAGGACCTAATATTTAGATAATTTGGCTTGGGACACTTGGCGCTGTGTGATAATGCCAAAAATATTTATTTATTCCTTATGTTCACAATGGCAGCAACCCAGTAGATTTTTAGTACATACATACTTATTTCTTATATACTTATTTCAAAAATAATCTGTGCTAACCTAAGTGCGCAAGATTCGACATTTACCGGTTTCTTTGACCTATCGCTACAGTACGTTGCATTGTCTCTTTGGTAACACACCTTGCCTTGTTTCTAATTAAAACATCACTTGGTATTTAAGGGGTTAATTGAAAAACATCTTCTGTATAAGATCTGATTCACGAATTTGTGGCTACATTTCGACAGGCGAGGTGAAGATTATAATTGCTCTGAGACACGTCCACGCATAGTCTCCCATGAAATTAATAGAGTTCCATCGAGCTTAAGTTATTATTCTGAGTTTGCATCGTCTATTAATGTTCCAGTTAATTTAGCAAATCGCAACGTAATAACTACTGAAGAAGATGGGCAGATACTCGTTCTTCTTGCTTTTATAACAGTTGGGAAGAATTAATCGAGACATTATGGTAAAAAACTCATTTTCGAAAACAGACCTCAAGTAGAACTTAAACTATTGGCAAAAGATTACGTTCTAATAAATTATTCATAAACAATTATTGGATAATTACAATATTCTACTCACAATTGTTATAAGGTATTGTTCGAGATGTTGAGTTTACGTCTTTCCCACGCATCACGATACCCGACATAATTTTCGTTCACATTCCGAAGCCCTTTCAAGGTAGCAAGCTTAAAGCACTTTGACTTGATCTTAAATTTCTTTTACATCTTATAATATAAACCTTGAGATAAACAAATCACAAAAACAATTGTTATTGTTCAATTAAATATGTCTTAGAGTTGCATATCAATATTGCGATAGCTTTAGCTTATGTTGTTGGAAACAGACCTTACTTTCACAACAGTACTATTAGCATTTTCTTATAGGGAACATATCTCATAGACTATTTAGTTGAAAGTTAAAGTCTTCGACCCTTATTTTGCCATCGATTTAAATTGGAAACACGTTAATAGCCTCAAGATAAAATACATAATATTTTGTTACTTGAGGTAGTAAATATTTTCATTAATGAAATAATTTTAGAAATAGGTTTTGTAATTCTAAAAACTATCCTGTAATATACAAATACCTCTTTATAATCTCAGTATAAATCATTTCTATGTTTTCAACACACAGTACTCGCGTGTTGATGCATCAATCCGTGAAGCTCAAGTGTTGTAAACTGTGAGCTCTTGTTTAAAAAAAAACAAGTACTTTCGAAGTAACAGCCTGTAATATATAACTATCACTATGTTTGCCTTGGTAGTTTGTATTTTCCAGGGTACCTAACATAACAAAATTTCATCACAATTAGTAAAAAGTAAATATTAATAAAAAAAAGTTACATTGACTTTACCCGTGTCTCTGTATGTATAAAGACAAAAGCTGACAAATGCTGTAACCAATATTTTTTATAATAAGTCACACGCGCAAATTTTCCAGAAAAGATATCTTTTAGAAAATTATCGGGTTTGATTTCAGCGTTCGTATTTTTTCTTAATATCCATTTGATAATCTTCTAAATGGAAGAAGCATTCCTGGTGCACCAACCTAAGTAATTGGGAACAGGACAGGAAAAAGAAGAATGATGAAGAATTTTCATTTGTTAACCAGAAATATTTATGAAAAACCTTTAACACGAAAACTTACATAAACATAAACGCATTTATCTAACTTACCTCCGTATTTTTACAACATTGTTTTTATGATAAACAATTTGATAGATTGGCTTCCTTCTTACCTTTTGCAATCAAATTGGGGTCGGTAATCACTTCCGCAGTAATCATACACCCAAATCGTTTGACCCGAAACTGCCAGCAAAATCACCAAGTGACTCTATCAATACGTAAATTGACATAAATTGATAGTATTTAATTAGTTGCAAAAACAAACAATACTTTTATTCAACAAGTAACTATTGCTATGTTCCCTGTACGTTTTAAGCTTATTACAAAAGATATAGTTAACTTTTTTTTGTAGTAAATCCTTTAGGAATAAGGAAGGTAGGAAAAATCCTACCTTCCTTATTCCTAACCTCTTAGTTTTGCATTCCATGATATACCTATCCAAGTATGTACTTTTAAGCATCCATAGTTCCATTACTGTTCTCTATCAGAAGCAGCTAGTTAAATTTATGAATGAAAATCTAGAAAACAAAAACTGGCAAGTGCGCGTTTGACTCACACACCGAGGGTACCATACTAAAAGACAAAACACGTTTTTAGTAGAGCAACCTACTTTAATTTTTATTCATTTTTTATTATTATTTTGTTCTTATAGCGACAACAACACATTTTGTGAAAGTCTCCACTCCTATTACGGATCATGAGACACAGCCCGCTTACAGTCAGACGGACGGACGGAGGGATGAACGGTCGGACAGTATTAGCAATAGGGTCCCGTTGGTAGCCCTCAGGTAAGGAACCCTAATAAAGCTGTAGTAAATTAAAACTAATTCCAAGATTTTCGTTTCTTTTAATATATGCGAAAAATTATGAACTCTGTTATTTAACGATACTATTTAGTGGTCTTGAATAAGTTGACGCTAGGCCAAAAATTATGTTGTCAAAGTGAGCATGTAACAATTTCCCCCATTCAAAGTCATTGTCAACTATATGAACAATACTGAATGCTTTCAAATTATACGTTTGAAGGTAACAATTTAATGCAATGTCGACTTACAATGTATGGTATGTTTTAATTACACCGATACCATCAAATGACGATGAAAGAAATATATTAGTGAAGTTCTCATAGATCCTTCAACGGTTAAAATGCTGGGATTAGGAAAAACCGCTCGACTCTCGTTACTAATGCAAATTTTTATTAAACAACAGTACCTACATCTAATGAGTACGTATGTTATAGATGTAACATAAACTCATTCAAGTTTTACCGTACACCCGTGTCATCGACTTTTATATATTTATGTACGTACTATATTGATTCCAGTCATAACAATGTTGGCTAGTTTCGTGCACTAATCTCGCTCCTGGTGAAAGCGTCCATACTGCGGTAGCCGCTTATCATAAAAGGCGGGCGTAAGATTTTTATACCACACAGGTTTGAAACAAGAATATTTAGCGGAAAATAATAAAAACAGTAGTTTAAGTTCAATTTTCTCTGGATCTGGTTTTGAAAACTTTTTCAAGTATTCTATACATGACTGCATAGACTTCATATCATAAGAATTTGTGTTATTCTATTCCAACGTGGATGAAGTCGCAATCAATAAGGCAGTATATTATAAATAAATTATTAACCTTAGACTTTTCGCCGTGAACGTTCAAAATGTTTTGTATACTTATCAGTAATTAATTTTGATTGATTAATACGCAAATTAAATCAAATTAACCGTACACATTTCCGCCAAATTAATCACGTGTGTCTAGGCATTACTAAATATACCTTATTGGCATAAAATTGCCATATATAAGTAAATGATCAGATTCTGGCAACAAATTGAATCAGCACTTACATGATTAAGATTAAAATTATCACATTATAAATAAAGGTTTTTTGAAACATAATTAACATTTCAACTAATTTTACGTTTCAATAACCATTTCGGTAGGTATTCGTGAATTAAGAGAAGGACAAACAAAAAAATACAAGTATCAATTCACATAGCCTACGTCGACTCGTCAACTTATAGTGTTCTAAGCAATTTTCCGTTAACCAAACAATACGGGCACTAATCGTAAGGTAGTTAACACGGTCATAAACCACTGGTGAATCGTAATCCGTTAACTCAATGATTTGTAAACAATGGATGGTTAATCCAAGAGAGTTTGACATTGCCGTTTTTATCGCATTCTCTTTAAGGTCAGCCGGAAAATAAATAATCTATTCTTTATTTCATTTACTACGTATTCAAAAACGTTACTAATTCACTTTTTGTCGACGCAGCGCTATTCATTTTCCTATAGAAAAATAGTCGAAAGCGATACGAATACGTAGTTGTAAGGTTTTCTTGCTAATAACTAAATAGCGAGCTTTACATACACACCCCCCCCCCCCCACACACACATGCACACGTACATTCACATCTTAAATGCGCATCTTAGTAATTAATTTAGTAATTAATATACATTTTATCTTGTTGCATAAATATAATATTTTATAAAATGTGGAAGAAGACACTGTCTCCGGAAACTCAGGTTTTCATAACTACCTCCGGAACCAGGGCCTCGATTATTTTGTAACTGTATTTATGTCAATAAAGAATTTATTATTTTATTATTATTATTATTATTTATTAGTTATTATTCTAAGATGAATACCATGTAGATAATAGTGAAAATCCTCTTAGCAACGCGAAGGCCAGTAACATGCCTTTTTGGGTCTATGGACTTCATATTATCAACCCCCACAAATACCTGTCTTCATTTTCGAATATCTGCAATACTATTTGATTCACTTGCTGAACACGATGAGGAAAATATGATTATTTAAAAAGCAATTTATCTCAAATTAATAAATTTATGTCAGTCAACACACCATCTCAAATTTTTAATATTTAGTCTACAAAGACAGTGCGACAAAGACGTTACTTAATACGATTCCAAATTCCAATAAAATGGGGCAAGGTTAAATGTCAGTTCGTGTAAAAGCGCTACCAACCAGATCAGAGATTGGGTGCCAATCGAAACAAGGTTTGGAACAAAGGACAGAGCGGTATAATTATTCATAATACATACTAGTTTAAAGGTTCTGTTGCATCAAGAAGGGCAAGCAAACAACATCGATTTGAATATAGACTTTTTTCCGTATTAATAGTTGCACTTCAGATCAAATAAAAAAGGTAGATGCAACTTTAGGAACAACGAAATGACGCCGGTTTTAAGCATGTAAGGCGTGGGCAAGGCGTAGTTTCATTCATTATGGGTGTGCGCGTGTAATTGTGTACATGTACAATGCAAGGCGTAGTTTTATCCGGTGTCACTTCGTTGTGCGAAAAGTTCCATTAACCTTTTTATATGACTTGAGTTGGACAGAAAAGCTTTGTCCATACCAGAAGATGACCATATTACCACAGGAGAAAGTTCAACTTGTGTAACATACGTTGTGAGTTAACCCGAGTGGTATGGTATTCGGGGCATGCAATGTCCACCATGTCGTGCATAATATGAACTGCTAAGGACATTGCGTCTTTCTTTTATTCAAATTAACGGTCGACTTTTCCGTGCGGGCGAAGGTTCCGTGGAATTTAAAAATTATAGGTATTTATTTTTCCTTTACTACGAAGATACAAGCATTCGGCCTGCAGCACCAGGAGCGCGTTACCAACCTTATTCTTAGAGGAGTATACATGCTAGCACAGTGATGCCAGCAGTCCCTACTGCCAGCAAAACGCAACCTCGAGAAGAAAACATTACTCGTCGCAAAAAACACAACACTAGATAACACAGTCAAAATCAAATATATATTCAGCTTAGGACCAAATAAGGCACCTATTAAGATGGGAATGATGGTGGTGGAAGCCACCTGAGAAGAACCAGCAAGGAACTCAGTGCACACACATTTTAGTATCAGTAGTATTTTAGTGTTATTTGACTGCTTACTTCTGTGAGTTTGACACTGGAGTTACTATCCAGTAGGGCGGCTCTTTTTACCTTACCACGACTATATAGTCGGTATTAGGTACATTGAAACATTGTGTAGGCCTACTCTATGCCAGATGTATATGGCGTAAGCAATAATCTAATGACTGCAAAAAATAATCCTGGCCTAGTTGCCGGTTACAAAAGTCAAATCTCTATTTCTCATTTACACAAAAGGCTAATGTATACTCATCTTGCAACTTAATTAACTATTATATTATGTTTTTATAAATTATTAAACATCAAATTGTAATTTCTACGTTCAAAGAAAAACTTTGACAAGCAATTATTTCTTGCCTAACTTGACCTCGAAAGGCAAGTGTTTTAATTTAAGCACTAGAATAGATTTATTTTGATGTTCTGATCATAAACGCGAATAAATTTTATCGTAGTCTAATGTGCCTGTGAGGCTGACCTCTCGCCGCTGACGGCCACGAGGTCAGGTCGACGACCTCATTAGCCCACTATGTATCGATTGTTATATCATCAGATTGGATTAATGAACTGGCCATGTTGAAATGTCGCGCATATTTACATCTCACCAAATGATCAAGTGAATTTAATCGTTTTATGGATTGATTTTTTTATCTATCTGCTACGTATCTGATAAGCAAGCGTATGGCCCGCCTGATGGTAAGCGGTAACCGCCAATCATCTCTGGCAGTACTAAGGGTACCACAAGCGTGCTGCCAACCTTAAGAGGACTGGAACACTAAAAACCTTATTCACAGCAGAAACAACACTATAACAAGTTACAGATGAATTTAATAGCGCTTACCAACTTTATTTGCGGTCCAACACACGCAACACCAGTAGATTGCGAAGGAAACGTGACAGAAAAATGACTTTGTATTACAAAGTGGTTTTTGCTGCCACGCCACGCTCACAATGTAGCCGTGTATTGTGGTGTTGACGCACAAGTACATTTGTAATCCCTATTAAATTCCACCGGAATAAAATTTACATCGGAATAGTGCTAGTTACTTAAGTTTAGAAAAATGGTACGGGCTCAGAGTAGATATGGTACAGGTTACTTCTAGTCACACAGCCTCCACGGCACGGCAAAAATCGTTAGATCAGGAAGCCAACAGGATTTTAAATAAGCTGCACCTTCAAATAACGAATACATTTTTGTAAGCTGCCAAATATAGTACTTGCCCGAGGCTTCGGCGTAATATAAACGAAGTCATTAGCTATCTGCCTAAACAGGTATTATCTCTGATACAATCGAACAGCGTTAACTAGATTTTGGTTTACATAATGCTTTACTTATCTTTAAATCGGTACAAATATGTCACAGATGTCGGCAACTAACTAGATAGATAAAAACATTGTAATAACGGAAGACAATATTTTTGACATTATTCCTCCCACACTTGTGAAATCCAGAGCGGTAACACAGCCGGATTGGCAATTTCACATCCTTAACACGAAACCTAAGTGTTACGTATCGCACATTATGTATTTGGGCTGGAAGTAGTTGCCACATTTTCATTTTAATAATCCAAAGTTTATTGCATTTGCTCCCTCTAACTCCCACTACATAGCAAAAATCTGTACATAATTTTCTGAATACGATCTTTCATCTCAAAGAAATTCTTTAGTTTGAATTATCAGCGAACGTAATTCCTTATCATATTTTAATCTGAGCTGAGATCGTATTCTGATCGTAAAATAACTCGAATATCAAAATTAAAAAAACATGTAATGAACCAATAAATTATTAGGTAAGTTATAATCGATTCTAAACTTATTATATCGATAGTGAACAACGTGGTCAGAGCACCGGCTTCCTTTGTTTACTTTTTGTTTGTTACTGTTAGTAATAGAAAATACTATTCTTCCGTATGATTGCGGTATGACAAATTACTTACTAACGCGTCATTACGGCAAGACACATCAATATGAAACATTTTATTTCGAACCGATAAAATTACGGAGGTTTACGACTGATTTCTGAAGCATAAAACAAACACGTTCCTTTAGAATTTAATGGCCTCCATCCACTTTGATAATGTTTGTAATAATTTAAAAGTATACAAAATAATCAGTAAGAAGAAAATATAATTTTTTTACAACATTAAATACACCGATAAAGCTGAACATCATATTTAGCCAGATAAGCGATTTCCTAGAGAAACTGAAGCGGAATCCGCCGTCAATGTAGGCACAACTATTTGTATTTGCCAATGAGTTAGGTCACAAGCTTAAAATTGTAAATTTATATACTTACAATGTATCTCACGAGCTGGAACATCCTAATCACGTTGGAATGATGACATTCGCATCAGGAACTGTAATCAAGAGACTTCGGCGGATAATTATCCAGAATTACACTACAGAACTCTCACCAAGTATACGTCATAATCCAGGAAATGTACAACTTATAGATTAATTCATTTAAGTTCAAGTATGGAATTATTACTTTATTGACACAAAACAGATTAAACTCTTTACAAAAACATATCTTTACCTACCACCTACCTATAGATAAAAGAATGGTATAAATCAGCAAATTGGATGAAAAGTAGCCCCAACAGACATCCTTGAGAATTTAAATTACATAAAATGTCAGCATTTTGAATGCCATAGAATTGAATTTTAAGCTTAGAACCCATAGCGAAATTAATTCTAAGCCCCTGACCTTAAAAAAAACTCAATGTGTTTTTAATAATGAACTAGTTTTCTAATGAATTAGCTGTTAAAATGTTTTTGTTGAAGTCATTATTATTTGAATTCGTAATCCAATTTGCATTTGCTCTAGATTTTTCAGTAGATAATTTAGGTTTGTGATGTGACGTCTAGCTGCAGCGACAAGCTGCGTTTGACATCGCATGGTTTATTTAACATCTTTATTTTAAAGAATCGCTTAGCTGACCTAGGGTCCCAGCAGTACAGAATATGTCCATTATAATTTTAATGGTTATGTAATTTTAAAGGTCAAATAATTCACGTAACTTGTAACAATTAGCCATCAGCTTCACTTGTTTAGACATACCCTATTCTATAAATTTTCTCTTGTCTTGTGTGAAAACCGTACGTTCACGAAAGGGCAAGCAAAGGTCGCACGGCCTCTAGGCTTTATATAATTGTAATAGGTACATTTTAATTTCTACCGATTATTGAACGCGGACGGAACTAATACATTTTGAAACTATTACGATGGGTCGGGGATTAACATCTTAAAGAAATGAAAAAAGCTCAATGAGCGATTTAAGCAATGTACAATTTGTGAATTTGACATAGGCCCAAGTTTTGGTAATCTTCCCACGTTGGGAACCAAGTAGTTTGCAATAGGATAAAAATTGTATCTTGCTGATCTTGGTTGATGTAGTTTCATTGTTATGTATATTTAATTACGATATTGCAATGCTAGATGAACCTACTTACATAATGTACTTATCAATACGGCCTAAGGAATTGAAACCTCTGGAAGTTGAACATCATTAACTTCCCGGTAAATAATATGTAAAATGTATTTGATGTAGGGAAATATTTGACGTCAGTTCCCAATCAAAGGCATTTGCCTTCTCAAATCCGTATCGCAACTTCGTAAGTGACAAGTCACGAAGAGAGAGTTGATTGACATTTGAGATAATATCGGCTAATCCCGTGTGACGTATCTGTCAACTTAACTCGTATGTAAATAATTGAAAGCAACTATTACCAACTCGGTCACTTTCTTTTTACCTATTTGCTCATCTAGAGCATTGTATGTGATTGGTTTATTTCTTTATGATCTCAATAACATAACTTTGATCTATATCGAAGTTATCTTCAGCATAAACTATCCCAATTGGAACAGTCTGTATATTGCAACGACTCGACGAAAGCCCGCTCTGACCTCAATACTGTTTTCAACATTGGTAACAAAACAAATGTACAGCTATTCCTTATCACAAAGCGCATTACACATCCAGGATTAGATTCAAATAAGGTACTTTTAACTTGATGGCCTCGCATTAAGCAAACAATGGCAAATGATTGAACAAATGAGATCGATTACTTACAGTCCTCTTATTACGTGATTGGGAAGTCGAAGATGAACACACGATTGCTTTCTCTCTGAGATAAGTCGGACGTTAAATCATCTTTCGAAACCCAACGCTGTCGTGACTCCTCTTCGCACAGAGCTGGTTCTTATTCAGACTTATTTCATACTGCCTGTTAAAGGTACGTTACTATATATAAGCTAACTGGATTCCAAATTTCAAGCTTGCATGTCAGCTCGGATTTCATCGAATTGGATCGGTAATTGTGGAAATCTACGGGGAGGCCTTTATTCAGCAGTGGACGTCTATCGGCTGATGATGATGATGTTAGCTCAAAGACATACAAGCTTGAAATTTGTTATATATAGATTTAAATCCATTGGTGAGTCTGAGTCAGCTTTTAATAATTAAACTTGGAAGGCTACCTAAACAATCTTTTTAAATTGGTGGTAGATAGCTTGAAAGATTAATTGTAGCTTTTACATTACGAGATAACGTAATATATGGAGGACAAAGTTTGCCTTTTATATAAACGATACGGTTGCTCTCAGTAACCTGACTCTGAATCTTTAATTAGTGTGACAGGTTCGATCACGGTATCAGGGAAAACATTGTTGTGATGAATGGTAAGTAGTTATGTAAATATGTCGTTCTGCATTTATAAAATTATTTAATAAAATATGTTATCAGTTGTTAAATACAAGCTTTGCTTAATTAGAAACCGTGGTATGTGATAGCATAATTGATACGGATTTATTACCGAATATTTTTTCCCTAAATTACTCCATACAAATAATGCACAGGCTTACTAAGTACATAATTCATTATCCAGCTGGACCAAGATAGATACACACAAATTTGGTAGAAGAAATTTCAAAAGCAAAATGCTTCTCACCTTATTAGCTCCAAATCATATAACTAAGCAAAAGTAAGCGAATATGCGATTTAATCTTACTCCTAATGAAATAGTAATAAATTAGACAATCTATTATTTAAGTCACGATAAATAAGGAGTACAACTTAATATAATAAATCGTACAATATCGAACACAACTGGGATGGAACCTTGAGCCTGCCTCTCTAATAACGATGATAGGAGTAATGATCAGATACGCTTGTAGACGTCGTTAGTTACATTGTTACTAAATCTAGACTAGGAAGGTTTGCTACTTGTTACTAAGAGCCTTCAAAATATAAATCCCGTTTGGAAATAGCAAGTTGACACACTTGTTTATGGTATTTAATTATGTCGTTATGTAAATCAATCGTTTCATGGCCTGTTTAACGGATATCTATGAGGGTAACATTCAAATATCTACACAATGCAGGTGTCGGGTAGCGGTTACAAGCTACATACTAACTCACTAGTAATTTAGAACGTGTTTGTTCCCTATTTGAATACGTATAACTATAAAAATATATGAAAAAGACGTTTCTTTCATCTCGCAAATCATAATATGAGGTACAGACAGCTTGTATTTTCTGGACATTGATGGATTGGATGCTTAGACATCTCCTAAGACAGATCTGAAGTGTTAAAACATCAAATCACATATAATTATTTATTTTATTTATACCATTAAGGCGGCACACAAGCATACGGTAAGCAGTCACTGTAGCCTATAGCCGCTAGCGATACCAAGGACATAATTAACGAGTTGCCAACCCTGTTGTTGGTGAGGAGTCACTGTGCTGGAAGGCTAGAAGCAATACTACTAGCACCACACTTATAGACCCAATTTACAAGATACTGAAAATATTTGACGTTGTCAAACCTGTTTGACTCCTGCCATAAATTTCCTACTTTGTTTTTTTTTTGTTTAACTGATTTACATATGTCTCAGGCTTCATATCCTATGTCGATCTTACCTCACGGACGCAGATAGATAGTTTGTCAAACAACAGTCTCTTACAACGACGGCTCACGACTCACGATTAAGTATTTAACTATGATAAATCCATTAATTGAGGTATAATTGCCGCGGATCTTAGTCATAAGCAGCACCGGAAATGCCGCTATAATAAACGAACAAACCTACCTATTCATAGTTGAATGTCAACAACTTACTATAAGGAACTCATATCGATTAATTAAAAATACATATACATAATTCCTCTTCTTATTCATCTTCTGATAAGATCTGATAAGATTTTATAAGCAAGTAGAGAGTATTTGATGGTATTTGCTATCCTAGAACTCAACCAGATTTTCCCGAATAAATGCAAGGGATTGTTTGTCCTAAGTCCACAGGATGTTCTTGTCAACAGCTGTTTATTTATTACTATAAATAAATACTTATAGACTTAGTTTGTTTTACGTTTGAAAACTAGCTTACATAACATTTGCCTACCTATTGAATTCTGGTTCAAGTATCCTACGTCATATCCTCTTGAGGACCTTCACAGGTGTGCCACGGAGCAAAATTAAATCAATTAATGAGATTATTTCACAACTACCATTCGCTTGCGACTTCGTCCACGTGGGCAAAAATGGTTTTATCCCGCGGAAACTTTTATTTATCCGTTATAATAATTAACAGTTTAAGAATAACTAAATAACACGCCAATTTTTTTTATTATTGTATTGTTCAGTTATGAAATTATTGAAATTGTCATCTATCTCTAACACGTGTGCAAATTTTCAAAATGATCAGACGTCTTGTAATCTGTGGAAATGAGTGATAAATATAAGTATACATACAGGTGAAGCTAATAAAGCAACTTAAAAAGTAGCTTAGAAGCCCGGTTGCTATCGATGTGCATACCAATTTCATTACAAGCCGTTCAGACAGCTGGACGGATGCCTAAACGGTACAGCACGATTGAATTCCAAACATACAAACTTTCGCTTTTATTATATTAGTACGATTGTTTACTGACTGACGCGACGATAAAAAAATATTTCGGTATAATTATCCAACTTTAATAGTGGAATAAGAGCGATGAAACAGGTTTTGTTATTTAATTTGATTGTAGCTATAGTTTCTATCATCAGGTTATTTTCACATGTTGACTCATATATCTAATAAGACCACGGCGTAATAAATATGTTTCTAGCAACCAGTAGTTACAAGAAAGAGACAGGAAAAGAAAATGCGGAAGGCAATTTAAGAGGAAAAGATGAAATTAAAGCGACCGCATGCAGCACATGGGTAGTTAAGAATAGTCTGCGCAAGAGTAAAAAGTAAGAAGTATTGGATTTGACATAACAATATTGTAGTGAAGTTGTCAAACATGACTTTGACAGATGTCAGTCAACTATGTTATAAGTAGTTATGTTACATCGAGTACTCCTCCCTCCTCTAAGATGACTGTCATCCGAGTAGGACGTTAAGAATAAGTGTCCCAACAATAAATTATATTATAAGATGTAATAAAAGTTTTATAAAATAATAAGAGAATAAACAAGCAAAGA
The DNA here is from genome assembly GCA_951449985.1 of Falcaria lacertinaria. Taxonomy (NCBI): domain Eukaryota; kingdom Metazoa; phylum Arthropoda; class Insecta; order Lepidoptera; family Drepanidae; genus Falcaria; species Falcaria lacertinaria. The sequence goes on along the minus strand of OX602118.1, from coordinate 7,485,513 downwards.
AATCTACCAATTGTTTTAATGCAAAGACACGACATTACAAATTTGATTATAGATGTCATGATGTGAAATAAAAGCGTGTGTCCCCACACACCTCCCTCCCCCTGACCCTCGTCAGGAACCAACCTCCCTACAATATATTCTAACTAAATTTCCACGCGTTAATATTAAGGTTATAGGAACTGGTCGCACGAGGGAGCTTTTTCGTTACGTGACGATTTCTGTCAGTCTGATCCTCGTTTAGCCGCGTTAAGGAGCGAGGCTCCAAAAAAAATTTATTTTTATTGATGATCAATATAATTGAAATACGCAACAATTGTACAGATAAGATAGAAACGTACCTATCATAACAGTTTAACGCAACTTGAACGCGTCTCGAATCGAATTCTTAGATATTCGTAACAGTCGCGTGCGTAATGCACTAAAGACACACCCGTGGGGCGTTATGTAAGCTAAGTACTGGTGCGTGAAAAAATGATATTTATTTATTGATTTATTTATATAGCGCTACGATTTGGCGCTAATGATCGATTTGATTGCTCATGATTACTAGATTCCGATAGTTTATCTCTTTCGTTCGAATTTCTAAAAAGGTAATAATTATTGTAAGGAACAAGTTCATAGACTTATAGATTTACTAGCTTTTGCCCGCGGCTTCGCCTTCGTGGTTCTAGATAAAGATAGCCTATGTCCTTCCAAAGGTTAAAATCTACCTCATTGCCAAATTTCATTACGATCCGTTCAGCCGATTAGTCGTGAAAAGGTAGCAAACAAAAAACAAACGGAGTGACTTTCGCATTTATAATATTGGAAACAAATAAACAATTAAACAAACAGAGTTACATTCGCATTTATAATACTAGTATGGATACAAAGAATAAGAGGCCAGATAAAGCGTTAAGCTAAGAGTTAATATATATGTTAATTTAGCCCCAAAAATAATAAAATTAAGTAACAAAATGCATATAACGAGCAGTTTACAGGTTTTAAATTTAATAAGTCGTTTGCTTGACATTTTTTGTGTAAACCTTCACATGAGTGGTTTAAATCATCGTAATGTTAGTTTAACGATCGTAAAACAACATATTTATATGTATAATTTTATAAATATCTCATTTCATTATTCATAAACTGGTCACCTTACACAAACCTTATTTTACTTAATACACAGTCATGTGTCAACTCATAACACATAAATATATTTGGTTATGTATGCCCAAAAAATCAAAAGAACAAAAAATATCCCATTAATTTATTACAAAAATAGCATGTGTAATATAAAAATGGAATAAAAAAACTAAGTCCTTTCTTAGCGCAATCAGAGACGATTTTGGAGTTCTATTAGTGACTGTACCCATGTACTTCTAGAACTATGTTTTAAATAAAGCAGGAAGAATAATTTTCTGGTGTAATAAATTATAAATTGTTCAGCGCCTTTTATTTTAATCTGTGAGTGATCTATTTATCTCTATGTAAACGTGTTCGTGAACACACTGTTCCGGGTGTTTATTCATTTTTAAACGTCTTTGTTCATATGACATTGAATGTATAGTGAGAAGCTGCAAGTACGTTAACACCTTCAATAAGAGTTTACTGTTTACATAATGTCTGTAGGTACGCGGACACAGTAAACATTGAAGCCTGTTTATTATTATTGAGCTTCGGCAAAACTGAAAACATTTTAATAAGTTAATAACAAAATAATACCTAAATTTTATTGATGTTGTTGATAATAATAAAAATAATAACAAAATAACAAGAATAATTAAAAACCCTACTTCATGTACTGATAAGAGAAAATATACATATACCTACATTTAATAAATATATTTTACCAACGATAAAAATATATCCGCTCCCAACAACAGGTGGTTGGGTCCATTGCCTTTCGTCAATCACATTGTAATCCTTATAGAATAGAATAGATTTCTACACGTAAAATGTTCATACATTAGCCAGTCATATTTATGAAGTAGAAGAGCAATTGTTTATTTATTAAGGCCATGTGTTCACGTAAACTCATAGATCTCGAATGTTTGTCAACATCGGAGACAACACGCACGTGACGTGAGCAAAATCGATGTCACGCTCCAAATTCGGGGTCTGAGAGAATTGAGGCGAGATGTGCTCGTATTGGGAAACACTTGTCGTATAATCAACGCGGTGGTATTCTGGTAGCGAAAGTGAACACACTGCCGAATCCGCTCGCAGGTCAGTTTTCGTATTCTGGTTAGGATTTCCATAATAAAGAGGTTCATTTTGTTTATAGCCTATATTTATAGCCTATATTTATAGAGGTAAATAATAAAAGCAATTGCCAACCGCGGGAAAACAGTTAGTATTATCTTTTTTAAATTATTTCTTTTAGGTAGATACCTTACCATTTATATCCCGTACCATAAATCCCGCATATTTGATAGTTTTGATAGCAAAACTCCAAATAAAAATAAATATGTACACATTATAATATTATTTCTGACAAATCTTAGACGAGCAAGCTAGACGAAGTCGTCTATATAAAATGTAACGTCGCTTGGGAACTTAAACAAATAAGATTTCAGAGAATAACATTTCAGAATAAAATTTTCTCAATGTACATGTTCTATCTCGCTTAAGATAACCTCTTCTTAATAACTCTAAATCAGCATAGTTATTTTAAAACGGCATGTAAGTATGAATTAATATCCCTCATTATGTTATTTGAGCATGTAAATTATAGCTTATTTACGACGGAAACTGTGATATAATAATTTATTTGCTAACATTATGCCTTAAGGTTCCAGGAAAACATCAACAGCAATTTGTACTTGCTAGCAAGTCTTATTATGTGAGTATGAGTGCTATCTGGCTATTTTAGCGCAATCAGTGAGGCGGAAATTAATGCAAACGACGCATTATCCATTACCATACGCTGTCACACAGCTTCTTATTACATTAATATTATAATATAGCCCTTATCCCCACATAACAACGTACGTAACACTAAGATATAATGTACCCATGTAATTTTACACATCTCGACATAGCCGTGTAGTTTCAATAAATTAACCGGCGATTTCTTAATAATCCATGTATGCTGTATACGGTGTACGTTATATTATTATTTCAAGAGACAGAATAATAATATTCTTATTTGTTGTGCGAATATTATCGGTGAGGCGTATCAATAATCCTTTCACTAAGCGAGGATCGTATCCGCAGAAGAATGGAATGTAAAGAGTATATTGAGAGTTAAGAGTATAGTAGAGCAGAAATATGTACCTACTTACCAACTATGAATAAATAATGTGGGTAGACAAAAAGACAATAGACCGACTCAACTCAACTTGCTTCCGAAGTATATGGATGACAAAACATAATCAACTTACCAACAATCATATGAGGTCCCGCCTGCAGCTTTGACCAGTGCCGGTAGCATGAACTTTATCGACAACATTTTCGTATCGCCTTCGACTATTTTTGTATTGATAAATGTACAGCGCTGCGGCGGTGAAAAGTGGAACTAAAAATTAGTATGACAATTTTACCGGCACAGAACACCAGTGCCGGTAGCAGGAACATTGTCGACAACGTATTCGAAAACGTAACTCGCGAAATGTCAATAAAAATAGTTTATCATCATTTCATACATGAACACAAATTCTTTCGCTTTACTTAACTGCGGCCATAACAGTTTTCCAGCGAATTGATTCGCGGCAATTCGTGCTTCAACCAACGGCCAATAAGAGCGCAAGAACACCAGAGCGTGTCTTCTCATTAACATAATATGACACTTGACACTAGAAAAAATAGTCCCTATAGAGGATTGATTGCCATAGTTAGGAAGAAGAAGAAAACGGCCAAATTGAGTCAGTTGGCAGACTTTTAAAACGTAACATCATTATAATGTTGAATATCTTTCTACATGTATCGATTTCATAATAACTATATGAAATGCTTATTATATGAATGGGGTATCTAACCAATTTTTATGTTTTTTGTTTTTATTAGTTAAATTAGGTTTTGTGCCGAAAAAATCCGTTCGACATATAAATTGTATTTTCAATTTCCATAAAAATGATCATATTTGTATATTATCGCGTGTTGGTTAGTTCAAGAATGAAAAATTAATGATCACCTTATTTGGAGCTCGCTTTTATTTATGAATTGTATAGTTACCATGAAATCATAATTTATCGCAACATTGAAGGTACGCATTTACCTACACACACAGATGGTAGGTGGATAAAATATTGTGCGTAGGCACGAAGAATGCATATTCTGTTACTAATTAATATCCGTGCCCAGCAAGTTCCGTCTCTATATCACCTGACTAAATTAAGTCTGTTCAAACATTGGAAATAGTTTACAGTCTGGTAAAAAAGAGTAGAAAATAATAGGGGCGCCATTGCACTGTGCCTTTCGTATAGCAACCCGCGGCAGCTCGTATAGAGAAATAACCGTCTTGATTGGCCAAGAGAGTACAACCACTACGCTTGATTGGTTTGTTTACAGAAAACGTCATAACATAGATTACATTTTGTGAAGGTTGACACTAGCCAAAAAAAGTGTGCCATTTCTAGAATTTTGTCTTGAATACTTAAAAGGAAGGCGTGGCAACGGCGACTGAGGATCAGTTTGACTTAGTAAATAAAGATGAAATTTAAGTTATTCATGTTCCTAGCTATGGCAATCACTCCTCTTCAAGAATTCCAAAGAAATCTACTCCTTAGAATAAGGCCTCAGCTCTCGCTTACGCTAGCGAGTCCTTATTCTTAGGGGTACTCCCTCTACGGTTGAGTGTAAGATTTTTTTTTTTTTTTCAATGTCTCTTTTTGTGTCCGCTTACAATCTATGGACAGTTTATAATCTCAATAGATAATTAAAAAAGAACTCAGTCTACATAGGGATATAGCCTATATAAAACAATTCGTACAATTATACGCTGACATATACATCACATTACATTACCCAATACTTAATCAGGGGGTAATTTTAGACACCATTAATTTTAGACAAATCACCGAAGCCAAGAAGATAATTTCATGCAAGTTTGTATTCCGAATTGCGACATCAATCACGATATTAGATGCAATCCCTGCGAAATGCGAGCCGGCTGCGGTCGCGGTATCGAATTGGGTACCGCCGTCAATCGCGTAACAACGAACCATGAAAATGACGCCTACTGCGTGCTAATAACAGCTGCCGGCATAACTGGACTGGAACTAGAGCTGCGCCATGGTATTATAATGTCCTACTCCAATAATTAAGCTGTGGAGTCCGTGCCGTTGAAGTGACAGACTGTAATTAGAAATGGGTCCGAGTTCAAATCTTGTGCCCTGTACCATTGAGGTTTTCAAAAAACACAATGTAAGTAATCAGACTAGGAGCGTAAAATACATTTCAATTTATTACAATAATTATTTAAATCCTGATGATCCTAAAAATACTACATTAAAGTTATTGTATCGTACGTGTGCACTTTTTCCAAATGCTGTGCCCTAATATGATTTACATAATTATATGTGCCATTGTAAGTAATTGTAACATAAAGTTAAATTAATAAATAATCAGAAGTCACATACAGGTGAAGCTGATAATAGCTTAGATTATTTAGTTAGAACTTGTGGTTAATTTATTTGAAAAAATTATCTATTAAATAGGCTTTTGCAAGGTGATCTTTAGATTTAGAGAAATAACCCAGTATAGTTTATTTTAGTCATCACTCACGTCGTAGAACTGCAGTTTATACTGCATCTAAATGTGTTTATTGTTGCAGAATATTGAGCACTGCCAAGTCCGGCCAAATCACGTAGTTGTATTTTTATAAAAGCCGATCGTGTGTAGAGTACGCAGTCTGCATTAACAACACAATTTCGTAACCTGTTCCCAATTGGACCGAAGACAGTGTTCGATGATGATATCTATGAATGTATCGTCACAGATTTTGGACTCAACATTCATCACTCCCCAAATAGTAGTAAATATTTCTCTGAAAGTTACTTTTGCTATTACGGGCGTTGTTCTTGGACAAAAAAAATACATACGTAAATGAACACTGAAGTAAGCTGTTTAAAAACAATTGTGTAAATCTTTATCAGCGTTAGGCTATATACTTATGAAGACCGTGAAAGTGAGGAAATTATCATATCTAGGACACGTGCTACGACATGATCGATACAACCTCCTTCAAATTATAATCATGGGAAAAGTTGCGAGAAAAAGGAAAGCCGATCGTAGGAAGAAGTCTTGGCTGAGGAACATCAGAGGGACTGGTATTGCGAGTGCCGTTGATCTATTTCGCCTCGCAAAAGATAGAGCGAAGTGTTCAACTGTTCAGAGCTGATCGCTCACCTTCAATAATTGGAGAGGCACCCTAAGAACAATAAGAAGCGTTGGGCTACCAGAGTAACAGGGAAACTCCGACTGGTCGTACGGAGTACGCTACTAAGTAGGACTTACTTATCTATATACCGTTGTTGCGTGTGATTAGGTACGTGTATGTCATCTCTTCTACATTTGCAATCTTTAGGATCATTGGACACTGATATACATTTTCAGATCAATCAAATTTACCTAATATGAATGGATCATTTGCATTTTCTAACAATGCTTTTCGAGGCTTATTTTTATCCCCCGACGCAAAAAGAGGTCTATGACTGTCGCGGCTCCTAAACGGATGAACCAATTCTAGTTTAGTTTTTTTTCTGTTTTAGTCTGACTTAATCAAGAGTGTTCATTGCTATGATTTTTAGAGGATGTGTAAGGGGTTTCAATATTTTTCTTTTCGGTTTTCTTTATTGGTCACAATATTTCTACACGACTGATGAGATGAGAAGAATTAGCTGACGGCTTACAACAAAAGTGCAAATAGTTATTTTCATTCGTTTGTCTCATTCTCAATAAATAATGCTGCCAAATTTTCATGTGAACTATTCAAGTCATTCACCTTATTATTTCAATCGAATTTTCAACATTTAACAAAGTGATTTGATATAGCAACAGGATCTAAGCTATCTAAGCCTATCCGTTGTTGCAATATCTACCCACGTCATTCTATGTTGTACGCATAATATGACGAAATAATATAATATCGTCAATTACTGTATATGGAAATAAAAAAAAACATCACGTAACGCAACGCAATGGAGATAAACAATATTTTGATGGTGCTTATGTTGTTATAAATCGGGGTCAGTAGCTGTTGTACAAAATGCGGCTTTCTCTAGTCTCTAGAGATGACAATAGTACCTATTGCATGTTTTGGCATACATTTAAAGAAGAATGAATTGTTGTTTCACTGACAAACATCTTTACCACTAAATTACATACGAGATAAATATTAAGTAACAAAGTCTATGACCATGACGAATTCATTTCAAGCTTGTTTTGTCAAACTATGAACGTGACTGGTAAGTTGTCTGGTGAATGAAATGGCGTTACTATACTCGTACTTCTCTTTTTCTATACAACTAAGTGGGCAAACAAGCATACGGCCAACCTGATGGTAAACGGTTACTGTAGCCTATGGACGCTTGCAACACCATTGGCATTACTCGCGCGTTGCCGACCCTTCAGAAATCTCCTTACACCCTTCTTGAAGAACGCCATACTATCCTTAGGGAAAACCGCGGCGGGGAGCTATTTCAACAAATTATCGCAATCTTACTTGTCAGTAGTTTGAAAGATCGCATCAAAAATTATCGAATTAATATGCTGGTGTTTTAGACAATCACATAGATATAAATTAATTAATTACAGAATTATTTTGGCTGAATCTATTCACCGACCACCCACCGTATTTTTCCAAAAACGCCCTTAGTCTGTTGATAAATAAATTATTTACTCTAAAATTAAGAAACATTGATCTTGAAGGCAATTTTTATTAGTAACTACGCTCATGAAATATACCACCTGAACGGCTAGCGTAGCATTGCAATTCAGAACATCAACAAAAAGTCTAGACTGTTTCCAAACTGAAGACTGCAATTTTATTGATCTTGAATCTTTACACAAAATATTTGTTAACCTTCTTTACAAAATAATTAAAGATAACATTGAAATGTTTCAAAACTTCTGCAAGTAATGCTTGTTAATTTATTAAAAAAGTATGCAGTAAATAAGAAACTTGATACGATCCCTCAAAACATTATTACGGCAATTTAGTCAATGTATTGTATTGATAAGTCATTTTGCATACAAAGGCAAAGGAATACGCACGCCAAAAAACGAAATAGAGTATGAAATCGCTGCTTTAAATAAATATAAAATTTTAACTGTTGGTAATATTTCATATGTTTTGAGCTATGAAGTAATTAAGATTTATTAGAAGCAGTTAGCTCATACTTTCTCCCAATTCGTGGCACAGTTTCAAAACAGCTCGGTTTTCCTTTGAAAAATGCAGATTGTACCACGATTGTGGGTCGGAGGTTACCGGGGTCAATCAGTGAAGTGAATGATTTGCAGCCAATCATGAATGCTTAATGTTTACTTAACTTTTTTGATCTAATAATCTTTGATGAAATTATGTTAAATCTTTTTGCAATGGTATTTATTAATGGGTGTTTTTCTATTTATCAAATTGGTGTGTGTAATCTTACTAACATTCAGTTTGTGTTTAACTGTTTGACCGAGATGTAAAAGCTTTCATAATGTTTATGATGACATTACTGCACTGAAACTGACGATAAAATCTTTTATACTGTATTGCTGTTTTATTTTTTAACTGGTTAAGCTGGTGCTGCCAGAATAGCTTGCGTAATGAATTATTACATTAATCGAGAACTAAACATCCTTAAAATACATTAATTACACAAATTACAGGATGCACATCGGAGGATCTCAAAAAAAACCGTTTAGATTTTTAAAGAGTTTATTTCACTTCCACAAAATGTACTTAATTCTACGACACTTATTATACGAGTACTTAGTTACTAAGTGGTGTCCGATTGGTCCGAGGTTAGGAAGACAAAAGGCGCCGCGCTTCGTGGGTGATTGAATTTATAATGTCCCATCCCTTATTGCACAATCACCGTCAGGTGTGAATATGTACGGTGGGTGTCCGGAGATGTAACACACATTACAATACGTACAGAATCACTTGTGACTCGTAATAACAAATTTTTTTTGAAAACTACAGACCACAAACGGGAGCGCAGTCAGATGGCTTACTTATAATATAATAATAAAATTAACTTTTCATTGTTAAATCACATATAAAAGATTACATAAAAATCGTATTGAAGTTGAAGAATGTAACTTTTTCTTAAAGTTTTCTTCGTTTCAAAGAGTTTTTGAACTGTGCCCTAAACTTTTAGCAGTCTGAAGAAAAAAATAAAATTTTATATAAGAACAAGCTCAGTGAATATGTGGGAAGATATTCACTGACGTTTTATAAATTGTAGCAACCTTTATTTTGATAAAATCAAAGACGAACCCTTAAGGGTTCGTCTTTGATTAAAGGTAAAATAAAAATTTCTAAAAGGCAACGTTATTAAATGTGTAGATAATCAAATTAATCTGAAACCGATTATCTGACATCGTGAAATACATTATAGTGGAAAATTACACACATATAGATTTTTTTTTAATAAAACTTTATTACGGTTTCAGGCGCGCGTCTAATTCGATGTAGAGTTACATAAACTTAATGGGTATCAATATTTTGACATATTACAAGATGTCGTTTAGTGCTGTCATAAAATAAATTTATTTAGAAAAATCTACGGGTCAGTGGTTTCGTAAGGAGTGAGAAGATCAGCCCACACACGTCTTCACTTTCGATGAAGTGTGAAATTCTCATTTTATACGTAACATTAATTTTCCTAAAGGTAAACGAACGTCGGCCTGAACTACCGAATTCCAAGGCTTAATAATGACATCATTAATAATAGCTGTCAATTCTTTCCATCAAAATATAAATATTCTTAGGTCTTTTGACCTTACCAAGGGATCTTACCCATAAGCACTTTAACTGTTCAAAGTACCTCTTTAATTAAAACATCAAATCACTAACGACATTATATTATATTGTGTATTCATATACTGAACTCAGGAATGCGTACCTACAGTAGTTAAAGGAAATGGGTCGACAAGAAATGTGCCACTTTGATGGATTGTACAAAGCAGAAAATTATACTCCGGCGATGTAGGTATTATGCATACGATCAGGAAGCTCTACGCGGTAGCACGTTTCATAAGGCCGGTATCACAAAGGCGCGTCACACAGTCGCGCTTAACATGTGTCTTGTCTTGTCGCACACTCCCGCTATTCACATCAGCTGCCACTCACGCCCACAGAGTAAAACTTAATTTGTTACACTCAATACGGCTAACACATTATTTTATCTTTATTAACAAGAAGCCTAGAAGAAGTTTTAATCGCCTTAGTAGAAAAGTAATTACAAAACACTGGTTTATGTTAGGTGTCGCAATGCAGGAGTCTAGCAAGACCAGAGAAATCAAACATAAAAAATATATTGAAAGTGTAGTATCTCCAATGACGTGGCAATGATCGACTCCGTTTTGTTACAGATGACACGCGGGACCTGAACGCAGATTCGTCAGAGATTATAGCTGAAGCCGTCCCTGCACCGGCTGGAATGGACCTTCATTACCAAGAGCCCGAAGCTGCCGCCACAGACGACCACACCGAACATTCTATTGAGCTTGTCGGCCGCTCGCAAACCTTCTTCCCTACCTTCGCCAACCTCTTCGAACCGAGGCAACAAAATAACTTCCGACTAGGATTCGGTAACCAGGAGGCAGCATACAGTCAGAGACCCAACTCCTACCGATCACTCCTTAATTACCCCCTGTTCGGCAGCTATAGAAATCTAGACAACTTCGGCAAACCCAGCACACCCGCTGCAGCGCCACTCGTGGACGCTAGTTCCAGCGTACTCGGCTCCGGAAATTTCGGAATAATTAGGGGTGGCACCTTCTTCGCACAGAACGACGAGGAGTCCGAATTTGGTGAAGGATTCAACTTCTACAACAACGGTCATGGGCGACCCTCCCACGATGTCGGCTATATCGCCAACCCAAGACCTAACTACAACCAAGATCAATTCGCGAACTTCAGAGACTTTGCCGACATTAACGCGCCTAACTCCAACTCGGCTTACTCACACTTTGTCGTCGTGTATGCCAACAAAAATGGAACGATGGATGAGATCAGCGAAGAGTCTAGGAGGGTGATGTCGGAGCCCGTGCCCAAGAACATAATTGAAACACTAGAGCGGCTCGACGAGACGACGAGCGCTCCTAAGATGTCTAAATCAAAGCTTAAACTGGAGAAGGCAAAGAAAACGTTCATAAACAAGAAGGCGCAGTGGAAGAAAGCCAACCCTAAGAACAGTCACAAGCACGACGCAGAGGAGCCCTTATTAGCGTTAAGTTAAAACTAGTTTGAATACAAAAGACTTGCCTAATGTAAGTGAAATAAACCAGATGAAAAGTTGTGTGACATTCGTCAGTCGTCACTGTGCCAGTGTGACCACAGTGTGACGAAAGGAGTTCACTGTCTAAATTTAATTTTATGTAAGTGTTGTTTGTGTTAGTGTTGTGCAACTGTTTTGAAAACGAATGATGAATGAATGAGAATGTTTTTAATTGTATAGAAAGATAACGATGATAATAAATTAAACTTTAAGTACCTGTTGTTGTTATTAAACCTACATTAATGTCAGACAAAACCATTTTTAAATGTATGTTATTTTGTTTCAAGTATGTAATCCAAGAGAATACAACCGCTACTTGCAACTTTCAAGGAAATTTTATAACCTATCTCTTAAACAATTTGAATGTAGCATTCTCAAAAAAAAGGAATTTAATCGTCAATAATAATAAAAGGGCAAGTAATGATATTGTACTTTGTTTACTGATATTGACTGGTATCCTGAACATCCAGGACTGGATGTTCAGGATTTTATTTATTCTTCTGCTTTGAGCATCTAATTTCTCATCTGCTCTCATACATTTACTATGGCATAGTATGGCAGCTCATAGATATATTTACTTCCGCTGAGTCTTATCATAAGGATTAATGAAATTAGTAATTTACGAGATAGTACCCATTTTCGGGATTAATTTAAGCTCATAGTAGATAATATTATTAAAATAAATAAAATAATAACATTATCCAGCTTTTTGAATATTCGGTATAAATAATACAAAGTTCGGACCCTACAGCGCCACCTGGTGCCAAGCTAGGTAAACCTTGTAACGTGCGACCTCATCGCCGTTTTAGCCCAAACATGACAGTATATAAGCCAAACATAATTATTTTAGGTTGATACATCTAGTTATAATATACACAAAAACAAATACATAGCAATAAATCTATGTACTACAAAGTGACTACATAGCACTAGCTAGCTTCATCATAATTTACCGATACTTACACGCCATCTTTCGACGATTTATATAGGTACTATAATAGCAGAATCTAAGCTAATCCACTCATCAATAGATGGCAGTATTTAAGGAAAAAAAACTAATGTGATTTTTATATTTTTTTTTATACCACTAAGGTGGCAAACAAGCATACGGCCCACCTGATGGTAAGCGGTCACCATAGCCTATGGACGCTTGCAACACCAGGGGAATCACTGGCGCGTTGGCGACCATTCAAAAATCTCTTCACACCCTTCTTGAAGAACCCCATGCAGTACTCCTTTGGGAAATCCTGTTTTAAAAAAGTTTTCTGACATACACATAAAGACTAGCCACAGCCTCAGAGTAGTTAATATACTATGTCCACAACTTTGAACGCCAATATCTCCGTCATAGGTTTTGGTGGCATTCGCCCTTTCGCTAGGCAGAGTACCTAAAGGAACGTATAGAAGACGAAAAAACAAACAAATATCTGAGTCTTTCTGACGAATTTTTTTAACGATTTACATATCCGATTATATGTCTTTTTCAATGCAATCAATGTAGCGTTTCTAATAGGCCTTTAGGTCAGCAATATTCCTAGGTCTGTATTTAGGTCAGAAGTAGCCTAAGTACATGTAAAAAAAATATCACTACACACAGAAGACAGCGTAATAATTCCAATGCTGCAATATTTACCTTTACTTTACTGCATAAAATATCACGGCCAAAATATTTTCTAGTGATTAAAGATCGAATCGAGTCGATACCGCTCGGTTTCTTCTTCCTAACTATGGCAATCAATCCTTTTTAGGGACTATTTTTTGCCAGCGTGAACTCAACAAATTCAGAAATTTAAAAAATCTATAACACTCGATGCTATGCAATTTTCACGTTTCTAAATTTGTCGTGTTTGTTGCATTAAAATGTATCATTAAAGTTCCGAGACAATACACGACAGTAGCAGATTGTAACATAAGTTTAGGTCGAGGGAACCTATTTACCAAAATCATAAATCACTTAACACAAAATTCATATGATGGCCTTTTTTTCGATCTTCCTATAAATCAGTCACTAAATAAACTTTACTGCACGCAACTACACCAAAAATAAATATTGTAGATCACTATAACACAATTTATGAGACGCTGGAAAATATCTCAACCGCTCGGCTTAATTCCCGCAAAAAAATATTTGTTACGAAAGAAGAAAATTGTAAGACAGACAATTTGCGCAATGGCAAGTTTAAAGTAATACTCATTTCTTCTTCTCCCTAACTATGGCAATCAATCCTCTTCAAGATCTATTTTCCCAGTGTCGTGTTGTAGAATAATCATTATCTATTACCCGGAGCCTACCTGTGATTCGAAAGAGCAAATTTAACCATCTATTAAATACCTTAAGAGTCTTGTTCTACATGATACTAATAACGAATTTGAAAACATTATGGTTATGAAAAGAAGTGAATTTATTTGAAACAAGGCAGTATGGTCTCTGACCTTAACCGGTTACAATACAACGGTCGTTACTCGTTACTCGTTGGCGAATGGCGAACGCAAAGAACGAAAAAAATATTGTCTATGGACAAGTGTGCGGTGCTGTTGGTCCAAGAGAACAATTTCTTTAGTCTTATTTATTTATTTCCTATATTATTAGCAATTCTGTGTATTAAAAACGCTGAAAAGGTGTAGTTCAACCAAATGAAGTGATGATAATTAATAATCTTAAAACTGGCAGGTGTAAATAAAAACATATTGCGGACATCATGTACTCGAGTAAAGATGCCGCAAACCCTGCTTATCCGACGCAGTGGGCATTGAATCCGACTGCGTATCAGAATGTAGATTCTAGTCAAGTCGACTGGGCTGCCTTGGCCCAGCAATGGATCGCCATGAAGGAGGCGGCGGTGATAGTGGCTGCGCCGCCGCCTCCGTCTGCAAGGCCAGAGGCAGAAGAAGGCGAAGCTCCCATGGAGGTGGAGAACTCTGAAAACGCGTCAGATGGGCCCATGCCGCCTGGGGCGGAGTGGAACCCAGCCACCAACTCATGGGGCGGTAATTGGAACCAATGGGGTAAGATAGAAACCCATTTTTTTCATTCTGGTATTGAATTTACATTGTGATTTTAATTTATTTAGCAATTTAAGTATCTCATACCACTACATATCAAAAAACACAGTGATATTTTCACACAGTTCTGGTTGCTTTATATGTATTTACTAGTAAATCCACAAATTGAAATGATAACCTAAAAATATTCATGGGACTACAAATAGTAAATGACTTACAGGCTGGGGATGGCCGGGTGCTGGTCCTGTGGATCCCAAAATGGCTGCAGATCCATCAATGGGCATGGCCCCCATGATAGATGGCTATCCAGAAGCAGGAACTCCTATGTCTGGGTAAGTCTAATAAAAGTAGTTTTGTTATGAATGTGCAAGGCTGTATGAAAACCATATAGTTTAATCAGGTAATTCACATATTGTACATGTGGTATCTACTTAGGAAGCTCAACTGGATGTCATGGTACTATGAAATCTAAAATAGTAATGATAACTGTTTGTATTTGTCTGCATTTTAGTAGTTCATACCAAACAACTTTTAGATTTTCTATTAAAGTATAATTTTCTTCTCATCCACTCTGCAACTGAATACCCTGTACTGTTGACAGATACACAACAGGGTCTGGTCCAACACCAACCTTCCAGCATGGCTACTGGACAGCTCCTCACATAGAACAAAGCAACAGCAGGGGCAGTAGTCGGAGTAGAGATAGAAGGTCAAAAAGCAAAAATCGTGACTACAAACCCTCAAGGAGTAGTAGGCCTCCCAGGTTTTTATTTATTTATTTTAATCTTATTTCAGCAATGCACTAGTCCAGGGATGTCAAACCTTTATGTATGAACATGCCCTTTTTTTGAAGTCGCACTGAAG
The DNA here is from genome assembly GCA_951449985.1 of Falcaria lacertinaria. NCBI lineage: Eukaryota > Metazoa > Arthropoda > Insecta > Lepidoptera > Drepanidae > Falcaria > Falcaria lacertinaria. Next base: position 7,470,229 of record OX602118.1, on the reverse strand, counting down.
TATAAATTTCCAACATATTTATTTTATTACTATCGGCTCGTCCCGGCTTCGCATGGGTAGACAAAATATTTGATAAATGTCTACCCGTGCGAAGCCGGGGCGGGCAGCTAGTATAATATAGCCTATGTTACTCAGTGATAATGTAGGTTTATAATGGTGAAAGAATTTTTGAAATTCGGTCCAATAGTTAGGAGCCTATTCAATACAAACCCACAAAAATACAAAATTACAAATCTTTCCTCTTTATAATATTAGTATAGATAGTACAGCCTCGAAAGAGGGCTGTATGTATTCTTATAGGCAGACTTGAGTGTGGATTATGCACTCTAGTAACCTTTGTTCCTTAATCAGTTTTAGATGTATAAGGGAATAATGTTAGATTTATCTTTATTGTGGGCAGTGATATATGGTGGTATATACTCATATAGTATCAGCATTTATTACTGACATCTAGCCTTTTCGAAACCATTAAGGTGGGACACAAGCATACAGCCCACCTGATGGTAAGCAGTCACAGTAGCCTATAACCACTAGCAATATCTGGGATATCACTAATGAGTTGCCAGGCCTGTTGTTGATGAGGAGTCACTGTAACTGGAGCACTGGTGATCACTTACCAGTCTTACCACAGAAAAACAGTCTGAATGGCATGTTTACTTCTCTCTCTATATACATAAAAATTATTTATTATTATTATTATTATTTATTTAAAACTTTATTGTACAACACCAAGGAATACAATACAAGAATACAGTGTGACATAGTATAGTACAAATGGTGGCCTAGAAATTGGTAAAAGGTTACGTAGTCTTCGCATGCAACCGGCTGCAGCAAAGATTTTGCGGCTGAGTTCCTGCAGGTGTGGATCCCACGAAAATTTCTTATCTATGACAATACCCAAGTTTTTGACTTTGTCATCAAAAGGAGTAACGGATCCATCGCAAAAAACTTGGGGAAGTCTCGGCCATTCGATTTTGCTGCTAATTCTGGGACTGCCAACCACTATCGCCTGAGTTTTTTTAGGGTTCACAATAAGTCCGTGTGCCCTGCTCCAGTCACAGATAGTGGACAGATCTTTGTTAATGGAGTTGATTGCATCTGTCAAGCCATCTATTGGTACCTGTGTATATATTTGAAGATCATCTGCATAAAGGTGGTAGGAAGAAAGAAGTTTATTAGAGATGGAGTTTATGAAAATAGCGAAGAGTAAAGGAGATAGAACGCCGCCCTGTGGTACGCCAGCAGAAGTATTGCACCATGACGAGGATTTATCCTCGATACAGATCCGCTGCCGACGACCATACAGGTAACTATGAAACCAATCAATCGCACCAGGAGATACATTAAGAGAGCACAATATGGCAAGCATGACGTCAAAGTCGACTGTGTTAAATGCATTACTAAAATCCAGTAATGCAAGAACTGTCATCTTACCGTCTTCCATGCCTGACCTTATGTCGTCCGTAATATGAACCAGGGCTGTGGTTGTACTATGACCGGGTCGGAAACCGGATTGGAATGGATTTAGGAGACAGTTTATGGTAAGGAATGTACTAAGTTGGTGATGGACAAGGCGTTCGAGGACTTTAGAGAGGAATGGTAAAATAGAAATGGGGCGGTATTCGGAAAAAGATATGGGATCACACTTTTTTGGTACTGGAGTTATCTTTGCTTCTTTCCATGCAGATGGAAAATTGCCTGAGGATAAAGAGAAATTAAGAATGTGGCAGATGATAGGTAGGATTTCATCAAGGATGGGAAGGATCATATTACGGCTGACGCAGTCGCTACCCACAGCGTTGGAAGTGATCGACATTATGACCTTCTTAACGTCACCGGTGCTAAATTGATTGAAAGTGAAAGGAGAACAGTTTGGATTAGGTATAGAAGAAATAGATTTTAATGTGGTTGCTTTGGTATGTTTATCAAATTTAGAAGATGTTGTGAAGTGTTTATTTAGTTCATCAATATTTAAATTACTAGGAATTGAGTTTTGGCGAGAATTACCAATCCCCATAGATCTTAAAAATTTCCAAACTTTAGTTGGATCCCCATTTTCTACTGAAGAATGGATATGTCGGCGTTGAGCATTCCTACACACCTTACTGCAGTGATTTCTAATTGCAACAAATTTATCCCAGTTTGTATCGTTTGGCCGAGACTTATATCGCGACTTAGCTGAAGCTTTTTTAGTAAGTTTACTTTTCAATTCGTCTGTGAGCCAAGGAGAAGGCTTATGCTTCATTCTTATAGCTCGAATTGGCGCGTGCTTATCATATAGGTTAGTCAATGTTTAATTGAAAATAGTAACCTGCTCATCAATATTGTCGGAATTGAACAATAAGGTCCAGTCTATGTTTGCAGCATCCTCACAGAGATTTCGAATATTCATATCACGAAAATTTCGCTGCATAAGGATTTTAGATTTTGCCTTTGGTGGTCGAACTTTATAGGTTAAGAAAAGAAGGTCATGGTGAGAGAAGGCATCAGCCGAATGTTGGCCATGTTTGACTACATGGTCAACAGAGGAAACGAAAATAAGGTCAAGAAGGGAAGGGTTACAGTTTGGTAAGTGATGGGTTGAATTCAGAGGAAGGATAGACATATTGTTTGATTGTACAAGGGAACGAAGAGAAGAGGAGCGTGAGTCATTTTTTAGAAGACAAGTGTTAAAGTCACCCATAAGTATAGTGTGACTGTACGAGGGAGTGAGTTGTTCTAGAAGATTATCTAAGGATGAAAAAAAGTCAACTCGTAGTGAAGGACAGTAATAGACACCAATAAGAATTTTAGTGTAGTTAAGTACCACTTCTAAGAAAAGATGCTCACCAGCGTCTGCCAGTGGGGGCTGTGGAGACATACTGACAATGGAATAAGGAATATGATCTCGGAGATAAATGGCAGCACCGCCACCACCGCCAGACGTGCGATATTTTCTTATAAGGTGGTAACCAGGAAGAGAAAAGGAGATAGTTGGAAGACAAGGTTTCAACCAGGACTCGGATACTAGTATTGCATGAATATTCGTACAGTCAAAACTAGCCAGCATATCAGGGAAATGGGCCGGAATACTCTGAGCGTTTATATGAACCACATTAATATTCTTGTGAGCATCGGAAAACTGGGACGATAATGCCTCTGCGAGCGATGGGATGCTTTTAAAACTGTCAACCGTACTACTAATAGATAAATAGTCATTTGAATCAGTATCGCTACTAGATTCGATATTTGTCATACCAAACTAGATACTAATAAATATTTAATATTAATAATAGTAAAATACCAAATTAATAATAATAAATAGATTACTGAAATATAATTGATATACTAAAGATCAAATATATATATATATATATATATATATAATAATAATATATATATATAATACAAATATATATATATATATATATATATATATATATATAATATGTATAATTACAGATAAAATAACTATCTATCAAACTATGTATGTTACTAGTTCAAAACATCTGCCGGTTGAGTGTTTACATATCATTCAATTATTTTATAAAAACACATGGTGGTATGGACGAAAACAAAACGGAAGCGATCTCACCACCACACAAAAGTTTGTTGACACAGGAAATATTACAATGTGAAAGATAAGTAGAAAACAATGCTCTATGGGCTCTATGTAAATTGTCCATATAATATGGTGCAGAGACAAGCCGCCAGTGATGCCTCCAGTGATGGAGCCATTAGGGGTGCCGGCAGCGATGCCTGGGGTAGGCGGGCACCAACCAATGTCTGCCATTGATGCAGCCAAACGGCGGCAGCTACCTGCATGGATCAGAGAAGGTGAGGAGAATTAATAAAGAAGTTACACATATGTTTAAACATCTTTTAACTCTGCATAGTACCAAATTCATAAACATAGTGAAGTTTGAAGTGCTTTCACCCAATACAATAAGGTTTATTATAGTGAATAGTATGCAAAAAAATATATCCAAACTTAGGTAAAACCTGAAGGCATACTATGTTTTTATAAGTCTGCAGTATGCTATTGAATCTTGTACCTTTCACAAGGGATACTATTTTTGAAAGTTGAATAGCTAATCAGTGATCAAACTTACAATTTCTGTTAAAATGTGCTATTCAGGCTTAGAAAAGATGGAACGTGAAAAGCAGAAGGCGATAGAGCGTGAGCAAGAGAAGAAGGCATTAGAAGAAGCTGAGAAGGAGAAGAAGAAATTAGAGGATGAAGAGTTGGAGAGATTGAAAACAGAAGCGGGTGGTCAGCCCTTTGTCCCACCTAAAAGCAAATTTGTGAGTATTATTCACACTTGTGTATTGGATACAACAAACCATACAAAATATTAAATCCATATAATATAGATTGATTAATGCAAAAGAAACAAAAAAGATGCGTAAGTCAAGAGTGAATTGGGGTTCTACTATATCTGTGTACACCGTCAGTAGTAGGGGAGCCGAAGCGGGGATTTTGGGATTTACACGAGCGCGTCAGATTAACATAAGGGGGGTACCCTGCACCATGATGAGTACCTCCGCCATATATGAGCTCTCCATATAGGTCCGCGCGTATGGGCACCTTTTTTTAGTTTTTAAACCATCAATTTAAGAAATATCCTCTCTATTACCGTCAGATTATAGTGTCAGCATGACTGGGACATCAAGCTGAACCATCTGTAAAAAAATCTGACGCGGTCGAGTTTTCAAAATCGCTTTTTTGTTTTTTTGCATATTGTATTTTCAAAAATGCATCACGAGCTTGCGTCACGTCCGAATCGTCAGTCTTTCGAATAGTAGCTTTTGTCGGGTTCGCTTAACACCCCCTCTGAAAATCTGACGAGCTCGAGTATGTCCATTTGGCTGCTTCATCTAAATTTTTTTTAAAACTTGTAGACTCGGTCTCCCCACCGGCTTAGGGGGGAATACATCATATAACCTTATTTTCTACCTACTATCTAACCTTCAAAAATAGGTCCCCATGACGCTCGAGTGAATCCCCATTTAGCATCGTGGGCTCCCGACTACAGGGACTTGGCGTGAAGGTGTTAAATTATTGTGATGTACTTTCGGCACTGAAAGGAATATGCTTTTTTATACGTCGGCCAGGGGTCACTTATGGCTTACAGGCGTAAGCAGTGATGCCTGCAGTTTCAATGTTATAAAAAGATGAGGAAATAAAACCAACATAATTTGTGGAAAACCGAAAAAAAACCCACTATAATTTTATTACATTTGACATATTAAAAACTGTACAATAATAATATCAAAAGATGCGTGCAGTATCAACAAATTAAATTGTATGTATTTGTTTTTGTATAGGAGTCGGAGTCTTCGGGCGACGAGAAAGAAGAAGCTGAGATCGAGGGTCCCCCCGCCGCTGCCGTCGAGCCGGGGCCCCCGCCGCGATCGCCGGGGCCCCCAGAGCCACACTTGACCAAGGAGGAGATTATGCAACAATTGGTAACATCTACTTTTATTTGTTCTGTTGTCTATTGCAGCGTAAGTTCCGAAAACTTCTGCTACTTAACTGTGACTAAAGCGAAACCAAGGTGTAGTTCCAGGGCGAGTCATGGGGGTCATGACCCCCCGAGGAGTAGGAAGAGATTTAAGAGCGTCATTTCATTCTGGATCTTTAAAAAGTAATGTGTTCAAGTAGGATTTACGTAAAAGTACGATTTAGAATTCTTTTGTTTGCTGTATTTAAAACATTGCTGGTAAAATCAATATTTCCACGGTTCACTTGCTGGAACCAATTCGTAACCTTCATCTAATATTGAGCATTCGATGATTAACAACGCCCTGTTGTGATTTGGTGTGCTTCAGTGATAAATAACCTTGATTTCCTTTACCACATAAAGCAATTTAATAAATTAGTATGGTTCTTTGTATTTGAATACCTACAATGAAATTGGTTATAATTTTGTCCATTGCGGTATATATTTGTGTGAAATTGTATTAAAAAATACTTGTCTGCAATTTAAACATGCTTCCTGACAAATTTCTTATTGGACTACGATAACAGTATATAGAACGGAACTCCAGATATATTGTTAATAGAAACATACAGTTAAGTAAGTGGTCACCATAGCCTGTGGACCTGCAAACACAGGCATAGGGATTACCACCATATTTAAAGGAATATTTACACTGTACTATCAACATAAAGGTTGAACATGTTTCCTTACAAATAAATTATTAAATTTGAGTATAAAATGATCTTGAATTGAAACTTTCCCTAAAACATAGATAGATAGATAGATAGATAGATAACTCTTTATTGTACACCTTAAAACTATAATACAGAAACAGAATTTATTATACATATCGGTACAAATGGCGGCCTTATCACTAGATGTGATCTCTTCCAGACAACCTAGGTAGGGACTGGAGAATGGAGTTTGGGAGAGGGTAGATATATGGGTGTACACAATACAAAAATGGAAAAGGTACCCGTTGGTACCATAATAACTTGAAATGAATTAGTACACTAAATAACATATAATATAGTAATTATAAAGTGTAATATGAAAGTAACTAAATGATAATGTAAACAAATTTAAAGAAGTAAATTAGAAAAAATAGAAAAAGGTGCTGTCAGTGATGCTGAAGAACTCAAAGTGATAGGTAGTAGTCTTTCAGATGTTTTTGAAATAGGTTGAGACTTGTAGAACGGCGTATTGAAACAGGCAGCGAATTCCATAGTCGAACACCTTGTACTGCAAACGAGTTGTCACCAAAGCTAGTGGAATGTGGTGGCATTCTCAGACTAAGGTTCGCCTCTGATCTAAGTTCCCTTGAATGCGATTCATGAACATATGAAAAACGTTGCTTAAGATAAGAAGGAGTGGAAGGATTTAACAATATACTATATAGTAGAGACAGAATGTGAGTATTCCGGCGAAGGTGGATGGGTAGCCACTTGAGTTTATTTCGATATTCTGAAACATGATCATATTTGCGAAGACCAAATATGAATCGTATGCAGACGTTCTGGAGACGCTCAAGTTTATTAAGCTGGGCCTCGGTGAGATCTAGATAGCTGACATCTGCATAGTCTAGTATAGGAAGGAGGAGAGATTGCGCCAACGTAATTTTGGTGGAAATGGGCAGGAAATTGCGAAGTCTTCGTAACGACCCAATAGATGCAAATACTTTTTTACTAAGATTTTGCAGCTGAGGGTTCCAAGACAGACAATTATCAATATAGATGCCAAGATTTTTAACTTCACGGCTGAGCTGCAGAGCATTACCATCCAGGAGTAGTTGAGGTAGGTGAGACCATGAGACCCTGGCTATCATTCTCGAGCTGCCGACAACAATAACCTGGGTTTTTAGGAGATTTATTTGTAAGCCATGCGCACGACTCCACTCAGTTATTTTGGCTAAATCTGTATTAATCATACCTATAGCCTCAGGTAGTCGATCCACAGAAGCCTGAGAATAGATCTGAAGGTCGTCTGCATAAAGGTGGTAAGAGGAAAGAAGATTGTCAGAGATAGAATTTATAAAAATTGCGAAAAGAAGAGCGGCACATAGGTAGAGCGGTAACTTTTTAGGAAAGGTTAAAATTATAGATTAATTGTTATTTCATCTATGGTTAAATTGTTAACTAGCTACAAAGTCCCTTCGATGTTTCAGGAAGGCGTGAAAATTTACAGGATCCTACTTCCTTCTATTATAAATTCGCAAGTTTGGATGTATTTGTTTTTACGCACACTATAATACAACTGAACGGAGATAGCACGCAGATACATAATGGCCGTGTTTCAAACTCCAGTAAAAATAGTTAGCACGAGATAAAAGGTTTCCAGTCCTAATATAGTTGCAGATGTTAATAGAAACCGAAAAATCGGTACCTAACGGCTTCTTGTACGGAATGGACGTCAAACTTGTTGCTGTGGAGTCAGGAAATGTATCAATAGCTACCAATTGCGTAACAGTAACCGAAAACAGTAGTAGTATTATACTGAGAAATACTCGTAAACACACTTTAATGACTTTAGGGATTAAAATCTGCATAGAAAACAATAATTATTATGATTAAAGATACATACAGCTGTTGCCACACATATTATCGCTAGAATAATCCATTGTTTTGTAAATATAAACATTGCATTCGATCAAACTACATTATTTGGTTACAACTCAGAGTAGATAATATACTATGTACCTGCGGCACGCCTGCAGTAGTATTACACCAGGATGAATGAGAATCATCTATATGTATACACTGCCGGCGACCAGACAGGTAACTGCGAAACCAGCCAATTACTGTTGGAGATACGTTAAGAGAATGCATAGTCCCAAGAAGCACATCAAAATCCACGGTATTGAAAGCGTTACTGAAATCTAACAGTGCAAGCACCGTTAGATTCCCGTGCTCCATGCCGGTTCTAATGTCATCCGTAATATGAACAAGGGCTGATGTCGTACTGTGTCCAGGGCGGAAACCAGACTGGAAGCGGTTGAGGATATTATTCCTGGTAAGGAAATTGCTGATTTGCTTGTGGACAAGACGTTCAAGGACTTTGGAAAGGAACGGTAGGATTGATATCGGACGATAATCAGAGAAGGAAGCTGGATTGGGCTTCTTGGGGAGGGGAATAATTTGGACATTTTTCCATTCCGTCGGAAAGACACCGAAGATTATTGCAGAGTTGAAAATGTGACATAAAGCAGGCAGGATTTCGTCAAGGACAGGGACGATCATATTTCGGGTGACATTGTCATTGCCTACCGCATTTGATGTGATGGACAAAACACACTTCCTAACGTCACAAGCAGTAAATTGACTAAAAGTAAAAGGAGAGTGATTCGGAGCTGGAAGCGATGAAAAAGAATTTAAGGTGTTAGTTTTAATTGCGCCATCAAAATTGGGCGAAGCAGAGAAATGTTTATTTAACGAGTTTATATCTAGATCCTTAGGTATAACGGTATCTGGTGCTTTCCCAACTCCCAATGATCTAAGGAATTTCCAAATTTTAGCAGGATCTCCACTTTTAACTGATTTATGGATATGCTGGCGTTGTGCACTCCTACACACCTTGTTGCAGCGATTACGTAGGGCTAAATATTTGTCACGATTGACATCATTAGGTCGGCTCGCATACCGTGATTTAGCTAACACTTTTTGTCCGACAGTGTTTTTATTTCGGCAGTAAGCCACGGTTAACATACGGTTATTTCTATCTTAAAATATTTTTAAGCAACCGTTTTAAAGTTTTTGTGTATTTATTTCTTCGCGTCTATCTCCGTAACGGCTGAATACATTATGACGGAACTTTTCAGAGAAATCTAGCCTATTATTTATCGCAGTAAACAATGAGCTCCCACAGCATTTTGTTTTATTTTTATTTTTGTACCACTTAAGTGGCACAAGCCTACGGCGCACCTGATGGTAAGCTGTCACTGTAGCCTAGAGCCTAGTAATACCAATAAGTTAATGAGGACTCACTGTGCTAGCGGCAATGATGGCGCAGCTTATCCTCGTGGAGCACTAGCAACTTATTTACCGCAGAAATACAACACTAAATCAAAATAGTGTTATTTGACTGCTTAGCGTTCCCAACCGGGCGGCTCCAATTTTAATGGGAAAATCCATGAGAGATCCCATTTTGCCCTGCCTCTTTTATAGATTATCACGCAGGCCAAGCCGAGCAAATAAGCCAAAGCAAATCTAGTTATTAAAATAATATAACTCGTACAGCCACAGTGTCGGCGTTAGGCGGGGGGATTGATGGGGCGACTGCCCAGGGCGCCAAATTTAGGGGACGTCGCGGCGCAGAAAAAAAATATCAGGATGAGCTCCAAAACTTTCTACGTGTCGTTGGCTCCGGGTAACGCCAAAGCAAGGTTTTTTTTGTATTAGTTTACATTGGTTGAGCGAAAAAATGTAGACTCGATTACAATATTCTTGCCCAGGGCGTCTGTGGCCCTAACGTCGGTACTGTACAACCAGTACCGGTAGCAGGAACATTGTCGACAACGTATTCGAAAACGTAACTCGCGAAATGTCAAAATTGTCATACTAATTTTTAGTTCCACTTTTCACCGCCGCAGCGCTGTTCATTTTCCAATACAAAAATAGTCAAACGCGATACGAAAACGTTGTCCACAATGTTCCTGATACCGGCACAGTACGTAATAGTGAGTTAAAACCGATACTATTTGTATTATTCCGCAGATGATGGCGGTGCGCCGGTCGCTGACCGAGATCTTGCTTGAGGTGACCGACCAGGAGATCCAAACGGTGAGCCAGGAAGAATTGGCCAGATATACCGCTGCACAAGGTATTTCCACTCATCTAAGCTTATCACAAACGGCCCAACGCTCTCTGCCAAGACATAACACTCTACCTCGACCAACTGTCGCGTACTGACTCTAAACTGTGATATTGTATAACGTGTTGCTGCCTGTCCGTCTAAACGTGGACCGCAAGATATGTGATGTGATAAAATGTGTTTAATATTAGAGCTAATAAAGTCTTATTTCAGATGTTGCCTGTTGACAATTGAATACATGTGGTGTGTCATTAATGTTGGTTTTATTTATATGGTAAAAGCGTCGCGGCTCAACGCCATGAAAGCGAGCAAGTCGAAGGCACTCGCCGCTATCGCCAGTGGGCTCGGTGAGTTCTGTCCCATCTCCCCACGCGTCGGAATATCTCGCAAACATTTTTTTTTAATTACTCTTTTATCATTTTCATCTAAGAAACCACAGCTTCATGTGATATTAGTGTTGCCCGACTTCAAAACAATCATACCGAACATATCCTGCGCTCATATGCAGTTTGCCAGATATTCGAGTCGATAACATATATGGTGGTGTGGTGTATCTCGACCGGAATCGTTTTGATAGTTCTTGCGTTTGTAAATCCCGAAATTATCAGGTTTTTTCTTATGCAATAGGATTTTTATGAATAGTGAAATTAATTAATGTCATTCTCTGTTTCAACCACCATCTATGTTACCCGAACGTTTTTTTTTCAGCAGTGCTACATCAAAATAAACTAGTATTTTAGTATTGACCGCATTGGCAATACGAAAAACATACCAAGTGTTTAATTATGCATTGTGTTTAGTGGAAGTATTGGTAAGAATTGTACAGAATTTATTATAGATGTAATGATATTTAATAGTTAAATGTAATTTTAATTTCAAGTGATATTTGTATAACAATAATGTATTTAATAAAAAATATGTTGCCAAGAATTTAAACGAAAATAATGGGGTATTTCAAAGGTCGATATAATTTAAAATTAAATTAAAGAAAAAAGGAGCTGCATCGCAAGGATTCTTTGTGATATTAAATTTTACAAAAAAAAAAAATGTCATACTGACTAGAATATTAATTATTAGCTAAGGTCTAAAAGACCCATCTTCGCACTAACATAGGTTCATTAGTCACTATATCTTGTTTCGGATGAATTTAATAACGAATACCAACTTTATTTGCGGTCCAAAAACGCCGCTCATAGACTGCGAAAGCAACGCAGCAGAAAAAACGGCTTGGTTATACTTAGTGGTTTTTGCTGCTACGCTAAATGAAGGCACGATGTGTTATTGAAACGCAAATACAGTACTCGACCGTGAACATTGGATATCGTGCGTATTCACGAGTGACACACTGTCTCTGTTGCTACAACTAACTAACCACTCTAGCCAGTGAAATAATGTAAGCGGACTGTATGTAAGTAAAAGTGTAATGTATTGTAGTTAGCTAGAAAAAGAAATAAAATAGAACACAGAGGTTATTCTCGTTTGAATATGGCGGCGGTCCAAGCGGAAGAGGACGATTTTTTAGTGTTACCACATACTATAATATTGCAACAATAAAAAAAGTTAGATTGCCAACAACCAGAGACAGCGTCATTCGGGTATAAACACGATGTGTAATATTTACGGTCGAGTACTGCAGACTTAGCCATGTTTACTATCTATAATCGTTAACCCTATAGATGTAGAAAAAAATGGAAATGTATGGGCATTAAAAACTTTTTCGTTCAGTTCTTAATTCCCATACATTTCATTCGTTTTGTATAGCGTTAACGATTAGAGAAAGTAAACAAGGCTACAGGCACTATAGATTTGTAATCGTTATAAAATGAAAGTGGAATAAGGTTTAGTGATGTGTGTGTGTGCGGGTCTTGTGTTGTCAGTGCGTTGTGTGCGCAGGGCTGGGCGCCTATGAGAGCAGCAGCGACAGCGGCGGGGAGGAAGACCAGGCCGACCTGTCTGACCATCAGCTGCAGGTCAGTGTCAAAGGTCTTAAGAGAGGTAGGCCGAATTGGGATCTCCCGTCGGTTTTCCCATTTAAATTGCAGACGCCTGACTGGGGACTGTACCTCCACTTTACAGAAGACCGCAGTCGAATAAAACTACTTTGATATAGTGTTGTGTTTCTGCGGTATTTTAGGTTGCCAGCTCCACGACGATACGCTGTGCTAGTAGTTTCTAGCACAGAGGGTCTTTATCAACAACAGGGTTGGCAACTCGTTAGTGATACGTCTGGTATTGCTAGCAGCTATAGGCTATGGTGATTGCTTACCATCATGTGGGCCGTATGCTTGTGTGCCGCCTAAGTGGTATAAAAAGTTGCAAAAAATTAGGACGAACACGGCGGGGTCATCATGGGGGTCAATTTCCGTACCCGAAGGGTAACCAACGGAACCCTATTACCAAGACTCCGTTGTCCGTCCGTCCGCGTCCGTCTATCTGTCTGTCTGCGGGCTGTATCTCGTCATCTCTAATAGATAGACAGTTGAAATTTCCACAGAATGTGTATTTCTGTTGCCTCTATAACAATTAATAATAAAAATAAATGAAAATTATAGGGTCTCAGGGAGCCCCCTTTAGGTCTAGTAAGGAGATTCGGACACTGCTTAGTAACCATATCGTCATTTCTGTGTGATGTATGTGCAGGAGATCATCCGGCGCAAGCGCAACGACTTCGAGCGAACGGCGCGCGAGATCGAAGCTGAAGTGCGCCACGCAGAAGCCTCGCCCCCTCGCACCCCGGACAGACCCAAGCCAGCACGTGAGTATAACTAATATTTCATTAAATTTATTTTTAGGGTTCTGTTCCTTAAAAGGAAATAAAAACCGGCCAAGTGCTAGTCGGACTCGCGCACAGAGGGTTCCGTACTCACTTGTAGGTAAGGTTAAAAGTAGGCGAACTTCAAATGGACTCATTATTCGTCAGTGACTCTCAACAGCGCGATTCAGGAATATGTTTATAGTAAATTCGCTTTTAAAAATAATAAACTACATATTTACGGTTTTCAAATTTCATCCTTTACTTGTGCTGTAAGATACTGCTTCCTGCCAAATTTCATGATTCTAGGTCAACGGGAAGTACCCTATATGTTTTGATTCCCTTGTGAAATCGCAAAATATGCGAAAATTTGCTACATAAACGGTTATATCTTTTCTTCATATTGACTTCAGGTTTGATGATTTTACAGCCGAAATATACCATAGACCGGCGTATTTCATATTAATTTCAATTTGATAACTCCACGCGTTCTTGAGATAAAAATTCTATATATATTCTATTATATTCTACATATATACTATTCTGTCATACTAAAAAAAATTGTTTCGGTTTTATTTACCAAACGGGTTAATTAATTATGGCCTTTTTTTTGTCACGCCAGGATCGTCGGCCACCCCACCGCCCCCGGACAGCGATACCCCTGAGAAGATTCCCGACCGCCGCGCATCTAGGGACAAGAAGAGTAACCACAAGAACTCCGACAAGGTCGATGGAATCCGTAATCTAAATTCATTCCCAGAGGAAAAGAGCAAAAGGAGTAGGAAGGACCGCACTCCGAGCCCGCAGGCTAAGGTCAAGAACCACAAGGAGAGCTCCTCGAGCGACTCCGAGGCAGACTCCTCGAGTAGTACCAGCGCCTCCAGCGAACCCGACGGCAAACGCACTAAGAAGCGCAATCGTAGAACTTCCAGCTCTAGCGAATCGCCCAAAAAATCTAAGAAGGAGAAGCACAAGAAATCGCGCAAATCGGTAGAAAGAAACTCGTCTAGGGCTAAATATTACGATGACGAGAGGGCCAAGTCGAGAAGGAAAGAGGAACGCAAACCGAGCCGTAGCAGGGAGTATGAGAGACATAAGGACAAGTATAGGGATGAGTCGGAGGAGAGGAGTCGCAAGCGGCGTCGCTCGCGCTCGGTCAGTCTCGAGGCGCGTTCACACCGCCGCCGCTCGCGCACTTTCAGTCCCGAGGCGCGTCCACACCGCCACCGCTCGCGCTCGCTCAGTCCCGAGTCGCGGTCTTATCGCCACCGGTCTCGCACGCTCAGTCCCGAGGGTCGGTCCCACCGCCGCCGGTCACGCTCGCTCAGTCCCGAAGCGCGGTCCCACCGCCGCGACAGCCGCTCGCGCCGCGAGAGGTATGAGCGTCGCGACCGAGCCCGCCACCGCCGGTGAACACCAGGTTACCGACTCAAAAGGTTGTATTACCATTTCCTACACAAAATCAAAATCATTTATTCAGTTTAGGCCCTAATGAGCCACGAATGAAGGTCTATGTTACCACTTCTTTATGTGTGTTATATAGACAATTATCAACTCACATCCTGTCAACTTGTACATTACATATAGATAGACTATTAGATTTATTGTTATTCGAATGCAATGCGTAATTTGCAATACCATGTTTAATACCGTTATGAAGTAAGTTTAAATGCGACAACAGTAGTATTTTATTCTTATCATAAACCCTCCGTTAAAATAAATTATACATCAATATTCCAGTTTATTTCTACTGATCTATAGAATGTCGTGGAACGATGAAAGAATTGGTCAGTTATTGTCTGAATGCTAGTCGAAATCTCACGCGCTTAGTTTAGTTTGTCTTTGTGTTGCAAATGTATGTTACATTACTTTTTATTATAATCTTCAGGACATCTTTAACATACTCTCACTAATTAACGTACGCTGCCAAGTTAATCATTGAACAATGTAACCGGTTTGATACATAATGCAATGTCATAATGCAACTTTTCATTATGACAGAGTTGGGCTCATCATATTGCAACCAATTTATTCGATCGTATCACGACAAATATGTCGAAATAAACTATAGCCTAAACACAAAGATGTGAGAATTGTTACTGTTCGACTTTTTTTATTGATTGCATTTTGTTTACTAAATGTCTGAATCTACCTAATAGTCACTACACACCTGTGTGCAGTAGTCTTCAATTATTTAATTCAATGCCAGAAATACTTTGTATGAATTAAATGTTACGAATATACTATTATATAATTTAAATGTAAATATCTAGGCAGTATTGCTATTTGTCGGGCACATATCTAAAGTTTAAGGCTAATGAATGTAGATCCGGATTATTAAATCACTCGGTGAGGTAACAATATGATATGAAAACAGTTAACAATTTTGACATCAAATCACAAGAAGACTTCGATATATTATTTGTATTTCTTGTCTCTTTCAGGTGGTGCAGTTAGTGCTTGCTTCTGCTGTAAATAGTGTTTGTGTATAGTATTGAGTGTGCACCAGCATACATGGCATTATTATTCCAATAAAACTTACCAATCAAATATTGTGTTTTTATGTTTTATTTTATTAGTTAGCTACTTTTGGACAACCTTTTTTAAACAGTGTATTTCTAGATATGTCAGTTTACGAAGGTAACCCCACTTCCTTATATTTTCAAATGTGAATAAAGTGTGCATTATATTGTTGCCGAGTTAATACTATGATTCTATCATTAGTAGGAATTGTTACCATTGTTATTGCAAATATTAAGTTTCAAAAACTAAAACACACGCTTGAAACGTTTTAATCCTATAGGATTAAAAGTTAAGTAGCCCGAACAAGAATACCAAGGATCCGAAAATGGAACTCTTTTTGAATTTACATACAAATTTTGTAATTTTTAGTTCCACTTTTCACCGGCGCAGCGCTGTTCATTTTCCCATACAAAAATAGTCTAAAGCAATACGAATACGTAGTCAAAATTAGTTGTTCCGAAGGCTACTGATAATCCTGGTCGGGAGTTAAGGATAGTTATGACTTTAAAGTATTATCATCGGTCCATACTAAGTGCAATATTTCTAAAAAAGGGACTTCTGGATGTTGGCATAAAATATTTTGAAAGATTCCGTTATATACGTATATGTAGGTGAAGATAGATAGAAAGGTAATGTAATAATATAGTCTCCGTTCTTTTCTAACATGACATTCAAATCAACGGTTATGCGCGAGTCTTAAATAAATTGTTACGCACCTATACCTAACATGAACTCCTAGCTACTTTGGAGGTACTGTGCGGCCGGCGGCCGGCGCAATACGCGTGCATAAATATTTTATTTTGAATATATTAAAATATGTCGCCTTTCATTTAGGTAAAGTGTAAAACCTATTGACGACGTGTCGTATGGTGAAGAGAATTATTGAAGTATTCCCGTTGTCTCAATGTGCATAATGACATGATTGAATTGTAGGTATGTACTGACTGACTTCGGGCTGAATATGAGTTACCAATGTACCGAGCCGTGGCCCAAAAGAGTAATAAGAATAGTTTCCCGCGCGAGTCCTAAGTGTCGCCACACTCAGAACACTATACACTAGTATAGTAGATATCTGTGGAACACTATAGATCTACTACCTACATAATAACATGTATAACATGATATGACTGACCATAAGGCAAACTGCAAACATCATGTAGCATTTTAATAGCGAGCTTTAGTTATTATTCTGAGAACCATGAACATACCGTGATTCTGACTATCATATTCACTTCCTACAATGACGCAGGATGAAAAAGATTTGTTTACGCATTTATTTATTTATTTAATAGGATCACCAACAAGTGACACACCAAAAACTTTAAATTAATAACAATAAAATAAAAACATGCTTAGCGCTCACTTAATTAAAGATATAGGTTCAATATTTTGTTCTTGAAACACTGTAAGTTATTGGCAAAGATGTCTAAATCACAAAGTCTTGTTAAAACGTTATAAAGCCTGGTCATTCTGACTATGCGTGAATTCAGACACAGGTTAGTTCTGTGTCTACGCACATTGAATAGCCTGTATATCTGTGAGCGTGGTAATCTACTTGGAGCAGAAATATTAACTTTAGCTAGTAGTTCAGGACAGTATATTTTATTGTTGAACAGTTTATGTATAAATAGGAGATCTAGCAGCTTACGTCTGTCATTAAGTGAAAATAATCGGAAGTATTTCAGACGAGCGTTGTATGAGTTTAAATTCTTGTGTAAATTCAGGCTATATGCGAGGTAGTTGAGGAATCTATTTTGAGTACGTTCAATTCTATTTCTGTGTACATCATAAATGGGGACCAAACTTGCGAACAATACTCAAGTATACTGCGAACTAATGACTTAAATAGCAATAATTTCGTTTTCGGGCATCTAAATATTTTAGTGTTTCTTGCAATGAATCCGCTCATTTTAGATGCATTAATTAGTACTTTGTCTATGTGAGTTTACAGTCTATCAATACAGGTGTATTGATAGACTGTAAACACAGGTGTATTGATAGACTTAGGTAAGTCGCGTATGCATTCAACTCGCTTGATTTCGTGTTTGTTAACAGTGTACGATGATTGTAATTTTGTTTTATTCCTGCTGAAGGAAATTGAATTACACTTTTCTGCGTTTACCAACATATTACTACGCTCACACCAGTTAGCTAATCTATCTATGTCGTCTTGAACTCATTTACAGTCATCTATGCATATAATAGGTTTAAAAATCTTGAGGTCGTCTGCAAATAAGTATGCTGTTGTGTGATGGAAATATTCTGTAATAGAATTGATATGAATGAGGAATAATAGAGGCTCAAGTGCGAGCCCTGTGGAACTCCTGAAGTGGCTTTAAATTCAGAAGATTGTGCACCATTTACGACCACCACCATTTACGACCACTTAAGACCTACGGTTACTAAGGTATGATGCAAGCCAATTTAAAACGTATCCACCTACACCAATTTCAGCAACTCTCGATAGAAGAATAGCATGGTCTACCTTGTCAAAGGCTTTGCTGTCCGTATACACGGCATCTACTTGAAGGCCCTGATCGAGATGGCTTGATATAGTATCTATAAAAGCTACAAGATTGGTAGAAGTAGATCTTTTCTGAATGAAGCCATGTTGTCGGTCAGTAAGAAGTGTCTTAACTAAGTTGCTTAAATGAGGGTATATCAATGACTCGAAGATTTTTGGTAGAATGGATATGATAGATAGGTCTATAATTCTTAATATTTTTTATTGGTCCATCTTTGTGAATTGGAACAATTTTAGCAACTCTGCAATAGTCAGGAAATTGACCAGTGCGCAGTGACTCATTGAATATCAAAGTAAGAGGTATCGCCAATTGTTTGGCACACTCAGACAGGAATATGGTTGGCAGGCCATCCGAACCTGGGCCTTTATTTAAATCTAATTTTTCTAGCTCCTTAAGTACATCTGATTCAGACAAGGTGGTGTTAAGAGATAGTGAACCTGAATTACTACTATTGCAGCCTAAGGCCGGAGAACTTATTCTGGTATTGTAAATGGATGAAAACGTATTGGCGTAAACAAAGGTACCTACTTCATTATATTCTTAGAGGGAGTAACTAAAATATGATCTAAATTAATATTATTCGCAGGCCCATAGACTACCTACCTAAATAATAGCGTAAGCGAAGCGAAGACCTTATTCTAAAAAATAATCTAAAGCCTACCTACGTCATTATATTACCTGAGCGAAAATTTAACTCAATGAAACGAGTTTTATCAAGTTATATTTATAAATGGATGTTGCATTCTGATTTTTAAGGTCAATGCCCATGTATTTAGTATGCACCTCTTTTTGATCTTATTATTGAATGTCTTCTCTGGGGCCAAAAATAATCAAACATTTATTTATACCACTAAGGTGGCACACAAACGTACAGCGCATCTGATGGTAAGCAGTCACCGTAGCGTATACCTAGCTGTACTGTTAGCTGTACTAGAGTCATCACTAACGCGTTGCCAACCCTGTTGTTGATCAGGACTCGCTGTGCTAGCAGCATTACTACTAGCGCAGCGTATTCTCGTGGAGCACTGGCAACCTTACTCAACGGAGAAACACAGCACTACATCAAAGTAGTCTTATTTTACTGCGGTCCTATGTACAGTCCCCAGTCGGGCGGCTCCAATATTAATGGTAAAACCCACGGGAGATCCCCATTTTCCCTGCCTCACTTTTTTAGCTCATGATGTGATAAAAATCTCATTGGTACAGGCCGGGATTTGAACCTGGGCCCATAACATAACAAGCCATGGTTTCAACTACGCTGTCACCACGGATATATACCTATAACATATTTGCAAAATAGGAACTTTAGCTAGCCTAATGTTTTCCTGGTATGTACGGTACATAACTCAAAATAATAACTAAGGCTCCCTATACATACCTACTACCACAGAATCATCATAAGCCCATGAGCCCACCAGATGCTTATTAGCAGTCTTTGGAGGATTTCCTTAATTTGTAATATTTATTAGGATTAGTGCGGCGGATTTTAAGGACGGCAATTTTTTTTTGCCTGTCTCATGCCTTCGTTTGCTCATAAATATAGCCAAAAGTGTTCGGTAAGAAGTACTGGATATCTACAAAGCTTAATTAAATACGTAATAATAATATCTTACGGTAAGTCCGAAGCGCTATTCCGATCAAATAAAATGTAGGATGCCATGCATTTTGCCGAAAAACAATCCTGGGTGGAGTAGTGTGGCATCGTTCGTGATAGTGATCCATGGGTCACATGATACCTGGCAATGAGGACATCGACGCGTGTAACTCCTACCTGTTTATCAAGTCCATTTTATTCGATTCGAGTCCTACGTACGTACCTCTAAATATTTGTGTTATTTATCAATGGTCTTCCAATGCACCATCAAAGAAATTTATACATAGGGTTCATCACTCTTCGTTTTTCGCAAAGGTCTACTATCTACCTACCTTTTTTATTTCATCTCAATTTTTGTTAGTGGTAAGATTAGGACCTTTGATCCAAAACTTTACAAAACAATAACGCTGCATATTGATCCAACTGCGTAATTTTGTAGGTAGGTAATAAAATCTCAACAAATAATTCTTAAAATCTAAACATTATCTCAATACAGTCATAAGCATTTTGTGAAATAAGGCAGATATGCAATGCAATTAAATAAAAAAGCTAAATTTCAAGATTTATTTTTTTCTTAAAATTAATATAAATAACAAATAACTACAGATTCAACATAGGTAGTTTAAAGTTACAGTTCTTTACTCTTCACATCCATCTAATTAAATCTCTTGTTCTTAAATATTTTCTATTGAACATGATATAGGTACATTACATTAATAAATAAACTGACACTGAGTACAAATACATAAACTGTAGAATAAATGCACCATTTCATCTCAATTTACATGACTATCATCCATTTATATCAACCTGAATATTTATATGAAACATGATTCAAATTGGCCATAGTTAAAATTGAAGCTGAAAATAACAAATTTAATCCAAGTATTTTCATGTAAATAACATTATAATCCAATTACAAGAACATACAAAGTAAAGTCTCATTCTATACACATTAGGCCTACTAGTTACATTCCAGAATTATTTACCAAATCTCTGATCACATTTATTGTATTTATACAAAGCACCTAAGTAGTTATAAATATGTACATTATTATTTATAGATAACTGTACAAATTCTGTAAGTCTTATTTGCCAGGGCAGGAGCCCGTGTGTGCAGCACAGGGGACCACTGTACAATACTAGATCAGGGTCTGGAATGGAAGGATACATTAATGTAAGAACTTTGTCTAACTCTTGTGCAGTGAACTGATCACATTCTCTATCACATAATAATTTGTCTTCTGCTATTTGCTTTATACAGCATGCTACTGTGGGTCTCCCATCATCAACAGTAAAAATATGTACTGTTATTGTGTGTGCTTGAATTCCATTTGTGTAGCCGTTTAGATCCGGTTTGTTTGACCATTTTATGCAGCCAGGGACACCTTTTTTACACCTCTCCACTTCATGAAAGAATTCCTCCTCATTCTTTTTCAATACACCTAAAAAGTAAATTGTTGTTATTTTTCTTTTTTTTTTCTTTATCTGTTAAATGTTATCTTTGTTATTACATCATCAGGATGATGGACATCCATAAGAATATTATTATGTCATAAAATATTTGAAGGTATAAGATCTAAGTGTATAAATGAATATTTTAAATGTAAAATCTGTTTTTAAATATTTTTTTTACTAATATTTGAGGATTTGAATATGCTTGAATATAATATAGTACTAAAATGAAAAAAACTTCCTTTAATGTTATAATATGACAAAAAATATTTAAAATAATAAAAATAAATTTAAACAATTTACATATTAATTATATTAGAATTCTAACACAGAGATAGTTAGAAGGTAGTTGGTAGGTTATGTTGTCTTAAGTTTTAAATATATATTAATGGACAGGAGGATTGTATAGTAGTCATACCTGAAATATCATGTATGCTGATAAACGGAACCCCAGCAACAAGACTCCAAATGACCACACGGGCTAAGTCACTGAACGAGTGGTGATTCGTTGCCACTATCACCAAATGCTTCAATTTTTTCTTTATCTTCGGCACATGCTTCAGTATCAACTTTATATCGCTCTTGGTCACCTCATCTTTACCAAAATTACTATTGCTATCCCAAAATCTTAGATAAACATTTTGAACTGCAACAAGTAAGTTCACAACCAAGTGTACGAGAATAAATAGTAAATGTCGGAGAAGTCGCGAGAGCATGTTTAAATATCGCAGCGCCGCTTTTAAAACTGGCGACCGACGACCGTCAGAAAGTTTATTTGACCATTTTTCATAAAACAAATTTTAGCAAAATTTTGACAGATCACACGGGTACACGGGCCAGTCAGCCGCTTTTTCTTCACAACCAATCACGAGCTTTAGGGTGTACAATGGTGTTACCAACGTTACAAAACTAATATTTTATAAAACGTATTGCTTGGATGCTTGGCAAAAAAGTCTAGAAACGGAATATTTTTTTGCCTACTGGCAAAAAATTGAATCTATGTTAATATGACGTTTATTGTAAACAAATAAATCAAGACGGTTGATTCTCTATACGAGGTCCGGCTAGCCCTATTATTTTCTACTCTTTTTTGCCAGACTGTAATAGCCTCGGTATAAGGACTCACTTCTTCTTCTTTGACGAGGATCAATCCTCTTCAAAGACTATTTTATACCCGACTACGCCGAAGCGAATAGAAGGGTTATTATTTTATGAACAAACATGCGGTGCGTGCGGGAAGTACATGTGGTGTAATTTGAAACCGGGCCTTTATAAGTTGTCAACAAATAACATAGTAAAAAAAAACTCCTGAAATTCAGCGCAGTGCGGGTATCTTTCAAAATCTGTGGGGGATTTGCCGCGAGCCGCACAGAATAGATAGGGATACATACGGTATCTCAAGCCGGAGTGGCTGGTCCGCTAGCCGTGCATGTTAGTTCAGTTATTCTGTTCACGAATTTTATTAACGTTATCCAGAAGTAAAGATAATTTAATGTTGTCTTTCCTTTTTTAAGCGTAAACAAATTAAAAAAAATATTGTGTAAAGTAGTGTGTAAAAATAATAGTAGTAAGTATTATTGTGTATACTCTTTGGTTTGGGTAATGTATTCGAACAAACAAATTGACGTAAGTATGGAACTTTCCGCTTCCGCCAACCATCTTTGTTTCTTTAGCTTGTCAGACTTGGCTGATAAGGTTAGTAATTCTCAATTTATTGTGAGTTTTGCGGTAATTCAACCATATAAAGGTGCAGTAGGTAGTATCTGCTTTCAGTTAATTAAACTTCTATAGATTTCTGTTCAAAAGTGACGTATGTGCGTGGAAACATAACAGATCTTGAATTGATATCGTGTATCCAAACCACGCTGTTGCATATTACGTTTCCTATTTCAGAGGCCTCAAAATGCAGCTGCACATCAGAGGACAGTCGACACATGTGTTAGATGTTAATGGAGATGATTCCATTAGCCAAATCAAGGTAAATAACAAAACGAATCCTAGGACATAACCTTAATTTAACCTGCTAGTGGTAGTTTTGGCACACCTTACATTCTGTTAGGTTTAGACAGATTATTAAGTGAATAACATTGTTCGACACAAGGCCAGGAACGTCTAATATCAGCTGTGTCAGTATTATAGGTGAGGAAATTATTGGGCTCAATATAAAGCAGTAGTTGGTATGTTGTACTCAAACAATGTGATGTTGCTTACAGGAGCGCCTCCGCGCTCTCGCAGAGGTCGGCGCTGACGAGCTGACGCTGTCAGTTTGCGGCGCACCCTTGGAGGATTCCTGTCTGGTCTCCGAACTGAGTTCTACAGAGTTGGACCTCACAGTGCCACTGCTTGGTGGTAAAGTGCACGGTTCCCTCGCTCGTGCCGGTTAGTTTATGATCATTATATAAATAATTAATTACGAAATTTTATGAAAAGAAAGGACAAGTAAGTATAAAGAATATGTATATTACTAATTTGAAAGTCTGATTTTTAAACACCACTTATGTTTTTCAGTCTAAAGTTTGAGGCCAGTGTTAAATTTCTGCTTTATTTACTTAGTTATATGTTATATACTACATCCTTCAATGCTATTCAGGACACCCCTGTATTAGAATTTAGACTGCTACAGTATTCTCCTTAGTTGAGAGCCCAACTGAACATACAAATGAAATAAAAGTTTTGAATGCTAATGGATGTTTAACACTGTTTGTCCACTTTAAGTGATCACCAAAAATATGAGTATTTACTTGCTGTTTTCTTATGTTGTTTCTGAATGCATAATCATTTGTGCATCAACTGTCTTTTGTTGAAAAATATTTAAATAATGTTTCAAAATAAAATAGTTCATATCCTTTGCTTATACATATATGATGTGATAAATTCTAGGTAAGGTCAAAGGTCAGACCCCCAAGGTAGAAAAACAGCAAAAGAAGAAGAAGAAGACTGGCCGTGCCAAGCGCAGGATCCAGTACAACAGGAGGTTGGTTTCTCTTAAATATAAACTTGTTGAATCTAAAATCAAATAAGAAAAAGTCTGTGATAAATCAGTCTTTAGAACAGCTAGTCTTATAAGACCATCAAAAATACATAGCTGTATACTGTTGGTGATTCAAAAGGAGCCCTTTCTGGTGTTGATACCTTGAAATGGAGCATTTGATAGTCACAATAAAACTACACCATTTTTTCTCTTTATTTGGAATGCCAAGTATACAAAAGGATTAAATGTAGAGTAATAATAAATGAAAAGATGTCCTAAGTTGCTGTAGGAAAATTAATCAGCTATGATGCAGAAAGCAAAGTAAGATGTTAATTTTGCCTTCTTGTAAACTCCTTTATACTATAATGTTGGCAAACATGCCTGCATGGAGTGCATTCACCATCCCAACATATAGAGATCTAGATACTGATCACTGAAATACAGCAGTACATCAGTGTAAGCAAGAATATCTTCTACATATTCGAAAACGTTACTCTCGCAACTTCAACATTTTGATACGAATTTAAGTGCTATTATTCGCCGCCGTGGCACTGTTCATTTTTCCATATAAGAAAGCCGAAAGGGATACGAATACGTGGTCGAAAGTTGTTCTTGCTGAGACTTCTGAGTAGTGTTTTTCGACTGATCTTCTATTAGGTGGTGGAACAGTCCCCAGTTGGGCAGGTTCAATATTATTAATGAGAGGTTTAATTATGCCATGTATCTCTTTTAACTCTTACACTTGTGGTGTGATTGATCACTTTAAACTTAAAAAACTCATTGGTACAGGCAGCTAGGGTTTAGACCCAGACCAATAGTAATGCAGGTCACCACACTGCCATCACAGCTACATATATTTATTAAGTTCATAATATTATTTTATCATCATTTCAGATTTGTCAACGTCGTGCAGACATTCGGCCGTCGTCGCGGACCCAACTCCAACTCGTAGACTTATTTTTGTTAAATAATATGCAAATATAACATCCTTCTTTGCATCAGATATTTATTTAATTTCCATATCTTTTTAAGATAATATAAGCCCTAACAAATAGAGTTCTTTCAGTTCTTTAACCTTATAGCTGAACATTTCAAACCACCCGAAACTAAATATCCAGTCTTGAGAGAACTTTAAAAACATTTTGACAGCACCTATCTAAAATTGAATGTTACTCATTCGGGCAGTGGCGTACCCATCTCAGGACAAGGCGGTGCAATACACCAGGGCCTCAAGCTTAGAGGGGCTCCCTAAGCTTTGAAATGGGAGCAGTGAGCTCTCGACGTTACCCTACACTATGGAGCTATAACTTACTATAATCGATACCCTTCCTATGACGCTGGCACGGCGCAACATGTTTGTTCAGGTAGGCGAATTAGCTCAATTTTAGCATTCCACTTAATAAAGTGCTGTAAACATGGTTATGGACTGTTGGTATATCTACGTCTTAATGACATAATTGACTTACGTGTTAAGTCTGGCCTGACTAGGCATAAGAGCAAGTCAGTATTCGTTTCTTATTAGTTTGAGGGCTGTATAAGTTACAGCTACGTGTTCAGAGGGGGTGGGGGCCCAACTTTTCTCCATGTCCCGAGGCGGCCCTTATTCACCTATTTACGCCACTGAATTTAGGCTCGTTTGTGACAGACAACGGGCCCCGATGGCAAACGCAGCCAAAGAATTGCAAGGAAAAGATTTTATTATTGCAACTTACTATACTTGCCAATAAACCTATGGTCAGACGTAATTAAAGTCATTGAATAGTCAACAAATTATTTTATTGAATACAAATTTGTTGCCGTGTACAAGTTTAGTTAAAACTAACACATGATATCCATTTGATACTACATACACAATTTGGCAAGCCATGTAACATTCCTTTTATGGCACGTACCGACAAAAATTGTAATAACCAGTGCCGGTAGCAAGAACATCTTTCGACTAAGTTTTCGAAAACAGATCAAAAAGTCAAAATGTTCATATTAATTTAGTTCCACTTTTCAACGCCGCAGCGCTGTTCATTTTTCCATACAAAAATAATCGAAGACCAAACGAATACGTAGTCACAAGATATTCTTGCTCATGCTTCTGAATACATTATTCATCAACGACAAAATAGGCCGTAGTACGTATTTACCTGCAGCCTTTATAGTTATTCTCCTGAAAATTGCTTTCACTCACAGCTTTTCGGATTTTTTTATTTTATGTGTATAACTTTTTGAGCTATTTTGGTTTTTGATTATATACTTTTGGCAAAAATTTTTTTTCCTTAAACACGCATGGCAGATGGTAGCTATCTCTCCTCTCGCCGATAGATGGCAGAAGTGAAACTAACGGAAAGCGACTATTTATAAATTGAAATTTATCTATGTTATCTATATTTTAAAATCTATGCCAATTTAAATTCTTCAAAAATCAGACCTTGGGCTTTTGTTTATAAATAAGAAAATAACATGTTTTGATTTTTTTCATTCTATCCCATGGTGTAAAAGGATTAAAGATTGTTTTGATTTTTTTAATTTGTGTTGATTATTTTTAAGTACATGTGCGGATCCAGGGTCAGCTGGTGAAAGGTATGGAAATAAGCGACTACATAGCGTCAATAGACAAACAGGTAATTTTAAATGACGTTTTTATTTATTTATTGTTCAGTAAATTAATATATAATTTCTTATTTACAGGCAGGCAAAGAACGGTTAAAGACCACAGCCACAGTTTGTAGTAAAGTATCTTCATCATCACAATCATCATCCTGATGGTGATGAAGTGTCTGTAAATATCTCAGTATATTATTATGTTAAACACAAAAACAATCCTACTATAAGAGTCACTGTACTTAAATAAAGTACTTACAATGTGTCGTATAGAAAGTCCTACTTAAATTAACTAGATTACATAACGCTCTTGTATAATTATTATAACAATATCTAAAAGATTACCGTAAATATAAGTATCACTTGTCTTCATCCAATAAGGCACATACGATAAATTACCTATTTTTGTATTATATATATACTTCAAAGTTCATTTTAGAAATCACTCTTCAAATTTTGTTTGATATGCTACCTATATCTTGGAGCTCCGGCAATCTTAGGGAAATGGTACATAATTATTTAATTGTACAAAGTTTTTATTTGAATTTTTTATCGAACTTTAGCCGAATGAAACAATCATTCGGCTAAAGTTGATAACGATATTATTGAGGCCGGAGCTTAATTATTTTTTGAATTCATGATGTTTAAAAAATCTTAGTTTACGCAATGCACCATAGACAAGTTTAAATTTAGGTACACACTCATTTAAATCTAATTAACTATAATTAAAGTACATTTTGGCTTCAGATCATCATATCTCATGACTGCTCGCAACTTCGACAAAACTGCGAAACTACCATTTTATAATTTCAAGTCTTTGTACTTTTTAAACTCCTAAAACTATATTTTAAATGCATTTATTTGACTCACCCAAGCAATAGCAAAGCCACAATCCTAGCAGTTTTGTCAAAGAATTACGTCTGGGAATGTTTCTAAATATATTCTTTCACAATCAAGGCTTACACCAACATAGTTCAAAGCTGTAAGTAATTACACCTAACATAAAAAAAATGACAGCTGAATTTATTTCTATAGGGACTTGTACATATTAATATTGGGGAAGGCACTCAATGTAATAATAACTAAACAATCGATACTAAAATCACTACACATCGTACCTACTCGCATATCCACGAATTAAAGTGTTAAATTAATTAAATGTTAAACTACACAGTTGGTACAGTCGCTTACGTATATCTACGTGGTACACAATCACTCGTACAAACAATAGTAAACATTCAAAATATGATTGATTAGATATGGACGTAGGGTACATAAAATCTTAAAAGGTATAAAATTATTTATAACGCTGATACTTTTGCTCCCAGTAAATAAAATATTACTTATTAAAAATACATCCAACGTTCGAGTATATCTTAAACTTACTGATACATTGAGTCTTAGTTTTTCACAGAAACGGGAAGGTATAAAGCCTATTTCATTAGTTCAAAGGCTCGGATGTGTTTAGGAGGCTAATTTCTAGAAGCCAGTCAAGTCACAGTAAGCACTCTTCTCCTAGAATGGAGGCCAATTGGCACGGAAGTCCTCAGCGCGACACGTCGGCGAACAGATCAAACTTTGGGTGAGCCAAGTTTGTTGCGAGCCTTTTCCCATCTGCTAATCCAATCGACCGGGAAGCACATCAGAGCAGAGAACAAAATGAATCCACCAGAAACATAGAAGGACATGTCGTAACTGTCCGTTTGGTCGCGGATCATACCTGCAACAATATGATAAACCATTAAATATTGAATGTCGTACGAATTCCACGAGCTTAACGGTGGCACAAAGGAATTTATAAGCATGAGATACGCGTTTTTTAACCTTTGAATATTTTGGTTCAAATTCGGTTTCAAACGAATATTTAAACACTGGTGAACGCATCAAAATTAGGCATTTAATTGTTTTACAGAAAGTATTGGAAACTTTGTAATGTCTAAAATACAAGTTTTAAAAATGGTTTTGTTATTATTATCGTGTTTACTATCATATGCATTTTGTAAAAAAAACTTTATTTTGACATTAGAAACAGTTAAGGAATAACCTACGTTTCACTAATAAATAAAGTATAATAACTTATAATTGATGAATAAAATGTCGCATGGTATTAAACATTCTTAGCATGACGTACAGTAATAGAGCGATCGTTCAGTTCAGGTTAGGCTAGGTCATTGCTCAAGAACTATGCGGGCGAAGGTAGGCATCTGGCACTGGCTGCGTCTAGGCATCCTACAGAAATAGCCGGCGCCAATAATTGTGAAACTAACTGCACACGACTAACAGACTACATAATTATTGCGCCGAATACCTAGTGTGCCGTAATCTTTGCTAACAATTTAAAAATCCATTGCTTATTAACTTGCCTACATTATCCCTTTGTCATCAATAGGTAGGTAATGATAATTAAGTGCTAGGGCGCTTAATCGCTCAATTTCAATTTTGTTACTGCCATTTATGTCCATAGATAGTTTGTTGTGGCCCTGGTCGAAATACTTAGTATGCTATGGGTTGGTCGAACATGGCATAAAATGTTGATTTACTTTAATAGTCCAGTGTGTCCAGAGTGGTTTGTGGTTTCGTTCCGCTTCCTTTATGTAATCGATTATTATTTCTATCTAACTTCATCTCTTTTGCTACCTTGTTATTTCCCCTAAGTTATCTATACTTTATTGCACACCATGTAGTAACTAATTAATAAATAACAATATAATTAAATTGTGTACATGTTGTACTTATGCATTAAAATATAGGTACTTGTTTTAGCAATTCTGTTTTCTAGCTGAATAACACAAGCGATCAACGGGGAGCTAAAGATCAAGTCACGACTCATCACTCGACATATAGTCTACTAGTTAATTATGTATTGATACTGACCGGCAATAGGAGAGCCGAGTAAAGCTCCGAGGCCTTGGAACAGCAGGAATAGTCCAAAGCAGTTGGTGAGCTGCTCCAACCCCAGGTATTCTACCACAATGATCGATCGTAGGGACGCGAAGCATGCTGTAACCGAACGAATATTATCACTTACAAATATTATCGACTAACTAACAAGTATAATCTAAGCAGGAGTATTCAATATCTGTGGACCGCAAACAGGCTAATACCCGTAGCAGCTATACAAGACATGACAAACTACCCACATAATAAAAGCAATATTCATTGATCTCTTCACAGGAGAGATCCCGTGAAGAACTAGTGAGCCCATCGCCTTTCTGGGATTCTGAGATTAATAAAAGTGACCAAAGTTCTATAATTTATGTATTTTTTGGCCGCGTTTGTCGATCCCATCTTAAGCCAACAGTTTAACTGCCTTGGCCATTGTGCCTAAGTAATAGCCAAATTAATAGATGCAGTCTATTTTATAAATGTTATTATAATATAATTATTTACAGCTAGGATCCTCTAACCAAACTCCAGAGTAGAAGAGAGTTAATTAGTTTAGCAAACTGTTTTTGTAACAAACAGGTAAATGGAATCTGTATCGGAGCAAACTTACCGATAGCAAGACCGAATATGGCGCAGTATCCAAATTGGAACGCGCTGTGATAAGAGAGGCCGCTGAATATGGTCGCGATCCCACCCACTGTTAGCGCGATGTTGTTGAGCCACAACGGAGAAATCTTCGGCACCGACGACACCAAACCGCAAAACACACGACCTAGGATATTGGCGATACCTATCGCAGACACCAGCCATTGGGTTGAATTTATATCCATCTTTAATTCTGCTCTCTTAACTAGGTACACGAAGGGGACGAAGAATCCCAACATAGTGAAAAACCCGCTGAGAGCGAGTATCAAGAACGTTGGCGATCGGAAAAGGCTGACGTCCAGCAAGGTAGCTAATGCCCTCTTCACAGCTTCGGGGCAGAAACGGCATTTGCCAGAGGTCTCCTCTTGAGTATCCTCTTTCGTTGGCACGTGCGTTACCGCCAAGTGATATCCGAGCGAAGTTCTTGAGGTGTACTGCGGCAGTCTATTCAGACTGGCGCCGAAGAAAATATCGTCACGGTAGAGAGGCCTGGCTACTAAATCGGCATGCGAGCGGCGTTGGTGATGGTTGTGCATGACAGGGGTCGTCACTACTTTGACGGCCGACGCGATCAGCGGCTCCGTGTTGTCAATATTGCTGTTGGAGTCCTCTTGCTCATCTTTCTCGGCGACGGGTACATCAATGAACAGAGGTTTGGTGCCAAGGTTGTTTTTAATGGTGGTGGCATTAGCCGAGGATCGGCGGCCGAGGTGTGTGTTGCTCAGGTGAGAATTGCTGCCGCGGAAGACTTCCTCAGCCGTCGGGTAGCGGGTGTTGTTAGCGACGCCCATCCACGTGTGGGGGCCCGCTTTGTTGAACCTCATTTCTGGTGGCATAGAGATGGCCGAGTCGAGTTTGCTGTGTAGTTTGAGCATAGAGTTGAGTTTCTCAACGGCCTCCTCGTGGCGGCGCGCCGTGTCCTCCTCCTCTGGCTGGTCGGCCAGGGTCACTCGCATCGGCTTGATCGGTCGGAACATAGCCCCAAAGATGATGCACAAGAGTAACATTCCTGAAAAAAATATGATATTGAAAACCTGTTCAATTGATGCAGGAATTTATTTAATTCTAAAGGTTTACCGTTTGAGAGCTTATAGATAATTAGGATTTAATACTTCAAGTCCCAAGTACGCTTTTGAGAGGTGAAGTGTAATTGTTTCCCATTCAGAATTCAGAAATGCGTAACCAAATAATGCTATTATTTGTAGTGTTTTCTGCGGTAATGTTTTCACAGTTTTTTAAATTAAAGAGCACAGCGAGTCCTCTCAAATTTTGCAGTGTCCATAAGCTACGGAAGCGCTCACTATCAGATATAAGTAGGTACTTTTAAAAAAGCCGTTTCAAATATTGAGGTGTATGGTGTAATTGCAAATTTAACGAACCAGCGTTGACGAGTAGTGCGGTACGCCAGCCGTGGTTTTTGATGACATATGACGTGATGGGCTCCACTGCGAAGGTGCCCACTCCAGAGCCACACAGCGCTAGGCCAGTAGCCAACGCGCGCCACTTCTCGAAGTAAAACCCAACTGTCAGCACCGCCGGCATGTATATCATGCACATGCCGATACCTGGATGATATATAAAAAAGAGTTAGTGATTGGTAAGTAATGCAATGCAAATGCAAATAATATTAAGATCTAAGAAAAGGGGGAAGCCGTTTATTATCTCCATCAGATTTAGGTACTTTTAAAAAATCTCTCTTTCGAAGGCTGCCGGACCTACCACGATATATAGTAAAAATAAACAACACTTACCACCAAGTATTCCGTACACCATGTAGAGATAATAGATGTTTGAAGCGTAGAAGGAAAGAGCAAAGGCTACGCTAGACAGAATGCTGCCGATTATGGTCACCACGCGGAATCCATACCTGTAAGTTGGAAATCATGCATCAATAAAATAAAAAACAAAAATAAAAGTACATATAGTTCGAAGTTCATAAATAAGAACGTGAACTACTAATAGTTCCTGGTAGGAACTGGTAACTCATATGTGTAAAAGAATTTCTACAGAACCGGTTCTTAGGCCTTTCCATAAATAATTAAAAAAATATATGCCATCAATCAAAGGTCAACTAACTACTAATGCCTTACTTGTTAGCGAGCGCCGATACGAAGGGTCCGGCCAGCAAATAAAACCCGGACAACAGCGAATTCACCCACGCCGCTTCCAAATAGCCAGTCTGAAACAATCAGAAATAATACACAATAAATATAAGAAGAAAACACTATACGTATATGATACGGTAATAATAACAAAGGACGGCATACTGTGAAAAAAAAATCCTATCCAAAAAATAACTATTTATATGGCTAAATGCTGGCTTTCGGTATAGCTCGCTTAAAATATGATAGCACATAGCCTTAAGATATACTTAGATACTCGAGAATAGTGTAGCTTTACTATTGTAAAGTAAAAGAAAGAGTGAAAGATTCTTTTTTCGTTCGTTTATTTGTTCCAGATATTACCAACCTACAAAATTTTACCTCTTAATATAAGTCAAGATACAATTCATATCAAGAAAAATGAATATTCTATAATGTGAAAAATTATACTTGGGTAGTACCTAATACCAACTAAATGAAAATGTATACAACATAATTTTAAACACATACATACAAAAACAAATGGTTTTAACATTAAAGTTTTAAATTTTACTTATAATAATTTAAATATGCGAAAACTAGAAACTGCATAGCTTATCAAGGCGTAGATCTGAGATTAGTTTTGGTTAAGAGCAATCGTCTATATATTTTCTCACAGGGTCGGCAACGCGCGAGTGATACCCCTGGTAATAAGGTGACCGCTTACAGAGCAGGCAGGCCGTAGTGGTATAAAACAAAACCCAAACAAATATGACAGCAACGAGAAATAGGTTTTATTTTTATAATTTTGATACAAACTCAATGTAACTAAGTCAATTAAGTACAAGTAATGTCAATTAAGTACAATCATAATAATAAGTTTTTGAAATATCCTTATCAAAACAGGAAGTACTTCTGGTTGATACACGGACATAAGATCACGAGGTCCACGAGAAAAAAATCTACAAATATTCCCACGTGTCGCCTCGTTGATTAGTGCAAGGTTTCTAACCGAAATTAACTGTACATTTCTTCTTCTTCTTCTTCTTCCTAAGTATGGCAATCAATCCCTCATCAGGGACTATTTTTGCCAGTGTCGAGTGTTAGAGAATTTTCATGTTGCAAAATTTCTCGTGTTTGCCGCATTAAAATGCCTAGTGTCATGCATTCTAACGCCCAATGGAGTTTCTGGAGACAACCCACGGCAGTAGCAGATCGTAACACGCCTTTAGATTAGAGGTAACCTATTGACCAAAATGATAAATCACTTAACCCAAAAGTCGTATTATGGCATTATTTCCAATGCTCCTATAAATCAGTCACTAAATGAAACTTTACTGCACATATCGACACCAAAAATACACATTAAAGATCACTATAACACAATTTACAACACACTGGAAAAAATCTCAACCGCTCCGCCTGATTCCCGCCAAAAACTCCCAACTGTACATTTATTGTATGTACACAACATATAGTAAGTATAGATAGAGTATATACACTATGCACACTACATTTACTATGGATATGTTATTGCCTGAACTACAGCGTGCTTTGTTGACGCTCACGGATGCTTAGCTAATATTCACAACGCTAAGCACATTAAACTTAGATATTAATTCATAATTATACGTTATGGTAAAAAAAAATAGATGCAATTTTGCGAACAACGGAATTAATGGAAGTTAAATCGCCCCACTTAGATTCGTGCATTTCCTTTGCCTATGGAACCTCCACTATATCATGTAAAAATAATAAAATAGCAGTAACAGTCACAGACGCACTGACCTTGTTGTCGTGATGGCAGGTTATTTATATACTACATACTAAATAGAGGGAGCTATTATGTATTATTGCGCATTGAACACAATAAAATATTTTCTGGCAATACATATATACATTCCTGAAAGGTGTTACAGAATGGAACTAAAATTCCAAAGAAGGAATGGCTTACCGAAGCATTACGAAGCATCAGTTACAAATTATTATGAAAATGAAATACTATAATAATATCAGCCTTTAATTTGACTCCAATGCGCATGCGACATGAGAACCAAGCTTTACAATCGCCATCAAAACTATTCACTTTAATATTATAATTGGATCTGATCTTACTCTCTTTCATTTACGTGGGAACCTTTCCACATATAGGTCTGCTACGCTTGGCCAATACCGCTGAACATCGAGAAAGAAATTAATATGGATAATAAATAAAAACCATTCACTATGCACATAGTTTTGTTTTATCTGCATAGACAATTATCTACTGAGTAGACGAGAGAAAACAAACCCATGTATTAGACTTGCCGTGCATGGTTGCCATCGTAAATGTACGCAGCAAGTAGATAAGTTGTCAACAATAGAATTGCGGCCAGACACGTCGGTCGCTGTGTGGTCCTGCTTGCTTAGCCACGATGCATACAATCATGAGAACCTACCTACTCTCTACTGTTTGGTTAACGGCTCCTGACCTGACTAGGTACCTAACTACCTGATCCACGTCACAGAATAACAATCATAGTTGGTGCCTTCACCAATTCGACCCAGTTGTCGAAACAATCAATACTGCACATACGCAAGCTACTTCAAAGCTTTTTAGGCAACTGCGCCTCAGTCGTAAAAGGATTTAGCCTGGGTTATTCGGGGATACCGCAGCTTTTCATCAGCGAAATATCTTTTGAAATAGTTTGAGAATATAAGTTACATGATTACTTTAAAGCTAAGCATTAAAAAAAAATTATATCAAGTTCTTTGCAATATCTTGATATAAAGATATAGAATTAAATCACTTTGAAACATTTTCTAAAGCCTTTTTTTAGTACTTATCTTTCACAATACAGCTTTCACGTAAATTATGTGTGTACCCACGGTATATGTGATTAATTTTAAAATAATTATGTTCTTACCCGGAAAATCTAGACTGTCTTATTGTGAGAACGTCTGTGTTATTATAGTAATCAGATGTTCTCAGGCACTGACGATTAAATTTAATTATTATTTTAACACGCTCTAATCGTCGAAATAAATCTACGAACTCAACAATGAGTGAAGTCCATACTAATATTATAAATGCGAAAGTAACAGTCAAAATATGTTCTTGCTACCAGTACAGTAATTAGTTTATCACCAGAATTAGTAGAACTATGCCGATACATAACGGAACATTAAAAAAACACAAATTGAGAACCGCTTCTATATTGAGATCAAAAACTGCACTTAAATTACTTTCTCTGTTAGGTCGTCTAATTATGTCTAAGGTCTAATTATGTTCTTACCCGGAAAATCTAGACTGTCTTATTGTGAGAACGTCTGTGTTATTATAGTAATCAGATGTTCTCAGGCACTGACGATTAAATTTAATTATTATTTTAACACGCTCTAATCGTCGAAATAAATCTACGAACTCAACAATGAGTGAAGTCCATACTAATATTATAAATGCGAAAGTAACAGTCAAAATATGTTCTTGCTACCAGTACAGTAATTAGTTTATCACCAGAATTAGTAGAACTATGCCGATACATAACGGAACATTAAAAAAACACAAATTGAGAACCGCTTCTATATTGAGATCAAAAACTGCACTTAAATTACTTTCTCTGTTAGGTCGCATGCCAGTTGCCATACTTGCCGTGATCAGTCAATAGTCACTTAATTGCATTGCATCTTACTGCAATTACAACCTCTCGGCTATTCAGGTTATCGGTAAAATTAGTACTCGATTAATTATTACGCCGGATAAGGTTATTTATATGGATGACCGTACTAATTCATGGTCACTGGCCATTTGCATTTAAGTTCATACAAAATAGGGTTTTCTTCGGTCAAAGACTTAAACACTTAAACCAACTACGGGTAAAAACAATACTACCCTAAAAAGTCGAGAAAATCATCTCATATCATTGTATTACTGTGATATCACACATCAATAAATTCCTTGGGTCATCACATAGAGAACGAAATAGACAATCCCAAAATCGAATAAATTATA
This sequence comes from Falcaria lacertinaria, assembly GCA_951449985.1. Taxonomy (NCBI): domain Eukaryota; kingdom Metazoa; phylum Arthropoda; class Insecta; order Lepidoptera; family Drepanidae; genus Falcaria; species Falcaria lacertinaria. Next base: position 7,433,946 of record OX602118.1, on the reverse strand, counting down.
ACATTGAAGTACTTTGCATACAGGCTTTTGCGTATCAACACACCATTGACGTCGGTCAAAGCGTGCGCACTTAACCAACGCCGTTTGCAATTCAAATAACCGATTGTAATTACAATGGTATGCAGGTACTTTTAATATTATGTCCATGGGAATAACTTACTAATAAGCCTTCTATTTAATTAGTAGACACGACGATTTTATTGTCCTGTTCGATGACAGATGATTCTTCCTCTACTCGAGCACCACTAATAAGTTCGCAAGAGCATTTAAAAGTAGAATCTTTTACCTCAATAAGTAGAATAGTGGAAATTTTAATTAAGCTCCAAGTTACCTGAAAGACACTGGTGCCAATTCTGTTGTACAAAATTACTAAACTTAACTGATTTGACATGTCTAAAAGTCTTGCTATCCCTTTCTTATGTGCGGGGTTAAATAAGGATGGCAATATTTTTGAACCTGTCAAATTAGTTAAGTTTAGTAATTTTGAACAACAGAATTAGCACCAGTGTCTTTCAGGTAACTTGGAGCTTAATTAAAATTTCCACTATTCTACTTATTGAGGTAAAAGATTCTACTTTTAAATGCTCTTGCGAACTTATTAGTGGTGCTCGAGTAGAGGAAAAATCATCTGTCATCTAACAGGACAATAAAATCGTCGTGGCTTCTAATTAAATAGAAGGCATTCCAATGCTTATTAGTAACTTATTCCCATGGACATAATATTAAAAGTATCTGCATACCATTGTAATTTTGAACAACAGAATCGACACCTCTGACTTGAAAAAATAAAACTTATGACAATTCACACACACAAATAATATTGGCTGACGTTTTCCATGTATTGTTTGTTTTGGTAGATCGTTGCGTTGCGTCATATAGCTGCGTCGACGCATGTTTTCATTACACACACGCTTCGAATCTGTCATCCAATATAACTTTAAAATTACGTAACAAATGACACGGCCGCTGAAATAAAGTATTCCTATAAACTTGGCCGATGCCCAAAGCATGCACGCAGATGCGTCCCTGTCTTTTTCCACTCCGTTCTATTTTTGCCCGACCTATTTCATAGGTAGGTATTTATTTCATCATTTTGTAATAATTCCGCGACAACAATACCCAAGAGGTCATACAATGCGATATATCTGCGAAGATATATCACTATGTCGTCGACTTTCTACTGGAAACTTTGTAATTATTCATGTCAAGTCAACTTTGCTGACAAATGAGAACCCTGTCTCTGTTTACTTGGAGCAAACTGGGTAGTTTTCCATTAAGCATGCAGTGAAAAACACAAGTTTCGATACATGATGTTGTGAAAAAATACGCACTTCATACCATCTAACTAAAGCGAAGTATGGACATTCAGAAATAAGAAGTTTCAGAAATAAGAGTATTCGGATTTCATAGCAAATCAAATGTTGCTATGATATCCGGCTTCGTTTTATTTACTTGTCTATGATTTAATTAGAACCACACTCTTAAAGCGTTATCAGAGAAGAACTCCGGCGTCTGATCAACTATTCATAGACAATGCAGCCACGGAGTATAGAGCGAGCTGCCTTATTTGTTATCAGTGTATCCTACTCGAACAGAGAAAAGTAATCAAGTAATTTCCAATGTGTGTCGACGTTCATCGACAATACATTGGATTTGTTCCGAAACGAATCGCATTAAAATGCAAGTTGATTGGTTTAACATTAATCGGCGCCTCGAGGCCGCGAACGTTCGTTGCCCCCGCTTGGTCGTGGTGTGGTATTCAGTTAGCACATGCGTACAGTCGAATAGCAAGGGTCACTCCACTGAATGCAGTGGAAATATTTTTAGCTTACCCACTCTCTCCTTGCAAGGTCTCAGATGCAGTCAGTCAGTGGTTTAACTTACCGCTTATATCACCTTTTTTATACCATTAAGGTGGCACAAAAGCATACGGCCCACCTGATGGTAAGCAGTCACCGTAGCCTATAGCCGCTAGCAATACCAGGGATATCACTAACGCGTTGCCAACTCTGTTGTTCATGAGGACTCAAAGTGTCCGCAGCATTACTACAAGCGCAGCGTATCGTGGAGCGAGCACCTACTCGTATATACTTGATTGCATAATGAAGTTTTATCAATTAGCTTAAAATTTGTTAGAATCCCCTAAGGTGTTATTTGCACAGACGACCTTTATAATGTACTTGCCCCGGGTTCTCACGGGTAGGCATTTGTCAAATAGTTTGTCTAGTAAAATATATATATATAGCCTATGTTACTCAGTGATAATGTAGTTTTTTGAATTTTTTGAAATCGGTCCAGTTGTTTCGGAGCCTATTCAATACAAACATACACACATACAAAAATTTAAATCATTCATCTTTATAATATTATAGTATAGTATAGATAAAAGGTTCCCAAACTTTTTTCCTTGTAGACCCCATTCAAAATTTTACTGCAATGAAAATTTTGCAGTAGTCCGCAAAACTTTTACCATATTCCCAAAACTCGTAATAACTGTGAAGATTAGATCTAACGATGGACATTTCGGTGCTTCACCATCGAAACCAGATACATTTGCGTGGACCCCAATTACAAACTCGTGAATACCCCCATTTATTTTTCACGGCAACGTAGACCCTCATCTAGTCGCCCGTAGACCCCATCTCGTCGCCCGTAGACCCCCATCTGGTCGCCCGTGGTCCCCTAGGGGTCCACCTGGACCACTTTGGGAATCACTGGTATAGATTATTAACCTGTTTTACAAATAGTCAACTACCAATCAAGTCATTTCCTGCTGGTACTTCCTTCCTATTTCCTCATATCCTCTAGGTTACAAACATATTTTAAACAATTTGACTCTTTGAGGTGACCTCAATGAGGTGGGTACGTCAAATACTTTTACTTTTTTGCCGTAGGTAGGTATTTTATGTGAGCTTCTGCATTTATTATATTAATGTATGTAAATTATAATTTTAGTAAAACTTTCAACAGCTGTAAGTAAATTCCATTATTGTTCTTTGATTCAACTCTGAAGCGGTGTATATTTCACAGATATCGTTGGTCCTTCACTGACTACCGTACAATGTAAAGTACCTTTTAAAATACCTCATTCTAAACAAAATTTTAGTATCAGTACACGATCGTAGGTATCGAACGACGTTGTAAGATTTTTAGCTCCAAGCTTCTGACCAGACGATTTATCGTGAAAGTAAAATATTCAATTTAAGAATCGATTTCAATCGACTAATGATAAGAACAGACACTAAAAATAAGTTTTTATGCAAGGTACTAATTTCCCTCGACTTCGTGCGCGTGCAACTAATTTTGTTTACAATTTCATGGGTATTTTTTTACGCGCAACCTTAATTATATTTCCAAATTAGAATTACCTAAGTTACGCCTTATAGCATCAGCTATCTGCCACTAATGGTCCAGTTCAAATAGAGACAGCTCTTTCGGAGATTTCCCAGAACAAACAGACCGACATCGCGACAGATGAAATAAGTCATATCAATTTGTATAAATATAAAAATCTTACTGCTTGTCTGATAAACTATATGTAACTCTGTTCATTGAATTAATAGTTAAATGAATGAACCAGCGTAAGCTTGTAATCGACTGCAGCCGTGGCCTTAACATTATGTTAATCAACGTCGACAGACGTCGTTAGTCGCCCGTGTCTCTTCTACCGAACAAAACTAGTTCCTATTTCTCTTATTACGTTTTGTATTACTTTTATTACAGTGAAGTTTTAAATTATTCTAACAGAGACTCCTGAATGGGGTTGATAAATTAAATACACTTATTTTAGTTCAGAGCGAGTCGGCGTTTCCCATATCCTTATGTTTCAGCTTTTAATTGTTAACTAGTGAAATTTATTCAATCAATTTGGGACATTATATATTCAGAGTTCAAATGCAAGGTCAGACAGCAGCTGGTTGGATTTTCTTTGCTTTAAAATTGATAGCCGGCATTTATAAGAACAGCCAATGGTTGGCTGTTTGTCACTTTAGTCTCTACAATAACTTTTTGTGATATGCCTGATTTCATTTTACTATGTGTTATTTTATTTATATTACATTTTTATATTATATTTTATGACTGTTTCGCTTCAGATTTTGCCTTTTTTATATTAATTAATAGTAATTATTTAGTGCCCTATTTATCAAAATAACTGTATTTCACGTACGCTGTGATTTCCTATAATTGAGGTAACTTAAGGCTTTTGTATTTTTGTCTAGCTGTAAGATTGTTAATTTGTGTTCTTGTTGAAATTCCAAAAAATAAATAAATATATTAAACTTCGGTTTGAAGACAAATAGGTGCCAAAGTTCCAACTATGTCATGTGTGACATGATACCATACCTCTGTATGTATAACCCATCTGTATGTAGGTCCCATCAGGGGAATCATGTCACTCACTTGTGTACTATTGATAGGTAACTTTATTATAACGACTTTTATTTTATCTATACTATCTATATACCCAAATTGTAAAGAGTTTCCTCATTATTTTGTGTAATATTATAAAGAGAAAACATATTATTATTTGTAATTTTAATAAACTCTAAAACTACTCGACCGATTTGAATAAATATTTCACCAGTAGAAATGCATCTTTGAATTCTTTGATTATCAAAGAATTGTATATTATTACTGAGTAACATATGCTATAATAATATTGCTACGCGAGGGATAAAGCTAGTATTTTATATCATGGCATGTATAATTTCTAATGACAAGTGACATTCAGGTCGTGGTGTCGCGGCTTGAGGACACATCGACATGTAATAAAAAAACACTGTTATTTTAATTAAAAGCTTGCCAACAACTAACTGTATTCTAATTAGTTCTTTCATTTATCAGAGTTGCCGACACTAAATTAGCTTTAAGTTTTTAAAAATAAATAATCTCGTTTCAACATTTACTTGAAATTATATTTTTTACCTCGTCCGAATACGATCGAATAAAGTCGTGTAACTCACATAAAATGATATATTTTTAACTGCGTTTAAAAACGAAACTGTCGTGAAAAATGCAACTAGGTTTACAGTTATGGTGCAATGACCTATTCAGATGTGGTTTCGTGACGTTGGATAGACGACCGTTCAGTAAAGTTAGCACTGGCTTGATAATTATGTACTCATTCTTTTGTGACCTACATAAATAAGATTTGTTTTAGGGTCGGCATCACGGGTATGATATTGATACCCCTGGGTGTTGCAAGCGGTACGGTAACCGCTTACCATCAGCCTGGCCGTATGCTTGTTTGCCACTTTAGTATTATAAAAAAATCTTAATCTCTAAAGAAATTTCCAAATATTATGTGACATTAGTTGCTGGATATTTGAGCTTTGTAAGAGTGATAACCTACATTACTACGACTATATTTGGATTTCACAGGATTGAAAAGTTTGCTTTGGCCTACAGTGGGATAGAGCAATAATAATGATTTATGAAACAAGATTCAAAGGACATTATTCAAGCGAAGATAGTGAAAACGTGAGAATAGACAAACAACTCTGGTTGTCACGTGGCTGCGACTAGTCTATTTTGAATCAAAACATAAGTATTTGATATGTTGGAATTCGCCAGTTTGTCTCGGACGCAACATGACGACTTGCGCGGCGAGGGTGTGGTCTATGGTCGTTGCCTATAAATAGACTGCGCACGAGACTAACCTGGACCTTTCCGACGTTAACTTCCTGGCTGGAGCCCATCTTGTTCTCGCCTTAAAGTTTTCGGAACTCACGCTACAAGAGACTTCTTAAAAAACAAAACTGGACCAGATCTTTCCGATGTAAGCATCTATCAAATAGCTTGACGAGAGCATTGAATTTAAAACACGGTACAAGTTTTGGCTACAAAAATGTAACAAATGATACAATGTCCCATTGTCATACTAAAATTCATGATCATTGATCATACGACGATTCTAAGCAATCTCCAAAAATTGATATCAGGTACCTTGTCTAAGTTATATCCTACTTACCTAACAATATGAAATTACCCAATGAATATGAATATTAATAGCTTTGTGTTGCTTTTGTGTATAAATGTTACAACTAATTTATTCCAGCAGCACGTGAAATCCATTAGTTGGAGCTAGGTCTGCGTAGTACATTACGTTTGCCCTTGAAAGGATAAGAGTTCGATGATCTTGTGGTACCTAACGCTTGTGAAGCTGGTTTTTTTTTTCTTTACTTCATGAAAGCAGTGGCAAAACCAACTTGGTAGCTTTAATTTTGATATTTGTAATTTCATACATTATAATGAATAAATTATTTTTGATTTTGATTTATACATACCCCAAAATCTTCTTTGATAGCCTCAGTGAGCGATCCCCCGGAGAATATGATTCCGTCGACCATCACGTTGCAGAAGAACGACGCGCCGACAACCACCCATCCCCAACCGCCATCCGGGGGCACCACCTGAGAATAGCACCACAATTATAACTCTTGTTATAAAACCACGGGAGTAGTTTAAGGGTCGGCAACGCGCGAGTGATACCCCTGGTGTTGCAAGCGTCCATAGGCTGCGGTAACCGCTTACCATCAGGCGGGCCGTATGCTTGTTTGCCACCTTAGGCGCATAGTTTTTTTTTTTTTTTTAATACCACTATGAGTTTTCGGCATACCTACTATGAGGTAGACAGAAATATTACAACACCTGAGATAATTTAGTGCCAACGTGATAGACGGTGTGATTGTGAGTCCATCTCCTTGGCACTACACCTTGAATTTTTTCTCAGACGTATGCAGGTTTCCTCACGATATTTTCCTGCACGGTAAAGCTCTTGGTGTGACTAATCACAGAATGAAAGATAAGCGAGCAAAAAAACTTCACCTTTATAATATTAATATTATATTAGTTTAGATAGAAATACTTGGAAGTATTTAAAACATACTTGGAAATTATCCACACCATACACATCGGAATAAGGAGATCGAACACCGGTATCACCACTATTAAGGTCAGTCATTTTACGAGTATAATTTTATTATAAAAAAAATGTGTGGAGCCATCTTGCAAAGTAATAAATTAAATTTACATTAATATTTGATTTAAATTAATACATTGGTATCACTCAATTCATACTTTGATTACTTATCTTTAGCTTGACATTTGCTTGACATTTCACTGAAGTCAAGTTCAAAGAGGTTACTTAGCATTGAAACTTGTCTATAAAATGGTCCAAGATCCCAGAGCTCCCAGACCTACGTGATTTTATCAAGGCTGAATTTTTTATATGTTATATGGGGGTTTGTTAATAATAATAACCAACATTCGTTATAGTTTGGTATAGAAATCGCCTAACAGTAATTTATGCAATCGTATCTCAAATATGTATGTAATATAATAAATAATTAAATCATTAAAATAGAACTAAAGACCTATATATGTGTATGTGTATTTTTCAATACAGTTTTCTCCGCGATTGAGTTTATTGGAAATATACTCTAGTATACATACTTTAGCACTACCAAACAAAATCTATAAAAAGAAATAAAAATGATAGGCTGTTCTTAGATTTATTTACGATCTAAATCATAACATTTTTCAAAATTCGATTTTTATGGTTGCACTTTAAATTTTTTGTATTCAAGTATTGTCTTGTTGGTTGAACCTTAAATATTTAGTAAGAAGCACGTGCCAAACACGAGTGCGGACCACGCTATGATGTCCACCAGACACATGGCGACTTTGTGGAGGACCTCCTTGCGCTTACTCCACATTCTAATAAAGGCCATTTTACTTTCAGTCTAAAGTTCAAAGCAATAGGATCAGAATGGACATAGTTATCTCAGCAAAAGCCAACGAAACGGTAGTCAGCAGGCAAGCGTTCACTAATTTCTCAACAATCCTTCGAATAGCTCTCCGTCTCTTCAAATTCTTTTCTATGGCTGTCATTGTAATTGATATTACTTTCTTGGTGTTACAAAGTCACTTGCCGATGTAGTGTAGTGTTGTTTTTGACGTTCCTCGATGCTCATTGATTCATTGTTGGTAAACAAAGTACGGTCGTGTGTTCTTGTTTATTTGGTAGATTTCGTATCCACACAACTACAGGTTTCCACACATTCCGATTTCGTATCAATGTTATCAGTTTGAACAGCTTGCCGGCGGGCCGACAAGTCGACCTTCTCGAAGCCAAGTATAACTTTGCAGATATGGATGCCGACTACAATAGCTATAAACGTATTAATATATGTCAAATATGACATAGCCAAAGGTATTTAGAAATAATGGAGGCATTTCGCTGTGCCCCATTTGATTTGTTTTAGTGAAATCTGTTGGACATGTTAATTTTTTTCATGTCACTGTACTGTCACATAACGCTGTTACATTTTGTTTTAAATTGAAATTGAAAGAGGTAGCAACGTAGTACCTACGTTTACTTTTTTATTATTTCGCGTATTACCTTTTTAATTCTACTTTTACATTTGGTTTGAATGAAACGTTCTCCTGTTCGATTTTAGTAGCTTGTACAAAACTACGAGTATAAGGAGATTTTCCAATATACTATTGAAATGCAAGTTATTTATTTGTGAATTACGTGTCAGTTCTCTTTAGCTATCATTGTTCCTAGAGTTATTATATACAGACTAATGTAGAAAAACGAAATATTCAAGTTGTCTGGTAACCAAAGTGCAAAATTTGCTTAGTTTGGGACTAGATGTCGATGACCCATAACATAACAACTATAAAATAGTACATACAAGTGCTGCCTCAGGCTCCGTGTCCTCACTGGGGCTGTCACTCCGCCCCAGCCCGCTCTCGTCCGAAGAGGGTGTCTCGAACGGACGCTCGTCTGTCGCCACTCGCAACACCATTGTTGCTCAACTGCAAAAATACAAATGAAAATTATAATTACATAATAAGATAAACATTTTTTTCAACTTTTTTTTATACCACTAAGTTAGCACACAAGCATACGGCCCACCTGATGGTAAGCGGTCACCGTAGCCTATAGCCGCTAGCAATACCAGGGGTATCACTGACGGGGTGCCAACCATGTTGTTGATGAGGACTCACTGTGCTAGCAGCAATTCTACTAGCTCAGCGTATCCCCGTGGAGCACTGGCAACCTTACTTACCGCAGAAACACAACACTACATCAAGTAGTGTTATTTCACTGCGGTCTTCTGTAAGGCGGAGGAACAGTCCCCAGCTTAGAAAAACTCTGTGGTACAGGCTGGGATTCGAACCTGGGCCCATCAGATGACAGGCCTGTTGCTTCAACCACAAGGCCACCACGGCTTTCTTAGAACTGCATACCATACACTTATAAAGTTTCAAATCGATATGATATTTTGAATTAGCTTATAATCTATGTCCTATATTTGTTAACTTCCATACTTAATTTGTTAGTTACATAACAGTGTATGCTAATAAAAGCGTGACATAATATTGGATTATCTTCAATTATTTCAATTCTAGGTTTAATTCTAGGTCTTACTGATCTGTTTGCTTCGATCCATCATCTTTCCTATTAATATTATGTCCGCATATATGATAATATACGCCTTCAATCGACTACAAGTTTATGATATTTATGGTATAATAAATATGGAAACCCATTTATACCGACGAAAGTTTTACTTTACTATTCACTTAATAGGTAAAGGTAATCAATAAAATCCCCAGGTACCAATGCAATTATGGATGATATTAGTCGTAAAATCGAGTTTCACACTATAAGTATCATTTTATGAGACTGCGACGCAATTTTATTACTCTGTGCTATGCTATGATAGAAGTAATGCTGCTATTTTATTATATTGCAGTTTAAAAGAAGCAATTGCATTTTGGCGCTCGACTTTGCGTCACGAAACGCTTTTAACTTTTAATTTAGCTTAAGTATTTATATTAATCAGGTATTGAAAGCGGGCGAATAATAATATTTTTATTGGATGATATATCATCTTTCATTTTAGATTTACAAAGACGTAGAAATAACTCTATAACCTCACATTTATATTATATTTACCAACCACGTGCTCGTTATGTTCAAGTACTATGTTCAGCCGGATTATATTATTCACTCGGCGGTTCAGCTGTCTAAACACAACACAAGTGCACAATGGTTCGTTAAGTGCCGATGTGATGTGACGCAACTATTTATAATTTATCGAATTATACAAATTCGCATCCAGTTAAAACCGAATTAGGTTGACTGTACGTCTGTGACCAATTGATCATTAAATTGGTAATTATTTAGTTTTTGCTACAGCAGACCAACAGTGTGGACATAATCGTCTTACAAACAGAAATATAATTTTAAATTAACGTAGTTTCCTCCTATATTTATTCATAATTCATAAGTCTTTGTTAGACGTAAAGCGAAGCAGTACACCTCGACATAAATTGCACGTCATTATATTTTATCCAGACGGAGAACAAAAGTAAGAAACAAGTTACGTTAGCTAATGATCCTTAAGTTACTTCTGTCATTTCCACATTCAGGATAAGCGACCCGCGAGTGTTCCATAGGGCATAGGCAACGGTAAAGGAAAAGGGTTTTGATTACCATCAGGCGGGCCGTATTCTTGTTACCACCTTAATGGTAAGTATAATAACCTCGACCCAGACAGTTAGCCATGAATGTCTAGGTAAGTTTACAGGGGCCGGTTTAGCTATTTATAGAAAGCCCACAACTCTCAAGCGACATTTCAATGAGTTTGCCATACGCCAGTTATTTTGTGTTCTCTTTGTATTTGTCGTCTGCTTGCTTACACGGGTGCCTTTTCTAATTTAAAATGCATATATGTTATGATTCATCAAGGTTTTATTCAAAATTATGTGGTTTGAGTGTAATACGCAGCATTTGAGATCGTTTTTTAATCAGTAGTCTTAGCAAGAACAAATTTTGACTAGGTTTTCGTATCACTGTCGAATTTTTTAGTATGGGAACATGAACAGTGCTGCGCTGGCGAAAGGAGGAACTAAAAATTCGTAACAAAATTTTGGCATTTTGGAAGTCACGTTATCGTATACATAGTAATAGTATTATCTGAGGATATTAAAACCTCTGCATTGGCTAATAGAATCTCCCATTCGTAAGAAACAGTGTCGAACGTATATACCACATCACTCATAACTGCCTAATGACTTCAGTAATTAGTCCCATTTGAAATTAATATTTTTCCTTGACACTGTTTTTGTACAAGTTTAAAAAATATTTGTATTTAACCGAATGTTTTCGCCATTAACATAAATATTGTGAGTAGGTTGGTATATTGATTATCATTGTTTAAGTAGGTATCGTTTTCTATCCAACATTGGGTTTTTTTCCCCGATTTGACCCAATGTTCTTTTTATGTATTAGTTTGTTTTTGTTATGTCAGTAAGAATACCTCATTAATTTGCATTCAATCTTAAATACAAGTGACAAATCAATTACCAAATAATCAAGGTATAGGTATGTTTTCGAACGAACTTATCTTCGTAATAACTTACATTGTACACTCATCGAACGAAAATGCTAAGCACTTAGTAAAATATTCCAATCTCACATTGTGGACACCAAAGCTGCCATTTGTAAAGAAACATTATTCAAAGTAAGATTTGAAATAGAGAACGTCAACATAATTTTTCATCGTTTCCGAATGCAACCTGACTGCCTATTCAGGTATTCGATCGTTATATAAAAGAACCACGATATCTTAATCGAGAAAATTTTAATAACATCGTACTGGTGAATATTTCAGAACTATTTGGTGATCTGCCTTACTGTTATGTCGATCTTACAGGTCTAAAATGTTATGCCTGAAACCGCTATAGGAACACTAAAAAAGTTTACTCAAACCCCGGTTGAGTAAACTTTCTTTGGCGGGTTATAGTACTGTTCTTTACACCAAATGGTTTTTGACAAAAGTTCTTAAGTCTGCTGTGTGATTTGCTATTCGGGTCGTCAGTTGAATTAAGTACCTACCTACGCATGATGCGTAACCTTAATTCCTTGTACACTGTGTACTCAACGAAGCATGGTGGATTGTTTTGTGCATTCTTCCCGCGCAATTAGGACGTGTCTTGATACTCGAGTTGCAGGCGCCGGCGCCGCCTAGGGTTGCCATTTCGAGATTTAAAAAGTCCTGATAAAATAATGGTAATTTCCGAAATAGATGGGCCATCTACAACTTGATGGTTTACGGTGAGATGTGACTTATAACTGATTGAACTTTACACATTCATTTTATTTCATACAATATAAAGAAAATTAATTAAATATAATACAAATAGAAATGTCTCATCTCATAAAACTGTGATAATTCGATAAACTTCTTTAAGAATAAAATATATACATAAAAGTTAATTATGGTGCACCATAACAGGGTAAGTAATTTCATCCAAAATATTTTATCTTAGTAAAAAAAACATTTTTTAAACTCGTTTTCATTACTTCTATGTATCTATCAAAACGCAATCTTTCAACGTCATTCACGCGACCTCAAAATTTTCCCACGTATTAAGGAACAATGATAATACAATAATTTTTCCAGTAACCAGGATCAAATTCCTTATAACCAGGATCACCATGATATATAAATTTCAAAGCGTGTTTTTTTAAATTGTGAATTAGATTGAAAACGGCAGACGGAAAGCCCAAAGATGCCCAAAATCCGGACATATAAGGAGTGATCTGATGTAACCCTATGTCGGCGTCAGTGTCGGCGCCAGCGCACGAACCGAATAAATATTCTCCACAACATGCGAAAGTTAATGCGGAATTAATTAATTATATGTAATACCAAATCGAGTTCAGGTACATTCTTGTTCTTGTGTTAATTCATGGTGATCACTGATCATGTCTGAACATTGGTATTTTCAATTTTGTAGGATTGTGACAAGAACTAGGCATTTAGCGTAGCTGACTCATCTCAACAGTTTGTATAAATATACATATATAGATATCATCAAGCCAAGTCTCTCACGCACTGGGTAGGCAGGGAGGATGCCCTTTCATTCAGAATATGCAAACTTCTTGTGTTTCTTCTACATTCTTCAATCTCTTCATACATGCCCGCCGGCTGCGACTGCGATTACTTTTAAACTATGTTTATGTAGTCTTTAAGGACTCAAATGAAGAATTATTTAATAAATCACTAGCAAATTAATCAATAGTTTTACAAATAAAACCATGAAGTGCACATCTAGTCTAGAGTGATATAAGTAATAAAATGTTAGTTTCTTCCACTTTAAAAATGATAATGCTTAGGCAACTCGTTTAAGTCTTTTCTTACAAGATAATTGTTCAAAAACAATTTTGTAATAATTACATTGAAATGTTGTAATAGCAACCTCTGAATGCAGTGTTGTAAGACGTTACTTCAGTAAACTAGCTTAGCCCGCGATTTCATTTGTGTTCCTACGATATATTACGTTATCGATTTACGCGGTATCGATTTTGGAAGCTCTCAAAATGCTAGTTTCTTCCGACAACTACTATCATAATCACACATCTAACGTTCACTTGCAAATATTCTAAAATGATATATATAAACCTTTTTCGTGACAGCCTGTCCATTAGTAGTTACAGTTATAGACAGAACGGGTGAAGGATTTTAAATTAAAACCTTTAAATATTATAAAACAAATTCTGTCTGTATGTATGTGTCTGTACCAATGAACGGAGTGATTAATGAGAAAGACTTAATGTATAATTATTTAAAGTTTTGTTTAAATTGGTTGAAATATGACGATGATTGTTGAAGATGTCGGAAAAAATCATGCCGCGCGGATAAAACTCTGCGAGCAGTCGGGATTGACGCAACAGCCTGATACGAAAAAAATATTGCCTTAAATGCTTTGCTCACGTACGAAGCCGGAACGGGTCACTAGTGTGTGTGTAGTAAGAGTTTGTCACGTCGTCGGGTTGTTACCACTATGACCCTCGACCCGGCGTCAGTGTAGATCACGTCTCAGGTCACGATAGCGCCACAGTAGCGCCACGATAAAGCCACTGTAGCGCCACGATAGCGCCATGAAAGTGATAAGGGTGGACGTGGCGAAGCTAATGTTACTTCAGAATAATATATCGTAATGGCTGATGTGACCATTATTATTATGTGAAAGGTTCTAAAAGGAGGCTTAAACGCAAATGCATTGTATCGACCAAACAGATAAAAAATACCCATATTAATTAATGAGCGTTTGGTAACAAATGCAGCACTTACGAATTAAAACATATATTTTCTATAAACCTAAAATTTTAAATTTATAGCCTTTTCTATAAATCTATAATTTCTGTAATACCATAATCTAACCAAGGTAAGCTTTCATGAGTAGCGGTCGATAACCGATAACGTATCTTATCAACTTCATCATATAAAGCTGTACTTCAATGGAAAAATAGGCGTAAAGATCGAATTGCAATTTATGTGCTATTGGGTATCAGAAGTTAAATAAATGTGTTGGGTATAAGAATTTAGAACTTCATAAGTGCCTTATTAGGGCCTAAGCTGAATAAATGATTTTGATTTAAATATAGAACCGTAGCAAAATAATTGTTATTTTGTATCCTGATTCCTGAACTAGGAATTATCAAACCTTTTAAAGACCTAGATATAAGTCATGAGTCAATTGATGGCATGACAGGAAGATTTTTTTTGGAGTTTTTTTTTATTTATTACCAAATGAAATAGATGTAACATAATCATTACAAAATTTAAGACCAGAAAAACCACAGAGATTTAACAAAACTGTTGTTATCAGTTTATGTCTCGTACTTTTAGGTGAATGTCTTGATTCTGGGTGTATTTTTTTTAGGTTTATCTTTTTTAATGGTTAATATTAGCGCCACATAGTGCGTTGCATGATATACTTTTAAAGATTTGATTCAAATTGGCGCAATATATATGGCATGCTTAATTATTTATATCCTTGCCTAACTATTTAGGTATCATCAGTTTTGTACTTAGCCCATTCTGCGCCAGACACTATAGTGCCAGATGTTCTCAAAGTGTTTTGTTGTGGGATAAGCCATTATTATATAATGTACCTAAAATAGCAAGTTTATTTCAATAAAAAGAATAGTAGTTACGTGGTCAATTAACTCTGGTAAATTTTCCACGTAAATATTTATAGTATCACTATATTATTTCCCTATAGTTAATTACTTAATAGGTACAAAACAATACACAAGTTCGTTATCACGTTTTTGTTCGCATGTGGCGTTGTTTACCGCAAGCTCAGGCCATAATTCTGTATACATAATATAGGCAAACACAAAAAACAGGCCCTGAAACTGAGCTTAATTTAAAAATTACTGAGTTTGCTCCATACAAAAGTGACCATTATTTAAATGAAGAAAACACAAGCAATCTAAATTTATAAAAGCTCTAAAATTTAATTCGAACTAATTTTATAATTTATCAAGCTCAAAATTATCATGGATAATATTTACAACCAAATCAGTAGATTTAATAGACATAATCTAATTAGTTAATTTTGTATTACATTGTACCTTAAGTTATGTAGGAAAATCCCCTAGTAGTTTGAAGTCTTTAGATAAACAAGATGTTTCATTGGTCAATGGCCTTATCTTGGGACCCGTTGACCTCATCTAGGCGCCTTGCTCGGTCCTGACACCTGATAGCGGGTCCACAACAGATAGAATGCTCTCAAGCAACAACTATTATCATCATTGTCATTAGTAACATAACAATAATTATAATATCGTCACTCCTTGGCACAAATATTTACGTGGAAAGTTATTAAGATTGGCTATTATTTTAATAATATATGTATTATCTAATAACTAGCTTTTTCACGCGACTTCGCTCGCGTTACAATAAAGTTTCTTGAATCTTAACCACAAAGCTACCTACCGGGTCCAATTATAGCTAAGAATCACCCATAAAACCCTATAATAAAAAAAGTTTTATCAAAATCAGTCCAACCGTTCATGAAGATTAGAATTCTGGACACGGACACGGATAGAATTTTACGTATAAATATATAAAGCTTAAAAATAAGTCTAGATAGAAGAACTGTCAAGCAGTGTAGTCCTTTTACAAACTAATTATTTCCTGCCTTCGTATCGAACTCACGCAATTGTACCGAAAGAAATCAAAAACTATTAATAACAAACAGTAAAATGTATATATTGGTCATTTTGATACGTTAAACGCCTTTAGCGGTTACTTTAAAAAATATATTAAATTAAGCAACCGTTCCTATCAAACATCACAGATATTTATATCTAAAACCTTGTTGCAGATGAATTTAATAACGAATAATGTATTTGTGTACATTATAATCGAGGCGCGGCAGCAAAAACAACTTGGTAAGTTTGTAATTTGGAATTGAGGTAACTAATACGCTGAATTAACACTTTCATCTTAAAAAAGTGTTACCTTTTTAACCACGTGTGTGCAACCGCGGGTAAAAAGCTAGAAGACTAAATTTCATCGTAATTGTAAAATGCTATCTGCTAGGTAACTTATTCTACGTTAGAGATTTGCAGGCATTGCTTGGATGACTGGTGATTGTAATGAGTCTAGTGTTATACCTCAGAGTTGATAATATACTACGTACGTTTGGCTATACGAGTACTTGCCAAGTACTATTAGTTCTTACGTAGCCTAGTACAAAAGACAAAATACCTATATTACTATCGCATGTTTATTTCACTAAGATAAAATAGCCATATCACATTTACGTCTGATTTAATTTAATTATTCATGAACGTCACTTATACCTGTATATGTTATATTCTACATAGTGACAAGTTCAAGTCCACTATAATATCATTTATTGCTGGCCTGAAATTGACACTATTTCGCTTTGTTTATAGAGCTGATCACTAAGCTATTACTTGTTAGTTGCATACATTAAAGAGGCTCTATTAAAAAAATGAGTAACCATCCGTCTGTAACCTGTTAAAGTAAATCCATAAAGAAAATCCATGTTTCATAAAGATTTGCTCCAAATCTGAAAGTGCCGGCCAACGTATATTCTGTGCCGGTAGCAGGAACATTGTCGATAACGTTTTCGTATCGCCTTCGACTATTTTTGTATCGAAAAATGAACAGCGCTGCGGCGGTGAAAAGTGGAACTAAAAATTAGTGTGACAATTTTGACATTTCGCGTGTTACGTTTTTCGAACACGTTGTCGACAATGTTCCTGCTACCGGCACTGTTAGAGCTTGTCCGTCTGAGCATTTATTACTATGGCAGATCCAAATTTCATCATTTATATACAAACAAAGGATTACCTCTTCATAATAATAATATATGTAAAATACTTACAAAGAATTGGTATTCCGGTTTACTGATGTGATTTGGTTGAGAACAAACACTTTGTTTTCCATAAATTCGTTTATAATAACAACAATACTCACTACTTCAGTTATGTGTTATGAGGTAATGTTCCGTACTCTGAAAGGCGCTTGGCACTGATAACAGATTATCCTTGTTGTTTGAATAGGGGCTCAGCAGTTACTGAGTTCACTAGTGTCGCGATATTATGTTTATATATCGCATAATACTATGTTAATTGTCAAGTTCTATGCCATTCAAAACACCGGTAGAGCAGGTTTATAGATCGGGTAGACACACACACATTTAACTAGCGATTTCATGTGTTTTTTGTCTGCCGAATTTTCTCGATGTAAATAAACTCTTTTTGTATAACTTTGAGATATTGAGATACTTTGAAATTAAATATAAAATATAGATTTGTTATTTGAATGAGGCTGTTTCGGTTAATTGCTTTTAGCACAACATTCCCAAAAGCATCTGTATAAAAAAATACTTTATAATCTGTCTGTGATATCTGTCTGTTTAGAACGATCTTTCGTTCATTATGTTTGTTTGTCTATATGTCTGTCTGCGTATCTAGGATAATCTCCAAAACGGCTGAAGGGCTGAAAACATTTTTGACAGGACAAATAAAGGACATTACAGAGGTACTAACATGACAGGTAAAGGAATTTTCAGAAAGTAATCCCGGCAAGAGCCTCCACTAACTAGATTCCAGCACACGCAAAGCGCCACCGTGGCAGGGCTATGCGTCGGTGGAAGAGCGACCTGGACTCCTACGAGAAAGGCTGGACGTTGACAGCAAGCGACAGGGGGTTGTGGAGGGAAAGAGGACATGCCTTTGCCCAGCAGTGTGATATAGCGGGCTCAAAATAATAATAATAATCCCGGCTTTAAGCGACGCGGACCATGTGTATAGGAGACAACCGCCCGTAGACACAACCACAATAGCAGTACTCGATTCTTATAAATCACGACCTGAGAAGCATAAACATGACGATGTGGTTTCCATCTAGTTATCATAATATAATATACAATAACAATTTCTTTATAACAGATTGCTTGATGATGAACTGTGTTCATGATTTAAACATGTCAATAAAGAAGATACATAAGAGTTCTTATACCTACGTGGTCAAATCAAGTTGTACTTATATATGTTATTTTGTTATAGAATTTTAAAACAAGAAAATAACTCCATTCTACACGTGAGTTATTTCTTGTATTTTATTATCGTGTGGAATATTTAACATTCGAATTTAATTTATGGATATGGTATCCATGGATACAGCACAACTATATACCTACCATTTTTGGAAAACATCATACATATGTGTGTGTGTGTTACTACATCTCCACGATAGGAATAGGAATGCATCAGCCTAAATAGTGAGCTCTCATGATATACATAAAGCTCTAAATCCAGATTCGATAAAAATCTGTGGATTGATTCTGACGCTTTGAAAGAACTTAGTTTAAACCTCGTCCAAAAAAAATGCCCTATGCTGTCTGAGACACTTGCTTAACCATCTATGAGGTCGTCAAATCAATTTCTTTAGTGAGGAACTGAGGATGTTGTCGAAACAATTTTGTGTGGAGGCTACAGATTTATGCAAAATCGGTTGAGAATTTAATCTTTTTCCTTTTCCCCAGAAAGGACAAGAATAATATAAAATTTGCTTTATAGTTTCTGTGAGACGACGCAATTGTAGTTCCAGTCTTACTTTCCACACCCGCTGTGTAAAGGAATAATATTTGAACAAATGCAAAGTACTGTATACCTAAATTAAATATGTACGGTACAACTTTCAGTCGGGGTTTTCTCACCATCATTATTCAGTTGGCTTGATATTAAAATGTATGTAATTGTGAGTTTCAATGCAAATTCTACACAAAGAACACCTTTGACAGAATTACGTTCAATGGTCAATAACCAGAAATATTTAGTTGATATACATAAAATTGTGAATTCTATTTTTAATTACTTGTGTTTTGCACGAGTATAAATAAGACATCGCATTATATTTAAAATAACTTAACTATGTATTTGTTTTCCTATTGAAAATAATCGTTAATAATCTGAGAATTTCTGAAAAATGCTTAATTGAGCTGGAATTAAAGGAGTACTGCTTTATACATATAATGTGATGCACAGTAAAAACACATTAACATCAATAAAGAAGTAAACCTTTCATTTCAAACAATCCTTTCTATTTAAAAGATTACTCCACTTTTTTAATAATTATTATAATATCAAATCTTTTAGTTAATTATTTGTATTTTCAGATTTAAAACACTTTGAACCAACAAATTGTAAAGCCTAGCAAGAACCTCATAAGGCTGTGTCCCCACTCCATTTCAAATATATGGGCGTACTAAACCGATACGCCGCAAACTCAGTCGGCCGCTAAAAGTTTGCCTACTGGGGACACAGCCTAAGTCGGCGAGTCGGCGAGTGTAATTTGTCGCCTAAATACTTATTTAAATTGGGGGGTTGGTCTCGATGATTGATGCGAGTCAACACTGGTAGTGAGTATGATATAGTCTGCCAATTGTAAAGTAAACAATGAATAAATCAAGCGGACACACGGGTCTGGAATGTTGATCCGGTTCACGGCTATTTGCGCGCCGTTATCACTTTTCAACCAATCACTATCCCACACGTTAACAATAACGTGAACATTGATCACGTGACGTGCTATTACCCAAATAACTCCATTGACCCGGCTCGCTCAGGAGTTTGGAGGAACGAGGAACTGGATACACTAAACTACTTTCCAGTTTAATTTAATAGCGATTACAAATTTATTTGCGGTTCAATAACACAACATGCCTATGTTGAAACCGTAGCGTGGCAGCAGAAACAACATTGTATTGTCAAGCATTTTAAGGGTTCCGTACCCTAAGAGTAACCGACGGACCCCTATTACTAAGAGTTCGCTGTCCGTTCGGTCGTGTACCGTCTGTTTGATCAACTCGCACTTGGCCGGCTTTTCTGTCGCATTGCTTTCTCAATCTATTATAGGTGGTGTGTTTCTGGACCGCATATAAAGTTGGTAATAGTAATTATACTAAACTGGAATAAGGTATAGACATAAGAATAAATTAATTCTTATGGTATAGATTATGGTCTACCGTCAGTGTCTGCGCGTCCTATTCTTACTGCAGGTTCATTGTTCTCTTGATACAATAACAACTTACCGGCAGTTTCATGTAAACCACACATGCGTTATGAGTAGACCATAATCCATGGAGACTTAATGTCATATAAAAAGTATAGTACGGCCTGAAGCCTGTAGGCACATGTAGCCGGGGGCAATGTGGTTGAAGCAACGGCCTGTCATCTGATGGGCCTTAGCTTGAGTCCCGGCCTGAATCAATGAGTTTTTTTAAGCTCAAGTACGGTGATTAATCACACCATGAGCCAAAAAACAGAGCTAGAGCAAATTGGGATCTCCCGTGGGTTTTCCCATTAATATTGGAGCCGCCCGACTGGGAACTGTACGTCCACCTTACAGAAGACCGCAGTGAAATAACGCTACTTTCATGTAGTGTTGTGTTTCTGCGGTAAGTAAGGTTACCAGTAAGTAAGGTTGGTCAGAACGAAACTTAATTATTTTGGGGAAACAGTATAACACCTACATGGTCAGAGATATATATATATATATATGCGTCGGGTTAAAACCCGATGCACATTTAAATTAAATGACAGTAGTATACCTATCTGGTCTTCCTTATTATTATAAAAATTATATTAGTGATGTAGGGAAACCACGCCTGAGCTCACACCTGGGCGCAGGCCGTTCAACCGTATCATACTCATTTAAGCGGAAAAAGCAAATTATAATATATTTTGTATTCTAGGTAATCAATAAATTTGTCAGCCTTTTCTAAGAGGAAATCTTAACACATTTATTTAATAATTATTTAGGCGTGAAGCCTTCCCTCAAGGGTCCCCAAAGAAGTAGGCAGTGGTGTTAAAGCATCCACTTTCCACTGAAGATAATTTGATATTTTTTAAATGGTTGAAATGGTACACATGTAAAATATAAAGCACTTTCAATGTTGTATTATGTATACCAAAAGTTACAACTTCCTGTGAGACTAACTATTGTCCTCAAACAAACTAAATCGGAAAAAGACGCATTTAAAACCGTACTATGCTGTATCGGCTGACGGCTATTCAAACTGATTCCCATTATACTATTTATATTTGTGTTGTGGTTGCGTAGAAATATACATCATTGGCATTTTAAAATAAATAATTACAATAATAATTATTGACATAATGGTGTCGATTCTGTTGTTCAAAATTACTAATCTTAACTAATTTGACAGGTCTAAAAAGACTTACTATCCCTTTCTCATGTGCGGTGTTAAATAAGGATGGCAATATTTTAGACCTGTCAAATTAGTTTAGTTTAATGATTTCGTACAACAGAATTGGCACCATTGCCTTACTTAATCAATGTTTGCAATAATGTAATATTTTGTTAAAAATGTTTGTCTTTCACACTTCTTTATTAGTCCATCCATTTGTACACATTCTATATATGTACTACAAACATACACTACCTATGTGATAATGTGCCCAAAAACACAAATTGGTCATCATTATCGTTAGCACACAATATCATGCGCAGGATTGGTTGAGTTACATGGTGTTAATTATATTACTAACTTACATTATTACGAATGAATAAAATGCTGAATGCACCAAAATTTTAACGAAATCTTTTTAGCTTTAATAATGGGCTAATACACCGTCAGTCTAAGGGTCGATTTCTACTAAAGTAAGTATTTAAGATCTGAATGGACCATTTACACCCCTCGGAATTTGGCGCCAAATACTCCGATATTTATTTATCAAAGGTTCCGAAGACTTTTTTTGGGTGCGACGCCCTATCAGGTCGACACTTCCGAGAACAGAATGGGAACATTATTTGGGGTCCACAATTTTTTCTCAGTGTAATATATCATACTATGAATGAGACGGCGCTTATGTTTTTTTCTATGCATACAATTTTTAATGGTTCTCACACATCAACCCTCGCAGTGGAAATTACCCAAGTTAGTGAGAAAAAAATATTCAATCCCACTATGCTACCACTGTTGTAAATACGAACGTTTGTGTGAGTGTGTGTTTGTATCCTTTTCACGCCTCAAAGGCTGAATGGATTTACATGAAATTTGCAACAGAGGTAGCTAATAAGCTGGATTAAGATATAGGATACTTTTTATCCCGGAATATTGTGTGACTTTTGTACTGTGTAAGTATACAAAGCTTATACTACTATCAGTCTATCACTCACATAAGTGTTGCTTTAATAAACGTCAGAGCCGAAACGAGTCAATGCTAATGTCGGGGACAAATCAATTGAGCTAATCAATTGCCGATATAAGATATGGGTGTAGTAAGTAGATCTTGTGAATTGGGTGAAATTATGAACCGTCCTGTTGTTATGGTCTTAACAAGTATTCATAGTATTCTTATTGTGAATGCTTGTCCATAAATCGTTCTATAATTAAGAAATATGTATTATACCAGCATATTTATATACAGTGCCGGTATTACCTACCATACACAGGGCTTCCAGCTCGCTTCGCTTTTAATAAGTATAGCATTTTATTAAGACTGACAAAAAATAATAGAGGTAATGCGGGCTGTAAATGAAAATATGTGTAGTTCGATAATAAAAAAAAAACGTAATTTCAAATTAAGATTTATAACATAACTATTGTAACAATAATTGTTATGTTTTTTCGTTCTCGTACACTGTATTAATCTCAGACAAATTACAGATAATAATTTAACCGTCAGTTTCGCTCAATAGGTATCGTCGTCGACAAAATTACCTGCCTTGAGAAAAACGTGGCGGTCATGGATTCGGAATTTCCTAATTTGAAACTAGTTTGCTTAGTGACGTTTTTGTAGCATATTAAAGCACTGGCCATATAGATTTAGCTTAGCTTCGTTGAAAACTTGTTGCAGAGGTTATCGACGTCATTAAGCTAATCTAAATTATAATATTATTTTATTGTCAGTGCGTCATTTATCTGTATGCGTGTGTACTGCGTACATAGGTACGCGTCGTGATCAGATACCCATTGGCGCTAAATTTAGACAGTGAAGAAGTTGGTATTGAGGTGAAGAAATTGTGTTTGGCTTGGTTATAAAGTTTGCTGACCTGAAACTGTCTATTAATATACTTCGTCACGCTGTTTAAAAATGAATCTATCATTAGAATACAAGAACTACTTAGTTATGGACACGCAAAAGAGCTGATCACATAGAATAAAAATGTGTGTTCGTTGTCGTGTATAAAGAGCAAGGATTTGTATTTTGTTTGTAATGAATAAACTCAAAAACGACTAAATCCATTTTAAAGATTCTTTCACCAACAGAATGCTGTATTATAACTGAGTCATAATATTATATTGCTACGTGGACAAAGTCTCGTTGGAAAAGCTAGTTATTTATAAATTAAGAAAATTATTAATTTGTATTTGTTTGTTTTTCTTTAACCGTTCCATGAATGTGCTGTGCTTGTTGCACCAAATCTCTAAGTATTATCTCTAAGTAAAAACTCTAAGTGTTAGGTGCTTAATCTATTCCGGAGACAAGACATGGTGTGTGGTCTAAGATTTGCAGTTTTAGATAATGATTGTGTCGCTTCGCTTATGAGATCACTGCTGATAGGCTAGAGCTCATGTTCTCCAAACATTTACTTCTAAGAATATCTCAGATTTTATGACAAGGCACAATTTTATATTCTATAAGTATCACGTGAAGTCTTTGGAGTATTTCCGCTGCATACAATTTTCTGGAATTTACGTTACTTACCATAACCATTTTTTTATCGTTAGTGGCTGTATATTTACACTAAGAATGGTATCATAATATTAATGCACGCAGGCCTTCGTAGGCCTTTTAACGAAACCTTGTTCATGTTGACTGTATAACATAGGATACTTTTTATCCCGAAATTCAGCACGGTTCCCTTGGAATAGGGGATAAAATCAAAATGTGAACTTAGCTGTAACTCCAAAATGACTGGACTAATTTGAACGGGACTTTCACTGTCAGATAGCAAATTTTACTAGGTGCAACTTGGGCTACTTTTATTTTGGAAAAATAATAATGGTTCCAGGCAATAAATAAATAAACCCATGAAATTTTTGACAAAATCCGAACGGCTGGACCGATTTGAACGGAACTTTCACTGGCAGATAGCTGATGCGATAAATTATAACTGAGTTTGCTTGAAATTGTGAACCAAATCAGATTTCACGTACGAACTCGTGGGCTTAACCCAAGTCTTACTAAATATAATGGCAAAGTTTGTTTATATTTCAAATAGTGGTGGCCGAATGTCGATCACAAGACGTCCCCTGGTAAACATTGAACGCTGCTTTTTGTTGAACATTTTGTTAGAGTCTAGCGTAGAATTAATGATACCGCTTTGCAGTCTGGACAACCTATGTAAGTTGTCTGTTTTTTAAAGCTATAGCTGATATGTAACAGTAAAAAGGCTTACATGCTCGACAAATGCTTAAACTACAATTTTATCTAATAGGAATTTTATCATGAGAAATAACCGAAATGGTTAAATGCAGCTGTTACAAATCTTTAAAGTGTTCACTTTATCTTTTTAGGTCGGTTTGTTATCTGGACTGACAGCTTGAACCCCCTTATAAGTCTTATTCCATCTTAGTCCATTTTAATTCAAACAGAATTTTAAAACATTTTTAGATTCGTATGAAAATACGAATCGAACGCGATGATCAAATATGAAAATATCTGTAACTCAAAAAACATAATTTTAATGGCGAAGGGTGTCAATGTAGCTCACTTACTACTAGCTAAATAATTAATTTATCGTCTTATCACAGTACGTATTTTTTCCGTAGTTGTTAGGTTTTTTATTGATTTCACCTTACATGACAACACTGGTGTTTTAATTCTAGTTTTACATTACACGTTTACGTCATGAATGGACGTGTCTGCGTGTCTGTTAAGAAATGATTGTTTTGTGAAACGTTTATAAAATATTGCCGATTGTAAACAATATGTGTTCGCTAGAGTCACCCACGGCGCCCACGAGCGCTTACCAAGCTTAGTAGGTACATACGTTCACTGAAAACTAGTTTGAATTTTTATCTCAAGGTCTCGATCGACGTACTCTCGTTCGATCGATTTTCGACTTTTGCCGCCCACTCAGTATCTTGAATCGTGATTAATGTGACATATTTCGTCTTTCGACCGTGCATTTTGCATTTTTGCAGTAACTGACACCCACTATGTTAATTGTGTAATGTAAACAGATTCATATAAGTAACTTTAGTTTACTCTATCCATGGGTTCCTTGACTACTCTGCATTTATGTACCCAATTATTGAATTAAGCAGTTACTCATAAAAATTACAAGTTTATAGTATCAAGTCTAATCTTCCGTTTGAGTGCAGAATAAAATAAATTAAGTGTAGAGTTACATTTTATTAAATTATTATCGCAAAACTTGATTTTACTTCAGGTTCTGTGGCATTGCTTCCGGTCTGTTTGTAATTAATATTTTTTTTACTGCGATATAGCGGTCGAATCAACGAATGCGATCTCCATTTACAGATCATAGTTGAAAATTTCTATCAATTTCTAATTGGAAGTGGTTTATTTCTTTATTAAGAAACACTGTTCGCGCGCCATCTACCACACAGCGCGCTCGGCTAAAAAGACATTGTCTCCAAGCCAAATATTTTGCACGGAAAACAATTGCCTCATATTTTAAATATTTTTCGGTTCTATAAATTTCGACACAGTATATATAAATACAGTGATCTCAAAGTTGTTCCATGAACAATAGAATAGCACCTGAAAAATGTCAAATATAACTTTAAACATTCTTTATTTCCTTATTTAATTATTCAATTGCTTAGCAACAAATTAGGATAAAAAGCTGTCGAATGTTAAGAAAAATTCAAATGATTTTATAACGACAATTACCTACGTCCGGGAGTATGTTTTATTTAATCGCTGTTGTTAACACGTTTGGTTAAAATATATTTAATGTATGTACCTACACTGATGATATAAAGAAAAAATATTTGTATTTATAAACACAAAAATTACAGAACCGATTTTAAAAATTCTTTTACCAGTAGAATGATGCATTATCGCTTAGAATCGAATGAGAGGCAAATGTGTTATAATATTGCTAGGCGGGCGGAGTCGTATGAAAAAGCAAGTGTAATTTATGCTTAAGAGTCTTCATAATGAAGTGAGATTAAATATATAAATCTGTAAATACTTGAAGCTCTTGTTTGCGTTAAAACCTGTATATCTTCCGATATTGTCTATGCAAATATTTATTGACTAATGTTTTCCACGTTCCTACCGTTAGAGTTTAGGTGGTATTTCGACTGTTTGCTCACTAGATGTACTTACATAGAAGATACCCAACTGAACTGACATTGAATTTATATTCGTGAGCGTTCTTCTCAAGTGAACGAACCCATTAATTATGTAAGCATGTTTAACTTTTTTTTACTTAATACATGTTCAAATTTTATCTTCATCATTTATTTAAGAGCTAGGGCTCTTGTCGTTGGAGCAATCGCCATGCCGTTCTATCGTAAGTCATCTCTTTGGCATCTAGGTACGACATAACGTTAGCCTACGTCTTTATCTGTTGCAGGTAACTTATCCTTGGCGTTCCTCTACCAAGCTTTCCTTCGATCTTTCCCTCTATGTCATGTCGTAGCAAATGGCCAATCATGTTGCCCTTCCTATTTTCATTATACAACTGTAATTTATACGTATTTTGTTAAGCGTCAGAATAAGGTATTAATTTAAGATTAAGGTTTAGTGAAGCCCTTGCCTCCTTTTTAATAGATATTTTATCGTCCCACATTCAGTCCAAAGCTTTTAAAGTTCATCATTATTTTTAAGTTCGTATGACATGTGCTACGTAGGGGACTCTACATCAGTGGGGGAGTTATAAATAAAACTAATTAGGTACGTATCTACATATTATTACCCTACGCACTACTCGAAAGTCTCAAGTTCGGCCGAGGCAAAGACAATTTCTTCAAATTTATCTGCTTTTTGAAAACTAAATAATAGGTACATACTATAATAGGAAAATGTTGAGTATTAGCCATTTTAACCGACTTTGGAAAAGAAGTTTTTAATCAGGATATTTATTTTTCTAATTTTAATTCTATGAAATGCTCTGCAAAGTCGGTTAATTTTTGTATTTATTTCGGTGGGCAGTTTTATGTCGTGTTTTTGTGAATCGCCCTACAATTGACGCCATTGAATATCATAACACCTAGCATAATAAAGAGCCGATCACTTAGGTATTCATTATGTTATTATAGTATTCATAGATAAAGTCGTGATCATGTTGGTTTTTTATGTGGCGTGTTTGACATTTCATTTACGACAAATTCTGATTGATTAGGTAATTCACACGTTACAACTTTCTAAAGTTTATTTTGTAACTTGAGAATACAGTTTAGAACATAGGTGTGAACCAAAAATAGTTTCGGCAGAATACCTCGCGCGTAACAGACTAAAAATAAAGCTATGACTAGACTAACTCCACGAGGTG
Organism: Falcaria lacertinaria; assembly: GCA_951449985.1. Taxonomy (NCBI): domain Eukaryota; kingdom Metazoa; phylum Arthropoda; class Insecta; order Lepidoptera; family Drepanidae; genus Falcaria; species Falcaria lacertinaria. Next base: position 7,406,089 of record OX602118.1, on the reverse strand, counting down.
TCACTCACCCGAGATGCACACGTGATCCAGCTAGACAGACGAAAGTGCACAATTCACCACCAATAACGTCAAATTCGAATTTCGAACCTTGACCAATTCGAATGAATTTGGAATGCTCCGTAACGACGACTGATAAGCAACCACGCGTACGCGTCCAAACACTCCCGCGCTTTTAATAGAAACTTATGTTTGTTTAAGGACAGAACGTATTTTTTTAAACATTAATCTGTGTAGCTCTGCACATAAATTTAATTTAAAGTTTTATTTATCAAGGCAGATAATATTTAGTGGAAATTGTTGACGCGTGCCTTCTACGCTCCGGTTGCGAGAGAACTGAGTGCTGCCGCCGGCCGACGGCCATGTTTAAAGCACATCGTAGTTAGTGCGATAAAAAATGTAGCGAACACTGTTTCAGTAGAAGTATTGCTTACAGAAGGTTTAACTGCATATTTTAAGGATTTTTGTTACAAAGGTACTTTTTTTACGCAACTCACAAACAATAAGACAAAAACATGAATAAAGCTCCACGAACAGCTTGGTTGATGTAAGTTGTTTGTGGTTTGTGACAGTTCAGACCAAGCTACTTACGAGATAACAAACATAACAACAGCAAGATATCACGGGGTCTTGTAAAGGGCATCGGGAGTTTATTTGTCATACCCTTGCGAAAAGATGAAAATGTTTTTTATGCAATACATTATTTTGTCCAAATAAAGAACATATATGTATAATTAACAAAAATACATCCTATAAGCCAAATGGTATGTACTGTAATTGTTAAAACGTATTAAGTAAAGAGAATTTCAATAATCACATAGTTATTATATTAAATGAACTCGTTAAAGGTTTACTTTTCATAAAAAGACACGCGAACAATACAATATGTCAGCTATGTGAGTCTCTAAATTTATCGGCTGAATTCAATACTGAACTGAACTACAGAAACTACACCGTAGTTTAAAAAAAAACAGGAATTGAAAAGCACGACAGTATTTTCCTTTTACTTATACACATTCTGCGAAAATTTCACCAATCTGCCTGCCTATTACGGATCATGAGATACCAACTGTCCGACAGGCGGATTCATAACAGCAACTTTAAGTATATTGGCGCTTTTATCGTAAAAAATATCTGACTGTATGGTTAATTTAATTCTATCAGTAGCACGAGCTTGAATAATTTGCGACAACGTTTTCATTTCGCCTTCGAGTATTTTTGTATTGAAAAATGAACAGCGCTGCGGCGGTGAAAAGTGGAACTACAAATTAGTTTGACAATTTGACATTTCGCGAGTTACGTTTTCGAATACGTAGTCGAAAAATGTTCTTGCTACCGGCACAGACAGTTTATGAAAGTTAAAGATTTGCGCTAACATTTCGAGGTTATTGATTTGAAAGTTTTAATTAGTAATGTGGTATAGCAATCAATCTTATTTACATTTATTTCGAGAAATAAGGTCGCGACTCGCGCCGTTAAACAAATTTTGTTTCCTTTATCGCAGCGGAAACTGATAGGTTCATATCTAAAAGTATGTATTTATAAGGTAAATAAATACTATAACTAGTATACATAAACGCCGATAAACTAACTTACTGCTAAGCGCTAACAAGGGCATTGTTACATGGTAATATAATAAATTTGTCCCCATTTAATAAAATGATGTAAAATATTATGTTTTTACTGTTACAAGGCGGTAGTCAAGGGAAGTGTAGGGTAAGTGTAGACGCTTTAAATCGATATTGTCGGTAGCAGGAAAATTTTTCGACTATGAATTCGAAAACGTTACTCGTGAAATGTCAAAATTGTCATACTAATTTTTAGTTCGACTTTTCACCGCCGCAGCGCTGTTCATTTTTCCATACAAAAATAGTCGAAGGCGATACGAAAACCCTCGCTAATTATTCACGCTCGCGCTACTGGTAAAATGACGTATAGGAACTTGCAATTGTTCTTTAATGATAGTTTTTTTTGTCAATTGTAATTCTAATCGATAACGTCTTTCTATATTTGTGGTCCCATACGAAATAATTATTAATTTCAAAGGGGCGTTCTGGACCACGGTCCCGGACTTGAAAGTCCCCTGACTCTGCTACGGTTCCCTTTATACATTACTAGCTGCCCGCCCCGGCTTCGCACGGGTAGACATTAGTTTCGTAGCATAGACAATTATCAAATATTAGGTCCTTACATATGAAATTGGCGTTTTGTATGGGAGGAACAAAAAGTCGAATATTTTTTAATATAATATATTTAATTAATCAAAGTATGAACCATTATTTTCTATGCACTTTTGCCATCTCATAGGTAGTTCATTGATCCCTTTACTAAAAAAACCAGTCGGACGGGAATCAATAAAATCTTTGAAGGCGATTTGGACTGCCCCATCGGAGTTGAATTTTTTCCCTTGCAAGAAGTTATCCAAATTTCGAAAAAAATGGTAATCTGTTGGAGCAAGGTCCGGGGAGTACGGAGGATGTCTTAGACTTTCCAATTGAAGCTCTTCTAATTTAGTAGCCGTCTGTAGCGCAGTGTGTGGTCTAGCGTTGTCGTGAAGCAGCAGTGGCGTGGAGCGATTGACCAGCCTAGGTTGTTTAGCCGCTAGCTTTTCCATCATGGTTTGCAATTCCTGACAATAGACATCAGCCGTAATAGTCTGGCCAGATTTGAAAAAACTGTAATGAACAATACCGGCACTAGTCCACCAAACGCTTACAAGTAACTTTTTTGGGGTTAATTTTCGCTTGGGGCAGGATTTGGCTGGCTGGCCAGGATCTAACCATTGCGCTGAGCGCTTCCGATTATCGTAAAGAACCCATTTTTCATCACAGGTAATGATTCGGTTTAAAATACCTTCATTATTGTGCCGGTTTAGTAATGTAACGCAGCAGTCGACGCGCGTTTGCCGGTTTGTTTCAGTCAATTCGTGAGGTACCCACCTTTCAAGCTTTTTAATCTTCCCAATTTGCTTCAAGTGAATTAAAACAGTTTTATCACTAACATTGCAGCCTGCAGCTAACTCGGACGTGGTTTGCGATGGATCCGCTTCCACAATAGCCTTCAACTCTTCATTATCAACTTGAGTCTCAGGCCGTCCACGGGGCTTGTTCTGCAGGTCGAAATTTCCAGAACGAAAACGTTGGAACCAAAAACGAACTGTGTTTTCTTTTGCAACACGACCGCCATACACATCATTCACCCTTCGAGTTGTTTCCGCAGCACTAGTGCCACGGCGGAACTCGTACTCGTAAATAATGCGATATTTAAGGTTTTCCATTTTGTAAAATGAGTGACGCAAACAGAAAAAAACAGAAGAAAAAAAACAAATGAATGACGATCATCGAAGCACAAATACATGAGTCTATAGCTGTACAAATTTGAATTTGGAATTCCTTACCAAAGAGGAGAAATTCGTGATTAAAGTGGCCAGTACGAAAAACGCCAATTTCATATGTAAGGACCTAATATTTTGTTCATCCGTGCGAAGACGGGGCGGGCAGCTAGTATAATATATAGCCTATGTTACTCAGTGATAATTTAGTTTTATAACGGTGAAAGATTTTATGACATCGGTCCAGTAGTTTCGGAGCCTATTCAATACAAACCCACAAAAATACAAATCTTTCCTCTTTATAATATTATAGTGTAGAGTTTAGACTAGTACTAGCTATGCCCGCGACTTCGAACGCGTGGAATTAACTATGCTTACAATTTTATGGGATATTTTTTTGTTGCGTGGATTTCTCATTATTTTCCATAATACAAGTAACTTAAGCCTTACAGTATCAGCTATCTACCAGTGAAAGTCCCGTTAAAATCAGGTCCAGCTTTTGTTCACAATTTCATGTTAATTGTTTGTTGCGCGAAATCCTAATTAATTTCCAAAATAAAAATAGCTTAAGAAATATATTAATATTGGGTCAGATAGTTTAAGACAATGTAAAAAGTTTTTGTATTAGAGTTGGAATTTTAATAGTCAACTTAGAAGGATTGTTAAGCTCAAAAGTAGCCTAGCGTGTTTGGAATTTAAGTTTCAACCTCGTATCAGTTGCTTTAATAGACTTGCTTTGCTAGTTTTTATTTAACTTGAAATATTGTCAAACTTGCAAATTGCAAACAAAACTCACTAATATCTAACTATAAAGTTTCTTTCCACATCTCTTTATCCATGCCACATCGCTCAGGCGCGGATGAAGAGAATTCATTTGAGTCTGAGCGACCAGAAAAAATATCTGCAAAATACTGCTCGAAGGCTTTTAAAAAAAAGTCATAGAAAGCGATCTGCGCCCGTGGACTTGTAACATATTCATGTGACACTCTTGGACGATACGCGCCGCCGTATCTAGAGGGTGAATGAAGCGTGAACTAATCTTGAAATGTTGGATCTGCAAACTAAACGACTCAGTCGTATTTTAGTGGGCTGCCTAGAATCGTCGTACGATTATGTATGGCAATAAATATTGAAACTTCGGACTTTTATTTTCATGGTTTCCATACAAATTATATAAAGAAAATAAATTATCTATTTTCCATGCCAAGAGACAATAATGTCTATGATCATGTGGCGATCACGTCAGCCGAAGGTCTGGTGTTGAAAAAGACCTTCAACGTTTTGATCAAGATACGGTCTGTAGGTTATAGATAAGTTCACCTGCTTATTTACTTACTTATTTAATTGTTATTTCATTAACAATAAAACGGTAATTACTATATTCAAAGTAATTTATTTAAAATGCAGCGTAGTTTTCATTACGTTTTTATAGTGTGATACGTACTTAAGGTTAAACTTTTTTAACGTCTACGTTAATTAACAAAAAACAGGCGTTGTTGTAAGCCGGTTGTTTTATTAAAAATAGCTCTACGTGGCTATTAGTCCATCCCACGATGAAATTTCCTTGAATTAAATACCTTACTTAATAAAATTCATAATATTTACATTTTAAACGTTATCGGCTAACGCTGTTGCATGGTCACCTGAATTACTATCATTATAATTATGTATCATTTCAATGTGTGTGTATTTTATTGTTTATCAAATTCAATACTTTTACTCAAAGATAACTTTTTCTCTATTTTTGTCCCCAATTAATATGGACATGCAGCTCTAATCTGACTGACTAGAAAATCCAAGTTTTCTCTATAAGTTAGTTGCTTCGTATATCTTGTAATGACGGGTAACAACGTGAAGTCAAAAGAGGGGTATTATAGGTTTTGATCTGTTTATAGTAAACTAGCGACCCGCCCCGGTTTCGCACGGCCAGCGTGAGCCAAATATAAGTTAAACCTACAAAACACAAATGAATTATACATAAAAACCTTCCTCTTGAATCACTCTATCTATTAAAAAAACCGCGTCTAAATCCCTTGCGTAGTTTTAAAGATCTAAGGATACATAGGGACAGACAGTCAGCGGGAAGCGACTCTGTTGTATACTATGTAGTGATATGTATTTAAAAGCAACTGAACATTATAGACATGCATTCGGGAGTATGTAGATTTTTTTTCTAATGTTTCGTAAGAATCTAGATACATTTAAAACGTATACGTAAACTTGAAACGGACTCTCCTACACGTAGTGTCATGCATTCAAATTTTTGGAGACAACCCATGGCAGTTGCAGGTCATAAAATGCCTTCAGGTCAGAGGTAACCCATTCACCAAAATTAAAGATCACTTTAACGAAAATACACACCAAAGATCAAGATTTAGACAGTGGAAAACATCTCAACTGCTCTGCCTGATTCCCGCCAGAACTCCAAAGCTATGTTAAACTTACGCATGATCTTTAGACCAGAATACTTAAGTATAAGTTTCTCGAATAACTTTACAATTAAAATGACAAAATAGCATTCCCGTTCAGTGTCCTCGGCGGGCATGCAAAGGTCTCGTAACTCGTGACTGTATCAATATGCTATGGGCATTTACTGATTATAGTGTGGTGGCCTCATGGGTCTATATGGACGCTTGTTACGATAATGTGTTCGGATCGATGCAGGAATTAATGTGCTTCACACTTCATTCTTAGAATGTTGAATGGCTCAACTTATATATTATCTATACTAATATTATAAAGAGGGAAGATTTGTACTTTTGTATGTACGTTTGTATTGAATAGGCTCCGAAACTACTGGACTGATTTCAAAAATTCTTCTTCTTCACCGTTAGAAAGCTACATTATCACTGAGTAATAGGCTATATGTAGGTTGTGTTACAAAATTTTATCTAGATAAAAGCAAATGGAAATTTATTAACCGAATGATAATAATTTATACCAAAACATAAACTTAAATTAAAAACTTACGTGTGGTGTATACCCGGGCGCAATAGCGGGGAAAAACCTATTCTCTAAGTAAACTGAAAAATGCTTATTTACATTTAGATTGTAAATAAGTATAGCAAGATCTTGAATTAGCAATTTTTTTATGTAGTTAATTATCACTATTCAATCAGATTTCAACATATTTTCATAATTCTTTGCTGCGACTCTCTGAAATATTTGCTTTAGAAATGCAATAGCGAAGTCAGTCGCGGATTCCTGTAGCTACAGAATTTTATTGGTTTAGTTAAAACAGTGCTTCTCAAACTTTTTTTGTTGTACCGATTTTTATTCAGCGACCCCAATATTAAAAGTTTCAATCACCCCCTAAGAAAGCCTCAGTGCCCACTGGGGGTGGTATTGCTCACTTTGAGAACCTATGAGTTAGAACCATTAAACCTTCAGCCTAAACTATAATAAATATGCAATAATTTTTCTTCACTGGTGTTTTCGTGGCTTCCGTCCATGTAATATGGTTGATAATGTGTGAAAAGCTAGAGATGAAAATATTGTCTACGGGTAATCTGATTACATTATATCCAGGAATAGATAACAATATATTATTCTAACATCTCCCGCTCAAGGTTTTTGCCGACGTCTAAACATTACACAAAATTAAAATTATTCAGCTTCCAAACATTGGATATGGTTTGATCTTGAATTACTCTGGTTTCATGTCTTGATTAATTACGTAATAGTTTTAGCAGTGAATACACCTTCAGTTGCATAATTAAAATATTACTATCATTATTTTAAATGAATACATTTCAAAAGTGATGTAAGCTTTACTTATTTTATTGATCAATTAAGATGTCGCCATATTTATTGAAATGCATTGTTATCAACTGTTTTAATACCAACTATTTTACTCTACATAATTGAAATATACTTTCGGATAATATTTATGTTACGGTAATAGATTCCTTCGATGTATTTTTATAGCTAGGCCACTACCACTACGTGCGTTTCACAATATAGATGTCCAATTATACTACTTCTACTTTTTCTAAGGTTTCCTCCACACCATATGGTGTGGAGGAAAAAACTATAAGGTGTATATACACCTTATAGTTAGAAAATACTTTTACGTAAGTACATACTTATCTATAACACGATCAATTTTAATTATCATAGCTTTTACAACCTGGCACTTGTAATAACACTTAATTAGACATACGTATACCAGTTTGAAATGAGTGGAATTCAAGTGCTTGTACCTTTTTTTTATATCACTAAGCTGGCAAACAAGCATACGGCCCGCCTGATGGTAAGCGGTTACCGCAGCCTATGGACGCTTGCGACACCAGGGGTATCACACGCGCGTTGCCGACCCTAAAAATATATCTAAAATAGACCCATAATATTGCGTCTGGGTGTTTGGTGTATATTAACAAAAAAAAATATAATTAACTATATTTCGGGTCTAATAAAGTAAATAATGTTTTTTTGGTACAAAGTTCTTGATTAGAAGAAATCGTCACGAAACGAAAAAAGGGGCGTTTGTTTAATTTAAACACAATAGTTAGTGAACATTTTGTTAACATTTATTTATAAGGAACTTTGTTCCTGACTGGCGTCTCCAGGGGCCACATTTTTTTTTAAATTTATTTAACTCTGACTTAATACTTGGCAGCTACTGAATAAACTAAACAAATGTATTCTTTTTTGTTTAAGGATATTAAGACAGAAAAGGTCCGATGACTTGCGGATATGTAATTGTTTGGCAAGAAAACAATGTCATGGTTTGCAGAAATTAGTATTCTTCCATACACACTTGTAACTTGAAACAAGTGACTTGGTATTTCCTTGCAAGCTCAATGTAGCCTCAAACGTACCCATCAGCTTCTTAAAGATATATTTTCATTATATCTCTCATCATTTGGTTTGCCGCACTTAGGACCTGAAGTTCAATCTTAACACAGGTGAAATATAAAAAAGGAATAATGTTTTTATTGGGTGTGCATAGTGCACACAAGAGGCTAAAAGGATAAGTCTTTTCAGGTGGCCTTTTATTCGAACCGGTGGTAATTTAGACCTTCATAAGTGCCTTATTAGGGCCTAAACTGAATAAATTATTTTTGATTTTGATTTTGAAGTAAATAAAACTGATTTCGCTTGTTATCCAAACTATATCCCGAAGTTGAATGACAAACAATATACGTATACAATACATCTACCGTAATAAATATGTAGGTTAATGGTGTATGTATATCTATAGTGGCCTTATAAAAGCCGTATTTTTAACGATTTTCTCTACTTTCTTGAACCTATTTGTTTTGGTTTAAAATTATTGTGCGTCGCCCACGAGTGCAAGGTATTTAAGTAATGTGCGTTTTAGGCGTAATTTATCCCAGCCCAGCTCCCTAGCTTGCCCCCCAGCAACGCCCTAAGCCGAGGTCCGAGCCCCACTATGGGGCGCCCTTAGCTGTGTTGCATTTAATAGTGCCTGGCTGGGGGCCACCTTGGTCTCGCCTTTGTTACGAGGTTACGTGTAAAAAAAAGGCGTAATTTATATACATGGACGGACAGTTCTTTCATTAGAATAGTGAAGTGGAATAAGTGCGTAAACGTCATGGTAAATGGTCACGTAAGTGAAAATTAAGAATGTGTACATAGTGTTAGAACAATGATGAACCAATTGGTTTCTGTTGCGTACTATAGGCTTGTAGACTCCTATAGTATGTTCAAGGAAGTCGCCTATACTATTTACACCACGTATTTCGTAGAATAATGCGTGTATCTTGCTATCTTGGGCTATTTTGAGGCTTGGAATGTTAATGCTTTTTTAAATGTCACACCGATTTGTTGTACTTTTTGCATCTGCATAGTTTTATGCCCGCGACTTCTGCGCATGTGTAATAACTGACATATTTTATTGTTATCATCATCATTGGTCACAGCATCTTGACAGATGATAAAATTAAAAATACCTATCCTACGTAGATGTAATGTTATATGAAAAAAGACGGAGCACTGAGTTTCTTGCCGGTTCTTCTCAGGTGGCGGGTAGGTTTTTCTCTAGCGTAGCAGTCAGGTATCCTAACCACAAGACCAGCGGTCTTGTCAAATTAGGTTTATATTGGGATGTTCATATACAAATTATTTGCTACCTATGTAAACATAAATAAACTAGTTCTATTAGGGTAAAGGTATCAGGCAAGATTATTACACACATTTCAGAAATACGGAGAAGCGGAGGCAGTTTGCCGTTAACATCAGTTAAGCTAATATATATATCGGTTCTTAAATATTTGAGACACATAATCAATTTTATATTTATTTGTCGTACTTATTATATTTGATTTAGAATATAAGATATCAATATATCTACTAATTATAATATTATAAACAGTAAAGATTTGTATTTTTGTGTGTACGTTTGAATTGAATAGGCTCCGATCCGAAACTACCGGACCGATTTAAAAAAATCTTTCACTGTTAGAAAGCTACATTATCACTGAGTAACAAAGGCCATATATTATACTAGCTGCCCGCCCGAGCTTCGCACGGATAGACAAAATATTTGATAAATGTCTATCCGTGCGAAGCCGGGGCGGGCCGCTAGTATGCTATATTTACATTTACATACACTATTGATTGCCCAACGATTACTAATACTTGCAAGTCGTGACACAAATGACCATATTTACGCACTAGTTAGCGTATTTGTGCTACTAATTACTGTCCTCTATACGATCGACTTATTGTCATTTGTCAAAGTTAAATGTCTTCACAACTGATTAGTGAAACAAAATTTTCTACAACATTAGATACGTTGATAGTAGCAGATACATTAGTATGTAGAGTTACATAATGTAGCACATCATTTCAATTAGGGGTTATAATCTAATCACTCATAGAAAAATTATAAGAAATACCACTTATTTTTATTTAGAATGCATGTAATCATCTTATCTTAACATAGTATTAAACAAAGTCGCTCCAGCCATCTGTACGCTTAGGACTTTGAAAATTTGCAAGAGATTTTAATGATATTTCCACTAATAGACGGAGTTATTACTGATGGACTATCCGTATGTATAATGCACTCGTATAAAGGAAAGGAAAAAAAATGAAATGCCACTTTGCTCGAAAATGCATTTTTTTTCTCTATCGATCTGTCTAAGCCTATTGCTAGCTCAGGACACTTTAATCAGTATCTTTTCTAATCTGAACTTTAATTATATGTAACGTATAATACCCATAAGGTGACACACAAACTTACGGCCCACCTGATGGTAAGCAGTCACCGTAGAAAATACCAGGCATATCACTAACGGGTTGCCAACCATGTTGATGATGAGGACTCACAGTGCTAGCAGCATTACTACTAGCCCAGCGTATCCTCGTGGAACACTGGCAACCTTACGTATTGTTGTGTTTCTGAGGTAACTCAGAAACACAACAATACATCAAGTACTGTTATTTAACTGCGGTCTTCTGTATGGTGGAGGTACAGTCTCCAGTCGGGTGGCTCAAATTTAAATGGGAAAACCCACGGAAAATCCCAAATCACCCTACCACTCATTTAAAAAGCTCATGGTGTGATTAATCACTATACTTGGGCTTAGAAAAACTCATCAATATGCAGTTATGCGCAATTACCAACACGTACGCTCTAGTTCTTTAATAAACAGACAACAAGTATTAAGGATCATATTGTAGATCCTTATTTTGGGGTACACCGTACAATTACGCCGAGTTCCGAATGCACGTGTGAATAAAACCCAACTAGAATTTTACATTTCGTCGAGGTGAGCCTAAAATTAATGTCACTTGATTTCCGCAAATAAAAGATCCTGTTCTTAATTTCATTTCTGTATGAATATAAAAAAAATATAGGAGTTAGTATAAGTACACGTTGTCACGGGAACCGAACGTATATCGCAAATTTCAGCTCAGTCGGACACTGGGAAGTGGGTCAAATATAACTGGCAACATACCCGGACAGGTGAAACGAAATAAAAAGCTTGTAATAAAAAGTAACAAAACCTCGTGACACTATGCACTTGCAGTATGCATGACTAGCCACCCAACTGGGTGTGCAACTGGTATGAGCAGGTGTGAGTGTGACGCTTGTCGACTACATCGTCACTGAGTCGTGTAGAAATAGAACCCGAAATTGCAGTCGGGGAAGGCAAATCAAGGTATAACTTTCAAATCTCAAACAAAGTATTCAGTAAAGGAAGGATACAGTGTACTCAGAAGAGATCATGTATGAAGCGATTGATGAATGTAGGAAAGCTTAAGAGGTGAGCAAGGCAGGACTGACAAGTGAAGTGAACACAATTTTTACAGAACTGAAGAAAGTCACTCGGAAAGGTTATAGATTTATCGGAAATATTATCCATACCTACTTAACATAAGTAAAGTAAATGCAATAAAAAGTAAGTAAAATAAATGCGATAGTAGCTCTGTTTTATACCTTTTCAGGATTACACGGCTGATACGGTCGTAATAAAAAATAAGGAGGGATTATATCTTGGGAAGAACATAGGAGCTGCTACTTTTGTCTTAAAACAAATGCAGACGAAGTCGCAGGTAACTTCTAGTAGGTTATATAATCGATACCTGCGTTGTTTCCACCATGTCGAGGTCACCTCGAAAGTATCAGATCTATGAAAGATGGAAGGAGATAATAAACAAAACTTTTATAATAAACTATTCTCAATGCCATGTTGTTCTACATACCTACCTATATCTATAGTTGAGTGCGTTCGGAAGTCAAATAAGCAGTCGACATAATTTATCAGTCGGCAATGATATCAAGAGCGGAAGAGTGCGGTACAGTTACGCTCAGCACGATAATGTTGTAACATTACACTTACAATTATTTGATAAAATAAATTATACCAGTCGCACTTTTATTTACCTACAACCTATGTACGTATGTCTTGTATTTTGACGTCGCTACGGAAATATTCGGTTTCACATTCCAAGTTGCAGTTTATCGAATTGCATAGCATGAATAATTTTGTTTTTATGACAACACAAAACAAAATAATAAGTCCTTACGGGCACTTATTGGTTTTCCAATCAACCACTTATTACTTAAATGCATAACTCGACTAACGAAGACGATGGCTATTATATTAATTAAAACTCAAACGTTCTAAGAAAGACCCGCGATTACATTGAAATAAAATCATTCCGTTGTAATTCATTTATTCCAAAAAGTCTTATTATATTCTCAGTCTAATTACGTTCCAGATAGTGTAATCTATTAAATTATTGTGACCTCTTTTTCTTGTAAACTAAGTACATTGTCTAGGTATACTTTTCCTCGCCGCGATACCTTTCAATGGAAACGTTTTACTTATTAGTACTCTGTACAACAGTGATTCCCAAACTTGGGTAGTATTATGCTTAACTTGGAACACCTAATTTAAGGCTGGAACAGTTGGAACTCCACCGCGACGCTAATTTACATCGCAAGATCTAATCTTCACATTTTAGACAAGTTTTGAGAATATGATACGAATGTGGCGGGTGGTCCACCTAAACCAGTAATATTTTTAAAGTGATCTATGAGGAAAAAAGTTTGGGAGCCTCTGCTGTACAACATAATCGATCTAATGACATGGCTTTACAATTTATAGGATTCTATTGAAATAAGTTATTATATATTTCCGGTGCGTGCGAGAGGCCCGCGGAATGACGGAAACTCTGGTTCCGCTACATTTATCTGTCCATCACGTATCTGCTATGCATCACATCCTACCTCATATTACGTTATTATCACTGATTTAGCATCCATAAGTCATTATAAGGGTACATAATTAGGGCATGTAGTCTGCAATTTCATTTTTATTAACACAAAACAGATTAAACTATTTACAGAAAACAGAACTTAACCTACCTAATTATAAATAAAAGATCTAACCCAAACCAATCATGCGGGAGCGTGCCAAGAATGCTGGCAGCATTGCCACGCTGGATAGCAATGCTCATTCTCTGAGCGATATATGTTCCAGCACGCCTGTCACGAGAGGTCAACCAACCGACGACGTGAGACGTGAGACCGGTTGAAGAGCAACCTAGCTCCAAGGACCCAGAGTTTCAACCGCATATGATTTAATAAAAAAAATCGATTACCATTTTCCAATCAGCCCGGATTATCCATCAAGGCTATGTAGGTGCCTGACTGCCTTTGGGCCCACCGCAACTAAGAGGCCCGAGCCTAAGAAGAAAACTAACCTTGAAACCTTCCCCTTAGTAGCCATGCTGCCAATATCAGTCGAAATGGTCTCGAGCACACTCTTATAGAGGAATTAGCTCCCCGCCGTGGTTTCCCAAGCGAGTGCTCATTGGGGATCTTCATGAAGGATGTGGCCAGATATTTGCTGGGTCAGCAAAGCATGAGTGATGCCTTTGATGAAAGCGTCCATAGTCCGCTTGCCATCAGGTAGGACGCGAGCTTGTTTGCCTGCTAGCTTAGTGGTAGAGAAAAAAAAGATGTTTGTTAGCGGATTAAATAAACTTATTTTCAGAATGACGCTTTAATTGCTTCATTATCAGACAACAGCAAATTCAACCCAGAAGATTCAACTATTTCAGATTTTATTTAATTAATCCTTACTACAGTGCTGTAAAATTCCTGACGAAATTAACAATATGCACTTTACTATTTGTATTGACCTTATTGGTGCCTTGACCGCTATACGCAGCTCGTGGAAAATCATCTGATAAACATTGTATTTGATTTGAAGTACTACCGAACTTAACAGAACATGGTAATACCTTTTCTGTGTGCTTTCACGGATGGATGACTTGAAACTAGGCATACCATGCATCTACGTAATAATAAATAATCACTGGAAATGTAAGTAGCGAGATTTCGTAATTTTAAATAAGTTTAACTTCAATTCAGTACTAGTTTATTTTAAAGAATACATTCTTGTGGGTATGTAAATTATTTTTCTTACGATTTGGAAGGCTTTCTTAATTTTTGTTTAAAACTACTGTTGTAAAACATATTTGTTTTCATTTGATGAAGGCCATTAACGTTTCATTTTCAAGAATTCGTCTGGTGCAAGTCTCGCCGATGTTACATCATTCACATACGTCATTAGGCGACGACCGACGGATTGGCAAACTTTTTATTCATCATTCATTGCCGTCTGTATAAGAGATGTGATATGTAAATGAGATGGCACTCTTCAATGGAAGGTGTGTCAGGTTAATGTTTTCGTCACAAATTACTCAGCCTGGTATGTGTAGTACGCACGTTTGGCATCGAATAACGCGATCTCGTGCAGTTGACCGCTCTTAGGAATGCCTTTCCATCGTTGTTATTGATAGAATGACCGTACTATATTCGTCAGATATTTGGCTGAATTAACATCTCTTTATTTTTTACTCAACGAAATCAATTTACGCACATCGATATTATTGCAAGCTTGACAAAAAATCTGTGACCCAGAATAGTTCTCAGAAAATATTAGATATGTATTTAGATCAAATTGATTCTACGATGACTGACAGAACTAGTTAAAACTCATTAAATCAATTTAGTTGAGGAAATCCGACAGTGGTTGATGTAACTTCGCTATAAAATTACTATACACAGAGAGACTGTAATTCTCAAGTTGTCGGTTTTTCCAGGACCTAAATTAGTTTAATGAGTCACGCACGCTCACCCATTTTGCACCACAATTAAATGCCTACCTTAGTAGATAGTTCTTGAACAGTACGTATCACACTGCGAAGGTCGAAATTGGAGCAGTGAAGTGAAGATCCATAACAATACCATGATTAATTATTTATTGAGGTGCACTGACCACTCGGTTGAATAATTGTTTCATCTTATTTTACAAATTTTTAATGGTAAGCCACCGGAGCTCTGGATATCTGAAATACCAGAGATATCTCTGCAATGCATCTATCTATAAGGACATAAGGAAAGAGCAAATCTTCCTGCAGCCAGCACAGTGCATCGCTGAGAGCTCTCTATAGAGAGTTTGTGTTGTGTAAACAAAACGCAACAATGAATTAGAAGTCTAATCTAGTTATTTGGCAGCGATCTTCTGTAATAAAGAGGAATAAAATATCACTGACAACCACCACCGATTTTAAGCAAGGGATCTCTTTGGTTGTGCCTTACAAACGCACATCTATTTCGATATAGTTTTCTCGATATATTGAATATTAGTCTACCTTTTAAGATCAGCAAATAAAAAGACCCATATGCTTGATCATTCTGACGTCTAAGAAACATTTGACAATCTGAACGTATCATGGTCAAGCGGACTGGGGGCTTTTGTGGAAATACCAAGAAAACCGCAAGATTATGCATGACGCAAGTTAGTTAATCTTTAATATCCTGAACTAAAGTTAATAAAAAATATACATTTAATTATTATATCACACATTAAGAAAATTATAGTGTAATGAGAATTATCATTTACTGGAACCTGGGGAGACATTCACACTTCCTTACGGAGCATCGTAGTCAAATACCTAATATTGCTCACGTAGTGTTGTGCTTCTACAGTGAGTACGGTTTCCAAAACTCGGTTACCACTCACCATCAGTACGATAGCTTACCTTTGTAGTATAAAAAGCCATAATATATTAAAAGCATTCCTCGTGATCACTCATCATACAACGAACGACTGATCATACAAATATATGCTGCAATATTTGGTATAAGTTGAAACCTGAAATAACCAGTATGTTACTATTGTTTACAAACCGTGTATCCGGTACGTTGTCAAGTATATCAAGTGGATGACACAAGCAATCTCGTGTAGTGTGACCATTATTTAAGATTTTGTGTGTTCACATTATTATATCTTTGCAACACAATTTATTTTAAAATTACATTCGCATCTTAATCTGGATATTGAAATTAATATTAGCAAGATGATAATCAAAACTTTTCTGTGATTCAGAATCTAAACGTCAATATAAAAATATATTTTTATAAAATTTGGTTAGACTAAAAATGAGTGGCTGAATTCACTGAAGTAGAAAAACATCTTCCGGTAAAAAGGATTTTTAAGTAACTTAAAGTTTTCGTAGTCATATAACATAGTCCGAAACGACCGCGGTCATTACAGCAAAAGCTGCCATTGTTCCGTGTCGGGCAAGGCCGCCGGCTGATGTAACACGCACGAGGCTTGCAACAGTGCCGGTCAATGACCTTGCATGCGGGCACTGTCTGACTTTAAACAGAAATTATGGCTAACATCGTCGCGTCGACCGTGAGTATGTGAGAGCTAATTGTAAGTTGTAAGTATACATTTTACACTGTTCTCGCTCATCATTATTTAGTTTGTTTCCATGGCTTTTAATTATACATGATTGGGACACGCTACTACGTATTACTATACTTACGTGTTTAAATGAGTCTATTACGTACAAGCCTAGTTCGTACGTAATAGATATAATCAATTACTTTTTGTCACGGTTTTCAAGTAATTATCTTTAGCTGCTGCGACATTGAGCATAAACGCAATTTGACAGTTTTTGTTTAATTTTCTTAGGTACTCTATTTTAGTACTAGCCTTATTTATATGAATTCATGGGCAATTGTGAGTTTTTGACAATCTAAATGACGGTAGGGAAAGAGCTTTGTCCTTTCGCTTTGAAACATTTTACTTACGATAAATGATAGAGTTTTAGTTTTCATTTAAATCCGGCTCGTATATTTCTCCACGACAACTTGAAAATTCGATCTGAATGTCCTACGACAAACGTTAAGAAACAATTTGGCGTGAACTGTTTAAGCAGGCGCCTCTTTCGAGGTAAATCTTGACTTAATGATAGAGAGCACTCAGTATACCGTTTTGTAAGATTGGATTAATTAGAAATTTATTAATGTATTGGTTGATATTACTGTTTTCATTATTTAATATAATATACGTGGCGTATATAGCACTGGCTGAACTTTGAAAGACGTAATGTTTTTTAAAATTTCTGTAAATATTCGTAATATGGATAAAATCAGATACATTACCGAATAATTTATTACGTGGTTACTCTACTGTTTTTTTTAAACACATCTGAACGATAATATTGTGTAGAAAATAAAAATATAACTATTAATAACTAAAACGTTTGTATTCTATTGACATTATCAAAATACAATCTCTAACTCGGAAATGAAATTGCTGCCTGAATAGAAATCTTATACGGAACTTCAGAGTAGATAATATAGTACGTACAAACGGAACTGAAATTCATAAAATAAGCCCAACACCGACGCGACTTATCTACCTGATAAAATCTTTGCTTGCTCAAAGCTGCAGAATCTGTAATACCTATATCACACGTCAAATTAAATTTTAGTTTTACTTCTGTTATAGTATTTTTTTATTATACATATTTCAACTTAATTTAAATTAGTTTTAGTACTTGTAATGCTGTGCACACGTGCTTTGGAACACAGTTCAGATCAGATTTTTACCATTTCAATATTTTTATAAAATTGTTTTTCTTTTTGTGCATAATAAATCAAAATAAATACATTAAAATTAACAAAGACTGCGTAATAAGGCTATAAATATCTAAGTACTACTCTACTTCGTTCATTAAAAATAATTATCCGTGGAAGCAAATACTTATTCACTACTAATTGCAGTAAAATAATTTAATCATAATATTTGATCGAGTCGTGTGGGCTTCTGGTATATAACGGTAATATATCTACGTTATTTACTAATGCAGTGGTTAAAACATAATTATAATATACATGGAATTAAATAATCGATTTGAAACCCTGACGAAATTATAGTTGGAATTTTAGTTTGTTGTAGTTACCTACAGCGCATTCATTTATTTATTTAGCTGTTCATTCGAAAGAATCGAACAAGAAAAATTAATAATTATACGTGCAACTAAATTATATACTTCTATGGTTAAACAAAGGAACTTCAACACCTACACACATAATCGTAAACAAGGCAGCGACTTTTAATAATTTACTAGAGGTTAAATGAAGGAAACGAACAGGCTGTATAGTGCGCCGCGTTCTGAACATACAGAAGTAATTAACAATATTTATATTTTTACGCAAATAAATCAGCAATATTACGTTTTTACTAAGGAATTAGCAGAATCGGCAGTTTTCGAACCATAACAGCATTGAATTTCGCTATTTTAAGATGGTCGCACTGTTTATTTCGATTCTGTGCCGGTAGCAAGATCATTTTTCGGCTACGTATTCGAAAACGTAGCTCGAGAAATGTCAAATTTGTAGTTCCACTTTTCACCGCCGTAACGCTGTTCATTTTTCAATACAAAAATACTCGAAGGCGAAACAAAAACGTGTTCGCAAATTATTCATGCTCGCGCAACTGATATATACAGAAAGTTTTCTCCGTAGATTATTGACTTTCCCAATAAATACCGTATCACATACGACCTTATATACCCAAACACAGAATAAAAACGAAATCTACAAAACCTAGGTGTTACGTAGTTCGTTTCGTAAAAATTAAAGCTTTTATTGCCTCAATAAAAAAGCTCTATCGCACAGGCATTTCGCATAGCAGGTAAGTTAAGTACCGGAAGCCAAGTGCAATGCGCACAATGCAATTATGGTATCACTTGAATGGTCTGCATTGAGTCCTGTAAGTAGGCAGGTAGTAAGGGCATAGGAAACATAATGTAAAGGTTATTTTATAAGTGGATACCTATCGTACATAATTGGTGTCTGTACTCCACACTGTAGTTACTTCCCGTCTGTACTAGATTCAACACAATTAAAGGCAACGCTAAAATATTTAAGTGGCAAGAATTATTTGAAATTAAGTAACTAAACGTATCTATTCAGACAAGGCAACTTGACTAGCTAGTTAAATTACTACATCACAATGCCGCATAGCGCGTAACATTGCAGTTGCCCTGCCCGAGCAAGAATAACTTGCGACTATTCGTATCGCCTTCGACTATTTTTGTATGGTCAAATGAACAGCGCAGCGACCGTGAAAAGTGGAACAAAAAATTCGTATGAACTTACTCACATTTTGAGCGTTACGTTTTCGAATAGGTACGTAATCGGAAGATGTGTTTTCCCCGCACTGGTATTAGCTATATGGCGGCTTTGAGAAAGTCGATGGGTTCCATTCCTTCCAATTATGACTATAAAATCCAATAGGCAAAGGTCCAATATTTTTTTTTCATCTGATGCGTGGAGTCAATACTACAGTACAGTTTACAAAAGTTAAGCTTAGTCAATAAATCCTACCAAAGCCCGATAAGGTATAGTACATATTTACAAAAGTGTACTGAATTTAGAATATTTCCTAAAACAAGGTCCTACTGCTGCATATTACTACTATGCTATTGCAAAAAGAAGCTTGTTGGCAACGCATACTGTATACCACAAAACTCTTGAAATAACGTGGTCTTGAATCCGGCCATTCCTCCCTCGCCCTTCGATGTCGTAATTTCTAATTGAAAACGTTGAACTACTGATGTAATGAAGTAACCCGTTACAGCAGACGTCCAATTCACTGGGTCAATTGCTCGGAGTAGACTCAAGCGATAATATTGATAGTATACGATACGACAGACTGGCCTCGTAGGCCGACAAGCGATACGCTGACGATATCGTTAAGGGCTGGATGCATGCCGCTGACCTTGTTGCTTCTTGTCCTGCTCAGATTTAATGGGGCAGATGTAGACACAGCTTGACCACATATCTGCGAGTATATATTACCAAAAAAATGGTAACTCATTTGTATAAATAGGTTTTATTTACCCATCGGAAGACCAATCCCATATTATATCAAAGCCTTAAGAATTAATTAAGCCTTAATGAGCACATGCTTTGCTTGTGAATGACGGCCATTATAACTAAGCAATTTATAAATTATAGCTACTTGTGAAATCATTGAACATAGATTTTTGTATATTACTTTATTAATTTCTATCTACAAGATAAAAGTTTTCTGTTTCCTTCAGTTATTTCTATATCTATCTTACATTCCCAAAGGTACTTCCGGGGGTACCCGTTAGGGCAACATACGAGCATTTTTTTTATTCCTCTAAGGTGGCACATAAGCATGCGGCCCATCCGATGGTAAGCAGTCACTTCGCGTCCTGCAATCAGTCATACATCTTTATTAACTTCAAATAGTTATTTAATATAGGTACATTCGCGGCAATTACTTTGTTTACTAGCGAAGATGATGACACAACGATACTAGATAGCTCTACACTGTACGTAAACATCAATATTTACTTAGCAAATTGTCGTTTCACATAGAAATATCGATTATGGATTCAAACACACACATAGGTAACAAAGTTAACCCAAATTGGATTTGTACCTAATCTGTGGGTAATCTAAGTTTTTTGTACCGACGCGTTTATAAATTAAAGTGTCTCCGTATTTTAACGGTTTTTTAGTAGAAATATTCCATAATCTTCTACGGAAGAGAAGTGAATTCAGCAACAGTTTTTAAGATAAGTATAGAGTGATTAATCTTTCGAAATATTGTAATATACTTTGTAACAAGAAAAAGTAAAACCAAACAATTCAGTCATCATTAACGTTTAATGAATCTGTTATTTACAAAAGATTTCGGTGGACATTCTCAACAAGCTTGTTTTGTACAGATAGCGCAAGCGCGTGCGCCGAAAAATTATTACAATACACATTGGACTTCATATGCAGAGCCGTTTAAACATACAAAATATTTATAATACGAATAAATAAAACGATAAATCATAGCAATGGTTTAATAAACATTAATTTTATTACATTACCAATTATATTATTACCATCTCAGACTACTATTAATAAATGAATAATCAATATCGCACATGACGCAAGTCTAAACAGCTCGATAGCATATTTACTGAGAAATAAACAAATACTTTGAGCCAATACTGCGGGTATACATTACAAATAAATTATGCTTTGATATATAGCTTACATCTCTCGTAATTTTTCTGTAAAGCTGTTGTAGAACAGTATTTTTATTATAATAAGTCATGTTATATAATTACAAAACTATCTGCCTATCGATTAAAAATCCTGTTTCATACACACAGTTCCTCAGTGACATTGAAATATACTTCTGTGCCGGTAGCAGGAACATTGTCGACAACGTATTCGAAAACTTAACTCGCGAAATGGTAAAATTGTCATACTATTTTTTAGTTCCACTTTTCACCGCCGCAGCGCTGTTCATTTTCCAATACAAAAATAGTCGAAGGCGATACGAAAACGTTGTCGACAATGTTCCTGCTACCGGCACAGTTAAAACTCCCCTAAATAATGTTCCATAATCTTAAAAACATAATAACAATTTTGGTTTATACATAAAGCTTCAACAACAGTAACATTTAATCGATAACTTTTTGAATAGTCCTTAATACATTCTTTATACAATTCGTATCGTATCACCAGTGCCGGTAAACGTAACTCACGAAATGACAAAATTGTCATACTCATTTTTAGTTCCACTTTTCACCGCTGCAGCGCTGTACATTTTCCAATACAAAAATAGTCGAAGGCGTTGTCGACAATGTTCCTGCTACCAGCACAGTTTACACTTTACCATATAAACATAAATCAAAAAAATATCGTATCCAATAAAATACAGGTTATAAGGAAATACATTTTTAAATTACTCTCCCGTATTATCACATAATACCTACTATACTAACTCTCCTTCTTGTTCCTAGTTTAAATTTACGCTTAAAGCTAAATTATGCTGAAATCTATCGACAGAATATAATATCTATGACAGAAATATATGTGTATCTATAAATTCAGCAGATAATATTATATACACACCAACGTGGCAAGTGGCAAGTACACAGAGCTTAATGTATCGACAACTAACATGTAAAAAACGATATTTGGTATTTAATGTTGCATGTAAAATTGACTGCGTTACATTTGACACTTATTCAGATCTTACTGCTACAGGAATAAGTTGTTCATTGCAATGGCACACGTAGATAGAGATAGAAGACAAAGGAGTAGTGTTGCCGAAAATCAACCTGCAATTCATCGATAGTTCATATCATCGATACTATCCACGCAGGCTAGTTTATACATTGTTTATTATTAACAGGATAAAATTGAAACATGATTTTGAGTTACAGGCGTATCGAAAATATCTTGTATAGTATCGATATTTCGACAACGACAAAATAGTGAATTGTGTTTACCGTTCGCATATGAACTTGATAAAAATACCTACGCATTGAGTAGAATCCATGTTCAAAATAAACCAAATCACAATGGTTTGTAAAATTGAGTAAGTATGTGAAGTTGAGTGAGCGACGTTGTAGCGTTTTCAATAAGTCATATCTAGTTGTAGAGGCAAGCTTTTTAATACACACAATGGTGCCAATTCTGTTGTACAAAATCAATAAACTAAACTAATTTGACAGATCCAAAAATATTGCCATCCTTGTTTAACCCCGCACATGAGATATGGATAGCAACACTTTTAGACCTGTCAAATTTGTTTAGAAAAACTATCTTATTTACCAATTCCACAGAAAGATTCACAGCTCAGCGTTTACATACAAAACCAGTATACAAACAAGCAAATACACAATGCTTAAGCTCGTAGTTTGAAGCAATTTCATGTATTTTTCCTTAACCTAAAAAGTTAATGCTACCACGAAAAACGTTTAGCATAATTTTACACAATCTATCAAATTTCAAGAAGGTACAGATGTTTTGTAGTTACACTAATTTTCCTCATTCCTGTATTCCTATAGTAAGAAGGACAATAAGCTTAGAAATATTAATAATTGTTATGAGGTACATAGACAAATCATTGATTTGGAAATCCTATTTCAATCTACAAAAATATATGTACACCTGTGCACAGCTATATACATTGTTTGTCAACACTGGCTACATAAAGGACACTAGCATCCATGTAATAATATAATCTAAGTGGTTTATTTCACATTCAATAAAACTATGTATCTTATTGTCAAATTACTAAATGTAAATCAAACAGCTTCTGAAATATACATTATGAAAAGTTTAGTGCATTTCTATAAATATGTATCTCCCAAGTACTCAAAATAAGCACCTACTGCTAAAGATTAAATCTGGACATTTAGTTTTTAATTGGATGCAGTGATTGAATACAAAATATATTATAATTTGCTTTGTCCGCTTAATGAGTGTGATACGGTCGAACGGCCTGCGCCCAGGTGAGCTCAGCCGTGGTTTCTTCCGACACGTGTTTCAGGACTTCCACGTCCCATCATCAGGGTGCCGGTGGGACGTGGAAGTCCTGAAACACGTGTCGGAAGAAACCACGGCTGAGCTCACCTGGGCGCAGGCCGTTCGACCGTATCACACTCATTAAGCGGACAAAGCAAATTATAATATATTTTGTATTCTATAAAAATGAATTTCCGCAAAGTAAAACCTGAATCAATTCAATATATGCAGTGATTGAGTATTACTTCATCGCAGTTACGAGTTGATAACTTGGACATTAGCACCACGACAAATCTTTTTATGGCACATTGGAATATAAATGTTGTTTAATCCACTCTCAAATGCAAATGCTACGCATACACTTATACGCTTATTGCTTAAAGTCAATTCCGATGTTATTATGTTATATTTATATAATTTATATCATACGAGGCTGTTACCAGCGACTTCTTCTGCATGTTTAAGGCAAAAGATAGCCTATGTCCTTCCCCAGGATATAATCTATCTCATTCTCAAATTTTATCACGATCCGTTCAGCCGTTTAGTCGTGAAAAGGTAGCAAACAAACAAACAAAGTAACATTCGCATTTATAATACTAATACTAGGTATTATAAATGTGAATTTGGAAATCCGTATGCGTTTCCAAATTCACAAACGGTAACAAAAATAATGAGATGATTCATATCCTGACAGCTATTTCCTTAACTTACCTAATAATAGCACTGTACAATACCGTCAGATGATAAATCAACTCATTATACTAACGCATACGCAGATTTCAAGAATTCTTGGAAAAAACGCTCCAAAAGCATTGAGATCGAAAATAATACATTTACTTATATTTATTGGAGGGTTTGCAAGAATTCCCGGAACTACCCGAATCTCAGAAAGGGGAACAATCGATTTATAAAATGCTGATAAATTTTATAATTTTGTAAAATCTCTTATTAATTTATAGCCTCAGCTGCCAATTTTAATAATCGTTTCAAGATTTTTTCTTATGCACTTAATAATTAATCACTATTAAATAAATATATTTCTTTGTATTTATATTGAGACAAAAACAATAAAAAGCTACATAAAACAGTATATTTAGTTTTTGGCAATACTTGAAACAACAATTTTATAAATCGAGTGTTTTAAGCGCAATTTCTGTGTCTGTTGTTGTTCTTAATATTTTATTTAATAGTTATGCCTTTGCTTACTAGATGTTAATAATCGATAAATTGAAATTCCACATCTCATCATAGCTTCACCTTTTTTTAGTTAGTGGCAAACTTTAGGGGAAAACACTTCTATGTATACCTTATACTTTTAGAGCCCTTTTTTAACTAAGGTGGCAAACAAGAATACGGCCCGTGTGATGGCAAGCGGCTACCGTAGCCTATAAACGTTTGCAGCACCAGGAGTATCATATATGAAGTCGGCAAGATTTGTACCACTCTTTATATTCGGACGTAGATGTTAAGAGGGCTCAATAAGATTTGTTTAATGATACTTGATATAACCAATTTTAGGGTTATTTTAGGCGTACAAAGTAGTGCAACACCTGCTTAGAGCACACTCTCCCTTTGGCTGAGTTCAGTGGGACCTACAGGTGAAGGGGGGTCGGACGGAGACGGGGCGGTCCTGGTGATAGCCGGGGTGCGCGGTAAGCGGGCACCCATTGTGATGGGCGTGTCTTCGGGGTCTTCCTCACCCTCTTCTAAGTCCTCATCGATGGGGGTCAATATGTCCATTGGTTGATGGATTTCCTCATGTTTCCTGGAATAGTGTACAAAAAAAAACTAAATTTTGTATAATTAATATTTTTTGCATTCAAAGAATACCTGCTGTTAAGTTTAGATGACAGATGAAATATAAAGTTTTGAATTCTCTATCGATCTGTCTAGGCTAGAAGCCAAAAAACATTTCCTTTCCATCATCAATACTTAGTTAATTTACCTGCGGAAGAGCGGCGCCGCGAAGGAAGTGAGAGTGGACGCGAGGAAGAAAGCGGCCGCCATGTAGAAGGAGGGGTCGTAGGAGCCGGTGGCGTCGAACACCGCGCCCGCCAGGGGCGACCCCACCATCGCCGCCGCGCCGCGGAACAGGATCAGCAGACCGAACGCGCTCGTCAGCTTCTCCAGGCCCAGCAGGTCCACCAGGATGATCGACGTCAGCGAGATGTAGCCCGCTGTCAAATAAAACAAGTTTTAAAATTATAACCCAACTATAGAAAAGCGCTCGTCAGCTTCTTCAGACCAGCAAGTCCAACAGGATGATCGACGTCAGCGAGATATAATCCGCTGTCAATAACCATTGCAATTAAAACAAGTTTTAAAATTATAACCCAACTACGGAAAAGCGCTCGTCAACTTCTTCAGACCCAGCAGGTCCACTAGGACATAATAATTAATATTA
The DNA here is from genome assembly GCA_951449985.1 of Falcaria lacertinaria. Lineage (NCBI taxonomy): Eukaryota > Metazoa > Arthropoda > Insecta > Lepidoptera > Drepanidae > Falcaria > Falcaria lacertinaria. The sequence continues at coordinate 7,380,217 of OX602118.1, read as the reverse complement.
AAATAAACACTTACACACAGCAAGTCCAAACGCTATCGAAACAGCGACGTAGGCGACATACGACGTACAGAAAGGTGTCACGCCAACTGATATCTGAAAAACATTAATACAAAATTAATAATAACTGCCTTCTCGCTGTCAAAATTGCTTTAACCTATAAACAGGGTGTGTATTTCAGTGTTAGCTTGTAAAATACTGTATACTAATCGCAAAAAAATATGATTTATGATAATGTTGTATGCGAATTAGTGATTTGATGAATTGAGTAAAATGGCTATTTACTCTCTGCCTACCCCGAAAATGACTTAGCGTGATAATACCAACATCGCTCTGGCCTTATGGCGAACATTTATGGAGTCGGCACTATAGATAACCCGATGTCACTGGTTACCGAATTTTAACACAAAGCGGCCGCCATCTTAATTTAGCAACCCATTATTCAGACTAGCGGTGGCACTAAGGTGGTAAACAAGTATACGGCCCGCCTGATGGTAAGCGGTTACCGTAGCCTATGGACGCTTGCAGCACCGGGGGTATCACTCGTACGTTGCCGACCCCATTATATATGCACGTACAAACTCATTAGCAACGCTCGAAGGGAAACCCTTTACTTTTAACAGACCTCTTAACGATTGCCATAGATATTAATTGACGGGGACCGACAACGTGCTCTCCGAGCGTGATATATATGTTTTATCACCAAATCAATTTAGAACCTTCATCTAGTATTAATAGATTAGTTATTACAGTGGCAAGTATAAGGCAAATGTTACGTGCAAACTCATTAGCAGCGAAGGAAAACTCTTTATTTCTCACAGACCTCTAAACGATTTCCATAGATATTAATTGACAAACGGCACCGATAACGTATTTTCAGAGCGTGATATACATACGTTTTATAATAAAATCCATTTAGAACCCTCATATAGTATTAATAGAGTAGTTATTAACTTACAGTGGCAACTATAAGGCAAATGTTATTGAGCAATAGCGAGTCCATCCAAGGGAAGTCGGCCACCCAGCCGCACACGATACGGCCGACCGTGTTCGTTATACCGATGATCGATATAAGGAACGACGCTTGACCCTCTTCCATGCCCTGAAACGTACAAATATGTTGATTAAAAAAAATAAAAATGTGTATGCTTAGATCTTTTAAACTACGCAAAGGATTTTGAGTGATAGAGTGATTCTAGGGGAAGGTTTTTATGTATAATTAATTTGTGTTTTGTAGGTATTTAACTTATATAGTTAACGCTGTACGTGCGAAGCCGGGCGGGTCGCTAGTAATATTTAGAAATAGTAAAATTTAATTAACAGTGCCGGTAGCAGGAACGTAGTCGACAACGTATTCGAAAACGTAACTCGCGAAATGTCGAAATTGTCATAATAATTTTTAGTTCCACTTTTCACCGCCGCAGCGCTGTTCATTTTCCAATACAAAAATAGTCAAAGGCGATACGAAAACGTTGTCGATAATGTTCCTGCTACCGGCACTGATGTTATATATATTATTATATTTTTATTTAACATTAAAAACATGTTTGGAAGAATAATGAAAAATAACTTCAGTTAATACAGTTATTTTAAGCATTTTATTCGACGATGATTTATTGTAATGTCTGTCCGGCCCGTCGGGTCAGAGCTTATTGAAACGAAGCCGATTTGTTTATTGTTTCATTTATTTTGACAACCATTTTTGGTTGTTATTACATTAAATTAAATCTTAATTGAGTGATACTAACATTGATAATAAATGCATAACATTTGAAGGTGTCACAACATGCGTAAAGTTTGAAAAGATAAAATATGGTATAAAATAAACAAAAAATCGAATGAAATGAAGAAAGGAAACCTTTAAAAAATTATACTTAAATTGAGACGGAATAACCAGAAATGGAAAACACATCTAATGAAATAACACTACGAGGATACACTGTTGTAATGCTGCTAGTACAGTGACTCTTCATTAACAACAGGGTTGGCAACGCTTTAGTGATATCCCTGGTAGCTAGCGGCTATAGGCCACGGTGACTGCTTACCATCAGGTGGGGCGCATGCTTGTGTGCCACCTTAGTGGTATAAAAAAAAAAGTACAAACGTTTTTCTTGGCAGCGTCGGGCAGGTAGACGAACGGTACGTAGAGGCCGGCCATGCCGAAGATGTTGGAGACGCCGATCAGCATGAAGGCGGGGTCGCGCAGCAGAGACACGTCCAGCATCGACGCCAGCGCAGACTTGAACGACTCCGGCAAACTCAGGCACGGGCACAGGTCGTATTCTACAACCAAACATTACAGGATTTACAGGTCTATCACTTTTATAAGTACTTTAGTTTTTTCCCCACGACTTTGCCTGGCAATATAGTATATAACCTATGTGTCGGTGAAAGAATTTTCTAAATCGGCCCAGTAGTTTTTGAGTTTATTCATTACATACAAAAATACAAATCTTTCCATTTTATAATATTAGTGTAGATATCATCACGCAGAGTCCCTCACGGGGTAGGCAGACAGTACAGAGCGACATTTCACACTTGACTGACACACCTATTTTGCTTCTTTTACATTCATCAATCGTTTCGTACATGCCCGCCGAGTACAAATATAGTAAAAATAGTCGTGAGCACGGCCACCTGTAATAGAACTGCGATGTCGGATGTCGAATGTTTTATTTGTGTAAAATCATAAAAATACAATATACTTACGAGTAATATGCAATTCTTTAACCTTTAGAGCTTTATTGTTATAGTTTGTGCAGTATTACATAAAACATGATAAAATTTTTCATTGTTTTGATGCGTATAGATGGAACACGACACGCTACCTATGACGCCGGCGCGAATGTGAGCCAAGGTAAGACAACCAGCTTAGATTTATATTCCGCACGCGGAGCGCCTATAACATAATATCCTCTATAAACCTATTTACTTATGATATTAGTGTACATATGTATGTGTATGAATGTAAGTACTTACGTTCCTGACGCTCCATGTCTCCAGTCTGCCTGCTCTGCGGTAGGCTGAGCACGGAGTTCCTGTAGCCCTGCAGCGACTTCTGGCTCTGGTACTGCGGCAGGTTGAGCACGGAGCCCGAGTAGAAGATGTCCTTGCGGGACAGAGGCCGCACCATCCGCGACGGCTCCTTCCCGCCCGCCACCGACAGCTTCGAGTTGTACATCATGCTTTCCGTGTCGCCCTGACAAGTTTATTTGTATTGTAATTTTTTTTAAAAGTATCTGCTACTTAAATGCTAACTGCTATAATAGCGACTCAAGTTCGAATCCCACTAGTCTGTACCAATAAGTTTTTCTAACCAAAGTTCAGTGATTAGTCACACCACGAGCTTTACTGTGAAGGAAAACATCGTGAGGAAACCTGCATACGTCTGAGAAGAAATTTAATGTAGTGCCTAAGAGACGGCGACGGACTCACCATCTGTCACGTTGGCACCAAATTATCTTCGGTGGAAAGTGGGTTTTGTAACACCTCTGCCTAATCGTTCGGGGACCCTTGTGGGAAGGCGTGAAGATATATTATTATTTCATTAAAAAAAAAAACACCGGCCAAATGCGAGTTGGACTTCGAGTCGAGTTGCCGTTCGATCCCTATCCACGGGCATTGCACAATATCTGACGGCCAAAACTACCACCGCGCGCGTTCATTGATCAACCGCATCCCCGGCTTTCTGTAACACCCTTCCGTCCCTTTTCAGAAAGCACTCCTACAGATTTCGGGAAATCGAGAGGAATGTTGTTACACAGCGATAATTAATTAATAATATATACTTTATCACAATAATATGAAAAATTTCATGTTTACGAATAAACAATGCAAGCACTAAGGAAGAACAAGAAACGACATGGGTAATAATTAAAAAAAATGAATTTTGCCAAAAGTTTGACTATTTGGCAAGGAATTGCAGCAGAGTCAAAGTTTGTTTCGGTGTTACTGTAGTTGGGCATATCCATATTGAATATCCTTGAGCACCACTAATGTGGTGGGTGACAACACCATTTGCAAAGTGGGTCAATTAGTTTGCTCTTGAACCCATAACGTCACTGTAGTTACTAAAGATACCATCAATTATTAAACATGTATTTTGTAACACGTTATGTTTTTAAAGGTCATACAAAATGTATGGATGATAATTTACGTAAATGTGTACGAAGTATGGCTTATAGTCAGTTCACTCACATCTGCCGCGTTCCGGTATTGGCTGTTCATCGAAGTTTTGGATGTAGCTTTAATTGCCGCAAGGGAAGGTTTGAATCTGTAATATGAAAAAGACAAATACTTTTATCAAAATCCAACCACACTTAAAAACATTACCGAAAGTCTATTACTGCAATTAAACATTACGGTTCTCATGATACTTCGATATGCATACACTCATTTTAGAAACAGATATACAGAAAATGTATCCAAGAGGACACTTTACTAAATAAACATTTGTAGGCTAATCAATATTCAAGAATTAAGACTGTTGGATCAACTAACATTAGAGTACCCGAAATTGCAGGAGTCGCAACAAGACGTTTCTTATACATTTCGGAAGAATTTATTTCAAGAATTTCGGGATCATACACTAATCAAAATGCAGTTTGTTTAAGCTTAGGGTTTATAAATATATTTCAAAGAAGTAGGGCGAAATGGGAAATCTTGTCTGTTCTCCCATTAATATTGGAGCCGCGTGTCTGGAGACTGTACCTCCACCTTACTGAAGACCGCAGTAAAATAACGTACTTTCTTAACATAATAACAATAACATACTTTAAAATACTTTCTTGTGGTGTTTTTTTCTGCGGTAAGTAAGATTGTCAGAGCTCCACGAGCCTACGCTGTGCTGGTAGTCAGAATAAACCGGTAGCACAGCGAGTCGTTAACAAAAACAAGGATGACGACGCGTGTAGTGATACATCTGGTACCGCTAGCGTCTATGGGCAACGGTGACTGCTTACCATCAGCCAACACTTGCGTGCCAGTTTAGTAGAACAAAAAAATTTTACAGTCGAACAGTAGTCGTAAGCGATGTGTGACATCTCTGACAACTCTACGTGTTTTTTGTTGACGCTCAGACTTAAACAAAAATAATTTAGTAATTCAGCAAGACTGTTTCCCGACTTTCTGTAATGCATTTCCATCCCTTTTCAAGAAATAACTCCCAGTTTAGCGACAGACAAGATGTTACACATACAAAAACTTTATGCTGCCAGCCTAGCGTTATCCCTATCGTCTGCCCTGTAGCCTTAGCAACAACAACTTCCACCTACGTATTCGTATCGCTTTCAAATATTTTTTAAAGGGAAAAACAACAGCGCTGCGTCGGTGAAAACTGGAACTAAAAATTGGTATGGCAATTTTGACTTTACGCGAGTTACGTTCCGAATACGTAGTCGCAAATTATTCTTGGTTATGTTGGCGTAATTATTATAGCTGACGTTACCTATCGCCGGTGCTGTGCTTGCGCTGGCGATCGAAGAAGGGCACGGATCCGTTCTTGGGTAGCCCCGGCGCCTGCGCACTGAAGGCGGGCGACGACACGTTGCGCGGCAGCGGCGCCGCGGGGGGCGCGGGGGACGTGCCGTTCTCCGCCTGGCCACACACACTCTTATACTACCACATAACTACCAAATACTTTGCAAGATACCTATATATAACCAGTAGGGTTATATGACTTACAGGGAAAACAAGGCTGAGCAGTTGCTCTTCTACTAGCCATTCATAAAGAAATTGAAGTTGTCAAAATCTTATTTAAGAGTCCCTTTAAGTGTGCCTGAGGACACGGGAGGGATAGGGCAATATGGGACAAGCATGGCTGAGCGGTTGTCCATCTAATGACGTTATAATGTAAATGTTGTTCTGGGGACGCGGGATAACCAGTTCTACTACACGGATCTTAGGGTAGGGTTATGGGACTTATGGGGTTAACAAGGCAGAGCGGTTGCTCTTCTACTGGCCATTCATAAAGAAGTCGTTTTGACTTTGTCGTCTGAATGTCGTTCTGGGGACGCGGGATAACCAGTTGTACTACACGGAGCATGGGGCAAGCAATGCGAAAACTAAGAGTAGGTACAATATATAAATAAATTTTAATAAATCCATGTTTTCCCACGTCATTGAGAAAGGTTTTATCACATAAAATTTCTGGTTATACGCGATGTATATTATATTTAAATTGTATAAATGTCCAATGTATTTACTTACTTTTTTCTTGACGTCGGGTTCGTCGACGACCTTGGCCTCGGTGATGGTAGGCAGAGTGGGCGCGGTAGGCACGCCGTGCATGTTGGGCACGGTAGGCACGCGCGCCAGCGCCTCCAGGTTCAGCGACGAGTGCACTCCGGGGTCGATGTTCAGGGGGGCCTGGCCATTGCAAACTGTCTATGTTTAGTTGATTGTTATCTTTCTACACGGGCGGGTTTGTATGGATTACTAGGTTATAAAATACTAGCTGTCTCGATAGACGTTGTCCTGCCTTAGCTATGAATTCAAATGTTAAACACACCATAGAAAAAAGCACCACTAGTTTATCCCGAAATTCAAAATGCTGCAATTTTTTTTTTTTTATTATTTTTTTTTATCATAAAAACCTTCTCCTGCCAATAACAAACAAAAAAAAAGAATTAGCGAAATCGGTCTAGCCGTTCACGCGTGATGCCGTGACCAAGGGAAACATAGATTCATTTTTATATATTATATGTTTGGATGTGACGGCTGAAAAGAATTTAACTATAGCCAGAACGTAATAGACCGAAGAATACCATAGAAGCTTCTTTACTCTTATCTTAATAAATCGATTTGGTCATGACCACGATCGTGTTCGCTACAATAGTTTTAATGCTGGATAAGACACAAAGGAAGGTTCAAAGTACGGAGGTCGCGACTGGTATATAACGAAAACCCGACAAACTCTAGATGACTTCTGAGACTGTTTAATATACCAAGGAATAAAATTAGGAATGCTCATATTGTACCGAGGTTAAACGAAAGAAAAAAAAGGTTCGTACTGCAATTGAAACTACTTAATGTGTTCTGAATCATGTCAGATCAAGTTACCTTCAGTCTTTTCTCCATGGTACCGTCGGGCAGTTGTACTACAAAGTACGAGCCGCCGATCGAGCCTCGTTCCATCTGCAATCTCTTCTCTTCAGCCATACGTTGCAGCAGGGGTTTCTCGCCCGATGTCTGCAAAGAATTTGAAAAAAAAAAACCTTAGCCTACTATCCATACTAATATTATAAATGCAAAAGTAACCATGTTTGTTTGCTTGTTAGCTACCTTTTCACGACTACACGGCTGAACGGATTGTAATGAAATTTGGCAATGAGATAGATTATAACCCGCCGAGGGTAAAAGCTGGTTAATAATTACCACAAAACTCATACTGTGAAAATGTATCAAACAATTTAGACTACAGACGAAACTAAGGGAATAAACAAACATACATAAAACTCGAAAAACAATAGTCCCTTTCGCGAGCTGGAGCAGTCGGTCAACAAGACCTAGGTACAATAGGTCTATGACATCACTATGATTTGAGGATAAACTTTGATCAGGGTCGTTGCGGTATTTACAAATTAAGTATGATCGGGGTCATTACTGTACTTACCTATTCCTTGCACGAAGTCATTTTCCCGATACTGACCCTAGTTACTAACACGGTTTTAATAAACAATGTTTTGTCCTGTCCTGTCATTGAGGACAAAACTTTGTAAACACGACTTTTTGTGGTCTGTTCTATACTATAACAAATTTAACTAAAACTGTAGCCCTAGCAAGAATAAATTGCGAATACGTATTCGTCTTCCTTCGACTATTTTTGTATGGGAAAATGAACACCGCTGCGGCGGTGAAAAGTGGAACTAAAACTTCGTATGAACATTTTGAGACTTACGTTTTGGAATACGTAGTCGAAACATGTTCTTGCTACCGGCCCTGTACGATCATTGAACCCTAAATCAGTCAGGGATTTCTTGAACTCCTTGAGGGACAGATAAATAGATAAAAATACAACAAACCTTGGGGTAGACAAGCGGCCTCATCAACGCACCAAACACAGCACAGTTGAGAATCAAGCCGGCAAGTAGTAAATTCGCATTCTGCCAGGAACCGAACTCATTGAGCAGGATGGATGCAAGAGGCGCGAAACTGAACGTGCCCACTCCAGAACCGCACACTGCGATGCCTGTTGCTAGGGACCTTCGGGTTTCGAAGTAGTACCCCACGGCTACCACGGACGGCAAGTAAATCATACCGAAGCCTATGCCTGCGGACAAAAAAGTAGGTATTACAAAACATAAGCTAGCAAAAATGACATTCATTTACAAATATAATAATGAAGAATTCCTAGACTTGTAAGCGATGAGTTATTTTATTCAACACAAAAACAAAACAAGGAAACATTCTTCTAAAATTATGGGTGCACGTATTTATATATTTAGAATCACTACAATGACATCACATTAATTAACAATATTTAGTCATTGAGTAAATATTTTCTTGTATGTTTTCACAGTAGTTATTGAGTTTTACAGTAGAAGCAATCCGTGTAAGTTAGTTAAAAAAAAAATACATTTCTAATGCCCCGTACAATATAATCAATAGGAACGCGTAAACATCATTATTGCCTCTCATAATTTTGGTACGCGGCCAAATTGTAGCGCACTTTGACCAATTTGCCAGCGCTACATAAGTACAACGTAATTTGATGTGTAACGAAGTAGTTGGATGCACACTCATTCTAATTTAGCCCATTATGTGAAATAATAAGGCATAGAACACGCTGTTCGAAACGTTAAAGAGTTTCTGTTTTACACAAAAAAAAGCTAACATTCATTGTTATTTTCCGCTTAACATTGATGTCAGACGTATCGGCCAACAGATTTTTTTTATCGGAAAAGCTTATACCATTTCGTCACATAAATAATAATGTAAGTCAGTAAACAAACAATATTTAAGCAATCTACTCTGAAATTCATTAACACGAGCTTCCACTACGGATAAGATAACAAGTTATTATAAGCTAACTAAAACGTACCCATACCATATTTGATTTGTAGTTTCAGGTTTCAAGCAGTCGCTATTTCTCACGATCATTTTGTGCTGATTTTATAATAATAGAACCTCATAGGAACATTGCCCCGTGCTATTAAAAAGGTAATGTTTATGTACCAAGTGCACTGCAGTACGTTAGATGTTGAGAACGGTCAATAATATGGAATATGATACAAATCGCGTGAGTCAGTGCTTGTAGTCGGCCCACAAACTGCAATTTGAAACCGAACAAAGGAGCATATGGGTTGTTGCCTGCTGCAAAGAGGTCGATAGCACTAATTTTATTGAATGCTGTGCGTCATTTTCCGGTACATATTCCGTTTTTCTCGGCAGAGAATTAATATACAATTTACATACAATGTTTACGAGTGCAAGAGGCCCAACAAACTGGGAAGTAGGTGATTGAATTGAAGAACAAAGGAATGTGGTTACATGTACCTACAGCGGATTTGTATGTTTCATTTATATGTATCGTATGTAAATTAATAGATTACAATGTATTACAATTTATGGTAGCAATGAATGTATATATTAGAGAATAAATGGATGCATACTTTTAATTGTTTATTTTGTAGTTCCCGAAAGCGCCTGAACAATTAAGATGTAGTGTTAGGTGTAGAGAAAACTTTGAAAGGAATTGAGCGACTTCGATGCTAGATTAAATCAGGTAATGTTTGATATGTAACAAAAAACATGCATGCGCGGTCATCCATCTGGATGACTTAACAGGCATCTGCCTATACACAATTTGTTATACGCTTATTGACTATCCATCTTTCATGCTATGTAAAGAAAGAAAAATCCTAGTTCTATACTAGTTCGTTTTATAAATGTAGATACGCTGCCGGATGCTGACAACTGTCAAATATAATGGATTGACAGCATTTATTATCTTCGTTACCAACGATGTTATATTAGCTGTGATTACTAAGATCAAATGCTTTATTAATAAAAAAATATATATTTCGCTGCCAAGCTTATCTATCACGGGAATCTCAATTCATTGTCGGGATTGTCATTCATCTTTTACTTTGAAAATTGCATTGTAAAATCCTGTAATAATTATGCTAAATAGAACCTCTTTTGTAATTCCTTCATTATGTCATAACATGAAGTGCAACCATTATTGTTATCTCTTGTTGGATTCATAGAGAAATTAAGATATTCCATTAACGTTCGTTGACAAGGAACCAAGGTGACAGTAGAAGTATAGGAGCAGGTGTGCATAAGTAACTAGAACATTAGTGAGAATAACAATAATAAAAAATATGCAATCACACGCATTATTTGAAACCCTATGACAAGGTATCTGTGAGTAAAATAAGGCCAATCGTTTCGGTCGACCCAGAAGCAGTGAAGCTAGTTGCGAAGTAATAACTGTATAGGTTAGTTACGGAACGAGTGTGAGTGAACGCAGTCTGTGCCCTATTTCTATATACCTAATAATGGTATTCAACTGCCAGATATATTCCTACCTAATTGCTTTTCATAATTATTTGATCGAATGAACACTTTCCTCGGCACAATAGTTTATTTGTTACATAAACAATTAAGGAGAAAAAATATGTTTACTTTATGTACTTTATTTATTCAGTAAACTCATCATGTATTTTTATTATACCACCCCTGCATAATAACAAAAAATAATGTGATTGGATTAGATTAATTCGATATTATGAATACCAATAGCACCCAGCCACCTATTCGGGAAATGCTAATAAAATAAGGGAAACTGTAAGAGAAGCCGTAAATAAGAAAATTGAAGGACGTTAACGTAAACAACTTTTGGCAACTCGAACACCAATCCAGCGTATTTCTTACGAATCTTCACTGGTATTGATAAATAGATCAATCGTATTTCAGGAAGCTTATGATTCTAAAATAAAGGCATTAAAATTTGGGCCCAACCGAATGAAAAAAATCTCGCCAGAAAGATTGCCAGAGAGCGTATTTTGTTTACAAGCGTTTTGAATTCGCTGCGTCAGAAATACCTTACGGTCGGTAAATTGCGTTCACACGTGCATGTATAATGTGCAATTAGAGACTAGCAATAACATTGAAACTCCAGCAGTCCAGGTATATTTTTTGTGGAAGAAATTGTTTTTTATTCTTGAATAATTGGCAAGCAACAGTAGACCTAGCAAGAATAATTTGCGACTGCGTATTCGTATCGCCTTCGACTACTATTGTATAGGAACAGCGCTGCGCCGGTGAAAAGTGGAACTAAGAATTTCCACATTTCGCGAGTTACGTTTTCGAATACGTCGTCGTAAATATTCGAACTTTAAACAGTTTTTTTAATAGGTTAAATGTCAACCGCCAATTTTGACATGTCACATAAAACATCGCATTGCTTTTGTTTCGAGCCGTGGATATGCGTCACAAAACGTTTCCGAACCATCCACGACATTGAGATGCGATGATCTCAGCGGCCGGCTGCCAACAGTGCCAACTGGGACCATTCAACAATTGGTGCTAAATAGATGTGTAAATTATTAACGTACTTATATTTTATCAGACAGATAGCAGGAAGCCCGCCAACCAACTGATTGTATCCACACGATTAATTAATTTGTCGTTGGAATCTGTGTAAAATAACAATAAGTACTGAAAGTGTTATATAAATTTATCACACTATAATGACTGCTGTCAAGAGTTAGACAGGAACATTAGTAGAACACCGACCACCTTTAGGATGCCGAAATTAGAATAGGGTCAGGGTGACCGTAAACCGAGTATCTTACAAATAAACCTATATTTATAATGCATCGCTGATGAGGTAGAAAACAAATAAACACGCGATGTTTTATACCGTTTGACAATTAAATGGGGCATCCATGGCCTAGTATGGCGCCATATCGTCTGCAAATTCTGGCACCAAGCCAACTGTGTTCTAGCAACCTTCAAATTTTCCGTGTGAACAAAAACCAGGACCACAGAACACTTCTCCTGACGAATACATAAATAGTTAAGTAAATGTAAATTACATGTGTAACTTTGTCTTGACTCCTTGATTGAAGCAATTGCAGAATATACCGGTAAAACTAGACAAAATTATTCCATTCTAAACTCACGGGTTAGTTTCGACATTAGATTCCAAATGTGAATTATGTATAATTTTATCAATAGTTTGTGCAACACGTAGCAATAGCGAAATGGAATGCCCACTTTTCCACAATTAGTGTTAATCGTCTGAAGGGCTAGTCCCTCAGGGCGAGGGCGTCACAAAGCCGCGACGTTTTATCGTCTCGCTGGCACCACTGGCACGTGTCCAACTTCACATGCGGCCCGTTGCCGCCGTTTCCAAAGTTTTACGGAACAAAGAACGCGTGGAAACTTTTATTGGTCGAGACATTGATGATAAACTAATACAAATAACTAATAATCAAGTGTGTACTAGTGCTTTGTCTGTATATATAAATCGAATAAATAGAACTATCGTCAATATGGCGCTACCTACTGAATGGATAAGGATCGAAATCAATACAATACATGTACGTAGTATATTATCTACTCTGAGATAATACTAATATTTACGACCCTATAACTATTTTATGAGTCAATATATTTTTCCTTGTCCTGTAATTCCTGTACAAAGTATGTTCCATTAAGGATGAGTAGGAATTGCCTCTTCGGTATTTTTTAATCGATTCATAATGAAATAGAGTTCGTTAGCTTAATTATATTTGTAAGAATACGTGCGACATTTTGGAGGTTCATACTGGTCCCTAAAATGGGGATGCAAATTTGATTAACTGAACTGTATAAGGAAGGGTTTGGCTCAATTATTAAGTGTAAACATTTACCTACGTATTAACAAAGCATTTTAATTTGGAGTTTTTACGTCAAGAAAACCCCCTTTATTTTTTTATTTATTTCCATACCTATTACTGTTCTTGAGATACAGCCCGCTGACAGATAGACGGTCGGAAGAACAGCGGAGTCTTAGTAATAGGGTTCCGTTGGTGACCCTATAGGTGCGCAATCCTTAAAAATATTGAAGAATCAAACCGAAGTTTCAATGCAGGATGTCTGAAAACATTCTCTTTAATATTTAATAATGGACATCATTATCTCAAATAGCTGTTTGAGAGGTGTAAACAAACAAATGCTCCGATATATTTTTAATGATCTGACAGAGCATACTTAAAATATCAATACGACCAACGCACTCCACGACGCGGCTGACGGAAATTCCGCTTTGTATATAAGAAAGGAAGAACGGGAGGTAAATCATTTAACGAGTATCACGATCTTGCTTTATCACCATGTTTATTGGAGCACTCTGATGACATGTTCAACGACAAATATTGAAGAGAAATCTTCTTCAGCCGCGTTGAGCAATTTCTAGTAGAAGCAAAATATATACGTTCGCATCTCCGACATGCGGCATTCTAATGTGTCGTATTGTCTTCTGTTGGCAATGCCCAAGACTGCCTATTTTTATTCATCATAAATGTGTCATCAAAGGACTCATTACGAAAATAATATACTATGCGCACTGCATCAAAAATGCATGATGAAACGGCTGTCGTATGCCTTTTTTGCATACGAATATGCCAAAGAAGGCATGTGTTCCTGGAATTTTGCATCTGTACGAAAATCATCTCTCAAAATGAGCGTGACCTTATAATATTGCAAAACCGCAAACGTATATGGCATCTGATGCAAAATGTACTTTGTTCTGAAAACGATAAAAGGATTGATCCCCATCCAATTCATGTGACCTTCATTAATTACTACATCTGTTTCATTTCCATTAGTAGATTGGAACATTTATACGTACATATTATTGTATAGTATATAACATTTAATGTCCTCTATGCGTTTATGGAGCCCGTCTGCGAAGGACGGCGAGTCGACGCCATGCCAACTGCATTAGTGCCAATATGCCAAGGCCGTAGGCGAACTTTACATAACTCTCACGTTCTCAGGTACGCTCCTGCATCTAGTTTTATTACGTTACAACTGTATAAAAGCACTATTTCTACTTTATAATGTATTTTATGAGTTTGGCCTCCGTCCTGTTAATACACAAGATTGTTATGTAAAATATCTCATTTCCAATACTAATACTCAACAATTTTATGTGAGGGTAACAAGCACTTTCTTTATGAATTAATGAGATTTGAATGAGTATTTAGAGGTATTATAAAGCTACTTCCATTACTTAAAACAAGTATTATTGGATGATCTGCTGGTAATGCACTGTATTAGCAGTAAATTAAAAAAATATTTTTAGACAACTCGTTTCAGGCCTGTTGCATCTAAATACTACCATGACGTTCATGTTTAATTGTAATCTCAAGAAGTTTTAGTACCTATGCCGAGTGAGCATATAGACTTTCATTAGCTAGCATCTAGAACTTTAATTATTATGAAGCGTTAGCAATACTAAGTACGACGGCAACGTAAACAAACCTTGTTGATATTTTGATTTATTAAAACGCATTACACAAGTGTCTCGGAATAATAACGCTATGGATACAGCAGCCTGTACCTAAATTTTTATTAATTATAGTAAGTTGCACTCTAATTAGATAGATAAAATAAAATGTATCATGTCAACCAGCTGTCGATAACGTTATCTGTAGTAGAACGTCTTCAAAGGAATGAAGGAAAAGTGCCACCGAGCATAATAGGGCTTACTGCGATATTGTAAACAACTATGTTAATGGATTCAAAAAATAAGCCACCTCATATCCTGGCTTGCGATTAATTTAACGAATGACATAAACATCCTCTTTTCAAAACAAATTAGTCACTACAAAAAACATATTCTACTATTTACACGATGACGCGATGATAACCGCAATGCATATTTTATCATTTGCACTGCAACAGTGAAGGTGACTATCAGACGAATTACCAGCGGTCTAATCACTAGGTCTTATTATAAATAAGTCATTAGTAAAATAATACGTGAAGCGTGCGTGAAGCAAATCTTTCGTCGCTGTCTTACGAAAAATTGCACTGAGAGAGGAGTCTAAAATTTGGCACAATTAAAGTTTATACAGAGAAGTAGTGCAGAAAGCTAATATTATTATGCATTAGAAATAACCTATTTAATAAAATAATGCAATACGCACACTACTTACCATTCGTTATAGACACAATACAGTGCCGGTAGCAGGAAGATTTTTCGACAACGTATTCGAAAACGTAACTCACGAAATGTGAAAATTGTCATACTAATTTTTAGTTCCACTTTTCACCGCCGCAGTGCTATTCATTTTTCAATACAAAAATAGTCGAAGGCGATACGCAAACGTTGTCGCAAATTATTCATGCTCGCGCTACTGAATGTAAGCTGACCTGACATGTTGACCTGTCCAAATATCACAATACTATTATGTGACATCAAAGCGTGTCATATAGATTGTGGTCAAATTTCGATCAGTAGGCGACCTCCAGTAGAGTATTAAAGGACCTAACTGCGTAATAAAATACAGACGTCATATAATAATATTCGCTATGACTCCCATAAATTATATCAACGACATCTCATATAGTGCTAATGAAATAGATATAAACTCGAAAAACATAACCTTCCTTCTGGGACAGTCGGGAAAAAAAATTACCTCCTAGGAATCCATACGTGATCATCATCATAGGGACACTCTTGCTGAAGGTGGAGAGGATGAAGGCTACCGTAGCTATGAGGGATCCAGCGACGCACACCGCCCGACATCCGTACTTGTTGCATAATGCTGACACCACGGGACCTGGAACAAAAGTTCATTTATGTAAATATATTTACTGTGTAACCATCCAAACATTACAAACAAGACATTGGAGCACCCTTTTAAGTATCATGAGACACCTGTGACAGAGTACTTTATTTATACAGAGAAATAATTTAAATTATTCGCCACACAACTTATTACACGTATATTTTGTACTATAAAAAAATATACACAAAAACAATATTTTTTTAACCCCCGACACAAAAGGGTTTATCTGGGTTGTCTATGGCATCGTACCTCGTAAACGTAAAAACCGATTACGATTTAGATTTTACGTTTCAAACGTGACTTAATCGATGTTATTAGCTATAATTCCTAGATGGATTTTAAGTTGGTGGTGTTTTAAATTGTTAATTTAGATTATTTTTTAATTTGGACGTACGAAGTTCTCGTCCTTGACCACAATTTTTACCTACATTTAAACAATTTTATGGGCACGTTGAACGCTGGCGACTGGAAACGGTCAAAACAAATTCAGGATGATTTATTTCATGTGGCAACCGGATTAATTTCGCCATTTTGCCTTTTCGAGGTTTCGTGACCTAAAATATGCGATGGAAGCCATGACCGACTACAAAAGTTCGTGTTTACTAAATGATTCGACTAACCTAAAATCGTTCGGTCGCGTAATACACGGTATAGGTCGCGGCACGAAACTCTAGCGCTGACCGTTATTGCGCAGAAGTAAAAAATAAGGTGTCTTGGCGGGGTACAGGGGTGAAGGGCGAGCGTGCGTTGCGCCGATTGGCTCTCCAGTCGTACTCCGTCCCCCGTGCCGATACGACGCTCCGCGCACTTCCAGTGTACAGTCGCGTTCTGAATTGTTTTGTTGTCATCGTTAATTTTTGTTGTTGTTTTTTGTTAAGTTTGTTTTGTTGATTTGTTTGTTGTGTTTGTTAGTTTATTCACTGTTTGATTAAGTTTGAACAGTTTTTAAACAGTGAAAATGCCGAGGCCGAGAAGGAATACTGTTTTGAAAAGACAGGCACGGAAAATGGTGTTTGACGTGCATTGTTTTCTGAAAAGGGAATCGAATGATTTCATTAATTCCCTGAAACAAATTCAAAGTGAAATTGGCGAAGCTGCGAGTATTTTACTCGATTCTGACCGCAGCACTGTAGATATAAGTGAAATAAAACAAACTGCAGAAGTTATTCAGGCGGGAAATATAAAATTAAATAGTATAATTAGTGACTTACAGAAAATTCAGAAAAGGACAGCTGAATCTACAAAGACGTCCATAGCAACGGTAAGGAAAATCTCCACTGAAGCCAATAATTCCGACTTATTATCAGTATTTAGAACACCAGGCAAAAAACGCTCCAGATCAAAACCGGTCACAGATATTGATAACTTTGATCAAGGATTAATAAAGAGGTGCATACATAACTTTCATAGGACAAATAATGAACTTCCCACCGTCGGAAAGTTGAGAAAGAAGCTAGAGGAAGATATAAATTTCAAAGGCTCAGAACGAAGTCTTCGACGAATAATTAAGAGTTTAGGGTTTCGGTGGAAAAATACTGAAAACAATCGAAAAGTACTGATTGAAAGTTCAAATATACGTTTACTACGTATCGAATACTTACGCAAAATAAAACAATATCGCCAAGAGGGAAGGCCCATCGTATATACAGATGAATCTTACGTAGATTCATCGCACTCTGCTCCAAAAGCCTGGACCGATGGTACTACAAAAGGTCTCAAAAAACCTATCTCCAAAGGACAGCGGGTGGTCATTGTCCACGCAGGATCAGAGGCTGGGTTCATACCGAACGCACTGTTAACTTTTAAAGCTGGTGCGAAATCAGGCGACTACCACGACAATATGAACTACGACAACTACGAAAAATGGCTGAGGACACAGTTATTGCCGAACTTACCGCCTAATTCTGTCGTGGTAGTCGACAACGCATCATACCATAATAAACAATGGGACCTTGCACCCACTTCTAATTCCAAAAAAGCTGACATGCAGGGTTGGCTTACTGAAAAGGGCATACAATATGAGGAAACTCTACTAAAACCTCAACTATACAATTTAATACGGGCTAACAAAGATAGATTTAAAACATTTTCAATTGACAGGATACTAGCAGAGCAAGGACATCAAGTGCTAAGACTGCCACCATACCACCCAGATCTAAATCCAATCGAAATGGCATGGTCTGACATAAAGCAATATGTAGGCAGTAAAAATGTGAAGTGGAGTGTTGCTAAATGTATAGAACTAATTCAAGAAAAAGTTTTGCTGATGGGTGCTTGGGATTGGGGAAAGTTATGCCAAAAGGTAAAGGACATAGAAGAGCAATATGTCAAGAGTGACCATGTCGTGGATTTGGTTACAGAAGAATTCATCATTCGCGTTGATGGTGACAGTTCAAAGGATAGCCTTGGTGAGTCTGATGACGATGACGCTGTTAGTGCCGACGACCGAAGCAGCCCTGAGCCGGGGCCCTCAGTAAGCAAAAGGCCCTGTTGGGATACTATTGAAGGTGTAAGACCATTGTCTGATTCGGACTAGATATCGGAAAGGAGAATGCGGTGTCTGATGTCCACACCCTGCCGAACTCGCAGGTTTCTTCTATCCTGAGAAGAAACTTCAGTAGGTTCTTATGTAATTCGGACTTAATATAATTTTTTTTATTATTTGGTATTTAATATAAAAATTTACAAATCCGATAGTGTATTTATTTTTCTACTCCCCATAAACTTGTTAAAAATTATATTGTAGGTAACATGAAGTAATATTTGCGTGCGTGACAGTACCCATACGCAGTTAAGTTCCACATTTTGTTCACCGCTAGACTTACTATTTGACTTTACATTAAAACATTATTTTGCTGTTTTTAACTAAGCAATTAAATTACTAATTTGTATTGCGTGCGCGATGGTACCCATGCGCAGCTATCCCCTCCACGTTTCGCTCAGCGCTAGAGTTTCGTGCCGCGACCTGTATTGTATTACGTCGCTGATATAGTGTTATATGTTTGCGATCTTATATAAGTAGTATTGTGCCAAATGGATAACCGATTATTTTAGGGTTTCTACGTGAGTAGAAGCTACACCCGAAAAAACATCCAGTGTGACAGTGTAGATTTTCATTAGTGAAATATTTTAAAAATCGGTTCTATAGTTGCAGAGATCACCCCATACATACAAAGAAAATTTACTTCTTTATACAAATGAGTATAGATACCTTATACATTATTCGGACATGGCTAATCAACCAAAACATCAATTAGCATTTAGGTTAACATCGCGTTGCAGTTGCAACGATTATCAATAATTGCCAACGGAACACCTTGGTATCAAAACCTACATAGCTAACTTGATCACTACATCTCATGTATCATTTAAATACTTGCAATTCAGTTCAAGGGACGCGGCTAAATAAATTTACAAGCAATAATGTCCTTCATTTATAACATGGACGATAAAGAGTACAGTTTTATAACGTTGAAATAAGAATTATGTTTGGTATTGTGGTGAATTTTTTTTTTTTACACTTTTACGGATACATTTCGTAAGCAAACAACTTGTGAAAGGAATAAATACCGGGACGTTTAAAAGAGGAAAAACTTATATTATTGCTAAGGAATCCGTAGTCTCAACCGAAATTAAAAAATGAAGTAACACCGATATTGAAAATGAAAGTGTTATAAGTAAGTAAAATTATTAGCAAGGAAGCCAAATGAATGACCCGAATTTCATTAGGTCGAAGATAGCATAACTTGGCACTACTAGATGCTGTTTACTTTATCATTATAATTAACACCTAAATCATGCTAGCAGCACAGAATATTTGTGAATCGAAAATACTGCATTGAAACGTGTTTGAAAATATCTTTACCCTTAATGGTGACGAAAGCATCAGAGTGCAAACTACTCGAATTGGTAATGCAACAGATTAACTTATCGCAAGTGACCATACCATACATACCGTATCGATATACGATCGAGTACTTCAATCAGGTCAATGACAATTTAAGGCGATTATTGATAACACGTGATTGTAACAAAGCATTTGATAAAGCAAATATAGGTAATCATGTAAGTACAATGTTACCAGTCAGACGATATAAAAATTTTGATAAAGCCTATTTTTGCATAGAGTTATGCAATTTCAACATTATCTTGCAAACGAGTGATACATTTTAAACTAATCATTACTGTCTTAGAATGCGGTACATATTACAAAAAGTGCAGATATCTTACTTATAATAATTATTATTTGTACCAGCCTCACTCCACGAAAACTCGTGTATAAAGCCTACGGACTTGAAATTGCAGGTAGATTGTAAGGAAATTAAAAATCACTGTTTTTTTTATAAAATGGTAATAGAAGCATTATGGGTAAAATTTCGGTATGCAGCTGGCAGAATAATGATAGTAAATTATCTTGCGGTAGCCGCAGGCACCGTTGTCGTTTCCATCTTCTTCATCACGTTTCCTCACACATCACCGCAGTTAGGTCGCCCTACTGGATACATATTATTATGGAAATCAACACGTACACCATGTAGTTACAAACACATTAACATTAAACGTGGTTTAAATGCCATTTCAATAATAATATTCGTCATTAACGTTCCATTATCCGCAGAAACCTAGACGGCGCCTAGAAACAGACGTTCAAAACGGTAGAGATACGCGGATGTACCTATAATCTCAGTTCATAATTCCCTACATATATATATACCTTGGCAGTTTGCTAATGGTCGCCTGCATTGGAACGTGACCCGAATCGATAGGCAATACGCGGACATGTTTGATGAACGTGCCGTTTAAGATGGAAGAACACCAAATGTTCCTGCAATTGATCCCCTTGATTAAGCTCGCGCGTCATACGTGGGCGGATATACGACAAAAATCACCATAAAAGTATCGGCATATCTTGTTTACTACGCATCAAATTAGTATAGATTGGCTTTTTATTTCATCTGAGGATAAAATATTATCTGCTAAGGATTGTTTGCGAAGTCTGAGTAATTGAAGAGCCATACTGAGCTGTATCACAAATGCATATTTTGACAACAAAGTGAATTTATGTTTCGACATAATTCTAAATCTTTGTTTTGACATAACAATTGTACGGCACCAGTCAGGTGGCTTGCCCATGTATTATGAGTTGAAAACCATATGACTAATAGCTATTTAACGTTTTATCGGATGTGACGTTAGATCACACTACTTCGATCATCTATGTATGTCCAGTAGGGCGAGCATGAACAATTTGCGACAACGTTTTCGTATCGCCTTCGACTATTTTTGTATTGAAAAATGAACAGCGCTGCGGCGGTGAAAAGTAGAACTATAAATTAGTATGACAATTTTGACATTTCGCGAGTTACGTAGTCGAAAAATATTCCTGCTACCGGCACTAAATACGTTAAAGGTACATATTAGATGTGAAATTAGACATTTCAGCAACGCAAACTGCCATTCAATTTGCACAGTAAAGTTATTGGCATACAAATGTTATTTTTGAATTAATATAATCCTGTCGATATCTCACACTATCTTATATACCTACATACTAATACACGTTTAATGTTCTAGTCATACCCATATTACCAGTCGTTAACTCTATACATATACGTCCATATTATCAAATTTAATATCACTACATAGTATAAAACAAAGTCGCTTCCCCCTGTCTTTCTGTCCCTATTCCCTATGTATGCTTTGATCTTTAAAATTACGCAACTGATTTTGATGCGGGTTTTTAATAGATAGAGTAATTCAAGAGGATGGTTTTTATGTATAATTCCTTTGGGTTTCATAGGTTTTTAACTTATATGGCTAACGCTGGCTGTGCGAAGCCGGGGCGGGTCGCTAGTTATTCATAAACATAAATATTTGAACGGATAGACTCACCAGCAGCGAGATAAACTCCAGACAGCAAACTGCCGACCCATGCGACCGTTCCCTTGCCTTCGCCAAAGTATGTGACTAGTTCGGGGAGGAATATGCCGAATGTGTAAGCGATGCCGTCGACGATTAGGTTGCACATGAAGGAAGCGAAGACGACCACCCAGCCGTAGCCACCGTCGGGTGGAGGCGGCAGGGCGCTGTAGTCAAAGGCCTCGTCATCGTCAGCGTCCGGCGCAGACACTTCTGCCGTCAAACGCGCCGCCTCCTCGCATGATGTTTCACTTTCGGTCTGCAACAACACAAATAGATAAAATTACTACAAATAAG
Source organism: Falcaria lacertinaria (assembly GCA_951449985.1). NCBI lineage: Eukaryota > Metazoa > Arthropoda > Insecta > Lepidoptera > Drepanidae > Falcaria > Falcaria lacertinaria. The sequence continues at coordinate 7,358,213 of OX602118.1, read as the reverse complement.
GAAATTACAGCCATATTAAAACTACAAACGAGTTGTTAGTTAAATTTCCCTAAATCGATATTCGTCAATCTTACCATCACGACTATATCAAATGAAGCTCTTTGGACATCAAGATAAATAATAATAATAATAATATTTTTTATTTCGGAAAATTTACAATCCATATTATATGTTAGTAAAGATGCTTAAACCTATGTTAGAATACACATAATTAAAACTATACAAGTATTAACTATTTACGGATAGCTGGTCGTAGCACAGCATGCGTCACGATCCAGTGCTTTAAAATTGCTCCTCCCTGCCTGTCAGCTATAGTCGTCAAGAGACTGTTGGTGCTGCCCCGCACCCGATGCATCAGGGAAGCGACACGCTTCCGCATGATTCCGTGGAAACCATCCACATGTGCCGCCGCGAACATTCCTGATGCGCTGCAGTGCCGAGGCAACCCCAACAATGCCCTAAACGCGTTATTATATTGGACCCGTAGGGCGCTGTAAGCCCTCTGAGTATAATCGATCCACAGGCTGCAAGTGTAAAAAGTCTGACAGAACGCCCTAAACAGCGTGATTTTCACGTTCTCAGAACACCTTGCAAACCTACGGATCAACATATTACTCCTGACTGCCAGCGCCCTACGTTCCCTCTCTATATCTAGGTCATCTGACTGCGATGCGGTAACCCAGTATCCCAAGTATTTAAATTCATTAACTCTTTTAAGGGGAACTCCTTTAAGCATAATCGGGGCACTTCCGCATGACATGCTTTTTTGTCTGCCCAGAAAACCAAGTACTCACTTTTCTTAGCGTTATACCTAAGTCCATGTGTATCTGCATATTGCTCACATAAGGACAGCAGCTTCCTCATGGCATTTATTGATGGTGTCAGTAGTACCGTGTCATCGGCATAACTGATATTATTGACAAATGTTCCGTCAACAGAACAACCTACCATGGCACCGCTGAGCCCAACAATCAACCTGTCCATGTACAGATTGAAGAGATTCGGCGAGGTTAATCCACCTTGCCTTACTCCAGACTCCAATCTATACGGTTCGGATAGCGAGCCGGCCCATCTTACCATATTACTCTGGTTACTGTACCAGTACCTAAACATTTCAATCAATTCACCGGGCAGCGTTGTGTCTTCGTAAAGCTTCTTCCACAAAATACCATAGGATACCAAATCGAAAGCCTTGGAAAGATCCAATAAAGGACGTCATCCATGTTTCATAGAGATTTGGTCCAAATTTGAAAGTGCCGGCCAATACTTTTTTTTGTATATTCTGTTACAGCTTATCCGTGTAAGCATTTTTTACTATGACACAAAAACTGGACATTCTATGACATTTCATTGGTTTTGGTTATTATGAATTCCTATTTTCCCCAAAAATGTATGAATATTCAGATTTTCAAACTCCTGATGATTTGTCCATTTGGTCATTTTATTAACTGTTGGATAGACCATGTGATGCGACGTGCACTGGTCATGCAAAGGCATTTTTTATTACTGTACTAGGTTTTACCAGTAAATATAAATTATTTAACTTATTGCCGCTTAAATAAAGTCGCCCTCGCTATCGATCAACCAATGCTTTATGCAAGGTTTTTCGCTCTGATGGCACACATAAATATAGCACAGTTTGGAATAGAGTTAAGTTGGAAGCCAAATATAATGTTTGCACATAAAATAATAATTATGATTCATCGAAACAAAAACAAATTGCCGGCTTTATCCTCACATTAAAATTAACGTATCGTATATTTAAGAGCCCTACGTCATGAGACGGCTTAAGTTTTATTGTGCGTATTGAGATCAGTTTTAGTATCGTGTATCGTAAATTTCGCTTCTATAAAACCATTGCTCTAATGATCTACCACGGATTTCATCTCTATGCCGGTCTCAACATGCTTTTTTGCTTGACCTAAATCAAAATCTAATTATTTTATCCTAATACTTTCCGCATTTAATCCCTATGTATGAAACAATACTTATAATCCGTGCAGTAATTCCTGCTTCAATTTAACTGCCTTTGTCATGAATACATACATATGTATATTACAAGCAACTACAAGGTTTCATTAACACGTGGCGAGTATGATCAATTGTTATGTTCCAAGTACAAAGAGTAGTGCTTATCATCCGCGTCGAGGACAATGAATCGATATTTCTTCCATGGCAATCACATTCAGTATCAGTCTTAAAATTTGATGTATAAAACCGTCTTCTACACGCAAACAGAAATGTTAGTTATCATCTTTTGCTTAAGAACTTGTGTAACTATCTACTGTCCAAAAAGACACCTTCTCAATTCGACTTGAATAGTGTTCGAAGTACACAAACCTTTGGAGTACGTATACTATACGGGCAGTATACGGCAACTAAATCCGTTGAATAAACCTAATCAGACGATATAAATATAACTTTGAAAGCCTAGATTAACTAGCGGCTTACAAAGCTTTGCAAATTGCAATTCTGGAGCATAACATCGCATTTGCTCGAATACCATGAAACCCAATCTGTTGCTTAAGATAAATTAAACTTATCTATAGCATTTATATTTACACATATACAACAGACCGAAATATGTGTACATATGCCCAGATAACACGGGAATACAAGCTTAATCAATAATACAACACCTTATTTATCAACCAACCAAACAATTCAATACTAAATGAATTGCATGACATGAACTCAACAACGGTGACTTGTTTTAACTATTGAGTGGTGTTCTCATTATAATTTATCACTTCTTTGTGTTCTGATGCAACCGCATGTCAATTTATCAGTGTCGCGTCAACTGCGAGAATGATGAATACTGAGGATGCACCTTTGTTTAAAGACCAGTAGCCCTAACAAGAACAACTTTCGAAAACGTATTCGTATCGCTTTCGACTATTTTGTATGGGATAATGAACAGAGCTGCGGCGGTGAAAATGGAACTAAATGTTCATAAAAATAATGCGTATGAACATTTTGACATTTAAAGATTCTCGAATACGTAGTAAAACATGTTCCTGCTTCCAGTACTGGTTCTCAAAGCATATTCTATATTAACCGTTCTTACTCTTCGTATTCCGAATTCCTGGCGGAGATTTCTTAAAATAGAATGCAAATACGGCGTTCAAAATAGACGACCTCCGTGTATCAGGTTCAATTCAACTAATTAATAAATAGTTGTTTATATTCTTTGCGTGAGTGAATGGAATCTACTTAAGCATGCTCCTACATCTCCCATAGTGAAAAATACACAAAGTGGTGGACACGACTGACACACGTGATACTAGAGGAAAATTTATGCAAGGATGTGTTTATTGGGCAGGATTAGTATAACTCTGGTAATCCAAATATTTGTGTTATATACTAAGTAGTTCGACAACAGTATGTTCGTTTACCTTAATGTCTAAAGTATCTTAAAATGCAAATTATATGTTGACATTTTAGCTACATTTACAAACTCGAGTTAGGTAGGTCAGTGTCTGTCGTAATCTGTATTATGTAGGTGTCGGTTCTTTTATTTTGTAAATATATAATTCGATTCGAGTTTAAAACAACAGCTATGCATTTATGTAATACATATAACCTATCTAATAAGTGTGAATCAGTAATGTATCATCCATAGCAATGTCACTTCCTCAGTGTCTATGGGTCTACAATTTTGTTTGCTTGCGGTACGCAGCAGATTCTTAACCTTGTCTGTGTTTACAGTGTAAACTGATCTTGCATAGTGATTTATTTTGTTAACTATTTTAGTAGTGTTTTATGTGACAAGTACTTCCTCGAGGAGGAAGGAGACCAAAAGGAGCAAAGGACGTAAGTAAATAATTCAGGCCAGCAATATCGGTTAAAAATTGCGGCTAAATGTAGTTTAAACATTATGCAGTTCGGAATCAGTACAACATTTTTCATGATTATTAAGAGAACTCTGAGACTCTTTAATGTTTTATCATCAAGAACTAGCATTTTTTTTTACTGAGTGGTCCGCGCGGTTAAACAGGAAAACGTAATTTTATCTTTGGAAAGATTAAGATGATTATACACGTGTAAATTCGATAAAAACAAGTCTGATAATATTTCAGGATGTACGATCAATTATTACATAGGTATGACAATAATTTTATAAAAAATCTAACCAATATATGTATATCTAGTTGTTTATCCCGATATTGCTTCATTCCAGTGAATGAAGGCGGAAGGTTAGAACCAGGAAGCCTATCTGACCTCTGAGTTGCAGTGGAGTATGTGCATTTTATTTACTGGTATAAATATTTATACATACTAACTATTTATTAAATTAATTTGCTTAGTTCTTGATAACACATACAATTTTATGATTCCGCATTGTAAAACTACCCTTCTTATAACATTCTTTACAACGATTATTTATTGATGTTAACATTAAATACTTGGTTGTCTTTATTAATAAATTCTCAGCAAATTATCCAATAATCAGTATGCGTATTAATATATCGCACATACATATGTGTAGGTAATTTTCCACAAAAATATAAAGTTCATTACCGTAAATTCAAGGAAAACAACGCACCAAGGACGCATAACAAAGACGAGTGTAATGAACCTAAGTAACCAGACTGACACCATTTATTTATTTTTATCGACCGAAGTTACCTAGTTCGTTTTTTAAAAGCCGTTTTCCAAGTACCCTGCAACACGATGTTCTTTTTAAATAAAAATAATTGACCTTCTACTTGACGTCCAAAGGATGTAGCTACCCCGAAATTATTTTTTATGTATTATTATACGATACCATGTATAATCTTTATTTTACTAAAGAGGTAGATATCTCTTGTTGCAGCAGTTGTGCGATTGGCGTACCCAGCTCTTGGCCTTAAGTCTTTGGCTTTGGGCTTAAGTCCAAATCAGGACATTCCTAGTTATAAGGAGTTCTAATTTATGGGAGAATGTGGACCAGGAGTGGCAGCCCAGGTCCGTCTCACCTTGGTACGCTACTTTTGTCTGCGAACGTTAACTTTACTTACTGTACTTAACTGAACTTTTTAAAATAGCTAGTGACTTTTTCAGAATAACCTTTGTAATGACTTAACAGTAGCCCATTTCATTACATGTCCCTAAACAGTTGTGTCAGTTTTCAGGGCAGCATAATTTTATTACGATATAGCTATTATCACGGCCAATATGAAGCAACAGGCTAAGCAACGCAGTGCGATCGTGTGTCTGGGCGCCCGCGCACGTGATGTCCATTGTCGTTAATTGATTAGTAGCGCGCGCTTGTCACACGCTGCTTCAAATTATTGTTACCATCGACTTCTATGTGAACTATGCGTTATGCTACAAAAATGTACAGTTACCCCGAATCATTGAAAACCAATTAGGACTTATGTTTATTATAAAATTATACCGTGTCCGATTTATTATTACTGACTTTTTTGAGACTGATAGAAGACGCATACTCTTCACCAGTCACCATAGATTTGTTTGAAAAAACCTTTAGTAGGTACACTTCTTACGTGGGGTGTAGTAACAAAAAAGGGAAAATTAAATTTACTAAAGATCTATAAGAAAACCGAATAATTAAGTCCACTGATCAGTCAAATTTTCTCTATCCCACTGATTGCGAGAACGAAGATAATTTAAGTAAACTATGTACCTAGGTAGTTTTAAGAAACCTTCCGAGCGACAATTACTAATTTTATTTTATTAACAAATTAAAGATAATTTCCAACAAAATCATATAATTACACGACACGGTTAACGTGACCCAGTAGGAAAATGAATACAAGAAAGTACTAACAAATTCTGCGTCTATGTAACGGTTGGTTCCCATTTTAAGTACCAAATATCCATTAGTTTAATGAGATAATTACCTTTAACTACCAAAAGGGTCGACTAACAACAAATTGCTCAAATCACGTCTTTGGACCTATTAAAAGGCCCTTCCCGTTAAAAGACAATTGGATAAACTTACCATATTTTTAAAAGAAATAATCAGAACGTTAGAAAATCACAGGATTACAACACTGTACACCCATCCACTTCAGTCGCGGGATTAAATAGAAATGACAGTTGATAAGAGTGTTAAGTATATTAATTCAATAAATTGATATATTTAATCAACACACGGCATGATAAAATGTTTCTATGATACAAAGCAAGAACGTTCAAGTGGAAACAATTAAATAATTAACATCATTATATCCTGTAACACGTACCGGAGAAATTAATTATAAAATCATATAAAATACTAATATTAGGTCCTTACATATGAAATTGGCGTTTTGTATGGGAGGAACAAAAAGTCGAATATTTTTTAATATAATATATTTAATTAATCAAAGTATGAACCATTATTTTCTATGCACTTTTGCCATCTCATAGGTAGTTCATTGATCCCTTTACTAAAAAAACCAGTCGGACGGGAATCAATAAAATCTTTGAAGGCGATTTGGACTGCCCCATCGGAGTTGAATTTTTTCCCTTGCAAGAAGTTATCCAAATTTCGAAAAAAATGGTAATCTGTTGGAGCAAGGTCCGGGGAGTACGGAGGATGTCTTAGACTTTCCAATTGAAGCTCTTCTAATTTAGTAGCCGTCTGTAGCGCAGTGTGTGGTCTAGCGTTGTCGTGAAGCAGCAGTGGCGTGGAGCGATTGACCAGCCTAGGTTGTTTAGCCGCTAGCTTTTCCATCATGGTTTGCAATTCCTGACAATAGACATCAGCCGTAATAGTCTGGCCAGATTTGAAAAAACTGTAATGAACAATACCGGCACTAGTCCACCAAACGCTTACAAGTAACTTTTTTGGGGTTAATTTTCGCTTGGGGCAGGATTTGGCTGGCTGGCCAGGATCTAACCATTGCGCTGAGCGCTTCCGATTATCGTAAAGAACCCATTTTTCATCACAGGTAATGATTCGGTTTAAAATACCTTCATTATTGTGCCGGTTTAGTAATGTAACGCAGCAGTCGACGCGCGTTTGCCGGTTTGTTTCAGTCAATTCGTGAGGTACCCACCTTTCAAGCTTTTTAATCTTCCCAATTTGCTTCAAGTGAATTAAAACAGTTTTATCACTAACATTGCAGCCTGCAGCTAACTCGGACGTGGTTTGCGATGGATCCGCTTCCACAATAGCCTTCAACTCTTCATTATCAACTTGAGTCTCAGGCCGTCCACGGGGCTTGTTCTGCAGGTCGAAATTTCCAGAACGAAAACGTTGGAACCAAAAACGAACTGTGTTTTCTTTTGCAACACGACCGCCATACACATCATTCACCCTTCGAGTTGTTTCCGCAGCACTAGTGCCACGGCGGAACTCGTACTCGTAAATAATGCGATATTTAAGGTTTTCCATTTTGTAAAATGAGTGACGAAAACAGAAAAAAACAGAAGAAAAAAAACAAATGAATGACGATCATCGAAGCACAAATACATGAGTCTATAGCTGTACAAATTTGAATTTGGAATTCCTTACCAAAGAGGAGAAATTCGTGATTAAAGTGGCCAGTACGAAAAACGCCAATTTCATATGTAAGGACCTAATATTATGACTTAAAACTCCCTTACTTCTCAAAGAACCAATTTTCCTTTGATATTTTCATGGGCAGATAATTAGTTTGTACAAATATTAGGTCCTTACATATGAAATTGGCGTTTTGTATGGGAGGAACAAAAAGTCGAATATTTTTTAATATAATATATTTAATTAATCAAAGTATGAACCATTATTTTCTATGCACTTTTGCCATCTCATAGGTAGTTCATTGATCCCTTTACTAAAAAAACCAGTCGGACGGGAATCAATAAAATCTTTGAAGGCGATTTGGACTGCCCCATCGGAGTTGAATTTTTTCCCTTGCAAGAAGTTATCCAAATTTCGAAAAAAATGGTAATCTGTTGGAGCAAGGTCCGGGGAGTACGGAGGATGTCTTAGACTTTCCAATTGAAGCTCTTCTAATTTAGTAGCCGTCTGTAGCGCAGTGTGTGGTCTAGCGTTGTCGTGAAGCAGCAGTGGCGTGGAGCGATTGACCAGCCTAGGTTGTTTAGCCGCTAGCTTTTCCATCATGGTTTGCAATTCCTGACAATAGACATCAGCCGTAATAGTCTGGCCAGATTTGAAAAAACTGTAATGAACAATACCGGCACTAGTCCACCAAACGCTTACAAGTAACTTTTTTGGGGTTAATTTTCGCTTGGGGCAGGATTTGGCTGGCTGGCCAGGATCTAACCATTGCGCTGAGCGCTTCCGATTATCGTAAAGAACCCATTTTTCATCACAGGTAATGATTCGGTTTAAAATACCTTCATTATTGTGCCGGTTTAGTAATGTAACGCAGCAGTCGACGCGCGTTTGCCGGTTTGTTTCAGTCAATTCGTGAGGTACCCACCTTTCAAGCTTTTTAATCTTCCCAATTTGCTTCAAGTGAATTAAAACAGTTTTATCACTAACATTGCAGCCTGCAGCTAACTCGGACGTGGTTTGCGATGGATCCGCTTCCACAATAGCCTTCAACTCTTCATTATCAACTTGAGTCTCAGGCCGTCCACGGGGCTTGTTCTGCAGGTCGAAATTTCCAGAACGAAAACGTTGGAACCAAAAACGAACTGTGTTTTCTTTTGCAACACGACCGCCATACACATCATTCACCCTTCGAGTTGTTTCCGCAGCACTAGTGCCACGGCGGAACTCGTACTCGTAAATAATGCGATATTTAAGGTTTTCCATTTTGTAAAATGAGTGACGCAAACAGAAAAAAACAGAAGAAAAAAAACAAATGAATGACGATCATCGAAGCACAAATACATGAGTCTATAGCTGTACAAATTTGAATTTGGAATTCCTTACCAAAGAGGAGAAATTCGTGATTAAAGTGGCCAGTACGAAAAACGCCAATTTCATATGTAAGGACCTAATATTTTACTCTGACTTCACAAATATTACGATCACCAGAAAGGTGATAATCTTTCTGTAGGTGTGTTTTGAAGACACAAAAGTTATTCGCTTCTCATTTTGTGGCCTTTGTTGGAGAATTGTTCTTATACGTGATATCATTTTTTCTTACGTCTTTCTTCCAATTTTAATTACTGAATTATTTGATCACATGATGGTGGGAATAATTATTTTTAATTTAGTGTATTGTAGTTAGTGTCGTACCGGTCTCAGACCAAAACCGCAATTTTATACCTCCGTCTTTATAACCCCAGCTTAAACGGATTTGATAACTTATTAATGTTTTATATAAAAACCTACATACCTTATTATATTTAATCAGTGATAGTATTTTTATATTTGGAAGATTGTTGCTATCTGCGTATTTGATAAAACTCGTTCCTGTAGTTGTCATAATATGTAATGTTAAGTAGTTTATCATTAATATCCAATAGCTATCTACCATAAAAATCTTAATAACAAGACATGAGTTATTTGCCTACTTGCTTGATTCAAACGCTAAGGATTGGCTGTGGGTGGATGGGCCACCTTATTTTCTGATAGATCGCAGACAAATGTAACTCCTATGTAAATATATAAATAAACTAGCATTTACCAGCGGCTTCGCCTGCGTGGTTCTAGATAAAGATAGCCTATGTCCTTCCCCAGGTTATAATCTCATTGTCAAATGTCATTTCAAAAATTTCACAAATTAGTGATTGGTTTTTATTACTCGACTGAATACTTAAGTAAATGTAAAATTACTTAGAATCTAGATTCTAGACAATACATCGGTTCATAATACAGTTAGTAGGCAGATGGCAATAACAACAATATCAGCTATAAATCGTTAGGTAGCTAACGATATTAAATCCGTATTGAAACGTCAAATTGGATTTAGGTCAAATGAATTTTCCAGAAAATGCACGCGGTTACGTCGGGCGGCCTCGGGCGGTAAGTTAAGTAATTTCCCTTTGAAAATCTTTTATTTAATTTAGTTTTAAGGGCAAATTACGATTTATTACTTGGAACGTAAAAACCTACCTTAGACTTGCGACCCGATATGTGGAGATATGTTTTTTACCTACTAGCTAGCTAGGTAGGTAATTGACAGAAAAGTATTTCGAGAGATCAATAATGAAGTGGTATCACTAGTTGGATGGATACCCATCGAGGCAAAAAAAGTTAGGTATCTAGTACCTGCATGTAATAGTCAAAATATAGTTTCAATCAATATCAGTTCGTGCTGACGTCATACTACATAAGAGGTACATGAACAACTTGGTAATTACTTTTAGAATTATTTGTTAAACCTTATTGCTTTAAGTTAAAGTACAATTCTCCACGCGTACCCACTGCGTATTGCCGAGGGAGCCTTGAATCGGTCCGCACGAAGGTCTGACGAAGGTTTCATCGCAACCTTGTACAGGACGGCCATTGTCAATGACAGTTTCACATTTGGATTACATTCAAATTTATATTTTAAATACCCTCGCGGATTTAACTGACCTCAAGGGGAGGGTCATAATGACTAAATAATTAATTCTCGATAAAGTGTACCTTGTATTGTACCTGGTGGCATCTCTCATAAAAAGAATTCTTATAAAAAAATCAAAACGTAAACCTACATATCAAAAAAATTTAATACGTTAGATTTTAGTGTAAAAAAATATTTTTAGGCACTGACTCCCCATTTCACATTGCATAATATATTTTTGGACCAAGGAGTACATATCTATATACGTCATACAGGTTACATCCCTATATATATATTATTATTTATGGCGTATATTCCTTATATGCAACCTTTGTTCGGGTACGACTTTAAGAAATAATATTGAGAATGGGGCAATTAAAATTTGTTATATGCATAGAAAATTTGAAAAACATATGTATTAACAAAACATTAAGATGAAAATATTTCGCCTAGGTATTATTAATTTTATGGAACTCAGCAAACAAGTTTATCTACCTTAGTATATTATATTCATCCTTGATAAATTATGATAAGACTTTCAGCTATCGTTTTGTTTCAGATAAGTTAAGTAGGCAACTACCTAAGATATTATATAAGCTACTTTCTGAGCGAATATCTTTGGTAGGTAGGTTACCTAATCTATTTGAGGTTATGGATTATAGCATATATCTGTTTTTATAGTTTAGCCTTACTATACTATACTATGTCTAGTGTTGACTAACACATTACAAAATTCCAGGAGTTGCAATAGTAAGCTGTTTGCATTGGATAAAGGGTACTAGAATTATTTATTAATGTCTTGAAGCCAATTGCAATGCTACCTCAATATAAATAGGATGTTAAGTAAATATTTTGCCTTTTACCTAATAGAGGCTGATAATTGCCATTAATGATATATACCTACCAAATTGTTTCAACACATTTATTTACATACTTAATTGACAAAATTGTAAAATATTTGAATGTATCTAGTATATATACTGTCTATCTGTGGTTGATAAATAGTAATTAATGTGTATGTATTCAAAATAATCAAAGATTTCTTACGAAAATCTATGATAGTGCTTAACAAATGATGTAGGCATGGAACATTTGCGTATGACTCTGTTTATCACTAGTCTGTCATTGATAAAATTGTGACCACTTAACTGTTTGCGCCAATTACAGGCACGCGCGCGCTAATAGAGCCGATTATGACGAAACAGGCATAAACTACTGCGGATAGGAATTCAGTAGACTCATCATGTTGATATGACCTGTATTTTAAAAGAGTATGAATTTATATTCGACTTCTTTACAAATTTTAGCCTCTACTGCCATATGACCCATTAAACTAATTATACATTTTAACCCTTTCGCCCATATCCTTGCAAAAAATAACTTTAGAATTCTTGTGCAGCTTGTGAAGCGCATTAATGTGCTCCGAAAAGTCAGTGTCATTAGATTCAAATTTGTGTAACTGTCTTGTTTTCTAACTCTGAATGAGGTTTGTATACCAAAGATAAGAGAGTGAAATGACGGTTATTTCGGTGTATAATGCTAAGAATGACACCTTCATGACCCGTCCACAAGCGAGCGCTATATAGTGACAGTGTACGGACCAAAAGGGTTAAATTCGGAAATAGAAATGAAAGTGATGGGATAGAAGTTGAAGCACCATGCCCTAGTTTTATTAAAGCAGTTGTTTGCTACATTACCGAGGTAATGAATTATTATTTTACTTTATAGAGTTCTCACTCAACTTTTGTTATCAGAAAATAGTACTAAATGCTCTGTTGTTATTAAATTAAAATGATTCCTTACTAACCATTATTTTTTCTAGACATTTGTTGCAACTTACAGTAATCATTATTTATTTTAAAGACAACATGCCAATAAATGCCCAACCGAGGCATGTCTTTCCATCACAGTGGCATTAGAACTATTACACAAATATATAAAACAGTAATTTAGTTATGTCTGTCACACTGTTCTTCTTATAAAAAACTCTAGAAAACTGCAAGACACCATAAGATGAACAAGGGATATCTTTATTACACATGATTTATGCAAATGCAGACAAAGGATATGTTTAATACACATAACAATAAAAATATAGACAAAGTCAATTAATTATTATAATGTACTATCTACTACTACTACTACTACTACGCATTTAACTGAATGTTTGGAAAATACCAACCTGTATATTATGTGGATAAGTCTTGAACCTAGTGAGAAGAACTAAGGTTTTGATTTGAAAAATTTACATTATAGTCACCAACTGTAATTGTAATTACCTACCCTTTCATTCACATCATTAGCATCACAGCGAGGCTGTACCTATAATAAAATACCAATAAACTAATGACATACCACTTCACAGTACTGAACATAAGTAATCTTGACCATCCCCTATCCTCACCGTGCTGAACACTCCCTTGAACTATAACCATGAGTTCAATTTATTTGCAGATGTGTGATTATGTCAGAATGCAAGAAGTTCTGACCAAATTATATATAATAAATATATATATTATGTTGAAATAAATCAAGAACATGACATGAATGTATACAATTACTCTTGCAGTTTATATCAGCATTATAATATACAAATTACAGTAGACCTACTCACAGTATGAAAAAGATTAATTTAAAAAATCTAATAGTTTCTGCCCTAGTAAAAAACTTTTGAACAGCTACTATACCAGCAGTTTGGAAAAAAGACACCTGAGAAAAACCAGCAAGAAACTGAATGGTCTATGTTTATTATTTGAAAAATGTTTTTACATAACAATCAGGGAAAAAGTTTGTTTGTTTATATTATCCATCATGTTTAATTAGGCACACAGATAGCGCATTAACTAAAGCAAAGGGCTTGACTGCAATTTTGAAAAAAAATGTTTTTACAATGATATGCAATTGGATCTGTAAGCAACAACAAGTTATTTATAAATTCAATCATTGATTAGCAGGTAATGAAGGAATGAAATGCACAGAAATACAGGCCTGTTGTTATAAATCAAACAAGCAATACTTATTTAACTTACATTGAATTTTTTAATAATTTATAGCCCATGTTTTTTGATGGAACATGAAAATCAATGAGTTCCATGGTCCTTCCCCTTAATACTGTTTTTAATTCAATTATCAAACTGTGTTGTGACTTTTGAAATCAATTTGTAGTTCATTGATAAAATATATTTTAAAAGTGTACTTAGATGAAATTATAATGTTAATCATACTTGTGTCAATACAGCAGAAATTTATCGTGCACATTAAAGTATAAATATTGTTATTATTGGATCAAATATTCATTTTTCAATAATGTGTACGGGAGCTTCTAACGAAGACGAAACGTAACCTCAAACAGTCTATTATTAGCCAAAAACAAGCAAACCCTTGGCAAAGATATGGTGAGGAATAGGTAATATGTACTTACCCTGGAATACGTTCTCAAGCGATTAATACGAGGGTTTGAAGGCACATTATGTAAGGACACTTTTGACATCTTCTTCAGAGTTTTTTTTCTCCTTCGCGTTACACGTACACAACAGAAAATAGAATGTTTAGTCACCACCACAGCTGGCACTGAGTGTTTTGTCTCCACACCAAGTTCATTAACGGAAATAATCGAGGATAAAGATATGTTTCACCAAAACAAATGTGTTACTCAGCTTGAACTACAATTACAACCCCATATTGGCCGCTAATTACAAGGGAAATAGAGTTATATTAAAATATTACATTTATAAACCAATTAAAACTAATTAAACATTAAACTAAGTGAATAATAAAATGAAAATTATTGTATTAAAATTTTGTACCAAGAATTCTACATGACAGCTAAACTGTGTTTTCGCCCGCCAGTCAATGCGTGCGACTGGTTTGAAACGTTTCGTTTTACGTAAAACGCACGTTAATTCCTCACGCCGTCAGGCCGACAACTGTCAAAAATGTCAAAATTACATTCCGCATCCGCGCCGTGCTTTGCTAATGGCGCGAAAATTGATTTCGTTGCGCGCGCTCTTTTTCAGGTTTTTTGTTTTTGTTGTCTAGTAAGTTGATTTTGTTACTGCTTTCATATAATAAATATTTTCAGGTATTACAATTACCAGGAGCGGGAGCCACTTGTGCAAAGTGAATCTATATATTCCATTCCAAGTTATATTTTCATTTATATAATCATACATTTCTAAGCTTGAGTGTAAACATGAGTCTTAATCTTATCATTATAACTACCTTTCATACCAACCTATGATATTGATAGTAAGCGGAATTTAATTCTATATAGTAATTAGTTATCCTATAAATTATACGCTTGATACAGTTGCAGCCCCAATAATGGTACGGTAGCTAGAAGCTTCTAGTGTTTTTCTTCTTTTTTTTTTTGTGACGAAAGGGCCAGCACAATCTCAACGCCACTGCCAGCCAGTACTTCCGGAAATCGACAATCTACTTGCCGCAGTAACACCACGCTCGCGCCCGCAAGGGTCCTAGCAAAAAAACACAGGGGTCCGCGCCATTGACGGCCATTCACGTAGACTTAGGTGGTCCTTAGATATAAAATTACGTATTCCAACATTTCCAACACATACCAGGAACAGCTCCGTATTTTATAAAATATTGTTTATATTACCTAACGATTTAGCTTTGAAGATTTGCTGGGGAAGCTAATTAATACCATACTAGTAAACTGTTTTTTATTTACTTTACAAAGGTGGCATACAAGCATATGGACGGACTGCCTGTCGTCCTGGTGGTAAGCCGTCACTGTAGCCTATGAACGCTTGTTTATCGACAAGGGTGATATTCCTGGTATTGTACCTTTACTTAGCCTTACTTACCACATCAACCATTATATAATTTATAGCAATTATAGATTAGGCTAATTTAGATTCTCTTGATTGTTCAGTAGCCCATCTCAAAATTTAATTTACAAGTAAAATTACCTATCCTCCTTTCTCAGAATAATCACTACAACTCGCTAATGTTAGCTAGCTTTAGTTATTGTTTGTTGTGTTATTGCTTCAGTTTTCTTAACAAAAATGACCGATGTGGCGTAGTAATATAAATCTCTAGAACCTATCGGCTATCTAAAGAGTACCTACATACCTATGTCAAACAAAAACTAACAAAATGCAATTTATTACTAACCTTTTCATTAGGTACCGAATAATACTAATTGCGTAAGGTCAACTTAAATATTTTGTACAAGTTTAAAGTTAGAAAATGAGACTGGCTGGCACACGACGTTAATGAAGTTCTTTTTTATTGTAACAGAGACATGATAAATAACATACCAGAGAGTTTTCAGTGGGGTTAACGTGAATGCGGGGTTCTTCATCATCGTCATCTGGGGTGCACTCGGCGCCGGCGGTCTGCCCCATGATGAGAGTCGTATGACGGTACGCTTGTCGTGGGCCTAGCTGCGGCGTGGCCGCGAGCCGCGCGCGCCTCTGTCGCGCGTCCACTGCCGCGTTTCTCCTCGCTACTCCCTCGAGCTCTCAGGTGCTAGAGATGGCCATTTGTCGATGTAAGTACATGATTTTCTTTGAATAAAGTACTCGGAACCGGCAGTATTGTATGGAGAGATTTATGAATGTAGAAAATTCAAAAGAGGTGGTTAAAGTCAAGACTTAACTGCGATCTATACTTCGTGCCAACCGTGAGAGGACTTAGCGTGATGATATTTACGTAACATTTCTGACACAGAAGAAAGGCAATGTTTTCCTAGTTTGTGTTGCATGTAGGTAGGCATAGTCTTAAGCACGCTCCGTAGTTAACATACTTATTTAATTATTTTTATGTTTTACGATACGAACGAGGTACCTACCCTTATTTTCGTCTTAACCCCTTCTATAATGTATTATGCAATGTTATTGTGTTACGTATACATTTATATGAAAAACGAGCGAACGGGTTTGTGGGAGTGGATGGAGTGACAAAATGGAACTTGTCCTCGGAGTAATTTTCCCTGAGCTCCTGGAGAGGGTGCACAAGGTATACATTCGTCTCTAAAACTACTACCAACGTGTCTGTCAAGTTACAATATATAGGTAGGTAAGGTTGAGAAATCTGCGAAGTTTACGTCCGCTGCAGGCCGTGCATAGGCTGAGCGAACCAAACAATGTGGTACAACACAGCTATACATATACACTGGCAACTGACAGCCATGGTAGACTAGTGACTTACTTATTCTTCTGACAAGACTGTAACTGTTACCTACGAATTGTATTCAGTTAACTACCGAGCATAACGTGCTTCGGAGACACCTACTTTCAGAGCAAGAGACTTACCAGGTGGCAGCACTATCCATTCTCCGCCTAGATAAAGTTGGCCTCCCATTCAACTACGGACAGACCTTGCTTAGCCTAACGGCACTAACGCGCATCAATTGATGCAGGAAGCAATATATGATATTCGATAAAAAAAAAAGTTATCGATATAGACGCAGTGCAACAATATGTGTCCGCGGTCGATACAACAGGCGCAGGCCCGCTCAGCTGGGCTGGGACCTCTACTCTGACAGTTAGGAACGTGAAATCACTTGGCGGATTTCTAGTTAGCATTTCAAATTGCATAGCGTTTGTTCAATTGAAGCTTTCTCTACCTCTTAAAAGTCGTACCTTTATATTTATACCACGATGGCAATTCTGACTTTATTTCTGATTTCTTCTTCTTTCTTTCATCTGTATCGCACTTTCAAGAATTGAAACTCTAGTGCTGGCCAAACGTTTCTTCGTCCTACAACCCAGGATCACAGATATCTACTATTAAGATTGAGAAAAGCATAGGCCGTGGGATTAAACTACAGTGATTACACCGAGGGGCTGTAGGCACGGCTACTTGCGTTGCACTTTCACTTTCATCAGATGTTGCAGTCTGTCGCGACAATACATTTATGACGTCACGACTTCGACGATGAAATGAAATGTATGTCATTTTATTTCATTTATGACGTCAGTTTGCATATTTAGTTAATAATGTTCTTTTGTGTAGACAATACAAAAAACAATTTTGACTTTTAGTGCCCGCCTTCGCTCGTACAGCCACATAGCTTAAGTAATTTCGTTAATATATTGACTATAGTTTATGCTCGCGGCTTCACTCGCGTGCTTCTAAATAAAGATAGCCTGTCTTTCCCCAGGTTATCTTTCTCATTGCCAAATTTCATTACGATCCGTTCAGCCGGTTAGATGTTAAAAGGCAGCAAATAATGATTCATAATTTCTCTAGACTCGTCTCGGAATTTCAGGAAAAGGGTTAATATTATACAAGTGAATAAAGACCACTTTCTTCATTTTCCAAATAAAATTACACAAATAAATCTTCATGTACCGGTTTCCATCCATCCAGTGTTTGTTTAAATCTCGATTAAGTCAGTTAACGCCATCTAGCGTCAGATAGATGTTCTAGAATACTAAGTAAGAGCTCAGAGTATATATATAAGTTCATATACTGGGTAAGAGTTTTAACTTATGGAGCAGTTTATGGAATTTATTTATTTATTTATTTTATTAGGCCATCAACATAGTCAACACTATAACAATCACACAGTCACATTATTACAATATATTATAATAGTTAAGTGTCACTACAATTACAGGCAGCGACAGCATGCGTAATACAGAGCAACTTATTTCGCTAGTTCTTAATTCAATGGAATGAAAAATTGAATCATTATTTTATTTGCATTTACGTACAGAACAAGGTACATAAATATAGGAAATATCAATAGAGAACATACCAGTAGGTACTATATAAACAATGTATAACTTTGCCGGTAGCAGGAAAATTTTTCGACTAAGTAAGCGAAAACGTAACTCGCGCAATGTCAAAATTGCAATTTTTAGTTCCACTTTTCACCGCCGCAGCGCTGTTCATTTTTCAATACAAAAATAGTCGAAGGCGATACGAAAATGTTGTCGCAAATTATTCATGGTTGCGCTACTGAATAGATATTTTTATGAAAATAAAACGTGAGTATTTTGTTATTTATTTTGATCACCATTTTCTATAAATTATAACAAAGAGGGGCTTAAACTTACCACTCAAATTCTTATTTAAATATGATTTTTAATTAAATCAGTCAATTTATAGATATATAATATTTTCCACTGATGCATATATTATTATTCCAGGTACCCTACCAACACAATAATATTGACATTAGTACAAATTCATAAAATTAATCGAGTTAACAACTTGATGTTATCAAGCAATACATTATTTTCGTAGGCATCCATTAGAATGATTACAGAACTATTATTTCAGAGGTATAACCCTCCTGTAACGAAGCAAACGTGTCATAAGGATATATAAAAACTCATAAAGATTATAATATGGAAGATTCAGATCGGCAGGATGACAAAACGAAAAACGAACGAAACCAAAAGGATAAAAGCTATACACTGAACGATGGAAACGACACTCGAGATTTGATACACGCAATTAAACCGGCAATGTACTTCGAGATTTTTTTCGGCATGTTTCGATTCCGCGAAGTAGAAGGTCAACTACAGCGGCCAAATTTAAAAATGAAGTTACTCGGCATCTTCATACCCCTCGTCTACATCGTGGCTTTTTGCACGTTCTTCAAGCTACCGACTGCCATGACAGGCACTTCGAAACTTGTAGATATAATAGAAGAAGTACCATCCATTGTAATCCTCGTTCAATACGTGACCTCAACTATCACCATGCTAGTCTTGTATAACGCAGCCAATATACGCATCTTCACAATATTCGCCAATTTAGACTGCATGCTCCATATAAATAAAACTAAGGCATACTATAAAAAATCTCGACATCAAACTATAAAGTACTTGATCATTCTCATCGTCACTTACATTATAGGCACGGTGATAGACTTGGTAACAGAAACTCAGATCACCATCAGCAGTATTGTGGCTCTGCCCATGTATTTGTTACAGAAAGTTGAAATATTGGTGTTCTGTAAATTAATTGTGATGCTGCAGGCTAGATTAGCGCTTTTAAATAACTATTTGTCAATATTTATAAAAGAGAAAGATAACGATAAAGCTGCAATATTCACGGTGGGGGGCAACAAGCTTCCGCAGGAAGAATTTAATTTGATAGGTCGCATATCATCTAAAAACACTAAGATTAGAGACTTGGCTATAATGTATGATACCATCGGAGGCATCTGCTCTTTAATAAACGAGGTGTTTAACTATCAAATCTTTATGACACTCGTGTTCACCTTCACCTCTATTGTGATCACCATTTGGACTGCACTCTTCTACTTCCAAGCACCTGAAGACGTTCCTGGACCGTTGACATCTATTGTAATTTGGTGTATGACTGCAGTGGTAACAGTTGCCACCATGTCATTTACTTGCGAGAGATTACTTATAACTCGTAACAGAACTAAGGTGTTTGTAAATAAAATCATAATGGATTACGACTTGCCAAAGACAATGAGGGTTCAGGCAAAAGCATTTATGGTGTTGATTGAAGCGTGGCCTCTCCGTGTGTTCATCTACGATATGTTCTCTGTGGACATTACGCTGATGCTCAAGTTTATTAGTGTCGCTACCACTTACTTGATTGTTATTATTCAAATATCACATTTCGTGTAAATATTTCATAAGTATTCAATCAATATTAGTATTCTGAAGATTTCAATTAATCTTAATGATTTTCAACGCTTACTCGTTCTGCCACAAGCTTTTTTAAGAATTGCAATCCTTATTTCAAACAAGTGTATTCCGAGATGTGTGACTTATGTGAATTCAAGAATTAAATAGATCATCAATTGCTTCGTATTTTACTGGATAATTACTTTTCATTCATCAAATATCTATAGGTTCATCGATAATCTGTTCAAGAGGTACTATATCCAACAATTTTCGAATGTTTCTCATCACCGAAGCTACGCCGTATTCCACTATTGGATCTCCGAATTCTTCTGCAACCATTTTCCAATTATCGTTCATAAACTGTACAACTGCTCTACCTGTAAAAAATACTCATATAAGTGTGCTCCTTTTCCATTACTTATTGTCTCAAAACGATTTACGATATAAGCTTATAAGTAACCAAACAACATAACATAATGGAGCATTTGGTTAAAAAACAGAAAACAGTAAGTACGTACGTGCTTTTTAGTACCTACCTAAGTATATTTTTTATTGGAACTCAAAACTTGATATCAAAAAGTTGTATAACCTGTTAAAAATGTTTTCCAAAAACTCGGCGCGCAATGCGCATTAAGAATTTGAGGAAACACGTCTAAGACTTAATTTAATAAATTGTAAGATAAAAATGTTTCGGAAAGAAGCTTATTTTAAAAACATTTTGCAAAGCCGTGGTGGCCTTGTGGTTGCAGCAACGACCTGTCATTTGATGAGCCCAGGTTTAAACCCCGGCCTGTACCAATGAGTTTTGAGTTTTTATCACACCATGACCTTAATAAGAGAGGTAGGGCGAATTGGAATCATTCGTGGATTTTCCTTTCATTAAAATTGGAGTCGCCCGACTGGGGACTGTACCTCCATCTTACAGAAGACCGCAGTCAAATAACACTACTTTGATGTAGTGATGTGTTTCTGCGGTGAGTATGGTTGCCATTGCTCCCACGAGGATACGCTGCGCTAGAAGTAATGCTACTAGCACAGTGCCTCCTCATCAACAACAGGGTTGGCAACTGCGTACCATCAGGAGGGTCGTATGCTTGTGGGCCTCCTTAGTGGTAAAAATCTTTTTTATCCATACATATTGTATTATTACCAAAGCTTTAAATATGCTCTCAACTTTTAATTAAACTAATGAACCACAACCTGTTAGCTCAGTATCAAAATTATTTACGCAAAAACCGTAATTTTAAGGAAAAAAAATCTTTATCCTTATCATTCGTATCGGCTGAATTTCTCCAAGTAAATCGAATATTTATATCATCGACAATTTTTTTTTTCGAAAACGTGGGCCATCTGAAAGAAAGGCCATTTGTGTGGATGCAAATTTCAATAGCATTTTAATCACCATGACCTCATTTTTAGATCAACTGCGGAAAAATTCTGACATTAGTAATCAAAACCGCCAATTTGTATGTTGCTGCTACGTCAAACTGACGTCATTACGACTGAAATGCTTATACAGAATACGGGCCCTGGTTTTGCAAGCGTCCATAGTAGTGGCTTAGTAGTGAGTAATGGCCGCTTAGTCATGTTCGATACTTTAGTTGAATAAAACCAAATAGGATTTCAAATACTAGTACTTAATAATAATTGCTTTAGGTAATTTCTATCACATACTTATATCAGGGCTCCTTTTGAAGAGATTGGTCATAAAGAAGAAGACTCTGCCATCGTAGCTGTGGTTTATTTTTGACTGTTTTATCTCCAAATACTTCTGCCCATCACTCTTCAGCTTCGAACCAAATTTTAGAACGCTGTGGATCTTTATATTCTCTGAAAAAAAACGAAGTGTTTTTACGCTCATGAAAAATTCCATATACTATAGGTATACCTTCATAGGATTACTTCATCATCATCAGCCAATAGACGTCCACTGTTGAAAAAGGGCCTCTCGGTAGAATTCCACAAAACGCAAGCAATTTTTACAATAACATACAACAAAAGTTACCAACGACCTTTTTCCGGTCATCGGTCGATCTAGTGGAGGGCCATCCGACGCAGCGTTTTCCATTACTTAATCAATACATATTTATATACTATATAAAACATAGAGTGTTCGTTTCTTTGTTTAGCCTTTCTCTATAAGCACCGAATGCCTCCCACTCATGGTTGTAGTGGTAAATAGCCTTCGGCCTGCATTTGTGAGTGATAGGGTTGATCTCGTTGTGTGTGGCAAAAAAGTCTGTTGCGACCCAGGCAACGCCGGTTTTTGTAGCTAGTATATCATAATAAAGTCGAACTGCATAGATCTAGGTACTTTACAATAATGATATCATGTACGTCATACTACATATGAATGCAGTCATTGGTGCTTAATTATAGTAGCTATTTGATTTGATAAGTTGTGGTCGATAAAGATTAATTTTATGATATAAACAATAGGTGAGTAAAAACAATTTCTATATTTCTCTATCTGATGAAATCTGTCTGGTAAAAATTCTATCAGCTGCTCGTTCTCATAGTGCAAGCTTTGCTAAGCTTGGGGCCCTGTTATAATGCCTAAGCATTATTATTAACGTCAACGGATGATTGATGGAAGGATAAAGTAAACTTACTGCACATTATTTTAGAGTCACCTTCGCCATCGATATAAAACATTAGAAGCCGACCTGACGATCTGTATTTCCCTTTAATCGTCAGATTGCAATGAAACTGCGTTTCCAATGTATCACCATTAAATCTGTTAATAAAACAAAACATCTATCAATGACTGTATCGACAAAAATATGATGACTAATATAATACATTATAATATCAATGTCAATAATAAATATAAAATTAACGATGACGCTTTGACTCATTGATGCAAAATTATTACAAAGAAATTAATATTTACCTTGCAAAATCAACCAAGCATGATTTTAAGCCCGTACAATAACCATCTCTAAACTCAATATTGATACCTTCGGGTAAACTGAGATCCAGCTTTGTCATAATGTAGGGATCCAAAGTCTCCAGGCCATATTCAGATGAGCCGTTAACAAAACTTGGAATAGCTGTTTGCAAGGAAATTGCTAGGCACTCTGGAGAAAGGTCATTGCAAAGCCTTGTATACGCACCTGAAAATTGTAAATCGTAAGTGTTAGTTTCCAAAGTAAAAAGAATAGGAATTAACCATCTTCACGTGTTCCCACAAGAGTCCTCGAAGAGGTAGGCCGAAGGGTTACAACACCCATTTTTCACCAAGGTAATTTGGTGCCTTCTAAAGTAACTTTTCAACATACTAAAATAATACTTTAAAACGTTGTACTCACCTATACTTGGAATACTTAATGCAGAAAACACCATAAAAAGTAAAATTCGAAACCAATGAGTAACCATTTTGAAACAATTGAAGTTGATACCTCCTGAAATGCTGTACTAATGGCGCGCGGGCGAATAATATTCGACTTTATAGTATCGAGTAATTGATCTATTAATTTGCTGACGTAAAATAAGGTGATTAGATAAACGAATATTTGTATTTTAGAAAAAATATATTTATTTTCGGTCTATTAAACCTCGACTCTCGGAATTAAACCTAGGATCAACGCTTACTTCAGTATCTTCCGTTGTGGGTGACTCAGAGAAAACACTAGCTAGTACTTCTGGAGAAATAGTGAAGCCCGGTGCTATTTCCTGTGAAGAGGTAACCGGTTTTTCTGGATCGATGAGCAGTGGGTTTGGTGATGGTACTGAGTCTTCCTCAGTAGTTGTAGTATTAGTAGGAGCTGTTGTTGATGATGGTAATTCTGCTGAGCATGCCGTAAATCGTGCTACCTCCACAACTGTAATAAATACATACAAAGATGTGGTTACTCAAACAGTATAATATATACGATAATCATCTTCTGTATTAATCAAAAGGCGCAGACAATGGTCATTAGAAAATACGGACTTTTTATTGTATATCTATAGTATAAAAAATACTCGCTGAATGTGTTGCTAAGCGCAAATCTCGAGATCAGCTGAACTGATTTCACTCTTTCTTTTTTCAGAATATTCCTTGAAGTACGAGGATGGTTCTAATGGAGAGATAAAAATTAAAAAATTGCCTGAAAAAGTCTAAAACAAAAAAGACAAAATATTAGATAAATGTATCGTATTTGTACCATCGTGTGCTATTCGTAATAACATCCGCTAGTTTTTCTTATTTAAGCCCCGCATAATCTTATTAAATATAAAATCTACTGCTCCGACTAACAAGTCTTTCAACATACGATACGAGTCGCTAAAAATACATAATCGATTATAATTTTGCACCTCTATATTCTTTAAGGAAAATAATAAATGTTATTCTTACCGATGCCACAATCTCTTGCGCATTCGAACCTTCCTTGATTATTATAAGTCACATTATTGGTGCCACACACAGGGTTGTACTCTGACGTCACTGGACAGGATCGCATGCAATCACGTACTGTAGGTGATATTGTCGTCTCTTCTTCGGGTGTAGACGTAGTAGTTGCAGAATTACCTTCGCTATCGTTAGGCAGGGCAGGGCATGGTGATCTACGCCACAGGTTGACGTCTGAAATATAAGAAAGAATCCAATTAAACAGAATGTCTGACAACAAGACAGACGCATAGCCTAAGCCGATGGGTCTCGCTAGAAGCAGAAACCGAACATTGTACGCCAAATTTGATTTTATTAAGCGCAGTAGCAATAAAAAAATTTTTTAGAATTTCTCTTTGTGGTTAAAAAGTAAAAATATTAGAATGCGGGCGAAAGAATAAACGTGCAGTATTTGATCTAATTATACATAAATATTGATTACGATACGATTCTATATTTTTAAAGAATGTATATATCAGATAGTTGTAACCGTTTCTCCTGAAAGTTTACTGGTAATAAATGACACTTACCAACACCGCACCGCTTAGCACAAAGCAAATATCCATCATTATCGTATGTAATCCCATTTGTGCCACAAACGGGGTTATACTCAGGAGTCATTGGGCAAGAACTTATACAGTCAACAACACTAGGAGACAAAGTGGTCATTCCATTTGTAAGGGGGGATTCAGTTGCCCTTCCAGGGTTTCCGTTACCGTTGTCGCTTCCTGACGAACACGCCATAAAACTGCTTATTGTTACTTCTGTAATATGAAATAGAGATTATTTGAGAATTTAAGCGCTGATTTACCAATTAAAGCAGAACTATTGATGTTAGGTTATTTATATTTTTTATGTTAAAAAATAAGGCAAAGCGCCCGCCTGATGGTATGCGGTGATATACCGCTGATATAGCTTATAGACGTTTGTTAATCTGTTCATGGAATTGAACTTAATTTGAATATGGAGGTCGTAAAATTTTGGTGAGTCAATAATTGGCCTAAACTATTAAATCATTAGATGACGTTTTCGTTTAACGTTCTTCTTACGTATGGGTGTAGCTAATGATTATAATAGATTCGAAATGAATTCCAAATTCTTAATATTCGACATTTCATTCAGTAGTTTTTTACAATAGTTTACAAAACTATTTATATTTTCAAAATCAATTATATTGCAATAAAGAAGTTCCACGTATAGCAACTTGCCACACTCTATATAATAATCTTAGTATCAGAAGAATTCTGTGCTATAAAGCCGGTTTTCTAGAACAGTGCCGGTAGCATGAACATTGTCGACAACGTTTTCGTATCGCCTTCGACTATTTTTGTATTGGAAAATGAACAGCGCTGTGGCGGTGAAAAGTGGAACTCAAAATTAGTAAGACAATTTTGACATTTCGCGAGTTACGTTTTCGAATACGTTGTCGACAATGTTCCAACTACCGGCACTGGACTCAAGTGTCGTTTGATCGCAGTTCACCTGTGCCGGTAGCAGGAACATTGTCGACAACGTTTTCGTATAGCCTTCGACTATTATTGTACATATTGGGAAATGAACAGCGCTGCGGCGGTGAAAAGTGGAACTAAAAATTAGTATGACAATTTTGACATTACGCGAGTTACGTTTTCGAATACGTTGTCGACAATGTTCCTGCTACCGGCACTGATCATTACATGAGGATAGAATGTATGCTTCAAGTGTATAGTAATCTAGGTCTAGAATCAAGCTCTACTTAAATCTAGTTTTCAGTCGAGATTCATGACTGAACGTTGTTTTAGTATACTGGACTAAGATTAATAAGCTTTGATATGATGCTTACGCATGCCACAAAGTTGTGCGCAGTATAAATGCTCTTCATTGTTGTAGGTGAAGCCGTCTGTCCCACAGACGGGACTATTTACAGTCGACTTGGCACATTCACTTATACATGTGTTAAAACCTGCTGTTGCTCTTCCAGTAGCTGTAGACGTACTGGCAGTTGTACTCTCCCAACTATTAGCTGGAGGACGAGTAGTTGGAGAAGGAGGAGTTGGAGAAAAAGGAGTTGGAGAACGAGTAGTTGGAGAACTCGGTTGATTAGCTCCTTGGAAACATTGCGACCTTGTTGCAACTGCAACGTCTGAAAGATAAACAAAAGTTTTGGATTTTGCTTTAGGATTGCCATTTCAATAGTAAGCCTAGATCAAATTTGAATTTCTTCACACATGCAGATTTTCGTTCACGGTATTTTCTTTTAAGCTCGTGGTGAGACTAATTACTGAACTGGGTAAGGTTTCACAAGTTTCGAACTTGCGTCGCTGGTATAGCAGGTAAGGCAACGCGCAATCCCTCATCGCCACCAAGTCTTCAGGAGATTCTTTATAAAAATATGTTAAATATTTTTTTCTGAAATACAATGTGTCCCGGGGTAATGTGTACCAACGAAAACAAAATTCATCGATAAAAAAAATCACGTACGATTTATTACCGATTTTGTAACTTTTTTATTTCCTATTAGAGATTCCTATAGTAAAACATTATAACTTTTTAATTTGTGAGTGAATTTCGATAAATAATCATGGCTTTGACTATTGGCCGTTTGTGCACATTCCGGGACACACTGAATGTCTTAGTTCTTACCTACTCCGCAATGCCTCGCGCACTGCAGCTGCTCAATATTTTTGTACGTTACATTGTCTGTGCCACATACTGGAAGGTAGAATGGTGATATTTGACAAGCTGCTATACATGCCTGAATGTTGTGGTGCTGCATTGGTGGTCTGCAAAATGATGGACATATAAATAGTAGTTTTTTTTGAGGTGCTTATCAGCTTTTTAGAATTGCTTTAATTGTTTTCCGTAATTCTCTCCATCTATTTCTTCTCTGATTGTTGTCATCCGTTAAAAGTAAAAGGATAATAGAGATCGTAATAAAATCTATACGGACTCAATCCTTTTCTTACATAGGGATGTATGATGGAGGGATTTTAGCTGACTTCATAAAAGGAAGAGGTTCTATGTTCATCTGTATGTTTTTAAATGAACCCTTCTCACCCGTGTATATTCCACCAATCCTTTTCTTCCCAGCTTGCCCCTACATTGGAATTAAACTCAAAAGAATTATCTTCGTCGTCGTCGTGCCAATTTAGGTAGGGAGGTTGCTGGTGCCTTTGATCATAGTGCCACGGGTTCCTTTGGCTTTGATGCCATGGGCTGTACTCTCCAAAGTCATTGTGATGGGACCCGTGCCAACTTCTACAGATCGATACTTGAGCTACAGCTAATAAAGTTACTGAAATATAAAATTATAGGAATGAGTTAACACCTTCAGTGCGGAACAGGCACCAGTCAGCCGCGGTGCTTACGGTGGGTGGTGCGCAGGGTGAAAAACCTTGGTGAAAACTATATATCTCTCGCTGTGCGGAACGATATCTTAAGGATATGTAAGAGATCAACACAGACAAATAAGTATATATTTCAGCTTGTTGTCATAATTGTAGGTAGCACTTTAATCTAACCCAGTATGGTGGGTCGAAAAAGACCTGCCAGGCACTGGCGGAAAGGTCGCTTCGGAAAGGTCGGTTGTGTGCGCATTTCGACCCGCTGACGCACCAGATTAAAGTTTATTATTTATTTGCCGCACAAGCCTAAATCAATGCTCAACGAACAGCCATAAAGTCAAGTCGTACAGGTTCTGATGGGTTCGTTTAATCTTGAAAGAATTGCTTGCAATATTTAAACGTATTTATACGCATGCAATATGTAAACGTATGTATTTATTTATTTAGAGAGAAAAAAAAATGGTAAATATCAAAATCGTTCAATTATGTCCAATGATATTATACGTGTAAAAAGGCGTATTAATATCACTGATAATGACTATCAATATTAAACCTCTAAATTTATGGCAAGTGCCAAATGCCATTTAAAGTAATATCTAATATATAAAATTCTCGTGTCACATTTTTCGTTGCCATACTCCTCCGAAACGGCTTGACCGATTTTGATGAAATTTTTTGTGCTTATCCGGTATCTATGAGAATCGGCCAACATCTATTTTTCATCCCCATAAATGCAAAATGTCCACACGAGCGAAGCCGGGGCGGGCAGCTAGTGTGAAATAAAATTATTGTTATCACAATCAGTGAACAAACTGCTTTAAAAATGCTACGGACGTCATACATGATACAGTGATGATACCTATCTAATACATTTTAAATATTCTTAACACAGCTGTCTGTCTATTTATCTCAAAATAAGTTTGACTACTTATTATTGAAACAATTTTCCTTGTAATTCTGTAGTTTAGTAACTAGTTTTACATTAGTAAAGAACATATTGTTAATTAGGATTTAATATCTATAACAGAGGATTTTTTGATAATAATTGTACGACACATACCTAGCTATCCTAATCGACACATTTCTCTCAAATCAACGAGTACGTGAGATATATTCATAATTTTAACAATCATTATTTTTATATTTGATAATTATATTAGCAATTTACTTTTTATTGTGAATAAATGATTTTTTTTCTTTCTTTCTTAAAACAAAAAGATGCTCTGCTTTTTGTTGTCAGTTCTTATCAGTAAGCGTTAACTTAATCAAATATTTCCTATTACTCGAAATCGTTAAAGAGCGATTGCCACCCCTCTGATGCAAAAGCCTAAAGACTAACTACAATGAGTAATCACATGCCATCAGACGGACTTTTTGCCACATTCTTTGTAAGATTAAAAAAATAACTCATGATATAAGTAGGTAGGTGTTAACGGTCTCTCAGGACTTTCCACCACATTTATGACTAGTACATCGAAGTCGTATAAAACACTTACATATTACAAGGCCAAGTTGCAAGACAAAGTGTTATGGAATTTCCTATAGGGTGAAAAAGTTGTCCTACAAGCCAACTACAAGCTCATATCGGACTAGTTTTACCCGCGACTTTTTCCGCATAAAAGTAAGATAAACCCATAAGATATACACGGCCTGTTGCTTTGTTGAGATTATTGTTTAAAACGGTTCAGAGGTTCTAGTAGTCACCCCTAAATACATAAAAATAAACAAATCAATGTTTCTACTGTAATTATTACTAGTATTAAAATTCAAAAACTTTGGCAATAATATTTCCTCTGCTACGCTTGCCTTCCTGGGGCCCAGTTTGGCACTACCAAATATTGTGTTAGGGTCACCGGATCGACACTCGGTGAATAACCCCATAGGACATAACCCCACTGGTTACCTAAAATCCGGTACCAACTTTAGTCACTAAATTGAAGGCCAGCAGCTGGCTGACGGGCGGTTGAGCGTAACCTTCTCCTTCTCACTAAGATTTTTATCTTAGCATGTTAATCACTAAAACAATTAAAACACCACGCATAGGCTACGGCGTAGCGTATCGTCTACAAGTTTCATTACCAGGATACTGCTAGTATTAGCACCCTTTGCCGCGTCCAATAAGTCTCTAAAAAATAATAATAAATAAAAGTTCAGTTGTGACTTGTGAGCAACACGAGCAGTCAACCTTGCCTCAATATTTAGTATTTTAAAATGTCATGGTTATGCTATTTATATAGTCATACCGCAAAATAGTTAGTAACTATATTTTCAAGTCGTAACTCAAACTTAAAAAATACTTTCTTACTCACCAGTTAGCGCAATAAATTTCTCCATTTCCTGCGAATCTTCACGATAAATTAACTTGATTAAACTAGTTCACCAGGAAAACCCTCCAGCGCCGATGCCAATACAGAGTCATCTGTGTTGAAGTGTCCAAGTGGATACTATATTGCTAACTCCCCCTCCCTCCTGCTTCCTCACTAACCCGTTTCCATCTCAGATGATTCACATTACCGCCTTCAGATTGGTCATCTACATCGAAGGTAGAATCTGTTCAATGGTTCACACAATCTTGTACGCGGTACGCCTACCGATAAGGTTACAGACTAGTGTCTGTAACCTTATTTATTATTCCTTACTAGTGGTAGTACCACTACTAAGGAATAATAAATAACTACTAATCTATTAACTCACATATTATAATAGTTTTATGAACAATTCTAACTGACTTTTCTGACAGATTTATAATATAATAAATAATATAAATAATGACTGATTTCTCATAGAATATTGTTTAATTCTGTTGTGTTGTGTCAGTAATCACTTACTTTATTTTCATTATTTGGAAATCATATACCTACTTAGGTAAGCATAATACAAGGTTGAAAATAAAATTATTAACACAAAACAGATGAAAATATTTACAAACTTAACCTGTAGGTAGGTTAAGTTCTGTCTTTTGTAAATAGTTTAATCTGTTTCAATATAAACGATCTGACCCAAACCAGAATCATGCGGGAGCGTCCCAAGAATGCTGGCAGCATAACATATTCCCTGTTAAATTACAAATAGTTGTTTTTATATTTTATATATAAAACTTATTATATAAAATTGTTATACAGTTTGCTGCATCATTTAATTTTAGAGCCGTGGCTTCGACAATGCCTTTTCACTACATCGTATAAAACAAAGTCGCTTACCGCTGT
The DNA here is from genome assembly GCA_951449985.1 of Falcaria lacertinaria. Classification (NCBI taxonomy): domain Eukaryota; kingdom Metazoa; phylum Arthropoda; class Insecta; order Lepidoptera; family Drepanidae; genus Falcaria; species Falcaria lacertinaria. The sequence continues at coordinate 7,327,349 of OX602118.1, read as the reverse complement.
TTGTCTGTCCTTATGTATGCATGCTTATATCTTTAAAACTACGCAACGGATTTGATGCGGTTTTATTTTAATAGTTTTTTATAATTATTTTTGTGTTTTGTAGATAGTTAACTTCAATGGCTAACGCTAGCCGTGCGAAGCGTCGCTAGTTACTTAATTAGTCTTACACTTAAATAAAGTCGAACATAGGAAAGTAAACTGAATAGCTTTAGGAATTGTCTCCATTCAACCTTTTATCAACCCACTGCCGGGCATAGAGCTTCTCAGTAGACGAATTCTGATCCGTCCAATCCGCTGCCTTCAGACTTGCGTCACAATCAGCAGTTATAATCAAAATAATATTTGTAAATAGCGAGCTGCAAGAGAGAGCTAAATAAACACAACTTTTTTTTATAACACTGATGGCAAACAATCATACGTCCCATCTAGTGGTAAGCGGTCACCGTAGCCTATCGACGCTTGCAACACCGGGGTAGGTATCACTCGCGCGTTGCCGACCCTAGAACGTTAAACTATAATGTTAGTCCCATCTCCCGGCCACTTCGACTGCGTCCGGTGCCACTACTGAGAGTCTCAAACACCGCAAAAATAACACACATACGGTGCAATAACGTCACTAGTGCATTTATTGTAAAAACAGCTGAACTGAATATGAAAAAATTTAAATAAAGCGTTATTGTCGCTTGTGTAGTACGCATACTTTCTGCATGAGGGTAGCAGTGTCGTTATGGTTTTGGCGCGAATCTGGCCATTGGGAGAAACAAAGTTTTATCGGTCAGTTGCGCGCGACCCCCCGCAAAAGCAGTCTCCTAGAGCTACAGGGTATTTATGTAATTAAAAAAAATTTTTTGATGTCTTTGAAGCAATAACGACACTTACTTACTTATGATAGAGGCGGCTCCAATATTTAATGGGAATACCCACGGGAGCACCCAATTTGCCCTACCTCTCTTTTTTATTTTTTCACCTTGTATTTAATGAACGAATATAACATTTATCTAATTAATTATATAACATTTTAAGTCATATCATGGGTCATCTCAAACGCCAAGCTTCTAATTCCAGTTTAAAAACACATTTAAAACCTGTTAGCTGGGTAAGTTACGTGGCAATAATAATCTCAAAGTGAGAAACAAAATATTTACATGTAGCATTGACTTATTTTTATAAAAGCTTTGTGGGAAATCGTTCGCCACGCATAATGTGTTTGACAGTTGGCAAAGTTTTTATTGTATTTGGTTTTATCTCTCGTTCCTTTATTTATTTATTTTGTATACCACTCAGGCACACAAGCGTACGGCCCATCTGAGAGATGGTAAGCACAAGCAGTCACCGTAGCTTATAGCCGCTAGAAATACCAGAGGTGTCACTAACCTAACTATATTACCACTAAAAATATACATTAAAATGATTAAAACGTTGCAGAGAACACTATAGAAAGACAAAATTACACAAGTGAAGGAGGTATCTCGTGAAATGTACTAATGGCGCACGGACGAGTATAGTATCGAGTAATAGATCTAATCCTTTTTACACGTAACGTATTGTAGTTAGAAAAACGACAACCTGTATTCTAAAAAATATTTATTTTCGATCTATAAAACTTCATGTCCGAAGAGACCTAGGATTGACGCTAACAACATACTGTTCTGTTGTTGGAGGAAAAACGCTTATCCCTATGTCGTTAGGAATAGTAATACATTCGGTTGAACCTACGTCCACTGGTGGTGAAAGTGAGGAATTTGGCTGAATAGGTTCTGTTGTTTGTTCAGTAGGTATAGTAACAGTAGAAGAGGTTGTTGATGATGACGGTAATTCCGTTGAACCTACGTCCACTGGTGGTGGAACTGAGGCATTTGGTTGAGTAGATTCTGTTGTAGGTATATTAAAAGTGGGAGTTGTTGTTGATGATGATGGTAATTCAACTGAGCATGCCGTATTTTTCCATAAGTTCACATCTGTAATAAAGATTAAAGTCTATGTGATTACTCTGAAATATACGATACGTAACGCCTGTGTGCCATACAAAGGCGTTACTTTGTGGGAACATGTTTTTTGTAAATACCAGAAACCGCAGCAAATGTTTTAGAATATTTAACCTGTTCAGATAGTTTTTATGATTTTAACCTCTTAGATGTCGTTATACTCTATGACATATCGTGCTGTTTTTTAGATATTTAGACCTAATTAAAATTACTGAATTATTGGTACCTAGCTGTGCCCACGACTTCGTATGCGTGAAATAAATATTTTTCATGGGCTTATTTCTTTTGCGTGGAACCCTAATTATTTTTCCAAGCTAAAAGTAATCTAAATGTCGCCTTATAGCATTCCGTTCAAATCGGTCCAACCGTTCAGATTTTGTTCACAATATCATTGGCTTTATTTTTGTTGCGTGGATCCCAATTTATTTTTCTAAATAAATGTAGCATATATTATGCCTTTTAGCAACAGGCACTACCAGTGGATGTTCATCCGTTCAGATTTCGTTCACTATTTCATGGGCTTTTGTATTTAGTGTAAAACCCAAATATTTTTTCCAAAATAAATTAACCCTAAGTTACGAATATAGCATCAGCTACCTGCCAGTGAAAGTTCTGTTAAAATCGGTCCCCACTTACCACCCATACCTGACTGCTACGCTAGGGGCTAGTTGCAGGTTCAATTTCCGCAGGGGCAAACGTTTATGTGATAAACATTTGTTTGTCTAGCCGCTAGCGTCTGGGTGTTTAGTTTAGTATGTATTTATTAAAATCAGCTACTGGTTTCCATAGTAAAAGCTTTGCTTAGTTTAGGGCCAGATAGTGTTGTGTGATACTGTCAGAGCATTATTAGTGCTGCGGCTTTCAATTTAATTGTATCCTTACCGACGCCACAAAATCTTGCACATTCCAACCTTCCTGAATTAGCGTAAGTCACATTATTGGTGCCACACACAGGATTGTACTCTGACGTCTCTGGACAGGACGTAACAATACATCCAAGCACTTCAGGTGGTAATGTTGTCGGTCCTCCGGGTGTAGGAGTAGTTGCAGGATTATTGTTAGGTGGCCTAGGGCAGGGTGATCTTCGCTGCAACTCCACTTCTAAAACCAATTTTGAAAATCAAATTAATCAGAATCCCAAGTGGCTTTATATGAAGCTTCTAAGTAAAGCCGTTTTAAAAGCCGTGGTGGCCTTGTGGTTGAAGCAACGGCCGGTCATCTGAGGGGTCTAGGTTCAAGCCCCGGCTTGCACCAACGAGTTTTTCTAAGATTCAGAACAGTGATTAATCAAACCATGGACTTAAAAAAAAGAGGGAGGACGAATTGTGATCTCCCTTGGGTTTTCCCATTAAATTTGGAGCCGCCCGACTGGGGTCTTCACCTCCACCCTACAGAAAACCTCAGTCAAATACCACTACTTTAATGTAGTGTTGTGTTTCTGCGTTAAATAAGGTTGCCAGTGTTCCACGAGGATACGCTGCGCTAGTAGTAATGTTGTTAGCACAGTGAGTCCTCATTAACAACAGGGTACGCAACTGGTTAGTGAAATCCATGGTATTTTAAGCGGCTTTAGGTGACTCCTTACTTTTAGGTGGGCCGTATGCTTGTGTGCCAACCTTTGTGGTATATAAAAAACTCTAATACTGACTGCCAATACTGCCATACAGACAATGCACCACGTAAGTCGATGGGTCTAGGTAGAACGACAGGCCTGACATTATGCACAGGATTACCTTATAAAGGCAGATGAGACATTTGGAAGGCTTTTTAGAATTATTCCTCTATATCTTTATTTTTTCTTCTTTTCCTTCCTATTCCTTATGTATATCTATATTGATTATCAACACATAATAAAACTATATAACCAAAGTGATTTCAGTATATAAAAAGGCATTTGGAAAATCAAAAAATGTATACTTAAGGATTTCAGATAGGTTGTTCTAATTTTTTCTCCTGAATGTTTTGATAATACTTAATAAATAACAGTTAACGGTCACGATATAAGAATAAGGTTATTGAATTATTGTATTTTCATCAGTACGTGTGAAAAATAATCAGACATCTTGAAGTCGGTTAAGATGAAATTTGAAAGATTCCGTTATCTTGATAGATACATAGGTACAGCACAACATATACAAGTGAAGTGAAGCTAATAAAAGGTTGTTACTTACCAACACCGCACCCTTTAGCACATAACAAATGGCCATAATTATCGTATGTAATGCCATTTGTGCCACAAACGGGATTATACTCAGGAGTCCTGTGGCATTTTCTTATACAAAGAGCCTCTGGTGATTCAGTTGACGTTCCAGGGTTTCCGACACCGGTGTCATTCCCTGACGGACACTTGGTAAACCTGCTTACTGCTACCTCTGTTAGATGATAAAACATTACTCATAATTTAATTTCTATAAATATATGATCTACACATATTAAAGACTTTTGTCCTGAATGACTGACGGGTCATCGCACAGCCTAAGCCGCTGATCGTAGAGACCTGAATCTTGGAGGGTGTGTTCTTTGTATGACGTAGGCATCCGATAAGAAAGGATTTTTCTGAAATTCTAAGCTTAAGGGGGAGAAAAAGGGGGACAAAGTTTGTATGGAATAACGTGATTTCTTGGTCCATTCTACTCAAATTTTGCATAAACTTTTTTTTAACATAACTGATGGAAGACGTATTTGGTATTTTATTGAAATTCATGACCATTCATGGGGCTAAAAAGGTATAGGAATTTATTTTGGCGGTGATTTGCTTCGAAGTTGATATATCAGACACATCAACAGTCGACATATCGAGCAACATCGTTTTACTTGGCTCCTAAAAATATTCTCAAATCCGAGTGATAAAGTTAAGCTTAGGTCAATAAAGTTATCTGTAGGGCTACCTCAGTTATCGGCAGTTACTGTGAAGTGATATTGGTGTTCTGATTGCAGTGTTATCAATCCGTTTATTTAATTAATATCTGTGTGTCAACTCGTGAAGAAAACGCGTAAGCGACGCGATCTGCACGGCTTTTACGACCTTTTGGACGCGACCTTCACTATCGGCGCGTACAACGTAGCGGTCGCCGCTTCATCGCTGCCCTCAGTTCTAGTGTTTAACATACAAAGGTTCTCCAGCTGCTGCATCGGCTGTCTGCACAACGCGCTTGATTGATATCTGCCACCTTACAACATTTTGTATAAAATAGAGGGTAATTTAGATTTTTGCCGTCAATCGCAATGAGTACCAAGAAGGCCGATGCTAAATGCGCTGGGTGCCCTAATGTTTTAAATAAGGTATCTTTTCTGTACTGCAGCCGCTGTCCAGATAAATATCATCACACTTGTATAAACATTTCTAAAGACGATTTCATGGGCTTCACCGAAGCACATAAGAAGCAGTGGGTCTGCCCAACCTGTCGTTGCAAAGAGCGTAAGTCTGGCGACAATACGAATACGCCAATACGGCCGGCATCCTTGCCGCTCGCAGCCTGCACTGACGAAAGCGCGCACTACGACAATGTTACATTGCGTACTAAGCCTCGTTCGAGCAGCAGCTGCTCTTGCTTATCAGCTGATAATGTTCGTGATATTATCAGAGATGAGATTAATAAAGCTCTGCACTCACAATTACAATTAGTAACGCAGAAGTTGGAGGCCTTTGAGGCATCTATGGCATTCTTCGGCAATGAGTATGATAAGATAAAGGCAGATTGCGAATCTCAGAGGGGCACCATCGTAAAACTGCAGAAGGATAACGACGCATTAAGAACAGCAACAATAGATCTGACACAGCGTGTACGTCATATGGAACAACTTTCAAGGGCCAACAATATTGAGATACACAGACATATGTGTGCCTGAACACAGAAACGAAAATCTCATGAGCACTGTTCAAAATCTAGGACGTATTATCAACTGCCCAGTATCTGACGTTGATGTGCAACATTGCACGCGTATTGCTAAACTTAATGCGTCCAGCGCCCGCCCCAGATCTGTTCTGGTGAGGTTCAGCAGCCAGCGTCTGCGTGACACTTTCTTGGCTGCTGTCACGAAATTCAACAAGACGAACCCATCGGACAAACTAAGTACAAGTCACATAGGAATAGGCGGGGACAAAAAGTCACCTATATTCGTCACGGAACACCTTACACCAGAAAACAAGAACCTGCACGCTGCTGCACGCGCTAAAGCTAAAAACCTCAACATCAAATTTGTTTGGGTGCGAGATGGAAAAATATTTATGCGCAAGAATGAAGAGTCAACCTACATCTTTATCCGCGATAAAGACACTTTGGATCGTGTCGTAGCATACTGAGTTGCTTTGTATTTTTATCATAGAACCAATGCTTAAAAACAATTATATTCAGTAATATTCATATTTACTATCAGAATGTTAGAGGTCTCAGAACAAAAACTACAGACTTTTTTAATAATGTAATCTGCACTAACTACGACATAATTGTACTAAGTGAAACATGGCTAAATAACAGTATCTATGACTCTGAACTTTTTGATAATCGCTACGTCGTATTTAGGCGTGATAGACAGTCGAGTGGCTTCCACAGTAATAAAAACGGTGGCGGGGTACTTGTGTCTGTAAACAAACGACTTAAATCAAAAGTATTGGATAACTCAGTCTAGGTGTGAGGACCTATGGGTTGTTGTTGATGTTATCAATGATAAAGGCATTCCAGCAAAATTATATATCTGCGCTGTTTACTTGCCCCCTCCAATACAATGCCACATACTGGATGAGTTCATCTCTAACGCGAACCGTAATATCGACATTAACTCTATAGACAACATGTTGATCGTTGGAGACTTCAATTTAGGTTCGTTGAACTGGCGTCAACAAAACGATGATCCGAATAACGCTTCTAGCTCCGGTAAAGGCACTTGCGCCAACTCCTTATTAGATTTCACTTCGCTGCACAATTTAACACAATATAATACAGTTAGTAATAGCAATAGCAAGACATTGGATCTTGTACTAAGTAACAGTGAAATATCAAGCATGTCAGCCGCTGAAAGCCCCCTATCAAATGTGGACCAACATCACCCTCCTCTTAATTTCAACATACAGTTTTCGTGTAGCGAAAGTCTCTCTTACAATGACATTAATAAATATTGTTTCCATAAGGCTGACTATACGAAAATAGTTGACGACATTAATAATATTAGTTGGAAAACGGAACTCGCACGCTGCGACTCTGTAGACGACATGGTCTGCGTGTTTTACGATCATATCCACAAAATAATATCTGCACGAGTACCTAAGCGCAGACCTCACTCAACAAAATTCCCAATATGGTACTCCAGGGACTTAATCGGTCTTCTCCGCGAAAAGCTAAAATACAGAAAGAAACTTCGGAAATTCAACGATAATCCACGTGACCGCATAGCGTTTGAACTCTTAAATAAAATGTGTAACAAGTTACAGTCATTATGTTACGCCAAGTACATCGCACAACTTGAGGCGAACTTAGCAACCAACCCCAAACTCTTCTGGTCCTTTATCAAATCTAAAAAAAAGCACCATAGTAATTATCCATCCATGATGTACTCAAAGGATCTAAGGGCTACGAACGGGGCGGATGTATGCAATCTTTTCGCTGCACATTTCTCATCGGTTTTCACTGACAGCACGCCATCTACTAACAATTGCACTGACCAGAGTTTGCCATCTCATTCAAGCAATAGTCTTACGGACATCTCATTCACTGTTGATCAGGTTTATAAACTTTTAAAAAGACTTGATTTTTACAAGGGATCTGGTGCTGATGGTATACCTTCAATATTTGCAGTTAAGTGTGCCTCTGCCCTCGCAATTCCTCTTTGCACAATCTTTAATAAGTCGTTGGCCACTGGAATATTCCCCTCTGCCTGGAAGAATGGATTAGTCATTCCATTGTTCAAGAATGGCAAAAGAGAAAATTCAGAAAATTATAGACCTATTACTATTTTGCCCGTGTTTGCCAAAGTATTTGAAAAGTTATTATGCCCAATTATATCCTGGCATTTTAAGCATATAATATCCCCTTACCAACACGGCTTTGTTAAGGCCAGGTCAACTTCAACTAACTTGGTCTCCTTTATTGAAGATGTTTACCAAAGCATGTGGATAAACGCTTGTTGGTGGATGCGATCTACACCGATTTTAGCAAGGCCTTCGATAAAGTCAACCACAAGTTACTTCTCAGAAAACTTTACACTTATGGCTGCGCAGGAAGTTTTCTAAGGTGGTGTGGATCGTATCTTTCTGACAGGAAATCCTCAGTTGTAGTAAACGGATACTCTTCCAAACCATTTATCGCTACATCAGGTGTTCCACAGGGGTCGCATCTCGGACCAATACTCTTTAACATTTTTATCAATGATATTTCAAGCTGTTTTAAAAATTCTAAATTTACCTTATTTGCCGACGATTTAAAATTTTACAAACCAATAGAGACAATAAGCGACTCCTTATTACTGCAAGAAGACCTAACCCGGCTTGTATCCCGGTGCAATGAGAATGGTATGACCCTCAATGCGGCTAAATGTTTCGCTGTCCATTTTACTCGCAAAAAATCTCATATCGAGACTTCGTATTCTATATATCAGAACTGTATTACATCCGTGGACAGCATACGTGATCTGGGAGTAATCTTGGACTCAAAATTGCGCTTGCACTTGCACTTTGAAAACATTGTAAAAAAGGGTTTTCAAAACCTTGGTTTCATTCTGCGCAACAGCAGAGACTTTAAATCGCCTCGCACTAAGATCATCATATATAATAGCATTGTAAGGAGTGGTCTTGAATATTGCAGTGTAGTCTGGAATCCCTTCTACAATGTTTATGCCAAAAGAATAGAAGCAATCCAAAAAAGATTCCTCTGGCACATTGTATATAGTTGCAAACTAGGTAACAGATTAAAAACCTATACCGACCGACTTACCCACTTTAACTTGTCATCTCTCTCCGATCGCAGATAATGCTAGACCAGCTTTTTCTGTTTAAACTAGTGAATGGTATTTTAGACACTCCAGGTATCCTCAGACAGTTAAACATAAATACACCATCAACATTTCCAAGGGCATCTAAATATAATTTGTTTCAGACTTCCTTATGTAGTTCTAATCTGGGTTACAACGCACCTCTTAACAGACTTACTAGAAAATTTAATGCATTGGCGAAAGATAATCTGTTAGATATTTTTACAAGTAGCTTAAATTCATTTAAATGCAGAGTGCTCAATGCATTTAAACTGCATGCACACTGCATGTAATGTTAGGACCATTTTATTATTATTATTATTATTTTATTTTTGTGCTTTGTTAATTAATTTGATGTATATACTTAACTTATAAGAACTAGCGAAATAAGTTGTTCTGTATTACGCATGCTGTCGCTGCCTGTAATTGTAGTGACACTTAACTATTATAATATATTGTAATAATGTGTCTGTGTGATTGTTACAGTGTTGACTATGTTGGTGGCCTAATAAAATAAATAAATAAATATCAACTCCGAAGCAAATCACCTAAGGAATATTGACTATTAGTACTTTTGATTTAAATTTCATTTTACTATGACACATGTTTGAAAACTCAATCCAAAATATTAATCAAATCATCTATAAAATTGGAATGTCTCGAAAGTCACCGTACCTACTTTAGTAGTACCTCGTTTGAAGATCTAAACTTAAAGAGGTCATGAAATGAGGATATCATCATCATCATCATCATCATCATCAACCTATCGCAGTCCACTGCTGAACGTAGGTCTCTCCCATGGCGCGCCACTGAGCTCGATCCTCAGCTCTCCTCATCCACTTCCTGCCAGCTATAGTGCGCAGGTCGTCGCGTCCTCAGGTCAGGGGGGCGTCCTACACTACGCTTGCCTATACGCGGTCTCCGCTCAAGAACTCGTTTACCCCAACGGTTGTCGGTTCTTCGGCATATATGACCGGCCCATTGCCACTTCAGCTTACTAATCCTTTGAGCAATGTCGGTCACTTTGGTTCTCTGACGGATTATCTCATTTCGTATACTATCTTTCAGAGAAACACCGAGCATAGCTCTCCATAGCCCGCTGCGCGACTTTCAATTTATGGACCAGGCCCACAGTGTGTGTCCACGTTTCAGCTGCATAGGTCGTCACGGGTAGGACGCACTGATTAAAAACTTTAGTTTTTAGGCTTTGAGGGATAGGCGACGAAAAGACATCGCGGAGCTTCCCAAACGCTGCCCAACCTAGCTGAATTCGTCGGTTTAGCTCTTTCTCGAAGTTTTGTCTACCTAGTTGCAGAGTCTGCCCTAAGTAGACGACCACTTCGAGAGGCTTTTCGGCGACCGTAATCGGCTCTGGGGTAACACGATCATTGATCATGATTTTAGTTATTTCTAAGTTCATTCCCAGGCCGATACGTTTCAAAGCAACAGCTAAGCTGTTCAGCATCCGTTGGAGATCCTGCAACGACTCCGCCATTATGACGATATCATCAGCAAATCGTAGGTGCGAGATGTGTTCGCCGTTAATGTTTATGCCCAGTCCATTCCAACTCAGCGTCTTAAACATATCTTCCAGTGCGTTCGTAAACAATTTGGGGGAGATAACATCCCCCTGACTCACACAACGACGCAACTGGATTGGCTTAGACTGCTGGCTCTGGACTTGGACGGACATGGTGGCATCACTGTACAAGCACCTCAGCACCTCGATATACCGCCAATCAACCTGGCATCGTTGCAGGGACTGCAGAACTGCCCAGGTCTCGAGAGAGTCAAAAGCCTTCTCATAGTCCACAAACGCTAAACACAGGGGCTGATTATACTCCTCAGACTTCTGTATAATCTGCCGTACAGTGTGAATGTGGTCTATGGTGCTATATCCCGCCCGAAACCCGGCCTGATCCGGAGTCTGGAACTCATCGAGTCTCCGCTCAAGACGGTTCGTAATGACCCTAGAGAACAGTTTATAGACATGGCTCAAGAGCGAGATCGGTCGGTAGTTTTTCAACAAGTATTTGTTCCCCTTCTTGAAAAACATAACGACCACACTCCTGCTCCATGCCCTCGGAGTTCTCCCTTCGTTTAGGACGGAGTTAAACACTCGTTGGAGTTCCTTCAGGACAGAGATACTTCCTGCCTTTAGGAGTTCTGTGGTAATTTCGTCTTCACCAGGGGCTTTTACATTTTTAACTGCTTCAGAGCCATCCCGATCTCATCCAAGCTGATTTCTGGCAGATCATCTGTAAAGTGGCGTTTCAATGTGGCTCTCGGGTCTTCACTGCTGGTTTCAGGACACGATGACTGCGAGGTGTACAACCGGCCATAGAAGTCCTCGATCTCGGCAAGAATCTCTGACTTGGAGACGACGGTTCTACCACCACTTGTTGTGAGCTGTGTTAGGTGGCTCCTACCTAGGCGCTTGACAAAAACTTTAGACCCCCGATTCTGCTCAATCGCTTGTTCTATGCGCTTAGTGTTGGCAGATCGGAGGTCGTACCTGATGCGCTTTGTGATAGTTTTGTTAAGAGCAAGATGCTCCGACAGCGTTGTGGGGTTGATTGGAGTATCACGTCGTTTCTCCATCAGCTTAAGAGTTTCTTCCGAGTATTTGGACTTCTTACCTCTACGTCTCAGTTGGCAGAATCGTGTTCCCTCCTCCCTCAGGATACCCACCACATTTTCAAGGTCCTGGTCAACGTCTTCGGCAGTTTCCAAGGCAGCAAATCGATTTTCCAGTCGTAGTTGGAATGGTTCGGAGCTCGTCATCGTTTGGAGCAGGTTTGGCCGAAGCTTAGTCCTTATCATGCGGAAACGCTCCAGCTTACAGTTGATATTCAGAGTGCCTCGGACCAATCGGTGATCACTCCCGGTATTGAATCTATTGATCACGGAGACATCTCTGAATATATGCTTCTTGTCCGCTATGATAAAGTCTATCTCATTTTTGGTCATAGCGTCGGGACTTCGCCATGTCCACTTTCGCTGGGGGCTTTTCTTAAAGAATGAGTTCATTAAGAACAGCCCCTCTTTCACCAAAAAGTTGACGAGCATCAGTCCCCTATGATTCCTGCTTCCAATTCCGTGCGGTCCTACTGTCGATTCACTGCAGATCTGTACTCCTACTTTCGCGTTAAAGTCCCCCATGACGACATTATAGTGGGCTTTTGTGGTGCCGTACAAAGCTTTAGTGACGTCGTCAAAGACAGACGTCACTTCATCATCCGAGTGTGACGAGGTCGGCGCATAAACTTGGATAATCTTGAGAGAATATCTCTCGGTAAGTTTGATTACCAAGTATGCCACCCTTGTCGACACACTGGATACTTCGGTGACATTGTCTGTTAGGGATTTATGGACCAGGAACCCTACGCCACCTTGTGAGGTTTGATCGCCTTCCCGGAAGTACAAGAGGTGACCTGATTCGAGAGTTAAGGTGTCCTCCCCCTCTCTTCGGACTTCGCTTAACCCTACGACGTGCCATTTAATTTTCTCAAGCTCCGCCTCGAGCTGCGCCAGGTGTTCGTCCAGCCGTAAGGTGCGTCCGTTATAAGTAGGCAGGGTCAGTTGGGTTGGGCGGCCTTCCGTAACCCGGGGATTCTTCGCACCCCTTACCCCACCGGTACCATGTCCGCCGCCTCGGCCAGGAATAGCGGGATTTATTATTTATTTATTAATTTCTTTTTTTGTATGAGGAAATGAGGATATACAGGTATAAAAAAAATATCAATTAATTAATTCAAAACAACACTCCAAGAGAATACAACCGCTACGCTAGACTTACTTGTAGGACACGGCCTCGTAGGGACGTAAAGTTCAAAATTTGAAATGGTGACTAGAACATTTTGGTTATAAATTTTAAGAATCCTATTATTCCATATAAAAAAAAACATGCATAATACAAATATAAGTCTGTTTATATAAAACAGTGATATAAAATAAGAAACCGACTGACTGACAAATTGTCATATTATCGAACAGCCTAAAAGGCTGAGGCTAGAGACGTGAATTTTGACAGTAGGTACCTTTTGTAACGTTGGCATCCACTAAGGAAGCGTTTTTGGAATTATACCCCTAAGAGGGTAAATAAGGGCTGACATTTGTATGAAATCCTTAAATTTTAAAGGTTATTTTGGAAAAAAATACAACGAACCCTGAAATCGTGAACAAAATCGAAAAGGTTAGACCGATTTGAACCGAACTTTCACTGGCAGTTAGCTGATGCTTTAGTAACTAAGGCTTAATTTATTTTGTGAAAATAATCAGGATTCCACATTAGTTTACATACACATATAAAACTCATGGTATTGTGAACAAAATCTGAACGGTTGCCCAGATTTTGAAGGAACTTCCACTGGCAGATAACTGATGCTATTAGGCGGCACATTTTACTAAACTAAAAGTCACCAACTTTTAGTTTGGAAAAATAAGTAGGGTACCGCGCAAAAAAAATAAGCTCATGACAAAAATCGTTCCACATCGTCACACAGTCATACACGTTCAATGCTAGAACTAGGTAATTTTTGCTTTCGTTTACGTTTAGACCGTATTAAGTAACAAAGAATAAAATAATGCTTACCAACGCCGCATATTTGTGCGCAGTATAAATGCTCTTCATTGTTGTAGGTTAAGCCGTCTGTCCCGCAGACGGGACTGTTTACAGTCGACGTAGCACATTTACTTATACATGTGGCAGGATTATCTGTTACTGCACCAGGGGCTGAAGGAGTAGTACTACTGACAGTTTTACCCTCCCCACTGCTAGTGGTAGAACAGTCACATGTTTCAGGTGACACAATAATATCATTGGGTACAGTTCCTTGGACACATTCCGTCGTTGTTGCAACTGCAACGTCTGTAATATATAAGAGATTTTTGGGTTGTTACGTTACGTTCTTTGTCTCTCGCGAAAACATTGGAAAACATTGGCAAAGTTGGAAGTTTATAATGCTTTATTCAAGTAATTTATTATGGTTTAGTATATTTTAATTTAGAATATAATTGAGTAAAATATCAATGGAATAAATCAGTGTTGGAGGAAGTCATACTTGGACCAGTTATTTTCCAACAAATCCGTATCGTATATAGTATATTATTAACGGAATAAAGCAAATTAAATAATATATAAATAACTTTATAAATATAATCCGCATAGTAACTCTTGCTTAATATATCCTATATTTTTTGTATTTTTTTACAACCACTGACTGAGGTGGCACATAAGCATACGGCCCACTGTGCTAGCAGCATTATGTACTACTAGCGTATCCTCGTGGAGCACTGGCAACCTTAATTTCCGCAGAAACACAATACTACATCCAAGTCGGTCTTCTGTAAAGTGGAGGTACAATCCCCAGCCGGGCGGCTCCAATTTTAAGACGTGGTGGCATTGAGGTTGAAGCAACGGCCAGTCATCTGACGGGCCCAGGTTCAAATCCCAGCCTGTACCAATGAGTTTTTCCAAGCTTAAGTACAGTCATTAATCACACCATGAGCTAAAAAGAGAGGTAGGGCGAATTAGGATCTCCCGTGGGTTTTCTCATTAATATGAGAGCCGCCAGACTGGGGACTGTACCACCGCCTTATAGAAGACCATGGTATAAAATGGGAAAACCCACGGCAGATCCAAATTCACCCTACCCGTCTGTTTAAGCTCGTGGTGTGATTATTCACTGTATTTAAGCTTAGAAAAACTCATAGGTCGGGTTTTGAACCTGGGCTTAGAGATGATAGGCCGTTGCTGCAACCACAAGGCCACCACGGCCTATAAATATGTTGTAAGCAATCGGCAGCATAATATCTTTTTAATCTATCTACATGTACCTACATATACATGTAAAAATAGTTCTTACCAACTCCGGATTGCCTGATGCAAAGCAGGTGCTCAAAATTTATGTACGTCACGTGATCTGTACCACACACTGGATTGTAGACAAGTGGTATCTGGCAAGAAGCTGCCATACATGTCTGTATGGGTTGTATTGAAGGACTGCAACATTATGAACATAAAAATTGCATTTTGTTTGAGGTAATGTTTTTCTTAAATCCACGCTTTAGCTCTATATTGCTTATTCCAGGTTAAGTTTTTTTTTGTAAGTTACATAAGTTGTGTTGAGCCCAGACAACATTCCTAGTGGCTTAAAAAATGTGGCTTTAACTATTCTAATATGTATATGTATTCAGGAATCAAACTATTAATTAATCTTATTTTCTTTGAGTATCCAATATTTTTCTGTTGACGAGTTTTACGCCCCAAAAAAATTTGAATTTTCAAAATTGTATGGCTCGAAAACTACGAAATTTTGGCACGTGGACACGTAGTTTTCAAGTTTTTTTAATTATTTGTATACGTTAATATTTCGAATCGTCAGAGTAGACTACTCTGACGTTTAAAAATAACTAAATCTAAAATAATCATACAACTTCAAAAAAATGAGTCAAAACCGCACCGTGACGCGTACAAAAGTGATAGAGGTCGCAATAAAATATATACGCACTAAATCCTTAAGTTCAGAAATGTGTTTTAAATGAACTATAGTATTATGTGCATACATTATCGGAGGCCAAGCCACATCTTGAGTCTCTGCGCAACAGCAGTAAGTAAGTATATATGCCTACTGCCTACTCACCGACGTGTCAGGTGACCCGGAGGATAGGTTTTTATATCGTTTAGGATTTGATGAGGACGGTGCGTTGGGGGGAAAGGATGATAATGCCTTCGTAATTGGCGGCCATGGTTCCCCTGCGCATCGCTACAAATTGACACTGCAGCTACAGCTAATAAAGTTACTGAAATGAAAAAGGTTTATTTAGCAAAGACTACTTAAGATACATAAAGATTTTGACGATAAGAAGGCAACAAAAGTGAAAATGTTACCTCGGACCATTAGAAGGCTTTATGTACGTATGCAAGAGTACATCTACATCTACATCTACATGTACACTTATCTACACTAATCTTATATCTTTAAATGAGCAATTCTTGTATATATATATATATATTATATAAAATTCTCGTGTCACAGATTTCGTTGCCATACTCCTCCGAAACGGCTTGACCGATTTTGATAAAAAATTTTGTGCTTATCCGATATCTATGAGAATCGGCCAATATCTATTTTTCATCCCCATAAATGCAAAAAAAAAATGTCCACACGAGCGAAGCCGGGGCGCGCAGCTAGTATATATATATTAATTGGAATCTCGGACGATCATCGAAGCACAAATACATGAGTCTATAGCTGTACAAATTTGAATTTGGAATTCCTTACCAAAGAGGAGAAATTCGTGATTAAAGTGGCCAGTACGAAAAACGCCAATTTCATATGTAAGGACCTAATATAATTGGAATCTCGGAATCGGCTCCAACGATTTTCATGAAATTTAGTATATAGGGGGTTTCGGGGACGATAAATCGATCTAGCTAGGAATCATTTTTAGAAAATGTCATTTTAGTCGTGTTTTATCAACGTAAACATATACTTGGAAGAAAAATAACAAAAAGGAGTTGACTCGTCCTGACATCTAT
This sequence comes from Falcaria lacertinaria, assembly GCA_951449985.1. Taxonomy (NCBI): domain Eukaryota; kingdom Metazoa; phylum Arthropoda; class Insecta; order Lepidoptera; family Drepanidae; genus Falcaria; species Falcaria lacertinaria. Next base: position 7,310,858 of record OX602118.1, on the reverse strand, counting down.
TGGCGAATAATAATACTACTTTTTTGTGAGCACAACAGCAGATGGCGCTGTTAAGTAACACGAAGTCAATAAGTGTTTGCTTTGAGGTTAGACTTAATTGTTTATTAATTTCCAAAAACACATTTTATAAAAAAAAAAAAAATAATATCATCCAGGTACTAATATTATAAAGAGGAAAGATTTGTATTTTTGTGTGTAACGAATAAACTCAAAAAGTACTGGACCGATTTCAAAAATTCTTTCACCGTTAGAAAGCTAAATTATCACTGAGTAACATAGGCTATATATTATACTACCTGCCCGCCCCGGCTTCGCTCGGGTAGACAAAATATTTGGTAAATGTCTATAGGCTCCGAAACTACTGGACCGATTTCAAAAATGCTTTCACCCTTAGAAAGTTACATTATCTCTGAGTAACATAGGCTATATATTATACTAGCTGCCCGCCCCGGCTCCGCACGGGTGGACACAATATTTGATAAATGTCTATGCTCCGAAACTAATGTCTACCCGTGGAAAGCCGGGGCGGGCAGCTAGTAGTTAATAAAGCCACACAAAGTAAAAATATAATTTAACAAAATGAAGCAATTTTTTTTCCTTAATGTAACTAATACATATAAACATAAATGCAAATCATTTAAATATGTTTTTAATAACTACCTCTAAGATGAGATGAGTAGAGAATATGACAAAAAGCGTATATTGCCATGTGATTACTATTAACAATCGTTGGCTTTTAAAATTGCAACGAACGTCACTTACAACATACATTACCTATGTATTATTACCTGTATTTTTAATTAAAATGTACATCTCAAACGATACTTGAATACATAATTACCAAAAAAAACAACTAATAAAGTTTTATTAGCTTTTTTTGTTTTTGATTAGTTACAAACATTATTGTTATTTAGGATTGAATATCTATTATAGTGGATTTTGTTGCCATCGATACATTTCTCTCAAATCAAGGAGTCCAAAGATTCTCATTGTTTTATCAATTGTATATTTATGATCAATTATATATGGAAAAATTAAGTTTTTTGCAAATTCTTCAGATAACAGAAAGGGCATCATTACCATACAGTCCCCAATCGGGCAATTTAATGAGAAGTCCCACGGGTGTACCCATTTCGCCCTCTCTTTTCAAGCTCCTGGTGAGATCAATCACTCTACTTAAGTCTGAAAAACTTATTGGTACAGGCCCATCAGATGACAGGCGGTCGCTTAAACACAGACCGTATAATATAAAAGTTCAGTTGTAAGCAATACTAGCACTCAGCCAGTTCCATTATTTTAATTAAATTAATATCAGATTTTATATCAACTAACTTGCTGACCCGACAGGCGATGTCCTGTCTTATCTATGAATTCATATGACAAATACACCATAGCAAAAAGGACCTTAAGATTATCGCGAAATTAAAAAGGTTTCGGTTTTTTTTCATACAAACCTTCCCCTGACAATAAGAAACACAAATAAATTAAGATAGAAATTAATTAAAAAGATTGAGCTTAATCAGTCCAGCCGTTCACGCGTGATGCCGTGACCAAGGGAAATAGGGATTCATTTTTATATAGAGAAGATTTAGTCCACTCACCAGTAAAATGCTTTGCCATTTCTTTAGAATTTTCACGACACAATTAACTTGACTTACCAGGATTACTGCCAGCGCCTACGGGAATACAGAGTGAGCTGTGTTGCTATGTACTCGAGTTAATATATCAGTTAACCCCCACTCCCGTCCCCCTATATAATCGATGACTGTATAAGGAATTTTATTTAACTAATTATTTATTAACTTACCTACATAATTATATACTAGAGGTCGTCTGCTGAACAAAATTCGACCACAGTCTTTATATATAGCATGTAGCGTATGTGCCTACCTACATACAATTTTAAGATTATATATGTCTTCGGACGGGTAGGCATTTATGAAATATTTTGTCTACACGTGCGAAGCTGGGGCGGGCATTTTTGGAATTTGTGCAATCGGTAATTTCGGAGCGTATTCAATACAAACATGCACACAAAAATACAAATCTTTCCTCTTTATTATATTAGTATAGATTTGGTAAAGACAAAAGGATTTTCCAGGGGAGTGAGGCATAGGGTTCTTCCAGAAGGGTGTGAAGAGATTTTTGCAGAGTCGACAGTTGACAACGCCCGAGTGAGAGCCCTAGTGTATTATCTACTCCGAGCCCCTAGTATTGTACACGTCTAGGCTACGGTTACCGCTTACCATCAGGTGAACCGTGAGCTTGCTTGCCACCTTAGTGGTATATAAAAAGGACAACGTCTGTCAGTTCAGCTTGACATCAGTATTGTGCACTCCACCATTTAAACTGTGCCCAATTTCAAACTCCTCCGTCCTTGCTATTTTCGTAAATCATAAATGCTCACCATCAGGTGGGCCGTACGCTTTGTGCCACCTTAGAGGTATATCAAAATGATTATAATAGTACTAGCGACTCGCCCGGCTTTGCACGGATAAAAGAGCGTACCTAATAACTGAAATAGTATACGCCAAGTTTTTTCGTCGTAGTGTCGTATCGGCCCCTAGCATCAAGCATCTGAGTTAGATTAAATTTTAGTAAACTAAAAAAATTAAAAGCAATGTCATTTTATGCATTAAGCTAATGTTCATGTTACTTAAAGTTTTTGAAATATACATGTTTTTCAATCTAAAAATATTATAAAAAGTAAACAATAGATACATAAACGAACAATCTTGATTCAAAAAATCAAAATCAAAAATAATTTATTCAGTTTAGGCCCTAATAAGGCTCTTATGAAGGTCTAAATTACCACTTGTTTGTCGATTGTGTCACGCATGCCCCGTCACTCGGTATGGGGTACTGGGGCGGTTCGCACCACGCACGGTTCGGACCACGGTGTGAATCGCCCAACTGCTCTTTTTGAATTGGGCCTTTCGGACCGCGGTGTGAATCGACCAATGTTATTTTTGTACTAAGTCGATTCGGACCACGCTGCGAATCGCCTTATTGTTTACTTTCGATGGGTTGATTCGGACCACTCTTAAAGGCTTATAAAATTCTTGTGTCTCGAATGGTTTTGTACTGACCGGTAGAAAAACGTTTTGTAGAATAAAATAAACACTTTTAATATATAACCCAGTGTTTATTAATATGTTATTAGAATAAATATTGATTATAAAAATAAAATTAAAATAACAGATGTGTAGATTAATAATTTTAATTCGACACACAAAATTAAACATATATAATAGTAGGTAAGTAATTCTTCGGGCAAATAGATAAATAATCACAGATTCAGCGTACATTACCTACACCATTTTACGTATAACTATATATTTTTTTGGTTTAGTGTAGATTACACATTTTTTTCTAACTAATTATTAAAAATCACAGATAAATGGTATATAACGCCTAAATATTATTACTAATATATAATGACAACAAATACATATAAATCAACAAGTATATAAAAATAAATTAAACTCTCAATTTTTCCAAGCCGTGACCAACACTTATCTGGCCAGCCAATAACTTGTCTATGATTTTATGAATTCTTTTGTTCATTTCAATGTTCGTTTTGAAATTTTGATGTTGCCAGGTCGTTTTAATGTGCCAGAATAAAATTTTGCATCATTTTTCATTCCTTCAAGGAATTGCGCAATATTGGGTTTTACTGGAATATATTTTTTAATTTTTCCATTCCATGACCACCATATTATTGGTTCTGTGGATTTCATGAAATGTGTTCCATGTGTTTGAGAGCACAGTGTGTTCAAACCACGTTTTGACGAAATAATCGTTAAAATTTGTGACCGCTCTTATAAATCCATTCCTACGAATGGATTCCCTCCATTTTTTAAGTCGATAATAAGGGGCTATCTACCCATATGGTATATTGATTTTATCTTTACAATAAATATTTCTTCTAATAACATGTTACTAAACATATTATGTAATAAAATAAAAACTGCTTATATTTTTCTACGAAACGTTTTTCTACTGGTCAGTACAAAACCATGCAAAATGTTTGATTTTAATTAACCTTTAATAGTGGTCCGAATTAACCCATCGAAAATAAACAATAAGGCAATTCGCAGCGTGGTCCTAATCGACCCAGTACAAAAATAATCTTGGTCGATTCACACCGCGGTCCGAAAGGCCCAATTCAAAAAGAGCAGTTGGGCGATTCGCACCGTGGTCCGAACCGTGCGTGGTGCGAAACGCCCCAGTACCCTTGCGCGCGACCCCCCGCAAAAGCAGTCTCCTAGAGCTACAGGGTTATTTATGTAATTGTGACAATTGATTTTGATGTCTTTGAAGCAATAACGACACTTACTTACTTATGATAGTGGCGGCTCCAATATTTAATGGGAATACCCACGGGAGCACCCAATTTGCCCTACCTCTGTTTTTTCTTTTTTCACCTTGTATTTAATGAACGAATATAACATTTATCTAATTAATTATATAACATTTTGAGTCATATCATGGGTCATCTCAAACGCCAAGCTTCTAATTCCAGTTTAAAAACACATTTAAAACCTGTTAGCTGGGTAAGTTTCGTGGCAATAATAATCTCAAAGTGAGAAACAAAATATTTACATGTAGCATTGACTTATTTTTATAAAAGCTTTGTGGGAAATCGTTCGCCACGCATAATGTGTTTGACAGTTGGCAAAGTTTTTATTGTATTTGGTTTTATCTCTCGTTCCTTTATTTATTTATTTTGTATACCACTCAGGCACACAAGCGTACGGCCCACCTGAGAGATGGTAAGCACAAGCAGTCACCGTAGCTTATAGCCGCTAGAAATACCAGAGGTGTCACTAACCTAACTATATTACCACTAAAAATATACATTAAAATGATTAAAACGTTGCAGAGAACACTATAGAAAGACAAAATTACACAAGTGAAGGAGGTATCTCGTGAAATGTACTAATGGCGCACGGACGAGTATAGTATCGAGTAATAGATCTAATCCTTTTTACACGTAACGTATTGTAGTTAGAAAAACAAATTTCCACAGTCAAACCGAGTAATCGGTTTTGTGGTAACCAAAAAAATTGTAAGTGTTGTTTTCATAAAATAAAGAAACTTTTATTATTTATTTTTATTATTTATTATTTATTAAACGACATCCTGTATTCTAAAAAATATTTATTTTCGATCCAAAAAACTTCATGTCTCCAAAGAAAACCTAGGATTGACGCTAACAACAGACTGTTCTGTTGTTGGAGGAAAAACGCTTATCCCTATGTTGTTAGGAATAGTAATACATTCGGTTGAACCTACGTCCACTGGTGGTGAAAGTGAGGAATTTGGCTGAATAGGTTCTGTTGTTTGTTCAGTAGGTATAGTAACAGTAGAAGAGGTTGTTGATGATGACGGTAATTCCGTTGAACCTACGTCCACTGGTGGTGGAACTGAGGCATTTGGTTGAGTAGATTCTGTTGTAGGTATATTAAAAGTGGGAGTTGTTGTTGATGATGATGGTAATTCAACTGAGCATGCCGTATTTTTCCATAAGTTCACATCTGTAATAAAGATTAAAGTCTATGTGATTACTCTGAAATATACGATACGTAACGCCTGTGTGCCATACAAAGGCGTTACTTTGTGGGAACATGTTTTTTGTAAATACCAGAAACCGCAGCAAATGTTTTAGAATATTTAACCTGTTCAGATAGTTTTTATGATTTTAACCTCTTAGATGTCGTTATACTCTATGACATATCGTGCTGTTTTTTAGATATTTAGACCTAATTAAAATTACTGAATTATTGGTACCTAGCTGTGCCCACGACTTCGTATGCGTGAAATAAATATTTTTCATGGGCTTATTTCTTTTGCGTGGAACCCTAATTATTTTTCCAAGCTAAAAGTAATCTAAATGTCGCCTTATAGCATTCCGTTCAAATCGGTCCAACCGTTCAGATTTTGTTCACAATATCATTGGCTTTATTTTTGTTGCGTGGATCCCAATTTATTTTTCTAAATAAATGTAGCATATATTATGCCTTTTAGCAACAGGCACTACCAGTGGATGTTCATCCGTTCAGATTTCGTTCACTATTTCATGGGCTTTTGTATTTAGTGTAAAACCCAAATATTTTTTCCAAAATAAATTAACCCTAAGTTACGCATATAGCATCAGCTACCTGCCAGTGAAAGTTCTGTTAAAATCGGTCCCCACTTACCACCCATACCTGACTGCTACGCTAGGGGCTAGTTGCAGGTTCAATTTCCGCAGGGGCAAACGTTTATGTGATAAACATTTGTTTGTCTAGCCGCTAGCGTCTGGGTGTTTAGTTTAGTATGTATTTATTAAAATCAGCTACTGGTTTCCATAGTAAAAGCTTTGCTTAGTTTAGGGCCAGATAGTGTTGTGTGATACTGTCAGAGCATTATTAGTGCTGCGGCTTTCAATTTAATTGTATCCTTACCGACGCCACAAAATCTTGCACATTCCAACCTTCCTGAATTAGCGTAAGTCACATTATTGGTGCCACACACAGGATTGTACTCTGACGTCACTGGACAGGACGTATCAATACATCCAAGCACTTCAGGTGGTAATGTTGTCGGTCCTCCGGGTGTAGGAGTAGTTGCAGGATTATTGTTAGGTGGCCTAGGGCAGGGTGATCTTCGCTGCAACTCCACTTCTAAAACCAATTTTGAAAATCAAATTAATCAGAATCCCAAGTGGCTTTATATGAAGCTTCTAAGTAAAGCCGTTTTAAAAGCCGTGGTGGCCTTGTGGTTGAAGCAACGGCCGGTCATCTGAGGGGTCTAGGTTCAAGCCCCGGCTTGCACCAACGAGTTTTTCTAAGATTCAGAACAGTGATTAATCAAACCATGGACTTAAAAAAAAGAGGGAGGACGAATTGTGATCTCCCTTGGGTTTTCCCATTAAATTTGGAGCCGCCCGACTGGGGTCTTCACCTCCACCCTACAGAAAACCTCAGTCAAATACCACTACTTTAATGTAGTGTTGTGTTTCTGCGTTAAATAAGGTTGCCAGTGTTCCACGAGGATACGCTGCGCTAGTAGTAATGTTGTTAGCACAGTGAGTCCTCATTAACAACAGGGTACGCAACTGGTTAGTGAAATCCATGGTATTTTAAGCGGCTTTAGGTGACTCCTTACTTTTAGGTGGGCCGTATGCTTGTGTGCCAACCTTTGTGGTATATAAAAAACTCTAATACTGACTGCCAATACTGCCATACAGACAATGCACCACGTAAGTCGATGGGTCTAGGTAGAACGACAGGCCTGACATTATGCACAGGATTACCTTATAAAGGCAGATGAGACATTTGGAAGGCTTTTTAGAATTATTCCTCTATATCTTTATTTTTTCTTCTTTTCCTTCCTATTCCTTATGTATATCTATATTGATTATCAACACATAATAAAACTATATAACCAAAGTGATTTCAGTATATAAAAAGGCATTTGGAAAATCAAAAAATGTATACTTAAGGATTTCAGATAGGTTGTTCTAATTTTTTCTCCTGAATGTTTTGATAATACTTAATAAATAACAGTTAACGGTCACGATATAAGAATAAGGTTATTGAATTATTGTATTTTCATCAGTACGTGTGAAAAATAATCAGACATCTTGAAGTCGGTTAAGATGAAATTTGAAAGATTCCGTTATCTTGATAGATACATAGGTACAGCACAACATATACAAGTGAAGTGAAGCTAATAAAAGGTTGTTACTTACCAACACCGCACCCTTTAGCACATAACAAATGGCCATAATTATCGTATGTAATGCCATTTGTGCCACAAACGGGATTATACTCAGGAGTCCTGTGGCATTTTCTTATACAAAGAGCCTCTGGTGATTCAGTTGACGTTCCAGGGTTTCCGACACCGGTGTCATTCCCTGACGGACACTTGGTAAACCTGCTTACTGCTACCTCTGTTAGATGATAAAACATTACTCATAATTTAATTTCTATAAATATATGATCTACACATATTAAAGACTTTTGTCCTGAATGACTGACGGGTCATCGCACAGCCTAAGCCGCTGATCGTAGAGACCTGAATCTTGGAGGGTGTGTTCTTTGTATGACGTAGGCATCCGATAAGAAAGGATTTTTCTGAAATTCTAAGCTTAAGGGGGAGAAAAAGGGGGACAAAGTTTGTATGGAATAACGTGATTTCTTGGTCCATTCTACTCAAATTTTGCATAAACTTTTTTTTAACATAACTGATGGAAGACGTATTTGGTATTTTATTGAAATTCATGACCATTCATGGGGCTAAAAAGGTATAGGAATTTATTTTGGCGGTGATTTGCTTCGAAGTTGATATATCAGACACATCAACAGTCGACATATCGAGCAACATCGTTTTACTTGGCTCCTAAAAATATTCTCAAATCCGAGTGATAAAGTTAAGCTTAGGTCAATAAAGTTATCTGTAGGGCTACCTCAGTTATCGGCAGTTACTGTGAAGTGATATTGGTGTTCTGATTGCAGTGTTATCAATCCGTTTATTTAATTAATATCTGTGTGTCAACTCGTGAAGAAAACGCGTAAGCGACGCGATCTGCACGGCTCTTACGACCTTTTGGACGCGACCTTCACTATCGGCGCGTACAACGTAGCGGTCGCCGCTTCATCGCTGCCCTCAGTTCTAGTGTTTAACATACAAAGGTTCTCCAGCTGCTGCATCGGCTGTCTGCACAACGCGCTTGATTGATATCTGCCACCTTACAACATTTTGTATAAAATAGAGGGTAATTTAGATTTTTGCCGTCAATCGCAATGAGTACCAAGAAGGCCGATGCTAAATGCGCTGGGTGCCCTAATGTTTTAAATAAGGTATCTTTTCTGTACTGCAGCCGCTGTCCAGATAAATATCATCACACTTGTATAAACATTTCTAAAGACGATTTCATGGGCTTCACCGAAGCACATAAGAAGCAGTGGGTCTGCCCAACCTGTCGTTGCAAAGAGCGTAAGTCTGGCGACAATACGAATACGCCAATACGGCCGGCATCCTTGCCGCTCGCAGCCTGCACTGACGAAAGCGCGCACTACGACAATGTTACATTGCGTACTAAGCCTCGTTCGAGCAGCAGCTGCTCTTGCTTATCAGCTGATAATGTTCGTGATATTATCAGAGATGAGATTAATAAAGCTCTGCACTCACAATTACAATTAGTAACGCAGAAGTTGGAGGCCTTTGAGGCATCTATGGCATTCTTCGGCAATGAGTATGATAAGATAAAGGCAGATTGCGAATCTCAGAGGGGCACCATCGTAAAACTGCAGAAGGATAACGACGCATTAAGAACAGCAACAATAGATCTGACACAGCGTGTACGTCATATGGAACAACTTTCAAGGGCCAACAATATTGAGATACACAGACATATGTGTGCCTGAACACAGAAACGAAAATCTCATGAGCACTGTTCAAAATCTAGGACGTATTATCAACTGCCCAGTATCTGACGTTGATGTGCAACATTGCACGCGTATTGCTAAACTTAATGCGTCCAGCGCCCGCCCCAGATCTGTTCTGGTGAGGTTCAGCAGCCAGCGTCTGCGTGACACTTTCTTGGCTGCTGTCACGAAATTCAACAAGACGAACCCATCGGACAAACTAAGTACAAGTCACATAGGAATAGGCGGGGACAAAAAGTCACCTATATTCGTCACGGAACACCTTACACCAGAAAACAAGAACCTGCCCGCTGCTGCACGCGCTAAAGCTAAAAACCTCAACATCAAATTTGTTTGGGTGCGAGATGGAAAAATATTTATGCGCAAGAATGAAGAGTCAACCTACATCTTTATCCGCGATAAAGACACTTTGGATCGTGTCGTAGCATACTGAGTTGCTTTGTATTTTTATCATAGAACCAATGCTTAAAAACAATTATATTCAGTAATATTCATATTTACTATCAGAATGTTAGAGGTCTCAGAACAAAAACTACAGACTTTTTTAATAATGTAATCTGCACTAACTACGACATAATTGTACTAAGTGAAACATGGCTAAATAACAGTATCTATGACTCTGAACTTTTTGATAATCGCTACGTCGTATTTAGGCGTGATAGACAGTCGAGTGGCTTCCACAGTAATAAAAACGGTGGCGGGGTACTTGTGTCTGTAAACAAACGACTTAAATCAAAAGTATTGGATAACTCAGTCTAGGTGTGAGGACCTATGGGTTGTTGTTGATGTTATCAATGATAAAGGCATTCCAGCAAAATTATATATCTGCGCTGTTTACTTGCCCCCTCCAATACAATGCCACATACTGGATGAGTTCATCTCTAACGCGAACCGTAATATCGACATTAACTCTATAGACAACATGTTGATCGTTGGAGACTTCAATTTAGGTTCGTTGAACTGGCGTCAACAAAACGATGATCCGAATAACGCTTCTAGCTCCGGTAAAGGCACTTGCGCCAACTCCTTATTAGATTTCACTTCGCTGCACAATTTAACACAATATAATACAATTAGTAATAGCAATAGCAAGACATTGGATCTTGTACTAAGTAACAGTGAAATATCAAGCATGTCAGCCGCTGAAAGCCCCCTATCAAATGTGGACCAACATCACCCTCCTCTTAATTTCAACATACAGTTTTCGTGTAGCGAAAGTCTCTCTTACAATGACATTAATAAATATTGTTTCCATAAGGCTGACTATACGAAAATAGTTGACGACATTAATAATATTAGTTGGAAAACGGAACTCGCACGCTGCGACTCTGTAGACGACATGGTCTGCGTGTTTTACGATCATATCCACAAAATAATATCTGCACGAGTACCTAAGCGCAGACCTCACTCAACAAAATTCCCAATATGGTACTCCAGGGACTTAATCGGTCTTCTCCGCGAAAAGCTAAAATACAGAAAGAAACTTCGGAAATTCAACGATAATCCACGTGACCGCATAGCGTTTGAACTCTTAAATAAAATGTGTAACAAGTTACAGTCATTATGTTACGCCAAGTACATCGCACAACTTGAGGCGAACTTAGCAACCAACCCCAAACTCTTCTGGTCCTTTATCAAATCTAAAAAAAAGCACCATAGTAATTATCCATCCATGATGTACTCAAAGGATCTAAGGGCTACGAACGGGGCGGATGTATGCAATCTTTTCGCTGCACATTTCTCATCGGTTTTCACTGACAGCACGCCATCTACTAACAATTGCACTGACCAGAGTTTGCCATCTCATTCAAGCAATAGTCTTACGGACATCTCATTCACTGTTGATCAGGTTTATAAACTTTTAAAAAGACTTGATTTTTACAAGGGATCTGGTGCTGATGGTATACCTTCAATATTTGCAGTTAAGTGTGCCTCTGCCCTCGCAATTCCTCTTTGCACAATCTTTAATAAGTCGTTGGCCACTGGAATATTCCCCTCTGCCTGGAAGAATGGATTAGTCATTCCATTGTTCAAGAATGGCAAAAGAGAAAATTCAGAAAATTATAGACCTATTACTATTTTGCCCGTGTTTGCCAAAGTATTTGAAAAGTTATTATGCCCAATTATATCCTGGCATTTTAAGCATATAATATCCCCTTACCAACACGGCTTTGTTAAGGCCAGGTCAACTTCAACTAACTTGGTCTCCTTTATTGAAGATGTTTACCAAAGCATGTGGATAAACGCTTGTTGGTGGATGCGATCTACACCGATTTTAGCAAGGCCTTCGATAAAGTCAACCACAAGTTACTTCTCAGAAAACTTTACACTTATGGCTGCGCAGGAAGTTTTCTAAGGTGGTGTGGATCGTATCTTTCTGACAGGAAATCCTCAGTTGTAGTAAACGGATACTCTTCCAAACCATTTATCGCTACATCAGGTGTTCCACAGGGGTCGCATCTCGGACCAATACTCTTTAACATTTTTATCAATGATATTTCAAGCTGTTTTAAAAATTCTAAATTTACCTTATTTGCCGACGATTTAAAATTTTACAAACCAATAGAGACAATAAGCGACTCCTTATTACTGCAAGAAGACCTAACCCGGCTTGTATCCCGGTGCAATGAGAATGGTATGACCCTCAATGCGGCTAAATGTTTCGCTGTCCATTTTACTCGCAAAAAATCTCATATCGAGACTTCGTATTCTATATATCAGAACTGTATTACATCCGTGGACAGCATACGTGATCTGGGAGTAATCTTGGACTCAAAATTGCGCTTGCACTTGCACTTTGAAAACATTGTAAAAAAGGGTTTTCAAAACCTTGGTTTCATTCTGCGCAACAGCAGAGACTTTAAATCGCCTCGCACTAAGATCATCATATATAATAGCATTGTAAGGAGTGGTCTTGAATATTGCAGTGTAGTCTGGAATCCCTTCTACAATGTTTATGCCAAAAGAATAGAAGCAATCCAAAAAAGATTCCTCTGGCACATTGTATATAGTTGCAAACTAGGTAACAGATTAAAAACCTATACCGACCGACTTACCCACTTTAACTTGTCATCTCTCTCCGATCGCAGATAATGCTAGACCAGCTTTTTCTGTTTAAACTAGTGAATGGTATTTTAGACACTCCAGGTATCCTCAGACAGTTAAACATAAATACACCATCAACATTTCCAAGGGCATCTAAATATAATTTGTTTCAGACTTCCTTATGTAGTTCTAATCTGGGTTACAACGCACCTCTTAACAGACTTACTAGAAAATTTAATGCATTGGCGAAAGATAATCTGTTAGATATTTTTACAAGTAGCTTAAATTCATTTAAATGCAGAGTGCTCAATGCATTTAAACTGCATGCACACTGCATGTAATGTTAGGACCATTTTATTATTATTATTATTATTTTATTTTTGTGCTTTGTTAATTAATTTGATGTATATACTTAACTTATAAGAACTAGCGAAATAAGTTGTTCTGTATTACGCATGCTGTCGCTGCCTGTAATTGTAGTGACACTTAACTATTATAATATATTGTAATAATGTGTCTGTGTGATTGTTACAGTGTTGACTATGTTGGTGGCCTAATAAAATAAATAAATAAATATCAACTCCGAAGCAAATCACCTAAGGAATATTGACTATTAGTACTTTTGATTTAAATTTCATTTTACTATGACACATGTTTGAAAACTCAATCCAAAATATTAATCAAATCATCTATAAAATTGGAATGTCTCGAAAGTCACCGTACCTACTTTAGTAGTACCTCGTTTGAAGATCTAAACTTAAAGAGGTCATGAAATGAGGATATCATCATCATCATCATCATCATCATCAACCTATCGCAGTCCACTGCTGAACGTAGGTCTCTCCCATGGCGCGCCACTGAGCTCGATCCTCAGCTCTCCTCATCCACTTCCTGCCAGCTATAGTGCGCAGGTCGTCGCGTCCTCAGGTCAGGGGGGCGTCCTACACTACGCTTGCCTATACGCGGTCTCCGCTCAAGAACTCGTTTACCCCAACGGTTGTCGGTTCTTCGGCATATATGACCGGCCCATTGCCACTTCAGCTTACTAATCCTTTGAGCAATGTCGGTCACTTTGGTTCTCTGACGGATTATCTCATTTCGTATACTATCTTTCAGAGAAACACCGAGCATAGCTCTCCATAGCCCGCTGCGCGACTTTCAATTTATGGACCAGGCCCACAGTGTGTGTCCACGTTTCAGCTGCATAGGTCGTCACGGGTAGGACGCACTGATTAAAAACTTTAGTTTTTAGGCTTTGAGGGATAGGCGACGAAAAGACATCGCGGAGCTTCCCAAACGCTGCCCAACCTAGCTGAATTCGTCGGTTTAGCTCTTTCTCGAAGTTTTGTCTACCTAGTTGCAGAGTCTGCCCTAAGTAGACGACCACTTCGAGAGGCTTTTCGGCGACCGTAATCGGCTCTGGGGTAACACGATCATTGATCATGATTTTAGTTATTTCTAAGTTCATTCCCAGGCCGATACGTTTCAAAGCAACAGCTAAGCTGTTCAGCATCCGTTGGAGATCCTGCAACGACTCCGCCATTATGACGATATCATCAGCAAATCGTAGGTGCGAGATGTGTTCGCCGTTAATGTTTATGCCCAGTCCATTCCAACTCAGCGTCTTAAACATATCTTCCAGTGCGTTCGTAAACAATTTGGGGGAGATAACATCCCCCTGACTCACACAACGACGCAACTGGATTGGCTTAGACTGCTGGCTCTGGACTTGGACGGACATGGTGGCATCACTGTACAAGCACCTCAGCACCTCGATATACCGCCAATCAACCTGGCATCGTTGCAGGGACTGCAGAACTGCCCAGGTCTCGAGAGAGTCAAAAGCCTTCTCATAGTCCACAAACGCTAAACACAGGGGCTGATTATACTCCTCAGACTTCTGTATAATCTGCCGTACAGTGTGAATGTGGTCTATGGTGCTATATCCCGCCCGAAACCCGGCCTGATCCGGAGTCTGGAACTCATCGAGTCTCCGCTCAAGACGGTTCGTAATGACCCTAGAGAACAGTTTATAGACATGGCTCAAGAGCGAGATCGGTCGGTAGTTTTTCAACAAGTATTTGTTCCCCTTCTTGAAAAACATAACGACCACACTCCTGCTCCATGCCCTCGGAGTTCTCCCTTCGTTTAGGACGGAGTTAAACACTCGTTGGAGTTCCTTCAGGACAGAGATACTTCCTGCCTTTAGGAGTTCTGTGGTAATTTCGTCTTCACCAGGGGCTTTTACATTTTTAACTGCTTCAGAGCCATCCCGATCTCATCCAAGCTGATTTCTGGCAGATCATCTGTAAAGTGGCGTTTCAATGTGGCTCTCGGGTCTTCACTGCTGGTTTCAGGACACGATGACTGCGAGGTGTACAACCGGCCATAGAAGTCCTCGATCTCGGCAAGAATCTCTGACTTGGAGACGACGGTTCTACCACCACTTGTTGTGAGCTGTGTTAGGTGGCTCCTACCTAGGCGCTTGACAAAAACTTTAGACCCCCGATTCTGCTCAATCGCTTGTTCTATGCGCTTAGTGTTGGCAGATCGGAGGTCGTACCTGATGCGCTTTGTGATAGTTTTGTTAAGAGCAAGATGCTCCGACAGCGTTGTGGGGTTGATTGGAGTATCACGTCGTTTCTCCATCAGCTTAAGAGTTTCTTCCGAGTATTTGGACTTCTTACCTCTACGTCTCAGTTGGCAGAATCGTGTTCCCTCCTCCCTCAGGATACCCACCACATTTTCAAGGTCCTGGTCAACGTCTTCGGCAGTTTCCAAGGCAGCAAATCGATTTTCCAGTCGTAGTTGGAATGGTTCGGAGCTCGTCATCGTTTGGAGCAGGTTTGGCCGAAGCTTAGTCCTTATCATGCGGAAACGCTCCAGCTTACAGTTGATATTCAGAGTGCCTCGGACCAATCGGTGATCACTCCCGGTATTGAATCTATTGATCACGGAGACATCTCTGAATATATGCTTCTTGTCCGCTATGATAAAGTCTATCTCATTTTTGGTCATAGCGTCGGGACTTCGCCATGTCCACTTTCGCTGGGGGCTTTTCTTAAAGAATGAGTTCATTAAGAACAGCCCCTCTTTCACCAAAAAGTTGACGAGCATCAGTCCCCTATGATTCCTGCTTCCAATTCCGTGCGGTCCTACTGTCGATTCACTGCAGATCTGTACTCCTACTTTCGCGTTAAAGTCCCCCATGACGACATTATAGTGGGCTTTTGTGGTGCCGTACAAAGCTTTAGTGACGTCGTCAAAGACAGACGTCACTTCATCATCCGAGTGTGACGAGGTCGGCGCATAAACTTGGATAATCTTGAGAGAATATCTCTCGGTAAGTTTGATTACCAAGTATGCCACCCTTGTCGACACACTGGATACTTCGGTGACATTGTCTGTTAGGGATTTATGGACCAGGAACCCTACGCCACCTTGTGAGGTTTGATCGCCTTCCCGGAAGTACAAGAGGTGACCTGATTCGAGAGTTAAGGTGTCCTCCCCCTCTCTTCGGACTTCGCTTAACCCTACGACGTGCCATTTAATTTTCTCAAGCTCCGCCTCGAGCTGCGCCAGGTGTTCGTCCAGCCGTAAGGTGCGTCCGTTATAAGTAGGCAGGGTCAGTTGGGTTGGGCGGCCTTCCGTAACCCGGGGATTCTTCGCACCCCTTACCCCACCGGTACCATGTCCGCCGCCTCGGCCAGGAATAGCGGGATTTATTATTTATTTATTAATTTCTTTTTTTGTATGAGGAAATGAGGATATACAGGTATAAAAAAAATATCAATTAATTAATTCAAAACAACACTCCAAGAGAATACAACCGCTACGCTAGACTTACTTGTAGGACACGGCCTCGTAGGGACGTAAAGTTCAAAATTTGAAATGGTGACTAGAACATTTTGGTTATAAATTTTAAGAATCCTATTATTCCATATAAAAAAAAACATGCATAATACAAATATAAGTCTGTTTATATAAAACAGTGATATAAAATAAGAAACCGACTGACTGACAAATTGTCATATTATCGAACAGCCTAAAAGGCTGAGGCTAGAGACGTGAATTTTGACAGTAGGTACCTTTTGTAACGTTGGCATCCACTAAGGAAGCGTTTTTGGAATTATACCCCTAAGAGGGTAAATAAGGGCTGACATTTGTATGAAATCCTTAAATTTTAAAGGTTATTTTGGAAAAAAATACAACGAACCCTGAAATCGTGAACAAAATCGAAAAGGTTAGACCGATTTGAACCGAACTTTCACTGGCAGTTAGCTGATGCTTTAGTAACTAAGGCTTAATTTATTTTGTGAAAATAATCAGGATTCCACATTAGTTTACATACACATATAAAACTCATGGTATTGTGAACAAAATCTGAACGGTTGCCCAGATTTTGAAGGAACTTCCACTGGCAGATAACTGATGCTATTAGGCGGCACATTTTACTAAACTAAAAGTCACCAACTTTTAGTTTGGAAAAATAAGTAGGGTACCGCGCAAAAAAAATAAGCTCATGACAAAAATCGTTCCACATCGTCACACAGTCATACACGTTCAATGCTAGAACTAGGTAATTTTTGCTTTCGTTTACGTTTAGACCGTATTAAGTAACAAAGAATAAAATAATGCTTACCAACGCCGCATATTTGTGCGCAGTATAAATGCTCTTCATTGTTGTAGGTTAAGCCGTCTGTCCCGCAGACGGGACTGTTTACAGTCGACGTAGCACATTTACTTATACATGTGGCAGGATTATCTGTTACTGCACCAGGGGCTGAAGGAGTAGTACTACTGACAGTTTTACCCTCCCCACTGCTAGTGGTAGAACAGTCACATGTTTCAGGTGACACAATAATATCATTGGGTACAGTTCCTTGGACACATTCCGTCGTTGTTGCAACTGCAACGTCTGTAATATATAAGAGATTTTTGGGTTGTTACGTTACGTTCTTTGTCTCTCGCGAAAACATTGGAAAACATTGGCAAAGTTGGAAGTTTATAATGCTTTATTCAAGTAATTTATTATGGTTTAGTATATTTTAATTTAGAATATAATTGAGTAAAATATCAATGGAATAAATCAGTGTTGGAGGAAGTCATACTTGGACCAGTTATTTTCCAACAAATCCGTATCGTATATAGTATATTATTAACGGAATAAAGCAAATTAAATAATATATAAATAACTTTATAAATATAATCCGCATAGTAACTCTTGCTTAATATATCCTATATTTTTTGTATTTTTTTACAACCACTGACTGAGGTGGCACATAAGCATACGGCCCACTGTGCTAGCAGCATTATGTACTACTAGCGTATCCTCGTGGAGCACTGGCAACCTTAATTTCCGCAGAAACACAATACTACATCCAAGTCGGTCTTCTGTAAAGTGGAGGTACAATCCCCAGCCGGGCGGCTCCAATTTTAAGACGTGGTGGCATTGAGGTTGAAGCAACGGCCAGTCATCTGACGGGCCCAGGTTCAAATCCCAGCCTGTACCAATGAGTTTTTCCAAGCTTAAGTACAGTCATTAATCACACCATGAGCTAAAAAGAGAGGTAGGGCGAATTAGGATCTCCCGTGGGTTTTCTCATTAATATGAGAGCCGCCAGACTGGGGACTGTACCACCGCCTTATAGAAGACCATGGTATAAAATGGGAAAACCCACGGCAGATCCAAATTCACCCTACCCGTCTGTTTAAGCTCGTGGTGTGATTATTCACTGTATTTAAGCTTAGAAAAACTCATAGGTCGGGTTTTGAACCTGGGCTTAGAGATGATAGGCCGTTGCTGCAACCACAAGGCCACCACGGCCTATAAATATGTTGTAAGCAATCGGCAGCATAATATCTTTTTAATCTATCTACATGTACCTACATATACATGTAAAAATAGTTCTTACCAACTCCGGATTGCCTGATGCAAAGCAGGTGCTCAAAATTTATGTACGTCACGTGATCTGTACCACACACTGGATTGTAGACAAGTGGTATCTGGCAAGAAGCTGCCATACATGTCTGTATGGGTTGTATTGAAGGACTGCAACATTATGAACATAAAAATTGCATTTTGTTTGAGGTAATGTTTTTCTTAAATCCACGCTTTAGCTCTATATTGCTTATTCCAGGTTAAGTTTTTTTTTGTAAGTTACATAAGTTGTGTTGAGCCCAGACAACATTCCTAGTGGCTTAAAAAATGTGGCTTTAACTATTCTAATATGTATATGTATTCAGGAATCAAACTATTAATTAATCTTATTTTCTTTGAGTATCCAATATTTTTCTGTTGACGAGTTTTACGCCCCAAAAAAATTTGAATTTTCAAAATTGTATGGCTCGAAAACTACGAAATTTTGGCACGTGGACACGTAGTTTTCAAGTTTTTTTAATTATTTGTATACGTTAATATTTCGAATCGTCAGAGTAGACTACTCTGACGTTTAAAAATAACTAAATCTAAAATAATCATACAACTTCAAAAAAATGAGTCAAAACCGCACCGTGACGCGTACAAAAGTGATAGAGGTCGCAATAAAATATATACGCACTAAATCCTTAAGTTCAGAAATGTGTTTTAAATGAACTATAGTATTATGTGCATACATTATCGGAGGCCAAGCCACATCTTGAGTCTCTGCGCAACAGCAGTAAGTAAGTATATATGCCTACTGCCTACTCACCGACGTGTCAGGTGACCCGGAGGATAGGTTTTTATATCGTTTAGGATTTGATGAGGACGGTGCGTTGGGGGGAAAGGATGATAATGCCTTCGTAATTGGCGGCCATGGTTCCCCTGCGCATCGCTACAAATTGACACTGCAGCTACAGCTAATAAAGTTACTGAAATGAAAAAGGTTTATTTAGCAAAGACTACTTAAGATACATAAAGATTTTGACGATAAGAAGGCAACAAAAGTGAAAATGTTACCTCGGACCATTAGAAGGCTTTATGTACGTATGCAAGAGTACATCTACATCTACATCTACATGTACACTTATCTACACTAATCTTATATCTTTAAATGAGCAATTCTTGTATATATATATATATTATATAAAATTCTCGTGTCACAGATTTCGTTGCCATACTCCTCCGAAACGGCTTGACCGATTTTGATAAAAAATTTTGTGCTTATCCGATATCTATGAGAATCGGCCAATATCTATTTTTCATCCCCATAAATGCAAAAAAAAAATGTCCACACGAGCGAAGCCGGGGCGCGCAGCTAGTATATATATATTAATTGGAATCTCGGACGATCATCGAAGCACAAATACATGAGTCTATAGCTGTACAAATTTGAATTTGGAATTCCTTACCAAAGAGGAGAAATTCGTGATTAAAGTGGCCAGTACGAAAAACGCCAATTTCATATGTAAGGACCTAATATAATTGGAATCTCGGAATCGGCTCCAACGATTTTCATGAAATTTAGTATATAGGGGGTTTCGGGGACGATAAATCGATCTAGCTAGGAATCATTTTTAGAAAATGTCATTTTAGTCGTGTTTTATCAACGTAAACATATACTTGGAAGAAAAATAACAAAAAGGAGTTGACTCGTCCTGACATCTATTGGCGAATAATAATACTACTTTTTTGTGAGCACAACAGCAGATGGCGTTGTTAAGTAACACGAAGTCAATAAGTGTTTGCTTTGAGGTTAGACTTAATTGTTTATTAATTTCCAAAAAACACATTTTATAAAAAAAAAAGAAATAATATCATCCAGGTACTAATATTATAAAGAGGAAAGATTTGTATTTTTGTGTGTAACGAATAAACTCAAAAAGTACTGGACCGATTTCAAAAATTCTTTCACCGTTAGAAAGCTAAATTATCACTGAGTAACATAGGCTATATATTATACTACCTGCCCGCCCCGGCTTCGCTCGGGTAGACAAAATATTTGGTAAATGTCTATAGGCTCCGAAACTACTGGACCGATTTCAAAAATGCTTTCACCCTTAGAAAGTTACATTATCTCTGAGTAACATAGGCTATATATTATACTAGCTGCCCGCCCCGGCTCCGCACGGGTGGACACAATATTTGATAAATGTCTATGCTCCGAAACTAATGTCTACCCGTGGAAAGCCGGGGCGGGCAGCTAGTAGTTAATAAAGCCACACAAAGTAAAAATATAATTTAACAAAATGAAGCAATTTTTTTTCCTTAATGTAACTAATACATATAAACATAAATGCAAATCATTTAAATATGTTTTTAATAACTACCTCTAAGATGAGATGAGTAGAGAATATGACAAAAAGCGTATATTGCCATGTGATTACTATTAACAATCGTTGGCTTTTAAAATTGCAACGAACGTCACTTACAACATACATTACCTATGTATTATTACCTGTATTTTTAATTAAAATGTACATCTCAAACGATACTTGAATACATAATTACCAAAAAAAACAACTAATAAAGTTTTATTAGCTTTTTTTGTTTTTGATTAGTTACAAACATTATTGTTATTTAGGATTGAATATCTATTATAGTGGATTTTGTTGCCATCGATACATTTCTCTCAAATCAAGGAGTCCAAAGATTCTCATTGTTTTATCAATTGTATATTTATGATCAATTATATATGGAAAAATTAAGTTTTTTGCAAATTCTTCAGATAACAGAAAGGGCATCATTACCATACAGTCCCCAATCGGGCAATTTAATGAGAAGTCCCACGGGTGTACCCATTTCGCCCTCTCTTTTCAAGCTCCTGGTGAGATCAATCACTCTACTTAAGTCTGAAAAACTTATTGGTACAGGCCCATCAGATGACAGGCGGTCGCTTAAACACAGACCGTATAATATAAAAGTTCAGTTGTAAGCAATACTAGCACTCAGCCAGTTCCATTATTTTAATTAAATTAATATCAGATTTTATATCAACTAACTTGCTGACCCGACAGGCGATGTCCTGTCTTAGCTATGAATTCATATGACAAATACACCATAGCAAAAAGGACCTTAAGATTATCGCGAAATTAAAAAGGTTTCGGTTTTTTTTCATACAAACCTTCCCCTGACAATAAGAAACACAAATAAATTAAGATAGAAATTAATTAAAAAGATTGAGCTTAATCAGTCCAGCCGTTCACGCGTGATGCCGTGACCAAGGGAAATAGGGATTCATTTTTATATAGAGAAGATTTAGTCCACTCACCAGTAAAATGCTTTGCCATTTCTTTAGAATTTTCACGACACAATTAACTTGACTTACCAGGATTACTGCCAGCGCCTACGGGAATACAGAGTGAGCTGTGTTGCTATGTACTCGAGTTAATATATCAGTTAACCCCCACTCCCGTCCCCCTATATAATCGATGACTGTATAAGGAATTTTATTTAACTAATTATTTATTAACTTACCTACATAATTATATACTAGAGGTCGTCTGCTGAACAAAATTCGACCACAGTCTTTATATATAGCATGTAGCGTATGTGCCTACCTACATACAATTTTAAGATTATATATGTCTTCGGACGGGTAGGCATTTATGAAATATTTTGTCTACACGTGCGAAGCTGGGGCGGGCATTTTTGGAATTTGTGCAATCGGTAATTTCGGAGCGTATTCAATACAAACATGCACACAAAAATACAAATCTTTCCTCTTTATTATATTAGTATAGATTTGGTAAAGACAAAAGGATTTTCCAGGGGAGTGAGGCATAGGGTTCTTCCAGAAGGGTGTGAAGAGATTTTTGCAGAGTCGACAGTTGACAACGCCCGAGTGAGAGCCCTAGTGTATTATCTACTCCGAGCCCCTAGTATTGTACACGTCTAGGCTACGGTTACCGCTTACCATCAGGTGAACCGTGAGCTTGCTTGCCACCTTAGTGGTATATAAAAAGGACAACGTCTGTCAGTTCAGCTTGACATCAGTATTGTGCACTCCACCATTTAAACTGTGCCCAATTTCAAACTCCTCCGTCCTTGCTATTTTCGTAAATCATAAATGCTCACCATCAGGTGGGCCGTACGCTTTGTGCCACCTTAGAGGTATATCAAAATGATTATAATAGTACTAGCGACTCGCCCGGCTTTGCACGGATAAAAGAGCGTACCTAATAACTGAAATAGTATACGCCAAGTTTTTTCGTCGTAGTGTCGTATCGGCCCCTAGCATCAAGCATCTGAGTTAGATTAAATTTTAGTAAACTAAAAAAATTAAAAGCAATGTCATTTTATGCATTAAGCTAATGTTCATGTTACTTAAAGTTTTTGAAATATACATGTTTTTCAATCTAAAAATATTATAAAAAGTAAACAATAGATACATAAACGAACAATCTTGATTCAAAAAATCAAAATCAAAAATAATTTATTCAGTTTAGGCCCTAATAAGGCTCTTATGAAGGTCTAAATTACCACTTGTTTGTCGATTGTGTCACGCATGCCCCGTCACTCGGTATGGGGTACTGGGGCGGTTCGCACCACGCACGGTTCGGACCACGGTGTGAATCGCCCAACTGCTCTTTTTGAATTGGGCCTTTCGGACCGCGGTGTGAATCGACCAATGTTATTTTTGTACTAAGTCGATTCGGACCACGCTGCGAATCGCCTTATTGTTTACTTTCGATGGGTTGATTCGGACCACTCTTAAAGGCTTATAAAATTCTTGTGTCTCGAATGGTTTTGTACTGACCGGTAGAAAAACGTTTTGTAGAATAAAATAAACACTTTTAATATATAACCCAGTGCTTATTAATATGTTATTAGAATAAATATTGATTATAAAAATAAAATTAAAATAACAGATGTGTAGATTAATAATTTTAATTCGACACACAAAATTAAACATATATAATAGTAGGTAAGTAATTCTTCGGGCAAATAGATAAATAATCACAGATTCAGCGTACATTACCTACACCATTTTACGTATAACTATATATTTTTTTGGTTTAGTGTAGATTACACATTTTTTTCTAACTAATTATTAAAAATCACAGATAAATGGTATATAACGCCTAAATATTATTACTAATATATAATGACAACAAATACATATAAATCAACAAGTATATAAAAATAAATTAAACTCTCAATTTTTCCAAGCCGTGACCAACACTTATCTGGCCAGCCAATAACTTGTCTATGATTTTATGAATTCTTTTGTTCATTTCAATGTTCGTTTTGAAATTTTGATGTTGCCAGGTCGTTTTAATGTACCAGAATAAAATTTTGCATCATTTTTCATTCCTTCAAGGAATTGCGCAATATTGGGTTTTACTGGAATATATTTTTTAATTTTTCCATTCCATGACCACCATATTATTGGTTCTGTGGATTTCATGAAATGTGTTCCATGTGTTTGAGAGCACAGTGTGTTCAAACCACGTTTTGACGAAATAATCGTTAAAATTTGTGACCGCTCTTATAAATCCATTCCTACGAATGGATTCCCTCCATTTTTTAAGTCGATAATAAGGGGCTATCTACCCATATGGTATATTGATTTTATCTTTACAATAAATATTTCTTCTAATAACATGTTACTAAACATATTATGTAATAAAATAAAAACTGCTTATATTTTTCTACGAAACGTTTTTCTACTGGTCAGTACAAAACCATGCAAAATGTTTGATTTTAATTAACCTTTAATAGTGGTCCGAATTAACCCATCGAAAATAAACAATAAGGCAATTCGCAGCGTGGTCCTAATCGACCCAGTACAAAAATAATCTTGGTCGATTCACACCGCGGTCCGAAAGGCCCAATTCAAAAAGAGCAGTTGGGCGATTCGCACCGTGGTCCGAACCGTGCGTGGTGCGAAACGCCCCAGTACCCTTGCGCGCGACCCCCCGCAAAAGCAGTCTCCTAGAGCTACAGGGTTATTTATGTAATTGTGACAATTTATTTTGATGTCTTTGAAGCAATAACGACACTTACTTACTTATGATAGTGGCGGCTCCAATATTTAATGGGAATACCCACGGGAGCACCCAATTTGCCCTACCTCTGTTTTTTCTTTTTTCACCTTGTATTTAATGAACGAATATAACATTTATCTAATTAATTATATAACATTTTGAGTCATATCATGGGTCATCTCAAACGCCAAGCTTCTAATTCCAGTTTAAAAACACATTTAAAACCTGTTAGCTGGGTAAGTTACGTGGCAATAATAATCTCAAAGTGAGAAACAAAATATTTACATGTAGCATTGACTTATTTTTATAAAAGCTTTGTGGGAAATCGTTCGCCACGCATAATGTGTTTGACAGTTGGCAAAGTTTTTATTGTATTTGGTTTTATCTCTCGTTCCTTTATTTATTTATTTTGTATACCACTCAGGCACACAAGCGTACGGCCCACCTGAGAGATGGTAAGCACAAGCAGTCACCGTAGCTTATAGCCGCTAGAAATACCAGAGGTGTCACTAACCTAACTATATTACCACTAAAAATATACATTAAAATGATTAAAACGTTGCAGAGAACACTATAGAAAGACAAAATTACACAAGTGAAGGAGGTATCTCGTGAAATGTACTAATGGCGCACGGACGAGTATAGTATCGAGTAATAGATCTAATCCTTTTTACACGTAACGTATTGTAGTTAGAAAAACAAATTTCCACAGTCAAACCGAGTAATCGGTTTTGTGGTAACCAAAAAAATTGTAAGTGTTGTTTTCATAAAATAAAGAAACTTTTATTATTTATTTTTATTATTTATTATTTATTAAACGACATCCTGTATTCTAAAAAATATTTATTTTCGATCCAAAAAACTTCATGTCTCCAAAGAAAACCTAGGATTGACGCTAACAACAGACTGTTCTGTTGTTGGAGGAAAAACGCTTATCCCTATGTTGTTAGGAATAGTAATACATTCGGTTGAACCTACGTCCACTGGTGGTGAAAGTGAGGAATTTGGCTGAATAGGTTCTGTTGTTTGTTCAGTAGGTATAGTAACAGTAGAAGAGGTTGTTGATGATGACGGTAATTCCGTTGAACCTACGTCCACTGGTGGTGGAACTGAGGCATTTGGTTGAGTAGATTCTGTTGTAGGTATATTAAAAGTGGGAGTTGTTGTTGATGATGATGGTAATTCAACTGAGCATGCCGTATTTTTCCATAAGTTCACATCTGTAATAAAGATTAAAGTCTATGTGATTACTCTGAAATATACGATACGTAACGCCTGTGTGCCATACAAAGGCGTTACTTTGTGGGAACATGTTTTTTGTAAATACCAGAAACCGCAGCAAATGTTTTAGAATATTTAACCTGTTCAGATAGTTTTTATGATTTTAACCTCTTAGATGTCGTTATACTCTATGACATATCGTGCTGTTTTTTAGATATTTAGACCTAATTAAAATTACTGAATTATTGGTACCTAGCTGTGCCCACGACTTCGTATGCGTGAAATAAATATTTTTCATGGGCTTATTTCTTTTGCGTGGAACCCTAATTATTTTTCCAAGCTAAAAGTAATCTAAATGTCGCCTTATAGCATTCTGTTCAAATCGGTCCAACCGTTCAGATTTTGTTCACAATATCATTGGCTTTATTTTTGTTGCGTGGATCCCAATTTATTTTTCTAAATAAATGTAGCATATATTATGCCTTTTAGCAACAGGCACTACCAGTGGATGTTCATCCGTTCAGATTTCGTTCACTATTTCATGGGCTTTTGTATTTAGTGTAAAACCCAAATATTTTTTCCAAAATAAATTAACCCTAAGTTACGCATATAGCATCAGCTACCTGCCAGTGAAAGTTCTGTTAAAATCGGTCCCCACTTACCACCCATACCTGACTGCTACGCTAGGGGCTAGTTGCAGGTTCAATTTCCGCAGGGGCAAACAAACGTTTGCCCCTGCGGATTAATCAGAATCCCAAGTGGCTTTATATGAAGCTTCTAAGTAAAGCCGTTTTAAAAGCCGTGGTGGCCTTGTGGTTGAAGCAACGGCCGGTCATCTGAGGGGTCTAGGTTCAAGCCCCGGCTTGCACCAACGAGTTTTTCTAAGATTCAGAACAGTGATTAATCAAACCATGGACTTAAAAAAAAGAGGGAGGACGAATTGTGATCTCCCTTGGGTTTTCCCATTAAATTTGGAGCCGCCCGACTGGGGTCTTCACCTCCACCCTACAGAAAACCTCAGTCAAATACCACTACTTTAATGTAGTGTTGTGTTTCTGCGTTAAATAAGGTTGCCAGTGTTCCACGAGGATACGCTGCGCTAGTAGTAATGTTGTTAGCACAGTGAGTCCTCATTAACAACAGGGTACGCAACTGGTTAGTGAAATCCATGGTATTTTAAGCGGCTTTAGGTGACTCCTTACTTTTAGGTGGGCCGTATGCTTGTGTGCCAACCTTTGTGGTATATAAAAAACTCTAATACTGACTGCCAATACTGCCATACAGACAATGCACCACGTAAGTCGATGGGTCTAGGTAGAACGACAGGCCTGACATTATGCACAGGATTACCTTATAAAGGCAGATGAGACATTTGGAAGGCTTTTTAGAATTATTCCTCTATATCTTTATTTTTTCTTCTTTTCCTTCCTATTCCTTATGTATATCTATATTGATTATCAACACATAATAAAACTATATAACCAAAGTGATTTCAGTATATAAAAAGGCATTTGGAAAATCAAAAAATGTATACTTAAGGATTTCAGATAGGTTGTTCTAATTTTTTCTCCTGAATGTTTTGATAATACTTAATAAATAACAGTTAACGGTCACGATATAAGAATAAGGTTATTGAATTATTGTATTTTCATCAGTACGTGTGAAAAATAATCAGACATCTTGAAGTCGGTTAAGATGAAATTTGAAAGATTCCGTTATCTTGATAGATACATAGGTACAGCACAACATATACAAGTGAAGTGAAGCTAATAAAAGGTTGTTACTTACCAACACCGCACCCTTTAGCACATAACAAATGGCCATAATTATCGTATGTAATGCCATTTGTGCCACAAACGGGATTATACTCAGGAGTCCTGTGGCATTTTCTTATACAAAGAGCCTCTGGTGATTCAGTTGACGTTCCAGGGTTTCCGACACCGGTGTCATTCCCTGACGGACACTTGGTAAACCTGCTTACTGCTACCTCTGTTAGATGATAAAACATTACTCATAATTTAATTTCTATAAATATATGATCTACACATATTAAAGACTTTTGTCCTGAATGACTGACGGGTCATCGCACAGCCTAAGCCGCTGATCGTAGAGACCTGAATCTTGGAGGGTGTGTTCTTTGTATGACGTAGGCATCCGATAAGAAAGGATTTTTCTGAAATTCTAAGCTTAAGGGGGAGAAAAAGGGGGACAAAGTTTGTATGGAATAACGTGATTTCTTGGTCCATTCTACTCAAATTTTGCATAAACTTTTTTTTAACATAACTGATGGAAGACGTATTTGGTATTTTATTGAAATTCATGACCATTCATGGGGCTAAAAAGGTATAGGAATTTATTTTGGCGGTGATTTGCTTCGAAGTTGATATATCAGACACATCAACAGTCGACATATCGAGCAACATCGTTTTACTTGGCTCCTAAAAATATTCTCAAATCCGAGTGATAAAGTTAAGCTTAGGTCAATAAAGTTATCTGTAGGGCTACCTCAGTTATCGGCAGTTACTGTGAAGTGATATTGGTGTTCTGATTGCAGTGTTATCAATCCGTTTATTTAATTAATATCTGTGTGTCAACTCGTGAAGAAAACGCGTAAGCGACGCGATCTGCACGGCTCTTACGACCTTTTGGACGCGACCTTCACTATCGGCGCGTACAACGTAGCGGTCGCCGCTTCATCGCTGCCCTCAGTTCTAGTGTTTAACATACAAAGGTTCTCCAGCTGCTGCATCGGCTGTCTGCACAACGCGCTTGATTGATATCTGCCACCTTACAACATTTTGTATAAAATAGAGGGTAATTTAGATTTTTGCCGTCAATCGCAATGAGTACCAAGAAGGCCGATGCTAAATGCGCTGGGTGCCCTAATGTTTTAAATAAGGTATCTTTTCTGTACTGCAGCCGCTGTCCAGATAAATATCATCACACTTGTATAAACATTTCTAAAGACGATTTCATGGGCTTCACCGAAGCACATAAGAAGCAGTGGGTCTGCCCAACCTGTCGTTGCAAAGAGCGTAAGTCTGGCGACAATACGAATACGCCAATACGGCCGGCATCCTTGCCGCTCGCAGCCTGCACTGACGAAAGCGCGCACTACGACAATGTTACATTGCGTACTAAGCCTCGTTCGAGCAGCAGCTGCTCTTGCTTATCAGCTGATAATGTTCGTGATATTATCAGAGATGAGATTAATAAAGCTCTGCACTCACAATTACAATTAGTAACGCAGAAGTTGGAGGCCTTTGAGGCATCTATGGCATTCTTCGGCAATGAGTATGATAAGATAAAGGCAGATTGCGAATCTCAGAGGGGCACCATCGTAAAACTGCAGAAGGATAACGACGCATTAAGAACAGCAACAATAGATCTGACACAGCGTGTACGTCATATGGAACAACTTTCAAGGGCCAACAATATTGAGATACACAGACATATGTGTGCCTGAACACAGAAACGAAAATCTCATGAGCACTGTTCAAAATCTAGGACGTATTATCAACTGCCCAGTATCTGACGTTGATGTGCAACATTGCACGCGTATTGCTAAACTTAATGCGTCCAGCGCCCGCCCCAGATCTGTTCTGGTGAGGTTCAGCAGCCAGCGTCTGCGTGACACTTTCTTGGCTGCTGTCACGAAATTCAACAAGACGAACCCATCGGACAAACTAAGTACAAGTCACATAGGAATAGGCGGGGACAAAAAGTCACCTATATTCGTCACGGAACACCTTACACCAGAAAACAAGAACCTGCCCGCTGCTGCACGCGCTAAAGCTAAAAACCTCAACATCAAATTTGTTTGGGTGCGAGATGGAAAAATATTTATGCGCAAGAATGAAGAGTCAACCTACATCTTTATCCGCGATAAAGACACTTTGGATCGTGTCGTAGCATACTGAGTTGCTTTGTATTTTTATCATAGAACCAATGCTTAAAAACAATTATATTCAGTAATATTCATATTTACTATCAGAATGTTAGAGGTCTCAGAACAAAAACTACAGACTTTTTTAATAATGTAATCTGCACTAACTACGACATAATTGTACTAAGTGAAACATGGCTAAATAACAGTATCTATGACTCTGAACTTTTTGATAATCGCTACGTCGTATTTATGCGTGATAGACAGTCGAGTGGCTTCCACAGTAATAAAAACGGTGGCGGGGTACTTGTGTCTGTAAACAAACGACTTAAATCAAAAGTATTGGATAACTCAGTCTAGGTGTGAGGACCTATGGGTTGTTGTTGATGTTATCAATGATAAAGGCATTCCAGCAAAATTATATATCTGCGCTGTTTACTTGCCCCCTCCAATACAATGCCACATACTGGATGAGTTCATCTCTAACGCGAACCGTAATATCGACATTAACTCTATAGACAACATGTTGATCGTTGGAGACTTCAATTTAGGTTCGTTGAACTGGCGTCAACAAAACGATGATCCGAATAACGCTTCTAGCTCCGGTAAAGGCACTTGCGCCAACTCCTTATTAGATTTCACTTCGCTGCACAATTTAACACAATATAATACAGTTAGTAATAGCAATAGCAAGACATTGGATCTTGTACTAAGTAACAGTGAAATATCAAGCATGTCAGCCGCTGAAAGCCCCCTATCAAATGTGGACCAACATCACCCTCCTCTTAATTTCAACATACAGTTTTCGTGTAGCGAAAGTCTCTCTTACAATGACATTAATAAATATTGTTTCCATAAGGCTGACTATACGAAAATAGTTGACGACATTAATAATATTAGTTGGAAAACGGAACTCGCACGCTGCGACTCTGTAGACGACATGGTCTGCGTGTTTTACGATCATATCCACAAAATAATATCTGCACGAGTACCTAAGCGCAGACCTCACTCAACAAAATTCCCAATATGGTACTCCAGGGACTTAATCGGTCTTCTCCGCGAAAAGCTAAAATACAGAAAGAAACTTCGGAAATTCAACGATAATCCACGTGACCGCATAGCGTTTGAACTCTTAAATAAAATGTGTAACAAGTTACAGTCATTATGTTACGCCAAGTACATCGCACAACTTGAGGCGAACTTAGCAACCAACCCCAAACTCTTCTGGTCCTTTATCAAATCTAAAAAAAAGCACCATAGTAATTATCCATCCATGATGTACTCAAAGGATCTAAGGGCTACGAACGGGGCGGATGTATGCAATCTTTTCGCTGCACATTTCTCATCGGTTTTCACTGACAGCACGCCATCTACTAACAATTGCACTGACCAGAGTTTGCCATCTCATTCAAGCAATAGTCTTACGGACATCTCATTCACTGTTGATCAGGTTTATAAACTTTTAAAAAGACTTGATTTTTACAAGGGATCTGGTGCTGATGGTATACCTTCAATATTTGCAGTTAAGTGTGCCTCTGCCCTCGCAATTCCTCTTTGCACAATCTTTAATAAGTCGTTGGCCACTGGAATATTCCCCTCTGCCTGGAAGAATGGATTAGTCATTCCATTGTTCAAGAATGGCAAAAGAGAAAATTCAGAAAATTATAGACCTATTACTATTTTGCCCGTGTTTGCCAAAGTATTTGAAAAGTTATTATGCCCAATTATATCCTGGCATTTTAAGCATATAATATCCCCTTACCAACACGGCTTTGTTAAGGCCAGGTCAACTTCAACTAACTTGGTCTCCTTTATTGAAGATGTTTACCAAAGCATGTGGATAAACGCTTGTTGGTGGATGCGATCTACACCGATTTTAGCAAGGCCTTCGATAAAGTCAACCACAAGTTACTTCTCAGAAAACTTTACACTTATGGCTGCGCAGGAAGTTTTCTAAGGTGGTGTGGATCGTATCTTTCTGACAGGAAATCCTCAGTTGTAGTAAACGGATACTCTTCCAAACCATTTATCGCTACATCAGGTGTTCCACAGGGGTCGCATCTCGGACCAATACTCTTTAACATTTTTATCAATGATATTTCAAGCTGTTTTAAAAATTCTAAATTTACCTTATTTGCCGACGATTTAAAATTTTACAAACCAATAGAGACAATAAGCGACTCCTTATTACTGCAAGAAGACCTAACCCGGCTTGTATCCCGGTGCAATGAGAATGGTATGACCCTCAATGCGGCTAAATGTTTCGCTGTCCATTTTACTCGCAAAAAATCTCATATCGAGACTTCGTATTCTATATATCAGAACTGTATTACATCCGTGGACAGCATACGTGATCTGGGAGTAATCTTGGACTCAAAATTGCGCTTGCACTTGCACTTTGAAAACATTGTAAAAAAGGGTTTTCAAAACCTTGGTTTCATTCTGCGCAACAGCAGAGACTTTAAATCGCCTCGCACTAAGATCATCATATATAATAGCATTGTAAGGAGTGGTCTTGAATATTGCAGTGTAGTCTGGAATCCCTTCTACAATGTTTATGCCAAAAGAATAGAAGCAATCCAAAAAAGATTCCTCTGGCACATTGTATATAGTTGCAAACTAGGTAACAGATTAAAAACCTATACCGACCGACTTACCCACTTTAACTTGTCATCTCTCTCCGATCGCAGATAATGCTAGACCAGCTTTTTCTGTTTAAACTAGTGAATGGTATTTTAGACACTCCAGGTATCCTCAGACAGTTAAACATAAATACACCATCAACATTTCCAAGGGCATCTAAATATAATTTGTTTCAGACTTCCTTATGTAGTTCTAATCTGGGTTACAACGCACCTCTTAACAGACTTACTAGAAAATTTAATGCATTGGCGAAAGATAATCTGTTAGATATTTTTACAAGTAGCTTAAATTCATTTAAATGCAGAGTGCTCAATGCATTTAAACTGCATGCACACTGCATGTAATGTTAGGACCATTTTATTATTATTATTATTATTTTATTTTTGTGCTTTGTTAATTAATTTGATGTATATACTTAACTTATAAGAACTAGCGAAATAAGTTGTTCTGTATTACGCATGCTGTCGCTGCCTGTAATTGTAGTGACACTTAACTATTATAATATATTGTAATAATGTGTCTGTGTGATTGTTACAGTGTTGACTATGTTGGTGGCCTAATAAAATAAATAAATAAATATCAACTCCGAAGCAAATCACCTAAGGAATATTGACTATTAGTACTTTTGATTTAAATTTCATTTTACTATGACACATGTTTGAAAACTCAATCCAAAATATTAATCAAATCATCTATAAAATTGGAATGTCTCGAAAGTCACCGTACCTACTTTAGTAGTACCTCGTTTGAAGATCTAAACTTAAAGAGGTCATGAAATGAGGATATCATCATCATCATCATCATCATCATCAACCTATCGCAGTCCACTGCTGAACGTAGGTCTCTCCCATGGCGCGCCACTGAGCTCGATCCTCAGCTCTCCTCATCCACTTCCTGCCAGCTATAGTGCGCAGGTCGTCGCGTCCTCAGGTCAGGGGGGCGTCCTACACTACGCTTGCCTATACGCGGTCTCCGCTCAAGAACTCGTTTACCCCAACGGTTGTCGGTTCTTCGGCATATATGACCGGCCCATTGCCACTTCAGCTTACTAATCCTTTGAGCAATGTCGGTCACTTTGGTTCTCTGACGGATTATCTCATTTCGTATACTATCTTTCAGAGAAACACCGAGCATAGCTCTCCATAGCCCGCTGCGCGACTTTCAATTTATGGACCAGGCCCACAGTGTGTGTCCACGTTTCAGCTGCATAGGTCGTCACGGGTAGGACGCACTGATTAAAAACTTTAGTTTTTAGGCTTTGAGGGATAGGCGACGAAAAGACATCGCGGAGCTTCCCAAACGCTGCCCAACCTAGCTGAATTCGTCGGTTTAGCTCTTTCTCGAAGTTTTGTCTACCTAGTTGCAGAGTCTGCCCTAAGTAGACGACCACTTCGAGAGGCTTTTCGGCGACCGTAATCGGCTCTGGGGTAACACGATCATTGATCATGATTTTAGTTATTTCTAAGTTCATTCCCAGGCCGATACGTTTCAAAGCAACAGCTAAGCTGTTCAGCATCCGTTGGAGATCCTGCAACGACTCCGCCATTATGACGATATCATCAGCAAATCGTAGGTGCGAGATGTGTTCGCCGTTAATGTTTATGCCCAGTCCATTCCAACTCAGCGTCTTAAACATATCTTCCAGTGCGTTCGTAAACAATTTGGGGGAGATAACATCCCCCTGACTCACACAACGACGCAACTGGATTGGCTTAGACTGCTGGCTCTGGACTTGGACGGACATGGTGGCATCACTGTACAAGCACCTCAGCACCTCGATATACCGCCAATCAACCTGGCATCGTTGCAGGGACTGCAGAACTGCCCAGGTCTCGAGAGAGTCAAAAGCCTTCTCATAGTCCACAAACGCTAAACACAGGGGCTGATTATACTCCTCAGACTTCTGTATAATCTGCCGTACAGTGTGAATGTGGTCTATGGTGCTATATCCCGCCCGAAACCCGGCCTGATCCGGAGTCTGGAACTCATCGAGTCTCCGCTCAAGACGGTTCGTAATGACCCTAGAGAACAGTTTATAGACATGGCTCAAGAGCGAGATCGGTCGGTAGTTTTTCAACAAGTATTTGTTCCCCTTCTTGAAAAACATAACGACCACACTCCTGCTCCATGCCCTCGGAGTTCTCCCTTCGTTTAGGACGGAGTTAAACACTCGTTGGAGTTCCTTCAGGACAGAGATACTTCCTGCCTTTAGGAGTTCTGTGGTAATTTCGTCTTCACCAGGGGCTTTTACATTTTTAACTGCTTCAGAGCCATCCCGATCTCATCCAAGCTGATTTCTGGCAGATCATCTGTAAAGTGGCGTTTCAATGTGGCTCTCGGGTCTTCACTGCTGGTTTCAGGACACGATGACTGCGAGGTGTACAACCGGCCATAGAAGTCCTCGATCTCGGCAAGAATCTCTGACTTGGAGACGACGGTTCTACCACCACTTGTTGTGAGCTGTGTTAGGTGGCTCCTACCTAGGCGCTTGACAAAAACTTTAGACCCCCGATTCTGCTCAATCGCTTGTTCTATGCGCTTAGTGTTGGCAGATCGGAGGTCGTACCTGATGCGCTTTGTGATAGTTTTGTTAAGAGCAAGATGCTCCGACAGCGTTGTGGGGTTGATTGGAGTATCACGTCGTTTCTCCATCAGCTTAAGAGTTTCTTCCGAGTATTTGGACTTCTTACCTCTACGTCTCAGTTGGCAGAATCGTGTTCCCTCCTCCCTCAGGATACCCACCACATTTTCAAGGTCCTGGTCAACGTCTTCGGCAGTTTCCAAGGCAGCAAATCGATTTTCCAGTCGTAGTTGGAATGGTTCGGAGCTCGTCATCGTTTGGAGCAGGTTTGGCCGAAGCTTAGTCCTTATCATGCGGAAACGCTCCAGCTTACAGTTGATATTCAGAGTGCCTCGGACCAATCGGTGATCACTCCCGGTATTGAATCTATTGATCACGGAGACATCTCTGAATATATGCTTCTTGTCCGCTATGATAAAGTCTATCTCATTTTTGGTCATAGCGTCGGGACTTCGCCATGTCCACTTTCGCTGGGGGCTTTTCTTAAAGAATGAGTTCATTAAGAACAGCCCCTATTTCACCAAAAAGTTGACGAGCATCTGTCCCCTATGATTCCTGCTTCCAATTCCGTGCGGTCCTACTGTCGATTCACTGCAGATCTGTACTCCTACTTTCGCGTTAAAGTCCCCCATGACGACATTATAGTGGGCTTTTGTGGTGCCGTACAAAGCTTTAGTGACGTCGTCAAAGACAGACGTCACTTCATCATCCGAGTGTGACGAGGTCGGCGCATAAACTTGGATAATCTTGAGAGAATATCTCTCGGTAAGTTTGATTACCAAGTATGCCACCCTTGTCGACACACTGGATACTTCGGTGACATTGTCTGTTAGGGATTTATGGACCAGGAACCCTACGCCACCTTGTGAGGTTTGATCGCCTTCCCGGAAGTACAAGAGGTGACCTGATTCGAGAGTTAAGGTGTCCTCCCCCTCTCTTCGGACTTCGCTTAACCCTACGACGTGCCATTTAATTTTCTCAAGCTCCGCCTCGAGCTGCGCCAGGTGTTCGTCCAGCCGTAAGGTGCGTCCGTTATAAGTAGGCAGGGTCAGTTGGGTTGGGCGGCCTTCCGTAACCCGGGGATTCTTCGCACCCCTTACCCCACCGTTACCATGTCCGCCGCCTTGGCCAGGAATAGCGGGATTTATTATTTATTTATTAATTTCTTTTTTTGTATGAGGAAATGAGGATATACAGGTATAAAAAAAATATCAATTAATTAATTCAAAACAACACTCCAAGAGAATACAACCGCTACGCTAGACTTACTTGTAGGACACGGCCTCGTAGGGACGTAAAGTTCAAAATTTGAAATGGTGACTAGAACATTTTGGTTATAAATTTTAAGAATCCTATTATTCCATATAAAAAAAAACATGCATAATACAAATATAAGTCTGTTTATATAAAACAGTGATATAAAATAAGAAACCGACTGACTGACAGATTGTCATATTATCGAACAGCCTAAAAGGCTGAGGCTAGAGACGTGAATTTTGACAGTAGGTACCTTTTGTAACGTTGGCATCCACTAAGGAAGCGTTTTTGGAATTATACCCCTAAGAGGGTAAATAAGGGCTGACATTTGTATGAAATCCTTAAATTTTAAAGGTTATTTTGGAAAAAAATACAACGAACCCTGAAATCGTGAACAAAATCGAAAAGGTTAGACCGATTTGAACCGAACTTTCACTGGCAGTTAGCTGATGCTTTAGTAACTAAGGCTTAATTTATTTTGTGAAAATAATCAGGATTCCACATTAGTTTACATACACATATAAAACTCATGGTATTGTGAACAAAATCTGAACGGTTGCCCAGATTTTGAAGGAACTTCCACTGGCAGATAACTGATGCTATTAGGCGGCACATTTTACTAAACTAAAAGTCACCAACTTTTAGTTTGGAAAAATAAGTAGGGTACCGCGCAAAAAAAATAAGCTCATGACAAAAATCGTTCCACATCGTCACACAGTCATACACGTTCAATGCTAGAACTAGGTAATTTTTGCTTTCGTTTACGTTTAGACCGTATTAAGTAACAAAGAATAAAATAATGCTTACCAACGCCGCATATTTGTGCGCAGTATAAATGCTCTTCATTGTTGTAGGTTAAGCCGTCTGTCCCGCAGACGGGACTGTTTACAGTCGACGTAGCACATTTACTTATACATGTGGCAGGATTATCTGTTACTGCACCAGGGGCTGAAGGAGTAGTACTACTGACAGTTTTACCCTCCCCACTGCTAGTGGTAGAACAGTCACATGTTTCAGGTGACACAATAATATCATTGGGTACAGTTCCTTGGACACATTCCGTCGTTGTTGCAACTGCAACGTCTGTAATATATAAGAGATTTTTGGGTTGTTACGTTACGTTCTTTGTCTCTCGCGAAAACATTGGAAAACATTGGCAAAGTTGGAAGTTTATAATGCTTTATTCAAGTAATTTATTATGGTTTAGTATATTTTAATTTAGAATATAATTGAGTAAAATATCAATGGAATAAATCAGTGTTGGAGGAAGTCATACTTGGACCAGTTATTTTCCAACAAATCCGTATCGTATATAGTATATTATTAACGGAATAAAGCAAATTAAATAATATATAAATAACTTTATAAATATAATCCGCATAGTAACTCTTGCTTAATATATCCTATATTTTTTGTATTTTTTTACAACCACTGACTGAGGTGGCACACAAGCATACGGCCCACTGTGCTAGCAGCATTATGTACTACTAGCGTATCCTCGTGGAGCACTGGCAACCTTAATTTCCGCAGAAACACAATACTACATCCAAGTCGGTCTTCTGTAAAGTGGAGGTACAATCCCCAGCCGGGCGGCTCCAATTTTAAGACGTGGTGGCATTGAGGTTGAAGCAACGGCCAGTCATCTGACGGGCCCAGGTTCAAATCCCAGCCTGTACCAATGAGTTTTTCCAAGCTTAAGTACAGTCATTAATCACACCATGAGCTAAAAAGAGAGGTAGGGCGAATTAGGATCTCCCGTGGGTTTTCTCATTAATATGAGAGCCGCCAGACTGGGGACTGTACCACCGCCTTATAGAAGACCATGGTATAAAATGGGAAAACCCACGGCAGATCCAAATTCACCCTACCCGTCTGTTTAAGCTCGTGGTGTGATTATTCACTGTATTTAAGCTTAGAAAAACTCATAGGTCGGGTTTTGAACCTGGGCTTAGAGATGATAGGCCGTTGCTGCAACCACAAGGCCACCACGGCCTATAAATATGTTGTAAGCAATCGGCAGCATAATATCTTTTTAATCTATCTACATGTACCTACATATACATGTAAAAATAGTTCTTACCAACTCCGGATTGCCTGATGCAAAGCAGGTGCTCAAAATTTATGTACGTCACGTGATCTGTACCACACACTGGATTGTAGACAAGTGGTATCTGGCAAGAAGCTGCCATACATGTCTGTATGGGTTGTATTGAAGGACTGCAACATTATGAACATAAAAATTGCATTTTGTTTGAGGTAATGTTTTTCTTAAATCCACGCTTTAGCTCTATATTGCTTATTCCAGGTTAAGTTTTTTTTTGTAAGTTACATAAGTTGTGTTGAGCCCAGACAACATTCCTAGTGGCTTAAAAAATGTGGCTTTAACTATTCTAATATGTATATGTATTCAGGAATCAAACTATTAATTAATCTTATTTTCTTTGAGTATCCAATATTTTTCTGTTGACGAGTTTTACGCCCCAAAAAAATTTGAATTTTCAAAATTGTATGGCTCGAAAACTACGAAATTTTGGCACGTGGACACGTAGTTTTCAAGTTTTTTTAATTATTTGTATACGTTAATATTTCGAATCGTCAGAGTAGACTACTCTGACGTTTAAAAATAACTAAATCTAAAATAATCATACAACTTCAAAAAAATGAGTCAAAACCGCACCGTGACGCGTACAAAAGTGATAGAGGTCGCAATAAAATATATACGCACTAAATCCTTAAGTTCAGAAATGTGTTTTAAATGAACTATAGTATTATGTGCATACATTATCGGAGGCCAAGCCACATCTTGAGTCTCTGCGCAACAGCAGTAAGTAAGTATATATGCCTACTGCCTACTCACCGACGTGTCAGGTGACCCGGAGGATAGGTTTTTATATCGTTTAGGATTTGATGAGGACGGTGCGTTGGGGGGAAAGGATGATAATGCCTTCGTAATTGGCGGCCATGGTTCCCCTGCGCATCGCTACAAATTGACACTGCAGCTACAGCTAATAAAGTTACTGAAATGAAAAAGGTTTATTTAGCAAAGACTACTTAAGATACATAAAGATTTTGACGATAAGAAGGCAACAAAAGTGAAAATGTTACCTCGGACCATTAGAAGGCTTTATGTACGTATGCAAGAGTACATCTACATCTACATCTACATGTACACTTATCTACACTAATCTTATATCTTTAAATGAGCAATTCTTGTATATATATATATATTATATAAAATTCTCGTGTCACAGATTTCGTTGCCATACTCCTCCGAAACGGCTTGACCGATTTTGATAAAAAATTTTGTGCTTATCCGATATCTATGAGAATCGGCCAATATCTATTTTTCATCCCCATAAATGCAAAAAAAAAATGTCCACACGAGCGAAGCCGGGGCGCGCAGCTAGTATATATATATTAATTGGAATCTCGGACGATCATCGAAGCACAAATACATGAGTCTATAGCTGTACAAATTTGAATTTGGAATTCCTTACCAAAGAGGAGAAATTCGTGATTAAAGTGGCCAGTACGAAAAACGCCAATTTCATATGTAAGGACCTAATATAATTGGAATCTCGGAATCGGCTCCAACGATTTTCATGAAATTTAGTATATAGGGGGTTTCGGGGACGATAAATCGATCTAGCTAGGAATCATTTTTAGAAAATGTCATTTTAGTCGTGTTTTATCAACGTAAACATATACTTGGAAGAAAAATAACAAAAAGGAGTTGACTCGTCCTGACATCTATTGGCGAATAATAATACTACTTTTTTGTGAGCACAACAGCAGATGGCGTTGTTAAGTAACACGAAGTCAATAAGTGTTTGCTTTGAGGTTAGACTTAATTGTTTATTAATTTCCAAAAAACACATTTTATAAAAAAAAAAGAAATAATATCATCCAGGTACTAATATTATAAAGAGGAAAGATTTGTATTTTTGTGTGTAACGAATAAACTCAAAAAGTACTGGACCGATTTCAAAAATTCTTTCACCGTTAGAAAGCTAAATTATCACTGAGTAACATAGGCTATATATTATACTACCTGCCCGCCCCGGCTTCGCTCGGGTAGACAAAATATTTGGTAAATGTCTATAGGCTCCGAAACTACTGGACCGATTTCAAAAATGCTTTCACCCTTAGAAAGTTACATTATCTCTGAGTAACATAGGCTATATATTATACTAGCTGCCCGCCCCGGCTCCGCACGGGTGGACACAATATTTGATAAATGTCTATGCTCCGAAACTAATGTCTACCCGTGGAAAGCCGGGGCGGGCAGCTAGTAGTTAATAAAGCCACACAAAGTAAAAATATAATTTAACAAAATGAAGCAATTTTTTTTCCTTAATGTAACTAATACATATAAACATAAATGCAAATCATTTAAATATGTTTTTAATAACTACCTCTAAGATGAGATGAGTAGAGAATATGACAAAAAGCGTATATTGCCATGTGATTACTATTAACAATCGTTGGCTTTTAAAATTGCAACGAACGTCACTTACAACATACATTACCTATGTATTATTACCTGTATTTTTAATTAAAATGTACATCTCAAACGATACTTGAATACATAATTACCAAAAAAAACAACTAATAAAGTTTTATTAGCTTTTTTTGTTTTTGATTAGTTACAAACATTATTGTTATTTAGGATTGAATATCTATTATAGTGGATTTTGTTGCCATCGATACATTTCTCTCAAATCAAGGAGTCCAAAGATTCTCATTGTTTTATCAATTGTATATTTATGATCAATTATATATGGAAAGATTAAGTTTTTTGCAAATTCTTCAGATAACAGAAAGGGCATCATTACCATACAGTCCCCAATCGGGCAATTTAATGAGAAGTCCCACGGGTGTACCCATTTCGCCCTCTCTTTTCAAGCTCCTGGTGAGATCAATCACTCTACTTAAGTCTGAAAAACTTATTGGTACAGGCCCATCAGATGACAGGCGGTCGCTTAAACACAGACCGTATAATATAAAAGTTCAGTTGTAAGCAATACTAGCACTCAGCCAGTTCCATTATTTTAATTAAATTAATATCAGATTTTATATCAACTAACTTGCTGACCCGACAGGCGATGTCCTGTCTTATCTATGAATTCATATGACAAATACACCATAGCAAAAAGGACCTTAAGATTATCGCGAAATTAAAAAGGTTTCGGTTTTTTTTCATACAAACCTTCCCCTGACAATAAGAAACACAAATAAATTAAGATAGAAATTAATTAAAAAGATTGAGCTTAATCAGTCCAGCCGTTCACGCGTGATGCCGTGACCAAGGGAAATAGGGATTCATTTTTATATAGAGAAGATTTAGTCCACTCACCAGTAAAATGCTTTGCCATTTCTTTAGAATTTTCACGACACAATTAACTTGACTTAGTTTGGTCTCCAGGATTACTGCCAGCGCCTACGGGAATACAGAGTGAGCTGTGTTGCTATGTACTCGAGTTAATATATCAGTTAACCCCCACTCCCGTCCCCCTATATAATCGATGACTGTATAAGGAATTTTATTTAACTAATTATTTATTAACTTACCTACATAATTATATACTAGAGGTCGTCTGCTGAACAAAATTCGACCACAGTCTTTATATATAGCATGTAGCGTATGTGCCTACCTACATACAATTTTAAGATTATATATGTCTTCGGACGGGTAGGCATTTATGAAATATTTTGTCTACACGTGCGAAGCTGGGGCGGGCATTTTTGGAATTTGTGCAATCGGTAATTTCGGAGCGTATTCAATACAAACATGCACACAAAAATACAAATCTTTCCTCTTTATTATATTAGTATAGATTTGGTAAAGACAAAAGGATTTTCCAGGGGAGTGAGGCATAGGGTTCTTCTAGAAGGGTGTGAAGAGATTTTTGCAGAGTCGACAGTTGACAACGCCCGAGTGAGAGCCCTAGTGTATTATCTACTCCGAGCCCCTAGTATTGTACACGTCTAGGCTACGGTTACCGCTTACCATCAGGTGAACCGTAAGCTTGCTTGCCACCTTAGTGGTATATAAAAAGGCAAACGTCTGTCAGTTCAGCTTGACATCAGTATTGTGCACTCCACCATTTAAACTGTGCCCAATTTCAAACTCCTCCGTCCTTGCTATTTTCGTAAATCATAAATGCTCACCATCAGGTGGGCCGTACGCTTTGTGCCACCTTAGAGGTATATCAAAATGATTATAATAGTACTAGCGACTCGCCCGGCTTTGCACGGATAAAAGAGCGTACCTAATAACTGAAATAGTATACGCCAAGTTTTTTCGTCGTAGTGTCGTATCGGCCCCTAGCATCAAGCATCTGAGTTAGATTAAATTTTAGTAAACTAAAAAAATTAAAAGCAATGTCATTTTATGCATTAAGCTAATGTTCATGTTACTTAAAGTTTTTGAAATATACATGTTTTTCAATCTAAAAATATTATAAAAAGTAAACAATAGATACATAAACGAACAATCTTGATTCAAAAAATCAAAATCAAAAATAATTTATTCAGTTTAGGCCCTAATAAGGCTCTTATGAAGGTCTAAATTACCACTTGTTTGTCGATTGTGTCACGCATGCCCCGTCACTCGGTATGGGGTACTGGGGCGGTTCGCACCACGCACGGTTCGGACCACGGTGTGAATCGCCCAACTGCTCTTTTTGAATTGGGCCTTTCGGACCGCGGTGTGAATCGACCAATGTTATTTTTGTACTAAGTCGATTCGGACCACGCTGCGAATCGCCTTATTGTTTACTTTCGATGGGTTGATTCGGACCACTCTTAAAGGCTTATAAAATTCTTGTGTCTCGAATGGTTTTGTACTGACCGGTAGAAAAACGTTTTGTAGAATAAAATAAACACTTTTAATATATAACCCAGTGCTTATTAATATGTTATTAGAATAAATATTGATTATAAAAATAAAATTAAAATAACAGATGTGTAGATTAATAATTTTAATTCGACACACAAAATTAAACATATATAATAGTAGGTAAGTAATTCTTCGGGCAAATAGATAAATAATCACAGATTCAGCGTACATTACCTACACCATTTTACGTATAACTATATATTTTTTTGGTTTAGTGTAGATTACACATTTTTTTCTAACTAATTATTAAAAATCACAGATAAATGGTATATAACGCCTAAATATTATTACTAATATATAATGACAACAAATACATATAAATCAACAAGTATATAAAAATAAATTAAACTCTCAATTTTTCCAAGCCGTGACCAACACTTATCTGGCCAGCCAATAACTTGTCTATGATTTTATGAATTCTTTTGTTCATTTCAATGTTCGTTTTGAAATTTTGATGTTGCCAGGTCGTTTTAATGTGCCAGAATAAAATTTTGCATCATTTTTCATTCCTTCAAGGAATTGCGCAATATTGGGTTTTACTGGAATATATTTTTTAATTTTTCCATTCCATGACCACCATATTATTGGTTCTGTGGATTTCATGAAATGTGTTCCATGTGTTTGAGAGCACAGTGTGTTCAAACCACGTTTTGACGAAATAATCGTTAAAATTTGTGACCGCTCTTATAAATCCATTCCTACGAATGGATTCCCTCCATTTTTTAAGTCGATAATAAGGGGCTATCTACCCATATGGTATATTGATTTTATCTTTACAATAAATATTTCTTCTAATAACATGTTACTAAACATATTATGTAATAAAATAAAAACTGCTTATATTTTTCTACGAAACGTTTTTCTACTGGTCAGTACAAAACCATGCAAAATGTTTGATTTTAATTAACCACTTAATTTCGGGTTAATAAGGTTAATAAGGTTAATTCGGACCACTATTAAAAGTGGTCCGAATTAACCCATCGAAAATAAACAATAAGGCAATTCGCAGCGTGGTCCTAATCGACCCAGTACAAAAATAATCTTGGTCGATTCACACCGCGGTCCGAAAGGCCCAATTCAAAAAGAGCAGTTGGGCGATTCGCACCGTGGTCCGAACCGTGCGTGGTGCGAAACGCCCCAGTACCCTTGCGCGCGACCCCCCGCAA
Organism: Falcaria lacertinaria; assembly: GCA_951449985.1. Classification (NCBI taxonomy): domain Eukaryota; kingdom Metazoa; phylum Arthropoda; class Insecta; order Lepidoptera; family Drepanidae; genus Falcaria; species Falcaria lacertinaria. The sequence continues at coordinate 7,266,811 of OX602118.1, read as the reverse complement.
AAGCAGTCTCCTAGAGCTACAGGGTTATTTATGTAATTGTGACAATTTATTTTGATGTCTTTGAAGCAATAACGACACTTACTTACTTATGATAGTGGCGGCTCCAATATTTAATAGGAATACCCACGGGAGCACCCAATTTGCCCTACCTCTGTTTTTTTCTTTTTTCACCTTGTATTTAATGAACGAATATAACATTTATCTAATTAATTATATAACATTTTGAGTCATATCATGGGTCATCTCAAACGCCAAGCTTCTAATTCCAGTTTAAAAACACATTTAAAACCTGTTAGCTGGGTAAGTTACGTGGCAATAATAATCTCAAAGTGAGAAACAAAATATTTACATGTAGCATTGACTTATTTTTATAAAAGCTTTGTGGGAAATCGTTCGCCACGCATAATGTGTTTGACAGTTGGCAAAGTTTTTATTGTATTTGGTTTTATCTCTCGTTCCTTTATTTATTTATTTTGTATACCACTCAGGCACACAAGCGTACGGCCCACCTGAGAGATGGTAAGCACAAGCAGTCACCGTAGCTTATAGCCGCTAGAAATACCAGAGGTGTCACTAACCTAACTATATTACCACTAAAAATATACATTAAAATGATTAAAACGTTGCAGAGAACACTATAGAAAGACAAAATTACACAAGTGAAGGAGGTATCTCGTGAAATGTACTAATGGCGCACGGACGAGTATAGTATCGAGTAATAGATCTAATCCTTTTTACACGTAACGTATTGTAGTTAGAAAAACGACATCCTGTATTCTAAAAAATATTTATTTTCGATCCAAAAAACTTCATGTCTCCGAAGAAAACCTAGGATTGACGCTAACAACATACTGTTCTGTTGTTGGAGGAAAAACGCTTATCCCTATGTTGTTAGGAATAGTAATACATTCGGTTGAACCTACGTCCACTGGTGGTGAAAGTGAGGAATTTGGCTGAATAGGTTCTGTTGTTTGTTCAGTAGGTATAGTAACAGTAGAAGAGGTTGTTGATGATGACGGTAATTCCGTTGAACCTACGTCCACTGGTGGTGGAACTGAGGCATTTGGTTGAGTAGATTCTGTTGTAGGTATATTAAAAGTGGGAGTTGTTGTTGATGATGATGGTAATTCAACTGAGCATGCCGTATTTTTCCATAAGTTCACATCTGTAATAAAGATTAAAGTCTATGTGATTACTCTGAAATATACGATACGTAACGCCTGTGTGCCATACAAAGGCGTTACTTTGTGGGAACATGTTTTTTGTAAATACCAGAAACCGCAGCAAATGTTTTAGAATATTTAACCTGTTCAGATAGTTTTTATGATTTTAACCTCTTAGATGTCGTTATACTCTATGACATATCGTGCTGTTTTTTAGATATTTAGACCTAATTAAAATTACTGAATTATTGGTACCTAGCTGTGCCCACGACTTCGTATGCGTGAAATAAATATTTTTCATGGGCTTATTTCTTTTGCGTGGAACCCTAATTATTTTTCCAAGCTAAAAGTAATTCCAAATGTCGCCTTATAGCATTCTGTTCAAATCGGTCTAACCGTTCAGATTTTGTTCACAATATCATTGGCTTTATTTTTGTTGCGTGGATCCCAATTTATTTTTCTAAAAAAAAAAATGACTGAGGTGGCACACAAGCATACGGCCCACTGTGCTAGCAGCATTATGTACTACTAGCGTATCCTCGTGGAGCACTGGAAACCTTAATTTCCGCAGAAACACAATACTACATCCAAGTCGGTCTTCTGTAAAGTGGAGGTACAATCCCCAGCCGGGCGGCTCCAATTTTAAGACGTGGTGGCTTTGAGGTTGAAGCAACGGCCAGTCATCTGACGGGCCCAGGTTCAAATCCCGGCCTGTACCGATGAGTTTTTCCAAGCATAAGTACAGTCATTAATCACACCATGAGCTAAAAAGAGAGGTAGGGCGAATTAGGATCTCCCGTGGGTTTTCTCATTAATATTGGAGCCGCCAGACTGGGGAGTCTACCACCGCCTTATAGAAGACCATGGTATATAATGGGAAAAACCACGGGAGATCCAAAGTCACCCTACCCGTCTGTTTAAGCTCGTGGTGTTATTATTCACTGTACTTAAGCTTAGAAAAACTCATTGGTACATACCGGGTTTGAACCTGGGCTTACAGATGACAGGCCGTTGCTGCAACCACAAGGCCACCACGGCCTATAAATATGTTGTAAGCAATCGGGAGCATAGTATTTTTTAAATCTATCCTATATACATGTAATAATAGTTCTTACCAACTCCGGATTGCCTGATGCAAAGCAGGTGCTCAAAATTTATGTACGTCACGTGATCTGTACCACACACTGGATTGTAGACAAGTGGTATCTGGCAAGAAGCTGCCATACATGTCTGTATGGGTTGTATTGAAGGACTGCAACATTATGAACATAAAAATTGCATTTTGTTTGAGGTAATGTATTTCTTTAATCCACGCTTTTGCTCTATATTGCTTATTCCTGGTTAAGTTTTTTTTGAGCCCAGACAACATTCCTAGTGGCTTAAAAATGTGGCTGTCACTATTCTAATATGTATATGTATTCAGGAATTAAAATATTAATTAATCTTATTTTCTTTGAGTATCCAATATTTTTCTGTTAACGAGTTTTACGCCCCAAAAAAAATTGGTATTTTCAAAATTGTATGGCTCGAAAACTACGAAATTTTGGCACGTGGACACGTAGTTTTCAAGTTCTTTTAATTATTTTTATACGTTAACATTTCGAATCGTCAGAGTAAGACTACTCTGACGTTTAAAAATAACGAAATCTAAAATTATTATACAACTTAAAAAAATGAGTCAAAACCGCACCGTGACGCGTACAAAAGTGATAGAGGTCGCAATAAAATATATACGCACTAAATCCTTAAGTTCAGAAATGTGTTTTAAACTAACTATAGTATTATGTGCATACATTATCGGAGGCCAAGCCACATCTTGAGTCTCTGCGCAACAGCAGTAAGTAAGTATATGTGCCTAATGCCTACTCACCGACGTGTCGGGTGATGAGGATAACCCCGACCCCATTTTTTAAAACTATCCCGCCCGTCGGATTTTATTTCCTGAAATGGGTGTTGATCACCAGGGTACTGCTCACGAGGAGGACGGTGCATTGGGTGCTGATCACTACCAGGGTACTGCTCATGAGGACGGTGCATTGGGGGGTGATTATGCCAATGATTGTACCTTCGTAATTGGCGGCCATGGTTCCCCTGCGCAACGCTACAAATAGACACTGCAGCTACAGCTAATAAAGTTACTGAAATGAAAAAGGTTTATTTAGCAAAGACTACTTATGATACATAAAGATTTTGACGATAAGAATGCAACAAAAGTGAAAATGTTACCTCGGACCATTAGAAGGCTTTATGTACGTATGCAAGAGTACATCTACATCTACACTAATATTATAAAGAGGAAAGATTTGTATTTTTGTATGTAACAAATAAACTCAAAATGTACTGGACTTTAATAACTACCTCTTAAGGTGAGATGAGAAGAGAATATGACATAAAGAGTATATTGCTATGTGATTACTATTAACAATCGTTGGCTTTTAAAATTTATTTATTTATTTATTTATATTAAGTATACCAACAGTTATTCATTACAGTACGTACTTATGTTCTAATTTTAAATTATATAGCTTAATGGATAACCAATTACAGGTACACATTACATGCATAATTTACATTGTTACGCAACAAACATATATGTAGAAGAATTCTACTGACTTAGGATAGAAGTCTAAGAGAAAATATACTTAAAAAAAACAAAAAACGCAATATAAAATTAATTAATGGAAAAGACATACTAAGGGCAAATAACAGAAATGTGAATTATTTATTTGAGAAGGGCTTCATGGATATTTTTTTTAAATATTAGTTGATTGGGTTGAAAAATATCAAGGTTGTGGTTGCGAGTTTGTAAATCATTGTATAAACGGCACATTCTGACTATAGGATTAAAATATGACGTATTATTTTTATATACTTCTAAGGAAAATAGTTTGGGATTACGACATCGATAGATTATGTTGAACTTGATAAGTGAAAGCAATGCAGGACAGTCAACATTTGAATGCAGTATTTTATGCAAGTAGACCAGATCGTACTGTTGGCGTCTTAATTTTAAAGATGTTACCATAAATTGTTTGAGCCTATCACTATAGTTCAAGAGGATTTTGCTCAAGCCGCATCTGTAAGACATGACTTTTAAGCATTTATTCTGAATACGCTCAATACGATCTTCATGGACGGCATAGTATGGTGACCAAATTGGACATCCATATTCCAATATTGTTCTGACAATGCTAGAGAAGAGAAACAAGAGGGAGTCTGCTTTTTTAAAATCTGTGGTAGACCGAATTATAAAACCCAATAGCTTATTGCTTTTATTTACTACGTATTCGTAGTGAGGTCTAAATGATAACTGGTCATCAAATAAAACACCAAGGTCTCTAATCGTGGACATGTGCTCCAGCGTATGGCCGGCAAGATTATAACTGTACCTTATTTTGTATTTCTTTTTTGTAAAAGACAGCACGATGCACTTGGAAGCATTTAAGCACATACAGTTACGAGTACACCAGCCCGACACCGTATCTAAATCTTCTTGTAATAGCTGACAGTCACTAGTATCCTTGATGGCAGTAAAGATTTTCATATCATCTGCATATAATAGGCAATTACAATTAAGCAACTCTACCAGATCATTTATGAAAATGATGAATAGCAAAGGTCCCAGATGGGACCCTTGGGGTACTCCAGATGTAACCTGTGTCGGGGTCGAGAGAAACCCTTTTAGCGCTATTATTTGGGATCTGTTTTCTAAATATGACTTGATCCAACGGAGCAGACAACCATGTACGCCATACCATGAAACCTTTAGATAGAGCAGGCGATGATTAACTTTGTCAAACGCCTTTGAGAAGTCAGTATATACTGAATCAACCTGACTTCTGGTGGCAAAAGCACTACATAAGTAGTTTTTATACACCAATAAATTGCTTATAGTGGATCTTTGTCTAACGAAACCGTGCTGTGTGTCTGAGATATATTTGATGACGTGAGAGTAAATGTGGTCATAAATTAAAGACTCAAAAACTTTTGCAAAACAAGATAAATTGCAACGAACGCCACTTACAACATAAATTACCTACATACTTAATGTATTTTTAATTAAAATGTACATCTCAAACGATACTTGAATACATAATTACCAAAAAAAACAACTAATAAAGTTTTATTACCTTTTTTTGTTTTTGATTAGTTACAAACATTATTGTTATTTAGGATTGAATATCTATTATAGTGGATTTTGTTGCCATCGATACATTTCTCTCAAATCAAGGAGTCCAAAGATTCTCATTGTTTTATCAATTGTATATTTATGATCAATTATATATGGAAAAATTAAGTTTTTTGCAAATTCTTCAGATAACAGAAAGGGCATCATTACCATACAGTCCCCAATCGGGCAATTTAATGGGAAGTCCCACGGGTGTACCCATTTCGCCCTCTCTTTTCAAGCTCCTGGTGAGATCAATCACTCTACTTTAGTCTGAAAAACTTATTGGTACAGGCCCATCAGATGACAGGCGGTCGCTTAAACACAGACCGTATAATATAAAAGTTCAGTTGTAAGCAATACTAGCACTCAGCCAGTTCCATTATTTTAATTAAATTAATATCAGATTTTATATCAACTAACTTGCTGACCCGACAGGCGATGTCCTGTCTTAGCTATGAATTCATATGACAAATACACCATAGCAAAAAGGACCTTAAGATTATCGCGAAATTAAAAAGGTTTCGGTTTTTTTTCATACAAACCTTCCCCTGACAATAAGAAACACAAATAAATTAAGATAGAAATTAATTAAAAAGATTGAGCTTAATCAGTCCAGCCGTTCACGCGTGATGCCGTGACCAAGGGAAATAGGGATTCATTTTTATATAGAGAAGATTTAGTCCACTCACCAGTAAAATGCTTTGCCATTTCTTTAGAATTTTCACGACACAATTAACTTGACTTAGTTTGGTCTCCAGGATTACTGCCAGCGCCTACGGGAATACAGAGTGAGCTGTGTTGCTATGTACTCGAGTTGATATATCAGTTAACCCCCACTCCCGTACCCCTATATAATCGATGACTGTATAAGGAATTTTATTTAACTATTTATTTATTAACTTACCTACATAATTATATACTAGAGGTCGTCTGCTGAACAAAATTCGACCACAGTCTTTACATATAGCATGTAGCGTATGTACCTACCTGCATACAATTTTAAGATTATTTAAGTCACTACGGCTTCGGACGGGTAGGCATTTATGAAATATTTTGTCTACACGTGCGAAGCCGGGGCGGGCATTTTTGGAATTTGTGCAATCGGTAGTTTCGGAGCCTATTCAATACAAACATGCACACAAAAATACAAATCTTTCCTCTTTATAATATTAGTATAGATTTGGAAAAGACAAAAGGATTTTCCAGAGGAGTGAGGCATAGGGTTCTTCCAGAAGGGTGTGAAGAGATTTTTGCAGAGTCGACAGTCGACAACGCCCGAGTGAGTGCCCTTGTGTATTATCTTTTCCGAGCCCCTAGAATTGTACACGTCTAGGCTACGGTTACCGCTTACCATCAGGTGAACCGTAAGCTTGCTTGCCACCTTAGTGGTATATAAAAAGGACAACGTCTGTCAGTTCAGCTTGACATCAGTATTCTGCACTCCACCATTTAAACTGTACCCAATTTCAAACTCCACCGTCCTTGCTATTTTCGTAAAGTAGGTGGGCCGTACGCTTTGTGCCACCTTAGAGGTATATCAAAATTATTATAATAGTACTAGCGACTCGCCCTGGCTTTGCACGGATAATGGAGCGTACCTAATAGCTGAAATAGTATACGCCATTTTTTTTTCGTCGTAGTGTCGTATCGGCCCCTAGCATCAAGCATCTGGGTTAGATTAAATTTTAGTAAACTAAAAAAATTAAAAGCAATGACATTTTATGCATTAAGCTAATGATCATGCTACTTAAAGTTTTTGAAATATACTTGTTTTACAATCTAAAAAATTTATAAAAAGTAAACAATAGATACATAAACGAACAATCTTGATTGTGTCACGCATGCCCCGTCACTCGGTATGGGACCGCTTGCTCACCTACTTTTATCCTCACGGCATTGTCTTTCCGACACCGAAAACAACTCGGTCTTATTCAGCCAATTAACACAAAACCTTAATGAATTATACACCTAAGCCTCCTAAGGAGTTTCTCAGTCTATTGTTTAAAACTGTAGGTAGAGATTACTCGTAATATTTTGCGAGACATAAATCAAGGCAAGCGTCCTTGGTAAGTTTTGAAAAATTACTGTTAATTTTTTCAGTAATATCTTTTTGTAGTTCATTTCATTTATTTAATCCTTTTATGACTAGAGTGTGTTGTAATCATTTTTGTATTTAAATTTTGTGTATAAATACTTCTTTTCTTTTGTAACATATAATTTTTCACAGCAATATAAGTAAATAGTTTGTGAGCGCATTTGTGTAAACGAATGTTTTCAAACGTTCTAGATTTTTTTTAATGCTCCAGAAAGATCTAGAATATTCTTTATTTTTTAATATGTGGGATGCTTTTTTTATACCACTAAGGTGGCAAACAAGCATGCGGTCCGCCTGATAGAAAGCGGTTACCGTAGCCTACGGGCACTTGCAATATCATTCGCGCGTTGCCGACCCTTCAGAAAGAGAAATCTCTTAACACCCTTTTTGAGAACCCCATGCTGTACTCCTTAAGAAAAACCACGACGTCTGTCATCGACCACAATCCTCTAGAATGTTATGTAATGATCCAGAACGATCTAGAATGGTCGATGCATAAGTAACTGATGTGGCAAAAAATAATGGGTAATTTATAAATATGAATTATGTTGCACCATGTTGTTATATATAAACAATAATTTACTTTATTTCCTTTAGTCGGAAATTATATAAGTATAAACATATAATGCTTCGACCTTATATGCAAGATTTATCCTGTATATATTACCTAATAGTGTCGCTAATTGGATCGAATTAATTATGACTTTTAAGTAGTAAACTTAAGGAAATAACTCTGTTTAACTAAATGCTTAATATGTCGCTTACGGATCACTGAATCGAAATACCCACAATATTTTTTAATTACCTATCCAACAACATCCCACACCATGAGATGGATTTTTTTTAAACCACCATGGTGGCACACAAGCATACGGCCCACCTCATGGTTAGCAGTTACCGTAGCCTATAGCCGCAAGCAATACCAGGGGTATCACTAACGGACTACCAACAATGTTGTTGATGAGGACCCTCTGTGCTAGCAGCATTACTACTACCGCAGCGTATCCTCATGGAGCATCGGCAACCTTACCGCAGAAACACAACACTACATCAAAGTAGTGTTATTTCACTGCGGTCATCTGTAAGGTGGAGGTACAGTCCTCAGTCGGGCGGCTCCACTTTTAATGGGAAAATCCACGGGAAATCCCATATCGCCCTATCTCTCTTTTTTAAAGATCATGGTGTGATTAAATCACTGTATTTTAGCTTAGAAAAACTCATTGGTCCAGACCGGGGTTTGAACCTGGGCCCATCAGATAACAGGCCGTTGCTTCAACCATAAGGCCACCACGGCTATTACCGTAAAGCTAGTAGTGTAAATAATCACTGTACTTAAGTTAGAAAAACTCATTGGTGGGTACAGACCGGACCTTCCTACGCAATATTTGTCACATTTTCAGTATTTATGCGATGTTTCGCTGTGACTCAGTGTGATAAAAATTACTAGAGAGGTAAATAGAAATTTCAGAATATAAAGTATATAAACGTTGTTTAAAAAAATTCGACTTGACGTCGACGACTTTTCTAGTTTAGAAGACAAGAGACAAACATACGAAAGTTGAAATTTTATATACATATAAGGATGATTTTCAGTAATTCAGGTAATATTTTGTACTTGTATCGCTATATATCTTTATTCAGTCCTCTGATGGAATACATAAGTTACGACTTACGACTACAAATTATATTTGATTAGGTGTTGCCGTGGTAGTAGGCGGACAGGGCGCCGACCTCAGAAGGCTTATATCTGGAAAGAAAAATAGCCAGTTAGACAGTGAAGACAACATCGTTAAAAAACCTATGGGTAGTGTGTAATTAAACCCTGGGCATAAGAATAAATAATACTGGGTAGAAAGGAAACTCCCGCTCCGGACGGGCTCAACAACTTAGTTAAACGGCTTATTTCAGTCGGGCTGTCACGGCCGGCGTCGCCGCTCGCGCGTTATAAGTTTGTGCGTACGTATTATAAACAAACAAACTGCAATTGCGTCACATTATTGTGATGTTTTTGGATGTAAAAATAATACAATGACGTCGAATTTCGTTAAATTACCTAGGTACTTACCTAAAGAATTATTTTACTTTTATAAATATAAATGGCGGCGTTTTGGGCTCTGACAAAGCAGATTCCTTCTACCCAGTGTTATTTATTCTTATGCCGTGGGTCCGTGTTCTGTATAAAAACTTCAATCACTATGACGTCATTTTTAGATAAAAAATCTGACATCAGTTACCAAAACCGTCATTTTATGTTGCTGCTACTGAAATTTTCATACAGAATACGGGCCCGGTTTTATCCTAACCTAACCGAACTGACAACCGAAGGCGGACCAAGTTTTTACTGTACGTACTATATGTATACAACGTGTTACAAAATACCCCGTAAAAATATAATTACCTAATTGTCAATACCAAAAATGTTGTCAACCCTAGTAAGTTTTTAATAACAAATAATAATAAAAGTTTCTTTATTTTATGAAAATAACACTTACAATTTTTTTGGTTACCACAAAACCGATTACTCGGTTTGACTGTGGAAATTTGTCGCACTCGGACTTACAATAATAATAATATGACAATAAAAAATAAAATAACAAGAATCGAAAATACATATTTAAAAATTACGCGGTGGGGCTTAGGTTCGGTCTGCGCTGAGTTCATCAACGCAGCCACTGAGCAGGCACGCAGCCAGTGAATGTACTAACAAGTTCAGTTATTGACATCACATATTTCTAATAGATACTGCTTATATACCCTGGCAAATTTCTTTTTGTTAGTTTCCGCTCTTAAGTCACGGGGCATTTCATTAAACAGTATTGGTAGTTTTCTCTTAAAGTTCTACCCCCGAAATAATTATTGATTTTAATTGTTTGAAATTTACCCGATGCCACACCACGGGTACAAATATCATATGGGATATATGACCTATGCTCCAGACTGCCATGGTTGTTCACGGCTATTAAGTATTTATGTTTTAAGTGTACTGGTAGGATTTTACAGATTTTAAATAGTTGTTTATAGTTATTTTTACATTTATTTTTGTTTTGTTTTCATGTTTGGTTGTCATGTTAAGGAACCGATTTTATTTAACAGAAAGGCCTACGTTCTATTTTACCTAATAATGGTGTCGATTCTGTTGTTCAAAATTACTAAACTTAACTAATTTGACAGGTCTAAAAGTCTTGTCTCAAATTAGTCTCAAAGTAGTTAAGTTTAGTAATTTTGAACAGCACAATTGGCACCAATGTCTAATTTAATAGTTTTTCTATGCTTAATTCGTAAATGTCTGCCACCTCATAACAAGGATGTCATTACACTTAAGTACTGACTTCAATAAATGTCAAGTTGGAAAAAAATACGATGTAAATTTCAAATTTTACTACGGTTACTACGGTTCTGATAATTATATCATGAATGGCCCCATGGAAAAGGCCCCATTTAAACTCCTTTTGGCTTTACGGGTAGTTTTGTAACAACCTGTATACATACATACATGTACATTTCATCACGCCAAGTCCCTTTCGGGGCAGGCATGGTATAGATGAGCCTTCACAACTCTTTACCTTTCCTTGCGTTCATCGATCTCTTCATGTGTAATATGTATTATATGTATGTATCTCTATTTATTAGCTATACCAGAATAAAAAAAACCGAACCGGGGGCCACCCCATGCTACGCCACTGATTCGTCAGATTCGTCTTGAACGTACATGTATTTTGCTTAAGCAGGTTTTTAGGGTTCTGTACCCGAAGGGTAACCAACGGAACCCTATTAGGCTATTACTAATACTTCAATGTCCGTTCGTCTGTCTGTCTGTCAGCGGGCTGTATCTCATGATCCGTAATAGGTAGACAGTAGAAATTTTCATAACCTGTGTATTTCTGTTGCAGCTATAACAACCAATAATACTTTTTTTGCTCTATCATAATAATGTAACAAGTAGACACTTAAAATGCCCATAGAGTGTGCATTGCTATAAAAACAGAGAAAATGGTTGCTATTTCAAACAGTACGGAACCCTCGGTGTGCAAGTCCAAATCGCAACTGGATTCTTTACTTGGCATACTTACTGAGACCACAGCCTTGTGCACACGCCAGCCTACCAGGGTTGGTGTATGTGACGTTATCAGTTCCACAGACGGGGTTGTACTCAGATGTGACGAGGCACGTTCGCATACATTCCCGGACGTTGGGCGCTACCGTGCTGCAAAATTACCATATTAATTCTTTTAGTGCCTGCGGTTTCATACGCGTGGAATTAATTTTGTGCAGAATTAAAAGGGATTTTTGTGGAGAAGCATATTTATTCAAAAATAAAAAAGCTTAAGTTACGCCCTGTAACATCAGCTATCTGCCAATGAAAGCCCCGTTAAAATCGGTTATTCCGTTTCGGAGATTAGCAACTAATATATGAACAGACAGACTGACAAAAAAAATACAAATAGTTTTTTTGTTATTTTGACATTACAAAGAGACACTACAATTTAATTTATTTGTATATTAGGTCCTTACATATGAAATTGGCGTTTTGTATGGGAGGAACAAAAAGTCGAATATTTTTTAATATAATATATTTAATTAATCAAAGTATGAACCATTATTTTCTATGCACTTTTGCCATCTCATAGGTAGTTCATTGATCCCTTTACTAAAAAAACCAGTCGTACGGGAATCAATAAAATCTTTGAAGGCGATTTGGACTGCCCCATCGGAGTTGAATTTTTTCCCTTGCAAGAAGTTATCCAAATTTCGAAAAAAATGGTAATCTGTTGGAGCAAGGTCCGGGGAGTACGGAGGATGTCTTAGACTTTCCAATTGAAGCTCTTCTAATTTAGTAGCCGTCTGTAGCGCAGTGTGTGGTCTAGCGTTGTCGTGAAGCAGCAGTGGCGTGGAGCGATTGACCAGCCTAGGTTGTTTAGCCGCTAGCTTTTCCATCATGGTTTGCAATTCCTGACAATAGACATCAGCCGTAATAGTCTGGCCAGATTTGAAAAAACTGTAATGAACAATACCGGCACTAGTCCACCAAACGCTTACAAGTAACTTTTTTGGGGTTAATTTTCGCTTGGGGCAGGATTTGGCTGGCTGGCCAGGATCTAACCATTGCGCTGAGCGCTTCCGATTATCGTAAAGAACCCATTTTTCATCACAGGTAATGATTCGGTTTAAAATACCTTCATTATTGTGCCGGTTTAGTAATGTAACGCAGCAGTCGACGCGCGTTTGCCGGTTTGTTTCACTCAATTCGTGAGGTACCCACCTTTCAAGCTTTTTAATCTTCCCAATTTGCTTCAAGTGAATTAAAACAGTTTTATCACTAACATTGCAGCCTGCAGCTAACTCGGACGTGGTTTGCGATGGATCCGCTTCCACAATAGCCTTCAACTCTTCATTATCAACTTGAGTCTCAGGCCGTCCACGGGGCTTGTTCTGCAGGTCGAAATTTCCAGAACGAAAACGTTGGAACCAAAAACGAACTGTGTTTTCTTTTGCAACACGACCGCCATACACATCATTCACCCTTCGAGTTGTTTCCGCAGCACTAGTGCCACGGCGGAACTCGTACTCGTAAATAATGCGATATTTAAGGTTTTCCATTTTGTAAAATGAGTGACGCAAACAGAAAAAAACAGAAGAAAAAAAACAAATGAATGACGATCATCGAAGCACAAATACATGAGTCTATAGCTGTACAAATTTGAATTTGGAATTCCTTACCAAAGAGGAGAAATTCGTGATTAAAGTGGCCAGTACGAAAAACGCCAATTTCATATGTAAGGACCTAATAGATTATCCCATCAAACACATAAATGTGAAATGAGAGCCAAGTTCAATATTAAGATATATGCCTTGGTTGTTGACTTCAACGACAAAAGTGGGTGTCAAGAGCAATGGTCAGTCCTGAAATTTATTTATAACACCATAAATATAATTTCTTCTTATAACGTAGGGTAATATATTGAAGCCTAAGGTCTGACTTGGCTAGTTCTAATAATATACGAATTATTAAGTACCAAACAGTCATGGAAGAGCCCTAAGTTTGATGGTTAGTTTCTACCAGTAAGGCAATTTATTGGAAGAATGCAATAAGATCAGCTTTAGAGCTTGCAAAGGCTATAATATAATTCGTATATTTGAACTAGCCAAGTCAGACCTTACGCTTCTATATATTAGCCAAAGTTATAAGAAGAATTTATATTTTAAGTTGTAATATAATATTTTATGTTGTTATAAATCAATTTCAGGACTAACCATTGAACATGGTACCCATTTACTTCTTTTGTCGTTGAAGGCATATATCACTTGGCTCTCATTTCCCATTTTTGTTAGTTATAAGTACTAAAACTGAAAAGTGTGTAAAAAATATAATTAAGGGTGATATTCTACTCGTTATATATTCACGTGCAGACCTTCCAATCCATATAAAGACCGGTTGTCATATTTTTTTATTGCAAATTTTTACATTAAATGCGCTATAACTAAGTGTTCCTAATAGAATAAATTAATTAAAAAATTGAAAAGTTTCTTAATTTTTTCCGTTGTATTTACCCAAATACCTATCTGGATACCAAATTTGAACTTTCTAGTCAGTCAGTCATCTGGAAATGGGTTATAGTTTTGATATTACACACGGTGCTGCTCGCCTAGCTTGAACTTGGCTTGACACGCTACCGCATGTCTAGATGTACATCATTCATAACTTACCTACTGGCTGGGGTGGGAGTAGTCGTCTGTTGTTGTTGTCCTTGTCCGGGGAATCGACCTTGTCCGGGCAATTGACCTTGTCCAGGGAATTGACCTTGTCCAGGGAATTGACCTTGTACGGGGAATTGACCAAGTCCAGGGAATCTAAATGATTCAGGAAATCGCCCTTGCCCGGACGTTTGTCCCTGACCTTGGAACAAAGGCCGTTGACCGGGTCGGTCCCAGCCGTATCTGTCTTCTAGGCTTTCTTCACTCTCTGACGTTTGTCTTTTGTGCCTCAAATTCATCCCCAAAGTCTGATTCACTACGAGAGCTGCAACCAATTAATTATACTATATAACGATTTCGTAAATAAACGGGTGCTACTGCTAAATACGGCAGTATATTTATTATCTACTCTGATCTACGGCTTAGTAAATGAACTTAACGAGAAGCGATAAAGATTTATTTTTAAAACTGACAATCTACATGTTGATTATTCTGTAGCACATTACTGATGCAATGTATAGTTGAAAACTTGATTTCTTGCGACCAAAACTTGTTTTGGTTCTAGGTAGTTCTTTAAAGTTTAAATACATATATTAAATTCTCCGAGTGTCAACATTTGTGTACCTACGACTTGTACGTAGTATATTAATTATCTACCTTAGAACATTGAACCTTGGAACATGTAATGTCTACTTCACCCAGTATTAAAAGTCTATAATAAGTTTACTCATTCGGGATTCCCGCAAGGTGTCAATATTCTCAGTGATATTTTCTCAACACATTCATTCCTGAGAGTCAGCAAAAAAATAATTGATAAATGTCACAGGTACTACACAACGCAAGGCAAGGCAAGGATGTAATAATTAGTAAATGAAGGTCATATTTGTGTCAGTCTCATTATCATTATACATTGTAGGTTTACTTCGTCTGAAGAGGTCTTGAGTAAGGTATCACTTTGTACATTCATGCAGTATTTTTAAATATATAAAACCTCCTAGTCGCGGATACTGAGAACGCTGCATTGTGAAGTTGAAGTTGCCTATTTGTTTTCCTATTTGGTACCGTTTATATGTAAGGTTTTTAAATTGCTATATTGCAATATAGCCATTATTGCGCTTATTGCACTTTATTAGTCTTTATCTAAAAGCGTTATGTACATGAATAATGAAATGACATGTGACATGTGTCACCGAATTTACGTGTTCATTTCAAAAGTGTTACATGTATTTATCATAGATATTCTCTTTACAGAACCAATCATGCGAAAATAATTATTAATCACTTCTATTTTGTTAACTTAAAAACATTGTACACGGGGCGCATATTCAAATATTTTAAAGAGCTTACACTTTTTTATTTCCCACACGAATATACTCGTATTAGGTATATTGTTTTAAAGCATATGCTTCGAGCAACAAAATGAGGCTTACCATAAAAAAACTTGATTTGATAAACACCTTATCTAAATTCTATAGGTATTTAAGCAGTAAAACAATTATAAAACCATTAAAAGTACATACGATCAAATTTGTTTGGGAAAGATATTCTCAAAACATTTCATAAGTATAATATAATAGGTAATATGTCAGACTTACCAATAACAACAAATGCGCAAAATTTTTCCATGATAAAGTTAATTTACGTTAATTAATTGAAAAAAAATAGATGTGTAGTACAGCTAGCTCGCAAGTCACCGTGTCACTGGTCGCCACTGGCTGCCGGTTTTGTTTATAAACTCTTGCGCATCTCGTTCTTGTCATACAGGGTAATGTGACATATTATTTTAACAGTATATGACTTAGATCTTGTCATACAGGGTAAAGTGACATATTATTTTCATAATATATTAACGTCCATAGAATAATAATTACTCACTTCGATTAGGGCTACCATCCGTCCGGATTTTTCCGGAAACCCAGCCTCTATCTGGTAACTATTATATCCGTGTATGTAAATACATACACGGATATAATAGTTACATAAAATATGTAACTTGTATTTTGTAAATACATTATTTACAAAGTACAAGTAAGGATTTAAGTATTCTATCAGTTGTCACTTGTCAGGTATTTTTAGTGTTTGAGCTTGGTAGCGATGCAGCGCTGAGTGATACACGTAGTAGGTACATATATGGTGTATAATATCTACTCTGAGGTGATACTATTCTCCCAGTTTTTTATTAATGTAAACTAATTGAGATGAATGCAAAGCGAAAAAAAATGCATTTTCGCATTAAATTTAAAAATATGTTGAATAAAACCAAACAAATAAGTTCTTCAAACATAAATTATAATTATTTTCTGTTACCTATTACCAATATTAATAACTCGGTAACAGGTAAACATTAGGCAAGCGCCTAGTGGGACGTCCGAGGTATAGGTGGAAGTTAGGAAGGACATCAACACCCTCAACAAAACCAATTGGGGCGAAGTGGCACAGGACAGAAGCGAGCGAGTGGCGGCTTTTGTTGTCGGAGATCAAGATCCGGTTTGGGTCGCTGATCCAGCGAAAGTAAGGTAGTTACAGGTAAACAGTAGTTAAATATACAATAATCCAGAATATTTATAAAATCTCTTTTTCTGACCACATTTGAATTTATTAATGTAACCCTACTGTTCTTTTATAATATTGACCACAGTTTGCACGTTTTCCTCTTTGTAATAGTAGATCAAGTAGTTAATAGAGCTTAATAAATTAATCAACAATTATAATTTAATAAATTATACTTCGGTACATATTTCCGTCCTTTAAAACTATCACAGAGTATTCTTAAATCAATCTACTAAGAACGATAATATAAATACTTATAATAAAACTGTAACAATTCTGTACAATGAAGATATTTTGAAAAATTATTTGAAATTTTGAAAGGGCTATATCCGATACTGAACCCAAAACTGTAGTTTTTTTTAGTTTTGTCTGTTTGTCTGTTTCTTGGGCGCGTATCACGCCGAAACTACTGAATGAATTCAAATGAAGCTTGGCACAATTTGAGCTTTATGATTAATGTATAAGGCTAATAAAAAGCCTAAGGCTATCTTGAGGCTTATTCACATCTAAGAACCGGGGAATACCAAACACTAAGTAGAAATGCGTCAGTGTATTAATGGTTTAAGCCTCTTAGTAAAGACCTATACACATATGCTTATATAATGTACATGCCTGAATATGATAAACGGCAACAAACATATTATAGTATTCTATATATATATAGGTCGCGGCACGAAACTCTAGCGCTGACCGTTATTGCGCAGAAGTAAAAAATAAGGTGTCTTGGCGGGGTACAGGGGTGAAGGGCGAGCGTGCGTTGCGCCGATTGGCTCTCCAGTCGTACTCCGTCCCCCGTGCCGATACGACGCTCCGCGCACTTCCAGTGTACAGTCGCGTTCTGAATTGTTTTGTTGTCATCGTTAATTTTTGTTGTTGTTTTTTGTTAAGTTTGTTTTGTTGATTTGTTTGTTGTGTTTGTTAGTTTATTCACTGTTTGATTAAGTTTGAACAGTTTTTAAACAGTGAAAATGCCGAGGCCGAGAAGGAATACTGTTTTGAAAAGACAGGCACGGAAAATGGTGTTTGACGTGCATTGTTTTCTGAAAAGGGAATCGAATGATTTCATTAATTCCCTGAAACAAATTCAAAGTGAAATTGGCGAAGCTGCGAGTATTTTACTCGATTCTGACCGCAGCACTGTAGATATAAGTGA
Source organism: Falcaria lacertinaria (assembly GCA_951449985.1). Taxonomy (NCBI): domain Eukaryota; kingdom Metazoa; phylum Arthropoda; class Insecta; order Lepidoptera; family Drepanidae; genus Falcaria; species Falcaria lacertinaria. Next base: position 7,248,986 of record OX602118.1, on the reverse strand, counting down.
AATAAAACAAACTGCAGAAGTTATTCAGGCGGGAAATATAAAATTAAATAGTATAATTAGTGACTTACAGAAAATTCAGAAAAGGACAGCTGAATCTACAAAGACGTCCATAGCAACGGTAAGGAAAATCTCCACTGAAGCCAATAATTCCGACTTATTATCAGTATTTAGAACACCAGGCAAAAAACGCTCCAGATCAAAACCGGTCACAGATATTGATAACTTTGATCAAGGATTAATAAAGAGGTGCATACATAACTTTCATAGGACAAATAATGAACTTCCCACCGTCGGAAAGTTGAGAAAGAAGCTAGAGGAAGATATAAATTTCAAAGGCTCAGAACGAAGTCTTCGACGAATAATTAAGAGTTTAGGGTTTCGGTGGAAAAATACTGAAAACAATCGAAAAGTACTGATTGAAAGTTCAAATATACGTTTACTACGTATCGAATACTTACGCAAAATAAAACAATATCGCCAAGAGGGAAGGCCCATCGTATATACAGATGAATCTTACGTAGATTCATCGCACTCTGCTCCAAAAGCCTGGACCGATGGTACTACAAAAGGTCTCAAAAAACCTATCTCCAAAGGACAGCGGGTGGTCATTGTCCACGCAGGATCAGAGGCTGGGTTCATACCGAACGCACTGTTAACTTTTAAAGCTGGTGCGAAATCAGGCGACTACCACGACAATATGAACTACGACAACTACGAAAAATGGCTGAGGACACAGTTATTGCCGAACTTACCGCCTAATTCTGTCGTGGTAGTCGACAACGCATCATACCATAATAAACAATGGGACCTTGCACCCACTTCTAATTCCAAAAAAGCTGACATGCAGGGTTGGCTTACTGAAAAGGGCATACAATATGAGGAAACTCTACTAAAACCTCAACTATACAATTTAATACGGGCTAACAAAGATAGATTTAAAACATTTTCAATTGACAGGATACTAGCAGAGCAAGGACATCAAGTGCTAAGACTGCCACCATACCACCCAGATCTAAATCCAATCGAAATGGCATGGTCTGACATAAAGCAATATGTAGGCAGTAAAAATGTGAAGTGGAGTGTTGCTAAATGTATAGAACTAATTCAAGAAAAAGTTTTGCTGATGGGTGCTTGGGATTGGGGAAAGTTATGCCAAAAGGTAAAGGACATAGAAGAGCAATATGTCAAGAGTGACCATGTCGTGGATTTGGTTACAGAAGAATTCATCATTCGCGTTGATGGTGACAGTTCAGAGGATAGCCTTGGTGAGTCTGATGACGATGACGCTGTTAGTGCCGACGACCGAAGCAGCCCTGAGCCGGGGCCCTCAGTAAGCAAAAGGCCCTGTTGGGATACTATTGAAGGTGTAAGACCATTGTCTGATTCGGACTAGATATCGGAAAGGAGAATGCGGTGTCTGATGTCCACACCCTGCCGAACTCGCAGGTTTCTTCTATCCTGAGAAGAAACTTCAGTAGGTTCTTATGTAATTCGGACTTAATATAATTTTTTTTATTATTTGGTATTTAATATAAAAATTTACAAATCCGATAGTGTATTTATTTTTCTACTCCCCATAAACTTGTTAAAAATTATATTGTAGGTAACATGAAGTAATATTTGCGTGCGTGACAGTACCCATACGCAGTTAAGTTCCACATTTTGTTCACCGCTAGACTTACTATTTGACTTTACATTAAAACATTATTTTGCTGTTTTTAACTAAGCAATTAAATTACTAATTTGTATTGCGTGCGCGATGGTACCCATGCGCAGCTATCCCCTCCACGTTTCGCTCAGCGCTAGAGTTTCGTGCCGCGACCTGTACCTTATATTTGGATTTTCCGGACAAGTACAGAATATTGTACTGCGACTTAATTTAACACCTTCTTTGAGCGTTTTTATCGTGACAAATGATTCAGCATGACCAATCATGAATATTTTTCTGAGATCTACTTAAGCCGTACAAAAAGATACAGCCATATACCACATACCTATAAAACTGCAAAATAATAAGAGCATATTACGTAAATCCATATACTTTTAATGTGATACTTCTTGCTTCTTGCAGAACAAAATATCCGAGCGCTGCTAATGAGCCATGCACGTGCAACCAGCCAGTCGCGGAACGGATAACTCTAGACTAGTTCACACGAATTCGAATACCTACATAAATCAAATAGAAAATAACTCCAAAAAACTAAATTGCGAGACGATAAACGCTCAGCTGAAAACACACCAAAGCACCCTTACGGTAGGTTCCTGGACAAAATATCATGACGAATGTTTCAATAAAAGCAATGAGAATGCCTTGATAATATGAACGACAAAGCAATCACAGTCGACTAGTTTCAACTATTAGAACGACAGCAGGAGATTAAGGCTTATTTAAGTCTCAAATTTGTAGCCAAAAAATGTATTGAAGAGTAATAAGAGACCACGTAAGGGCCAATTCTCTTGTTCATCAATACATTAGACTAAATTATGCTAAATTTAGTTACCTTTGCTGTGCAATATGGATCAGTTATGTCAAAATAAAAATAAGTCCTGTCAAAATGATGTATATTCTAGTTTAAATTTAAGACAGATAAATCTTCGTATTTTCACCACAGTTAGTAGTAGTAAAAATAAAGTGGCAACCCAAACTGTTATTGAATGTAAATAAACACAGCCTTATGGGTTTGTCATCACTAAATATGTAACATTATCTGAGGTCACACGAAATCATTGCAAAGATAGCCCCAGACACAAGTACATACCTACACATTTCTGGATGATAAGCGTTCGGCCAATGATACGACTCTGGCAAATTAAATCTGTGTCTTCAAAATGCAACAATTAAAAATAATTACTCATTTAATGGCAACGCAAAAAGTATTTCATTTCGTAAATTGACAATAGCATCTAGGTAGTCTTTGAATGATTACTAGCTCGCTATGCTTGCTTAGTCCTTAATCTATACATATAAATCTGCTTTGTCCTGAATGATCAACGCACATCCTAAGCCGCTGATCGTAGAGACCTGAATCTTGGAGGGTGTGTTCTTTGTAGGACGTAGGCATCCCATAACAAAGGATTTTTTGAAATGCTACCCCTAAGGCGGTAAAATAATTAAATTAGTACTATGTTATCTTCTGTTTGTGAACCGATCTCTTTCTTTTCCTTGTTTCGTATCGAAACAGTTTTTTCTTTCTTTACCATATTGAAGCGTGGTTAGTCATAGCCTGAGTATAGCTTCAGTTATTTAAGGAGTCATTTAATTTGATTTGAATGAACTGACACATTCACAGACCAAACCATAGGACCAAGCGGCTAATCAATGAGTGACAAAGGGATGAAATATCACAATTTGTAAGAAAACTCTTATTTCGGATGTCGATCTATGTCAAAGTAATGAAACACGAGTTTACGAAAATAAAACCTTAAACAAACAAAACAAACAAACGGGCTTAGATGTTTTTCTTTCAATAAAAAGTGATTTTGGAAAATAGCTTACTTAAATAGGAATAGATAAACCATGCGGCTCCGTAGCAGTTAGGTATCAGATCAAAAATATGACGCTTTATGTAAAAAAAAATTATAACGGCAGAGTACAAAGAACACTAACTAATAAAAATTACGACTTCATCTAATTAATTATTTTAAACATAATTATGTTATTCAGACATATCTTACGGTAAGTACATTACCCTATTATGTACACTCACATTTTGTTCGGTGTAGTCGGTTAATAAAATGACAACAATACTCATCGGGCGTACCTTTATCTGTAGCGAAAGAATACTCGGTCTCATTTGAAAGTTGGTGTTTGTTATCGGCGGTTCGTCCTCCGGGCGCGCAGAGGTTATCGCTGCCTCAACCACAAGTCGCACCCCCCCTTCCATCCTGGACCACGCTCCACGCTCCAAGCGCTTCTGATGCACCAGTGAACAGATAATACTACTGCCACACACATGTTTATTAAGAGCACTATTCAAATTTCACAATCAGACACGACGATCTTGTAAATAAATACAAGTTCTACAATACTTTCCATAATTGAAGCCAACCTTTTGTGAGTGACACGTTCGTGGTGCGGTTTCAGTATTTGGACACAATTAGGTGGAAATGTTAAGCGGGAAGGTCCTCCTGTGCGTGTTTTTAGTTGCTGGTAAGCATTTTCATTTATTTTTATTATTATTATAAGTTGTACTACTTAGTAAGAAAAACGGCTAGTAATAAGACAACTAATTAACTCGATCTCTTAAATATTTCGTGACACATGGCGACTGGCGACAGTCATTATTAAATAGACACCTACCTACACTAAATTACTTCCAAGATAAAACTTTTGGACACTTTTTGCTTAAATTCACGTAAAAGTAAAAGAATTACCAACGTTCCAGTGTAAACGAGCGGGTAAATTATCCGAGACGAATTTTATTGAAATAATTCGTTCGTATCCAGAACAATACGTTAGAATTAATGTGCTTTTGAAATACACCCGTCTCACATGGGCCATAGTGAAGCGTCTTTGTTCACGAACCATTCGCAAGGAGTGGGCACCAGATGTTAGGATGTTCGTTAGGACATGAGACCGTTTGGTGACTTGATCTGTGGGTTATCAGGCACACGCCCACTCCACTTCTGTTTATTATTAGCTGGTGATTGATTGCAGGATAGACATACGGTCGTCATTGCACGCAGATGCGATAGCGTCGTGGTTCATTTCCATTATACGTAAATACAGAGAATTGTGATTCGATTGCATTACCAAGAATTCTGGTGCATTTTGCTCTAATGTACAGCATATTTTATACCACTAAGGTGGCGTAGCCTATAGCTAGCAATACCAGGAATATCACAAACGAGTTACCAACCCTGTTGTAGATGACTACTACTACTTACTGTATTAGCCCAGCGTACCCTCGTCGAGCACTGGCAACTTTACTTACTACAGAAAAACAGGACTACATCAGAGTAGTGTTATTTCACTGCGGTATTCTGTAAGGTGGAGGTACTGTCCCCAGTCGACCATTATAACACTTAGGCCATTATCTTCCTTCTGTCCTTATCCCATGTCATTTGTGGTCGGCGGTATATATTTTATCTCATTTATTCATTCCTATGAGCCGTGTTCTCTGTATTTGCTTCCTTTATATGTGAAAGATGACATATCCGTGTATCCATCTAGGTACTTACTTACATTCATACAATAAATTATTCTTGTAACGCTATCCTCGAATCATCAATCATGCCTCCATTTATCTTTTCAGTCACTAGTGCGGTGTTACTTTCTATAAGAAAAAATATCATTAAGACTTTAGATTCATCTCGAGGTTCCTATCTATTTTAGACAAAATATGCTTTATAACATCCTAATATTCGTTTTGAATTCGCCCTTCGCACGTCTCGTCACGTTTCTTGGGAAAGGTTTAGTTTCTTCGGTGCGCGCGCATCTGCTGATATAGATTGATTGTCTATGGATGTAACAATGTTAACTGCTAAGTACTGGTACATTACAGTTTCCTCATGTATCTTCCATCCATGCCTCAGTGGGGACTGTCAATCCGACTGGGGTAGACTTCCACTCCACGTCTGTCTTTTCTGTGCAAAATTTAAATATATGGACTTCCAAATACCTAATATATCGGTTCAAGAAATATTCCTGAGACTCCCACGCGGCCACGGTGTCACTCACTACCTGTAAGGTAAAGTTTGTATGTAATTTTATTGTATGGGCTTTTAATAAATATTAGTAGCGTAGTATATTATCTACTCTAAGGTAGTAGGTAGTTCTTGTGTACTCTGAATTTGTCCTATACTAACGCAGATTTTTTATGCTACACTGATTCATTTATTTCGACTGCTTTAACCTAAGTTTTATTCTATTACCTAAGCTATAACTATTTTGTTCTAACATTCAACTTTTACAAATCAATTGCATGTAGTTGATATGATGTAGGTTTGGAGGTGTTAAAATATTTTTGATCGAAAGTTTGTTCGCTTGAACTAACATCAGTTACAGCTGATCTTGAATCAAAATGTACTTACTACCTATGCCTGAAACTTGAATTCTACACGCCCAATCCTTTTTCGGGTAAGCAGAGAGTACAGAACGTCATTTAACTGAAATACAGTAACGTTTTCAAACTCAAACTCAATAATATATTTATTTGACTAGACTTTACAGGCAAGCACTTTCTAATCGTCAGAATCTACCACCGGATTCGGAAGGTCGGTTTTGCTGAGAAGAATCCGGCAAGAATCTCAGCAATTACTCTTTTAAAAACCAAAAGAATTACATAAAGTTTACATTTCAAATACTAACTTTACATGGATACCTATTTCTCAAAATAATATATAAAAACAATTCATAACACTAAACAATAATATTAACACATAGACATGTATATAACGCTTGAAATTAAGATGTAAGCTAGCAGTTAATCAAAAAAGGCTTAATGACCAGCCTCCACAAGCAGCACCTGTACACAAGTATGATGCGAATGCAGCCATCGCCCTCTTCAACCATTATTGAGAGAAGTGAGCGACCCGTCTTCCGGACGCCGTCGCAAGCAAAGGCATTTTAGTGAGCATGACATGCTCAAGCCCATCCAAGCAAGCAAGAGAACAGCAATTATTTAATTTAACATAGTTAACTAAATCCAAGCAGCAACCCATGTCAAATGGATTATCCTTAGATTATGTATCCGGCGTGACGTTAGTCCAAACATCATCGTCACATAGGAACTCATTAATAGTACAATAACCCTTTTTCAGAAGCACTGATTTCACAGAATCTTTAAATATATTTAAGGGCAAATTAGCGACACAAGGAGCTACTTTATTATAATATCGTATACATTGGCCTAAAATTTGGCGTTTGGATGTTTCTGTAGTGTGTAGCATCAGCTTAATCCTATAAGCACGTACTTCCATATTCATAGTCCTTGTAGGTACTAACACGTAGTATTAGGTATATAAGCTAACACCTATGAACTATTGGGACGATTCATCGTGTAGCCAATAGCCATTACAAGACAACCTGCTCCAGTGTCTTATTTGACCACCCTACTTGGACCCCCCGCGTGACACACCACATTCATCTTCTTTATCTTTATCTAATAACGTTATTTGACATACCTAACAATTAAATATACAAATTAATTGTGTCAATAGTTAACACCAGTATGAAACGTGGGAACGGCGTGATTGGATATCGTAATATCCTGATGATTCACAGTGTATTGAGGAAGTGTCCGTATATTATAATTATCTGCCTGCTTTTCTGAAAACGAGGCCGTTTCATAGTCAATAAAATGTCGGTTAAATACGATCTGTGTGGTCGCATTGCGAAATCATTCTTCTTTTGCTTAATATTGCACTTAAGAATTAGTATGGTGAAGAGTAAGCCGTTAATCCAAGCAATGCAATATAATCTAAAAACAAACAAATACAAGTAGGTAACTATGGTTATCTTATCTTTTAACATGATCAGCTGTGTGATCAGATCAAATCCTACGAAATAATTCAAGTCCTAGGTCATTGAAACTGGTTGAGCCTTTTAAAACCCGTCCGTGAATCAAACACATAAAATTCAATTGACTTAAATTGCTAGCGAATTGGAAAAAGACAGTTATTTTGAAATCATAGGCACTGACGTTTTTATTTTAAAAGTATGTATGCGATATATATTATGTTTCATTAGTATCAACGAAAAAGCGATAGTTAACGCAGTATTATCAATTAACCTTTGAGGGTCGGAGGAAACCCTAAAGTTACCAGTTATATGTTTGTGTTATCACCATGGCGGCGTGGTCACTGCGTAGTTTATTGTGCGTAGTTAATTTCAACTGATTGCGACACCCCGCTCCGGTATTTTCCCTTACAAATTATAAATTTTACACTTTAGCTGCCCTCAGCAATGCTATTCTGAATAAACGGCGACTAAAATTCAATCGTGTAATGATATAAATCCTGTTTTTTTATTACAGTTGTCCAAATTATATCACGAGCGTATAAGATACATTGGAATATTTTAAAGTAATATTGTGGATGTATTGTTTTGTGTTCTATGGCGTTCGCTCATAACGATCGTTTAACAGCATCAGATTGACGGAAACAGCGGCGCATCCCGTTGCAATCTTTTAAGTGATATAGCAGATGACATTAATAGGGAAGATGGCATGCAAACACCATTTCGGAGGCATATTTTATGAGGATGAGCGTTACATAGAGCGAATGCATCGGTATATTTCATAATACCTAATATTTTAATTGTTTGTAGGTATTTTTCACAACTTATCTTATGGAAAAGATTTTTGAGTTTTACCTTCAGTACTCTTACTCTTGTTGAGTGAGACTGTTTCATTGAGACTACATGTCCGTGGGGATAACAAATATGATTTAGGTATATGTAGTCGGTTCATCAGTAACCTATTTGATAAATAATTACAGGCTTGAAGTACCTATATGTATTTAATTCATTATGGAAAATACAATCAAAATTTCAGTTATTTTTCCATTTTGATGACATTATTCTCAATCTTTACCTTAGAATTAGTACTACATAGGTTTCCTACAGTTTCCCCAGAAAAAATAATTCTTCCTTACTTCGAGTTATAAAATAAATAAATGGTTTATATGACTTACAGCTATAAAATCAATAACAATAAAGCCAATGATATAATATTTACTAATACTTAATATTAGGTATGATGTTAGTTGTTTATTCGAATGCAGTGATTCAATGCAACGAGAAGGGGCGTGTGCATGTTTGTTTACTTACACAGATGCGTAGTAACGATGAGATCACGAGGGAAGATTAGGAGAATCAATAGCGCTGATTGCATTGGCTAGAGTCGGGGCTAATGTCACACAGTCATCTCCAACAAAACAATAATGGAATAAAACAAGATACAATTAAGCTACGTTTATGTATGTGATGCCCCCGTTAGATATCACGCTCTATCGGGTGTATGCGAGGCGCGGGCTCAGTGTTGTGTTAAGATTTGCGTGTGTGTGTCTATCGAATCCCAGTGGACGTTTGGCTCCACGGATAAGGTCGGCCTTATCACCGCTTCTAAGGTTCAAATGTAATCATAACATTAACAATTATGAATTGACAACTTGTATTCTTTACTGACAATGATTCGGCCTGAGCTAATAATAATTTATTCGTCAATTCTGTTTGCATTGTATTTGCTGTAAATAAAATTATTATGAAAAGCCCGAATTGCGAAGATACAGTTGCATAGATATGCTAATAATACTAACCTTTTCCACGTAAATTTGAAAAAATATACTATATACCCTATGTTACTCGGTGATAATACAGATTTCAACAGGTGAAAAAAGGTAAAAGCCGGCCCAGTGGATTTTAAGATTGTTAATTAAAAACATACAAATATTTTCTATTTATAATATTAATATACGAATAGTGATAGATATAGACTTTTTTTAAATGTTCTACTCCTTCTCAAAAAATTTACCCTTATTTAATCTGTCTGGCACACAATAAATAAAACGCAAGGCCAATCTTTTCATACTAGAGCGAGCTTAAGTTATTATTCTGAGTAGTAGACCAACCAGCTGAGCCGAGTTGGAATGTGTAGGTGAAATAAAAAAAAATACTCTAGCCAGCCAATAGTATTTGCGACTGACTTTTTTATTTTCCGTTGAGTTTAACAAGTTGCAACGCACCGGTTTAACTTCTCCACAGGCGGCAAGAACACTAAAATTTATAATAATTATATTATGACCACATGGGGCCGATGCGATGTGTGGTGGACAGTAACGTCTTCATTTTATTTTTATATTTCCTTTCCTTTATTTCTTTACGTAATTTTTTTTGGCTGTTTTCTATACTTTATCTAAGCTATCGAAGATCAATAGATGGTCCCTAAGTCCCTAATGAATAATGAGTCCAGTCCTTCGTCTGTTTTATCACGAGCGTATGTAATTTGTGGGTTTCAGATTTCAGAATACGACCACTCAGGTGATGTATGATAATTACTTAATGCTCCTTACTTCCATGAGTAGTATTGTAACTTTAATTTGTGATGTACCTATTTGTTAAAATAATAATAATAATAAAGGTATCTTCACGCCTTCCCACAAGGGTCCCCGAAGGGGTAGGAAGAGGTGTTACAGCACCCTCTTTCCAACGAAGATAATTGGGTGCCAACTTGACAGCTGGTGAGTCCATCGCCGTCTCATAGGCATACGTCCTTGAATTTCTTCTCTGACGTTTGCAAGTTTCCCCACGATGTTTTCCTTCACCGTAAAGCGTTGTGTGTCTAATCACTGCACCACTTAGAAAAACGTTGGTACAGACCAGCGGGATTCGAACTTGCGTCGTTAGAATAGCAGACAACGCTTCATAGAACATTTTGTGATCATAGTGCATATGAGTTTTGGACACATCATATTTTCTGCTTCCAGCATGGCACGAGGTACAGTCAGCGAGTCTGCCGTTCATGCCGTCCATCGTGGGCGACTCGAACGAGATGGGCGAAGCTACGGAGATGCGGGTGCCGGCTGAGGTGATGCGAGCCCGCGTGCGCGAGGGCGTGCCCCCGCCGCTGTGCGCCGGGCGCTGCGCTGCCCCGCCCGCCGGGCCCGTGTGTGCCTTCGACGCAGCCGGCACAGCCCGCACCTTCGCCACGCTATGCGAGCTCGAAGCCGTTTCGTGTCGCGAGAGCACATGTATGCTTTTTTTTTTAGTTTGACTCTCGTAGCATGAGTGTACTTAACCGGACAAAGGCGAGACAGGATCACTCATTTTATTAATAAGTAAAACATTTTGTATCACACATATTATTAGCTATATCCGGCTATATACGATGGATGTAGTATACAAATCTTCGAAAACAAACCTTTCTGTCTAAATGTATTGAAATCACTAAAAGCTCGTCAATACTATAAAACAAATTCTATAATAATAAAAATAACAATTCACAAACAGAATATGAAATGATGAAGCTAAATAACAAATTGCAATTTAGTAACTGGGCAACTTAAGGTATAAGGAAAAGTAGAGACACTTTGTATGAGTTGTATTATAAGAAATCTCATACAACTAATGAAGAGTTTTATAGTTACGTGAGAAAATATTCTAAATTATTTAAAACTGTTTGTCAAATAGCTAAATCAAAATATATAAGTAATAAAATAAGTAATTCCGATGATAAAATAAAAACGGGTTGGAAAGTTATTAATAGTGAAACCGGGAAAGAATGGAATTAAAGAAAAAGTAAGCACACTTAAAATTAACGAGAATCTTGTGTCGGATAAGTTAGACGTCGCAGCAGCTTTTGAGAGCTACTTTGCCAATATTCCGTCCGAAATTACAAAAAACCTTAGCTCGTGTGCAAATACAGCCGAAGGTTTACTTAAGAAATCGGTTAATAAAATTATTCCAGAGTTTCTTTCGACATGTAAATGCAAATGATATTATCAAAACATTTAAAACACTCAAAATTAAAAACACGGAAGATTTATGGGGACTTTCGATTAAAGTTATTCAAGCAATTCTACCAACGATTGCTCCTATACTGGCAACCATTTTTAATAATTGCATTGATCAAGGAATATTTCCTGATTTAATGAAATATAGTAAAATAATACCACGGCGGGATCTAGAGAAAACCCTTCTGATTATAGACCAGTATCAATACTGCCGGCTTTGAGTAAAATATTTGAGAAAATTATGATAATCAAATGTTAGGTCACTTTAATGCGCATAATATATTACATGGAGACCAATTCGGTTTTACTACCTGCTGTTATCTACAAATGACGCGGCGGCAAAATTACTGAAATATATATTTGTAGCATGGGAAAGTTCACATAATGCCCTAGGTGTATTTTGCGACCTATCTAAAGCATTTGATTGCGTTGAACATAGTACGCTACTGCTCAAACTAAAATATTATGGTATCCGCGGAAATGCCCTTGATCTTGTAGCCTCATATTTGTCCGGTCGTCAGCAAAAAGTCGGTGTCGGAGGCATAACTTCCAAAGGCACATAATTGAAAATGGGAGTTCCGCAGGGTTCAATATTAGGTCCTTTCTTATTTTTGGCATACATAAATGATCTCCCACTTGTAGTGGATAATATCTGTGACATAGTCTTATTCGCGGATGACCCGTCTCTGGTATTTAGAGTGAGCAGAAAAGTCAAAGAAATGATAAGTCTAAATGAAACGCTAGCATCCGTTTCTAAATGTTTTGATGCCAATAACCTAGTTTTAAATTCAAAAAAGACAAAATGTATACGGTTTTCTCCTCCAAACTCATCGCAGGTAGACACGAATGTACAATTGGATGGCAGAAAACTTGATTTAGTTGATAACACATTTTTCTAGGTCTAACACTAGATGCAAAATTGCAGTGGGGCTCTCACATTGAGACCTTGTCAAAGGAACTTAGTTCAGCTGCGTTTGCCATTAGGAAAGGCAGACAATTGACAGATATTGATACTGTAAAATTAGTTTACTACGGATATTTCCACAGCCTCATGTCTTATGGCGTGTTATTATGGGGATCTGCGGCGGATCTGGATACAATATTCATTCTACAGAAAAGGGCAATCAGGGCAATTTTTGCAATGGGTCCCCAAGAATCGTTAAGAGAATTGTTTAAGAAAATTAATATTTTCACGTTACCGGCTTTTTACATCTTTGAGAACTTGTTTTTTATAAAAAAGAACATTAGAAGTTTTCAGCTAAATTCAGACAACCATAATATTTATACAAGAAACAGAAACAAAATTGTGGCTCCTAGGTTTAGACTAACATAAGTAAATAAATCATTTATGGGAAACTGCGTCCGTTTTTACAATAAAATTCCACAATCTATTACCGAATTTAATTACGATAAGTTTAAGACTCATGTCAAAAGAGTTTTCATAAATAAAGCCTATTATAAAATTAATGATTATGTAAATGATGAATATGCTTGAAATATATAGACTCACTCTGCACAAGTGGCTCCCCGCTCCTGGTAATTCTAATAGTTTAAAATATGTTTTTCATGAAAGCAGTGACAAAACCAACTTGGTTTCATTTTGATATTTGTAATTTCATACCATTGTCTAGAAGAATTTTGTTACAAATTGTTATATAATGATTGTTACATGAAACAAAAAGACAGAGCACTGAGTTTCTTGCCGGTTCTTCTCAGGTGGCTTTTTTTCCGAACCGGTGTTAATTTAGACCTTCATAAGAGCCTTATTAGGGCCTAAACTGAATAAATGATTTTTGATTTGATTTGATTTGATTTGAAATGGTTACTTGACATAGCATTTTTGTGTGTATAATTTAAAACTTAAAAAATCATTTCAAAAAATCTTTTACCGGTAGCATGCTATATTATTTTGAGTAACAAGGGTCATATATTACACATATTTCTATGTATATTGTTACACGGGCGAAGTCGCCGTGAAAATGCTAGTAATTAAATATTGTGTTATAATTACATACAGTCCGGCAAGAATTTAAACATCGCACCTCTCGCCATCGACGAGATCATTACCACCCTCAGATAAAATAAAAAACATTATCACCCATTTAAAACAAAACTGGTCTTGAACTGGGCGTTTCCTTAGAATCGTCAGAATAGGCAACTATAAGTTATGTTAAATAATAAAGTAGAAACAGTAATTTAAATTATTGAAGTTTAATATAGGTTTGACTCACCTCAAACTCGCCGTGGAAAGCCAGCAGTAACCGCAAAAATATCCGGTCGCAGCATTTTATCCTAATAAATATTTATAACGGTTACATGTATAAGGATAATACATTGACCTGGATAATAATTTGTTCGACAAAACATAATGTTTATTGAAATTGATGATGTTTGAAATAATACGTGTATGTGTTGTTACAATAAATGCCGCTTGCACCCGAAAAAGGGTATTTTGAGGGAAAAATGGGACGTCAGGCAGATACAAAACTTTATACACGTATGGGCATACACAAAGGAAGGGACGTAACAGCGGTGGCATAGAGGGGCATGACGGTATTAGAGACCGTCATGTCGTTTGCCGTCACGGCGTACGAGTCGGTTTTGCTGCTAAGGCGCACCAAATGGCGAATATAAATGTTTCACATCAAAAACTGAATATCATGATCATAGACTGATGACAGTACCGGGGATGCTTATTACACGGGCCGTGCAAACATCCCTCGTTCCGTGGTAGAGGAAAGCCGCGAACGACTTGTGTCCGAAATCGAGAGTACACTAAGAAGTGTCTCCGAATGGGGTCGACTTAACCTAGTCCACTTCAACCCCACTAAGACACAAGTCTGCGCGTTCACCGCTAAGAAAACTCCATTTGCTGTAACTCCACAATTCCTGAACACGTCCGTCAACATCTCGAAGAGCATTGGGATCCTTGGCGTCGACATTTCTAGTGACGTTCAGTTCCGTAGTCATTTGGAAGACAAGGCCAAGCTGGCATCCAAAAAGCTCGGTGTGCTCAATAGGGCGAAGCAGTACTTCACATCGGGGCAAAGACTGCAACTTTACAAGTCGCAAGTCCGACCCCATATGGAGTACTGCTGTCATCTGTGGGCGGGGGCACCTGGATGCCAGCTTGCGCCTTTTGACTCGGTTCAAAGGCGCGCTGTAAGAATTGTCGACGATCCCAAGCTCTCAAGCGGCTTAGAACCACTAAGTCTTAGGAGAGATTTTGCCTCCCTGTGTGTGTTCTACCGCTTGTATAACGGACAGTGTTCCGAGGAATTGTTTGACATGATGCCCACGGCAACATTTTACCATCGCACTTCTCGCCACCGGCGGGGAATTCATCCCCACAAGTTGGAACCAAAATGGTCCCGAACTGCGCGGTTCCAAAAGAGCTTCCTCCCGCGCACAATTAAACTGTGGAATGAACTCCCCGCCGTGGTTTTCCCAAAGGAGTACAGCATGGGGTTCTTCAAGAAGGGTGTGAAGAGATTTTTGAAGGGTCGGCAACGCGCGAGCGATACCCCTGGTGTTGCAAGCGTCCATAGGCTGCGGTAACCGCTTACCATCAGGCGGGCCGTATGCTTGTTTGCCACCTTAGTGGTATAAAAAAAAATAAAAAAAATAGACATATTATACCATGAAACTGATCTAAGGTTTCTTTTCAGACTACGCGATCACGAGCCTCGGAGAGTGTTGATGCATCGGGGATATGGCTGCTGTACCAAAATGTGTTTTACATCACCTTAGAATAAGCCTCACTTTATGTACTGCTAATTTTTTTTTTCATACCAGTCACCAAGATTTGCAAATGCCAAGAGCTTAAAGTACCAAATCAATAATTAATTATTTAATAATTGATCAAATTATTGGAAATGTTAAATCATTACCGTGCTGATAATATGATAGTACCTTCGATGATAGGTACCATTTTTTTTAAATACATTTTAATTTAAATACTTATAATATTAACTATATGTATGATGTTCTTCTATTAGCCTCAGATAAGATAATTGGTGACTTTATATTCCTCTTCAACACAAGACTTTGGTTGAATAGTTCCTAAAATTCTAAATTTTTAGATATCCTTTTATACGTAAGTAGATTTAAAATTAACGCCAAAGTCACGTTCAAAATAAATAAGGTCCTAGTAATTGTCTAGTTGTAAGTGCAGATGTTTCTTAAGATACTTCTATTTATTGTACAAAGTACAGAATGTATGAATGTATGGTGATCGTTGTTGCGATCCCAAGTTGCATTTTCACTTTACGCAAAATTTAGTTCAATAAAGCTTTCATAAAGTATGCATTGGCTTTTAATTTTTCAATAACTACTATAATTACAAAAGCAAAAGAGGTGTACAAGGCTAGAATGAAATGACACTCTAGTTACCCGGGAAAGAATTTCGCGTGATGATATTTACTATGTATGCAGCGTTGCCATCTCTAAAAATGGAAAAGTCAGACTAACCTACCTGTCAAAAATGCCAGACTTTTGGATCCCAAAGCCGGGCATTAAGAAAATTAAGGATTTTTGACAAAAAATATCGAATAAAACACGTATAAAGACGGACGAAAAAAGATTTTGACAAAAAAAAGGACATACTTATAACAGGTCGCACCAATGTCTCATTGTTTACAACAAACCATACTCGTTTATCGTCTATCTAAAATATGACGTTATTTTATTTTCCTACATGCACTAGGAGGGCTAAAAAACTCTAAAATATGATTGCGTTGATTGTTACAGCCTCTACAAACAACACTAAGCAGTGCAAATCATTAAACGATACAGTTTAAAGGCGACAAGCAGTCTACTTAGATAATTGTTATTACGCGCTTATATTCAATAGGCAAATTATTAGATAAAATATCGATCTAGGTTATAGGATATGAACTTACGTCAATAACTTATAATCTCATTGCCAGCTGCAAGATACGTTAAGTCCAACATATTATGTTGACGAATGTTTTTATCCTGCCTGAGATCATTGGGCTGAAATCTGAACAAATTTGATTTAATGAACAATGAAAATCCAAAATTAAGCACGCTCTCTAATCTCTTCTCTTTTTGAAAATTGTGTAATATAAAACTATTTTGAATTTCGAATCTTTACTGCAAATATTTTTTAATGTGGTCAATTCTAAAAAATCTCTTCCTCCGGCTGCGTCTATGATGAACTTCACAGACTATAATAGCGTGAATTTTATGTGACATTTATATTTGAATATAGGTATTCGATTTTCAACTGAAATAGTCCTAACCGCAAGCAAATAAAGCGCGTTTGTATTCTCTTGGAGTAAAGCAACTTTTAGTTTGACAGCTTGTGATCTTACAGCCAAATTAATTTGTTCTTATTATTTTATATTTAGTATACAGTTAAATCTATTAATATCCTTGCCGCTCTGTTGCTTCTTCGTTTCGTTTTTGTCATATGTTTTATTTCGTATTCTTCGCAATGATGTTTTATTTGTAAGCGAGAAGGTTCACACCATTTATTTTTTCCTCGTGCTTTTACTAATGCTATATGGGGATATGGCTAATAAGACAACATATTACTTGTAAAATACTTTATTTACTTGATAAACAAGACACGGTTCAGCGGCCATAGAGACTTTAAGCTACACAAGTTACAAATAGAGGCCAAGCCATATAATTGTCTACTTCATCACAGATTCTTTGATGGGTAAACATTTGTTTATTAGTTATAATAAGAGTTACCTATATTATTTTAGCAGAGAGCTGTTTTGTGGAATCCAAACGTAGTTTAGGATAAACGGATGCCGTCAGAGCCGGGACACTCGCCTTTACTGATCTTCTGGAGAGCTGAAAATTATGAAAGAGTCATATTTATTCAAGGAAACATACAGAAAAACTATGTAGTATAAAACATAAGTATTTAATTTAGTAGCATTTTTTTCCATTGATAGATAAAATTGCAAAATAATTTGAAATCTCCCCCAAGGTGTATAAATTTGATTTAAAAAATTACATAAATAAATGCTTTCAATTAAATAGTAAAGGTAAAAAGCTGAGCATAGTAAACATTTTATTATGCCCATCAATATGTCCTCCACGTATCTAAACTCTATGCATGCAAATAAACTAAATAGCATAATTGTAATCAGCAGCTAATATTAGGCGTAACATTTCAAAGAATACTAAGGAATAGTAGGTATGTATATGCATATAGGTAACAACCACCACAACAACACTGGTGCAAAAAGCAACGTGAGTCATGGAGCTCTGTTTCCAACCAGTTTCACAACAATGGTAAATATAACACTGACATCACCCGTCACCCTCTCGTAAATCTATTCTCTATGACTACTAAATGCTAATGCATCGTAACGCTACATAGAATACAGGAAAATGGGCATTTAATATTTTTTCATGTGATGGAACTGGAACACTCGCCAAACTGCCGACATGATCCGTATATGTGATATACGGATCATGTCGGCAGTTTGGCGAGTGGCATGAGGAAAAACAAGCGTTTAAATTTAATTTATGTCATAGATTATATTATAATAAACATGAAACAAAACACAAAGGTCGTTAGAAAAACATAATATATTGATCATTGACTGAAGGAGAACCACTGCAACCAAGTGCTGGTTTCCCCCGTCTACAGCCTCTACAATGACAACCATCCTTTCCAAATGATACAATAAAAATACTCACTATCCTTATGTTCGCAATTATAATTGTTCATGACACATTCGCTGCCGAAGGACTTGGGTTTCTCGCCCTGCTTGCCCGCGCAGACTGGCTCGAACTTAGCACTGGCGCAGTCGTGGAGGCAGGCCTTCTTGCGGGCTGCCTCAGCCTTCAGCTGCTTCAGGTCAGGCTTGTCCGGCCGGCAGGACACCGCCGCGATCAGGAACGCTGAAAATTGTTAAGGCTTTGATTAGCAATGACGGAGACAGCTTTCAAGTCAAGGGTGGAGGGGTCATGAAGTCAAGGTCTAGTCAGGACACTCTATTCCGATTACAATAACATAAACCGAATTACAAAGAAATTTTGTTTCCTTTTTATGTCTATAATGTAATTTCAATCAAATATCAATTTTCTTTTCTCTTTTGTTTTCTATCAAAACGAGTTCTAACTTTCCCCACGAGAAGAATATGCAATTTTTATTTGACAAAAATGAATATAGACAGATTTATATCCACGGCGCAGGCTTCGTCCATTAAACAGTTAGATTTCGTCAATGGATAGACCGCGCCCATTCTGATTAGAACATTTTTATAGCTTGGGGATTATTTAACTTGGTAAATCTAGATTATACCATTTGACAAACTTTCTTGTTGCAATGTAATGTAACGATTGCCAAAAATTCCAAAGATGTTAAATTAGCCCATACGTTGTAAACAGGCAGTATCATCATTCATCTCATCTCATCATAGCTCTAACCTTCATTGCAAGAATTGTATGTGTACTATTTTACTTGGTAAATCTAGATAAGACTAACTAGTTGACAAATGACAAACTATAATCAAAGTTGTCAAACTTTCTTGGCTGTAAAACGATTTGCTAAACATTTAAATTCCGAACCGTCCCTAAGTACCTACGTCTCTTATAAGAGATAAAAAAGTATCCGTCCTTCTTCTTCCACCTAACTATGGCAATTAATCCTCTTCAAATCAAATATCGAACAATTCGAACATAGCATATGTACTAGCGTAGCGATTTTATTCTCTTGGTTTACAAAAGGCATAAGTTTTAATTTCCAGAGTAACCTAGCACAGCTAGCACCTACCTATTCTTGAAAATTTTATTTTAATTTAGTATATTTTTACAACAAATAAGGTTGGATATGATTGAATGTGCATTTTATTATAAAGAAATTTCATCGTAAAACAATATTTTTCTATTTAATTCTAGTCAGACTATTGGCACCTACGTTTTGAATTTCGAGCAAGTCATCATTCTGAGTTTTGAATAACCGCCATTTTGGAGTTTTTGGCGGGAATCAGGCGGAGCGGTTGAGATTTTTTCCAGTGTGTCGTAAATTGTGTTATAGTGATCTTTAATGTGTATTTTTGGTGTCGATATGTGCAGTAAAGTTTCATTTAGTGACTGATTTATAGGAGCATTGGAAATAATGCCATAATACGACTTTTGGGTTAAGTGATTTATCATTTTGGTCAATAGGTTACCTCTAATCTAAAGGCGTGTTACGATCTGCTACTGCCGTGGGTTGTCTCCAGAAACTCCATTGGGCGTTAAAATGCATGACACTAGGCATTTTAATGCGGCAAACACGAGAAATTTTGCAACATGAAAATTCTCTAACACTCGACACTGGCAAAAATAGTCCCTGAAGGGATTGATTGCCATACTTAGGAAGAAGAAGAAGAAGAACCGCCATTTTTACAAACATCGGCAAATATTCACCCGCGCGGCATGACACTTTTCGAAAGAATTGGCGGTAATGACGGTGGACCTTAAAATAAGGACTTAGCGTAAGTCCTTATTCTAAGCGGTGGACAGTGAAATGTTCACTTTATTCTTTTTTTAATTGGTTCGGTAGTTGCACAGATTCATTTTCAAAACAAATAAATAAATGACCTCCTTATAAGTTTTAATATTACATTCTTAGAGACTAGATAAAGCGCGCAACATCCACGTCTAAATACAAGAAAAATATAGAGAAGCCTTTGATTGTCCGGGAAAAAGTACAGTTTAGCCATTATTAGCGTCTTTATATAACAAACGGACAAACATCCAAGCACATTCATTACACAAGTAGCTCAGAGTAGATAGGATATACCATTCAAGGTAATTTGGGCTTAAAAATTATGACTAATGAAATAATATAAAAGCTTGAAAATACACACATTGCAATTGTTTGACAATGAGAAATAATAACAATGGCCGGAATGATGGTTATCAAAGCACTAAAAATAACGTGCGTTTTTTTTATTAAAATCATTATTAAAATTATTGTTTTAGTTTACTCTTATATTGTACATGCGTACTTACTTGGTGGAATATTGCTAATTATGTTTGCTTCTTAATGAAAACTGCGTTTAAACAAAGACATTGTTATTGCTAGTCATTCACCATTCTGATTATTACTATACAATTCAGTTACCTGAATATATTCAACAAATACGTTCATTTATTTCTTATTTTATTGTTACCACCCGATGCAAAAACCGAACGGATGAACCGATTTTGATTAGTTTTTATGAAAGGTGAATTAGGCGGGAGTGCTATGATTTTTAGACAATTTGGATTCAGGGGTGGATTAAATTTTTAATTTAGGTTAGATATTATTGATTGGAAAACCAACTTAATATAACATATAACTTAGTTTCTTTAAACCAGATTAAACTATTTATAAAAACATATCTTAACCTACCTACTTATAGATAAAAGATCTGACCCAAACCGGAATCATGCGGTAGCGTGCCAAGAATGCTGGCAGCATTGCCACGCTGGATAGCAATGCTGATTCTCTGAGCGAGTATAACTTAGTATAACATATCCAATGTATTATTAACATAAATCCAATTAAAGACCTACGTGGTAATATGGATGTACAATATATACGTATGTTCCTTCATTATTACAAGTATTTAATCAAAGCGTATGTATCATTTTAATCTTGAACCTCATTGGATAATAAGGAAATCTAACAAATTTTTTTATATGATTATATGACAAGTTTACAGCTTCGGCATTTATATGGCAAATTCCGGGACATGTTTTATATGCTGATTCCTATGTTGGGTAATATTGTACCCACTCGTACTTCCTACCTTAATGTTCGTCTCCCCAGTACCCTTTGTGCTCCTAATAAGCTAAATTCGTTTTATGTGATAAGTGATCATCATGCAATAGAAGCTGGTAGCCTTAACGACCGACCTTACAAAGGTCGTAAATGGTCGTCTAGATAATCACAGGAAGACCTACTTTGAACCACTGGTAGCCAGTACAGGTGATGTCATTGTCTTTAAGTTGTTTTTTACGGGAATACCTTTTGAGTAAATATAACATTTATCCGTAAGAAATAGTGATATTAAGTCGCTGCAAATGTGGTTTAACCATAACGACGTCGTATTTGGTTATTAACAAATATTTGTAAGGAAATATTGAATTTATATCTATAATTAATCGCGGGAATATCTACTTTGAACCGCTCGGGCCAGTTCATATGACGTCATTGTTGAAATAAATAATACATTTTCAATAATTCGTGCAATTTTATTAATCGTGAGGAAAATTATATTAGGTTCCTGAAAATGTACAATAAGCTCACCCTGATCCCTTTTTTACCCACTAACGTGTCACACAAGCATACGGCCCTCCTGATGGTAAGCAGGCACCTTAGCCTATAGCCGCTAGCAATACCAGTGGTATCACTAACGCGTTGCCAACCCTGTTGTTGATGATGACTCACTGTGCTAGCACTACTACTAGCATATCCTCGTGGAGTACTGACAACCCTACTCATATGTGCCCTCTCACCACATAAAACAGATTTTTATTCGTATTCCTTCACGGTCCACGCGGTGAGGCTGTGAAATTCTCTTCCGCCCATTTTTCGTAATTCGAATACCATATCAATGTAAAACTAGTGAAAATTCATTATCTCTTTACTTCATCCTAGTCTAGTTATATATATATATATATATATATATATATATATTTGTATTTAGTATATTTCTTTATATTTAGTATTTTAAAATATGTTTGTTTATTGTATTGTATAAATCTATGCAAACTACGCCTGGTTTCCTTTAATATCTAATTCCTCCTCTCGTGGGTCTGCTGGAAGAGATTTCTTTTGAAATAAGCTGTACCCTCGTACAATCTGTCTCCTACCTGTGATTTTATTCTCTGTTCTTTCTTATGTGTACATAAATTACTAAATTTAATTTAATTTACGCCTTACATTTTCGCAAGTTTATAAACTGACCGTCTTTGTGTTGTTAATTTAAATGTCCGTTCACAATCAACCGCCTGAATATAATTTTCCTCACGATTAATAAAATTGCACGAATTATTGAAAATGTATTATTTATTTCGACAATGACGTCATATGAACTGGCCCGAGCGGTTCAAAGTAGATATTCCCGCGATTCATTATAGATATAAATTCAATATTTCCTTACAAATATTTGTTAATAACCAAATACGACGTCGTTATGGTTAAACCACATTTGCAGCGACTTAATATCACTATTCCTTACGGATAAATGTTATATTTACTCAAAAGGTATTCCCGTAAAAAACAACTTAAAGACAATGACATCACCTGTACTGGCTACCAGTGGTTCAAAGTAGGTCTTCCTGTGATTATCTAGACGACCATTTACGACCTTTGTAAGGTCGGTCGTTAAGGCTACCAGCTTCTATTGCATGATGATCACTTATCACATAAAACGAATTTAGCTTATTAGGAGCACAAAGGGTACTGGGGAGACGAACATTAAGGTAGGAAGTACGAGTGGGTACAATATTACCCAACATAGGAATCAGCATATAAAACATGTCCCGGAATTTGCCATATAAATGCCGAAGCTGTATATAATCATATAATAAAAAATATATTGTTAGATTTCCGTATTATCCAATGAGGTTCAAGATTAAAATGATACATACGCTTTAATTAAATACTTGTAATAATGAAGGAACATACGTATATATTGTACATCCATATTACCACGTAGGTCCGTTTTGGGGAAGACAGAGGGTTTTTGAGGGCCTTTAATTGGGTTTATGCTAATAATACATTGGATATGTGATACTAAGTTAGGTGTTGGTTGTCCAATAAATAATATCTACCTAAATTAAAAATTTAAACCACCCCCGACTCCAAATTGTCTAAAAATCATAGCACTCCCGCCTAATTCACTTTTCATAAAAACTAATCATAATCGGTTCATCCGTTCGGTAAAAATAAAATAAGAAATAAATGAACAAATACTATTGAATATATTCAGGTTACTGAATTGTATAGTAATAATCAGAATGATGAATGACTAGCAATAACAATGTCTTTGTTTAAACGCAGTTTTCATTAAGAAGCAAACATAATTAGCAATATTCCACCAAGTAAGTACGCATGTACAATATAAGAGTAAACTAAAACAATAATTTTGATAATTATTTTAGATAAAAAAACGCACATTATTTTTAGTGCTTTGATAACCATCATTCCGGTCATTGTTATTATTTTTCATTGTCAAACAATTGCAATGTGTGTATTTTCAAGGTTTTATATTATTTCACCAACCGAATTCAAAAATTCTTTCACCGATAGAAAGCTACACTATCACTGATTAACATAGGCTAGCTGCCCGCCCCGGCTTTACACGGGTAGACAAAATATATGATATAAATGTCTACCCGTGCGAAGCCGGGGCGGGCTGCTATTGATTATAAACTCACAGTTCGTAGATACCTCATAAATGTCAATAAGGAAATATTGAATATATATAAATAGTTGTTTGTTTTCCTGGCTTCACTTGCGTTTATCAAGAGGCTCTTTACGCAGGTAGGTAGGACCTATTATAGAACAGTTCAAAACTATATTGCAAGATAAATACTGGACAACGTTATTAACGTTGGACAATTCATATTTTAATTAGCTGTATCCAATGCATTTTGAAATATAGTTTTATTAAATTAATCAGTGTTAAACAAATCTATAGTTATTTACTGCTTACTCAATACGC
This sequence comes from Falcaria lacertinaria, assembly GCA_951449985.1. NCBI lineage: Eukaryota > Metazoa > Arthropoda > Insecta > Lepidoptera > Drepanidae > Falcaria > Falcaria lacertinaria. The sequence goes on along the minus strand of OX602118.1, from coordinate 7,224,843 downwards.
TCGCAAATAATATAATAGATGTAAAACAAGGAAAACAAACAAAGGTTTTATTTGGTTGAACGAAGTCAGAATGAGTCACTTATATAAATAAATGAATTAGCCGCTATGGGACATTACAAGAAATAATTTACAAACAAACAACTTTTGGATACCAGTTTAGAATATGACGTAGGTATGGGTTTGCTTTACACCCACCTCTGTAAACCGATATCAAAAAACGATGTGGTGTGCCAAAAATATAAACTTACCAAAAATAAGCAACGTCACAGCCTTCATTGTATATTTCGCAGATACGTACAGATCCTCCTCTCACTAGACGCGTACTGCGGAGCCGGGAGGGGGCTCTGCTCTTATGTTTTATACAAACCCAAGGTGGGGGAGATAGCACCTATAATTCTAGGCTTATATGGAAGTGCTCTTTTGCGATGATAATTTCACTTACATTACGTGGTTTCTTAGCTCATACTTTTAAGTTTTTAAGTCGACGCAGCAATGTAATTGACTTGTCTTATCTTCAGGTCATAATGTCGATTCGGTTGACACCGCATAAATCTCGCTTTGTGTTTGTGTCAAACACCGTTGCTCTGTGAATATGCCGTTACTGTGTAGGAGATACCGTGTATTGACTTAGTTCCAACCGTATTATTCCACATGCCCGTTATCATCTTAGCATATTATTGTTGATATATTTTATTTGTAAAAGCCGTTTTAAATCCAAACGCTGGCTATAATAAAAAAAATGATTACATTCGACCATATACCGATTATATACTTGCAAAGCATTCGACATTGCAAAAGTGTGTGTGCATACTGCATCCTAAGGAAGGTTTGTATTCTTCATATTAGATGTTTTTTTTTTCTATGTCCTGACTACGTGCCGGGTATACATTTCCAGCAAAAAATCATTATTCCTATGACGGAGGTGATATAGGGTAGGTATCTTTAAATGTGGCCTTAACAAGTATATTATCTACTCTGAGGCTTTAATAATACATACATACACATAAATGTGTCTAATATCGTCTAATGTAAATTCTTTTCGACTACTCGTGGATGTTAACTACGCTAGCGGAACCCTACTATATGCGTGAAGGCAATTTCATTATTATTTTGTAGTTCAAAGGTTACAAGCAATGTGGTTTAGCGACATCTATCATTGATGAGGGAATTAAACCGGTGTTTTGATAAAAATAATAGATTGCGCCTGTTTAATTTTAAAGTGGAATAACGTTAGATGACTCTACTTGTACTTGAGTTTAGATATTACCTCAGAGTAGATAATATATGTACTATGTTACGATTCCCGCCAGGGGCAGGGCGCAGAGGTGCGGTAGTGCGGTCACTGCGTTCTAGGCGTCAAAATTACAATTACCGTTTTCATAAGAAGAAATATTTCATTTAATTAAAATGGCGATGAAGTCATCAGTAATCGATACACGATTTGTTGTTTTGTGAAAGCATCGACTATAGGACGCTGAAACACAATTTCGCTGTACTCACCCTGATCATGGACTAGAGTACTTTTGTCATTAAATTGCATATTTTCTACAAAAGTGGCAAGCAACCTTTGGTGTAGTTACATCTACCGTCAACTAAAGAAAATAAACTAGTGTTTCAGAAAACACACAAAAGATGGCATCTATATAGTTATGAATAACTTGTGAATTTTCAAATCTCGTGGTATAGTGACATCTATCGTCGAGTAGTCGAGAAGTGAATATAAATTGGAGTTTCAATACACACCAAATAGATGGTGCCTGTTTAGTTTTGAAATTTAATAATGGATGAATATATACATACGTAAGTTACGTTATTTCGAATCGCGGTTAGAGTTAATTTTGTTTCACGGTGTTAATTGAAAATATTTGACTTAATTTGATAAGCATTGTAGGAAATTTCGACGCTATATTGTTGATGCAGTGAATTGCAGTGACTTTTAATTATTTTATTGACAAGACAACGTTACTCGTTATGTTCTGCCTCGGAGTAGATAATAATATACTACGTACAAGTTCTGCAAAACTTAATAGGTTGGCGAAATTAAATCCAGGCTCATGAAATAAACATTCTGCCGGCCTTTTTGCCGAGTTGTTGCCAACTAAAAAAAAAGATTGGAACTCTGTTTTGAATTTTTATAATAACTATAAATAGGCCCATTTATTAATATTATTAGGTTTTCGGGAAGCACAAATCAAAATAAGATTTGATGCGATATTTTTGTATTTATACTTTTAATTATTCAAACTTGGGGCTGGTGAGGTCCCGTTGAACTGTGCCCGCATGCTGCTATATATTAGCGTTTTCGTGTCCGAGACTGCCTATATGCACGTGTGAACTCATTGGTGGAGCTTTGTGAAGACTAGTATTCTTAAAACATTTTGTTCTCGCATTACGTTCGCAATCTATTGGTAGCGTTTGTTTTTCGACTACAAACACAGAAATACTCACACATTATTATGGAGTACTCTGTGCTGTGGTAGCGCCTTTAAATATCACATCTATAGACACTCGCATCCTATAGTCGAGGGCGCTCATTTTGGTTTTATTTTAAACAAAGTAAAACTAATTATAATATAAACATCTTTTTTATTCCAACTTATAACCATACATAATATACACAGTACAAAAAAAACTTGCTTTCGCCTAATACAGCAGTAAGGACAAAATGAAATTGTCACTTATTTTGTTAACTTTCATTTTGTATCATACTAACCAAATTGAGAAATCTAATAATAGGATAAACTTATCTACACGCCGTGTTTAAATGTACAATGCTTCGAGCGAATACGTTTATTTCAAATACATTAACTTAAAAGTATACACTTCTTAATATGTACTCGATGGAATTCGAATTAAAATTTACACAATACATACATATCACTATAGCTACATTTAAGCTGTAAATAACCTGAAGAGTTTTTGTATTTCGATTAAGGAACATAAAACATATCCACATCTCAACGATATCACCATTATCAGACTAATTTACATTGCACATACTCCGATCGCGACCGTCGGACTAAATCACATTTCGAATACATTTACACACATAACTGGTACACAATCGACTCGGACGCTTAACATGGCATCTTATACACGAAACGGCGCACAGCGCATATCACACTCGCTCCCAATCTTACGTTTAAATGCGGAACTTAGCGATTAATGTTACGTTCGAGGTTGAGATCAAATGCGGGAGGCCGACGCGGCCTCACTTGGCTTCGGCGAGCGCCGCCTCGAGGCAGCACACCGAGTCCTTCACCGCGTGGTACACGATGTTCTTTATCTGCAGCTTGTCCTCCTTGTTGGAGTGCTGGCGCGACAGCCGGCGGAACTGCTGCGCCAACTCGAAGCAGCGGGACACGTTCTCGGGCGAGACGAAGTCCTCTGCCACCTTGATGCAGTCGAGCAGGTTGCGCACCTGGTGCGGCGCGCCGGCGGGCACGAACACGGCGTCGCCCGGGCACTGCAGCACGGCGTAGCCCTCCACGCCGTACTCGCGGTAGAGCCGCTCGCGCAGCGCCGCGTCCAGGTACCAGGTCTGGTCGTGCACGGGGTCGTGCTGCGCACGCGGCCGGGCACCCCGCTCGAGCTCGGCGCGCACCAGCAGGTCGCGGATCTTGTCCGCGTCCTTGGCCGCGTAGATGTGCCACAGCGCGGCGGGCGGCTTGACGCGCGCGCGCCGCCGCGAGAGCACGTCCACGCCCGCCTCGTCGGCCGCGCGCGCCGCTTCGCGGGCCCGCTCGGGCGCGTCGGCGGGCGCGCTCGCGTGTACCATCACGTTCACCGCGTCGCTCACGTCCAGGTGCAGGTTGGTGGTGCCGCCCGCGCCGCCGTATGCCGTGTACATCTTGGGCCCGAGGTCCGGTCGCACGAAACACTCCGGCAGCCGCGCGGCCAGATTCAATTTCCCGTTGCGGGACGTGTACTCGCTCAGTGGTAGGACACGCATGAGATCGTCGAAACGCGTAGGCAGAAGCTCCGCGAAGTCTTCGCCTGGAGGCCAGTCTTTTAGTTTGAGCACCATGGGGGCGCCGCGCTCGTCCCGCAGCCTCTTGGCGGCCAAGTCGAAGCCGTCCCAGAACTTCCTGGCGGGCTGGTTGGGCACCACGAGGCCGGACGCACAGTTCACGAGGTCCACGCGCGTCTCACCGAAGTCCCGCGAGAAGCTTTCCGGACTCCACAGGTCTTTGTCGAGAAGACTCGACACATCTGAGACTAGAACTGGTTGACCACGCTTCCATTGATCCTGTAAATATACAATGTAATATTTATTCAACAAATCTTTCCAGGACGCCTTGAAGACGGCATGACAAAAGGAAGAGGTGGGAGTAGAGGACACAACTTGAGGGCTGTAAGAAGACTGTTTAATCCTTGTGATTCCTCTCAACATAAGGTTGGCCACGTGCTAGTGAGCTGGTGAGTATCCAGGAATTGCAAGCACCTAGGCTGGTGACTGCTTACCATCAGGTTAATCTTAAACATGTTTGCCATATCTGACAAGTGTTAACTGTGTGTCTGATTAGTATGTGTAACAAAGAAAGGGTATTGACCTGGAAGGGTTTGTAGTTGGCCGGATGTACGGGGTCAGTGAGGTGGAGGAGCTTGCCGTCGCAGAGCCAGGCGTGAGGCGCGTCGGGGTACAACAGCTTGGACTCTGTGAGCGTCATGAGACGAGCTGGCAGCTCATCTCGCCCGCGCCTCTCGTACCGCTTCACCACATCAGCGAGAGCGAACGGCTTTGTCTCCCCTTCCCCGTCCTTCTTCTCATCCACGACGCTCGATATCACGTCATCCAGTATATCACTCTTGTTTTTCTTTCGTTTTTTCTTAGGTTGCACCTCCCCACCTTCGGGCGCCGGTCTGATCAGCAACTCTCTTAGTGTCGAGAAATTGCCGCCTTCTTCGGAATCTGAGGAGCTGGAGTCGGATTTCTCTTCTTTCACGTCTGTGTTGAGCGGCAAGTCGGTCAGCCAACTGACTACTGAGCTGCCAGTCTTGCCGTTCTCCGATTTGACCGGGGATGAACCGTTCGTGGACGCAGCCTCTTCTTTCTCGTCCTCCTTTTTGATGTTCTGTAAGACACGATTATGAACATTAGTAGTTAAATAAATGTAAGGAAATGTACAAACTTGTAACGAGCGAACGTCGAACTTCAGTAACGTTTTTGAGTTAAGGCTCGTTCAAATTTCACTCCTCATAAAAAATCCTTGCAATGGACCTAAAAATCTATTGTTAAGGAGTAAGCTCCAATATACTCCCATACAGTATGTAAATGTTGAAGAGCTAGAGGGAATACTGTAGTATTAGTACCTTATTGAGTGCGTGTTGCAGCAGTCTGCGCGCGGCGGCGCGTAGTGCGGGCGGCGGCGCGGGTTGCGGGGAGTGCGCGGCGCAGGCGCAGGCGGGGAGGGCGAAGGCCGCACGCAGCAGGTGCGCGCGCGCCGCCGCCGCGCCCAGCGCGCCGCCCGCCGCGATCTGCGTCAGCAGCAGCCGCCGCGCCGGGTGAGCACCGCCACTCGTACACGTCAACCATCTACACATGTACACACACCTTATAGACACACATTTTTTATACCACTAAGATGGCACACAAGCTTACGGCCCACCTGATTGTAAGCAGTCACCGTAGCCTATAGCCGCTAGCAGTACCAAAGGTATCACTAACGTGTTGCCAATTATTTGGACGACGCATTTTTGTTTAATGTTCCATTCGTGCAAATGCTCGTCATACCCTTGGCCATACGCCTATAGGCTACGGTAACCGCTTACTATAAGTCGGGACGTACGCTTGCTTCCCATCTTCTTATTCATAATTAAGTTCATAAGTTTTTGGCGTTTGGTACCTACTATTGATTTCAACTAAATAAGTAACCGTAATATCGAAACTAATTAGTGACCACTTGGTAATTAATTATTCTATGTTATCTATTCGATATTGCGTCACAGTCACAAACAACATCATTATTGTGTTACGTACATTGACCCCCTGTATAATCATTCGTTATTCTCCAAACAACAGATAAGGCTCGGCGCGCGCGTTAACGACTCAATATACGTATTCATGAATCGCGAATAATTTATACGTAGAAATATTAAGTTCTGAGATATTTGTGAGAATGAATGACATAATCATTTAACCTTTAGACCGCGATTTCACATGAATTAGGAACAAGCATTATTGTTTGTTTAATTTCCATGATAACCTTTTCTTTTTCCGGGATAAACTCAGAATCATCATTATTTGACTAAGCTTCACAAATAAGTACTTTCAAATCGTCAGAATCTACCGCAGTATAATAAATATAAAAAGCCTTATTTCTTGGCCAGGTTACCACCGATCTCTTTACAAAATTTCATTAAAATCTTGTGAATCGTTTTAGCGTGCCTGAGTAATAAACAATCAACCAACTTAAACATTTTAGGGTCGGCAACGCGCGAGTGATACCCCCTGGTGTTGCAAGCGTCCATAGGCTACGGTGACCGCTTACCATCAGGTGGGCCGTATGCTTGTTTGCACCTTAGTGGTATAAAAAAACCAATCATCCGAAGTTTGTCACTTAAGTAAATATGTATAATAAATAAGTTGAAAGCATACCCGAATGAGTCTCTCTCGCCGTTGGAGCTAGCATTGGACGAGTTATTCGTTTCAGTGGTCGTGGTGGTGCCAGATTCACCAGACGTCCGCGACTGTGGAAAACATTAATATGTTAAACAAGCAATAGGTATATTACAGAATATTTTTCTAAAATAATAATATAAATAAATGTAGCCTTTGTTACGCCCAGTAAATCAATAATCTATACTAGTATCATGAACAGAAAAGATTTGTATTTTTGTTTGTAATGAATAAATACAAAAAAATACTGAACCAATTTTAAATCATCTTTCACCAGTATATTGACTTGACACCACTAAGTAACACAGTTTAAATATTGTATGGATACAAGGGCGAAGTTGCGTTTAAAAGTTAGTAAATATATAAATATTGTAATGAATGTGGTGAATTATATAATACAAACTCACTTTATAGCAGTCTAAGCAAACGACGAAGCCGCATTTGCCACAAGTCCAGTGGAAGTTAAAGAGCGTCGTTTCACACACGTCGCATATTTCCCGGACGCCTTGCACCACTCGCTTCCATGCTATCGTTTTATCTGTTGGTTAAAAATAAAACATTAATATTTAATACACGTTGATTTTGTCAATTACGCAACATAACGGTAAATCTAAAAGCACAGTAGCAAAATGGTTGATAACGGCAAGCCGGTTTTCGTTAACTGCGATTTATGATAAGCTGAAAGCATACGTGGGATAGTTACCGTCATTCAAATGGTGTGACTCCGCCTCTTTCTCCTGCTGTAACAGTTCACAGAACTGGTCTCCAATCTCCCTCAGTAGGAAGCAACTCATCTCGATGTCTAGCTCGGCCGCACCCGCCGAAGACGACAGCCATAATTTCTTATCGTCCTGTCAAAGTTGAAATTAACAATTTAGCACCATGAAAGTTAAGTACCTACCAAACGAAATTTAAGGAGTAAATAAACCAAAAGTTAAAACGTACCTCTTCGGCGTCTTTGTAGGGATCCGAGAAGCCCGCTATTGCTAATTGCCTATTCTTGGCATACTTCAGTCTTCGGAAAGCGTAGAACCGGCAGAAGATGTTCGGCATGTCCTTGTCGCGTTGCGCTGGCGACCAGCGGCACTCGCGGCACTTGGCGAGGCGCGGCGCTACCTCGAAGCAGGGCCCGTTCTGCAGGAAGGAGTCCGGCGGGGGCCGCGTGGGCGGCGCGGCGGCGGCGCGGCGCGGCGGCTCCTCGCGCCGTCGGCCGCGACCCCCGCCGCGCGCGCGCCGTCCGCGCGGCCGCCCGCCGCCGCGCCGGCTCGAAGCGCTGCCGCTGCCGCTACCAGCCGACCCGGAGTCGGAATCCTTGTCGTCGCTCTCTTTATCACTCTCGCTTCCACTCTCGGACGCCTTTTTTCGTTTCGGCTCGTCGCTCACTTTCCTAGGAACGGCGCTCTTTTTTCGTTTCGCCTTAGGTGGCTTCCGCTTCGGGGGCGCATTCGATTCTCGGTCCGAGCTCGAGCTATCCTCTTCGGCGTCTTCGAGCCGCCCGTTTTCTTTAGGCTTCCGCGGCTTCGAGGTCTTCCGGTTGCCGCGCTGAATAGACTTCGCCGCGACCGGAATGACGATATTCGAGCTCGAGTCGTCCGGTTCGGAAACCCTCGTAATGGTCATCGGGAGCGTGATGCAGGTGCCGCCGCCACCGGAGCAGTCGCCCTCGCCGATCGGGGCCGTCTCGTGCCTCTGCAGCCACGCCTTCTTACCGAGGTGGCGCACAGGAGCGGAACCATCGCGCGGCGAGGATGCAGCCTTCGCCGAGTCTCCCTCGCCTAGCGGCGTCACTGGTGGCGTGGCCGGCGGCGCGGGAGGCGTGGGGGCCGGCGGAGGCGCGGCGGCTGCGGGGGGGGACGCGGCGAGCGGCGGCAGGGGGGTGGCCGGCGCCGGGCTCGCGGCGGGGGTGAGGTGCGGCGCGGGGGAGGAGGCCCCGGCCGCTCGCTCCGGTGTCTCGATGCTGCCGTCCGCCGATGGGACGCGGACGTCGCAGGGGGGACCCGGAGCTTGGGGGGCGGGCTCGGAGCCGTGCGGCGTCCGGACGACGCTTGCGGCCGCCGCGATTAGGGGCTCAGGCGATGGCAGCTCTTCGAGTCGCCGCCGCTTAGCGTCCACGTCGGGCGGTTCAGGCGCACCGCGTCGACGCGGCGACAACCGGTCAGGATCGTCGCGCGCCATACCCAGGTCTAGCGGTTGCGTCTGGCAAGCGGAAGGTGCGGCCGCATCACCGTGCGCGCGAGGCGGCGGGCGAGGCTCGGGGGTGCGTGAGTGCGCCAGCGGCGGAGGCCGCGAGCGCAGCGCGGGCGAGTAGGCGGAGGGCGGCGGGTAGGGCACCGGCGGGGGCTCGGCCTTGGCCAGAGGCAGCGGGGGCTCCACGGCCACTGCGTAGTGCGCGGGACCGGGCGAGTTGCCCGGCTTGCCATAGATGTGCGGCGGCGCGGGGCTTGAGACCTTAGGCTTGACTGGCGGCGGAGCAGTCTGGTAGTAGGCGGCCGGCGAGCGCTGCGGCGCGGGCTGGTAGAGGCGGCGGCCCTTGTCTTGCGCGGGCAGTGCGGCGTGCGGGGACGTCTGCAGCGTGGGGTGCGGGTGCAGTGGCGCGTGCGGTGACAGACCCGTGTTGTACGGCCGCGAGGGCAGGTAGTGGGGGGACGGCTCACTGCGGGGTTTGCTCGGGTACTGGTGCTTCTGATCGATGTGGATTTGTTTGGCGTCATGTTTTACTATCACAGAATTCTTTTCGGGGACGAGGGGTGGCGGCGCAGGGAGATGCTGCTCCTTCATTTTATCGTAGGAGCGGTACGGGGGGTAATTGTAGGGGGCGAAGTTAGGTTCGCCTTTGGGAAGGGAGGGGTGCGGCGCCGACTTGTCCTGCTTGGCGGGCATGGCGAGGCGCGCGTGCGGCGGGCAGTAGTCCGAGGGGGCCGGCGCGCGCGGCGAGGGGTGGGGCGGCGAGTAGTAGGCGCGCTCGGGCGGCGGCGCGCGCAGCCGCTCGTGCTCGCCGCGGCTGGGCGCCAGGCTATGCAGCAGCGACCACGACATGCGCTCGCGCTACACACACACATTAAACATTCAAATTAAAACCAACACATCATACATTAGCCAGCCACCATGAAGCAACGGCAGGAATAATTAACGACACATAAGAATTAATAATTTTTAACAGATGTTTGTTGATACAAAACGTGCAGTATAAAGGGTGCCCTTTATATCAACAAACATCTGTTAAAATTTATTAAAAATAATGTATATACAGATTTGCAGTTATTCCTAACAAACTATAGCCAAATATTTATAATTTCCTCCCAGTCCATCATCAAACAGTACATCCCTCCCACTAACATTATATATTTTTTTAGTTAATAGTTTTTAGAAGTTATGAATGCTTAATTTAAATGTTATTAAAATAAATAGAATAGAAAAGATTTATTTTTGTTTTTACCACTCCGAATTTAGTGTTTGGAACTCAGCCACACTGCTAAATCTAATCTTCACTTTTTTGACGTGTTTTGGGAATATGGTAGAAATGTAGCAGGGGATCCATTAAAACCAGTGAAATTTTGAAAGTGGTCTACAGGGTTAAATGTTTGGGAACCTCTGAGGTATACTAACGACAAATTATTACTTCAATATGATTTGGTAAAACAAACCTTTTGATTCGCGAGCCTGAGAGATTCTTCGAAATGCCTAGAGACTAGTTTAGATGCCGCATTGTCCGGCTCTCTCCTCTCCTTCTCTTCTCTATCCTGTTTCTCTCTCTCCCGTTCTCTTTCCCTCTCTCGTTCTCTCTCTTGTTCTAACCTTTCTCTCTCCTTTCTTTCTTTCTGCTGCTTTTCCAGCATCTCACGTTGCTCCTGTTCCCTTCGGTCTCTGAAACAAACGCAAACAAATGCGTTAACCTTATGTCGGATCCATTTATAAATAACAAGAAAATGTAAAACGTAATATTTTTTTTAATAGTTAGAAGGATTCAATAGGAAGGTTTTTATGTATAATTCATTGTGTTTTGTAGGTATTTAACTTCTATCGCTAACGCTGGCTGTGCGAAGCAGGGGCGGGTACTAGTAGACTTAAACAAATTAATACAGATTTTGTAGTTACATGCAGGGTGCATCACTAAATTCATACTGGCTATTGATTCGAGGTTACAGTTGCATCTACGACCTAAATCTAGTCACAAAATATTATAATTCAATCTGTTTGGTGATCAATGTAAGTAGGTCAAGGTCATTGAATAGACTTTTCAGAGTGATTTTCCAAAAATTAAAAATAACCTTCAAACAAAGCCTAACACAACACATATACTCAATAAACATAAACCAAATTTAATTAACTATCCTACCCAAAATATTTTTTTTCTCAATTTTGTGTAAGGTTCTTCTATATTTTCAAATTATAAGTAATGGCTATGAAATGCAAGCGCAATAATCATTATCAGAGTAAAATCTTCTAGGGGTCGTCGTAACTCGCTCGTAAAATAAAATACAAGGGAATACAACCGTTAGATGAAATGTCAAAACAATTTTGACAGGCAAATCTTTTTCTATTTAAAGTTCGCAAAGAATGTTACCAAGGAGGTTTTATACTTTACAATAAATTAGAGAAAAGATATGTATGAATTAGAATTTTTGTTATTAGTTAATAAACTAAAAAAACTACGGGACCAATTTTAAGATTTATTTTACCTGTAGAATGCTACGCATATATTATTACTAGTAGCATATGCTATATAATCTACTAGTTGTTACCCGCAACTTCGTCTGCATTTGATTACAGACAAAGGATAGCCTATGTCCTTCCCCCAGGATATAATCTCTCTCTAAAATTTTATTACGGTCCGTTCGTACGTTTAGTCCTAAAAGGTTAGCAAACCAACAAACAAACATGGTTACTTTCGCATTTATAATATTAGTATGGATTCCTATGCGGGCGAAGTCGCAGTGAATAAGCTAGATATAAATAAATATTGATATAGTTTCAGGATTATATGTGAGCAGAGAAGCAATCACGCGGGAAATACATCGAAGCACCTTCAAATGACACCTATCAGCTGACGGACTACCGTTCGCTGACCTTGGCCTAAAGCGACTTTCGATTGCAACGCTCACGTAATTAACAACCTTGAACGAATTCCATAACAACAGCGGCGGACCTGCATAATCGTAGATGTCTTTTTATGTTAGTAAATAAACCGGATATCGAATGCCAATAGAATATACATTAAGTTAATAACCAGCAATTAATTAAGTATCTGTTAAATTACTAAAATAGGTGTGTGTATCATTATAACAGATATTCGTTTGCTTTTCAAAATAATTACAGTATTTTGTAATCTAAACGTGTGGCAAGTACCACTATCTATGTGGCGTGTTTTCAAATGTTATGTACTATAAGTGGTGATTGTAATGGATAATATATTTGCAATATTGAAATGCGATGATCACACTCATATTATAAACGTGAAACTTTGTGTGTGTGTTTGTACCCTCCTCACGCCTCAACGGTTGAATTAATTTGTATGATATTTATCACGAAAAATAGTATGGCTCCCGAGGTATAGTAATAGTATTCATGCGAGCGACGCCGAGGTACTATTATTACTAACACACTAACGAAGAATCAACATTTTCATAAAGCGCTACTAGATGGCGCCACTAGTTACAATACAATGTTCAGATACAAATGTACGACGAGCCACGTGATTAATTCAATAACTTTGATGAACTTTTTTTTTATCAATACACAAGATACATACTATAATCATAAATAGAAAAGATATGTATTTTGTTTGTAATTAATAAACACAAAAGATACTGCGCCGATTTTAAAAAATATTTCACTATCAGAATGCTATATTTTCACTAAGTGACATAAGTCTATATATTAAATTTCTACGCGGGCGTAGTCGCGAGGATGAAGCAAGTATCCTATGTACGTACGGCCGCAAGCCACAATATTGAGCTTGTTTTGTAAAAAGCAAAATAATACTCTCATCTCTGAAAATTCCGTTCATAAATACATATTTGCATTTCACATGCATGTGGGAACAAGGGTCAAAGCCTAAGAGTCAACTTAAGAAAAGTTGGGTGGATTGTATAAAAGATGACATGGCTAGGAAGGAAATGAATACAGAGATGACGACTGTGATGAGCGAAAAGGAAAACTATTTTTTTATTTCCCCGACCTCAAATAACAGATAAGGTCAGGAGAATAATAAGATAAGGAATTATTCCTTACAATATTGGTTATCTTGGTTATCCAAGATATATGCACTTTAGTCTTATTGTAAGAATTGAGATAGTAGTAGGTCTATTATCAAAAGTATGTATATTTTTATTTTATGTCATAAACTTACAAGACTACGCCATAAAACAACGCTGTACGATTTGCCGCCACTTCAAACACGTTAGTTTTTACATCTCTGATTAAATTAATCAGTAGAAAACTTAAATAAGGAATCTGAATAGTTCAGGCAAGTAAGCGTGTAAATATTTGGCCGTCTAGCAACTAACTGAGTTGTCGCAACCCTACATGGAAAATTGGGTGAGATACTATTTAGATCTAGTTTCAAACTACAACCTCAGAGTAGTAATATACTACGTACAACTACAACTGACAGGTATGTAAACGCTCTTAAAGAATCATAATATTTTTTAATTGAGGCCACACTTTTGTTTGCTCAATTCAACGCTCTAAACCCTGTATGGATCGTGAAAATTGTTGAGAGCACCACATAACAATCTTCGGATTTGAATTTGAAGCAGTTTTAAATTCAAAGATAACCAACCTCAATACAGCAAGACGAGCCTTGTCATAAAAAACAGTTCTATCACTAATAAATAAACACAGTATTTACTTGTTTAAAGAAGTGTTTAAGTTCGAAAGAAGCCCTGTTGATTTGTAGGTATTATTGAGACAAAACGGGTATCAAGTCTACTCGAAAACTTAGTCTCGTGGGATACCTTACAGCAAAATAAAATTTACGTAAAATGTTTGTTTACGGTATTCTTGAATCACGTTGTTGAGTCTCCGACGAACAATCACCCAATTTGGTGCTAAATATTTATATTTTTTATTAACTCGATCGGTCGGTATTCAGCGGCAGTGTAGCATTGAGCAGTTCTTTTGGACCTCTACATCCAATTAATGATATATATAGATACTTTCGACTATCGAAAGTATCGATATTTTCGATTGTAATGTACTGGAAAATCGGAGTTCGATGGGCGAAAGTTTATATGTAGAAAATATATCTATACTTTGATACCATATACTTACAAGTTTGTACGGAACGCTCGGCGCGCGAGTCCGAATCGCACTTGGTCAGTTTTTTATTTATATACTATTCTTTTGAACTCATCATTACTTCAAAAGCCATTGATAAAATGATGAGATGTGTTTCAAAATCAAAATCAAAATCAAAAATCATTTATTCAGTTTAGGCCCTAATAAGGCACTTATGAAGGTCTAAATTACCACCGGTTCGGAAAAAAAAGCCACCTGAGAAGAACCGGCAAGAAACTCAGTGCTCTGTCTTTTTTTTCATGTAACAATCATTATATAACAATTTGTAACTAAAATTCTTCTAGACATTGGTATGAAATTACAAATATCAAAATGAAAGCTACCAAGTTGGTTTTGTCACTGCTTTCATGAAATACATATTTTAAACTATTACAACTACCAGGAGCGGGGAGCCACTTGTGCAGAGTAAGTTTGACAGGACAGAGAGAGATAGCTATTAAATACAGAAATGGAGTACCTACACAAACTCTACTAAACATACTTTATCTAATTAGCTTACATTAACGCTACTCACGTTATGTTATTGTCTGCTATCAAATAACTTTTAAAACAAACTTATAGTCTGGTAAAAAAGAGTAGAAAATAATAGAGGCGCCCCTGTGCCGTTCATATACTACCCGCCGCTTGTATAGTTTTAATTGGTTTGTTTACAGTAAACGTCATAACATGGATTTCATTTTGTTTAGGTTGCTAGTAGCCAAAAATTTGTTCCATTTCTAGATTTTTTTTTGCGAAACTACACAAACTTCGTAATTTAGACCTTCATAAGTGCCTTTTAGGGTCTTAACTGAATAAATGATGTTTGATAGTGATTGATTTAGATTTTTGAAGCATTATCCTAGCTAGCCTGCCCATAAACTGTGCATAATATGTTTCTTTTAATGTATTTTAATAAGTCAAGCATTCACATCACAAAAGACATTACCGTCCCTCGTATGTACCTACTTAAATATGTGTATAATACCATTTTCGCAGAATAATTTATAAGTCATGAATATTAAATAAGTATTTCAATTTAATTTATACACATAATAAAATATGCAGTGTATTGTATTATCTACACCTGGGTAAACACAGTACTCGTGTTTAAGATTATGTTGTCGCTTCGAGGTCCCTCCACGTACACACATACGTTTACATCCATCCACGTTATTGAGTACACAAGCTTGGCATGTAATCAAATCACGAACCGTAAAATTCAAACAATTTAAATGGTGTTTTGATTCGAGAGACTAAAAATAGTTCTAGTAGGTACAACAAAAGCTGGCTACTTTGTATCGGCGCCGAGTTCCTTTCAGGGTAGGCAGTGAGTATAGAGCGCCATATCATTCTTGATTTGTACACCAGTCACAAGGTTTACAACTAATATGGTCATCACTAAGGTGGCACACAAGCTTACGGCCCACCTGATGGTAAGCAGACACCGTAGCCTATAGCCGCTAGCAATACCACTAACGGGTTGCCAACCATTTTGTTGTTAAGGACTCACTGTGCTAGCAGCATTACTACTAGCCCAGCGTATCCTCGTGGAGCACTGGCAACCTTACTTACAGCAGAAACACAACACTACATCAAGTAGTGTTATTTCACTGCGGTCTTATGTAAGGTGGATGTACAGTCCCCAGTCGGGCGGCTCCAATTTGAATGGGAAAACCCACTAGAGATCCCAATTCGCCCTACCTCTCTTATTACTGAAGATATTGATTGACTTAACTCAGGGGCTGGCGCTGTTGGGTGTTAGGCGTCAGTAAAGTTAATACATAAAAAAATAGTAAAGTTGAACTTATACGAACAACACAAGCAATATACAATTTGTACTTGTTATAATATGTCCGGTGTTACTTAGGTTAGGTGTGATTGCCTATAATTAAGTGAGCACTAAGCATGTTTCTAATTTGTTAGTATGTTTAAGTTTTTGTGTGTCAGTTGTTGGCGATCAAATTGAATAAATAAATTAATAGAAATTAATAATTATTATTTATTTTCCTGTTCTTAATCCAAATAGGTATTTACGCTTTGCTCGACATCTATGGAATCACATTTTATTTTTTTGTTTTTAACTAGTAGATTTCGGGATTGTTTCGAATGCAATCTTGATTTGGAATGATTTGATCGCAACTATTGTACAATGAATCCCCATTGATACCGCATTCATTACAAAGGCATTTAAAAAGAGACACCTATCTAACGGATCCAGCGTTCCGTGATTTAGGATCGGGGGTTATGGCTTTACGTGACATACCTTTTGTTTTGTTATCTAATAATAGTCAGGTTGTTTATTTATGAGAGCTAGTTGAGACGATGTCTACCTGTAAGATATTGTATGTATTTCCGTGGTATTTCCTTAATCCTCCTTATCTTTTCCTCATATCACCTTTGTGGTAAGGACAAACGGATACCATTGTCCGCCCCTCGTCTCCCCTTATCAAACGACCGACCCAATTCCATTTATCTCCTTGAGTTGGATTTACATCCGACCTTACGTTGTCTTTGATGTTTTCTTAAGGAAATTATAGTTGGATACCAAATAAAGACACATAACCATCTATTAATGCAATTTTGGAAATGGTGCCTGCCATTCACATTAGTGTGTGAAATGGATGCAAATCAATATAATATCTACAAGGTAAACAAAATACTGATAAGGATTTTCGAGTCTGGCTTGCACAGTAGGAGCACAAAATGTGAAGATGCAATAATTTGATTGGTATACCCAAAAATACCTTACTGCCATTTATTAACACAGTTCGCAGTATGGCCAGTACCATATCACAATTAATATGGCCAAATAACCATACAAGTAAATCCGGTAAATGCCGAATTGACTCGCAATTTCCATCTGACCTTCGCATCATAACTTAATCCGTAAGATAATTTGATTATCTCAAAGCTCTAAAGAATCTAAACTCGGTATATAATTATGATAAGAGATTATTATTATTTGTTCTCAAAAGCACGAAGATTAAATTAGGAAACCATTATATGGTGTTGTGTGCAAGCTGGAAGAGTACTATGTCCATCAGTGGCCGCTATAGGACAGTTTGGTTGATTGATTGACGGAATGTATTTTATAACAATTACCTAGATAGACTGTTTTAGGATTAGTCCTTTTCTGAATTCAACTTCTACAACTGCAGGTATTGTATGCTCTGCAACTCTGCAGCACTGACTGGAGCAGTCATATTCTGTTAGATTACAGAATGATGTTGCGACTAGTTGCGAGATTACATAGATGTAGAAAATAAATAACATGTACGATGGTGCAAATTATACAACAGTATTTAAGTAACTAGACTAGACATTTATTACATTTTCGCATTATTGTATTGAAGGCACTTAGTTCGTCAACGCTTGAGTGCAAGCGTCTATAGGCTAACGTAACCGCTTACCATCAGGTAGGCCGTATGCTTGTGTCCAATAAAAAGTGCGTACGCATTACTTCCATGTTTCGCAAAACAAGTCCTGTTTAGTGAACACGTTGCATTGGTCCCTATTTACCTACACTACGCTCGTTCCATTCATTGATTCTTATCTAATTGTATTCCGTACAGACTGGCAATAAAATTCTTGACTATACTTATCTACGACTACTTCCGCAATGAGCTCACTAAGCGTCCTTAAAATGTTAATAAATTCCAACGTGTCGTAATTCAATGGCAATTTACATACAAAAGACGTGCTATTAATAATAGATGTAGTAAAAAAAGATATTGCATTCGGAACACTTAAGTTTTAAATGTCAAACGTCATTGCCACGAACTTACAAATTTACATTTTATGTGTATGTAGATAATATAGGTTAGGTATACATATATGATATATGTATATGACACACAAAAATAAAATGATAATGACCGTGAAACGCTGCCAAGTATAAAATGAAACACATTTATTCATTCAAATTAAATGGCTTCTTAGTAAGAACGGGCAGATTCATAAATGTCAGACAATGATGTAAAAAACGTACCTACTACCGATTTTATTTAATATTTATAAGCAAATTATTGTTTACAGATTACAACGGCATCAGAAATTAATTTATAGGGTCGTTGCGTCAGTTTTCGGAGCAGAATATAACCAGTTTCTTAATAATATTGATCTATTGAGAAATTTGATTGTATTATTTACGTACTTTTTCCAACAGTACTTAGCGTTTTAATAACTCTACGAGCACACTGATATGAAAACATTGCTCTTTAATGGATATTTAGACGTTCAGCATAAATTGGAGCCACCCGACGTGGCATAGACAAAAATCTATACAGATATCAGCCAAAATCACTATTATGATGTCTTATTAGTCAAGAATAAATGGCGCTATATCTGTTTGTATATACTCTCTCTCAAACTCTTTATACCCCCCGTGCGGGACTTATCGTGATGATATGTATGGTATGATGTAGTGTGGTCACTGCGGTGAGTTAGGTTGCTAGAGGTACTCGTAGATGCGCTGGTCCTCTCAACAAAACGGTTGGCAGCACGCTAGAAATACCGCTGTTGTTTCGAGTGTATCTACCTACGTTAACAATAATGCCTTTTGCGAGCCATATGCGCGTAAGCACTGCGCTTGAGTCAGGGCAATCAGATCCAACCTCAAAAGTAATTCACAAAAAAAACTAGCAGTTAAATGTAGTTATTGAATGAATTACTTTAATTAATGAGGTAGTCGTTTGATTGTACTGTTTTTCTAAGCAAGATATTCGGCAATGCATAGGTCAATAAATATCAAACAATATAAATTTAAATGTAGAAGTTCTAAGTAGATAAGGTACAAAATAAATATCATTAGGCCTTTGATTTAATTAATACAATAAAGGATATGACAGTTGGGGAAACCTTCAAAAGGTACCCGCCCGCTTAAGGGGAGCAGACGGGGTATGTGAGATTTTGACTCACTAAAACCCCCCCGGTGGCCATCCTCCGTGCTATAGGAGTGCTCCGGGACCTTCAGTGGAACGCACCGGTACCCTCCTGTACTTTGCCTGAGCACGTTCCGGTCTGCTGATCAACAGTATGTTGTCTACTGACGACATTCATTGATATGTATACCACAGTACAGGGTTTATTTAAGTATTCCACCTTCACAAATGAGCCGTGCAAATATTTATCTTCGTGGTGCGTGATGGATAGCCGATAGTTTAAAATCGAGAGTAGTGACTACAAACTTCATGACCGCAAAGAAAACCTTTCCTCTGTACATACATGACTCCAAAACATGCAAGTAACCTCGAAGAACATCCTAATGATAGGGAATTACGTTTCTAGCAGCATCCGAAGAGTGAAATTCCTAGAGTATTCAAGGGAAAAGAAAGACAATTTATAAGCCGGAAGTCTGGTGACATATGGATTACTGATATTGTTGTCACCTTTTCGGGCCAACGACGTGGTTCTAACTACTATAGTTTATATAGTTATTACATTACACGATGCTATAAGAAGATTTGAAAGGGTCAGTAAGTAATATGTTATTATAGAGACAGAAACGAAATCGATCTATATGTAAATGTTCCAATCACTTAATTTATAACCAACTAAAACAAGTACTACAAACATAGAAATGGTTTTCAATAATTCGGTTTATGGCGCATTTTTAGTAACACAATTTGTAGTAGGCATAGGACTGAAATTAACATTCCTATTTTTCGGTCAGCGAAAAGGGGATTTAACGTCACGATTTTAGCGTGGCGTATTGTATTTTAAGTCACCTTATCACCAAATAAATAAAAAACAAAAAACGCTATACATCTAAGTCAACAACATGCTAGTTTTCGTTAGCAGTTTCGGTTGTGAACATTTGTTAGTCTCTCTCGTTATCTAGACATGGCCATTAACATTAACGAATTTTAACAGGTTACCTACACAATACGTAGTAATAAGGTAGCAAAAGTGCCCCGAATGAAACGCGAAATTTCCAGTACTAGTGTTGTGTATATTACCAGGCCAAAACGCTTTACAATAATTACAATGTGGAGTAGGTCTAGACGGCAAGTGCGCGGAACATAATTTTGAATCGATGAATAAATTGAGTAATATCGCTGATTTACTGAAGTATCGTTGTCAAATGAATGAAACAAAAACAATGTCTCATTTCGGTTCAGAAAGTTAATTTCGTCGTTCGTATCATACATACATTACATACTTCGATAATATATTAAGCTAGAATTGGATCGTTATCATTATTTCGCTGCAGTGTGCGCACACTTTGATGAAATATCAAAGCCTAACCAATATATCCGAAGCAGCGGAACAGAACATAATATGATGATGACTTGACTCTTGGTCTCGCACAGTAAACGGAATAGGGCTGACCTTCCTTATAATAATTGAGTACTGAACTGAATATAAAGGAACTCACCGTAGCAGTCTTTCATGTCTCTCTCTATCATACAGGTATTCATCAGCGATGGTATGATGGAGCGGCGCGTGGAGCGGCGGCTGGTAGCGCTGCTTCCATAGCAGCTCGCTGGGGTAGAGCGAAGGGGGCGGCGGGGGCAGATGCAGCAGGGGCGGGGGTGGACCGCCGCCGTAGCCGTGCGCCATGCCGCGCCACTCCTCCACTGAACTGGCCGAGCCGCCGGAGCGCACGCCACTCACACCCGAGTCGGAACGCTCGTCCGCATCGCGCGCGCACACTATCACACAGTCGTCCTCCTCGGAGGCCACGGCGCTGGCCACACCATCCGCGCCCGCACCACCGGTCACTTCACTCTTCACTTCACACTCACTGTTAGCCTCTCTGCTAGCGCACACCGGGGGCTTGCTCACTTCCTCCTGTTTTACGCACTTGTCGTTTGCCTCACTGACATTGACATCACTCGCACTCACACTCTCCACTGCACCTGCAACAATTAAATATAAACATTAGCTGACTGTTTCATTAAATAGGAAACCGTTTATAAAATAGAGTTCAAAAATAAAATAAGTTGATCAATTTGGTGCCGTATTTATTTAGCGATGACTGATAACAGAGCCAGCTGCATACTTCCATTCAAATAGCTGACGTCAGCCATCCGATCGGTCGGTTGGCACGTTTGGGAGTCAGCCAAAAAAAGCTCATTCACACTACGCCCACACTTTGATGAGTGAAAAATTATGTTCTGTATTGCAAATATATCTGTGCATAAGTCTTAAAAATTGTTTAACGTAAAAATAAAACACAAACGGAATCATGATACTCAAATGCCAAAACGTAATGGGATAAACAAAAGCGTTACATATTAAAATATAAAAAGCATTGTTGCAAGTGCGAGCAATTAATTTATAATCGTAAGCCAAAAGTAAAACTCGTTTAAAGGAGGACACTTTTTACGTATAAACCTTGACGCAGTGGATAATGATTGCAATAAAGCACTTTCACAGTGAGCCACGGTCGCCGTAGAAGGCCCATAGCGTGACAGTTTAAATAATTGTTTTGGTAACAGTATATTTATGTTATACTGTTAAACCGGAACAGGAAAATAACATCATGTGAAGATATAGCCGCGTGGGTGCTAAACAACTGACTGACGGCCAACCTGGATGATCGCCAGCATAGAACATACGCTAATAATCCCCAGATGATCTGACATTTGGCTCACAACCAGAACGAGGTCAATTCGACTGAATCTCCGATGTGACAACACTTAAACTTACAGAATTTACAGTTAATTGCTTGCAACATTGTTTTGATTATAGTTACCCTAAATATTTATATTCCGTGACGTTATAAAACAAGCTTAGCAAGACATTTAACTAAACTCAAGCATAGCAAATTGCTGTATCATGAATTAATGACCCTAGTCCAATGCCTTACGGTCAAACGATATAAGAATTAAACGTATAATTTTAATGAAACGAAACCAATATAATAGTTGGTTTCCTCTTGTGCTCTGCTACTTTGTAAATAACACGCTAATGGCGCTAATGCATATAAATAAAGTGGCACAGATACAGAAAGAAGTAAAACATTGTAGACTGATAATCGGCCACACAACACGCACCATCAGTTCAGATTTTTTGGCAAAGTAAAAGTACTAATAGTATAAGTATACAATATACACCATACCATACACCTCCGGTTATGGTTCATCTGAACGAATAATTACATTGAGTTAAATTCTCAGATACACAACATAACATGAACAAAAAAACTAACAAAAGCAACGCACAGAGCGATTCGAGCAAGTAACAATGGAATTTTAATGAGGGAGCTGTTGTTACCACGGATCCTCATCTACATAATCGCATAAATACAATTCATAACAAACAAACGGCGAAGAAACCGACAATTTCTGAGCCTACAGGTGGCCATTACTCAGAGTATGCGTGATTCGATTCCGCGGAACGTTGTCTGGCAAGAGCGTAATGAACGTATTGCGTTTACGATGTTTTGTTGCGGTGAGCAGTCCGCCATATTTAATACATCCGATCGATCATTACTCACTGGAAGAACCGGTTACAGTAAAATCGCCACGCCCTCGCCTTAAATGACTGGACCCGTTGACATTCTTTTCCTGTTTTGGGTAGGCAGCAGTATTAAAGTATAAAAACAAGGGTATGGCAGATGTCAGAAAAACTAAATTTCTCGCTCGTTCCTTACCTTTTTATCATAAATTCCAACTTATATTTATCAAAACCTTGACGGAGCTTTAATTTTATTGGAATAAATAAAAATAGCCCAAATCTAATCTCAAGATTCAGACAAACATACGAGATGACGTCATGCTGAGAAAAACTGAACGTTACACACACACTTAAGCGTCTAGATAAGAATAAGTTTGTAAATGAAAAACGCAATAATAAAATCCATTGCTATCGGACTGAACGATAGGTTGTTTTGGTAAACATTTGATAACAAGAAATTGAAGAAACCTTAGATGTTTACAATGTAAAAAGAATACACGGAGCGGAGAAAACAAACCTGTATCTACAAACAAGCGACCATTGAGGACATGTAAACAAAAGTTGTGAAACAATGCGACAGTGATCAGCGGCGGGGACAATGGGGTAACTAATAACTTGAGGGGAAGTGCGGCAACGTCGCGGCTGACAGCGCGGCAGCGGCTGATTGACAACACAAACACTCAGGCGGAACCGTTGAGAGCTTTTCATTAGACTGAAAGGAGAGCAAAAAGTTGACCCGAAGGCTGCTCTCAATCTCTTCGAGTCCTAGCCAAGAGTTCAGCTGCAATTATTTAGCAAACGTCGTCTCTTCACCCTGTGCCACTTGACACAATAAATGACAAAATTTAGCTAGGTATTTCAAGTAAAATCCAGATGAACAATTTTTTTTTTTACTACTATCAGGAATATAAGATAAACTTGTATAAATAAATGTACTGATAGTTTTATCACCACACATACTTCTTTTTACATTTGTACTTCACAGTCGAGGTAGGTATTCAATACGTGCTTTGCATTATTCATTCGGCACAACCCATTTAGTGTGCGTGCCATTAGCCAGTTAGGTATGGTTTCCGAGAATGCTCGAATGGTAAAACCACAAACACAGTTACAAATTACGTCAACCTCCACGCAGAATCAGAAATACCTGAAATACATTAGCAAGAAAAAAAGTGTTTTGGCTTGTATTCTGTTAAAATTTGAAACCTTATATGCGGTGCGAGACGCCAAACTACAGCGACAAGCAAGCCTTTGACATCCCGCGTGTCGAAAATCCGTTTCGAACATAGATAGAAAACGGATTTTCGACTGATAGGTAAAAGGTACCCACCCAATCACCTAATTTAAGGAATCGCCATCGTGATGGATCGATCGAGTCGAATAAGACATCCGTAAAGATACTTTTATCGAACATAATATTGTAATATTAGATACAGTACAGGAAAGTGAATAAATTTTGCTCCAGTTTGGTAACGACTGCGATTGTTATCTGACCGCGTTTATCGAGTCAAAGCCATCTCGTCTCGTTAATCCAGTAGAGCATGTCGAGTCGACTCGCCAACCGACCGTGTAATGAAACACTTCCATTCGGATAATAACCCTGCCTGATACAGCTTTCCCTGATTGCTTTAGTACTACTCAGTCAATATTGTAAGGTATGTAGATACCTACTTCAACAGTTATTAGTTAAGATAACGTGGAAGAAGGTATTAATTGAAAGGTACCTACTAACTATTGAATTGATGGTTCATGCGTGAGAAATTCTTACAGATAAAAAATAAGATAGTCTCGCATAAAAAAATTTGGTCAACATGTGTAGTACTGGTATGTATCTACCTACTACCTACATACGAATGTCGACAGGCAAGTATATCCCGCTTCTAATAAATAACAAACTTACTTGGGTAAGTTGTTGTTATTGGTAGAACAACAGGCACCAGTTACCGTGACTCAAGTATGCAATACCACCTTGAAGATATGTCTGGTGGTAGAGCAGTATCACGAACGGAGCAGTTCGTGCAGTAAATTGCGCAATGTGCTATTGAATGCGCACGGAGGCGAACGGGCGGTAATCTTCCTTGGATCTCACGACATGTCCCGAACGTTCGTGACTGAAATTCTTGATTTCCAGCAGGGAATAACATCCTCATGCTTTTCGCATGGCTTCTTGGCATGACTAGTATACTTATAACTCCACATACCATAACAAAATCATTCTTATCATTGTTATACTCGTCATAACAAATCCTAAAATGCATCAATGGAGATGAAATAGGTACCTAACAAATGCACATTAAATTGTCATAGTTACGGACCCACCCAGGATAGTAAGCAATGGAAATAATACAGCGGGTCAGTTGGAAACAATACACAATGAGCGATAAACGCTCTTAGGTAGGTATTCGATAACGAAACGAATCGCTGTTTACGTTAACAATGCGCAGGCCCTCGGAAAGCATTCATTCGGTTGATAATGCGAGCGATATGAAAGGTCATTCTGTGCACGACTGTGTAATGAAACGTAGTTAATAAGGACATGATTGATATTATACTAGATGCCCCTTTTATTGATTGTAGTTCATGGTTATAAGTTGCCATGATTTAAACAAAGATAGAAAACATTTATTTGGTGATATCAGATCAAACATTTTGCTAGACAGGTGCCACGGATAAATTATACCTACGTACATACTGAAGGTAGGTCCTACCTCAGAGTATTCTATTTTAGGGAAGGTATTCTGCGATAACGTAGGTACGTAGGGCTACAAAATAACTATCAGCAGGTAAACTTGACTGCAATGCTGCAATCTGCGCAGTGGATTCGAGGCCAAATTATCTGCTAGTCAGTCCCCTGACCGCCTGAGTGTGGATAAGTACGGAGGGCGGTTTTAGCTTCCTCACCAATCTAAACAAGTTACGTAATTTTGGAAGTCATTCACTCAATGTGATAGACAAACATCTAGTAAACCTAAATCCCGAGGGGCATGGGATGCGAAATTCTGCAATTAGTTCACTTTGCCTCAGA
Source organism: Falcaria lacertinaria (assembly GCA_951449985.1). Taxonomy (NCBI): domain Eukaryota; kingdom Metazoa; phylum Arthropoda; class Insecta; order Lepidoptera; family Drepanidae; genus Falcaria; species Falcaria lacertinaria. Next base: position 7,199,518 of record OX602118.1, on the reverse strand, counting down.
CTAATCGATCACCCTCTTCTTTGATTGAAATAAATCTACCCTCTGCTTCTCAACAGATTTAAATTATTACGCACGTGGCTAAAACATAGCATCTATTTTTAGCTAGGTATTTAAAAATTAGCTTTCAAGGTTATATTATAGGTACTTACAGTTTCAAAGTGTGTCGAAGATAGTTTCTTTTTTGATTGAAATTCTTCCAATCTACTTAGCTTTTTCAATTTAACAATCACGATCAATTTCAACGGACTAATTTGGTATCTTCAAAAAACACCATGTGGCTTGTCACTATCACAGATTTTCACATTAAAACATGAAATCCTCGTAAATCTCCAAGTATGTTTGAGATCCTTGCAGCGGCGTCCTTGAATTTGGTAGGGAAAAGTAGTCAGGCATTCACCTGCACACACTCACACACGCTCTAGTGGGCTATGAACTGTTGTACAATTCACGAGTTTGTCAGATATGATAAGTTGCGTTGTGTCGCACCAACGTGCTAAAGTCTCGGTGGCGCACAAAGAACTGAACGCGGGGAGGGAAATGGTGCTCGCGGAGGGGGACGCGGGGAGAGCCGCCGCGGCACCAGGCGACGTAGAACAACGTAGCAACCTAGCAACAAGTGAACGGTAGCGCGGGGGTGAAGTGCAGTTGGAGGACGTGGGGCGCCCCGCGAGCTCCTGTGAAGTGACTGGAATATGGGGAGCTGTGCTGCACTTAAAAATAATAACAATGAGCGTTCTGCATGCACCATGCACCTATCTTTCACAAATAACAAAATAAAAAAAAAGCTAAGGTGTTTTTCACCAAGTACTTTTAGGGTAGCGCCACTAATGAGTTCACACGTGCAAATCGCGCCAGTCTAGGACCTCACAATCAAAACGCTACTACATTGAATGAATATAACAGCTGGCTTACTTTCGCACGAGAGCAGTTAATCCGATTAGTGTAACCACAAAGAAATATATTCGTGAAACACACATCGCATCGTGAGACAGTCATAATATGGGTGGCATAGATAGGTACATCACATACCTACAAAATTCCCCGATTCCGTGGAAGCGTGGAAAAGCATAGACGCATTTTGTCGCGTCGCGTTTGGTGGCTTCATAGGAATTTCCTGGCGCAATAAAAACCTAAACGAGGTTGGTTTTTTTTTATTAATTCGGATTTCGACTCGGGGAGATAAGGTTATCATATCATTACCTACTTTTCCAACCGATGTTTAAACAGTTAGGTAGATAGATAAATAAATCGACAGGAACACCGCAAATAGTAATAATTGCTACGTAACTTACCTATACAATTGTGCTCCTACTAGGTAGGTACTAGTTACCTACCTATATTACGCTCACGTGACGATTTTCATGTTAGAACCACCGGTAAAACAAATGAATTAATCACTATACCTACGTATCAAAGCAAAGCTATTGACTTGTTATGCACCGCTTACTTACATACATACTTTAGTATTGAACGATGACCTTGGATCAATAATTGTTATTACATATAATGATACATTATAGCTTCACACTAAAAAACAAAACAAGGAAAAGTAAGCGCAGAATTCCAATTATCCGTCCGTAAGTTTTGTATTGTAACCGTAGCTAGGTATTTATGAAATGTTCTCTCATTTGTGGTATGGTATTATTGTGGATAAATGGAGCACATTGTACTTGTAATAATACTGCAGTACAGTACAGTACAGTACACAAATGCCGAACGTTGACCAACATACCTAAAGTATTTTACAACTCGCTAACGATTTGGCAAAGCTCCAACTATTCTGTGACAAGCTATTCGTTTCGTTCCACGTTTGGCTTTTATAAATAACACAACAGTTTGCGGGTCGTACAAAATGATGGCCAAACTATAAAGAATTCGCATAAATTATTGCGAGACTCGGCTCGCCTTACTTATCGGTGAAATTCATTGTAAACAACGGAAAAGAACCCAGCTGTCATTATAATCTTTCTCAACTTTGGTACTGAACATTGTACCGATCTAAACTGTATGTATTATTATTGCTGTAGATTTATGATTAATAAGAAAATTGGGGCTGGCGTTTGGGGTCGAAACTCTTGGGCCGTGGGGGCCAGAGGCTCATACCCTTTTTAAGGAGACCTCAAACAAATTACGCGAGGCCTCCTGTGACAAGAGGGCTGGCGAATATTTGGCCCAAAGGATAAGCATTGCAATTCAGCGTGGCAATGCCGCCAGCCTTCTTGGCACACTTCCCCGTGACAGTGGTTCGGGACATTTATTTTACGTTTAGGTTAGTTTTGTACTTCTTAGTTTAGTTTATTTTAAGTTTTTAATTTAAGTTTATGTAGAGTTGAAAATCAATAAAGAATGATATAACCCATTAAAAAAAAAAAAAAAAAAAAATAAGAAAATTTGATTTTCATTTATCAACGATATAAGTATTGATTGGCTATATTTTTTACTGATACCAGAATTTGATGCTCCATGAGATAGTATGTATAACCATAGAGCGTCAATTGAAAACTACAATCATTACAAGTTATAGCTATTATTATTTAGTTTTGTCCTAAATCATTATAAATTATAACTGTTATTATTTAGCCACATCTTGTCTTTCTCTTTATATCTTTTCTATAATGTACCATTGCACCATGTACCATGTGGCTTCGTAACTTTCATAATAGGTGCAAATTATTTTTGTTATTGCTATTAATTAGTCTACGTGTCGAAAATAAAGAAATGTTTACCTTGAAATATTATGTATTAATAATAAACAGTTATGAATAACAAAAAAGTAGATTAAGCACAAAAAATAACGAGCAACAAAAACTTCTCGATTCATTTAGCGTTGTAAATACCTGTGTTCGCAGAAGTTGGTTCACTTTTTATTCCAAGCCATTGATTACAAAAGAACACAGTGTAGAAAAACCTAATTACTTTTTGCTAAGTATATCATGCATGTACAATTCGTATCGGTAATCTAATGTTGTTATTATTAGCTGGTTTTTGTAACAACATACAGTCTAGCGGCAGGCGTTGGTAGGTAGGTACTTAGCCAAATTGGTATACGAAACCTGTTTGCGAATTTCGTGTAAAAAGCAAAGAGGTCGCATACCTTGTATTGGCCTTGTGCTAATCAAGTTAGCAATAACACGTAAATAACTTATGTTCACTAATTTGCACTTTGCACACAATGCGGTAAAAAAGCAATACCTACTCCACTCGAGTAGGTACTCAGCTCGTGTTATGTTAAACGACACTTATGTAGTCGCATTAATGTTGCTAATAAGTCGTGTTCCAATTCCAGTAAACAGCGATATGTGCTTAGAATGTTGTTGAGATAAGTTTACGGATACCAAGTGACAATCACGTATGAGATATCTAAAAGGAACCAAACCTCACGACTTCAGATAATCGCGTGAAAATAATAGTTTTATCACACAATGGCCGGTACACGACGAGATACGTTAGATAACTCGCGCAGTGAGAGGTGGGGAATTTATAGATAAGAATGTTCAAACACGGCAGTCGATAACCTGGTTGCAGTGTTGATAACAGGCCCGTTATCCAGCATGTTTGCACAATACTTGGTCCAGTAACCAGAACCGTTTAAATACATACAATACTTACTTGCCATTCAATCAAATCAAAAATACTCCCGTAGAAATATCGACACATAATATAGTTGAAAAACTCAATCTAATCAATTCAAGAGCCTGTTAGAATGAGTTAAGTAATTTAATCATTCAACATTATTTCAGGTCAATGCTGTCGAAGTCGTATCGTATAGAGTAAATATTTAATTAATTAAACAACTACCTACTTGAAGGTATGCATGAATAGTCACGCTTGTGATTAAGCACCATTTGTGTGACAAAGATAGCGTTTATCTAATGAACTCGTTCGTATATTACGCCTTATCATTCTGTCAACGAAAGCCATTTATCACCCAATATACGGTTTGTAAATAGAACTATTAGACACGTTCCTACTTATACGGATGGTTATATGAGGTAGGTTATTTACTCAGACTAGTGTGTGTGAAAAATGAACGCTCTCGCGATTTCCGGAGATGCGAGGTGAGTCAGGTTGCTTTACGTGGGAGAATTTACAATGTACGACGATAAAATTCCTTGCTCGGTTCGTGTAAAGTAAGAAGGAATACACCTTGTGCAAATGTAGGTTCCGCTCGAAGAGAACAATGAGTTATTCAGGCGTTATCGATAGCTTACACAGCTGCGCACGAGTCGCAGACACTCGCTACTCAACTCCTTGTTATAACGATTAAATTAATTCGACGGCCTCATGCCACGCCTGATGCAATACTGTGACTCATAATATAATGATATAGAATTTAATGTCCTGCCTGGACAAACTGTCATTTTGACCTTCACAAAAAGACCAGAAATCGCAAGATATTGGATAAGTAACGTTTTTGGAAGTTTGCCATGGAAATGTGTCAAAGATAGGTACGTACCTACTTTCATTGCTTTCGTCTGCCATATTTTGAGATCAAAACATAGCTGCAGACGTAAATCATTTAATAGATTATAAATTTCGTCATCGCATCTGAATCGCGGGAGGACAGCGATTGGCGATCGAATGTCAGAACCAACACGACGCAATAAATTGTTGTCTCGTGGAGAGTAAACATCGACGTTCGGCCGCATTCATGCATAATTGATGAGGGTTCGGAACGGGCGCGTGGATTCCTCGCGGTCACGACTCGGTCGAGCCACGTCGAGCCGAGCGCCTCCGGCAGCCATTTTGTGAAGCCTACCCGCCCCGGGCGTGCCGCATCGTGAATAATAATAACACTTTATGATGAACAATGCTACTTCGTTTTGCACTCCGGATAAGAACCCCTACCACAATTGAAACACATACATTTTTTCTTCCGTTTCACTTCCGCACGAGACTCGCTCAGCAAACAATAATGACACGATGAGGATAGCTAATTTGCTAACAGTCGTTCGTGTGGGCACGCAACTTGCAATTAAGACAGAATGATGATTATTGTTTTCTATTGTTATCGATCGAGTAATAGAGCATGCTAGGTTGTAATACATAATAAATTAATTGGTACCCGTACAATACGGAGCTGGCAACCAACTCTCACGCACGACCATTGTACCGTATAATCATAATCAAAAGTCGTTTCTCTCGGAACGAACAACACATCGTTAATAAATAAAGATGTTTCACAATTCACAACTAACAAGAAAGAATTAAGAGTATCTAGTCGTGTCGCCTTCATCAATTTGAGTCTAATAGTTCAGTTATGTTACGTAATATAAAGCCACGAACTTGATGCTCAATCGAATAGAAAGTCTCGTAATTGTTGGCACTTCCGACGAGTACCGTAAATATTAAAATAAGTCTGTTGTTGTTATCGTTGATATTAATAATAGTAAACATTGCGGTTGCCCTCCGGCGCGGCTCTCATTAATGATGAATTACCGCGACGAGCCAGCCTGTCTGTACGCTGCTGTAATAATGGGATATGGAAATGCTGCCCGTGCGTAAACACAGAGCTAGCCAACATGAGATGAGACAGTGGAAGATGATAAAGATCACTTGGTGAACGCAACAATAAGGGGAACGCCCCTTATTGTTGACAGAAACTTAAGTTATAGTCCAATAGGCACGAAATCCCGTACGTTTGATGAATAAAAAGATTACCACTAAATCGCAACATTAAACAATACAAACTATGAATGTACGTTACTTATTACTATTACTACAGATGATGAGTTTTCTATTACAGTGACGAATATACTCGGTCATCAAATCCGACATGTGATTGATTTTATCTATAAGAAGCATATACGTGTGTCGGTGTGTGTGTTCATTGTGTAAGCGTAATGTCGTCGGTTGCCGTGCAGCAAGACAGCTGTGAGCATTGCAGCCGTACTTCCTGTAACCCAACAACCTATTGTTAACTTCAATATTACACTTTTTATGGCGTATTATTCAAGAAAAACGCCAGCGTTCTCACACCATGTTATAGCGTACGGCATTGTATTGTATTAGACAAGACATTTGTGACAAATGAATAAGAGGTTATTTTCTACACTTTACAGGTAATAAATATAATTAACTAACTAAAACGATGAACCATCAAGAATCTTGATTGTAACTTCCATTCCTCGACACCTATTATTATGATTTCTACTACTACTATATAGGTAAATTATGTAATTATGTAAATACATGTGCGCAGTGAGAGCATGAACGAAACATCGAAGATACAAAATTCTATTGGGTGGAAATTCAGTGTTAGTTGGTTATACTAATGTGTAAGATTGTAGTCAAGAATTCCTATTATTGTTATTTAGTTGTTTGCGACTTTTTAACATATTGATGTCTTAGCGAGTGAAGTTGGTGGGAAGTCGGCGTGAGATCGGAAAGTCGTGATCGGCTGCCACGACCACGGCCGCATGCCGCATCACTCTACTAATCAAATGGCACAATGACTCCATTGTAACGATGCATTCTTTGTACACATCTCGCATCACTTGCCACACTTGCTTCCATAAGTTCAAGGCATTCATAAACATTATTAACAGCTTTTCACGATCCTCTTAGTTTTATTTTTTTACGATACCTTACGTTGATCTTGTAACTTGTAAGCTTTTCCATTTAGTGGATGTTTATTGCCATGGATAAGGTTTTCTAAATCTAGTCCACCGGGCTTTGGTAACCCTACTCTATCCTACTCTCTTAATATCCTATCCTCTATTATCCATAGTCATTTAAATTGTAATTCTTATCTTTGGTTCTTATTTATCACAGATCCATGAAAACATCGTTGTACCACAAAGCCACAAACAAAAATAAAAGAACATACTCGTATCACGTCATATCCATTGACATGACCTACTTGTTTTATTGATGTATGTAATCCCCACTGAGTGGGATACACAAACAATCAAACAAACAGCACTCTAGACGAGCACTTAATAGGTCTTTCAGATGCTTTCGTTTGTGATATAACTGTGTTGTGATATATTTTAAGATTGGCCGGTAGCTGTGGCAATTATTTCGCGAACTATTTACATCAACGATGCGTATATGTTCTATCGTAAAAAATAATAATTCTTCATTTCATCATATCCTCACATAAAGGTTTAATGATTATCAAACAAAATGTAGGTAATGGCATTAAATGTGTCGGGTGGAACGACGCGACGCTACAGAGCCGGCAAAATGTTCCTTCTTACTGGCAGGGTTCTGTCCCTATCCCCGGATTATTCAAAGCAGCCGCACCAGTAACGGCTAACTGCAAGTTACTGAATATTTTCCACGAATTGCAATTTGCACCAAAGCGCCAATTGTTGGCTTGGATAAAGGCCAACTAACATTTAGACAGATTTCAATGACAGGTATCGGTTGTATATTGTTTAATTGAAAACATGCTTCAGTCAGATAGTGCCAAATATATGGGACGACATTTTGTCTATACTATCTACATCTACACTATATTAATATTATGAAGAGAAAAGATTTGTATTTTGGTGGGTTTGTATTGAATAGGCTCCGAAACTACTGGACCGATTTCATAAATTCTTTCACCGTTAGAAAGCTAAATTATCACTGAGTAACATGGGCTATATATTATACTAGCTGCCCGCCCCGGCTTCGCACGGGTAGACAAAATATTTGATAAATGTCTATGCTCCGAAACTAATGTCTACCCGTGCGAAGCCGAGGCGAACCGCTAGTTCGTAATAAATTGCCGTGTAAGACAAATTATGTTTGTCAACGACTTCTCCGTTTCAAAATAGTTTAATGTGGCGTAATTTAATACAAGTACTATATTCAATGCTCATTACAATACATACATAATTTCATTGGATGTGTTTGTTTGCATTGCTTTAATGATAACGCTACGTTTATACTCGTATTATTAGATAGATAATATAATTTACGAACGTCGTTTAATGCGACCTTCAGACACCGCGGCCGTACAGAGAGAGAATAATAAATAACGGTTATCTATCACGATATAGATGATTTCATACTTTTGACATATAATATTTACTGATACACCAGCTTGTTTCAATAGATATTGCTTTATTTTGTGCCCTTACGTGATTTGCATTCCTTCGTTGACTTGTTGGAGGAATTACCCGACCAATTATTTTATTCTGTTATATTATACAATTTAGTATCAAAGCGTACATCATAAATACATCAATTACATTCAAATCATATATCTTTGAAGTTTGGAGCGCCAAAAGCTGTAGAACAAAGAGAATATATTATCAAAAGACTTTCAATTATCGAATTTCGTGTCGTTGAAAGATTATTGAACTGTAGGGAGGAGGTGACGAGAGGAAAATGACACAATTCATCCTAAGAAGAGGGTGTAAAGGGTCGGGAGTAGATGTCACCCAGCACCCACAAACCGCTCACAGTCTGTTTACTGAGTCGCGTTTACTCTTTACGAGAGTCGAGGTAAATGTGTAGAAGAAACTTTGATTAGTTATTTTTATCTTAACGACGACAAGAGGTTACTTATGAAACTATTCCCGGAATGTGTGATAAATAGATTTTTCGCATAATATTTCATAGCATCATTGTTTTCTTTCCTTGACGAAAATGGATAGAGATATATAAAGACCATTTTAATTAAATTAAGTATTATGCATACGGATTATACGGAAACGCATACTAATGAAAGGAAAACACATTTCATGTAATAATAGGATCGTATTCGTAGCACTGATTGATGTTGTAACCGTACTAGTGGGAGTGTGGGCGTACACTACATTAACTCTGCTGAATAATTGCAGCGTTAGTACTTACAGTATAACGTTTTTATTTTAAACTAGCTGACCCGACAGACGTTGTCCTGTCTTAGCTATGAATTCATATGTCAAATACACCATAGCAAAAAAGACCTTTAGATTATCGTGAAATTAAAAAGGTTCCGGTTTTTTTTACAAACTTTTCACATTTCATAAGAACCTTCTCCTGACAATAACAAAACAAATACAAAATATTTAGCGAAATCGGTCCAGCCGTTCACGCGTGATGCCGTGACCAAGGGAATAAATAGGGATTCATTTTTATATATAGAGAAGAGATAACTTCGCTTCCGCGACCGGCAAATGTCCATTTGCTTTTTGCATGAATGGCCACGATGATCAATGGTCAGCGACAAATTGATCAGACATCAGTGAATAACCGCCCAAATCGCGTCATATTTAACAAAATTCGGTTGTTTGTTCTATTCCAACGCGTACGTTAATTTCACCATCAATTCAACACATACGGCTGTGAATGTGCGATGGTAAAAAGACATAAAGAGGTAATGTGCTGATGTCACATTAGTGGGGCAAATACGTGCAAGTTGTTAGACAAATCCAAGAATCAAGTTTCAATTCAAATCGCCCTAAGCAAGGTGCAGAAAACGATTGTCCCTGTATTCCCTGCGAAGTAAAATATACGCAGAAACCCCACCTTAACCCTTCGGTCCGGACACAAAGGCCCTCCGCGAACCCTCTTGCCTCACCCTTTATTCACGGATAAAAAACACTGTTGTTTGTTATTAAAGCAAGTAGACGTTGAAATGGCGAGCTTCAATTTCATTATTCATCAAAGTGAACCAACCATTCGCCGTTTCATGGCTAACGTCTTTGTTCGTTAGAAACTTCATAATGCAGAAGGCTGACAGGCACACGTGTACTTGATATGAAACTGACAAATACTTTGCCTAATTCTGATAGTTAATTGTATTATACGTGCACAATAAGCGTTAATATTATTATCGCGTTCGTGACAACTTTGCGTTGGAAGTGCCACTCACTATCGAATCTAACGAGTAACAACGACCTAAATTCATATTGGATTCCAATTTCACGTATATTCATTCATTTCACGTCATTTTCACGTATTTTAGCTATTTCAATGACATGATTTCATTTGCTCACGTCACCTTATATGTTAATACGCGTTCAAAATGTTGGTAATTTGAGTCAATAGAATAGAGGAAAACAAAACAACATCATGTCATCCGAATCAATTGACTACGACAATTAGGTCGGCAATCGACATACGTTATGAAAATTAATATCGATCGATTGCATGCATGTATCCACTGTCGAATGGACTCGACTGACTCGTTCGTTCTCTCTCTGCTAGCGACGATAATTGACTGCTGAATTAAATAACACGAAAACCGGTTATGTCAAATGAATTGCACAGTTTAAATACGCTGTATGCAATTTAAATGCCAGTTCGGTAAAACGGCAAGGCTATCGTTATCAGGCATAAATCGACACGTTTTATGTAGGCCAGCCAACGCGGCGTAAGTATGGTAGCAAAATAGCATTCCTTTGTATAGCAGAGCCATTTACGATCGTGATAGTTTCGTTTTCACGTTTCATTGGCGCCGTTGTTCGCATTTTCGTTCGTCAATTTTGTCGTATAATGGTATCATGGCGACCAGTGAATTGTGATCTTTTGCTTCGGCAGAACATACACTTTCATGTTCGAAAGTTGGGTGGCGGCTGGTAGGCGTGTAGGCCTTGATACAATTTGTCGTTACGTTATTGTTGATTGCGCGAGGTACGGCGCGAAGCAACGGCGCGTGACGTCTGCACTCCATAATCAGCCATAGACAATTTATTGCGTCACCCTAACCAAGCTATTAGTAGTGTTTTGATATTCAGTGGATGATGTTCGCTGTTTACTTTCTCGACCTCTGTTTTATAATCTTCAACTCTTCGTTGAGTTAAGTGAAACCTTTGTTACGTCTTACTTGTATGTACGATGTATTTACCTACTTATACATACAAATATTTGTTTGTTTTCTTTATTAAATTACATGGGTATATTTACACTCCAAAAGTAACATAAATAGCACGTAAAAACGTTTAGTATTCTGTCACAATTAGTATTACATATTCATCTATTTACAGCTTTACTTGGCAGTTAGTATTCGATTCTAAAAAGTACCAAATCACTATTTAAATAACAAAACAATGTCGTAATGTTAATAGTAAATACGGAATGTTTGCAATCGAAAAATGTACCTGATAGACAACCTGACAAAAGTAGCATGACAGTATGACTTCTTGGGTAATCAACCTTGAGCGGCTCAAGTTGAGCCATGCAAATTGTTTGGAGAGTACCTGCCGAGCCAACCTATTATACTGCGGTAGGTATTAGTTACAGAGAGTTCAATACGCCAGGCAACCAATCGCTTTAAATAATTACATTACCTCTTTCAAATAGCGGCAAAGAATGTGTTTACTTCCATTGGATTATTTATGACTGTGACCTGACGGCTTGCATTCATGGAATACTGATTGTTGTCGGTACGTTGTCTAAATTAATTAAATATACATACAATATTAAATTACTAGCTGTGCCCGCGACTTCGTACAATGTTCATGGGTATAATTTCTTTACGCGGATCCCTAATGATTTTACCAAAATAAGAGCAACCTAACTTGGTTATAGTACATCTGCCAGTCAGAATCCTGTTTCAATCGGTCCAACCGCTCGGACTTTGTTCATAATGTCATGGGTTTTACATTTGTTGGTCGGAATCTTAATGATTATTCCAAAATAAAAGTAGCCTTAGTTACGCCCTGTAAATTCAACTATCTGCCTGTGGAAGTCCCGTACAAATCGGTGCAGCAGTTCGGATTTTGTTCACAATTTCAAAAGTTTGTTATTTGTTGCGCGCGCCTTGGTTCGACGCTCTTATATGTTTCTGATATTTCAGTGTGCAAATTTATATTGACAACGCCGATAAAATAATTACTTTATGTTCATTATTTCCTCCTCAGGCAAGTCCAAGTAATACAAGGAAGGATACAGCTTACCTTTAGGTAAGGATAAAAGTACCAGTATAATAGAGCAAAATAACCACACGCTCAATAATAATAACCGACCTGGCTTAATGTAAATAATGTGTTGTCCTTCCTTATAGTTATCCAGTAACTAAATGTATAATTAATTAATATTATTGTGCTAACGCATTCCTATAAATTAATAATTTAATTATAAAAGCTGAATTGCAATAAACTCATTACAGTAGGTAGGTACAGTCAAGAGTGCCAAGATTCAGAAAGTTTATTCAGATTACACGGCATAGCAGTGGCTTTACTGTAAAATCTTAAAACCAGTCTCATTTGGTTAAATCTAATGACTAACGACGCAACAACCACCCAAGTTAGGTAATTATTAAGTGTTTAAAAGAAATATTTTACTTTTAATTATAATAATAATGCTTGGACATTTATCACACAGCACCATCTAGTCTCAAACTAAGCAAAGCTATATAGTATGGGAACCAGCAGCTGATATAATACGTGTATACTTTTTTATGCAGAAATGTTTGTCACAGAAATGTTTACCCTGCCGGTAATCGAACCCGCAACACCAGACTCGTCAACTTGCTACGTAAAAAGTTATTTAAAATGAAAGTGTTCCTAAAATTTATATCATTTTTAATAAAAATAGATTGTGTATTGTGTAACTGCTATATAAAGCAGAATAATATTTAAGGCATGGATCTAACACAAATATCTCTTACGTAACCGTGATGTATATGAATTTATTTATAGACTTCTCATTGAATTTAATGAGTCAGAAAACCGTGTAACCAGCTCTGTTAAATCAACCTTCAGTTCAGTCAAACCGGTTGCATTATTATTATATTCGCTTAACCATGTTAAATCGCCGATCAACAGGAAAAGAAATCGAGGTGAAACACTGGAATGCCGAGATAAAGCCAATAACTACACATCACTTTGTTCATTTAAATTAAATATATGTATTCAAGAAATCGAACCAGCTAATTTCACCTTTATGTAACGGCAATATCGTCGTAAATGGTAGATTGGAGGTAACGTTATTCTTAATATTAAATTAATTAAGTAAGAGAGCGTGAGAAAATGTCGATTGCGGCTAAACTGGCAAATTTCCCATATATCGGTTAGTTACTAAATATACACGTCGATTAAAATTTATCTTCCCAGTCCACGACACTGTGCCAACCAAAGTACAGTTTCAATTAACTTACATCCGGCTTATTATAAGTATCGATAGTCGATACTATAGTGTTGGTTGCTATACATTTATTTAATACAAATGGAGTAGCGACCTAAATTAAATACAAAACTAGGGAATGAGACAAGTATGATAATGAATGTAGTGTAATAAATCACGTGCCTCCCTCTATACCCTATAACCTACTGATTCTAGTTGCAAAACAAGTCAACGTTTGTTATTTTATTAGAAATAACTTCAATGAATGCGTATAATTGCATGCTAATGAATCAAAAAGCCAGAAGTCATTGCCTTAACGGCCGTGGGCGTTCATAACTCACGCCTAATTAAATGTCGAGGTTCTTGACTCGTTTCGATAGCTATAAATCCACCAGAGCCGCACTCAATGGAGGCTTGTTGTATGTACATATGAATCGACGAACCGAGTAGAGCAGCACCAGCAGATTCAATTTAATGTTGTCGATGCCGATAGACATAAGGACGACCCACGCCCTCCATATTCATATCAGTGTGTCGACATTTCGACAGTTTCGACAACCATCGGCATCACATCGTTCAGCCGTAGCTAGTGCATCGCCGACGGCAATCTCTCGAGACTCGACACCTATCTCGTCAAAAGGCCGTTGGCCCGATTTCCAAGAGCGTGGGTCGCGTATAATGTGCATGCCATATTACCGAGGGAGGATACAGTTACGTCAACTAACGTTAAATACAGTTCCGATGTTTTCTTATATCTAATTACGCAACTGAAAAGTCGTGTCACGAAACCTATTTGTGCACGATCGCCGACGCTCACTTGCCAAAAGCTATTAATTAGTACCGAAGAATAGAATATCTCGTCGGCTGATCCCCTAGAGACGGCTACGGTTACCGACAACGTTGATTAATGTCCGCATCGTTCGTTTAACCCTCTTTGTATACGTTTCTCGGCTTTATATAAACGTGCATAACCTTCTTTTGGATTGCTTGGACGTAAATAGGCACGGTTCCGCCGTACAAATAAAAATATAGGCGGCGATACGCTACAGATGCGCTCGGCTTGGAACCTTGAAGCTCATCCGCTTAAAATTGGAGGAGTTTATATAAGAAACGATGAAGCCATTGAATTTGTTGTCTAATTAATTTTGAAGCCGGTTTCACTTGTTAGTTAGCAACAAAAGTAGAAAAGGGCAAATAGATCACAAACAATAGATAATGGAGATGAGATCGTCGCGGAGTTACCTCGCAACGACTCACATTGAGTGATAGCGAGCGTGTGAAGAATGCCAATGGAAACAATTTTACTGTTGGTTTCCTCGAAGTCAAGACGCGTGACGAACCGACGACGACCGGTTACACGACACCGCGCAGAAACAATGCATTAGCAATGCTTTTCATAATTTAAATTTTAACCAACTAGTGGTATGTTTGTTTATGAAACGTTGCATTAATAATGTCTGCAAACTTCGATGGTATGCAACAATTAATAAAAACAAAGTCAGTGTTTACACATGTGCTCACGCTATAATATTGAATTATATTAATAGAAGCGAAACTAGAGCATGTTGCAATAACACCCTCGTCGTAATCAATAGGTGCGCAACATTTCTTAGTGAACTGAATGAATGACGATGTTCCAACGCTTAGAAAGCAATCAATATCAACGAGCGTCTAACACTCTTACTAAACTGTGAAAGTGATGCGAACACACGCGACCTACATGTCGAACATTTGAACAATGTAACAAAATCCATTCGACACTCGAATAATAATAATTTAAAGCGTTGCAGTGGATCGCATAGTCGTGGGATTAAAATAGGTCACCCGGGAGGCAAATAAAGCGAGAGTTATTGAGCGTGCGCGATGCTGAACACGCTACATCCGCGTACATTAATTGGCAATGGTAATACAAACAGAAAACTACCAATAAAACTAGTTGAAACATACGAACACTGCAAGAGTAAAGTAATAATTCAGTACGTTACAAGGGCAATTGAAGGTGAACATGTTAATATTAAGAGAATAACAAATAAAGACAAAATTGTCATTTGAAGTCCTACGCGACAGCAATAAAATATGTATTTACGTATGATGCATAACAATTTTACCAAATTATTAATTGTATTTTCGGTACGGACACAACATGTTTCACTTTTGTTCTAGAGAAATTAAGAGGAAATGTAAATATTTTTCATGAAAACAGTATAGAATATTACCAAAGTATAAAAGCATAATTACGTATATGGTCGACCAATTGTGCAAATAGTGGTGTACAATCAATCATCGGACTATTGTCGATTGTCTACAGAGATACAGAGGATACAGACAGACAAGGTTAATAGATTATAGACGTTACAAGTTCTCGAGCGCAGTTTCCCGTGTGCCAATAATTAATATACATCGGATTGTAAATTGCATACAAACACACCTTTACATTTTATCTTGAACGTATTTATTTATACAGATAAATGTCTGTCTTGTAAGGTTACTCGTGTCGCATCATTTCAAGGTATTCTTTTAGTAATATAAAATATGTAACGCACATTTAGCTGCATATCTGTAAAAAATATTATTTGGTTGCGTGATGAAGCCGCGTGTTTTTTACACTAATCGTACCTATTTAACTAATAATGTATCTATTCGTTTACCTTTGGTGTGCATTAAAGCAGATTTGTATTGTCTTGTAATGTAATGCGCACTTCAACTTAAAAATAATACAGTATTTTGCAACACAATTCTGGAAGTCGCAACTGTTCGGTCCGCTTCGGCAGCGCGGCGCGGCGAAGGTAGAGGATATAAATTAACCAAACATAAAAGACAGATGCATGTGAATAAAATGAGATGTCATATAGTGAAAAGTTTACGAGGGGCTCGCGAGCCGCCGTCTACGCACACCAGTTGGCGTGAGTTCAACTCCTGTTTGAAGTATTTTAGGAGCCACGCACGCCGTTCACAGTGCGCCGCCCGTTGGCCTGTTTACAAATACTAGGCGCAGACTCGATTCAATTTCGCGAAATTTTGTAAACATTGTGCCAAAAGAGATGGCAGCCAGCTCCAGCGTTGTTTGCTCTACCTACCCCACGGCTACAGTTATATATCGAATCTGTTTAATTTAAACGACAAATTTAACAATGTGATAAACGATCAATATTTCTGAACAGCATAGGACAGCACTGTAGTAAATTTGTCTTAAATTAAGCTTTTTATATATTAATAGGCCATCAATTCATGACTGTTATGCACTTAATCGATTCAAATAAATAGTTACCATACCCTAATTCTTAGAACATTAATATATGTACGTATAAATTTATGAATAAGACATATAATCAGAAGGTCAACTCGATCAGCATTGGGTTACCATAATATATTGGTTTAATAATCGCAATCAACACGAAATATCATATTAACAAGTCAACCAAAGTAGAAATAATTGATGAATGAGTCGCGCGGCAGTCCGTTGTCGCGGAAGAAGAAATCGAGCGAGACGGGAGCCCGCTCTGGTATCGATAACAGAACCGGTTTCAAAGGAACTTCACTATATATATCTGTGAGAGAAAAGGTTCAAATGAAAATACCATACCAAAAAGGGTTCTCAATAAAACGCAAATTAAGAACGACGAATAAAAGAAACATTAAAGAGTATCGCATGAGGGACAGAAAGGACATAATAATGCCGAGAGTCCAGACTAAATAACTTAAAATTAACATGATAAGTAATGCTACAAATTATTAGAATATGTATTTCCAAACCTATGTTGATACGTCGTGTTGTAACTAAAATTTTTGTTTTAAGACATTTTAGACAAACCAAAAATTAAAATCTAGATTTTTATTTAACACGTCATAGAAACCGAATATTCAAACCCGTTTTAGTTGCCTAGATTTGGTGATAAATAGTAAGACAAGAGACATACAAATAATAATTTAACACCAAATTATGCAACTAACAAAAGCAACTCAATAATAAAGCACGATAGAATACCATAATTATTACCCAACGAAGTAACAGCAGAGAGCAGAATGCTCAAAACAAGCAAAAAAGGAAACCCAGACCACAATACAAGTTTTACTAGTTCCTTTATAGCTTCGGCAAACACGTTTCACGGGGAACGCACGATTTGGTTCGACGAGTCGACCGCCGCGCTGCGCCGTCGCATAAATAAAATTGAGAATAACCACCACTTCCAGTGCCAATTCAAAATGTAATAGGTTTTATATAAGCTCTAGAGTTTAAATTTGAGTGAAAAAATATTGCACGTTACGCATCTAAATATGGAAGTGAAACAAATAGTCTCAAATCTCGTAAATATTTCGAAATTTTTGCCTCGAGCGGTTGGTTATTTTGCGTTTATTGAGTTGGCTCTTGATTGCTCCGCTAAACGATTACTGGAGCATTGAACTTGCCAATTTAGATTCTTTTATGGGTTGAAAAACAACCTGTCTTGTTAATTCAATAGATTCTGTGTTATTACATAAATTTGCATATAGCTTTTCCAAGAAATTGTAGCATGTTGTAGGTATATCAGAATCAACAGAATCATTTAATATATTAAACTCAAGGCACTTAAATGCTGTTTAGATTAATCTATTGATAGACAGTCAATAGATTCAAGTTTGTAAGTCAAAAATTCCATCCAGCACATAACATGTTCGTTGAGCTCACAAAAGGATCAGCTCTTTTTTTGTGATATCATTAAAAGATAACGATCAACAGCTGTTGGTTCATAACCTTGGAACCTGTCTCCTGACCGTTGCTCAACCCTCCCATATGAGCCGTGGGGCGCAAGCGCAACATGTGCTTGAACAACGCGAAGTTCTATTTATAACGCTCGAGTTCTAGTGTTACTCAATTCAATGTACCCACTCAAAGATATATCATGACTCAGAAAACGAGAAAAGCTTGGAATTAATCCAAACAGATTGGCATTTATTTGTACTGAGTGGATGAAACAAAAAGTTTTCAATAGATATTTAAATTTAATAAGGAAGGAAGACCTACTTTAGACGTATTATAATCAGCACAAATTAATTTGTAGTGACTAGAAACAGGTCAAAAGCAAAGTGTAATTATTATGTGAAAGGACGAAAAAGGGTCAGTGACTGCACAGCGGGGTGGCACGCGGGAGTGGTGAGGGCGGAGGGCCCATAATAAATAATACATTTGAAAAAAAACACCCCAAGCATCTGCCGCACATGTGCACTCCGTTTCGTACATTGAAATAATGCAAGTCGTGCGCGCAACCACACCAATACGCCTGAGCTTTTTGTGCAGTAGCTATTTGTTGTCTTCACGCTTTGTGCCCTCGAGCTTTCAAACGGACAATGCCTTTTTTATAAGACAGGAAATCAATACATTTAGAACTATTCAAATTGATTGGCATCAATATATTTTAATTTTTGAACCTGTTGGCTAACTTTATTGCAAAATTTTATACGACGGACGAATATTAATGAGTCTAAAGATACGAATAGCGGTCAGACATCGCGAATGATGACATAATGTAAAAGTTATGTATAGCGGAGTCCACAGTCATGTAATTAACAAGTTGGCGTTGAATGCCGCTAAAAGTGGAGTGTGGATCGATGCATTTCTCGGAAGATCGACACATGTTGGAACGTAGCCAGACACTTTCCTACGCGACGGGGCACGCGGAGCGTTGAAAAGTGGCACTTCAAACTTCACCGATAGAGTACGGTTATGCTGACAATGAATCATCTTACAACACAATACAGAAGCTGTGCTTAAAACTTTACTTTATTCAAACTAAACTAATTGTTATGACGGATTTGAAAAGTCGAAATTCGAACAACAATACAGGCTGTGCCGGGCCGGAATAGAAGTACATATAGTAGTAGCAAAAAAAGTTCTTATGAAGCAAATAAATCTGTTGCCAAGATTGCAAATTGATTAAATCTGAAAACATGCAACAAATTGATAATTAAAAGCGGATTTAGATAAAATAATCGACAAGATTATTTCCATAAAGCAATGCTTTTCATCCTGCTGCAATGGAAATGTTTTTAGTAATTTTTTTAGTCACAATATCATCATCCCAAAACTGTATAATATAATAAGTAAGTATTATTTGCTAGGTAAGCGATCCGACCTTTCCTTTGAAATATGTATATTTAATACAATCAATGCTCGTGTTGATGCACATACTTCATTTTTGTTTCTGTCCACCACAATCTCTTTATGGAAAATATAAAGGAGGATGCATACTTTGATTATGCATATAACTAAAGAAACGAAGATTCCAGATTAAAAATATAATAATATTCACGTATATTTACTTAGGTCAGGTACTTGGTATATAATAGAGTCTAAATGGTGTGTCCCTTGTTAATTTGATAACTAACTACGTAATGTGCTATTGACGCAATAGAAAAACAAAGTCCAAATGTAACAAGTATTTTTGCCATGCTAACATTATTGCATACACAGGCAGCGTGTAACAAACATAACATGATTATCGTGATTCCGGCGATAATAAAATTCAAAATGGATGTCGTAATCGTAATCGGTGTCTGAGATGCTTGCTAGGTGGTTGCGGCGCGCGGAGGAGAGACGAAAGTCCCGTTAGGAGAAAGTAGCTGCCTACACCACACCGACCGGCGGCGCACCGCACTCGGGTCGTGACGGAGTCACAGCCGACCGACGACGACGCCATCTTGTACAAACATCCGAATGAACATAAAAGAGTTTTACATATATGTATCATGCTTTGATTATATACTTATATAATCAAAGGTATCACGATACTCCGCGACAAGATCAACAACCATGAACCACCTCTGATTCTTCGCATTTTCTTCTGATAATTATGAATGACATAAAGAACAACAGTGGCTGGACGTTCTTGCGCAGACCGTACAACAAAACACTTTCTCTTTTCATTAAGAAGACAGATTTCCAAAAACCACTGCTTTGTGATTTGCCATAAGTGCGTCAATCATTACCTATTGTAGTATTAGGTGCGACATAAGTAAAAAACATACGCTGATGCGCGAACCACAAATGTCATAGTATTGAAGTTTTGTAATAAGATACCTAGACACGATACACTTGAGTAAATATCCACCAGGTATTTAAAGTCGGCTAAATTATTGTTATTGAGCTGAAATATTAAAAGGCAAAGAGTATAATTATGCGTTAATAAGAATAGCCTGAACAGGTGATCATTTACAAGATTTTGCTGCGGTCAGTGCTAAATTGAATAACGTACAAGCGATGGGAAACTTTAATACAGTTTGAGACAAATAACTATAACGAGTAAAAAGTCATATGAATGGTCACGGAACAATCTGAATGGAACCGCAATAGTCAGAATACAAAGCCCAGCTTTTATTGCCACGTCAATCGTGCCTGCCAGTCGAAAGGAAACATCAAACCCCAATTTTGAACAGACAAGTCTTATTACGAGGAGGTGGGGCTGCGGTGCCCATCTTGGCAATTATTACGCAAGCGGTAAAATAAAATGACGACGCTAATAATAATATATTATTCAATACGATAAGACAGGTAGAAGGTGAGTGCGATCATTTGGAACTGGTCGGACCGGTCGGGTACAGGTGGCGCGGGCGTCTCCACTAGTTAAACTTTGCTCTTCGAACCGCGACCCTGAACAACTGCATTTCTGCAATACGCCAACATAGATTTTATTTATGTTCTCAAATGTGCCGCATACCGGCACGGAGTTATCGACCGACGTAAAATTTAGTCAAGAGTGAGAGGTGAGCGCTGCTATTATTTACACGGCAATGATGTTACAGCTGGCCAGTCACCATCAATTAAGAATATTTTAATGTAGTTAATTGATGAGCACATTACTCAGATACTGTCACCAATGAGTAAGCACAAACTATACTAATGCGCGACATATAATTTGTAAATTAAATTACACTTAGTAAGTGAAAGGATTGAATCGATATAAAGTTACCTGCGTGCGAGAAAGTAATAAAAAATATAATTTATTCGAACAAAAAATATAATATGAGTAAGTATAGGTATATGATTGCTCAGAGCCCATGTTTTCCCCTTGTGCCGCTTGTTAAATATTCAATTGGACGCAACAAGGCATTACCATACACTCATTATTCAGTCACATGTTCGATATCATGCGTCCACTTTGTTCTTTTGTTTCAATTGTCTATTCATGTAAATCTTTTGGACTCCTTTATTGTTCCTTTCTTTATCACAGTCATTTCAAAAATATATTCGCTGTCAAACATGTAGAATCTGGTGGAACGGACGGTCAAAATGTACAAAATACACAATTTAGTCTACTTCAGTACATAATTTGCGGAATGAGGTCGCATTGAGATACTTTACGAATGGTTGGAGCTAATAAACGAGCTTTATTTGTATCGTAGAATTTAAAGGAAATTTAATTCAATATGAAATTGTAAAACAAATGCAGGGAAAATGGTGGAGCGTTTGGTTAAAAGTGGTGCAAATCGCTTATTGTCTTTGGAGTCGATTGTATATGTAGTAGGCGACAAGTGTGAAACTCGAACGTCGACAAACGAGAACGACACAAGTATTATAACACGTTCATTAGAGCCCATTACGTGAACTGGGCTTAATGAATATGAAACGATCACATTACGAATCGATTAAGAACGGAAGGTTAACTTACTTACTATGTGTTAATTATCCTTTAAATAGATTGCACAAATAATTAGGCTATTCTTATATGTAATAAGGCTAATGTCTTGTATATTATGTATGTAGCACTACACTGCATACATAGATCTCACCAGGCAGAGTCAATTTCGGGGTAGACAGATAGAGGTAAATTTCGTTTGTTTATGTAATGGGAACTAATGAAATGATTTATGAAATTATTTTGGAATGATAATGGAAATGTATACTAAGCTTACAGTAATAATAATAATAATACATTTACCTTAAGAACTAATATAAATACAAAAAAAAAAAAAAAAAAAGGGCTTTTTCGGCGCATCCCTATAGCGACGGGAATAGTATATTCCCGCAGGCCAGAACTCGAAAGCGAACACTTCCCGATGCTTTGCACCAATTGCAAGCACCTTGAGCACGTACGACTTGAAGTTATTCTCGCTTGCCTCCAATATCTGCAGATGTAGCCTTATATTTGGAGCGTCGGGAATCCAAATATAGGCTTTGTATCCTATGTCTACGCGGGATGCGATTGCTATTAACTACTACTATAAAAAGGAGACCGTACAAAACATCGCTTTTGTAAACTTTATGTGTAAATAAATAAGAAGTCGTCATTCTGTGTACCATACACATACGTGATTGTGTGAGATTAAGATATAAAAATAATATAAATAAAAAATAGCTTTTGGTTTATCTGGTAACCCTAGGTGGAGCCCACCTGCCAAATAAAAACCGTATTCTTATCATCTCTGCGCCGATAAATGAAAGCACATTCGTGTTTTTCCATATTCATGTCGATAAAGAAACAATTTTGCGCTTACTAAATCAGTGTCGATTCGTGGTTGCGAACTTGTTTCTTCGATATCGTGGGTTTGTTTAAATAATATCATTTTAATATTAAGGCAATATTAACTGCAAGTAGATCATGTACTACTTGACTTTGTGTGGGTTGTAAGTGTTGTAACTGATAGATGGAAGAAAAATTTGGTTCATCGTTAATTTGATATTTTACATATAGTCCATAAATTAGTATTTCCTTAGTTTATTTATAGAATTGATCTTGTATGGCATAAAACTAGCAATTAAGGCCACTACAAATGCATAAAGGTCGCTTTACTTGTTTAACCTTCACTTATAATAATAAAAAAACCCAAGGACATCGTTCCCTACAAAGTCCCATCAGTCAAACAGGTAAGTTAAGAATAACAGTAACCGTTCACAGAAGGGTGAGGCGGCCTGAATGTATTTAAAGATATAATAGCCGACCCAGACCCTCGTCCCGACGGCCGGGACCCACAAAAGGGACAGGTCCGCTTTACAAATCTCACATATATTACCTTTATTATTATTCACAGGCACCATTTTATAATCGTTCAATCTCAAAAGAAGCTGTATGCCCAGTCAAAGCAAGAACCGGTTCCATTACCAGTGGAATATTACGAAACCCATTTAATAATCCAGTCGAACGAATTAGATATGGCTTCGTACTTTCACCAAAGACTTTCTTGATCGTGCGCACGATACTCGTACCACAAAACACTGGTTAGTTTGACCTCATACTATTGTTCACAGATCTGAATATTGTTGCGATGTCTGTCAATCTACTTGCTTGCTCGAAGTGCATTCTCAATTTACTTGTATCATTACTGGTAGAAATTCTTCTTGTATCAAGAAATCTGGAAGTAGTATGACGTTAACTTTTCATGATAATAATATTATATTTAGAAACGAATAAGTAATATATCTCTTAATACCTCAAATATAATAAATACTTTCCGAACTTCTTGCGTCACTATCAACTCAACAAGCAATAACAATTTCAAATACGACTCCATCTACAGTTAGACGTTGCCAGTGATTTATTGCATGACACCGTTTTACTTGCACGTAAATAAATTAAATTAAAGATGAACAAGCAGCTGTAAAGAGCAGCAATCATGTTGAATAATAATATCAAGTTAAATAACAGCGATAAAAACTCAAGAGGCCAGTAAGTAACCAGTTCTTGGCAATGCCACAAATTGGTTTTGCGCAAACGCTCTCCGACGCTATGAATATTCATCGACCAACACATTTAGACATGTTCTAGTGGGGATTCAAGATGACGCACACCACCTCAAAGTTACCGGACCGGTAACATTAGCAAAGCATTTACCTTTTTCTCTTTATTGTCATTTCAAGCTTTAGAAATAACCACCAGTTTTCCGAGTGAACAGACCAAATTGAGAAGTTAGATATTTTAAGAGACGCTGCTTTGGATACAAAGAACAATAAGACGTGTATAAAAAGTATTAATGCAGGAGCTGAACAAAAAAAAAGATAATTAAATTGAAATGAAATTATTGCTCTCGATATACAAAAAATATGAGAATAAGGGTCTTAGCTATAAAGGTCGACTTTCAAACAGAATAAACAAAACTTTTAGCTCGGTTTCGAGTGGCCCTGAATGCCTATTTTATTACATTCGAGCTTGAAAGGTGCGGCGAACGTGGGGAAAAGAAAATAAGGCCATAACAGTGAGGGTGGCACCTCGTGTGTGGCGGGGCTTAACTACCGGAGGGAGCGCAGGACGTGTTGTTTCACCTACTCTCAGTGTAGGTAGCACTCCAATAATCCAAAGTAAACATACAATACTAATAATCCACGTGAATAATAATTAGCCAAGCACCGTTGCTTATCTCATAACACATATGTCTAAATAATATTTTAAACTAGCTGACCTGACAGGCGACGTCCTGTCTTAGCTATGAATTCATATGACAAATACACCTTAGCAAAAAGGACCTTTAGATTATCGCGAAATTTAAATTTGTTCCGTTTTTTTTCATAAGAACCCTCTCCTGACAATAACAAACACAAATAAAAAAGAATTAGCGAAATCAGTCCAGCTGTTCACGCGTGATGCCGTGACCAAGGGAAAACGGGATTCATTTTCATTTATAGAGATGTAACGGACGAATGAATAAAGTCTCTTTTAACATCTATCGACATCGATGTGACCCCGTTACTTCAGCTGCCGAATTGAAATTTAAATTGTGAAATGATACTAACAAATGTATTTGTCGTCCGCTGTGACCTCCGGTTTTAAAACTCCGGTGTGAAGTATAAACAGTTCATGCATACACAGATGAGGGCTGGACAAACAAAGTTCAGATTTGAATGTGAAATTAAGGATGGTGATCTCGATATATCTACGTAAACACATTTAAAATGCACGTGAAGGTGATCTCACACTTGCCGATAACCAATTCTCCCCTGTTGATGCATTTAACAATTTTGTTGCAACACGTCTTGCTATAGCAAAATCTAATTATGTCCAGATTAACATTCTGTAATACGTATTTTGCGATTTGGTTTATTTACGGTTAGACCATTAATTTTATCAATGTCAGATCTGGCGAGCAAATCGGAGCTGGGGGTTTTCTATAAGTTACGGCTATCTATTTTGGCATGGTCGGCAATCCAATTCCACGACAAACACCTGATGCTCCACTCTATTCCTCTGAGATCTATTGAACATCTGTTTTTCTTTAGTAGTAGTATTTGTACTTAGTATTCGTA
This sequence comes from Falcaria lacertinaria, assembly GCA_951449985.1. Classification (NCBI taxonomy): domain Eukaryota; kingdom Metazoa; phylum Arthropoda; class Insecta; order Lepidoptera; family Drepanidae; genus Falcaria; species Falcaria lacertinaria. The sequence goes on along the minus strand of OX602118.1, from coordinate 7,174,323 downwards.
CGCATTCTTTTGTCATTATGTGATAATAAAATAACGTGTACTGTGTACACTTCACACTCGATAGGTTATCTTATTATTAAGGAACAAGTCTGCTAATACCTTTAGACACTGGATTTAAAACATCAGTTGCGTTTATAGTGAGTGACGGCAATGGTTATTTGGTATTTAAATTGTTCGATCGCTCGCTGCTGTCTCAGTGAGCTTACGGAATAATATAATAATATGAATTGGTAATATGTGATTCTCGCACCGAAGACGATAATACTCTACAGGTGCAGGCTAGTATAGCAAACCTTGTGCTTAGTTAGTCAAAGCTGCGCTTCCTCGCGCTGGCTAACATTTTGAGTTTGGAACGTCTGTGTTATAAGTGTAGCTAAAAGAAGTCTTATGTCTCAGAGTCGATAATATATGCTTATGTATACTTATAATTAATAGGAGGCCAATAAGTGGCAAGTTGGCATTTTTTTACATACCTTTTTCGTTAATCTCGTTAGCTTCGCGTTCCGGAGACGAACCTGAAACAATGGAAGATTAAAGGGATTATTTTAAGGAACAAAAAGTCCTTACCTATGTTTTATTTTAGTTCCTCTCATGCGAAATGTTCTTTGACTAAAAAAAAATTAATCAGATCCCGCAAAATTAGAGTAACAGACATTAATAAAAACAGGTAATCGCTTTCGAGTCACGAGCGACATTTTATCTTCCAAATTTACATTACCACGAAAACGGAACCCCCTTTAATTCAAAGGTCAATTATTTATTCACTGAATATTCATTAGCTTGTCAAGAATAGCAGACGACCGGTTGCGGTAACCTGTTTCGGTGCGTAAAAGGCAGTCGAATTAACAGCCTTATTTTTTGTCAATTTTATTTTAAAAGACCTCGTCTTTATTTATGTACATAAATATGTCTGCGAAGACAAGACCCGTGAACATATTGAATATATTAGAAATTTAAATTTTCACAAGCATTCTGAAATTTCATTCAGAATATTTTTCCCGTGCTCAACAGAATCGAATCTTTTGATTCTATATTCACTGAATATGATATATATTTTCATTTACTTTAAGCAATGCTTCAGATATAGTACAGAGTATGGACAACCCCGGCAGGTGTGCGCGGGTGCCACGTCTCTCAAGTTACCCGCATGTGTCAACCACCAGCTGCCAGTTCACTAACCCGAACGCTTCACCTTAATGGATTTGTAATTACATTCCTTCTCAACACATAAAGTACTATGTTGCTACCCTAAGCAAATCTTAGATCACAGACCGCTCTTCTATATTTTGGCCTTGTAGGAGTCTCCAGGCTTCTGCCCTTGTCATGATTCAAAAGTTACCCCGGGCTCAAATGCTTTGTATTGTATGTTCCTGATAAAAGTTATCTCCTAGCCCAATATCTTAATTATCTACGGTAGCCGCGAACAATTTACAAATAGACAGACAGCGTTACATTTACATTTATTATAATTAATTGTACGAAGTATTTGGAGGTTTGGTTATAAAAGCATAATTAATCACAGTAAGACCATAAATATTTACGCAGTTAAATCCCGATAAGGAAAGTATACAGTCGAGACAGACATGCAATCAATTCATAAAAAAACTTGATACCCATAATTGTAGAGTAGGCGTAAGCTGTTCAACAGCTGGGTATATTGGTAGTATGAGTCGACTGACATTTTCTACGAACCTGTTTGTAAGTTATGCAATAGAATCATTATCCAGTTAATGGTATGCTGGTGTGCTGCCTGCTTAGCATAATCACCTGTCGACTGTAGCCAAGTGCGAATATGTGTTAAACGCAACTGGAGTGCTTTTAGACACATATTAGATTTGTATATTGAGAACGGATTTAATGTTTAAGTTCCAAGCCGCTTGTTTGTTGGTTACGAATTTGAACGCTGTTATTTTAGAGAATAGATTTAAGGCTTTACTCCGTGGAAAATAATTTGCATTTTTTTTAAAACATATTCGCATCCCCTGTAACTATATAGCTGTAATTGTCATATCGCGGTTTTCTATTGTTTTTAATATCTAATTGCCAAGTTGTTTTTCCATCTAGGATAAATCGGGATCTGGTTTAGATCCAGTTAAGCAACACTCGGAGCAAAGTTGGCCGGAGAAACAAATTAAATACATTTATCATAACTTCCAACGAGAAGGCCGCAAATTCTCATTTGCCGAGACAAATCGTCAGAGATTGCTTAAAGGTGAGCGACATGATCCGATTCAATACCTACAGGCGGGTTCAGTCATCAAACCTGTTCAAACTCTAGTAAATACAAATAATATTTCAAATAAAATGGCGAGCCAACGAACTCATTTCCCTTGAATGGAAAATTTGCATTATTCTTCTTTTAATTTACAGACTAACAATCAAGTTATGTGCGCGGTTTTGTTGTTTTAATGGTATAGCCTTCTCGACTCCGTATTAGACGGGAATACACGTGGTCCATGAAACCTAAACTGTCGTGTTCACAACTTTACTTTTTGAATCGATTCAAGCTAAACAGTTGGAATAATTCAACTACTGCACACTCGATTGAACTAATGGTAACGGCCGGCAGCATACTTGAGGAAGCATAAAAACACATGCCGTTTTGCCCTTTAAGGCACCGCGCCAGCGCCTTTCTTGATTGGCATGTGGGCCAACCAGTCTCCGAACGTGAGAAATGGAGACTGGACTGCGTCGGCTGTCCGATATAGCTACTTCGAGCATGTCCATACCTTGTTTTATAAGCAGACTTATTTCACATAAATTGCGAAAAGTCAAAAACGTATTATATATGCCGGTTTATTTAAGCCTTGCGCTATTTGTGTACTATAATATACAATTGTACCAATCAGTGGATATAATTTATTAAAACTACTGGATCCGAATTCCAAACAAGGCACATAAATTTGATATAGTAGGTAAAACGAGAACAGAGGGAAATGCCAAATTATCTACATGTGCTACTTTGCTTTGAGTACCTACTATCGAAGTTCCTGGTCGTGATTGAAAATATTTCAGATATAGCATTCCTTATCCGTTACTAACGCGAACGAGAACTAGATCATCGCATTCAGAGGAAGTCCTTTACAAACTACACTTCAACATCAAAATGTTAAGGATTATTGAGTGAATACTTGTTTGGACACAGTAGTTGTTATTAGCGGTCAACGTCTTGATGTCTCCTTGGCTGTGGCAGACGGGACTCGTTGACTTATGGACGCAATTAACAAGATACACACTACGCCAAATGTTTAACAAGATACACACTACATCTCATGTTACCTGAACATACTGAACGTATTGCGGTATAAATATTTTCACATATTGTACAGACGAGTATTACGATAATGTTGTAATGAACCTGCGGTGCGGGATTAAAACAACTTGTCTTTCATCGCAGGCTTTCTCTGGTTTTGTTTATTATATTAAATCAGACTGAGTAACGCCGAGTATTGAAACGCGCACTACTCTTGGCACACGTTCATCTACAAAAACAAACAAATACGCGTCTGGGGATTTATTGAGTTTAAAAATAGTTGGTGTTTTCATAAGTTCGATATGAAGGGTTTGCGACTTGTGTGGAACTAGTCTCAGAAATGAGGTCAAACGAGTTGGCATGCGATCATGTCGGGTTGGGAACACCGCCGGTGGCAATATAAGATACCGATTACCGACATTGGCTCCTCAGAGAAATCTCAACTTGAAAGGACTTGTAACGGGTTTGTAGGTATGTCTCATAATACCATAGACATTTCAATATATGCCAAGAACTTCAGAGCATTATCAGAACGATAATCGTTACAATAATGATAGACAAAGAAGTCTGACTAAGATCAAATTAACAAAAGAAACGATTGTTCTCCATACTGCAGCAAATGACTAATAGCAACATAAAATATCCATCTGTGCCACTCACGTCACGTAATATAAAATAGGTATGTAGCGACTATTAAGATCTACTGTCAACAATAGCTGAAGTGTGTGCAAAGAACATACTTTAATTATAGTTGGTATAAGAACTATTCGTTTAGTAATTCAATTCAAGTACTAAGTTGTGCTCGCAAGTTGAAGATTACATTTCAGGGATGCTCGTTCAGTCAAATTATACTACTCATTACGTTCAGTACTGGCACTATCTTGTTTATAATTAATAAATTTTGACGATCATTTTGCAGAACACGTACGATTGGAATAAACAATATTCAACGAAACACTTTAGTGAGAACAACAATTTGATTTATAATATATTTCAGCGTAAAGATAACACATATATCACGCGTGAATTTTAGGAATGCAATAACAAACAACTCGTGACGCAAATACGGGGAATATTTGTACCGACTCAAGTTCACATAATTTTATTAAATTTTTAGTATACTACAGACGATAACAATACGACAGACAGTAATAATCCACCATTATCTTCATCCAACTACTGGGCCTCTTTTTTTTTATTATGCCATTCATCTTGGACCTGTAGGATCGCTTGATAAATCAAGCGATCTGGACTAGGTATGCCTTAAACTCAAGCCTCCAGTTGAGAGATGATCAACGCCATACTTGCCTTCTGTCGTCGGTAACTCAGTGAGTTCTGTGACTCACTGCCTTGCTACAACCTGTGTTCACTTCGTCTCGCCGTATGTGTACGAGATATTCCAGAGCCACTTTGATAATGGAAAGATCACCTATTTGTGTAAGAGGCATTATTGTTTAGGCATTTTGATCTTCCGGGTCTAATTGAAGTTTTAAGCCTTCACGGACGATCGCAAAAGGAAGCCAATTGCAACGCCTGCACCGAATTTCAGCTAGCTATCTCTTTTTTATACTCTTTACAAGCTATAAAAAATAGAGCAAAACATTAATCAATTGTATAGCGACCGTGTCGAGCGAGACTCCTCCTTCGCATGGCGAATAAAAAACACTTTGAAACAACAACTGTTGCGTCGTAAGACGAACAAAAACTGCGTCAAACGAGGTCACCTAACACTGCATTTTTTTGTGCAAGATTGATTTGAAATAACGTGGATCCATGGATTTACCGCAATGTACTCGGTTATTTGAAATAGTCAAACATTCTTCGTGCACATATCAAACAAAACTTCTATAGAATTAGTTGGCCATTAAGTTCAATAATTCGCACTAGACTAGTTTATACCACCATTCAAAAATGAAGAAGTTTTACTCTAGCAATAAATTTGTTAATATGGAGTCAGTATCTAATCTGCAACTACATATTTTGATACGATTTAGACTTTGCTTGTCTAATATGCTAATAGAGCAGACATGAATATTTAATGTATTTAAATGAGTTTCTCAATTCAGTACAACATTATTATGTATTCAAGCACGAATTTTCATTTTATGCAGTAATTTATTTTAAATAATAGACGGAATTGAATTGTTGACTGTCACAATTAATAAGATCACAATTTTAAATCGAACGTTAAATCGGTTCCACTTGACAAGGTTTTTGCATTTCGGACGGAAAGTTTGGGTATGAATGCAGTAAGTAACATTTTAGACTTTCACAGATCAGAAAGCTTTGAAGACGGAAAGTGTCTATAAAATAAATGGTAATCTGTATTGATGAACAGGTGAGGACAGTTATAGCCAGTCGATTTGTGGACAATCATCGCGCTACTTCCCAATCTTCGGATGCCTGCGTTCGTCTGTTCGTACTTCAGCGAAGGGTTTTTATTAAATGTAGCATAATTCCAACTACAACTATTACAAGATTGTTCAAATTCTTGAAAAGGGATAAGTAGAGCAACAAAGTAAGCGGCACGATAGGGTTGCAAATATCTTATCTGTTTAAGAAATGTTGATTTAACTTTTTCCTATTTTAGACATTTAGACTTACTCTATAACATGGCTTTGCGTTGACTTTCACATGAATATTTTAATACTGCTTATAAACTATTTGTTTTTCTAGGTAGCATCACAATAAATCTTTTTATTCTTTTCAAATTTTATACAATACAGTACCGCATTGTAAAATGTAAGCGGACCAAGGCAACATCTCAGTAGGTATCTTTTATTTTCCAGATTCTCGAATGAATAATGAATTCTATTTGCGTCACCAGTGCATTAGAATTTCATAGGTTTATATGAATGAAATGCTACCTCAAAAACATTAAAGAACCATTTCATGTAAACGAGGAAATAAATATATGAGTAATAAAGGCACAGATCGGGTTTCTACATAATATAAACGATTGGCATAGTTATAAATAATAATTGAAAGGACTTCGTATAAGTACTGATAGGTACCTATTTATTATTAACTAAGCCAATAAAAATGGATTCGTCATGAACTTGAACTGCAAACAAAAGTCCAATTCTTTAGGAATGTCTCATGATCAAAGGTAATTTTATTGTGAACTCAGGCAAGCTCGGTTCCCATGGCCGTCGGAAACAATACCAGAATCGCATATCTCGAGCGAATGGGCTCGAGAACAATCGTCCTAATTGAAAACAAGGGAGCGGTAAAGCATTGCGTGCACCGGCCAGCCATAGATCCTCGCGTTTCTGTTTGCCTTCTCTCCAGCCGCTTATAATTACCCACTACTTTCGCCAACCAAAGGCCCGCCGCCATCTTGCTATTTATGTTGCAAAATGGCGGACGATTCGCACCACGTGCTCCTCTTTCTTTTATTAGCTAGAACGAATTTTGTGCATTGTAACGTCGGTACATTGTAACAATTTACGTGACTTGTGCAACAAAATTAATTATGTTTAGCGTGACATCGCCTGGATTTCGAGCTTTAAGTAAGTAGATACAAGTGGCGAACAAGGTCTCGTAAAATTTACATTGAATAGGGAGCCGTTAAGTTGCGATGCGACTCTACAAGGAAGGTCACCTTGACCGAATGTTTCGTTTTTCTTGGTGATGTAGGCATTCAATTATTAAAGTTTAATCATTATGAATACTTATTTGATAAACTCTATTATAGTAAACGTTAATGTAACGACCTTAATGTTATAAGTATGTATGTATACTTATGCCTGATATCGTTTCATTAATGTCAATGTAAACAGACGTATGATAACACTTGCGGATGTTTCACAGAGTAATATCGTACGCACTTATATTATTATAACTGGTGCAAATTGAAAAGGAAACCACATTACGTAAATGAATTAGGTACATAAACGACAGCACATCCACAGTGTAATAAGAAACTAAAAACTTTACGATCATATTTTCTGCTAGTCTTTTTACACACAGCTCGTGATTAATATACGTTGTTACCTACATGTATACATTATATTTTGTCAGCATACAGTCATTAAATATGCTATAAGTACAGCAGAAGCAGAAATAAGAACAAAGGACGTTGATGAACTTGAAAAATCAACAATGTTATCTACAGAGCTGGAACTCCTAGACGATAACAGAGTTGCACAACTAACACATCACACTTGTAACGAATTGATAACGTTTATCAACAGCAAGTAGGTCAACGCTGACCGGGCTGATTAGCTATAATAATGTGATTATGTGCCAAAGTATGGCGGAGAGCGATAAAAATGTTGTTTTGGTAGTAATCCGTCGCACTGATAACGTCACGGACGAAAATAGTTTGCTTAAAATAATTTTATAGATTGCTACATATAGTTTTACGGTTTCCAAGTTGTCAGCCGGCTTTAATATGTATTCAGGATGCAAAACTCTAATATAATTTCCATACATAGATTGCAAAACCGATTGTTTAGTATTCAGTAAGTTTGGCGAGCGACTCCAATCGCGCAGTCCAGTGCCCATGAATATGTAGGAGATGGCACCAGCACCACACAGTCAGATCACACGCATGGGTTCTAGCCGTGACACACATCCGCAGCAAATTTCCAAGTATCCAAAAGATTTTCCTATATTCGGACTGTAATATATTTTATATATAAGCTAAATTAAAGTATTGGCGTCGTCATCATAACGAGTTCGCTTACGTTTAATACGATCATATGGAAGTGAAACATGAAAACAGATAGCTTTTAGACGTGTTACCATGTAACAATCATAGTTAATTAGAGTCACAGATAAGATGATATTATCATTGATTAGAATTAATACAATAGTATTACATAGTTTGGCAAAGAGATGGGCAAGTGCTCTCAAGAGGTGGATCTCTTCCTCTTGATTCGAATAATGGACATGACATGTACTACCAACATGATATAATAATAATGGTTGTCGTGCGTCATCTTTGTCCGGTCCTATATTATTAATGGTACGTAGTTAATCTATTTTCGTAATATCCGCTCATCATTGTTCTGTAGCACCGATGATTACGCTGCCTCGAGTCGGAGGCAATGGCCTCGTTTTATTGCTTCGCCATTGTCAATATTGAATTAAGCGTGGAATGTAAGTGACGGACAAAAAGATATAAGTAGTTATAAAAAGTAAATTATGAGCTAAGGATGATGTTCTAAGAACTATGAACATGACATCATGCGATACGAGTGGAGAACAATGCAATGCGAGCCCCTCGTCTTAATGCCCGCAGAATACAGCGATAATAAAAAATGCAAATGTGGGCAATAACTTAGATAAGAATATTAAAAACAACCTCAAATGCAGGATAGAATAATTTACATAACGAATGGAATGCTTTTAAAACAAAGGTTATTAACTTAATAGGAGTTAAATAAACTCTACCATATCTAGGTATCCAATAAAATGCAATACATAACTTATATTAGATAAATCAAATTAACTGGTGGCCTTATTACCTTGTACATATAACGCATACATTCATTCTTGTGCATCATGCTATCTACAATGTTCATATCACATTTAAACTATTTGATAGAGTCAGACAGTCCATGTGATGTAATGCAAATGGCCGAGGATCTCCTAGAGAAAAGGTAAGGACAGAATTAAGTAGTTCTTACGTGGTACCACCAAGAAGACTATGTAAAAGAGGGCGTCGTACAAAAATGCAATAGCGAATTGGCATGCACAAAAGCATAGAAACGAGACCAAAGCGTGCGAAGTGGTGGAGCGCGACGTGGGAAAGCGAATGGCGTGGTGGCGGCCATTTTGGACGGGGTTCGAACGGAAAACATCACGTGTCCGAGTCCGCTTGGCAACAGCGCAATATAAGGGTTAAACGAAGCGGAACAATCCGTATGCACCACGTGATTTTTTGTTGGTGCAACATTCCTACCCGCGGCAGTTGGAATTTATTGAGATATCCCGTTGATGAATTTCCACCTTCGGCTTACAACGTATGTAATGTACCATGCACAAATGCGTGGTAAGGTGACCTAAAGTGCGTATGCCAAATGCCGACAATACAATACCACCATGGATACTATGTAGAGTGTAGACTCTAGCTCTACACAGTATCTATCTTTACACCGACTGAAGAGACTCAAAGTACTCTAGAATTATTATAGAATTTTGAAACCTTCTGTGATTATCAAAGTGATGATCATGATTTAGTCGCAAGATCAGATCAACAAATGTTTGTCTGCTGAGGTCATAAGCAATAACACTAGAATCAGAAATAAATATACCTGATAATATTTATCCACGGCAGCTGCAATATTTCCAAGTATTGGTGCAAAAAAGGAAATAAATAGGCGATAAGATAACTGAAAACAATGATTGCACATCGTGCTTTTTAGCAATTAGGAATCGTTTATTTTGATGCAGCAACCGCAACCAGAATTCTCATTCTCAGTGTTCAAACAACAGTTCAAACTTAGTAATAAGTGCTGACCTCTAGCTGCATAATGCTCTGAACTATAATGCCAGGCGAAACAGTAAGCACGGATCTTCTACCATTGTAAATTTAAGACATCTTAGATACATTCCAAATGGCCTCTATTCTTACACTATAACTGTTAAAGTCATCATACTTACTTGGGAGTATAATATTACATAAATAGGTATGTGTTTACAAGACAGGATATTTGCAAAAATAATAGCAGCATCAGTATTTACCATACCTTATATTATGTTATAATAGCAACAGTAATATTTCGACTACAATCATGTTGAGAATCATAAAATAGAGAACAATAGTGCCCCGTTATTAAGTTTAATTAGGATAATTAGAGCGTATTGTATGTTGTATTGTTATGTGACCGTTTGTCTGTCTTGTACACTAACTAATATAATGGCAAAAAGCAATTCAATTAACACAGTGAATAGGCGAGAGAGGATATGAATAGGCAAATGAGTAACCATGTACTTACGACGTTTGATCAACAATCTCGTAATGTTGATTGATATGGGCGATGTGGGACCTGTGCTGGTGAATTAACCTTTTACGTGACAAACGTTTCCTTCACGAACCATCACGCTATGCGTGACTCACTATAATAATGTATTGTTATGTTTTGTTATTATTACGTCTGGAACAAACATGTTGCCAGCTCAACACTCGATGAGCATGTAAGTTGTCTTCTTCTGTCATGTCATTCGTAACATCTTCGTTAGGGTCGCTTTATCGTTAATGCGAGATCTACCTAGGCCCTAGCTCTAAGTCATTAATTGTATTTGCCTTCAATTTAAAAATTATATCAATGGTTATATCATAATGTGGGAATACCATAATACATGTTTTTAGAGGTTTTATAACAGCGTTTTTCGAGCAACTGCAGGGCAAAGGTCTCAACAACTGAAATTTGTATAAAGTAAATCTGGCATTTGGCATCTGGCAGTGTTATAAGAAGCTTATTTTATGTTGTTCTCTACTCTCTAACTCGCGAGGACATTAGTATGTTGGATACATCGTTTCAACTAAGAGGGTGTGTGTTTGATTTAACCAAAGACTATAAAACCAAGGATTTAACTGATTCAAGTCTTGGCCTAAAGGAGATCCTAAAAAGGTCCTTTTAACTCGCTCTTCAGCTAACGTAAGCAAGCCCTCAGGCCTCGGGCAGCTCGCATACATTATGCAAAGAGTGTTATCTTGTGTCGCCTCTGTAGGCACGCATAATTTAGTGTTACAGGTATGTATGTAAATGTTGATAATTTCTCAACTACCAAGGGAAGCGCTTAATAATTCTGATTCGAGAAAATTGGTCTTACTTAAAGCCGATCTGTAAAAATATCTGGAAATAATTTGTAACCTTTCAAATATACCCTCGGGTTATCATTATGTAAACTCAATAGATAGTAAAACGACGATCAAGCGACTACTAACGCGGTGCTCTTGCTACCATCACGTAATTCGTGAAATTCAATGACAAAAAAGCGTAAAAAAACCTAGGCAGTTGGCAAAAAACATTAACGGCAACCAAATCTGTGCGGGCAGGACGCACGTATCTCGCAGCTGGTGCTAGAAAGAGATGGGTGTGCACGCCATCTTGCCTGCATCCACTCTTTAGTCACGCGCAGTAAAGCAGCGTTTCTATTTTTTGCGCGCTCTCGTCTGGCCTCGTTCGTTTATCGTTATCATGCGGCTCTAATAATAAATGGATTTCGCTCGTCATGGAATGCGCGTTGGCATAACAAGCTACATATACCGCAACAATATTGATAACCTTCCGCAGCGGTTCATTAAATTTATTTCCTTGCAGTATGCAACCGTTCAAATGATAATCACTGTGCTATGCTATCAGGTGAATCAATGTACCTATATACTACATACATTTAATTAATAAATAATGCTATCGTAGTTGTGTTGCAACGGAAATTTAAACAAGAGTCTGTTATTCTGACTACTGTAGAACAGTAAGGTCCTGCCCGATAAACTCCGGCCCACTTAACCCTTTAATAGTAAAGTTCATAGTCAATTAGTACGCCAACACAGCTTAGAGCTTCGTTGTCTGTGTGCAAACGAGACACAATTGGCCGCCTTTCGAGTCTGTCTCGCTTTAATAGAGACGTCTTAAACTAACAATCACGACATTTCGTGACCGAGTGTTCCAGACCCACTCACATATTTATATTTATTATTTACAGAATCGCGTGACTATCTAGTATTTACTTCCACGCTTTTTATCGGCAATGTTGTCCAAACACGCAATTGCGAAGCAAATTAAAAAAATGCTATTACCCTTATTTCTGGATCATCGCCCCAATTTATTGCTATTGGGAAGAGGATCAACGATTGTAACTTCATTTATCTGGACGTAAATACCTGTATCGGATTAACTATTAACAATAAATAATTTGATTATCCGTACATTGCTATTTACTTAACTAGAACACAACTTCGCGAAACTTTCCTAGTTAAAATAACTCCGGTCGTTTCCAAGACAAAACTAACTTAAGGCAATGAATAAGAAGACACTATAAATTAACTGGAGTAATGTTATACAAAGTTTATTCGCAACCAGACAGCAATTACATGGAGAAGTTTAAGCGGTATTCACCAACACCAAAGAGGATGGGTAGGACGGCCCTGCCTCCCCCATTCACCCCTTTGAAACGGTTCAAAGCAAACTCGGGGTATAATTGACAAACTTCCACCACCCTTAGGCATCCGATTATTTTAAAATCTTTAAGGGCAAATAACTTTATATAACACTTTTGAGTGGAGAGAAACAGATTCGTTAATGGTCTATTTAATTAAATTTATCGGGGTTTCATTAGTCATTGTTAATGTTTCATCGAAAACGATATCCGTGTCGACTAGATAGAATACGAAATTCAAGGTGGTTTTTGGGACCGCGGTCCCAGTCCAGAAAGCCCCACTACTTCGATGAAGACACATACAAACGTAAATGTATGTGTTATGATTTACTTGTAACGTCGTGCTGCTCACAAATCTAATAAGAAATGCGTAACATTCGACATCATCATTGCTAGCAATATATGAAAACAATGGCAATCAATAGAGCCGAAAGTTAAAATAAAACACTGGGAAAGTTGTAAATAAACACGCTATTTGGAAGGAGGAAAGTTGGGACTAAGACTGCCGGGAGTTTGGCCAAGTCCACAAAGTTAAGGCAAGTTGCAAACTTGTGCCGGCTGCAACTTGGCTGCTTCAAAACTGTAATAGCTGGAAGCAGATAATCTTCAAGTTTGTCATTGGGAACAAACTTCAGTAATGCGATCCTTAATTACTTTCTAAACAGGACCGTAATAATGCTGCTGCATATAAAACAACACAAATATTACTCAGACTGGGTGTTCATTCATATTACATAACAACAAATAATTCGTGTTTAAAACAAGGGCTTTGTGCCTTCTGATAATGGCGATGACATCGTTGGTATCAATGATATTATGTGTCAACTTCACTTGTAATATCTTTGTTGGTCTAGCTAGTGGTTAGCGTACCTGACTGCTGCACTAGGTGCTGCGGGGTCGATACCACCGGGGCAAACATTTATGATTTATGTGTACATATATATAGAAAAAAGTATGTGCGTATTATTTTCAGTTGTCTGGTTTGGTATACTTAGTACAAGTTTTGCTTAGTTTTTGACTTTATGGCGCTGTGTAAAAATGCTTGTATATATTTATTATAATTATTTTTCATTGAGATATATGATAAAAGTTACAAATAAATCCAAAAATAATAACATTCAAACTTTTCCACAAAGGAAAAGCGAACAATAGAATCCACAATGAAAACTTAGGTGCGAGCAGCGTCTTCAAGAATCTTTAGAAATTAAACACGTTACAAAAATATCGCCTTTCCTGTTTCACTTTAACAGAAACTTGAAGAGTTTTAAATAGAATTGTTAAAACAACTCACCAAGTTCAGTCCTTTTTCGTAACAAAACGTGTTGCCGGTGTAATTAGGTTTCGCAAGAATCGCGCTCCAGTCCACTCCAATTTCGAAGCTTACAATAATTAGCAATGACGCAATATTAACGTAGTAAATCATAACTTTATGAAAATAACAAATACAATTATAAACTCTAGTAATAAAAGCTTGACGAATATGAATAACATTCACAAAACCTTGATTTCTATAATATAGTGCAGTGTGTATGGGTTCCCACTTTGTAAATTTAATATCTTACTCGTAGTACAAAAGAGATAGACAGCATTAGACTCCAAGCAAATAGCAATGGGAGCTTTATACTAAAATTCCCGCAAACAATAATACTTACAAAATAGTCTTTAATCAAAGGGGATGGTAGCATAAAGAGAGAGATACTAACCTATTAGAGTACTTGCAATAGGCTTACCACCAAGTCATGATCAAAATCACCATCACCACTAGAGGGCTTATCCGGACGGTTGCATGACGGTTGCGAACAATTTAGAATAAAAAAATTGGGTTTGGTAAGTAACCAAAACCGCCATTTATGTTGCTGCTACGTCAAAATGACATAAGAATGTTCACAGCCATATTTTTTTTTAATATTTATCTTATTTTAGCATCAGACTTCATAGCTATCATTTAATTTAATCGTATAAGGGAGTTCATGAAAATAATGAACTAATAATAGTGAAAACTTCTGTATCAATTTCAAGTTAATACGTCTCGGAAAACCCAGATTAATTAATGTTTACTATCAAAATAGATACACACCGGTGGATATTAAGGATGTATTTTAACTTAATACCTATACAATCTATAAATACACAAAATAAATTATCATCGATCCACATGTAGCGATAGTAATACTTAAGAAAGCGTGCTGCTGTTACGTTAAATTAATCATAGTACTACGTTACTAATAGTTGTAAGTTGGGTTATAATGAATTGTGTTATAACATTAAACGTGCCCGCTTAAAATTTACCACACGATCTCTATTCGGTATTCCGTATTCAGTAGATGTAGCAAGCCTTAAATCCACGGCCACTGGGGTAAAACAATAACTGTAAATTAAGCGAGAAACTCATTAAAAGCTCGGGAGGGTGTTGGTTTGGCATATAGCGGCATGAACGTGTTTTACTGGATCGAACTTTAATTGGCTCTACGGAAGTTTACTTACAGTTCACATTTATTGACTCGAGTTAAATTGGATATCAGATCTCTCAATTGATCAGCCTCGTCTGCTTGTCGTCTGTTTGATAAACTATACCAATATTTAAAGTGACATAAAAAGCTAAATCTTTGCAGCAACTGACTTAACATTTTCTCTTTGTTGGAGAGATTCATCAACTCCTAAAATGAAGAATGTAGACTGCAAATCAACAATTAGACGTGATTACAAATTTCAACATTGAAATCGACTTGAAGTGGCACTCGTGTTAAACGCAATGTCACAGCACGGAGCTGGAAACGATAAAACTTTGTGTTAAGTCAGCAAATTAATTCGGCATCACGAATTGGTTGGCTGCGCTCCAACGACAGAATATGGTCGCATTCTCAAGGGCATTTCCAGTTTACGGCTGATGTTTACAAATTAACCGAGTGGTATTTCATATATTTCAGATGGAAACCCGAATGTAATATACACGATAAGATATATGACATGACCTTTAACATCTCGGAGTTATCTGCAGCTTAAATCATATCTTCTGACTTACTGACCTTCGTCATATCAGTTTCGACGTACAAGCGCAGTGTGTTCGCGGTTTTATCGAAAATATTCTGCCTATGCCTAGGTTCGAGCCAAAAAATGTAACCGTTTAGTTTCTGCATGTTATCACCAAAATATTTTATCATGTGATCGATTTTCATTTTAACAAAAGCTTATAAGTTCACAATACTTAAAAGTACCTAATTTCAGAACATCGTTATGCCAAAGGAAAACAATGTGGTGACTAAGACTGTTTAAAATGTGTAAAACGTACATGCAGCCTACGTGCTACCTCTCATAGCCATTTATTTATACATATACTGCTTCGAATTCAAAGAAAAAAACCTGAGTCATTGTTTATCATTTAAGGCATTTGATCTTTAAATAACTCTTTATGTAAGAATCTATTAGATATCGATAAAAACAATTCACTTCAAAATAACAATTCTATTGGTTGTATATATGTTAACTTTTTATGATACAAACATCCAGATTGCAGACTTAGGTAGTCTCGAATTGGAATTGGAAATGTTCCAACATCGATGTATGTACGGTAATCGTATTCCAAGTGGTCGTATCAACTAAACGTTGATTGATGGTTTCCCTTCCCTGTAAACGACCGGATCGACCTTTGGTTATGCTGCAGCAGTTTACTTGAATAAAAATGTAGAATAATTTTCACAGAGCTGCCTCATGCATTAAACACTCGCTGTGATTATTGGTACATTTTTATTTATCTTGCGGATAGGTCAACACAAGATAATTATTGTACATTATATTGGTTTAAAAAACTACGAATAATCCTAGTAACAATTAAGACTACGATCAGTATTGTACAGTACATTATGATACTGGAGTACGATTGTGCCATTTATAAATTGTCCATGGACACAGACTCGTTTCCTTATTGGCGAGGGTCGCGACCTCTTATATTGTTTCTTCATGTATTTTAGCTGCACTTACTATACTTGTGTCAAAGTTTCGTATATTGAGAAAAGAACTCATTCATAATCTAAAGAGAGCGTACTAATTTAAACATTAGACGCATCATCACTTCTTTCATCACTTATACAAATTCTAGCAATGTACGCATGTCTGGTGACGCAGGTTGTTGTAACCCAATTACATATCAGAATGAAACAAAGACTATATTCTATAGTTTCATTTTTTTATGATATAAGTTATTCTCCTCTCATTGTCCCTAATAAATATATGACAAGTTTGCTCAATTACCATGCGCACGTTTGGCGTGCCGCCACGGTCGCCGGTCGTCAGCCTCGCCTTGACCAATATCCGCCACCCGGACGTGATACGAGATGGTTTTCATACTGCGCGCGCGCATATTGATTTCCAGATTATCTGCCTCTTATGTTACCTACCACCCACATCTGCATGACTGAAGCGTTGTCTTGCATATTTTATAAAAAAAGACAACAAGATTTAAGTCGGCAATTATATTGTCGTTGAAAAAGACAATTCATGTCTTTATTTGGTTAAATTATTGTGAAAAGGCCTAATAAACGCCATAACGTTTACAAGATATTGATGCCCGTCCAGATAATATTTGTATAATAAGACTTACCAGTCAATGAATTAGGAGCAACCACACACAAGTAATTTGATAAAGTGTATGATGCCCTTTAAAATTATACTTGTTAAACATTGAGCACAAAAGGAAAAATAATTAATTAAACAGTTAAATCCGTCACTGAGATACAGACAAACATAACATGTAAGTACGACAAACATAACGATGACCTAATTGCAATCATACAAATTGTTTACCCAAACCGATAACGAAACATTTCCAATGATAAACACAAAGAGCAGGCTTAATTTTATCAGCACTCCAACTAGATATAATGTTAAAACACGGCATGTGTGTGGGCTGATAGTATCTGAGCAAGTTACGTTATCAGAGCAATTATAAACTGGAATCACATGACTTTAATTCGTCATATTGCTAGTCGTAACCTTTAATTATAATTATAATTTAATATTCTTTGGCGATATAAAAATAATAAGACAAGGAAATAAATGGTAACTTGTTTTCCTGCAAACATAAACTTAAATTCACAAATAATTAACCCTTACATTATAATACGTGTAACTACGATATTAAGGCGTCAAAATTACCTTTTATAGGTAATCTAGAGTTTTGATAAATGGATTGATGATATTCGTCCCACTACATCTATGTCATTTTACTAATAGGTTAGCTTGCGTGTTTTTGCTTTAAGGACATATTGATGAGTGCCTGGTTCATTTTGCTAATACGTTTTATTGATATGGTAACACTTCGAGATTTAGACCTAAGCACGAACCCGCTGTAACTAAATTATTTGTATAAGATAAAGTAAGTATAATAAGTACAGCTAAAAATGTAGTTAATCTCTCGGTAAGATTGTTTTATCCAGATTGTAAACTTCTTCTTCTAAGCTAAGCATTCATACATATCTCTTCGCAGAAAACATATCATAAATAAAACCTTACCTATGTATGTGTTTTCATATCACATTTGATTTACAATGAATACAGAGAGCATCTTGTCAGATGTCTGGCAAAACGCCCAAAAGACAAGACGCCGTCGGCACGCCATGTAATGAATATACGACTCGCAAAGCTAAGTGTTCCTCTGAAAATGTAGTGCACCAAACGAAAACTGACACAACTTTAGACGATTAATATCTCCGAAATTTACGAGGTGTTTTGATCAAACAGAGTTTGCATTGCCGAGTCACATGAATATGATAAACTGTGAATGAGTCAAGTGCATGTTCGCATATCTGGCATGTTTATTGCCCGCTCTACTAATAAAGCGCGATGTGGACTATGTAATTATACCTGTTATTTACTCACATGCATTATTGATTAATAAACGTGGCTTGCAACATTTTTACTACAATTATAAAACACTTGATAGCCTTGATACAGTTACATTAAGCGAAACTCAATAATTAAATTGCGATAAAACGTGAAAAATCTGACGCAATATATGCCTTTCACTAAAGTAAAAATGTGTAAATCAATTAAAAAAGTTATTCAATTAAAATCACTTTCTTTAAGCTATTTTTACTGCTTCAGAATTTACAATTGTTTTTGTGGTACAAACAATTATACAATAATACGATATGTGTTGATAGGCGTATGTCTACATTATTAATTATTACTGCATAGGCATGGGTTGAAAATGTGGAAAATGCGTCGGAAATTGACGTCAAAGCAGTATTTGAGTCCCGTATAGATTAAACATGACTCGTATTTTACATAGCGACAGCTCTTGGGCAATTTTATTACAAGTGTATTTTGTGTCATTGAGTAGGTGCAATGAATAAACGCGGTCGGAGGCAAATTTCTTGGAATTGGAATTGATTGCTAATAAAGTTTAACCGCATCCCCATTGTTCCTATAATGCTCGATACAATTTACCTAAATTGTCCTTAGCACACACAGATCACGTTCAGTATGACGGAAGCAAAAGTAGTAAGTCAATAATTTACCACTCAGGGTTCTGAGTGAACCTCAAACGGTAACCAGATTTAAAACAAAGGAAATAATTTTAGGGTACCCCTTGTGTTGCAAGCGTACATAGGCTATGGTTACCGCTTACCGTCAGGCTGACCGTATGTTTGTTTGCCAGCTTAGTGCTATATAGAAAAATGAAAAATCAAGTCAGCCACAGTAGGTCTGTAGAAGTACATTAATGCGGAGAACGATCCCTAGGGCAATTAATTTCTCAACACGCTTCCCTATATAAGGATTCGAAGGAGTTGCAGGTGGTGCCTTTGTACGACAAGGTTCAAGTCACAAGACAACAAATCACTGAAATGATAATAACAATTGCACGCTGGTACATCCTCACCTCAAAAATCGTTGACTTGACTTCTCTAGAACTCAGCTACATTTTACCCATGACATGATAAAAAATTGAAATACCTTGATGAAGGTGTAATGACCTTAAATGTTAATGACAGTAATAAACAGCAGCCACTGTCTGTCAGCTTACGTATCTATTTACCTGAAACAATAAAAATGAATATATAAATACTGATATAAAGTCAATGATTAGTGTCAAGGGACCGCAGACACTGCACGGAAATTCATGACCTCCTTTTCCCTACAGTAGATAAATCTTCAGTTGCCAACAGTCTACCGATACACATATCACTATCAATATGCGAGACAGGCGATAATGTAGTACTTAAGATAAGTACCGCACATATTTTTCCAAACGATATCCTAGAAATAAAGTTTGACGAAAGTTACTCCGAAAGAAGAAATCTCCAAACTGCTTAAAATCTAACATTCAATTGCCATTTGCTTGCAGACGATAAGTTAATTTGTGCTCGATTCCGCAAAGTTGTGATAACCTCGCCCGATAACTGATAAATTCCACTTGCGATACTGTGGCAATAATTAGATTAATTTATTGCAAGTAATAAAACGTTATCACGAGTACATTTATTTTTACATTAATTGAAACGATATGATATTATAGAACTCGCACGCAAGTGTAAAGTATTATTTTTCGATCTTGATCCATTAATTCCTCAGGGGTAGGGTGACACATTGTATCAACGCATTAACTTTCGCAAATTTGAATTATAATAGCACCATAAATCGAGCGTCCGCCATCGTCGGTTAATGAGTCCGCCCCTCCTTCAGGTCACTACACTCACTACTACACCCGTCGGATCATTAATTCACTAATTAATCGCCTGCAGTTCCTTGTATGTTAATTACAGATGGTGTAACTCACTCGATTCGGTTAGAACGGTGCATTTTATGATTACTATTATGCAGTTACATAGCACAATATCAACTTATAACCACTTATAAACAACAGTATCATTCCTTTTAAGAATATACATGAATAGATACTGTAGAATAGAATGTGTTTATATTGGCACATTTGAGCTGCTACAACACATGTTGCTTACAAGTTAATAGCATTCTCCCGTCCCACTTGGATTCTCCATTGGAAGAGCTCCTTTAAATTCCTTAAAAAGAACAGACTATCCGTTTTGGCATATTCATGGCTAACTAGGTACTAAATAACTATTAGGTCGCCACAGATCGGTTTTAATACATTCGTGTGCCAGTTCTCTATATTTGGATCGTACGAGTATGATACGGCCTAATTCAGATTGTAAAAACAAAACAAGAGCAACATTTATCACAGTCATAAGAACCGTATCTTGACAATACATGATAATGAGTGGGCAATAAATAAATACGCCTTTACAAATGACGTCTTTTATGCAGAGTGTGCCGTTACTGCGGTCAAGAAGGTGAATGATCGGTCTTAAAAGTCAGTGTCATTTAAAATAACTTATGAATGTACGTAACATTGTACTGGCATGATGATGGCATGTTCTTTCTCAAAAAACATAGCTAATTTTAAAACCTCTGAAATAAATTGATTTGAATTCGAAAAGAAAATACGAATAGGTTTCATGAGGAATGATTTTATGAAAATAATATGGCTAATCAGTGAATTAATAATGTCTACAAGCAGAGACCTAAATACATAATTGTATGTATCGGGGTCAATTTTAAAATGTTACACTTACGAAGTATAGAAAGTGAGTTATCGCACTTTCTTCGGCAATATGCCATCAGTCTCAGTCTAGAAGCGGTACAATGGACTATCTATCGTAGCGGAGGTCAACTGACGGTTATAGTATATTATTATATAGTGCGTATAGCAACTATACTACATATTATATACATCGCTCGTCAAGTCGCCACGTGTCCCGCAACAGTGAAGTGGCAAAGTTCATATTTCTTCCATGGATGGGTCCGTGATATCGCGTTATGTGGATGGTTTTAGTTATCGTTAAAGCAAGAACACTGGGTCCTCCAAAGAATAATAATAAATTTAAACCCGTGCCAAACAATGTATCGGCTGTAAGATACTAAACAAACTCAAAGAATGTTGATACCAATTATAATAACCACTAACCTATTATTACATCGTATTCTGACAGACTTGATGTAAGTCCCGTGTGCCAGTTATTTTACTACCAACACACACAATCTAACAATATATAAATAAATTATATATTTCGCAGGCAAAGCAAGTAAGAACGAATACATACATGGGGCATATTCCGAGCGTGAATCTAACTGCACGTCTGCGCGTAGTAGGATGTATTTTGATGGTATGATCGCTCCCACCGATCATAATATCCGAAACAAAAAATCTATTTAATAAGCTTGCTTTAAAGAAGAATTTGTATCGAAAGTAGATGACGTGTTAGTGTACGAACATAATAAATAAAAACGAGGAGCATTTCAGATGATGATACAACTAGCGCCATCTATTGCGTTCTGACAAAAAGTATATGTGTTCAAATCGGAACAAATAAATAAAATTTAAATACCTGTCTGAGACTTCGAAATAAAACTATTAAGGCCGTTTGTCTATGCACGAAATGCTGAAGTGATTTTGACAGGACTTTCTTTAAGAGAACTTCTTAGAAAGATTAATGTGAATTAAATCATACCTTATCTGTCTTATTTCAAGAGAAATAGCTAATGATTGAACGGCAATTTAAATATTATAACAAAAGATTTTTTTTATAGTAAAACCCCTAGTCACATCACATTCGTATCATGAAAACGCGTTGTCGGACATATTCCTACGAGACGTCTAACAGCTTCGTAAAGTACGGACTTTTGTTTCCTGTCTGTTTATAATAGTAACAATATAAGTGAATATTAAAATCATCCCCCTTGATAGCCTACCTATCCGATCAAGCTAAATGCTTGAAATTTTATCTTCCTGATAATACTTTCCGACAATTCAGACATTATTATTATTAATTGTTTATTATCAGTTGCCGTATGTTTACTTGTGAGCTTAGTAGAATAACAAGCCTACGATGACCAGAAGTCCATTTTTGTACCAAATCTCAATAAATCATTCAACCGTGATGGCTCAAATTAGATAATTGCTGGCATGATTTTAATACAAACATTGGGACATTTATTTTACATGTAGGTAATTAAGTTTTGTACATTTTACTTTAGTTCTTAATTTAAGTTTATATTACCTATAAGTAACAGACGATATTATAAT
This sequence comes from Falcaria lacertinaria, assembly GCA_951449985.1. Lineage (NCBI taxonomy): Eukaryota > Metazoa > Arthropoda > Insecta > Lepidoptera > Drepanidae > Falcaria > Falcaria lacertinaria. Next base: position 7,151,857 of record OX602118.1, on the reverse strand, counting down.
GCTTTTGGTTAATAAAACAAACAAAATGGCTTTTATTATATTAGGAGCATCCTGCTGGGATGTCCGATAGCCGCGGCCTTTCTCGTGTTGAATCACTTGGATCGTTTGACCGACTTCCACTTAGCGAGCGTAGTGTTGTAAGATAATACTTGTTATGTTTTGACTTGCCATGTGACCTTTCGTTTATCAAGAATTTTGACATTTGATCTGAGTACAGCTGGACTTGGCTACGCGCCCTATGGTTTGTTTTGTATGCCAACACGTTTTAAAGACCTCGAAAAAGCACAGCTTGTAAAATATTATCTCAAGGAATATTGCTCTATCAAGTATCAAGTCTTTATATCATATAATAATAAAAAATCGTTCTCAAGAATACTTACATACATCAATATTACATTATTTAGTATTGTGGGCATTGCTGATATCCGGTTAATCATAGTTCGAGTAAAATTCATTTTATTATTTATTTATTACCACACAGGCTATAATTTAAAATTATTCTCAAGGTTTAAATATGAAATTATATTATGTTTTGATTTAAATTTCATTGTTTGTACAGCTGAAAGGATCGGAAACAACCTCGAATTAATAACACAACAACCAGAACAACAACAACAGCTGCAACTACAGCTTCTCGATCTTCAATTTTTAGGGTTCCGTTCCTCAAAAGGAAAAAAGAAACCCTTATATTTTTTGTATTACGTATCAGATATAGTTACTTTTGGAAGAGCGGGGACTCCTAGCACAGGCATTTATATGCTTAAAAAGAGAGATTAGGCCCAAGTCACTATTAACATGCTATTAATGTAACTTTGATTTTGAATAAAATTATTATTATTAAACTAGTCTATAGACGCTAGCAGCGCTAGGGATATAACTCGACGCCAACCTCTTGCTGTTAAGAGTATGAAGAAAGGTTGACGATAAACTTACATATTATTATTATATTAACTAACAAACTTTTATTCCAACATTTTACTATATACTAGGAAGGTGGAATGACGTCTCACTGCGTAAAGGAAAACGGCAGTTTGCACGTAGTGTATACAGTTTTCTGAGAATTTTCTACAGGCCGCGTACTACCTAAATGCTCATTTTACTACACAAACAAACGCTGTAGTCTGTAACTAGACAAAGACTCAATGCGGTCATAACATAAGTGGATGCCACAATAAGACGAGTAATCTCATACTCAGTACTCACTCAATATACATCTCCTACAAAACAATATATGTATTTACCAATTAATAACAATGACTAATTGTAGCCATTATCATTCGCTGATAAAATGAGGCAGGAGATATTTATAATTTAGCTTAAATTGAAAATAATCTCTTTTACTTAACATACTCGGTATGCTAATAAAATACTAACTTATTTTAGTATTTTATTAGCATATCTAGAATCTAAAAGCTATTTTCAAACCTGGTTTATATCATAAAACAAACTTTATTGTCTTGTCTTGATAAAAAAACACGTCAATTAAATCGGGCATAGACAAAACAAGTTGACTGAAAAACTTATTTTATAGTCACCATTACGAATATTTATTTAAATCAAATTCAATTTAAATCTGAGGTTGTCAAACTTTTGATAACTACGAGCAATAATAATTTTGCCAAGTCTAATAATAAAGATCTTATCGCAAAGCAAAAGTTTTCCCCTCCATTATAAGAATTCGAGGAAAGAACATTTCAGTTCAGCATTCCTTTGGTTGGAAAAGTTTGTTAACTTCGTTGGAGCAGTTGCGGGCAATATCGAACTAAAGTGAAGCTTATATCCCTTACAAATTCTTGCACATTTATTTCATTTTTATTTCTTGCATTGTTCTTTATTTAAAAAAAAACGTATAGCTAGTGCTAGTACCAAATAGAAAATGTTGTTATAATCACATTATCTAAATTAACTTTACATTTAGACTGTGAGATGCGCACATGAAGCGACATAAAAATTCAAATGTTACATATAAATTATTATCTTCTTCTAGTTTCAAGTTAATAAACTAGATAAAGCAAGAAGGTAGTTACATAACTATAATAGTGAATGTCATTAAGTAAATGACCTATTATTATTTATACACATATAAGGTAATAATATTCTTTTTTTATTCTAATGATAAAAATGAATGAAAACCTAATGATATGATCTCATATTTGCTATTTACAGTCAAAACAATTCTAATTTATTTTTCCTTTGAAGATTAAAAAAGAGTAGAGCTCTTAAAAAAGCTAAGCAAGCATCGCTTCCTATGGCACCATCGCATCGCCTTCATTATTATAAAATCCGAATATGTTCTTTAAGTGTTTAAGTCATCACTGCTCTCAAAATTACTACTAAACAAAAAAATGGAGGGACTATCATTACATTACAGAGTAATTGGCGTCTAAAAATTACCTTGGCGAGGGTTTAATAAGTATCTAAATTAATGTGAATATATACATTTATTTACGGTCGGCAACACGCAAGTGATACCCCTGGTATTGCAAGCGTCCATAGGCTACGATAACCGCGTACCATCGCGGATGCTTGTTTATCACCTGGCATAAAAAAAGCATTCCTATTTCGAAAATTAACTAACCACGAAAATTTCGACTTGTGTTGTGTGAGACCTTGCTATACACAAGGTTATGATAAACGACCGATTGTTGAATATTTACAATTTCAACGTAAAGAAAGGATACACGATTACGTATAATAAAATATTATGCATAGCACTCCAATTATACATAAATTGTATAAGGACAACGGATTGTAATGTTGCAGGTTACATGGACTACTCCCTAGAAATGCTACACACACTGAAGTCCGTACATATATTTTTTATCAAGAAATAACAATAGTATGTAAGACATGCATGCAGATTATGAGTCGTAACGTAACGGAACGAAACAATATCTCAATTCAATTTATCATTGATAAGAATAATCGTTATCGTAGACACGCCTAGCTATTAAAGTTCCCGATATATGTATGTGCCCATATAATTCCGAGTCCAACTGATAGGTGATGAATGAGTTTACTGATACGACAACAATGCAATAAAATTAATCGGTCTAAAAATGTATAAGCTAGCACATTCTGCGTCTCACCACGGCACTATGACCTTTGCATAGGCACCGTGTAGTACGAATTCAAAATGTCAATTGTTTAACTGTCATACCTACCTACTACGCTAATTCTCGTCCATTGTTGTCGCGCATTCTAATATTTCAGATAACAATCTCACAGCAAAGATCCCTCCGTAGCAGAGAATTGTTTTGTTTACATTTTTTCTTATTTTGCAAAAAATGCAGGTTCACATACGGTCCGTATTTAAGCCGAAGAATGCTTCTTTTCGACGAATTAAAAGGGAAAAGTTTTTGTTGGGCTACAAAAAATGATGTTTCTGGCCTGAATGCTTTGTGAGCTGTAATTATAAGTTAGAATAACTTTGGGAATCTCTTTCTTTTGTTGAAGGAGGGGAGTTTTTCTAAGCGGGTAACGACCGCGGCAGGTGGTATATAAATATGGCGGCTATACAGAAAAATGTGCAACAAAAACCGGTCGATTGGGGCCGGGCGCGCCAATGTCAAACAGAGGTCGTAAGAACATTCGTAACGTATATTATCTGCTCTAAGCCAATATCTATCTCATGGTCAATTAACATTTAAATCACTTACTAGCTAAATTCAAGGGCATATTAATGATTATTTTTAAAATAAATGAAAGCAAACTTTATTTAGTATACAACTTTGTGGACTCCGAACTCGTTTACCTTATTTCAATATTGTGTTTGTCTATACTATTACTATATATACTGGGTTCTATTCTGTTATATGAATCCATGTTATTGCTAGGCTATTGGGTTAGTATTTACAAGAAAAAATATCCGTTTATTAAGAGGTAACCGTTTTTAAACTGGTAGATAGACGGACTGGTACTGACTGATGTTCTCCTACGAAAAAAAAACCAGCGAAACTTTGTTTTATATGAAATAATTTGTAGTAATAAATTATAAATTAAAGAAGTTTGTCCAATCATACGTCCATGTTCGAATCCATAAATTCAATTTCACGGCGCATGCATAGCGTTAGCGGTGACCACACATTCTACGCGATAAAGTTTAAAGGCCCCGTCTTTGTATTCATCCGGTCGAGTCCATTAATATAATGAAGCCACAGCGCCATCACATCACGTTTCCTAGCACTGCCCACGTCCGCATGTGCCACAAAAGGAATGCTCACTATTATTATTATTACGATGAAAAAAGCTGATACTATATTTTTTTCACGTCAACCAGGTAGCGCAACAAAAAGCGTGGGGAACGTTGGGTAAACCGGTCTAGGGAAAAAAAACAAGCTCTTTGTAAAGGCAAAAACATAAATCATGCGGGCTCACGGAGTCACGACTGCGACCGGTTCGCCGGAGCCGGGACGAGCTAGCTAATGAGCCTTCAATCAAGGTCGACTCTTCCGAACCCCACACTCACTAATTTATAGCCTGCTTTATGTCATTTATGCCACTGTCCATACAAGTATTATTATTGCATACATTATTATTCCTCAACCGTTTATTTATACGCTGTCACACGAATAAAATTAAATGTGTTATTATTCAGCTGGTTTCCTGTTCTTATCTTGAAGCTAATAATAATCATTTAAGCAATATTGTTAGAGGTGTTTGGGGAGAGCGGACAGCAGTTATATTTGATGCTATGAAGTTTTAGGACGTAATAAAGAAATTCAGCAATGAGCACCGAGCTGTAGCTTTTGTGTGAAGCTGAAAAACAAACATTTCTCATTAGTCGAGTAGCGTGAACAAGGCATTGTTCTTCGAGCGGACATAACATAACGGACCGTGTCCGGATTTACATCCACTCCACCGACCACCGACCTTTGGTATGATATGATCGACAATATTTAAACCTCTTTATTAATTGAATTAAATTTTATTGAATTTATTAATTACACCGGTGGTAATTTAGACCTTCATAAGTTCTTTATCAGGGCATAAACTGAATAAATGATTTTTGATTTGATTGATTTGATTTATTTAGATAGATTTTTCTCGTTCCTTGGCGTAGGTATTTCTACATGAATTTAGCAATCAACTTCTTATGCTTTCATTTGTTCGATTTCTGGTATAGATTTTGTTTCAACCACGTTCAGGGTTTAGGGGTATGGAATGTTCGCAACATCTGCAACATTTACCTTCCTACTCTCAACACATCTAATTTCCACGCAAGTAACCAATATTAATTAACATCATATAAAAAGGCAGCAAGTATATTGACTGGTATGTCCACATTATAGCGTACACATTAAGTTACAATGGTACATACTATGTGCGTGTGTGTAAAATACATAATCTATGAGCATATACGGGCTGAACATTAACGAGAGGAATGGTGCAGTGGGTTCATCGGCCGGTGGACCTCGGACCAATTCGCGACATGAGATTGAATAATAAGTTGATTGCGAGCACGTACGGCCCAAGGCCAGCCGCCATTACTTACTGCGCGTGTCACGGCGGCCATTTTGAGCACTGTGCACCCTACAATTTTCCTGTAAGTAGGTAGGCACATATCTAACATTATTATTTCGTCTGTGACCCAATTCTCCCGTCATCAACTGGAGGAAGTACAAAGGCAGATTGCTTGCTTCATACCTATAGCTCGTTAATTAAGTAAGTAGGTATATTATAATTTATATGGTAAACCTTATGTCTATAATTATATTTAATACCTATTAGCCTTACCCACGGGCTACGTACGATACCACGGGTTTGGAATAAGGAAAATAAATTGTTACTTTTTTTAGATTAATGGTATGTAATTAGGTATTTTGAATGAGTACTTATGTTCATAAACATGAACGCAATGTATACTATGGTCATTATTAATTGTAGCTAGCTAGGTACCTTTTACCTTCCTATAGCATTTTGTAAAAGTTTGTCCCGTTGGTGCATTATACTATAAACTATAATGTACTATATAAACTATAAGTACAATATTTTTTTATTTATTAAGGTAAAACACACTGCTACATAATTATAGGGTACAAATTAATAAATTCAAATTTGTAACTATAAACCTGTTGTTAATTATATGGCCCACGACGTTTTCCGCAGTTTGATAACAAATTTACATAAAAAGTGCAACTAGAGGGAAAACTGTAGTAAATAATAAGCTAATAACAATTATATATGTATACAAAAAAACATGAATGTGAAAGATAAGCCTCAAGACATGTGAGGCAAAGGTCTGGAAGAACTCTCTGGAAGAGGTCTCTTATGAATTCAACATTATTAATAGGTGCGTTGCAAATATTAGACGAGTATGAAATTTATTTTTTGTAAATTTTATAAAGTTGCATTTGAGGAGACTGTTGTAATTAATTGTTACCACAATATGTCGTAAGCCCGTTATGATCTGCCTGCATAATGTTATGCATTCGTTAAATGTATATATAGATTTGTAAGCTTTTAAAGCACACAGGAGAAATGGCAGTAGAGAAGCATTGCCTAACATCATTTTATGAATATTATAAACAAAAGAGGACCCAGGATAGCGCCTTGAGGATCCCCAGAAGTAATCTTAACATTGCTAGATTGGTAGCCATTAACAACCACGTTTTGGGATCTGTTTAAAATGTAAGAAGACAGCGGAGTAAGTTACCACCGATACCGTTGTACGCTAGTTTATTTAGTAGGATTTCGTGGTCCACCTTGTCAAAAGCCTTTAAAATCTGTGTAACCGGTGTCTGCTCCAGTACGTTTGTAAAAAAATCGAAAAGCTTTTTTAAATTGTAAATATTACCAAGGTGCTTTGGTGGTCCTAGAGTATTCCTCTAGGACTAGACATTATTTATTTCATTTATTATGCAGTAGAGGAAGCTAAATGTGCGGTAACTAATAATACAATATTTTATTCATTGAAAACATAAATAATATGAATTATATTATATTAATATGAATTATATTATGATTTTTTTGCAGTCGTGGAAAAATACATTAATTAATATACATGTGCTGCCATCTTTTGCCGAATAAGGCTAATTATTTAGAAAAAATCCAACTTAGCTTTGTAATTTTGTTTTGTTTGCTTTTTCATTAGTAATTATAATTAACAGATTGTTAAAGGGACAAAGTTGATTTGTAAGTCTACCGCTTTTGACTAATTAAAGAGTGTTAAATGTTATATCATGTCATATCCTAGTAATATGCAGCTAGGTTCAAAATACAGAGAAAATATTATTTTAATCTAGTCTTGCATGACGTTTGGTGTCAGCAAATCAAAATATGTAGATTAGACAAGCTGATAAGATGTGTGAGCAAACAAACCAACTCTACGCGGTACACCGTAGTAGAATACCAATATTATGTTTTGGCGTCGGCGTAACGTTGTGAATAAAATCAACTGATAGTGTTTGACTAAAAATTTGATTTTGGTCTGGATAGGAACAAGTACAGAAGTATAGATTGTTCCCAAATTCATAGAAAATCGGTAAAATATTTTATGTTAAAATGCCAAACGCATTAAAGACGAATGAACAGTCGAATAAAAATTTAACTTTTAATATCCTTGTTAAGAAAACAAAGTCTTTTTTGCCTCACTATTTAGTTATCTAAATCAGATTCGTCTACAATCCAATTAAATTTGTGTCCTTTCCTTAAGTAAACTCAGAACAAGACCTTAAAGACACGAAACCCTTTACATAAAAGCGGTCGCGGCCAAGTAGGTTCTAAGAAAAGGTTAGTGATAAATTCTTCTAGGAACCGATTAAGATTCGACAGCAAAATTCCCTTTATGGGCATCATGAATCTTTCCATTTACGGCGATTGGAGAGGGACGGGTGTATGCATGTTGTATGTATGTGAGACGTTTATCCAGATAGTGGCTTCACCTCCGGACTACATAATGGGTGTTGTGTTGTGGAACCGGTTTGATGCTTGTTTGGAGGGCAAATAAAAGTCATAACGGAGCGAGAGTTGCCTTCGATGTGCTGTGATAATTGTGTGAAGAATGCATTTTGCGTCAGCGTGTGAAATATCACCGACCTCGGAGCCTGGCAGGTCGGCATTTGACCGACAGGTAGCAAAAGCAAACACGAACAACATTCTCATTTAATTTTTTTACATTCTTAAACCTAAACATTGTGTACCTTCTAACTTTTAAGTATCTATTCATTATTCTGTGCACAGTTTTCTATGATATTTGGCAGTGCTATCTTTATCGTCAATTATCACCTTTTATTCTTTTTAGATTAATACAGAAGGTTCAAAGATATACATTGCACGTAGTCAAATAATTTGTTTTCATCGAAAGGCAATTCAAATCAAAAATGCCCTTGCCGTAATAGCATAAATAAGGCCGTCTCCGTTCAATAAATTTATCAAAGGGGACAACCTAAAGACGGACACTCAGAGATGCAATTACGAACGGTTGAGGTAAGTTAATCGAGACTTCTAGAGTGCGAGAGAGACGAACGATTTTCAGTGGTTCAAGTAACAGTAAGCCGGGGTGAAAGTACACTTAATACCTAAGTAATAACAGCGCTTTACCAAGAAACTAAAGTAATGTAGGTACAAGATAGGTATATCATTTTCATTTTAGACTTGAAAGTTTAAGAAGGCAATAACTGCAAATACCACGCACCTAATTGTGATAATGATATAGATGGCTACTTTCAAATAATTGAATGAACATGTTCTATCTAACAAATGGATCGAAACAAAGAAACAATGAAAGTTTCTCCAGTCAGTAATTAATAATAATCAGATAATAAATCCATCATCATCCGTCTTCTTTGAATTTCATTAAACAACAAAACAAGTAGTAATGCTTATAATGAAAAGGTTATATAAAACGTATTAAATATACAATTCCACAACAAAATTCAGACCTGTTTTGTTGTTCAACATTATCTCCATTTGCATGAAATTGTAATCTTCAATTAGCATACGAATGAGGTAGGTATTTTATTATAATATATAAAACTGGAAAAACCGGGTTTTAAGCGTCTTGTTCTAAAGTCTTTAATAATAATCGCCGGAGTCTTTCGCAGTCTAAACACGAGCTGTCGAAAATATGCAAATAATTGTTTGTGCCGGCGAGGACGGAAACGGTACCGCCGCCCGTTTGCGATTCCACGCTGATATTGTATAAAGAGGAGACGACGCTATGAATAAATAAATGGAATGGATTCTTTATAAAGGATTCGAGTCGCGTTCACGGCCGCGTTCCCAGCCGGCCATTGTTCTTTACGTAACGAGTAACGACGACGTGACGCGCCCGCGACGATTTATTATGCTTAAACAGGTGCTCAACTCTTCACGGTGTCGATTTCCCTCGCCCATTGTTCTTGTAATCTTGCCAATCCACATTACACTCGCCTCCATATTTGAAATATTTTAATACCTTTACGGCTTTGACCTCTACGACCATGAACCTAACAAACACAAGTTAAAATCAAATTGGTACCACTCCTTATTTTAATAGAGGTTGCCTTATTACAAATTAGCGATGAAAATCATTATATAGGATAAATCAAAAAGAATTTTAGGCATGCATGAAGAATAAAAGAGTGAATGTAGAGTTTTCCATTCCAACTCACTTTGTAAAAGCGGCTTATGGATGTTGCAGATTGTCCCATAAATGTTCATATACAACATTCGGGTCATCGTAAAAAGGTTATTCGTTTGTCTTCCTACATTCCCGACTTCCCGTCTATTGATGGATGTATTGGGTGAATAAAATAGATTGCTATTATTTCTACACTATCTACCGCCTTTCGCTTTTTTAAGACTTACTACATTATGCGTCCCCATTTTATATCGGCGATGAAAAATAGCACAATCAGTAAAAACACTGGGTCTACAAAGGTAGCTACTGCCTGTCGGGACGACGTCAAAGGAGATAGATGACTTGATAAGGGAATCGAACGAGCCACAAAGTAGGTCAATAGAACGGCATCAAGAAAAAAGGGACCACTAACAGGCGAGAGTTGGTAAAAGTTACCAGACGACCGGATTTCCAGATTTCCAGATATTATATTCTGGCTTGGGATATGGGTGTAAAATGATAGAAAATTACCGTTGCGAAGCTGACATCGACGTACGAAGTAAGCACATTAAGGAAATCATATCTACATACGCGCTGCTTGAACTAGTCAGTTAAAAAAGTCAGGGATTTGTCAGGAAACCCTATATTGGCAAACCCTTGTCCTGACACCTGAAGCAATCACACGTCCAAGTGGCATAACATATTAATTTTATGCCACTTGGACGTGAAAAATACTGAAGAAAGAGCTTGACTTCATAGCTATGGATAATATACCTTCAACTAGTTCAAATGGCGCCCCACGCTAAAGCTTTCCTTCTAATTACTTGATGTGATTCACGCTCACGCTCCGCTCGCGTGTCACTGACCTTCGCATAGCAGCCCGGTGTGCCCGGATACGGCTGTCGTGCGCCTGCGCCTGTGCTCCATCGTACATGGGACACGCTTGGTGCCATCAAAACAAAACAAACGCCACATCTAGTGACTCACTTCGCCTTCACATATCTCTCGCCAAGTCGTAATTGTAGACTCGCGAAAAATATAACGTCTCAAAGTGTTTCAAGGTAATTAGGATTGGTCTTTCGTCAGTTTTAGAATTAGAAAAGCACCCAACATCGTTCGGATGATGTCGCATAAATAACACGTGTAATTGTTTCATTAAGTACAGCGTTTGCATTTAAATCGTCCCTGTTCAGCGGTAGTCAGGTGAACTACGTTATTGCTAATGCAAACGATGGGGTGCTATTGCTATGCCAGCCAGTGCATTCCTGCACGAATATCTAACGCCACCCTGATGCGGGAGCCCGATGTGTCACATCTCTACTCCCCCTCATGCAACCCCCTTTGGGTCGCGTGCTCGCGTGCCACCGCCCTCCTACGGCATGCAAATTTAATATTGTTATTTTTATTCAAATTTCACAAGGGCACTGGGGGAAATAAAGTCCGATAAAGGGGCATAAATATGAGTCAGTTTCCTGTAAACATAACACGTATTTATTTTATCATAAGTAACACAACACTGCATGATGCGTTCATCGTGTTTCGTGTTAGGTTAGCGAATTCTTAAGGTACAATAAATACAGACCAGTCATCAAAATTCGATAAAATTTTTGGCAAACTTGAAATTCATAGAACACGACTTATTGTATCAGCTAAAGAAATTATGCATAGTATATGCTATTATGTTCACTCGCATGCGCACACGATATGTTGGCTAGGAATTGGTGCAAGTTATGTAAAGTTATGCTAACTGTATTACGGGGCACCCCGTGCCCGTAAAATTGGCGACGTTCCTGTTTCTTGAAAGTAGATCACTTCGTTATTTCAGTATAGAGAACATGATGGATTTTCCCAATCAAGTATCACGGAGTCATCGTTGATGAGGAAATCTATGAAAATGTTAATGATATACTTGTAATTGATCGTGACGGGTCAGTAAAGAAATTTACTTAAAAGATAATTACCAATATCAATAAATTTAATCAAACCAGCATGGGGTAATGCAAAAGAAGCTGAGGAATTTAATGAGTGTAACATGAAAACAATAACTTTAATCATCGCATCTCAATTTATCTTGTGTATTATTAGGCACAAATATTTACATAGATATTTGTAGCACATCAGGTACTTATCAGATATACATATTTATGTGGCTATAGAGCAGACAGACGGAACCATATAACAAAATAAACGTCGCGTTGGTCGGAACAATAAAAATGGTTTTACAAAAGATTTGGAATCAGGTCAGAGAATGTGCAGCCAGGGGCATTTATTTTACATGATTCATTATTAAATGTTTCCGTCATTTGCCAAATAACCGTTGCTCAGATTATGGTCTCTTTATGAACGCGGCGAGTCGTGATCACAAAGTTATTTTCTCTTTGTTTTATCTATTCAAGAAAGATAAATAGAATGCTTACAATTTTGACATAGTAGACAAAGTACTAAACTAATTGGTCAAACCAAATCCTTGCACAAAGGCTGTATCGTTAGACAAAGACCTATATCCTTAGAAATCCGAATGACAGTTCTTGTGTAACATAACAAATTAAATTCCAATCAGATAATAAAATAAATGAACAAAATCTACCGGGCATCAATTACAAAAACTTTGATTACACTACGTTAATAAATTTGGGTAGCAATAGCGGCCGTCCTTATTTATTCGACAGGACACGACTGACGGCGACATGCCGAAACCAATTAAATCAAATAGTTAGGTAAACAAACAGCTTGGTGCCATGGAAGCTTATCCAATATCCGAATTCCGTTAACAGGCACAAAGGACTGTCGCTCCCACGTCGCTTTGTGAACACACAAAATACTACACACACTATACATTATATATACGTTCGAAAGGCGCGTGGCTGTGATGGTTTCACAGAGCTCTCATTTAACTAGACTGTTTACACCCTTACCTAACCACAAAACTATGGGCTATTATGATTGTAGTCTTAGCGTGCTCGATACACTGTAATTGAAGCTATAGCCGCTACAATATATCAACGGATAATTACCGACCTGTAATTTACTATCACACCGTATCTACAGATAGTTGAACTAAAATGGTCTCATATTGTGCGGTTTCAATGACGCAGCCTCCCACGTTCAGGTATGCTCAGATTCGCAGAGCAGATGAGCTCCTCGCCACGAGTTTTCCAAAGGAATACAGCACAGCAGCATAGGATTTAAGAAGGGTGTTGTGTTGCTGGGTTGCACATAAATGCGCAAGTGATACACGTAGTGCTCCTAGAGTTGCAAGCATCCATACACCCTTCCATCGACTTCAGCTTTCCATAAGGCGGTTCGGAAATCGTATGCTACTGTGCCGGCTTAGCAGTACAAAAGTAGTAGGAAAAGTTAGCCTCTGTTTTCCACGATGGTTGGCGAATTATGTAACCAGTATCAATGGTGATTATAATTGTATTGTATCTACAACGTGGACACTATTGTGGGTCTACAAAACGTGACTGGCAAACAAATGTTTGCGCGCAAGGTAAACAGAATTGTCCATTATATAGAACGGTTTTGTTTACCGAAAGGCCGGTGCCGACGGAGTTATTGCCAACCTTGGAAGAAACTTAACTAGTTTCACATTCAGAAGTTGGTCTTCCACAGGCACACGGAGCTCGAGAAATTCTCGAAGGAACGAAAGTGACAGAACTCTAGCGCTCAACGACAATGTGAGCAAACTTTCAACGATCCAAGCAATATTGTTTCCAGCTCACGCTTTTCACTACTCCTTCCTACCTTCAGGTTATGTATGAACTTCACTCTTGTATTGTAAGTGATAACATAATAGGATTACGTTCTTGTATCTATACATTTGATGACCGCGCCTGATAGAAATTTACTGGAATTTGATTTGTTCTTGGCGAGTAATGGTATTAAAATATTTGTATTTCATAATTGATTTTCAACACAACAGTTCATTGAACCATAAATGTGTGTTAGAAGACTTAGAAGTAATAGACATCACAGGATGGTAAGAAATTATTAATAAAGTAAGGGGCAAAGACCAATAGAATGATTGCAATACTAAGACAAGAATTTGCTACATATTAAACACTGCCCACAAACTCGACTAGTTTAAATATCGAGGTCATTGGATAATTTAACGTGCATCTGTTTAGAAAGCACGACAAGACCCCGGTGACTGCAAAATTATGCAAACGGAGGCCGTTTCGGTTACCCGCTTTCGATATTAGATGCGAAATTCCAACTCTTTATTATGTAAATATATTGGCCCCTCGGCTACAAAATTTAATATATTTTGAATTATTCAATGAATAATCAACGGCGCTCCTGGTAAAAATAGACATTTTGTTTAATCAAGTATGTTAACGCTTATCCCGTGTTATAAAATTAACGAATGGGTCTTACATTATTGTTTATTAGAACATTCATTAATGCAAAAACACGGTTGGAGCTAAATTAATTTAAAAAATATTGGTTGTAATTAATACTTGCTAATAGATGATTAGAGCCAGTAGCTTTTGGCCCTCGATAAAATTCACGTGGAATAGTAAACTCTGGATTTCTAGAAACACGTATGTAGAGGGTGTTCGCCTCCCACCACCCTCGGCCAGTCTGTGACGAAACATGGCCGTCACTCGCAGAACCATGGCACAACATGAAAGTACGTTTTAACAACCTTTATCGCGTTCGTATTATTTCAGTCAAAGGATAACAGTGCCGGGGTGGACACAAAAGGCTATTATTAAATTTGTTTCCATTATTACATTGTTACAAACGACATCAAGTCAGCCAAAACAACTTTGTTGACAACAAAGGGGTCCAAAACGCGTATTTATTTTGAGAAATTGTGTATAAATCATTATGCAAGAATTTTATTACAGTTAGTACAGCCAGATAATAAAATAATTGACGGTTTCTAGACATCACACGTTACTATTTACCAGAACCTTGCAAAGATTATTCAATAGTGAAACATTGCTTTCTGAGTTTCTGTGCATGACATAAATACGCAAACATTAATGCTTCCAGAAGTGTTTTAGTTTATTAAGTTACGATAGGTTGCGGTTTAAGGAAGACCGCGCCCAATATCATACTATGCTAGCTGCATTGGTTAATAATTATGTATTTGAAAAAGGTTATTATTACATAGACAACAGTTATCTCATATATCACTCTATCTATCACTATCACTTAGCAGACAGAGTAGCCACTAGAAAGAAAACTAATTGGATTTTTTATAGCACAATAAATTTTGTTAGAGGCGTTAATAAAATTGGGTTACTACGCAGATAGGTATTATCTTTGGTTTTATAAACAGCATTTAAAGACACACAAAACACATTAAAATTAATACAGTTATAAGATGTATGATATGAAATTCGTTAGAATTACTTATTTAAAACATCCGATTTATTATCATTAAACTGATGGTATGTCAGTCGCCAACTTTCATACTTATTTCCAGTGCGGAGCTTTTCATATTTTTTTATTCATAGAAATCCAATATACTAGATATTATTACATTTTTCCGACTTAGGAATCGACTCAGAACGCCGCTGATCCACGGAGAGGAAAAATCTTTTCAGTAAAGCTACATAACATAAGTCTATTTTTATCCTACCATTTTATGATTTGATTTCTTAGAAACGAGCCAAACGGGAAATAATTATTTGCTATAAAAGACCCGTAATAGATGTTCACAGCTAGTTATGATTTTCGTAAAACGTTATGGTATGGTATTACGAAATAAAGAATGTGACAAGAATTCCATTTTTGGAAACGGAAGTTATTGTATGGTGGAAACATCGGTACCAAGAATACAACATATTAAATTCATTGTAAAGTGATATTGCTGAAACATCATTAATTGATAATGCGAAATAAGGAATATCGAATCAGATATACCGTAACACTCCTACGAACACAAATTCATATTAAACCAAGCACGTAATAAGCTTGGCATTGTTCCCGACAACAAAAGAGGCCTGCAAATGGGCACATTCATGTTATCATAACAACTATCTATACTCTTAATTAGAGAATTACACTGTTGCGGAAGTGTCTCGATAATATTTAGGCACAATAAACTTAAAATAATCCATTTATTATGCCCACTAAATTCTCAGATTAACAGTCAAATTCGATACAACCTTAGATTGAAATATTGAAATTCCTAAGATGTAAAATTCTACGTTCCTAAGATCAAAAAATCCGTTCCTAAGATCTAATATTCTATGATCCTGTAAAAAATCGGTATTATTACTGAAGCGAAATCCTCAGTGCCTTCAATTAAGATGAAGTAGTGAAAAGCTGGCACAGACCTCACTGCTAGACTGAGCATAAGCTTACGAGATACATAGACTAACTTCTACGTACTACGTATGGAGTTCAGTGAATAAAACTTGCACATCTATTTAATACAGTAATTTATGGAGTAAGCAACGATGCAACAAGTTGGAGAAATATTTTTTCATACAACAAGAGCTTCACACAATATCAATGTCCAAACGTAACGCTTGCATAATTTTATTGTATAAAACGTAGTAAAAAGTTGTCTAACAATAGTTACGACGTCTCCCGTGGGAGCCGAGCTAGCAATCAATCATGAAATTTTCACCGTAAAAACGATTCTTTTATAACGCGGCCCTTGGCAGCGATTAAGAATATTCTCAGTTCAAACTAGAATTGCTCCAGAATTCCTGTTAAGAAACTACCGCTATAAATTTTCTTGTCCTATTCACACTTTTGTGTCAAAACAGTGAGATAACGTCGGTCGTAAAAAGCTGATAGGGTATTATGATTATTGCCAGCATTACTTGATAAAAGTGAAAACAAATAGTAATGATCTCTCGTTATTTTATGAGGGGAATTTTTAAAATGGCGTTGGAGAATATTGTTATTTGTTGTTCATAATAAAATGGTATTTACCTGCGGCCTGTGGTGGCGGTTCCACAGGTGCGATCTGTCCGTTGTTCTTCACAGCTGCGGCTTTCTTCCTGCCCCCTGTCGTCGCTGGGCTTTTCGGGATCTCGCGCTCAATCCTCTACAACAAAAGAAAAACAGTTACACTAATTTATTCATCAATAAAACACAAGTCCCTTGGTTAAATTACATTATATTTGATTTTTTATGACAAATATTGTATAGCCATGTCGTTTTATACAGACCGTGTTGTTTGTAATTATATCTCAAATTATTCATCAATAAAACAAGCCTTCTTTAATATTATAAAAGCCATTATATCGTTATTATTTATTGCCCCGAAGCCCGATTTGTTTGTATGTCTATTTCTAAACTGACTTGTTCCTTAACCTCAATTAGAAAGAACACGAATAACTTTTACGAACAGGTTTGGTAAGGTAAGATAAAGATATTTAACAACATAATACAAAATAGATTAAGAATGTTTAATTAAGAAGAAGAATAAGAGATATGTATAAAGAAAACTGAAGATTTTGAGTCATAAAAAATACGAATCTTGATGTCTTAATGACATCACATCACTAAGCACTCTTTTACATCATTCAGTCCGTGTGGAGCTGCGCTGCAGTCCACTTATTTTGGCTGACGGCGGACGATCCCAGTACATATTCCGTTGAGTCATGACTCATGGCATGGCGTTCTGCCGGCTCATGCTGACTCACGCCAGACTCGGCAAGATTGCCGACTATTGTCGAGTCAGCGGCGCACCTCGCCAGCGGTTATTGCGCTGACTGGTCAGAACGAGCGGCCGTTTGCTGCACTAATGCTGATTGATACTCGATAATGAAAATTTAAGCTCTGTCAATAAGTATTCTGCCCTATTCCAGTTTCTCCGTCGTATTATGATAATACATAAGATTATTTTTGTCCATCAAAATAATTCATGACGATGACGATGAGGTATGTATACAATATTTAAACCATTTATGGATTTAAATGTGCTGTACGGTAGGTATCAGCTAACCTTAATTTACTATGAAAACACAATTTAAGCAGAATCACTAATTAGCACGTTACGGCTTATTTGGAACAATAAGTATTAGCACAGCTGACTGTGTGTTGTCATAACAAGAATGTACGATAAAAACATGCGAAACTTGGGGTTTGAGGTGGAGGGGGGGAGTGACGGTACGCTAAGTATTTGACAAAAATGGGGCAGATAGGGGGATAGACGGAGAGCTCTCCCATCAGGGTAAGTAGGGTGAGGGGAGGCTCAGGGTCTCCCGACTGAACAGATTATGTACACACGCGAACACAATGCTTTGACAGCAAGGTGCGTCATCGATAAATTGACAAAAACAACCTGTTTGTTTCTACGGCGCGTTGTTGTTTTGATTTATGATTTATTATATAATAATAATTTAAATTAACTTGTTGAACGATTGTTGATAACATAAGTATACGTTTTAAATTGTTTAATTCATTAGCACTATGTCAATGTTTACAAATGTATGCAAACAACAATCTCCTCAACTTTTGTGTAGGTATGAATGAATAGAAAGTTTTTTAAATGTTAATTAAAACTTGGCATTCGAACTGAACGGGCAGGGGAAAGTTATGAGTCATTCGCTTCAGTTTAATATTGACTTTGGCTCTGCGGTTGCCATGTCGTGTTGCGTCATTAGACATTGTTGTAACATTATCTATGATTTGCTGCGTCGAATGAATGATTACAACTCGACATCAATAAATTACTGTTACGTGTATCAACATAGGTATTGTATAAAAAGCTTTTAAGACTTCAATCTGACATACGAACATAGGCGCATTTACTTTCTTTTCAAGATGATTTATATTTTGCGCTGTCTAGTACTTATTCTTTAATACTGCTAAAAGCTTTTGAGCTTGTGGCTATGTAACCCGCTTCTCAATCAGCGATTATTTTTCTTCTAGAGTCACCTTTCACAATCTCCTCATTAAGTGGTTTTGTAAAACTTTTGCAATATCGAAACTGCAAGGCGATAATATCGGTGGTCTACTAGTGAAAGTGAAATGGTGCATTAAAGAGAAAGTGTAGTCGCCCGTGATGACTGACCTACGCAATGCGACGCGCCAACTGGGCCACGGCTCTGCTTGCACAAGAAATGCACGCTTTGCATTATATATACCCACTATTTGCCTCCACTTAACCCTCTTATACATCTGCATCCATTAACAACTACTTACATGTTGACACCACGGTTTACAATCATTTACCTACTCGACAAGGTCAACACAAGTCAAATAAGGGGCACACGTTTCCCCTAAGCATCAAATAATAAACTTGACTTTTTAATTATATGGTATAAGAAAAAATAGAAGCTTGTCTAATGTAGTCATGTCCATAATGTAACATACAACGCGATCAAGTTTTATTAGAATTATTATATGTATAAGGAAACAAAGCCAGCACAACGTCCAATGATAAGGATCAAGATCTAATACTGTACGGTACTTGTAACGGCAACAAAACCATTTATATACTCCGAGAGATTAGATCATGAAGTTTTATTACTATAGCCGTTGCACATTTTTATCACTTCTCTGTATTCATCAAGGAGCTGTAAACCTAAGACTAGGAATAAACACATCTATACAGCCAGTCATAAAAGCGCGCCGTCCGTTTTATGTCATATCGCCCTTTGCCATGTCATTCACCCAGATGTGAAAAGGGACCCTTTATTTTACCCTATTCAACTGCGGAGATAATGTCAATGACAGATCTAACCATATTCGGATTTCCTCAATCCGTTCGCGATTATTTGTCACTTACATATACGTCCCACGCTTAGCCGAGCCTAGCTGTACGCTTCAGACAACCTAAGCATAATTTAAAATTAAAGTCATAAATCGTTCAAAACCAATATTCATAATTTCACTGTAGTCTACCCATTACTCAATAGTTGAGTACATTCGGAAGGTACCAAAGCAATTAACGTTGTAGTAGGCCATCTCAGAACGAATGCCCATACGAAACGGTATTCTAACGCCCCCTACAAATTAGTTGGCAGCAGGAATTGCTTTGTAAATATAAAGAAACTATTATACAGTGTACAACCGTCGTACATACAATACACATCACGTTTAATCAAAATGTATACAGGGAATGGTTGCGGGCAGAATAATGTTCATTATTATGGGAAATGTAGAACAGCAAATTATAATTAAAATAGAAGCATTGATGATAGATATTCATATGTTTTAAAACCACAATGTATTGCTACTGCAGTGACTGATGAGACACATCTTTGATGAATGAAGACATCGTCATTGAACACTGATAAGATTTCCATTAACAAATCTCTATTCCTCATCGATAAATCTTTCATAGAAATATTATATTTCACGAATGCCATAAAGTATTCCCCACTCGTTGGCTCTAATAATAGGTAAGTAGTAAGTACGTTCAGTAAACTAACTCAGTAAATCAATTCAATGAGCTATTTTGCTAGGCTTTTATAGTGCTTTATGTGAGGACTGGCAACGAACGGTGAACCATCTCCGTAGTGTTGACGCTTTTGTGGCATTGCCTTTGAAATACACAATAAGCAAGCGAACATTGTGGACCGAGTGTACTGAACTGTGTTGAGCGGTATAGGACCATCCACATGGTGTATTATAAAGGACTTAGGAATACTGGCTGGCTTACCTGCCTAACAAAGACACAAATAACGGTACTCACAATTTAATACAAGTAACAAAACGTTGTACGATTATTCTAGGGTCGTACTTGAGGTATTTAGCAACTTATAGCTTATGATCCTGAAGTGAGAAGATATTGACTTCCATTCAAATTAATTTGCCTATACCTACATAAAAGCTAAAAAAAAATCAATAAAAGTTTCAATCGTACATCGATATCTACTCATATGTAGTAAAGGAGATCAGTTTTGACCGAAACCAAAATTAACTGGGATCAATATTCTTGTTGGGAGTTCCCAGAGGCGTGCGAAAAAAAGTTATTAAACATAAAATTATTATAATATTGATGTTTTTTATGAGTAATGTCAAAATCGTTGTATTGTACTTTAATGTTTCTATGTGTAACAAAGCAATAAATTGCGGAGAATTTAAGAAAGAAGTCTTTGGACTTTACCAGTCTGTAATCCTTTCATGTTCGCTTTAGGCACGAGTTTCCTATATTTATTCGGAACAAATTCAAAACTTGTCGATCAGTCACGCGTGTATTTTATACATGTCAATATTATACAGCAGGTGAACGTCCCTTTAAGCAAGGGGTGATTTATTTACACGTTTACCTTGCTACCTCCCAGTAGGATAATATTAACAATATAACCAGAAGAAAATGGTCCCTCGTTCCCTCAACGACCTCTTGATATTATAGCGGTCGACGGCATCACTGAACCAAAGACATGGTCCTTGATAAACTGGTCAATTTATATACAGGAGGTTAACGGTCTACCGGTTCGAAGAATTGAAGCTTGAGAGACATCAAAGAGTAACGGCTTAATTGAACATAACTTTTAGAAAAAACATTGGGATATGATTTTAAATCGAAAATTTTAGAAACACATCATTTAATAAATCTTAATCGTACTTTCAAGAAAAACGTCCATTTAGGACATGAAAAGAATATAATAACAGTGCAATTATCGCAATTGACCGTAATTATTACGTATACCTACGCACAAGTTATACTTGTGTAATTAGGTATACCTAATTACATTGCACAATGCCGACAGATGCAAGATACACTATACAAGTCTTCACATTATGCAACGGATGTGCTCGCCTGACCTTTGTCTGGTTTATACAATATCGCCCACGTGAGTTTAGCCTTTATGTCTCTCTACTGAGTAAGTTACTTGGCTAATTGGTTTAAGTTTAAAAGGATCGGTAATTATTCTCTTCTAACATATTTTGTTGTTAATCCAATGGCTTAGTTACAATTATTTGATCCCTTAACAATGTTGAATATAATTTTCAATGTAACACGTTATTTAATGTTATAATATTGGCACTTTTATCACACGAGTAAATAATCCGCATCAATTATACGAATTATTTACCTACTCATGTGCTTCTATTCTATGTAGCTCTATTCTTGGGCTATAGTGACAGAGATATATTTCATGAGTTTGTCAATTTATTTGCGGCAAATAATATGTATTAACTGTAATTTAAGCGATCTTACTTTCCAACACTACAAATTTGTATGCATAAGCCTCTGATTTCTGCTTGCTCTTTTAAAAATAATTTGTTCAAGAAAGCTCCGAGAAAGGTCTAACATAAGCGGATAAAATCGCGTGTGTATCGGTATTCTCGCAGACGTGGGCGATAAACTTAAAACGTATTTATACTCGCATAAAACTTAAACAAACATTGATGATGTAATTCTCTTATCTGATTTTGTTTTCATAACTCGATAACGTCACATTTATATAGCCTGATAATCTTAATCCTACGTCATTACAAGTATTATCGCAAGTGGTAGTAAACCTCGCTACAATATCACACTCTTTCATCGTAATAATAACGTTCGTACTATTTCACGAAACTTTCTCAAGGATAAAACAGCACATTCCGCTCGAGGCGGTACTGGTTATAATACCATGTAACACGGCCTGCGTTCCTGGTACATTTATCTCTCAATCTCGTGAAGCCGGAGGAGTGCCGGAGGGCAGCGGTGCAACACGACTAGCCGGACCGGTCCCCTTTCCTCCGCTTCTTACTAGGAACCGGTGTTCCTAGTCCGATCCTAAGGCTTAAGACCCGCGCTCGCTAACTAGATTATGCAGTCGATATGCCTTGCCTTCTAACAGGTTTTAAGCTTGCATTGTGCTCGTATGCGCTTCACAATTCAAACATTCCAGTCCCTTGAAACACGGACTAGCTTTTATTTAATAAGCGGTAGCTCTAAATTATAATGATACTAGTGGCCCGCTCCGGCTTCGCACGGGTAGACATTTATCAAATATTTTGTCTACTCGAGCGAAGCCGGGGCAGGCAGCTAGTATAATAAATAGCCTATGTTACTCAGCGATAATGTAGCTTTCTAACGTTGAAAGAATTTTTGCAATCGGTCCAGTAGTTTGGGAGCCTATTCAATACAAACCCATACAAAAATGCAAATCATTCCTCTTTATAAAATTAGTAAAGTAAAGTAATTAGTAAAGAGTAAAGATAAATAAGTATAGATTAGTATAGATATAGAAGTATAGATTAGTATAGATATAGATAGTATAGATAAGTTTAACGAAATTGAAAAAATATCATGGTAATCCAGTGAACTATGCGTACCAGAAAAAGATATACGATCCAAGCCTAAAGCCAATACCAAATCGGCAAGGTAATATGTGCTTTGTAAAATCCATAAAACATTATTCTTTGACCTTAAATAACTCGGTCGATCTCGTATAAAAATATATCCACACTAAAAGGTAAAGGCTGTAGTAAAAACAGTATAAGATCATAATATTGTCTGGCTATAAAAGGCAAGAGGCGCCCAGAGCAATACGTAGAGATACATAATGCTTGAGACTTGGATATATCCCAACTGTATATTATACATGCCTTGTGCGATAAGTAAAGGGAATAAGTAATTAATCTTTAGAACAGCTTCAAAACTGGGTCAACATAATAAAGGAGAGATTAATTTTGTAACTATCTCCCGAAGCTGAGCTGGTTACATGGCGTTTTAATTTTCTCCAATTTCTCGCTTCGAATCCTAATGGTTATTACTAGGTATAGTATATAATAAATAACTTTGTGTTTAATTTACGTAATCAATAGGAAAGTTAATTTAATGACATTAAAATCCTACTGAAGTTTGAAACGTATAATAATTTAAACGGTTGTCTTTCGTAGTAGTACTTATAAAACCCTTTTTGTTTTAATAATTAAGAAAGGGCTAAAAGCTACGTCAGTATCGATATTATATGTAGGACGAATTACAAAACAAGCTATAGAAATGCTAAAATATGAGCCGTTTAGGTACAGTGAAGGAGAGTTAAACAGATCTTAGAACTGACCGACGGATGTGTATGCAATGCATAGACATTGATGAAGTAAAAGCGGTGGAACTTAAGATTAAAAAGGCACTCTTAGGTACCTAAAGGGACACAGAGTAATTTATGTAAGTATGTAGGTATAATGTAGATCTTCCTATACTCGTATAGCATTTGCAGAATAAGTTTAGGTAACAATGTGATAGATGTGAATTAAGGACGGAACCAATGAAAATCTAAAAGAAATGTCACTTAGTAAAAATAGTAACTCCTTTTCTAGCTCCTTCTCGTCTTATATTCATCCAATCCCTTCGTGGACGAGCAGCTAATAAACTCAATCCTGCTCAACCTGCTAGTTAATCTAACTACACCAAGATACAAATACAACTAAAGATATAAATAGTCATTGTTTACAAACAAACAGGCAAGCGCGGCGAGAAAGAAATGTTTGTAAATAATCGAAAATAATTTCTCAGAATTTGTTATGAAAGCTTCGAATGATGTAATAGATTTACTAGAACCGTAAATTATTACAAAAGTAAATAGTAAAGATCGCAGAATTTTGCGCATTACCTGGAGTTTGTATAAAATTCGCTAACGTGAGATAAAATTATCTTTGTGTAGAGGTGGTCTGTGGTGTTGTCAGGTGAAATTTATTCACGTATCGCTCGACATGCGGCGAGTGGGCGAGCGTGGGCCGCGGCTGGCCAGGTATTCACATAGCCTTACATCGCTATCTGTACACAAACCACACCATTCAACTCCATAAACAGACGTTATTGCCTTCTAAGAATGCCATATTTTCTAAAAGCGAAACAACAATAGCTTAAATTATGACAGCACCTGTCGTTCAAAACGAAATTACGTAACCACAAGTTGAGTGTATTCAAACTGTCCGTTAAAATAAAAGATTACCAATGACCTTTAGAAATACCCGTATCATTGTGAGAGAATAACGCAATAGAAAATATTCCAATCGAAGAGTGACTGTTTATAAATAGTCCCTTGGACTGCGGCCGCTTCATCATACCGAACAAAGGAACAATAACGACCAACAAAGAAGTTAGAAAAGAACAAAAGCAAACATCGAGACCGAGTCAAACGAGCTGTTTCCTTCCAAGGCGATGTAATAACAATAACAATATGGCCGACATTGTGCGTGCGTCGCGTTTAGTGATGCGCGTACGAGTGTCTAATCTGTCTACTCTAGAGAACACGTTGTCTGAAAGTTTCATAAACATCTCTTCAAGATTAACGGTCTGTTCGTATTGGACAGTTATAAACATAGATATTATATGTCCGGTGTAGGTGGGAAAGAGACAGGGCCCTTATCGGGGTGTGGCTATCTCTACTCTGTATGCACTGCGCTCGCATAGTTGCATGCAAGTGCATAATATAGTGGCGCGTGTGTATGTAATAGCTGAGCTAATGCCATTATATGCTAATCAGCTTTCCTATTCATGTTCTCAGCAGATTAGACATGTGCGCGTAATACTAATTGTGGAAACAAAGGGAGACATTGTAATAATACATTAACTAAGATAATGACATGCATGTGCAATGTGCATGCCGTACACACGTACAAAACTATTAATAAGTTTTTTTAATAAATTATATGCCTCTAATACAAATTTAATTGTACGTCTAAATATACATAGGCAGAAGAAAGTATCAAGGAGATAAATGAAATAAAAACGCTTATAATATATATTTATCAAAGCATAAAATCGAAAAATTTAATCGAACAGTGAAATTATAGTAATGGAAGCTGACAGCTAAAAGTTAGGAACAATGAGTCATGTAAATAGGTACCGCTGGTATCTGTAACTGGCGTGGTCGGACGCTCCACGGTCCACAAAGCACCAAAATCACTTCACGATGACGCGAAACGTTAGGTATTCAAAAAGCATGTGCGGATAGTGAAGTGAAAGGTAAGATGCGTTCATAAAACCGCTCCGTAAGACGAGTAACCGAGCGTAGACTGGTAGTGATGCCGCATGCCGGCACGGGAGAATGGCGCACACTGGCGTCGCGAGTGAGGAGCCCCGCACTCCCCGCCGCCGCCCCACAACCAGACACTGCCTTACATAATTAATTATACTTCACACACATTGCGCCTTCCGCACACACAAGGTCATCATTTTTGGCTTTGCATTTACGATATCCGGTCAAGCTGACCAATGCGGCACACGGGCATGCCAAACCTGATATAATGTTTAATGAATTGCAAACAATACAATTTCATAATTTATAAATTATTACAATTTTACAATTCTTACATTATTATTACAATTCGTATTCTATCAAATTATATTTGTTCAAGTAAATAAACTAGTTTATAAAGTCTTCCTCAAAAACCAACTTCTGAATGACATAATGAGACATCTCATAACGGACGATGAAAGTATTATGTCTCACACTTATATAAATGTCAAAAACATGACGCTACCTACATCTTGCAGTCCGAAATACATTAGCCAATGTAAGTCTTTCACCCAAGTCTGAATAAATATTAACCTTCAATCAAACAAAACAAGAACAAAGTAGCGAACACGTTCATACAGTATCTGAATAGGGCGGGAGTGGGGTAGGGGTGTCAGTTTTCCGGGCTCGCCAGACAAATCCCGCACTTGGCACGATCGATATTCGTATTCGGTGCACGCCAGAACTCGCATTAACAAACTCCGCCGGTGTAGATGGAAAGTCGGACGATGTTGTTACTAACTTTACCGATTAAGCGCAAAGGGGAAACTCTCGTAGTATTCTAAATGAATCAACAATTAGTAACAAGTATTGAGGCTTTTGATAAAATTACTTTTGTTGGTATAGTTAAAAGGGAAAACCGATATTGTTATTGTTGACGTATCGGAATAATAATTAAACACAGTTAAAAACACATTTTATCATTCATTTTACGATGTATAAATTCTTTATAGGGAATTTAGAGGACTCAGTACTAATTAAAAAATAATAAATCCAGCAATGCCACAAGGTACATCTACCAAATTCTGCAAAATCACGATCAGTGATCATCATAATATGAGAACCATCTAATCACTAATGACATATTAGAAATAAACTATATAGAAATTAGAACTATCAAATGATTTTCTAACAAGAACATAGCGGTCAATAGTCCGAAGCCCTGTCCTCATCCTATTAAAGGTCTGTCGTAGACTGTTCTATTTGCTGCTTTTAGAACTCTTATTTCGCATACACTTGTGCCTTTCAAGTTAGTTACTCCAATTTGTTTAGAAATAGAGTGCTTATTTCGCGGATTCACTAACGTCGCACACAGTAGCTTTGACTTAAAGTCTATTTACGGAAACGGTAACCTAAATAAGCAAAAAGAGGAATATGATTTTAGAGAATAGCCCACAAACAAATATTACGTAATAATTTACGTAGCCAAACCGTTACGCAGGCCTTAAAGGTTATCATCAGACAAGCAAATACTTGTGAAATGTTTGCTTTGTCAAAGAAGCAGTAAGTGTGTTAATCAATAGTTCAGGATGTATACACAAGAACATTGTGATGCGCAACGGCAATACCCTGGTCATAGAAAAAGTTTTGATCGGTTCCACACTTCCTGTGGCTACTATAACACAGAACTGACTACATATTATGCTTTATATAAACAAACATTTCACACAATAATAAGTAATCGATTTTTACATTTTGTGTTCTACAGTTCTACTGGAAGCAGATTACAAACATGCACTTTATAGTTTCTTTGTATAAGGTAGAATATTTAATTGTAGCATATAAATGGAATAGTGTATATGTATAAACCTTGCATCCAAAATAATCTGTGTATAACGAACTAAGGTTATCGTCACCTCGGGCTTCAGTTATGTTTATCAACGTACTCATAAGATAATTTATTCGGATTGGCAGAAGGTGCAGAGTTGTTGTTGGCGCTCAGCCAATTTTAAATGGTTTCTCCAAAATGTTACTGCAATTTCAGAATTACTTCCTTACATCTCAGTTCTCTTGTTCATTTTAATGCGATGCGGTGTATGATATCACCTCAGAGTAGATAATACTGATATCACTTATATGTAATTGATATTTTTTTTTAAAAACATAATCAACCTTAGCATGAAACTAATCGTCTAGTCATAAAGATTTAAAACCAATACAGTGTGAAAACTGTAAATATTTAAAATCCTTGAAATGTGTCATTACACAGCTTAGCGCAGTAGTTCAGCACTTGGAAGTTATTAGAAGAAAATCTGTAAACTTCATCCCATCAAAACATAAATGTAAAATGAGAGCCAATACGAAGCTTGATTATAATTTAATATCAATGACATTAATGACAAGCGAAAATCATTTTTCAACTTTCATTCTCAATTTTCAATTTTCAACAAATCTTATTTTGGATTTTGCAGTGCTGTAGTGTCATCTAGGCATTTGCGTGGCGCCTGCATGTTGTAGTTGTAATGTTATATGCATGCGTGCATAAATTATGCAAGTATGTGCTGTCGCTGTCAGGCCACACCGTCAATTTCCTAACGATTAGTTAATCAATGGAATGGAATAAACCTTACATATAAGTTTTGGATTCAGGATTCCTCTAAGGATGTACAGGTGCATTAATAACTGCATTGAAGAAATTAACTTACATTGGTTGTTATTTATTTATACTGATGTTTTATTCATTACGTGTGTATAAAATGCCTATTTCCTTTAACAGCAAAGTAGGCTGTCATTATGATATGAGTAAGTTTCTGATAAATAGGTCATTTACGACCAAAACCTACCGGTGAGTCCTCTGCCACGGATGTATGTGAATGTAGTGCTTTTTGATTGTATCATTTAGCGTAGTGATAAAGGCAGAAAACAATGAAGATGAATGGATTTCGTTATACATAAAACCATTTAAATTTCTGTCTTCAAGACCATTGTCCGTTAATCAAATATTCCCATTTCCAGATTACGAACAATCTTCAAATCAAGGCTATTCAGACTATACATTTCGTTAGTAACAAAAATTGTGCTATAATATGCTATTTATGCTTTAGGAAAATTAAGACAGTAAACATGATCATTAATGAATATACTATAATTATCAATGTCATAAACAACGACGATTGATATACCTTTTGAGCAATAGAAAAAGAAGCTCGGTGATTTCAAATTTTTGAATACTGAAAACTTGAAAGCGGCTGCTACAATTTGAAAGGACTGTAAACTTTATGTTATTACATCCCATTTACAGTACTCCCATTAAATGAGGGAGCATACAGGCTCATTGAGCATTCCACTCACGTGCGGAAAGAGACGGGACTTTTACACTACTGCTAGGGGGAAAAGTAGAGATGATTTGTTTGAATGTAATTTCGAATCGATAGTCCAAGAGCATTTATAATGTTTCTGCTCTGATGTCTTCTCGCAATGCGTAGATTTTACAAGATGAATTGTTTATAAGTAGGGGCCCAGGGAGTACCTACTCTGTCTCCGAAAAGGGTCGGTGAACCAGACAAATTGCTACGGGGAGAATTGCCTCGCTCCCCTTTGTCAAATCGGCGAGCAATGTTCAGTTTAATCGCGTTATTTGCAGGATTTACGTCGAGTTAAATTTCGGCTGGATTAAAATTGTAGGTAAAAGGAGTAAGCCTTTGCACAAATTGAGCATAAATTGCGCGTTTATGAATGTCAAACTAGATTTCCGTTGAGTATGCAAAATGCAAATGCAGGATTGTTTTGTTGCCGGCGCGGCTCTAGTGGATACCACGTGAATTATTCACATCACGAAGTAGTTACGGCTTCAAATGTATTTTTCATATTCCTAGAAACAATTCTAGCCGTCTAAACTACTGTTATTCCATGGAGTGAAGACGAATAATACATTACTTTGTATACGTTTTGTTTCAGAGACATAGTTACGTTGTCGTTATTATGAAGTTAGTTTCCATTTTGCAAAGACGGGGACTGATTGACCTCAAACTCACCTCATGCTACGTGAACCAGTCAGACCGATGAAAGAGCTTGTGCTCGCTTACCCTATATAGCCCATGCGCTCTTTTCTTTAATGCAGTTAATTTAAAAATGAAAATTACAGTATGACTTTGATTTACTAAGAACGTGTCTTCTCCTCAGATTCGTGCGGCAAACATGGCCAGATCTGAATTATAGGCGAGTGTATAGATCGCATACGAAACGAGCACTATCGGCCATTGCACGTTGTTACGTGCCGCGCATGTACAATGCACCACTAAATCTCTCGCATTACTTACTCTCTGGTCTCGAAAAGAAAAATGATTTATGGGTGTTGACTTGAAACCTATTTAGCAGTCATTATTTATAGGTTTTTTTAAATAGGGAGTTTCTACTCATACGCCTTCCTAATCTTAATACATTTCAACAATCATAAGTTGGATAGTTGGCACATTTTTTCCAAGATTGCCATACGAATTATTATGATAAAAGAGGGAATAATAAATAAGAAACCAAAAACCACATGATTCCGGTTTGGGTCAGATCCTTTATCTATAAGTAGGTAGGTTAAGATAAATGTTTTTGTATCTAGTTTAATCTGTTTTGTGTCAATAAAGCAATTTCATTTATTATCATAAGAAACCAAAATAAAATATAATATATCCGGTATTTGTAAAATAAGCCAAATGGAAAATTACACATATAATATCCCAACATTTTATATTCGAGCCCACGCCTTCAAATACAGATCTGTCGGAGGTAAACAAGTAAATATAATTCTGGAACATGTTAGATGGATACAAAGGAAAGGAACCAGAGCTTGAACGTGGGCGTACTATTATTAAGAATGTAGGTATTCTTAATGCCTTAGATAAAGAAAATCTGAAGAGCAAATTACAAAAAGTATGACAGAGGGTGTAATGTGACAA
The DNA here is from genome assembly GCA_951449985.1 of Falcaria lacertinaria. NCBI lineage: Eukaryota > Metazoa > Arthropoda > Insecta > Lepidoptera > Drepanidae > Falcaria > Falcaria lacertinaria. The sequence goes on along the minus strand of OX602118.1, from coordinate 7,121,540 downwards.
AGACAGTTTTCAATATCACTGCTTAGATCCAAGAATAAAATTTAATAACCGAAGACATTTGCAGGAGTAAATTTATAAGCAAGTCTGGCTGACATACCACTTTTTTTTTCGATGAAACCATTGCCATTATTGCCATTAGACACGCAAACGCACGGTTTATAGGAGTTAGGACTGAAAACTGCTGTAGGTTTATACGCCGAATACCTACGAATTTGATCGAATGAAAAAATTATAAGACACTATACGAATCAGCATACATGATTAACAGAAAACGAAGCGCCGTGATTAAATATTCACAGGGAAGTTGTGTGCAGAATGAAAACACCCGGGAATAGTTACGGGATTCTGCGCAGAAATGTCACCATCCTTTGTCTCATTTTAGGGTAATCTTTACTCTCTGTTATATCTCCTAATGTTTGGCAAGAAACTCATCAGTAGAGTGAGTTACTTATAATTAACCTTAATAGGTTTGTTTATATTAGTTTATTTGGGCTAAACATATACTTTAACGGATTAAGATACATTCTTTGTCATAATCCTCAATGGTTATCCCATTTATTAAGATGCTGACTTCGGCTGGAATACTAAAAACACAAGTCACAAGAAGCAAACTTGCAAAAACAAGGGTTCTTTTGTTCTAAAAAATATTATATTTTTATGCCAAACCCTATCCCGAGGAAAAGGAAGAGGGCAAAGGGAAGAAAAAAGAAAACAATGTAATGTCGCAATAGCTGAACTGTTTGCTAAGCATGAATAAACATAACGAAAGGAATGAGTTAAGTATTCTATAGCTAACCACCATGAGCAAATCCTCTGGTTTAGCAAGTGAATACAGCAATAAGTGATTCTAAACTCATTTCATTTCACTGAGAGGAGAACCTTGGCATAAAACGAGACCTTGTCCTTCCTTCGGATCCTTGAAACTATTCTATATAAAATGGAAGCTCTTAGATATTTACTTTGTAACAAGTATTATCTAGGATCTCTATAAAATTTTATGATGTAATTTGGGGTTCATTGATATACAAGAAGTAGTCCTAAAAATTATATATTTATACATTTGTATTCCACTTTTGAAGCAATGTTTTACTTGATAAAATGGGTTACCGTTACAGACAATATCACCTTACTTTAGCGTTGGTATTACATCTTTTTTCATTTCATATACCTACACTGTTCGGTATAACTTTCACTTTATGGAACCTTTACTTAGACTATCAAGAAAAGGGAAAGTTTGCGAACTGAATCTTATCAATATCCAATTTTATTTATGTTGGTACATAAAAAGTTTTAAACGGGACATAAATAACGCTTTAATTGGCAAACTGGGCAGCTGTATACAACTTCTAAATAAACAATAAATAACGCCTAGTGACGACACCCGTTTAATGTTTATTACTTAATCAGAAAGTCTGTTAGAGAACCAAAGAGACCAGTAAAACAAGCAACACAACCCTTGAAGAAAATTAATGGCTAAACTAAATATAGCCTAGACGCAGTTTAACTATTCCGTATTCTGAAACAATCAAAGTTTGAAGGCCCGCGTAACTGGTTGAATCGTCGGTGTCGACTGTCGTCGTCACGTTCGTATGTAAAATCAGAGGACAAAAATGATGTGGCATCAGATTTGACTAGCGTTTCAGTATTCGACCAACTATTATAGTTTTTTAACACTTGTGTGTAGGTTAATATTCACAAGATTATATCCGAAATTTTAATAGTAGAGGTGTGGTCTCTTATTCAGTGTTAGAAGTTAATAAGCGTCCAAGGCAAACATTTACATTAGTTTAAAACAATGCCGGGGAACCGAAGCAAGTTCCTTGTAGATCCGCAGTTCCCATTGCAATATTCAAATGCGCTCAGTGGCGCAGAACTCAACCGTTTCAAACTCGCACGGGAATTTTATCCAAAATCGCAAAGAGAGAACATCTGCCCCGTAGAGGATAATTGTCATTATAAAGTTTTATGCTAAGAAAATTGTATCCATTAGATCAAAGGGTTTTTAAATTACCAAATTATCGTTTAGTTGTAGCTTCAGCGTACCTATCCGATCATTGTTGCGAATGAGCATTGAAATTCTAATTCACTCCATCTTTGAGATTAGGTAATTAATACGCTATAAATGCTATAATTAAGTGTGACTGGTTCATGTTATTCCTAGGCTTAAAATGATGTTCTAAGAACAAGAAGCAATTTACGAGCTGCTTAATTAGAATACCTATTAGTCATTTACCACATTTAGACGAACCTTTCGGAAGGGTTCAGAATAATATTGGCGCATGCGTCACCAAGGCGCCGTAGCGTCCTCACTTGAGCACCAAAATACATCAACAAATAGACAGACAAACGCCTGATGAATATACATACGAGCCATTACGAGCATACGACATTTACATTCAATGAAAGTAACAATACTTCAAAGCAGTCCTTTTGTTCTAATATACAAAGGGCTGAAGATAAAAGTATGTGTCAGCAACTAGTACCATGCATGTGTATGGGAAAATAATTATACGGATTATTTATTGATTTAAAAATATATCCTCATTTTGAGAGTTTTTTAATAATTAAACCCAACAGGACATATTTTATAGAGTTTGAAAATTCGAATGAAAATTCCAACAACTTATTAGTGTTCAAATGCCGTTGTTATTAACATACTCTGTCGTATAATCAGATTACACAAGTATTATGCTTGATTGATTCCGTGGCGTTTCAAAGCAGTAGGTACTTACTTGGAGGTTTGAACGAGATCTCCGCGGCATCACGCCAACCACTTCTCCTCGCATTATTGACTCGATAACTGAAATACAATTTTAACATAAATATTAATTTATTACTAAATATAAATAATAAGTAGCTTACGATTAAGCGGTTTAATTGGAAATGTCGTCCTCAAATAAATTGCGTAATGAAGTGCCCTTCACATTTCAACAACATCTTAATATAAACCACCGTAAACTAGGTAAATGAAAGTAAAATTCAATTAACTCGTAATTAGAGGTGCAGAAATTAACCATACATTTAGATTAAGCGCCATTATTGAATTGCAGCCAAGTTTCAAACTAAATAACTCATTACATAATCTGGTTTTAATAATCATGCCAGCTAGAAATAGAGCGTCGCCGTCAAATCGGGGATCCGCTTGCTAAGCCAAGCCAATTACACAAAGACGCACGTACATACATCGGATATGTCCTACGCATAACATTAGGTGCGGTACCGCTGTACCACTGTTAATATTACCCATCGTGATTCAGAAAGCGATTATCGGCCTTATATATATAGTTTTAGCTGTTTTAGTTTTTCAAAATAACGAATCAGCGACAAAACATCGGTCGAGTATGTATACGAAATATATAATCAAAGGTATACGATATGAAAGAGTTATGTTCGTGTACGGTACGTAGGTACCTGAAGAAATGTTGTGATTCCGCCGTAAGTAAGGTTGCCAGTGCTCCGCGAGGATACGTTGCGCTAGTAGTAATGGTGATGGCACAGTGACTCCTCATCAACAACAGGGTTGGTAACTCGTTAGTGATATCCCTGGCATTGCTAGTGGCTATAGCCTACAGTTACTGCTTACCATCATGAAGGCCGTATGCTTGTGTGCCAGCTTAGTATTATAAAATCGTACTATTTTTTATTCTGACTCATCAATAAAACTTCTCTATTCAACATTATTATAACTGTACATTATGATGAAGTCCGTTGCGCAATTCTATAATGCAATATTATTAGTCTGTCGGTCGATATCTAAACAAAGGATCGATTAATAACAGATGCCCGATCGTAGAACAAAGATAGCCTCGGGCTACACGATAAATTCGCTGTTGTTTGACTACGAGATCTCCACGAGGAATATTGTGTTCAACAGTTATGATATTACGAAATTTTAAAGGTTGTGCTGTTGAGCTAACTATGCTAACATTTCAAGAATTTATGCCCTAAGTATGTTTCGTAATAATGTCAAATAACCACTGACATCACGCAAGTCATCTTTCTACATTTATTATTAAATTAGAAGTGTTGTTGTTCTTTTTAACCAAATATAAATATGTTTGGCGGCAACGTTTCAACATTTATTTCGTTCATCTATTCGTTAATTTTATATTAATCAATATCCAGAATTTCGTTAAACCATTTACATAGTGAAAATATTATTCATTGAAACATTTATGTGTTTGATAATAACAAAATTTGTAATAACAAAAATAGGCATTCACTAGCCAGTTATGTATCGTATTATGTAGATTATGTTGACTAACAGCTCTGTGAATTTATGTAATAAAATAATTTTGCATATTTTATAAAGAAATTAGCACTATAAAATGGTAATATATTCATTCATGTGAAGTTTGACTTATATTTACAACTTATCTAATTTCCTTGTAAGAAATCTACTAGGAGCATTTTTTCTATAATAGGTACGTCTACATCCTACTTGCTGGTAAGCGGTGACCTTAGCCTACACAATCAATAAAAACCAGGGGAATTAATGGCGCATTGCCATCGTTGAGAGGATAATAGTCCTACATAGTAGATAGTATATTATCTTCTCTAAGCTAGTAGCAAGCTATCCGAGAGGAGATCAGGGAACCCCAATCACCGTAGAAACACAACATCAGAGTAGTGTTATTACCATTTAGCTATGTTATCAAACCACAGTCTGAAATGGACACTCTTAATAACAATTCCTGTGAAATGGTGAAACTATTGTTATCGTCGGCAGATGTGTACACAGTGTTCAGTGCAGCGTATACGTGACGCAACTGAACACAACCCGATGCTCTATTGTTTCATTTCATAGTAAACGCGTAATGTTATCGTAATCAATCATGGCACTGGGATAGTAAAATCGCTTGTAAAAAACATCACTTACAATATTGCGTAACCTTTTTTTCTATAAACATACTATTAAACAAACCGCCCACCAAAATAGTAGGTGATAAAACATTTCTTACTTTATTTGTTGATAGATAGTGTTTATATTATAACTACGTATCGATATAAATTCTGACTCAGGTGCTTGCTTACTTACCTGCCCTCGTCGTGTCCCTTAAGGGTAATCAATAATAATCATACCCATTTATCTTTCGAATTGTCTTCATACATGCCCATACGAACACGGAATAAAAATTTAATTCCATATTTAGTACTGGTAGAAAGTACATCGTACGTCCGACTAAGTATTCGAAAACGTAACTCGCAAACTATCAAAATGCTCATAAGGATTTTTAGTTTCACTTTTCGCCGATGCAGCGCTAATCATGTTACGATACAGAAATAGCCGAAAGCGAAACGAATACGTAGTCGAAAGTTGTTGTTGCTAAGGCTACTGTATCACACACACATCACAATGAAATGTCTTCTCAAATTTCTTTTAACGGTTTGTAAAAACAATTACCTCCATCCCCGAGGAGCCTCATCTGCACCAGACCCGGGTCCTCACTGTGCTCCTCCAAAACCGTGTCGTCGGTCACAGTCAGCTCCTTTGAACAATAAATTAAACCTTACTTGCAAAGAACTTAAACAAACATACATAAGTCTGCCACAACAATGTCAAAAGGACAGGGATTTATTGACTACTCAGAACACGAAAATGGCAAAATCCTTTTTGTGTTGCTATTTAATACAGAAAAGAAGGACATACGCTACGACCTATCTATTTATTACATCTACCTAGATTATGAAGTGGTAAATGAAAAGAGAATGTTAATGCTTACTATCAAAAATAGAAGAGGAAAAATAGTTGGTCACCTTATACGATTTTATACATACAATTATGGAAGGTAAAATACAAGGAAGGCGTGGCAGGGGACGACCAAGGATACGTTACATCAAGCAAGTTAAGGATAAGATAGCCGTCACGTCGTATAAGGAGGTCAAAGAAGTAACACTGGATAAGGTCAAGTGGAGGAAGATCAATCAGCTGCACCGACAAGAGTATAAGCATGAAATGAGGAGAAGACCTAGGTCATAAATAATTATATTTTTTATTACATAAACATACTTCAATGAATTCTGTTTTTCCTACAATATTCTAACCTTCTCTAAAAACAGTCGTGTGTGTGATAATTAACATAACGAGTAACATAGATAATACACTACATACATGACCTAAATGTTACATCCTCCAATGCGAGGAGGAAATCTGTAATATTCATAATAAAATATGATAACGGGATGCCATCTGCCAAACAAGAATACTTTGAGCAGAAATAAGCAATTTTGTCGGAAGTAAAACAAAAGTTTGGCAGGTGTTTTATATTCGTAAGTAAACAAAATACCCTAAATTCTCATCTAAACTTTCTCACGCTCCGGGGCTCTGTGTTGAACGTAAACAGACGTGGATCTGCTTTATGTATGTAGTTCGTATGTATCTTGTTTTCTCAGTCAGTGTATATACATACTCATACAAATACCGGAGTTTAATAATAAACTGCTATAACGTAAGAGTCAATGGTTAATTCCGTTGTTATTTAGTTCACGTTCTGAAACGCAGAACGAACAGTTATTCGGTCATTCGTTTTAATCTTTGTAATTGATAGACAATGTATGGTCATACATCCACGTTGGACTACTTAACTGCGTGGGCCTTTTGTAATTTATCACTAACATGCGTGTTAGTTAGCTGATCTATTTAAATACCAGTTAATGATACCATAGTCCAGCTAAACTTACTACCAACCAGTTGAAATGTATCGGTTGAATTGAACATAGTACTTAATACTTACGTACAATTTATAGCCAGCTGACAAGGATAAATAATTTAACGATGTCGTCGATACTATAGTCCAGCTAAACTTACTACTAACCAGTCCAAATGTATCAGTTGTATTGAAATGTAGTACTTAGTACTTACTTACGTAAGTACAATTTATAGCATGTGGACAAGGATAAATAATTGAATGATGTCGTTTGTTGTATTTATAAATACTTAAATCAAACACCAAACAGCCTGCGTTGATCTATCATTGGAGCACGAAATTGTTTCAATTTCAAACAACACACACTCTGAGGTGAACACGAATAACTTACGTAAATACAAAACGCGCGTTCACTTTTCACAGGTTTAATCAGTTAAATCAACAAATACAGTTAAACGAAAGGTTGTCGATAAACATGTCGCCGTGTCGAGCCATAAGACGGAGTTGAAACAAACTTGCGAGGAACAAAGAGGGAACTTCACAAAGTTACTTTGGAAACCAGGAAGGGGGAAGGCGGGTGGGTTACTCAAAACTTTGACGTCTCGGACGCTAGTTATACGAACTTCACCAAGTTTTCCACTCGCTAATTCCCAGTATAAATTTGTTTAACGTCTCAACTTTTAAACTGTAATTACTTAGGAAAGTTCAAGATAGATTGAATTAGGTACCTACTCCGTAACTCTGACAGCAAGCCGACGATAAGTTTGATGAGCAGTAATGGGAATAATTGTAGTTGAGAGTTAGGTACTAAACATGGAAAACAAAAGGAACTAATGTAAAACTATCTTTACTCAAGTTTCGCTTACTCAGACTTGCTAAACTCACAGCTAATGTTTCCAAACAAGGCTTATTCTTTGTAATTAATGAGACTAAGAAGAAGAAACCTATCAAATCCTAACTTATGATACGCAACACTAAATTTATAGTAGTAATATTTACCATCTTTCTTTACTTACTTTACCATCAAAGAACCGAACCTTAACTGCGTCAATAAAAAACTGTGATAAATCCTTGGTGTAAGCAATGAAAAAAAAATGAGATCAACTATCCTGTCAAGGTGAAACAACAAAATAAAATAACAATAAGAAATAAAATACTGTCATTGGAAATAAAACAAAATTGGTAACAATACACTTCAAGAACAATTCCAAGGGAATTGTTTCGTTTGTATACGTTTAAGAAACTTTAGGAACGGTCGATCCTCAAAGGAGTGGAGGAGATGAGATGAAAGAAAAACAATAAAGTGTTCCAATAACGCAAAACAATAAAGTTTATTTAGAGAAGTTAGCGAAAGGGGTGAAAGTAGGAGTCCACCGCAGGAGGGGCACGGTACCAGAAATAATGTTTTTGGAATTAAAGTCAACACTACCATGAATACCTAAAACATGAATGTATGATGAAATACTAAAAAAATGTTACTTAGGTTATGGATTTAAGATAAGCGTTATAATTTCGGCTATTGAATAATTTCATGAAGTAAAAAATACAAGAGAACATTATTATATTTTGCAACGGAAATCAAGATAAGCTTCGCAATATTAAAATATTTTATGCTTTGTTGAAAAGCAAATAAGTGGAACATTATCAACCAACAACGACTAGCTTAGCAGACTTTTAGTTCTCAACAAGATAGTAAAATGTTAAAGGCCATATATTATATTTATTTAAGGCTCGTTAGTTACAATCTCCCAACTAAAATATTCAATTTAATTCCGATCTAACGTTATCCGATACACGAACTGGTTGCGTTTCCATAAATCGACTAGGCCATTACCCCCTTTTAGACATAATTAATAAAAATCGAAGACAGGTGGAAAGTTCGGCATTCCTTCAACCCGTTTATGGTTTTGTACGGAGTATTTTACACAACAGGTTTCCATGTACATGTTGGAACGAGCACATTTACTATACGAGGGTGTATGAAGCACTTAAATACGTGCCCTTATAAATTCAACATGGTTGCCGAGTCGGATGCCATCGCGTTCAATAAACCAAACTGGTTCTCTCCAGCACTTCCCGCTTCGGAATAATGTTGTAGAATGCTGTACAGTTACCTGAATATGCCTCGGCGTTTTTAGTCTCACCTGCTCTAAATAAAAAAGCATATAGAGGTGCGCACAAAAAATATTTATGGAGCACATCGACCTGATAACAATTTAGATATGACGTTTACGACCACTATTAAATTACATTTAAAATTTAATGGCCTCCTTAACGTTCTCTCGACGGATGCGGCCAATTACACAGAATTGCTGGATCGTTCCTCTCACTGGTATTATGTTAGCTCGTTTCGTCATATCTTTATAACTGGTACCTACACCTACTTCATGTTATCTATGCGGTTCTCAAATATTGATATTAAATACACGTAATACATTTTAATAATACGTGTATGTGATCACGCAGGTCACAGGTGCTTTGTGTGTGACTAACGCAGTAAAGCGCGTCAATTCTGCGCATCAACGTCAGATAATAATGAAGGCATTTTACGATGTTTTGTAACAACCACAATACGTCAAACATTGTTAATACATGACGTCCTATCCGCAAAGTAAATGTCACTGTTAATACTGAATATACTTTCACCAGAGAACTGCATTTGCGGAAACTGATGTAATGTTAAGATTGGCAACAGGTCGTTTTTTAAAGTTGGTTGTTTGTGTAATAAACAAACTGCACATTATATACTGTTTACTGTATAAGATATCAATTTACATAGATTGCTTAGATAGGCAAATTATTTGATCAACCTAGTTTACTTAAGATCCCTCAAGTTTATCGACCGATAGTATTGCGGTGCAAGAAACAGTTGATAAGGCTCCGTATTTATCATACACATTCTTTCTTGGCAGAGTTGATCGCTATTCCGTCATGGTTTACACACCTAATCTATTCATAGATCTAAAATTGCAATAACGACATAATCTGCTCCTTACCCCAGTATGTTCATTGACACCAACGATGACGGCGGTGTACCACTGCGTGGCACCTGCCACTCTGTACACCTGGGCGCGACAGCCTCCAAGCACCGAGGGTGTGGTGGTCAGGATTCGCTGCCCATCCTGTACTGTGCGCCATTCTGCTGCCTCGCTAGCTACATCTGCTAGAGTGGCTGCTACCACGCCAGCTTCTGAGCCAGCCAGCCGGGCGTCCCAATCCTGTAACAAAGCATACATTTTGGTGTTCCATTGTTTGTAATAATATACTGTGGAAAATATGTATGTAAATGAACTCTGCTGTTTATCCACAAGAGAAGCGGATTACTTTAAGTTAATGAAGTTACACAACGTGTATCTACCATTTTGGAAATATTTTTAAGAGACAGAACGAGTTCAAACAGCCAGTTCAAGGCTTAAATTATGTAACTAGTATGAAAGGTATTTGACAGAAGGAAGAAAAAACAAGCGCAGAGTGGATCGTGCGAGATAAACTAGCACAGATGAGGTGTGGTATCTGTGCATGTGACGTGACCCCATCCTGTGTTTAGAGTAATCGCTTATTACGACACAGCAGGAGAGCTGAGCAGTGAGACTATTGACTATTTATAACTTCCCATCCCATTTAACAGACGAGAACAAACGTTCTTTAAGAATAGTGCAGCGAACTACGTTAATTTGTATTTTTTTTGGTTCTACTGTTAATTCCAAACGGGAGCCGATGTTTGATCGAGTATAGCAGTTACCTATTAAACAAGTTCCTTCAAAAATTTTAAAGAGCAAAATAAGAAGACTTTTGTGTTTAGCTGTAATTAATACTATGGTATGGTATTAATAGCTTCGGTTTATCTCTGTACGCCTTCATTAAAACGCGTTAAATGTCAATTTACTGGTTATATTATCTGCATGAGTGCGCCTAAATATTTGCGACCTCGAATCACAATCATGTTACCATTAAGAATGCTCCATAAGAATGGAAACATCCAGCCTCCACACAAATCAACACACAAGTTGCCCACGGAGGTACTTATATCGCGTAAAGTGCTGTAATAACTCACCACACAATCTATCTACACACGTTACATGTCGTGTACACGTTAGTAAAGTACCCATATGCACAGAGATTGTATATGCAATGCACACGAATGCATTAGTATTTATGTCAATGTTACAGCTCAGGCTCACCCACACACGGGAGCGACACGCACACCTGTCTCGGTACAGTGCATGCACACAAGCTGTGCCCGGCGACAGACGTATCCGGTGCGTTGAACCTGCCCCCCTCATTGCCCCCTCTACAAAAGCTGTTATACATCTTTGTAGACCTGTATCCGTCTGTTTGCCAAGTAACGCTATTGGAGCATTCAGGGTCACCGGCGCTGTGTAGACAACTTGTTCCACCAGCAATTTACGCATGATTGAACGAATTAACCAACAAGACGTTATTATAGCAGAATTAAACACAATGTATTGTAATTATCAAAGCAGATGTTAGGAAATAGCACAAAACGTGTGACGACAATGACGACGTTAACACATGTGACGAGGATTCATATATCTTTATCCAAGAAATAAAAACTTTATATGGCAAAATACAGATTACAAATAATTATATGATGCTGAACGAGTTTTATGATAATGTTAAAGATAAAGTAACACGTGGTCCCAGTAAGTTAACTATGATAAATCCCAAGGTTTCAGTTACATGCCGCTGCATACGATAAATACCAATAAAATTACACCGACGATAAGAGCCATTTATACTGCATATTCCATTCTGTTATTTAAACTAAGAGTTACAGTCATTATGCATGTGTCGAGGTTAATTCTAAGCAATCATTTCCATACGTGATGTGATAAAGCACACATGGTTAAAACATCCTCAGATACTATACATATAGCCTCGACCGGCGCGGCGCAGGCACTCCTTCACACGATCACCCACATGTTGGCCGAGTTTTACTCAATGGTGATAATAGATCAATTTGTACGGACTCGACTCGAGTGAGTTACCGGTTGCCGGTGACCTTGTTGAAGTGAAGACAAATGATTCTGACACTTTGAATATGCCTTGATTTGAATCAATAAGTATTTATAGTAAATTTTTAACTAACAACAAGTAGGATGCAGATTATTTAAAAGTTTCCAAAATATTAATTTGTACTTTTGCAACTGAATTATATAATAGCGTAGCAGTAACCAGTGAGCCTAGGCTTACAACTCACTGGTTAAGAATTGTATCTAGACTACTGGTAGTCAAGATAAAATTATTCGTCAACATTCAGCTTATTTCTGTTTTACACCTAACCGAAACCATCGGCTTAGTCAATGTACTCAATAGTATAACGCAGCCATAAGAAACAAAATATTCCTAGCAGCGTTCAAATCAAATCGCTCCACCTTCGATACCAATATCAAACGTCATTACCGAATGAATACTACCAAACTGTTAAATCAATATGGATGGTGAAACTTAGCAGCAAGCTAAGTACGCAAACCCTTTACGCAGACGTTTCACGGTCCAATTTGTGATAAATCTGCGGCCGGCGGAGCTCTGCTGTGCTCAATACTCATAACCGGTGAGTTATGCGGAGTCACGGCCTGATGAGCCGAGCACCAGTGACTCAGCACCAGTTACGCAACGCTACAAAACCTTACTGTTTGTTTTGCTCGCGCCGGTTGCTCTATTTGGTGAGATTATGGCCATGATTAATCTAAGACCAGGTCGTGGCCTAGCGATGCGAGCACGGATTATGCTCCTACGTGTTTGGGAAAGTGATGAATATTATATCCATATAATATAAGCCCTGACAACGATAATATCTGACGAAATTTGAAAGTTCTTTAAACGACATATGTAGATAACGGATTAAATATAATGGATTCAGTACTCAACGATTTATCTAGATCGAGGTCATCGTAAATGAGGTGCGTTTAATCTTATTTCGTGGCAATAACTTTCATACAAAAAGTAATTTGAAATCTACTTCCGAGTACTACGCGCGATTGATAAGCCCTTAGGCTAAGGTAACCGGTTACCATCAGGCGGGCCGTATACTTGTTTGCCAGCTTAGTGGTAATTTTATTTCCAGGACAGTAAATAACCTATCACAACACAATCTGGATTTTTCGTGATTTCCAATCGCCAAACAGACAGATACCCAATAAAAGTTCCAACAAATATTTAATACTCATCTCTGAAATATTTCCTTTGAAACAATCCCGAATCGATATGGTCAAGGGCGGCATAGCTGGTCTGGAGTCAGTAAATACAACTTCTAGCGTAACATCCGCGGTGTGGGTAACATTTTGTGTCCTATCACCAATCCATCACATTTATTTATGGACCATGTCCTCACTTCCAGTGCTGCATATTATAGTATCGAGGCAGACAGGACAAAATTAAGATGAATGACTAAGCTGTTCATCCCAATTCTGGCGGAGCCGCTGCCTGTTATTTGGGTCAACGCGTGCGATTCGAATGTTTTAGTTTGCACGTGAATAATACATTTACAGGTTCGAAATAAACGCGTTATATTTTTACTTCCTCGTTCCTTAATGTTTAATTTCTCTTCATACATGACATTTTGAAACAATTGTGTACGCAACAGCGTAGTTTAATAGCGTAATCAATCGAAGACAAAGGTCAGTCAACCGGCTAGCTTTTACTACGGCAAACTTATGCAGCCTCAGTCTGCTAGCGGTGTTTTTGAAAACATAGTTATTTCAGACCCATTTCAGATCCTATAAGCTACAGGCTGGCAGCCAGGAAGTCATTCGCTATAGAATGCATTTGACTCTCATTCAATTTCCTGCGATGCCCGACTCACTACTACACACTAGTGATCGTTCGTGATAGGCAAGCACCGTACTGTTATCGATCAGCTATCTATACGATACTATGATTCTTTGAAGAGTCTCTAAACAAAAACATCCGTGAGAAAGTATTCTTAATCAAAGGTGCGAAAGGTCGCTTTATCATTTGTTTTTTTACTACCAAGTAGTTTGACATCTCTATGTGAAGATACGCACGCTGTTTTTTAAGGAATTACATGCTGATATGTTATTAAAGTGTTTACCCAACTGCGCCAGAAGAAGGGTTATGTTTTACGAGTGTATACATATAAATATCCATATCTTGGGACGTTCTGTTGGCCTGCTTGATACATAAAATAATTATCACGCGTTAAGATCAAATATAATCTACAATTTTTACGTACTCGATTTGCCCGTGTTTTATTAATATTCTTATGCTGTAATCACAATGTCATTAGCATTATCAAATTTAGTTATTTCGTATTTAAATACAATAAATTCTCATGAAATGTTGTCATTTACTACAATGACACGACGCTATCATAACGATCCTCGATCTTTAATTACTTTATGGATCTAATTTCTTGTTTAAGTAAAAAAATAGGAGGCAATTTATTTAATGAATCAACAACAAAAAAAAATTTTTCGAACGAATTAAACAAATCAAAAGTAAGAAAGTAGGATAAGATACAAAGTTATCCATTGTTATCTTTGCAATATAATATCTAAGCTCCTGGTTTACCTTGACGATCTTTCCTTCCAGGTAACAATAGACAGTGAAGCTTTATATACCCTTTGTTAGCGGGTTGTCGAAGGTCGAATGTTTTCCAATTTATTATTACACCTACACGTTCAACTTACAATGTTACAATAGATACTAACACAATAGAGAGTTCAGTTACTTGACAAATTGACGATTCTTAGAACTAATGCTTCTGCTAAAGTTATTCAACTCGTGAATACACCTACCGCCTGTCTAGGATCATAATTCTTTGTAGTAACAACATCGTCAGCCTCAATGCAAGTAAAATAAATTCAAAAATAAAATAATTTACATTATTTTACAACTTTGTGTACGAGAAATATTAGTTAACTTAAATTCTTAGACTTGATCTTGCAAAAAAAAATATTTACATAAACAAGTAGTTTTTAATATTCAACCTATATTCCTTAGCGTAGGTACTTTGTTTAAAAAAAACAATTGTATTGCAGGATGTATCAGCAATGAAACACGACAATAGCTAGCTACCGCATCTAATTGTCTAGTTTAATAATTATAATACTCTAACTACATAAATAAGCACTCAAGCAAGACGGACGGCCCATTGACGAACTGAAAAAACAGGTAGCGCCATCTGTTAATTTAAGCAAGCAAATGCGGAACTACACAACGGTATTTTTATGTTACATAGCCTACTCTGTAAAATGTATTAAATATTCAAATTTAAAATATGGAAGGAATACAAGCCGTGGCGTGGTGGCTATGTCGTGAGGTATGAATGAAGGGTTGCCTGCTATTCTAGCGAAGTAAGTTGAAATCCCACCAGATGTACCAGTGTTTTTTCAAAAAACTGTGATTAGTCACACCACGACCTTTTACGGTGAAGGAAAAATCATGCGGAAATCTGCAAACCTGCTGCAAGGATATATGTAGTGCCTAAGAGACGGCGACAGACTCACCATCTGTCAAATCGGCACCAAATTAACTTCGGTGAAATATGGGCTTTGTAACTACCTCTTCCTTCGGGAACCTTTGTGGGAAGGCGTGAAGAGATATATACAAATTAGATAGAGCCTACAAGTCATTGTAACGGGTTTTACCTCGATGCTGTATCGAAAATAACCAAATGCTGAATTGGGAATAAAAATTATTTGAGCACTTCACACAGTGTGACCAACAACAAAGAGCCGAGTAACACGTGAGTAACACCTAATTGAAGCTTCTGTACCAAACATCCAATGTTGGTAGAGTGGGATTAAAGCAGACCCAATTATAATACACCTTAATGGTTGCTTTGTTGTAGATAAGCAGAATTACCTTTTCATGGAGATAAGCTTTTATTGTTTTGTTAAAAGTTAATCAGTGATAACAAATTGGACCGTGGGCGTTTGAAATCTTTGCGCTTGACTGAAAATGAAATTGGATGTTATGTAAGATAAATAGAAGGAGATAACAGACGATAGAAGATTAGATAAACGTAACAACATTTGGCACCGCGAGGCACTTGATACAATTGTACATATTACGTTACGCTGATCTCATTCAAGATAACACAGATAAGTGTATTCAAATACCACGAGGCTAACATGCATAAGAGAGTAACGCATTAATGCTTGGATTATAAATAAATATGTATATACCTACTATGTACTACAAAAGCTCAAACATATATTATCTGACTCCACACAACAGCCTTTAGAAACCGGCCATCGAGTTTACGTGTACCGAATATCATTGAATTAAAATAAACAACTATACACAATAATATAAAAAGACTGGTACTAAATACGTACACAAGTGAAGCTCAACAAAAAGAAAAATAAAATATGTACCTAGGAAAACATGCCTAGTAAGTAAGCTCAATTCAAACAACGCCGAAGCGTTCTTATACATATTCGCATTTTCCTCAAATTATATCTATAAGGCTTCTACAGATACGTCATGTAGATATAACTACCATAAAGCAACGCTACATCAAAGCAACATTGTCTCGTGTCTAACACACGCCTATATCAATGCCACGGGTCCCCCAACTACTCGCTAACCCCCCGGGGGGTCAGTGGGTGCCGGACAGTGGAGTAAGCTAACTGAAACAAACTTTACTCGTTTAAATTTTGCGGGAATAATTTGAGAGTTGGGTTGCGTGCGCGACGACAAAGTTAAGTAACTTCGAATCCAACTTTGATAATCAAGTTCTTAATGAGTTAAATAAAAAATAATAGATTTTTTTTTTTAATTGTTCACATCTTTTTTTATTCATATGTCATTGCCATCGTCTTATCGTTAATTTGTTAAATATAAAAACCTATGTAGTATGTATGACTAAAATGTGTAATGAGATACAGAGGCGGTACATAATTTAATTTAATTGTTATTAAGTAAAACGTCAAAGACAAATACGCTCCGGCGGAGATGAAAGGGAACTTAATCTGCAAACTTTCCTCAATTTATAACTGAAATAGCGACCCGCCCCGGCTTCGCACGGGCACAAATATGTTGTCTACCTAAAAATACAAATCTTTCCTCTTTATAATATTATTATTAAGTATTATTCCCGAGAAGTTACACCTAGCAACAGAAAATTTATATCAGGCCCCTGAAAGTAATTAAGAATGCAAACTTCAATTAAATTCAAGGATCGGACAGAATTCCAAGAAGCCACATACATATAGCCCAATAAATTAAATTACAATCTCTACGACCTCCACGACTTAATTGCAAAGAAAAACACGAAATCTCGGGCGAACACAAACTATGTGACGAAATTGCAAAACAAAACAACTAAAAGAGTATTGCCATTTATGAAGTAGGTACTCGATCAATCATAGAATTTTTACGAGCGGATCGGCCGGGCTGAACGAAAATAGCACGATACTCGGCAATGCCACCTGGCTGGAATATGTATATAATAAAAGGGAGGAGCGGGCGGAGCGGGCATGGAAAATCAATAAAGCGGGCGGCGGGCATCAAAACATACCGCTCCCTGGCGCCCGCCCGCCCTATCCCCGTCTCCCGGGGAAACCCTCCCCATGTTTGGCAGACACCGTCCTTGATCTCCCCACTTTGCCCGGGCGCGCAACTTTGGATAAACTCTCCTAGCGTCGCACTCGAAATTGGGTCGCTTATGCGTTTTGCTGTTTACCCTCCTCTTTCATCCCGTAAACTAATAAGCCCAGTCGTTTGACGAAATTAGTACATTTTACGCAAATAAACTGCCAGCAAAAACGTAGTCTCGTCTCGTTTGGTACATCGCTGATGTCAAATATAGGTACTTGTAAAATCATAACTTCGTATTTAATAATGTTTCGACACTTAAATCTGGGCCAGTTAATCGTTAGTATAAGACCGTCATAAAGTTTAATTACACATATTCTCTGTGTCATATTATGGTAATTATGGTATATATGTACCGTTTGCGGGGCGACGTAATGTTTAACAAAGCTATGCGCTATAAAGAGAAGAGTGTAATTTATCTTTTGTAACAGCTTTAGGTATCCTAAGGGCTATTTATGATGTATGTGGGTGCTTTTGTTCTAGCAAGATAAAGCTTTGACCTCAATTAACTTTTTGCCATTTGGCTTCGTTGGCAAAAAAAAACATTGTATAAATAAGTGGACTTACATTTTCTTCCTGGTACAGAAGTAGTTCTGTATATGTACATGTATATAAGAGGCATGTCTGTAGAGACATGCCTCTTCAAATTCAAGACACCCAAAGATTATACAGCCTACAAATTAAAAATTGGCAGGTAGATTCTTTAAGGGATTAGGACTCAGCTAAGAATGGATTTTTGAAATAACACTAAATAATGTGGTTTTTTTTATTTCTTTTTCATATGTAACTCGGTTTTGAGAGTGATTTCGTAAAAAGTGACGGAAATGCATTACAGAAAGCCGGAGTACAGTATTGCCAAGTAGCGACATTGTCGCGACTTTTAGTTATAGTCATAGCGACAAAAATATAATTTAACGACAGCAATAGCAAGTTTCTAGTATTTTGGTAATTGAAACAACAATTTATAGCGGTGGTAGAGTTGGTCGTCAGATGTCAGATATCATCATATGTGTTGCATACTGTAAGGCTCGCTCGCTTCTTTTTCCAGTTGGGTGTCACCCCGGTTTGGGTCGGACTACCGCCTCTAGGTAATGTAGGTACGTCTTTGTACGATATTGCAGCGCGAATGCTTCTACGTTTGTTTGAATCGACTATACCTGATAAGGCTGGAGGCTGGCGTAATCGAGGAACTGCAGCTGTCGGTCGTGCAGGAACTCCACGGGCTGAGCGTCAGCCTGCAGCGTCAGGTCAGCTGCCAGCGGGGTGAAGGTCTGAACAACATCACCATAATGTATCACTGTTTTTATACTACGAATGACAAAGTACTAAATGATAAAGAGAACCCATAACCAGACATGTTAATAAGGATTGATTAATTTAGACAAAACAAAAGAGGTGTGCAAGTGAAGAGTTAAATAGCGCTCTATACTATCTGCCTAGCTTGACATTTATATATGTATGTTCTACGAAGGTACCAAGCCAGCGTACGGCCCGCCTGACGGTAAGCGGACACCTTAGCCAAGCGCATTGCCAACGTTACTGTCATCAATAATATGTAAGGCATATCAACTAACCCCATATTTATGTTTCAGCTATGGACAGGTATACATACACTATCTGTAGCGCGAGCATAAATAATTACCGACAACGTTTTCGTATCGCCTTCGACTATCTTTGTATTGAAAAATGAACAGCGCTGCGGCGGTGAAAAGCGGAACTAAAAATTTGTATGACAAATTTGACAATTCGCGAGTTACGTTTTCGAATACGTAGCCGAAAATGTTCCTGCTACCGTCACTGTGTATCTATACAGTCTCTGGGTCAAGTTTAATAACCTGAACAAGCCAATGTTAACCCACAAATTTTCTCCCGAGTGGGTATCGAACCCGCGAGGACGTCCTTGGGCTGACAAGATGATCATAAGCCCAATACTTTATTGATATGAAATGCTCTTGAACAAATTTTACATAAAACTGAAATAAAACGGACAGAAATTATGACCTAATGAAAGTTTTCAAAAACAAAATGGAGTTGCTCAGCTGTACCTCCAGCATTCAGAGACGCAGCCAATTAGGTAACGCTACAAAGTATATACCTACCCTGATATATGAGTAAATTTTTCAGAGATCATCGAGGTTACGGTTCTGATTCTTAATGATCATTAAGAAAATAGATATCAGTAAGCGTCTTCCAACTAAAATTTGATAGGAACTCAATATTCAAGCAACAACAGAACAGCAGGTGCTAAATTGAACTTATTTTATTTAAAGTGGAAACCGTATTTCTAATAAAGCGACTGGATAATTATACAAGTCATTCATAGAAATTACAAGCATATATCTTTCATGTATTAACAAACTGCCCTGTGATAAATAGCTCCTTAATATTCTGGATTATATATAAAAAAAAAACGAATGCATTTAACCTCAGAGTAGATTATATACTGATTTAACTATGCTTCTTACACAGTATATTATCTACTCTGAGTTTTTAGCAATGACTAGCGCCATCTATCGCAGTGTATTTGTATTAATATATTGATAAGTTATCTTAAGAAATAAAAACGAAAAGAGAAAAAAATAAGAACTTACCAATGCAGGCCATTTTAATTCTTTACCCTCTTGAACCCTGGATGCCCAAACAAGAGTCCTTTCTACTAAAAACACTCGAAACGTCCTACGAGAATAAACTGCTACCCACTCACGACGTTGCCAGTCTACACCATCATATTCCACTAAGACCTGAAACAAAAAGATAAATATTGAAAGAATTACATATAGCACAGAATAATAATAATTTTAATGTGAAAATTTAATTACAATTCGAAACAGTAAAAAAACATTTAAAATTTTATTGTATAATGTTTTAAAAAAAAAGTATTTGTTGTTTTTAGCATATTGTTAAAAAAAAAAAATTTACCTAAGCTAATAATCTAAATAAATTGGATATAATAATAAAACTAATATGAAAAGATAAAAATTTAAATGATGCAAAAATTTAGGTTCCAATACTACTAGCGCCATCTCTTAGCGAGTAGCGGTGATTCCATCAATGGAACATGCAGTGTATACTTCTTCTAAGCATGCAACAAACATTTCCTACTATTCCAACAGATGGCTCTAGCGGCTCATTAATTTATCCAGATCACTATATCGTCGGCCCAATAGTAAACTAGCCAAACTGTCATTTTGGCAGTTTTGAGTTAAATATGCCATCGCTTAAGTTCCCTCTTGCTCTACATTGTGGTAAAATATTAAATCGATATCATTAAAAATTAAGAAGATACATGCATGTAATCCTTTTCCACATCTGAAAAAATGAACTTCGTCCAAAAGTAAACTTGTCTATGTGAATATAGTTCAGTTGACCAACACCGAAAATTACTACTCCTCAAAAATATTGCCATGTTCTACTAGCCTAAGTGGTAAATTGAACACTTTACCTTGGTTCGCAATGCAATGGGAATGTTTGTTCTCACAATATTCTACTGGCCAATGTGGTACATTTAATAGTTTACCGTGGTTCAAAAAGGAACAGGAACACTAAACTTCACAGTATTCTACCTTTGTACTAGCCTAAGTAGCAGATTGAATACTTTACCTTGATTTGCTAAGCAATCAAAATGTTTGACCTTACAATATTATACTAATCTATGTGGTATCTACATACGTCTGTTCTTATAATAAAATTGTAACAAGTTCAAATCAATTTTGGGGAGCACTACATTCGATACTGAACCCCAAACTGTTTTTTTTATTTGTAACCGCGCAACACGCCGTAACTACTGAATGGATTTAAATTAAACTTGGCACAATTAAAGTTCTTACTACGAGGTAAAACATAGGCTTCTTTTAATCCCGAAATTCTGCACGGTTCCCTTGAGAAAGGGGATAAAAGTCAAAACCTTGGCTGTAACTGATTAATTCATAGTCCGATTTCAGAAATTACCGCATACAACCCTCAGTAAGATGTTCAAATAACTTTGAGCTTATAGCAGATATAGCTCATCTTAATCTGGCATGCACACTATCGTGTATGCTTCGTGTTTGTTGTTACCTACATCAAGGAGGTATATAATCAAAAAGTTACATCTATGCAAATAAATTAAATTGAAGTGTCTGTAATCTTAAAGTAACAGCTCTTACTAAATTCATATGCAAGTAAATAGAATACTAATAACAAACAAACTTTTTTTTTATGTCTGTCTGTCTATTTTTGTTCTGGGTAATTTCCGAAACGGCTGGACCGATTTGAACGAAACTCACTTTGTTATGTGCTGAATCGCTGTTTCGGTGACTCGAGTCGGTTAATACGGTATTTGAATCATGACTCGATTCGAGCCTAGTACCTACTCCAGTTCTATGTTTGATACTGGAATCCACTCAAGTCTAGAAATTCGAGTCCAGGACTCGAATTTAGAAATAAGAGTCCATAACTACTGCTTATAGAACAAACAGGAGTAAACTTCGAACAACATGTAGGTTTAGCATAATGACAACCATATTAAATCAATAATGTTTAATGAAAATGTTTGTAAACCTTACATAACATACTAAGGAGGTATCTAGGAACCAGAAACGAAATCAAGTTCTATTTGTTTTAGTACACCACAAAAAGAGACGAAGTAAACCAAGACCGAATACGAGCGACTCAACATAAGTCGAATACATGACTCGAGTCAGTAGGACTCAAATACAAGACTCAAGTCAAATGGGACTCTAATACAAGACTCGAGTCAGTTGGACTCGCATAATAGAATCGAATCAGCAAGTACAAAATCGATTCTTCCTGACTCGAGTAACGGAATCGAGTGCGACGTACTCGAATCGTATAAATTGGTACTCGAGTAGGCGAGTCCAAAGCACGAATCGAGTCTGACTCGAGTCAAGCGGTGCTTGGCACATCACTAGCTCACTTGCAGATAGCTGATGCTATAAGGCATCACTATGATTACCTTTATTTTGGAAATTATATAGGGCTCCGCGCAAAAAAAAACCATGAATTCGTAAACAAAGTCAATTCGACGCATACAAAGTCGCGGGCGGGCACAGCAAATTTTAAGAATAAAACATTTTTGCAATTAGATATGCATTTAAATTTGTTTGTCATAATAAATCAATGGCATCAATACAAGTAATTATAATAAATCCTATAGTTGGGGTACAATTAGGCTAGTTTAAAGTAAATAAACTCATGTGATGAGGTATGTCCCACCACAGTCAATTTATCTATCTACCACTTTGGCTTCTTTTCATATGTCAAAAATGCTTAAGCTCTCCTTAACCTAACCATAGTAAATATGCTAATGTGCGTTAATTAAGATGTTTGTTTTTTACTAATAAATTAACAAAAAAGATAAATATATGTTAAACCGTTGATTTACAGTACCAATTACAAACTTCAATTCGATTTTCCCAACAATTTGACTTTTGCAGATTGGCTAGTTTCATTTTGGACCGACGATATAGAACCGCACCCAAGTACTATAGATAGGTAGTTCTGTAATTCTGTATGTAAATTCTGAAAGAGACGCCGACAATAACAAAGATGATAACAATTTCTTTATCGTTCAAACATTTGGAATTTATTGCCTGATATGGAATTATTGATTCTTTGTAAAGGTGAATCAGAGAATTATAATTATATCTTGAGATGTATTAGGTCCTTACATATGAAATTGGCGTTTTTCGTACTGGCCACTTTAATCACGAATTTCTCCTCTTTGGTAAGGAATTCCAAATTCAAATTTGTACAGCTATAGACTCATGTATTTGTGCTTCGATGATCGTCATTCATTTGTTTTTTTTCTTCTGTTTTTTTCTGTTTGCGTTTTACAAAATGGAAAACCTTAAATATCGCATTATTTACGAGTACGAGTTCCGCCGTGGCACTAGTGCTGCGGAAACAACTCGAAGGGTGAATGATGTGTATGGCGGTCGTGTTGCAAAAGAAAACACAGTTCGTTTTTGGTTCCAACGTTTTCGTTCTGGAAATTTCGACCTGCAGAACAAGCCCCGTGGACGGCCTGAGACTCAAGTTGATAATGAAGAGTTGAAGGCTATTGTGGAAGCGGATCCATCGCAAACCACGTCCGAGTTAGCTGCAGGCTGCAATGTTAGTGATAAAACTGTTTTAATTCACTTGAAGCAAATTGGGAAGATTAAAAAGCTTGAAAGGTGGGTACCTCACGAATTGACTGAAACAAACCGGCAAACGCGCGTCGACTGCTGCGTTACATTACTAAACCGGCACAATAATGAAGGTATTTTAAACCGAATCATTACCTGTGATGAAAAATGGGTTCTTTACGATAATCGGAAGCGCTCAGCGCAATGGTTAGATCCTGGCCAGCCAGCCAAATCCTGCCCCAAGCGAAAATTAACCCCAAAAAAGTTACTTGTAAGCGTTTGGTGGACTAGTGCCGGTATTGTTCATTACAGTTTTTTCAAATCTGGCCAGACTATTACGGCTGATGTCTATTGTCAGGAATTGCAAACCATGATGGAAAAGCTAGCGGCTAAACAACCTAGGCTGGTCAATCGCTCCACGCCACTGCTGCTTCACGACAACGCTAGACCACACACTGCGCTACAGACGGCTACTAAATTAGAAGAGCTTCAATTGGAAAGTCTAAGACATCCTCCGTACTCCCCGGACCTTGCTCCAACAGATTACCATTTTTTTCGAAATTTGGATAACTTCTTGCAAGGGAAAAAATTCAACTCCGATGGGGCAGTCCAAATCGCCTTCAAAGATTTTATTGATTCCCGTCCGACTGTTTTTTTTAGTAAAGGGATCAATGAACTACCTATGAGATGGCAAAAGTGCATAGAAAATAATGGTTCATACTTTGATTAATTAAATATATTATATTAAAAAATATTCGACTTTTTGTTCCTCCCATACAAAACGCCAATTTCATATGTAAGGACCTAATATTATTGCTTGGTTTTTGGATTAATTTCCAAAATGTAAGTAAATTTAGCTTTATGTAACAGCCAGGAAATGACATAATATGTATTTAGTTCCTCAGAAATTTATAATTTAGTCAGTCTAATTATGTTGTACGAAATCGTTAAACTAAACTAATTTGACATGACTAAAAGTCTTGGTATCCCTTACTCATTTGCTTGTTAAATAATGATGGCAAAATTTTTAGTCCAGGCAAATTAAAATTAGTTTAGCTTAATGATTTTGTACAACAGAATCGACACCAATATAATGTGTCTGTCAGATATAATGAAGACTGTCAATACTGTCATATAGATATTAGAACTATTCACAGCAATCACAGCATCTTCTAAGTAGATACATAAATTGATAAGAATCCACAGACAAGCCAAACCATAGAAAAATAAATTACTGCCTAATTGTACGCCTACACACCTATCTAAACCAACTTTTAATGAACATTTCTTAGCAGTTGTTATGAAACGCATACTGATTATAAAGAGCCATAAATCGTAGTGGACTATTAGATAACAAATTATTAAACACTATCAGGCGGATAAGTGGGAATCTTCCTCTCATTACAACTCCGGCTTCGTTCACTTATACCATTATCTATACTAATATTATAAAGAGGAAAGATTTGTATTTTTGTATGTATTGAATAGGCTCCGAAATTACTGGACCGATTACAAAAATTATTTCATCGTTAGAATGCTACACTATCACTGATTAACATAGGCTAGCTGCCCGCCCCGGCTTTGCACGGGTAGACAAAATATTTGATATAAATATCTACCCGTGCGAAGCCGGGGCGGGCCGCTAGTTACTTATATATTAATAGGTAAATAATAAAAAAGTTGCTAGTTCACTTCAACTACCTATACAACAAAATAATGTACTACATATGGAAGTCATTACGTAACGTAACGTAACGTAATGATAAATGACGATGGCGTGTTGGCATGTCCCAGTTTCAATCGAAGCCCTATTCTTTTGCCATGGGCGGCGAGTCGGCGACCTTGCCGTAATATCTCTACCTTTACCTACAATATACTAACAATTATAGGTAGGTAGATATGTAGCACTTACTCGTGGTATTTTCACTCATACATTTGTTTAATTTAATTTGGGTGCGTTACGCACGAGAACAGAAACACAAAGGGAGACCTTATTAAAATTGGCTCACAACCAAGAAAAATCATTTGAAACACTTCACAGGAATATTAAAAATATGGCTTATATTACTGTGACAAATAAATACAGGATATAATTATAATAATAATAATAAATTCACTTGGCTTAGACCCATGACTTCATGATATATACCGAAGTATCTTATATGCTTCGCCAAAAGACAAAGAGTGCTTACATAATAATAATATAAATACACCTATTTCCCCATTGCATTATCAAGTCATTTCCGAATGCTAATAAATGCTCAAACTAGATAATATACTACAATAGGAATACATATACTAATAGTAAGAAGTCATTTTGTTTTGTTTATCTTTCATTATTGAGATATGTTTGACCTCCAGAATATCCGATTTAAAAAGTTATTAAAAAGCTACGTCCCTTAGTAAGTCCCTTATTAAAAAGCTACACTACTCCTGCGAGTAGCATAGGCCGTAGCTCAGAGTAGGTAAGTAAGTATTTTATCTTATAGATCAAGATGGTATGCTATTTCGACGCGGGCTAGAATACTTGGTTAATTATAAATTATTTCTAAGTCTTAATTACGTTCATGTACTTTCAACCAACCATTACATGATAGGAATTAAATTCAAAAGAGATAGAGTAAACGAATTGCCACTCAAAAGTAAAAAATAATGATTGAAACTCAATTTCAGACCAACCAAAATAATGCAAATTACACGCGATACCTAAACAAACGTAACTCCCTTTTACCTTCTTGAAACTGGTTGCAAACAGAAATAGAACAACAGAGTTTACGAGTGCCGACCACGTCGGCCGTATTCGTAAACAAGTAGGTATATTGTAGACATTGCAGATAATGCACGATGAACGCATGAACTCATGCTTCGAATCGCTTGCTCAGGCACTGAGCTCCGACTATGCTGAAGCAAATATTAATAAACAATGTTTAATTACTTTCTCATCGTCCTTAACAGCGCGCTGCAGTATTGCTGCTGACTTGGGTAACTTCCTAAATCCAACAATAAGCAAAATTTTGCTTCCGCATTCCTTGCCACGGCGTTCATCACAGATCTTTAGACTTTCGAATCATCTCATCACATTAAGTCCCTTTCGGGGTAGGCAGAGAATAGCGATAGCAAGTAGCGATAGTGGAGACAGCTATTTGGACCATTTCCCTCTTGACTTTCCCACCTCTTTTGATTCTTCTACATTCATCAATCTCATCATAAGAGTTCCGTTTTCGAGTACTTGTTACCTTTCCATCTTTTAGTTTCTTTTATCAGACTCACTGACTTAAGAATACAATAAGACTATTTATACATAACAATAAATGGCAAGAATGTCATGCAGTAATATAATATTGCAGCTATGTATACAAATGTGTATATATATATCTCAGATATATTCTTGAAATTAAAACGTCATTCAACCTCGGGGATGCGAAACATGTGTAGGAATATTTCTATTTGAATTGGCTGTAATTCACTTCCCGTACTTAATGCAATAGGTACACATATTTATATAAAGCTATAATTATATTTATGTGTATCATTGCAGATTATCCATTTTTTTCAGGCCGCATCTTTGTTATTTATCTACAATTTCCTCATTTAATGATACCCTATTAATTATCTACTTGCTTAGAGTACTCGGTCAGATATCTACGAACGGCAAATGATGTCAACATATGCGTCGCTTCACACAGCTTCAAAGCCGGTTTAAAATTGAAATTGTACTGTCTGCCAAAACATGGAAAGGGCGAATATTTACAGATGCGTTATTTCTACACAAGTGACCACAGACAGAAACATCTTCTTTTAAAATTCCTTCACACTCAGACCGAGAATATTTACCTATTTTGTGGATTCACTCTAAGTTCATACATAGGTACAGACATAACCATGTGCTGTGCTAACGATATCCATCCATACTAATCTTTGATAATAATTATGTACTAATATTATCAATGCGGAAGTAACTCTTGTTTGTTTGTTGTACCTTTTCACGCCTAAACGGCTGAACGGATCGTAATGATATTTGGCCATGCGACAGATTATAACCTGGAGAAGGACATAGGCTATGTTTATCTAGAACCACGCAGGCGAGACCGCGGGTAAAAGCTAGTTGAATATACATAGGTATTTGATGTGTTCAGTCGTCACTGTAGTATAAGTAGATATTCGACCTATAGGTTTAAAAAGGCTATGAATTTATAGGTCTTAGTAATAGGATTCTAGTATCCTATTGTTCTAAATTTAAAGCTATCATACAAAGAACGGTCGTTTGCTACATTGCTAATAACTATTGCTACATACGAGAACCTTATCATACCTAATCAACGGACGATGTTACACATACTGGGCTAGCTGTCACAGACTCACTCAGCAGAGCACAGTTTACAAGTTTCATAGGTATACTGTGACATAGCCATCGCGCAATTCAAGATCAAAAAACTTCACCAGCTTTCGCTTTCTAAAATTAAGTGCCTACCTACTGCATAACATACATACATACAAAAAATATTGTCACGCCAAGTCCCTCATCACGTTACAAAGTGCGACACTCAATATTCGAGTTTCAAATTAGTTCATATAATTTTGCCGACTATACGCACTATGGTACCAACTGAATATTCATCTGTATTCTGTAGCCAGCCAGTAGGTACATACCTACTTCTCAGTGGTGTGGCGATGGAAACGATCGCCATTATTATTATTAGAAGCGGCGAGTACCTTCACCAAGGTTGCGAAACTAGGCCAAACGAGTGATTATACCTAGCTATAATAGCTAGGTAGATCTAATCTGACTAGACACGACGGGATGTAAATAAAACACTACATACAGTATTCTCATCTAAGTTGCATAAACATCATGGATTTATTTATTTATTGACATTTCATGCAAATAGTTTGCACATGCCGTAGGCATTTTCTACCAGTCAACCTTCGGGTGATGCTGAGATGAAAATTAGGCGGATAGGAAGTGTGTGCTGATAAATTATATGTAGGATGATTATTAATATGGATGGATGAATTACCTACTTATTACTATTTAGCCAATATGTGATATTCTGGAAATAACGGGTTGTCTTCCTGCCTTATACAAATTGTAGCATACCTAGAACCTACATACCGATTACTTGCACGCAGTACAGTACCAATCTGAGCTACTAGTACTACCTATGTTTCGGCTCAGAATGATTCCCATATAGATATTAGACCTATGTACCTTCTTTCTATTATTATTTAAGTTCCTATTCCACTAAAGTTATTAAAAAAAACTATTCATAACTACGCATTTTGGTAATAGACACCTTCTTGTTCTTTCAGACATTTTTGATACTCTTACAGTTTTTACTCCAGTTTACTGAATAGGTCTTTGACCTATGTATCTACTAAGAAAGCAGCGGGTCAAAGAAACCACGTGGCTCAACAAATAATATAGGAATCTAATCTATTACCGGTTCGTGCTTTACAAATTTTGTTAAATTCGAATGCTAAATTTTATAATATTTGGAAGATAATTGTAGCATCTAGCTTGTTGTATACCTACCAAAATTAGCAGATAGATGCAGACTGACCCAGATAAATACGGATTACATACACAATATTACTGTTTTAGGCATAATACCACTGTATTAGACAAAAGATATAATACGTTAGACATTTAAAACGCTCTCCTGTAAAATTGGTAAGTTATGATATTAGACGACATATCAGTTGCGTTTGGCGACTTTATTGGCAACAATGGTAACGTAAACACACTAGGACTAGGGACACTGTCTTCTCTTTTGTTCACTTACAACATTACAACAAAAGAAAGCAATTTCCCGCCACGGCACGAGGCAGCTAGCTAGACCAATCTACTCAAAGTCAGTTCGTTGAATAGACAAAGGTAAGAGATGAGAGGGCTCCTTTGCGATACACGCTGCCTCGCGCCTCGGGTTCACTGGGTCAATGAACGAGACAGGCGCGCGGACCTGCCTTGCCGCCGACGCAGACTCACAGTAACATAGTTTGCAACACATTGTCAGTTGTCGTCACCGCTCGACCTTGGTGTAAGGTATGGCACGTCACGAACAATGTGTGATAGTTTGGAAATGCGAATAGTTCTTAATTTAATTAAGGTGCTCATAAACATCTTATGAATGTCTTGTGTGGTAATAAAACGGATAGAATTTACGTACCTTACCTATACATAACAGATTCGATAAATTTAATTTTAAAGTGATTATTGGATAAAGCAGAAACTGGAACGATCTAATATAGCGTGTGAATGTCTGATAAATAATGAATTTGAATTACATCATAGTACGATAATGATAACAATGACCTTGGTTTACTACCTTCGCGGTTGAAACAATAACACGAGGACATAAAAACGATTCCTTATCTATCGTACACAACAACACGATTATTATTAAAACAAAAGAGTGTTGTTCAACTTACAGTATCTTCACGCCTTCCGACAAATGTCACCTAAAACTCCTAAGAGTGTTACCACACTCATTTGCCACCGAAGATAACTTTGTGCCAACGAGACATGTGGTGAGTCCGTCGCCGTCTCTTGGGCACCACATACGTCTTTGAATTCGTTGTCAGACTTGTGCAGGTTTCCTTGACTATGTTTACCTTCACCATAAAGCTCGTGGTGTGACTTATACTGTTATAAAAATTCATTGGTACAGACAGACGAATGGGATTCGAACTTGCGTAACAAGCTGGAACTGGAATAGCAGATAAAAACCCCTCTCTGCCTACCTTTGCCTGCTACATGTAATCTAATGCATGAGGATGTTGGGATGTCTGCCATTTTTGACCTGCGCTCCGTTTTGCCGAATAGATAGATTTCTACTCTAATTCAGCCTTGTAAGTTTAAAGCAATACAGTATTCTACGATGCCACCATAAGCCTGTGTGCCTCGCCTCTTATAATAACGTGTTACGTGATATGCCGAGTCTGAAATAGTAATCTTTTCGCCAAATTGAAATTATGCTTTATCGTATATGTATTGGAAATTATGTGTTGAATGGATGATACACGTGCCTTTTAGAAATGTTAGAATCAACATGAGACGCCGAACATGAGAGTGAAGTGACCTTGCTGGTACTGACCGACCTCGGACCGATCCATATATTCAATGAGGATACTTCGCAGTTAGCTAAATACGATGCTTCATCAAAACAAACAAAAACAATGATTTATTAATTATTTTAATCAAGTTCATAAATGTCATTTACAAACTTGTTTCAGACATTATTTATAAATTATTCGCCAAGTTTCGCCTACAGTGTACACTACATACTATGATACTACATTTCACAATGTATAATATAAACGCAGCTTCGTGATCTTGCTCATAAACTGTGGATGATAAAATAAAACCACCAGCCGTAAGGGACGAGGGGGCCGGGGATGGAATGGCGACGCACCCTTATCAGGCACGGAGTTCGGAGGAAACTTGGATGGAATGGAAAGGAGTTATGAAGGACGACAAAAGGATTGGTGAGGGATATAGGTACTTACTTACATACATACATACCCATTTTACAATATTCATAGCAATTCAATATGAACATATCTTACCCTACTTACACCAAGGTGGGCACGAGCGATTGATAAGTGCAGTAACCCATGGTGTTGCAAGCGTCTATAGGCTACGGTAACCGCTTACCATCAGGCGGGCCGTATTCTTCTATGCCAACTTAGTAATACACAAAAATATCTTGTGGTAGTATGAAAAAAATAACAAATAATCAAGGCGCGAAGTTAAAACATGGCATGGTGATATCTATTGCTAACTAGACCCTATGCTCATTACTGATGTTTGACAGGAAATCATATTTACATTACATATCGCTATTAGCTACATCATCCGGTTATGCCGCTATATGACTTCGATGTTACTTGTTACTTCTTTACAAAACGTAATGCACATTTTAATAGGTACTACACTATCCCACATTTGTTGGTGTTATGCTATGACCCAAGAAAGATTCTAAGCTAGAAACGTTCGTCTTAATCACTATTCTATTTAATAAAAAAATCTGCTTCCTAGCTTTATCCATTTTGAGAGGATACAGCGTGAGGCTGTAGTAGGCAGTGCGCTGCACACAAAATTAAAAACGTATAAATTAACAGTAGCCATATTCATCGCTATTTTTGAGATGGATGCATATTTAAGTTTATAATCTAGCTAGACAAAAAGTAATAACAAAATATGTAGGTCAATCTTACTCGAGTATTGAAGTTGTCCAAAAGAAAACGTACATACTTACAAAGGGAAAGAAATTTAAATTGGAAGACCACAGTTTTAATTTTAAATTAATTTATTTTGTGTCGAGCACTTTGAAACATCCCGCAGAAAATTGATTGAATCCCGAAAACAGTCCCAGTTATCCTGTCTAACTTTTAAAAAGGCCTCTTAGTGTTTTTATTTACGAA
The DNA here is from genome assembly GCA_951449985.1 of Falcaria lacertinaria. Taxonomy (NCBI): domain Eukaryota; kingdom Metazoa; phylum Arthropoda; class Insecta; order Lepidoptera; family Drepanidae; genus Falcaria; species Falcaria lacertinaria. The sequence continues at coordinate 7,089,754 of OX602118.1, read as the reverse complement.
CAAACTAAGTCAGACTCGGGTTTCTACTTAGACCAATAAGGCCCAAACCAAACCGTAGCCGAAGGGGTTCCGACATAGCCAAATTTTTTATATTCATTAACCAAACCAAACCTTCTTGAGGACAGTTCTGCCAGGTCTTCTGTGGTAATAATAGTCTGTGCTATTGTTTGCGCTTTACATTGCAACAATGGCCGACAGTCAGAGATTGCGTCGCAGCTTTCAGGAGTCCGTATTCTGTTTTATACAGACCGACGCAGAGTTCTGGCATCTAGTGTTAGCTGTCCAGTGTCATGGTAAACAGAAATAATGAACGGGTACGTATTGTTTTACTTTATGTCGGTCTCAATCGCTCTACAAAGTATAATGGCTATTCTAGACAAGTCATTTTAGTTACAAAAGACTAAACCGGATCGAATTTAAGATTTGCGAATCGTCAAAAAGATGAAGCGTAGAATAGATATTGAGATATAAAATATTGTGCAAAAAACATAATAGATTGAGTTTTAAGATTGAGCTGAGCTAGTCAGTGAATTGTTCGTACGAAACTAAGGACGTTATTCACAGGGCTGGCGCGTTGAATTAGAAGTATCAAGTTAAGTGTTGGGCTGTTGGCCCTGTGAGCCCGGCCGCGATCAATAAAGGGCTTGGATTTGGCTGTAATATAGGAGAGCATAGGAAAGGAACACCCTGTTTATGTTATGAAAACAAAAATACACAGGTAAATAGAATTTAACTGTTATAGAAATAGAATTCGTTTTACATAATCGTAATTAGTTACACAAAATACTCAACACTTTAAAGCAAATAAATACATGTATTCCATTACGAGGGCAATAGAAAATTTTGTTATTAATCAATCACGTCAGTAATTTATAATCGCCAATTAAAAATCAAAACATAATCGTCAATTACTCGTCATAAATAGCTTGATTGGCTTTATTCAACCTGTATTGGTATATTGATAATTCTAATCGGGTTATTAGACGATTCGCACAAATTTTGGGACGACAACGCGCGTGGGATACCCTTGTTGTTGCAAGCGTCTATAGGCTACGGTAACCGATTACCATCAGGCGGGCCGTATGCTTGTTTGCCACTTTAGTGGTCTAAAAAAGGAAATTAACACGCGCGTCACTTGCGAATCCTTAAATTAAAGATGATTATAGATGAAAAGATCTCATTAATAAATTTCCACAAGTTTAACAGGTTTAAGGTAGGTCACAATCAGTCTTTTGGCACATAATTATCTTCGGTGAAAAGTGAGTGTTTTAACACCTTTGCCTACCTCTTCGGGGACCCTTGTGAAAATGCGAGATGATACAAATAGATCATCCTAAAGCGAGGTCACATGATGATTACCAGAACATTTCGGCCCCATCAGTCCTGTCAGTTTTTGTCCAGAGATAGCATAAACCTACAATATTGAAAATTTATTTTGGACAAAGTTTTGAACCTAGATTTCTTAATTTGTGAATTGTTTGCGATTTCGGTTGTATTAAAGTATATGCAGGTTTGTGCGATTTATTTATTCGACATGCTTGCAATAATTTTCATTCTCTTATCGCAATTTATTTCGTATCAGAATACTCAACACACCTTTAATTCCTCATAAATAGGTACAGCAAATACGTATAATACGATAATACGTCACATTTCACAATGCATATTACAACAAATTAATTTGAAACTGTTGGGAATAAATTAAACAAATATGGAGAGTAACCATATTTTTTCAAGAAAACGAAAATAAAAATTATTTATTATGTTTAGACCCTAATAAGGCACTAGTGAACGTCCAATTTAACTCTAACAAGTCTAAAATATTTTTTTGATATACTAGCGACCCGCCCCGGCTTCACATGGCCAGAGTTAGCCATATAAGTTAAATACTTACAAAACACAAATTAATTATACATATAAATATCTATTAAAAAAAACGCAATAAAATTCGTTGCGTTGTTTTAAAGTTCTAAGCATACATAAGGACAGACGGACAGTGGGAAGCGACTTTATATGTAGTGATGTTACTACGAGGGCGGGAAACAGGCAAGCAAGAAACGTTGCCGATACGTAATTTAATTCGTAATTTATTCTGTTAGATTGACTTCCCTACGTGGTCACTCAAAATAAAACAATAACTCGTGCATTCATTACTTAATTAATACTTAATACTAATGGTGTTCGCCAAGTTGTTTAAATTTAACCATAATCTGTATCATAATTATTTTTTCTACTCTTATACATTCATTCGTTGTAGGTACATATCTAAAACTAAAAAGAGACTTAAAGAGCTTTAGATATAGAAGAGAAAATGGTACAGATTTCTGTTATGCCTATTTATATAGATAATTAGTAATTACCTATTACCTACCTACTTTATCAATTTACCACGTCACGTAGTCAAAGAAACAAAATTAGTTCTTACGAAATAGCGTTGTTGCGACACTAGACAGGCAGTTGGCCTCAAATTCTAAAACGTGCGTTGACTTTTCTTGTATTCAAAGTCATTGGTGATCGCCATTCCTGTATCAGTGTGTTTATCAATCTGCTGAACGAGGTAAAGGTAAAGGTAGATAGTATAATAATTAGACACAAGTATGGCAATTGACGTTGCCAGTGTGTGATCGATTGAAATCCCCCAAGCATTATCCAAAAATGACTGAAGGAATGTTTTAGTACAGCCAATATTTTTTCACTTTAGTGAAAAAATATCAAAACAAAGAAGGAGAAATCAACAAACAAATGTATACGATGTGATGTAGATGTATGCACATAATTTAACTTTCCACTGTCCACAAGGCAAGAAGGGCATGAAATCATGAATCGTGATTTTTGTATAAAATCGACATTCTTCGCGTCAATATTAACATAATATGTAGTGGCAAACTGACTGACCGTTTTTTTGTGTAATGACTGTTTAACCTTATTATTTTTAAATTAGGGTTATATGGCTTGGGTAGAACATGGGTAGAATCTAATAGACGTGTCATAGAAAAATCTTAAACTCATAAATCTTAAGTTTGAGAGCGAGCTTTAGATATTATTCTGAGGGGTTGTGTTAATTTTGAGTCAGTTATTACTTATTCTTATGTTGGAGTTTAGAAATATAGCAACTAAAAATACTAAATACCCTTACCCATAATAGAATATGTTAAAAAAAGTATTTGTATGACAATTTCGTACATCATTATCATATAATTATTTTTAAACATTCTGTATATGCCCGCGAGGCAAGACTCCACGCACTACAAGCATGTCAATAAAATAGAATAACAAATTATAATATTTTGATCGAGAACACATACTCTATGACCCTATATTATTGCATTATGTATGTCTAGTATGTCAAAATAACAGCTCCTTACTAAAAGTCAGTTCTATTCCGGCTAATCTCCGGAACGGCCGGATCGATTGTGCCGATATTTTCACTGGCAGATATCTGATGTTTTAAAGCGTAATTTTATTTTAAAAATTCTACAACAGACCTGTTGAGATATATTGAATAATGATATACAGTTTCTTCTAAACGACTACAACCGAGATTGGCTACGGTATCTTTTCAAAGGTATCTTTATCATTTGATCAATATAGAATTAAACAAACAAAAGAGGAAAAAAATAAATAAAATAATACAATTTCAATTGCTGTAAGCCTAAACTCAACATAACGATTATTCTTGCAGAGTCTCCAACGATGCCTCTGAAGCAATTTCGGGCTTAGCGTAAAATAGTAACTAACCCAGCCGCTTCTCCCCTAGGGTTCGCCCCAATTTCATCCCTTCACGTTTCGACCTACTTTCAGAAGTAGGACCCTCTCATTTGGCGCACGTAGGCTTAAAATGGGATTTTATATGTGTTCTTCATTTAAAACGTAAACACATTTGAAAATAGGGCTGTTATCGTTGGAGCTAACAGTATCATAATTATAGTAGATAATAGATCATTTTGTAATTAATGAAAAACTTTAATCCCACAATATTGACCATGGATGAGAATGTTTGTTTATTCAAAACATTCAACACAAGGTGATTGGACGTAACGTAAGTCAGTATTACGTTATTTTATATTAAAAAGGAGAAAGAAAACGGTTATAAATACACATACTTACAAATAACATAAATAATCCAAATCACTGAGTTCGTCCCTCTACGAATCACTGTCACGAGGACAGCGTGCCAACAAGGCAGTCGGCATTGTCACATTTGCCAAGTTGTATGTCAAATTCAAATTGGCAAACTGAAATTGGCGTAGAACGAAATTTTCGCCAGCCCTCTGTCACGGAAGACCTCGAATTTTCATTAGAATTTGGAATTTGATGATTTGTTTAATCGTATTTGTATTGTACTATAAAGTTTGTATGATAACATATATCAATCTATTAGCTGAGAATAATATATTTATTCCCCACTCCACAACTCAACACTACTCGAAGTCTAACTACTGTAGAGGAAATACTAGTTAGATAGTAGTACACAATGGCATAATGATAATAATGCAGAATGTAAGTCTTTATATACCGAGACGCAATAGAACATATTGCAGAGTAAATAGCAGTCAGTGTACGTACGTACGTACTTTGTTGTATATGCATGTCATGTCGCACGAGTTGCATCACTTCGTTTGTACTGGCACTAGCACTTATCGTTACATTAAACAGTGCTATTCAAATCGTAAGAAAAGTGTCAAACAACCACAAGGTCCTTTCACGTAGGGTCAACGACCGTATTCACAGTTTACGTTGGTCGGTGTCGAAACAACATGACAAGTAGACAAGGACGTCACTGTTTCTTCAACAACGACCACGGCTTTCATAAACTGAGCTTGTACAAGAGTTACAATGCTTCAAACCGTTAACTGACGAATCACCTCTTCATATAATATCAATGTTAGCAGTTTCTCATTGCTTATCCTTGATTTAACACTAAATTGAGCGTAATAGATAGATATGTCTTAGTCAAGGAATCGTACATCGTCAGTCTTAAGACCAAAATTTTATATAATAGTCCTCGAGGTGTCTGGATTTTATGTCACGATAAACTTGACGGCATTAATTTCATTATCTCAAAAGTTAAGCATAAAGTTGTGTAAATTACATTAGCTAGACGCGCAAAAGTTAAAGCTGTAAAATTAGTCTCCTTCAAACTTAACAAAGTGAATGACCCAGAATGATAAAGTAATATCAGGCTAAAAACCTTCTTGACTGAAGAGATATAATTAAGCTTTAATTAAGTCCCAAGTAGGAAGGTTGTAACAGGGTGACTACAATGAAGAAACGAACGAAGCTTTCGTTTTGACGTATCGGCGTTTTTCTTACCACGAACATGTTGGTATAATTCGGTGATCGTTCGTTTTACGTCTGAACAATCGAGGTGCGTTTAATTCTAGACGTCCTGAATTAATATCAAACTGCGATCATCGTATTCGAATCATGTACGTGGTAAGAAAAACACCGATCCGTCAAAATGAAAGCTTCGTTCGTTTTATTGTAGACCACCAGCCTTAATGAATGACACAAGGATCCATCTCCGTCAGTCCAAAAACAAGTTTTGTCGGTTTTTCACAGGAAGCTGTTTTCATTTTCAAAGTACTACTCGCTCTTCGCAAGTGTGTTCCTAATCTTTAACTAAATAAAATATTTTGCTCAACCTAAGAAGCTGTAGAATAACGTATTTTTCAATATCATTTACATCGATTATCGTGGTAAAGTAACTTGGTAAGAATTGTGCAATTGAAACCAATGCAGTCAACTGGACTGGTAAGGCTCGGCTCATTGCATTGTATAAGAAACTATATATGTATAGTTTAACCTCACGCCCACATTAACAAAAAAATTACTGATGCTAATATTAGTAGCTTATTTCTACTATCATGTATGTTCGATATTTCAGACGTTACTAACGTGACGTTAATAACCTAACTCGAATGTTACGCCTATTAACCCTGGTTTTCCCAAAATAGCACGTCATGTGATTCTTCAGAGATTTTCCACGGTCGGCAACGCACGAAATGTTGCAAGCGTCCATAGGCTACGGTGACCGCTTACCATCAGTACTTCATTGCCACCTTAGTGGTATACAAAAAAACCCCTTTCATTGTATGTGTCAAGTGTGGTTTATCAAGTTTAGTGTAATTAGTGTTATAATTCTCATTGTCGATACGCTATTCTAGATGAATTTTCACCAATCTCTCGGTCTGAACTGAATTCGGGAGCCTAAGCTCCAACAAATGGAAAGGGTGTGCCAGCTTCTTATTGGTTGATGATTTTTTAGTTTCCATACTTCACTATCATAACAACGTTTTAAGAATTCTTGTCATCAACGAATACCTTGGCACGATTGAATCTAAATCAAGTTTTATGACATAAACATAATTCGTATATAACTCTAATACTATGATTATGTAGTTTATGTATACTAAATATGTGGTATATTAGACATATATAGCAGCAAATTATAAATGGAAAAGTAATTTGAAATGTTGATGAACATTCTAAATGTTTATTTAAGTTAAATATTCGACGCTAGTATAATTATTCAAATGATTCGGCGTTCTACCGATTTGGTCAGACTCAGCACGGGCCCGGATGGACAGACTTAATTAATATAATAATTCTTGTCCAGTCTAGATGCCAGGTTTTTTATAAGCAAAACCACAATTAAAACCTCTTGAAACGTTTTTCTACTTTTAGGTGACGAAAGGTAATCCGGTTTTGATTTCTACTAAATGTACAGACAGAGCTATTAGAAACATTAAGATCTTCGTAATTAACAGCCTTTGAGTCTGAGAGTTCGTGTCTGTTTGTGTGCGATACAACAGTTTTCCCAAATTTAATAGAGGAACAACGGACAAGGAAAATAAAATTATCAAAGAAAAGTAAAGATATCCATGTAATTTGTGAAAGTGGTCACAAGTGTAGCCAAAGTAATGAACAGAGCAGAAACCTCTCGGACCGGTTTGTAGAATGACCCCGGAGTCGTCAAGCAAGACCGTGTTGCACAACAATCCAACCAACACATTTATCAGCTATAATACTACGTATAGAATGTGACTACAGTTAAACATTAGCTGCAGTTGAACAGCAAATTGATAACCAACACGAAAAAAGGGTGCAAAGGCTAGTTTTTAGAGTAATAGGAACAAAAACATTTAAAAAGATTATAGCTAACAACAACATTTGGCAGATTTCAGTCTATATTATGTTAAATTTACTCCATTATGTTTGAGAAAACCATAGTAATTATCTATTTTTTTATTGAGGCATAATATAATTATACGGCTTTGTCTGAAACGGTGTGTTCAATAGAGACAATCTAACTGACTGTTGCTCATAATAATATCGTCTGTGTAACATGTGCATGTAAGCAAAGCATGCTTTATTTATAATTGTATTGAGATAACAGTCGGTATTTCTTATCATGGTCAAACAAAAAAGACGTGAACATCACATTCACACGCCCTCAAGCAGTTTATTTACATTTGAACACAATCACAGCACAATGTTATTGTCATTCCAATTGCCAAAAAATAATTTGTTAGACATTTCATTACAAAACAAATAATCGAAATTTAATTTTGGCAGTCCTTTGAGTTCGAAACGAATTTGCAACTTTCTACTAAATTTACTTTGCCTAAATGGAGTGCATGCGTTGAGTCAACAAACTATGATCTTTTGAGGATATTGTATTCATTTATAAGTAGTTTAACGCGAAATTTTATAGAAGCAAAATTTCAATGTCATTACATCCAGTAATGGACACGGATAATAACTAGTACGCATTACTCTAATGACCTCTTGTTGGAGCAATAGAGATAAACTATAGAGGATATAGCTACTTAACTTAGATTGATTTTTTTAATACCATTAAGGTGGAAAACAAGCATGCGGCCCGCCTGATGGGAAGCGGTTACCGTAGCCTATGGATGGATGCTTGCAACACCAGGGCTATCACTTGCGCGCTGCCGACCCAAAATTGTAGATGGTTGATTGAATGTATATGTTTTTAATAAATTTTGGAGGTTTCAAGTAAGCCTACTCGAACGTCACGTCGCGTCCGCCGTTATACCATAATTAATACAATGTTAAATAATTCCATAAGAGAAACCGTTCAAGTATAATGTTACATATTGAAATCATGACACGTAGTTAATGAACTTAGCATGTTTTGATACGTCTATCGAAATATCATAACATATTTAAATATAGTAGCTGGATCGAGTAGTGCGATAATTCGACCACAATCCGGGGAAAGTAAAAAGCAAAAGACTAAGAAGCTGAAACCCAAAACTTTTATCGGAATAATTATGCGGCTAACTGGATAATCCTATCAGTGCAGAATTTCACCAAGCAGCGGCAGATCGTATCAAGTTGAACCTCAGATATCTCTGAACTTGTTGACACAGTCAGATGTCATAAGAGGGAGTCGTGATCCTCAGAAATTAGGCAACGATTTCGATGAGAAGAGAGCGTTGAACGATTAATATCTATGATTTCCATAATGTTGAAGTAGACTCTTCAAGACCACGCGCAAAACACAACAACATTTATCTGCATTGCAATTAGGATATAAAAAGTGCATCAACCGAGTGAGCAGACAGTAAATTACGAAACCATCAGCGCAGAGAAACCTTTGAAACGAACCTTCAAGCCTGGACCGTTCACTGACCAAGGCCGCTGGTCATGGCTGGCCATGGTGCTACATAACAATCATAATAAAGCATCGTGTATCGAAACTTACAATTTATGAAAATTGTTAGTATCAATAAAATTGTAGCATCGAACTGTGATAATTCAGATAATTGTATGTGGCTACGGGTCATACACAATATTCATTGCAAGCTCTTGTCGTTCGTCTTCTCAATTGCATCGAGTTATTCACTAAGAAGAATATTGTCAATCTTTATGGCTAGCGTGATATGGACACTAAAATACTTTCGTTGATGTTGTAACAGGTTATTTGAACCGGGGCATCGCAGTGTTGGTATATAAATAACAGTTAATTTCTCGTGCCACGCTCCGTTAGATCGCGTCGCGTGCTCAACGAGACGCTTCCTGCTTCACCACGGCCACGACATAAGATTCCTTGTGTTCAAGTTACGCTATTATAGTATTTTATGTCGTAAGTACATGTAAGTAAGATCTTTTGTTCCTAGAAATTCTTCCAATATAATGTATGTATTTTTGGTGAACATCTTTTAGGTGGTATCAGTATCAATTGTATGATTTACATTTGGATGGGCAAAATATTCAACGTCATTTAATGCTCGAGGTCATTTGACTACTAAAGTATTTACCTATATCTCTATACCTATATAATATATACTAGGGTATTTTAATCCCTTTAGACATACGTATTATTACTCGCAGTAAATTAAAGGAAAAATTATGAACAGTAACAAGATTATCCCTTGTAGTCTTCACATACAATATATACTTACAGGTTTTATACGTAGTACTTCTATCTATCTACCCCATGTAAGTACATACATTACTTTCTGGATTGCTGTACTTTTTAATTTACGACTACTAGGTAATGTAATTTTAATCATTTTTTTCTATGTAGCCATGAGGGCAGTTATATGCATTAGATAAGTACCATCTTAGCGCTGAGTGAGACTTATCGAGGAAACCATAGTGCGTGAACGACAGTTTTTTTTTTTCATACTGCTTAATTGGCAAATAAGTGTTCGATGGTAAGCGGTTCCCGTATGTTGCCTGTGGCCTATTGCAGTTGCAACACCGTCACTTTATCACGACTGACATATTTACCATTTTTTAATAGTCTGGGGGCACGGAGAGCCCCCCAAGTCGAGCAAAACGCGGCACGGCCGTACCATACCTTTCTCAAAGCAATTCAGGCCATTTTTGACCACTTATAACTTCGTCGTGGATAAAACTAGAAGCCTGAATTTGACAATCGCATTAAACAATCTTATTTAATAAAATATGTATTACTTGTAAGATACATTGTGTTTTCATGCGATGGCCAAGACAATCTATTTTCATTTAGACGTAAAAGATTTTTAAAACTGGTATGGTCTTGGTCACAATAATATGTTGTTAGGTTAGCTAATTACGTAATTCCTTAAGACAAAAGCTTAAGTAGGGATTGAATAAATCAACTGACTTGGTGTTAAATGGTATCACAACTTTTTACCGTAGAAGAAACTGAGTTGCGAGACATGATTTTTTACAAGTTTTGTTTTTGATGGCATAGTAATTTTTCTCTAACCTTTCCACAGTTTATTGTGTATGTTATTGTCTTATGCGTACATGTAAACGAAAAACGAGTGACGTGCTAATTTTGTTACTGGTTAGGTAGTTGGTTCATGAAGCAAGAATTAAAATGTAGGTATATCAAACAAAGAAAAGTCCAAAAAAGCATTTCCATATGCCACTAACTGGCTCACAACGGTAGATTTGTGGAATCATTACTCTGTATCGTTTTAAAATAAGTGCTTCCCAGCGCAGGTGACTTGCGAAATTATTTATAGTTCAGAATTCATGCGTGTAACGCGAAGACTCCCAGAGAATTTGGGTCGTCTCATCTCCAGTATGGGCGGTAAGCTATTTCCAATCTTCCCCGTGCATTGGATTCCATATAAGATTACGTGCACATAAAAACGGGTAGCTTTTCCACATGAAGAAAATAAATTGTATGGTGGAGGATGAACCGTTAGAATGGCACCAATGAATATCATTCCAGTATTCTATTCGTGGCAGTGCCTTCCGCGATGCCATGGTGCCCTATTAGGAAGTTACTATCGAGTCGGCGACTGAAATGGCAACTGTAGCAGTTTCGAAGACGTAACATTTGTCTATAAAAGTGTTTATATCCCTATAAGATTATAAATATCTACAAAAGTAGCTTACATGATTCTCATTGTAAGCGGTATCCGTAATAAATTAAGTCTACCCCTTGCTTGGAACCACTCCCGCAATGCCAAACTTATAGAGATGAAATTCTTACCGACTGGCTTCGAGGAACTCTGACTGAACAAAAAACGGACCATGTCCGACATCTATCGATGTGGTGGTTAATAAATTTGAAGGTATAAAAGTTAGATTATAGATATGTATGTATGTATCGTGATCATATCAGATTTATGACAAAGAAACTACGCGACAAGGTTTTCTGTTGTTAGTAAGTAGGCCTTTGTTTCCATAACAAAAAGGGCATGATTCATTTTATTACTTAGTGTTAAAACCGACATATATGAATTAGTATGAATTGATGTAATGTAAACTCATTATGTTTGTAAGACAACGTGAGGCTCTAAACTCTCGAGCGTTCAACACTTCTTGTCTGTCTATGCCAAAAAGGAAAGGACATGGAATAAGTAAGAATCAGTAAGTAGTTATGTAGTGTTGTTAAGGGTTCGGCAAAGCGCGAGTGATACCCCTGGTGTTGCAAGCGTCCATAGGCTATGGTAACCGCTTAACATCAGCCAGCCGTATGCTTGTTTGCCACCTTAGTGGTATAAAAAAAGAAGTATTGGACGTACAGTAGGTTTTACAATTAATTATTCTCAGTACAAATGGGACAACAGCAATGGGAGCCGAAGACACATACCAACATGTTAGAGTTTATATGATGTGCTGGCAACATAAAGCGGAATTATCTCTACCTCACATTTCCGAGGAGTAAAAGCTAATAAGTGTCAATTTTATTTATTTATTTACTATCCAGGCCGAATCACAGACCTAGGATTTTCATGGGCGAAATATGGCATTTAAATGCTAACCTTGATGAATTCAATTCAGATTATTATTATTATTATTGGATATCTGGGGTTACATTAGCGCGTTACCAACATTATGCTAATAGGATTTACTGTGCTATGGGAGAGGTCACCTTACTGCAACTGCGAATACAGCATGCACTTGTGTCTTATTGAACTTCTAATTTTATAACCTGACATCATTGATAAACTTGCTTTTGCCCGCGACTGTTAATATTCTCTAAAATCTCCGGGATCTCAACTTTGGCGGAAAAATACCCTTTGCTTGGCTTCAGGTCATTTTCTGTCTGTGTTTTCTTTCATTATAACTACTTTATCTGTTCAGTTGTTTTGGCGTTCTTGAGCAACAAAAAAACAATCAAACTTTTGCATTTATTATAATAAGTAGTAGGTTTTCCATTATGACGAGGATCGAGTAACAAAAGTTCCGGTATGGACCCTACATCCATAGGATTCATTCACAAGCAAAGCAGACTAAGTTAAAACCATAGAAATTTTAATCTATGGTTACATCATACATTGTTACATAAGTATGTAATTAATAACGTACATAAAAGTATGTGTATGTATGGTTTGGTCATGACATGATGTATGAGAACGAGTTGGTGAGGTTTTATTTTGTTGATGACACTGAGTCTCGGAGGCCGCGCAGGTTGCCAGCAAAGGGCCAAGCGAGTTTACAATATGTACCAGTAAAATACGTTTACAAGTCGGTCTGTACACCACACCGTAATCATCGTACCTACATGGATGGACATTGCAAATGTATTCTAAATCTGACTGTCACATTCACATCACGGATTAGGTGACTTAGGTGTCGCAGTACTTTTAGATACTTGATAGTATTTCCAATCGATCGAATATGAAACTGAGTTTCATCAGCCTTTTATTGGCCTGTAACTTTTAATTAAATCATAGGCCTATTGTAACTCTCTTTGATGTTTATTCCAGACTACTGTTCTGTGTGTGTGGTTGCTTGGCTGCTGCTGTCAATTAACTCAGTTTGTTCTAACTTTTAACCAAATAGGTTATGATTTAAAAATGTATAAAAACCATTAAATTGTTAAATATTAAAGGATTGGTTAAAAGGTCAATAGCTTTTCCTAATGCATTTGATATCAGTGTATAGTTTTTTTTTATAAATAAGAGAACTGAGATGGTTGCAATAGGTACAACATTAGACACTTTCTCCTAACGAAATACATTACCTGCCCAAAAATGGAAGAGCCAGCCCGCTTTCCCCGCCATCCGCGGCCTCGCTCGCTTGATAAGTGACCTAAGGGCTCCCCCCGCTCGTCGTCGACCTACTTCCAACCCGCGCCCTCGCGATCTTTGCGCACCAGCCGCTTGCCACTTGCACAACTCGACCGATATCAGCTGAATGATAGAGGTGATTGGACCATGCCGCAGCTATTGTCCATTGGTACATTACGCCTTTATTGTGAAACCACTCAACGGACTAGACTTGAGCTAGATCAGAGATAGCGAGTTTTGCTAAAGATGAGTTTAGTCTTGAGAGCCCTTGCGCAATACTCATAAGAATTAATAATAGAATTCTCATAGTTTTTATACCTACTAAAAAAGCAAGCAATTTATTTATTTATGTATTCACCTTTATCATAGCAGAATGCCACCTGCATTCTATATAGTATGGATGAAACTGTTGAAAGCCATAAACTATCTGGGTCTAAAGATACATACATTGTCGTGTTTTATAAACATAAAACCCAAAATATCCACCTACCTAATAAGTGTAATAAGCTGGTGTACCAATTTTGGGGATAATTACGAGTTGGCGTAGAATTCGCAAATTCTTTGTATACAAGGTAGTAGGGTGTCCCCAAATTGTAATAGATACCTAATAATATGTTATGTAGCATCATTAATATTGTATATTTGCGTAGATAAATGGATGATAATACGTGTATTGACTGGACAACTAAACTAGTGGGAATAGACCGACTATACTTACTATAGTTATATGGGTGTTTACCTAATACAAATATTTTTACCGACAAAGAAGTGCAGTTTTTTTTTTTTCATATCTTTTGTTGTGTTGATATATGTATCAATAATAGCATACAAGTCATACGACATTCTGCAACAAACAACGTACCTAGTACCTGCATTGCACCAGCCGAACAAGTTACCCCAGTCAAACTAGATAGATGGCAGAAAAATGATTGATCAACAAACCTGTCGCTTGCCTGTCGTACGTACATAGTACGAACATAGTTCAATTTTATTGTGTTGAAATTTGAAATGATCTCATTTAATTCAATTACATAAGATAAATAAAATACATTATTATGTAATTTACGTATCTTATATCTTAAAACCAATTGGTCGTAAGATTATAAGATTACAATAACAATACTTATTCTGATTACAGCAATAATAAAGAATCCTAATGATCTCTTAGATCTACATAAAAATTAAGCAGTGCCGTCAATAATGGGACACCTACTTACAAAGTTGACACAAATTTTACCATGTCCTGTTTTAGTTGGTTATGAAGACGGTTCTCACAATACCTTTTTTATGCCTTATTTGGACATCAGCATCGACAAGCTCACCTTGTTTCAATCCATTAACATAACATTAAAATTGTCTGTATATGTATAAAATGTATGTACACCGTAGTGCAGGTACATGCCTATATCGTATCTGGATCTACCATTGAACTGTGAAAATGTTCAAAATCGTCATTAGCACAACAGCTGATATGATATAGGTATCATATCAGCTGTTGTGCTAATGACGATATACGATATAGATACTCTAAGATGTAGGCATCTTAGAGTATACATTCCTAACTTTATACCTACTCTTTTTTTGAGAATTACAAGAAAAAAATTGGTATCTTATAAGGTACACTAGGTAAGTACGATTCATATATCATATCTAGAGATATAGTAGCGTAGGCAATCTATACAATCAATGCTTGAATCGCATGTAGTTTTTCTGGCGTTTCTCACTCGGTGCTCGGCGGGAGAGCGAATAGCGAGCGATCCAGTGGTACCTACAAAGATATGGCGACTATTTATAACCTGACGAGCATTGGAGCATTTCAGGCGTGCGGACTCCGGTGAAGTGAAGACGCATTGCCGTATCATACGATTTGGCTTTTGAGTACGTTGATTTGATTACATGTACCTAAGCAAGAACATAGGAATAATAGGTAGCAGTAATTTCTCATTGACCCCGGTGGTGCAGCGGTGGTAGTGGCCTAGTCGCTAAATACCTACGTTTTATGTGCAAAGAAGCTTAGTAGGTTAGGTACATTCTATTATATAATGTCTTGGAGAATCCCCTTCTTTATTGATTATTTTGAAGAACCAAGGCAATCTATGGTTATAGTGTATGAGTAATTGTGTATTTAAATATCGGATTACCAACATACAAATAAGTAGGTAGGTAAATATGCGAAGTAATGTTGGTAAAGCAGTAGGATGTGAAGTAGTAATGTGAAGAAAAACCTTTTGGGAGTTCCTTTCGAACTTGATGGAATTCTATCGAGTAACTCAAAAGCATGTATAGCCAGCCTTTTTCGTCCAGAAATCGAGATTGTTTGGTGGGTCCGAGTTGGTTGAGTGGAGTTGAGACTCGGTCGGATCGGAAGCGGTGTGAACGACTACACGGTGCATCGAACGCGGTGAGAGCGGGTTCGTTGACCCAAAGGCATGTGGATTTATTCACTTTTTTATTTAATCGCAATAGCTATGAATTTACATACATAATTAACTAAATAGGTAGGTATAGCTAATCACTAAGTTGTTATTAGCATAGTTGTCTTGATCTTTGCTTTGCATCTGATGATCGTGATGGATGTCGTTTGTTTGAAATACGTTGTACCTACGTGTAGGCACCGAATTGTTCGTTTGATATGTAGGGTCCTAGTTAGCCTAGTTATCAACCGGCCAACTGGAAAATATTTTCCGGCACAACACTTTGTTTTGAAGTTCCATCATTTGCATGTCATGTCATGCTTGTTCCTCTCACTTATAAATTTTAATGAGGTACCTTTATTTATATGATAAGTTCAGGACGGGTTCAGGTAGGTATACTACCTTACCTACCTGCCTAATAAATACACAAGGCAATTTAATTTCATTACTTACACCTCAGACCGACATGAGACTTACTTGTAAGCTTTTCATGTAGGTTGGTTGGTAGGCACATATACTTATTACATGCAATTATGTATGATGTATGTATAGTATGTCATTGAGCTACTAGCCAAATGACCTATTTACCTATACAATAGGTACTACCTAGTAACTAGGTGCATACTGCAAGCTGTCAAAACTGTCTGGAAACCGGAATCCGGATCCCGGGGAAAATTTCACTCCCTCCCTGATACAAGCTTCAGAAATGTGGGTAGGTACTTAACCTACCTACAATAATACAATACTATGTAGGTAAGTAACTAGATAGATAACCCACACACACGGCTACAATACTTTCCGTGTATTTACTAGAGAGGCATGTATGTAGGTATCTATATATAC
Source organism: Falcaria lacertinaria (assembly GCA_951449985.1). Classification (NCBI taxonomy): domain Eukaryota; kingdom Metazoa; phylum Arthropoda; class Insecta; order Lepidoptera; family Drepanidae; genus Falcaria; species Falcaria lacertinaria. Next base: position 7,073,505 of record OX602118.1, on the reverse strand, counting down.
TCATCTTCATTATTTTATTTTATTAGATCACAAAGTAACAGTTCCACCTTAAACGTTCATATCGTCATCTATAGCCAGAACATACCTAGGATAGTCTATCCAGGTAGAATAGTAGGTAGCGAGTTTAGTAAATAAACTAAGTAAGTATATGTTATTATTAAGTTGTTGTGAGTAGGTATTCAAGGTCAATGGTAGAAAAACCTATGCCTCCACAAAACGATCAACAAGCTGTACAAAAAGTTTTAAGGTAGGTAATAGAATAGGTAACTTCTTTGGCACTGAGCGCTCTTTTTGGACAGGTAGTAGGTAGGTAAGAATAGGTACTTAGTTATCTGTTTCGTAATGCCATACTAGTTTGGCTGCGGACTGTAAACGTAGTAGGTAACCTATTTATATTTTGTTTGGTGGATTGCGGATATTGGAATGAAGATCAGCCAATGATAAATGAATACAAGAGATGAACGTAATACTAAAGACTAATATCTCAGTATATTTACCTATTAGGTTCATACGTTCTACCATTGATCCTGCTATCTATCAATTTCAGCACATAAGATCCCAAGGGTCGACGTGCGCGATCGAAGTCTGGGGCAATCTGGACCCGTATATTATGCCTCAATTAAATCTATCAATTTAAGAATAGGTACAGTACAGTACCTAGGTAAGGTTGATTTACAACTGTGGTAGATAGGCAGATTTTATCAACATCGTATACGTATTTAATAAGTGCGTAAGAAAAGTAGACGAATACCAAGTTACGAACATACGGTGTACCGTGTAACTTTTAAACTGCTTAGCGATATAAATTGGTTACCTAATATCAAGCTTCAACATGAAGCTATATAAAAGTTATGAATAAACCTCTTCTTAATTTTGATTAAGGAATTGCTCAAGGCATCCCACATTACCTGAAGCTCCTTATTCTTGTTATCTTTAAGTGATGCTGCTCTGATAACACCAGCCTTCCAACCCCATTCAGAAACTTTATTCACGTTAATTTTTGTCACACCACTCACAGCAAGAAATCGTTTGCCAACTAGATCTTCACGGTATTTATAGGCCATAACGAACTCCACAATCACATTATTCACAACAAAAACTACACAAACGTCAAGAAACTCAAGAAACAACTCACAACACGCCACACTCTTCGTTGAGCGAAGGGAAACTACGTGGAAAACACGAAACAAGAAACCTTTCCGTCTGCAGAACGTATATTTGAATACTACTCATTTTAAGCTACACAACAGGGTATTGGACTTGTATTGGACAATAACTGATCCTTTAGTAACGTTTCAATTTGGCCGCATTATACAGAAACTTGGTATAAGGGTACGAAAATGAAATGGTTACTAAATTACCAGTGTTATTCCACAAACAAAGGAGCTTTTTTTTTTGTTCGGCTTATAGATGAATTTTACGCTTTGGTTTACTGTTAACAGAGGGCGCTGTTTTTGATGGTTGTCGCAGCACCTAACGAAGGAACCCACAGTGTTTTCGCTCGGTGTTTATGTCGTTTGTAAACAGTTAACCCACTTGCGTAAAATACTATACAATTATTTCTTTATTCTAATTTTATGGATGGAAGTTACAGGTTCGATGTTAACAGGTAAACAAAAACCTTTTTTGTTTTTATCATGATCCTAATGAGGTTGAAAACTAAAAATGAACTGACCGATAATTCATTTTTCGTAACTTATAACTATATTTATATTAAAAAATATAATAATAATAAAAAATAATCTACTCTATTCTTGATTTTCATGCTATGGTATGTTGATAGGTTTCCGTTTAACACGTAGTATATTATCTACTCTGAGGTATAACCAAGTTATCAACAACTAAGCAACAATCACTCTAGATGGCGCTGTAGCTTATTTGTGAGGTTGCTCCACTTATAATGTAGCCTTTAGCTCAGAGTAGATAATATTCTGAGTGCAACCTTTAGTTTTTTAGCCTTTAGAACGTAGCATGGGAAATGATTTTAATGATTTACATAAGGTCACGCAAAAACATATTTCCATCTTTTGAAAGCATAATCAAATGATATTGAAAGAATATTTGAACGAGCACTGAGCACTGTTTCAGTCGTACTTTTTCTTCAGTTTCTTCAAGTTGAAAATTTTTAAAAATTGGAATAATGCATGCATAGATAAGCTAGAGACGCTACGAATTTAAAAAAAAGTTAGTGTCAGACGTCAAAAAACTGAATGTAGTGTCAAGTGTCACAAAAGACAATACTTACAAAAGACGTAATGTCAGGCAGTCAACTGAGTCAATCTCAATCAACATTTTAAAAAATAAATTGAAAATCAATATGGCGGTGTGAGCGTTTATATTGGACGTCTGTGTACCTATGTTTTTTAATAATCTGATTATTTGAGTCGATTTTTCTTATGTGAATAAATATGATATCTTCGATAATTTCTCGACTGGTCATGTGAGTATTATTTCTTGTATTAATTTGATTCTTTCTTATGACGTTTTAGCTAAATGTTTTATTTTTGTTTCCTTTGTTACGGTTTAGAAAAACAAATTCCAGTTATTTATGGGATGCATCTGCTTTGCTCTCCTTTATTATGAATTCTGCGACTTCTGGGCTCAATTAGCTACACTTCTAGAATTGCAACAAGATCGGTTAGCAAGCTGTAGGGTAGGTTCGACTTACTGTAACGTATTGTACTTGTTTTCTCAATTTTAAAGATACCTAGGATCTGTTTCTGACGCATTTGTTTCTATCAACGGTATTATTACTGATAAAATGTGTTTTAGCTCTCTTATGGAGTAATTTCTATACCTATGTATATCTAAAATTTCCTTAGTGGTCAGGTCCTAGTTGTTTTTTTTGCCCTGATTCCACACTGAAAATTTTGTGGGCAAAATCTATTCATAAGGTCTATATTAAAGTACTAAGCTTAATGGCTGGAAGTTACCCATACATTATATGGATAATATATATTATCCATTTTGTAGTACCTTATTTTTAGCTGGCCGGCCCATCTCATCTTTATTACCTATATCTAGAAAACTATGAAAGGGACTGAACATGATGAATATAATAATGAAAGAAAATCAGTTGCTCAATTTCAGCCCTAATAATTCAAAGGAAGGAGAGGAGGATCCATGTTTCATAGAGATTTGGTCCCAATCTGAAAGTGCCGGCCAACAAATTTTGTTTGTATATTCTGTTAGATCTTGTCTGTCTAAGCATTTATTACTATGGCACCAAAGTTGGACATTACAGGACATTTCATTTGTTTTGAATTACTATTTTCAACAAAATGTATGAGAATTCAGATTTTCGAACTTTAATAATATCAACTACAATAGTCCTACAGGTTTGGTGACACAGCAATCGATGTTAAGATGTAAGGGCAAGCTCTTACAGAATATATAAATAAATTATGATGGCACTGTCAGATTTGGACCAAAATGGGTGTTTACATATTTTATGTTTAGGTAATACACAAGTACAAATTATAATTACATATAATAGTAAATTATAAAAGATTCATATAATATAATTTTGTAGATTTCAGACTGTGACTTTAGGCTTCCAGAAATGCATTGTTAGAGAGGGCAGAACAGTAAGTTTTCTTGTTCTAATTAGCCACTTTCTTTGAATTTTGTTTTCGCCTATTATGGCATGATTGTGAATGCTTATCCCATTATCAAATTTGCCTTCCAAGCTGTTCTATTTCGTTATTGTATTGGGAGTTCCGTATTTATGTGTAGGTATAGGACGGTATACATTACAAGCAATAGATAAATGTATTAAACAAACTGTTCCTTGGTAACTAATAATATTAATGTGAAAGTTTGTATGTACATTTTTAACCATGCTAAAACAATAAAACACATTTTGATGAATTTTCACTTAATCATATAAAGTTTTGGAATAACACATAATACCTAAATGGGTATAGACAAGAAGATGAAACAAGGAAATTTCCCTATTAATTTATAAAACACATACATATTAGGGTCTCATGGTTTATGATAAGCTCTATTTGGTTTTAAATTAAACTAAATGCTATAATTGTTACAAGCATTGTTAAAACATGTATTAAACTAGTTTACCATTACCAATCTTACAATTGGCTGTTGTCCAATATCTTGGTTTGGGATCTGCCAGCCATCCTGAAAATTGGCATCCATGCCTTGTATTATTTTCACCTTCAGATGCAAACCAGCTTTCCGACGATACAGTATTGTCTTATTTTACCATTATATTTATTTATTATGTCTCACGTTCATTTATTAAATCTGTGTTAGCGGCAATTATCTTGATTATAGTAATTATTGAAGACAGCTGATGCTGTGTGTGTGTACTGAAACCTAATCTGTCTATTGTGTGACGTTGAACAAAGGAGGGCTCGTGCCGATGCGGAATTCGTCATCAGGGTGTCCCGACTCCCGGTGCACTGCCGGGTGCTATTTTGGGCTAAGCTCGGCCGTTCGCCTCTGCTCTGGAGCGAAGAAAGCTTTAGTTAGCGGCGCTGCTGCCTTGCGCTCGTGTCGCAGGCGCCGGTCTATCCAGCAGCAGTGAAGTGCGTTGACACCTAACAGTAGAGTGATTCATTTGTCGACATTCGATTTTCGCTAGTGTTATTAGTGTCTGTGCGCACAATCCGTATGCGTTGTCTGTCAGGAGGTCGTACACCTTGACAGCGGTACGTTGTTCTTATTGAGAACACTTGTATGACCATTTTAGGAGTAGGTCTTGACTCAGTTACGTATACATTTACCCAGTTTTGCCGGAGAAGTACATTTTGTAACATTTTTTAAATGTCTTCTCGTACCAAACTCGAAATCAGAATAACCATCTATTACGAAGACCATGTAGTTGTAATATATATATAGCGGTATGTAATTATTATAATGAGCATAACCGATTACTGAACACTATTTAATTAAATAAATACAAACTATCGTTTTATGTATTTTTGTATTTTTATTTTAACAAGATTCTAAATAAGGATAAGCCAAACAAATTTACGAACGATTATGTACAAAGAGCATAGTGCGTAATACCTAGATGGTAATATAATTAAGTGTTTTTTAATAGAATAATATATATGTAGGTAGGTATCTACTCTACTCAGTAACTAGGTAAAATATTTTTGTATGATTAATAAAAAAGTCTTTTTCAATGTTGGCACGGAACGATACTTAACTGCCTAAAAAGAAATTTAACTGACACAATTAGCTGCATTGATGCAAAATAAATTATGAAGAAATTACTCACGCATTTCAATTGCCTGCCGCCTGCATATTACTGTTCCTTGCTTCCGGTTGTGTAAGCAACAGAGCTAGAAAAAGAACACCTAATACTTGGACGTAGTATATTATGTACTCTGAGCTAATACCGTCTTATATTTAAATAAAGATATGATGACAGAGATCCGAATAACAACATATTATTGTGGATATGTTGACCGCGGCGCAGCTCCTAGCCATAATAATTAAAATGGGTGGAATTCTGAAAAGTCGCGAAACAAGTATATTTTAGTAAATGTCACATGCACAATAGATCCCAAGGGTCGACATTTGACTATTTACTTGTCTACAATCAAAGGGGTCGACGTCCATCTGGGGCGGTAAATGCCTCACTTAAGTATTATAAATACATATAAAGTTCATCCCTCGATCCCATCCCCTTAGGATGTGCGTTGATAGCCAGCTCTTGTATTTATAAGAACCTCATTAAGTAACTTATTAGTTACTTATTGAGAAGGTATATAAATCTTCTAACTTTTGACATAACAAAATAAATACTTAGAGCTCAAGGTTTTACACCGTATCTGGCTGACATAGACTTCCATCGGCCTCATTCTAACACGGATAAATCTATATTTGGCTGGTTCACTGCTAAGGACAAAAATTTAAAGCAATCCCACTTGTTTTTTTAATTTTAAACTTTAATGGTTCTAACATAACACTCAAGTGATTTGAAATTGTAATGAACTGGCATGCTTGACCGCTTCTTACAACAGACAGGAAGCTATATTAGTTCTGTGTTGATTTAATTTTAACTTACGCATTTTAGTGTTCCACATAAAGTTTTAAGTTTCTGCGTAACGTATTGTATTTTATTTGCGTGAAATTAGTTTCATTTAGTGATTTCGTACAACAGAATCGACAGATATAGATTCTGTTTATCTCGAAACGTATATGATAAGAATATTACGATACGTCAAATAACAAACATTATTATTTATTTTATATTATTCATATTACGTCGTTATAATGCAAATGCATTTAGGATTTACTAATTTAATGTACAAAGAAGTATGTTCGTAGATCATTACTCATTAGATTATTACTTTATGTACATGCTATTATTATAAGTAGGTACCTATTGTAACACGTGGTGCTACGGCAGTAATAATAATGGAACTACAGCTTTATATTCCTAAACCTTTCATAAGTATTTCCCTCTCCAATCTAGGTATACGCTGATTGATTACTCATAATCCCACACTCACTTTATTATTTAATGTGGATGAGGTTGAGGCATATACATGTCTCTAAAATATACTCAAGCTAGGAAGGGAAAGATTCTGTCCATGATTGAATCGGTAATGGGAATCTCGAGTCCAGTTGAACAATTAACCTAAACGACCACAAACCTAAAAGACCACAAGACAAGATTGAAAGTTCTAAAATAGTTGTTAGTAGTTTATTGCAAAGTCGGTCGGCCACGCTCAACTGACTGTTACATCGGCCCTGAAGTAGCGATGTTACTTTATGATGCGTTCGTTACACGCCTTATTTGGTGCACCAATAGCTGTACTTGAAGCGTGCGTGAAAGAATTAAACTTATACACTATAACTTATTATTATAACACAACAAGACAAGACTCATCGCTATAAAACGTGGATCGACTTTTCAATACAGTACTGGTAAGTCTAGTAACCAGTTCCAATAAAATAATAAACCGAAGAAAATAATAAAAATTCAAATGGATCGCCGGAAAATCGGAGTTGATATTTCCAATTGTGAAAATTATAATAAATTAGATGGTTAAACGATGAGAAGTAGATTAAAGCATACATTGGTGTTTAATTTGAACATTTGTGAATTATGTTTTCCTTGGAGCTGAGTATGGTTTTGTGCCCGTATATGAAATTATCAATGCAGAGTCGACAACAAAGCATGGTGCAAGGTTGAGCTTCATTAATGATTGACACGAAATTGGAAGAAGTAAACTTGTCAAGAAGTCTATATGAACAAGGGTAAAATACAACGGTAAATAAACAACGCATTACGCATTATCATTCGATAATTGCACCGTTATTATTCTGATCATAGATTGGATGCATATCGAGCGATGTTGGGTGGGAAGGATGCATTGTAATATCGAGGTTCTTGACCCACATGCAGGAGACATTTTATTTTTATACATATTTTATTAAAGTTCGTACGATGCGTTTGGAAATTCAATTTCTATTTCTTAACCCTCCTTCCTTACAAGGGTTACATCTTTTCGCCTGTCCAACGTCTTAAAAAAGTTTCGCTTAGTAATTGATAAACATTACCACCATCGCTTTCTCAGTTCCATAGTGCCAAATGCCAAAAATGAAAATTTTACAATAACAATTCAATTAGCTAGGACTGACAGCTGTATTGGTTACACGATTTGTATATTTTTGTGGTGGTAAAGCTTTTCCAAAACTCTAAAACATGAACGAACAAAAATATAACGTAACGTAACCCATAAAATGAAGATTAGCGAGCCAACAAAAGATACCTAAGTAAGAAGGTAGATACTTCGCTCGATGCAGCAAGCATTGCGAAACACGAACACGCTTTTGCGGTACAGAATTTATTTACTAAACGGCTACCACTAAGAAATTAGGACAGATAGATGAAATTTTCTACTTATTTCGGGATTTGATTTTAGGTTGTGAAATTGAAACGCATGCGTGCTCGCTCGTTTTGCCTGACGATGATCTAGTTTTACTTACGTTTAGTGTGTTCCGCTTCGTATATGGCGCAGTTACAGTCATCAATTCATGTATATCTGTGTTTTTATAAAGCCGTAGCTATTTCGTTATTATTATGAGTCCGTTAAATTCAACTGCATGGCAATTGGCAATGGCCTTTCCATGCCTCTCTTCCTTTGTATCATGCAATTCAAAAGTTTTCATTCATTTCTAAGCTACGCCATTTAAGCATATCTCGTGACGGGAAATCATGTATGTGTATTTTTTGTGTATCAATAATTTATATATTATTTTATAGTTATAATGATAGTTGCTTTTGAAACATTCGATTACATCACAGGCTTATTAAAATTCGATCCAAAGTAGCAAATACGCTCAAACAATGCTCTCTTTGTATCACTTTGAACACAACATCAATGTTTGTTGTTGCATACTGGACTTAGCATATATGTATCGATAACATCAGTCGTGCATCTACTTTGCAGTTGTCTTGTTTATTTTTAAGTCGTCTAGTTAAAGGAGATCTGTCATCTCGAGCCTGTACAGGTTTGATTGAGGGATCGGGGTGGGTCAGTTTAGATCGGTGCAGTTTTAACTCCTTGCTGTTATCCAATTATCGTACATACATCATTCGCTGAATCCACTCTTGCATTGCTTGCATCCGTTGTTATCCAATCACATTGATACGTTGTAACAAAGAAATAGGATGGTTGATTTTTTAATGAATGTATTTTGTATTTAAAATATTCCAAACGAGATGTCCAAGAAATATCTAGCCACCCTGAATCCTAGTCCATGGTTTTTTTTATGTTTCGGAAACTATTAGTGAATTCCGTTACATTTCTACTCGTATGAATGGTTGTTGATTTTTTTTTACACTTGGCAATGTTTGCAAATCGCCTACATAAAATACCACACAGCTGCTACTGTAACACTGTGTGAACCCATTGACTAATACTTCAGCAGCGTAGTGTTACTGGTGGAATTCGAATTGAATTAATACGGATTGTTATGAAAAAATAGAGGACCCAATCATTGCAATTAACTTCAAGGGCATGCTGTGAATTGTTGGTAACTTTTCTACCTTAATCTTTTGTGCAAATGACCTTAGTCTAAAACTCATTTGTTCAGTTGCAAGGTAACTTATCGCACGCCAGTAACGTTGACCTGACGCTGAGCTTTATTAACTCAATATCAGCGTTAGAAGCGAGCGTACATTTGCATAAAGTGATTTTTATTCGCTGTGCGTGAACAGACACTAATAACACAAATTCACTAATAGAAATGCGTCGGTAGAGCACCAAATGTCGTGGTTATCGTATCCATGGAAGCAGAGAGCGCGCGCGGTTACCGTGACGACAGTCCTCGTCTGCCGCGGCTGAGCCTCGGCGTGTCCAGTGTCCGGTCCATTGTCAACAAGCTCGAGACGGAGTACACACGTGTCATCTCCACCGCTGCTCTTAAACCCAGCCGCGAACTCGTCAAATACGACCCGAAAATCGACGAAGGCTACCACGATTACTATGACTTCTCTCTCGATCACTCGAGAGAACAAGTCTGGCGTAGGTTTGTGGTGAACTTGGCAGTGGCCCTGAGCAGATGCATCCCTAGTGTTACATTTGGGAATTTTGGTGTTTTGGCTGTCACCACCGGACTTGTCGCGCCGAAGATGATCTCTTACTTGGTCCTATATCCATTTTGCAGATTGGTATTCGGGACGCTCTATCCGGCGTATGCCTCCTATAAAGCAGTACGGACGAAGAACTTGAAAGAATACGTAAGTTTTAATCTTTTAACCTTCTTTTAACATAGATTTATTCACGAAAATTACAGTAAATATTGAAAATATTGTACCTACACTAAATGGTGTAGTAAAATTCAAACTACAATGGCCTTGTTACGGATGCATGCTCACGTTGTTTGAAACGCTTCGGTTCCCTTTGTGTCCTTTACCTTGTTCCCAACATACTATAAGTAATTAGTATGTGGGACGGTGCCAGTATTGCATACCTAAGTATATGTTTAATTGTTTATGCTCTACATACAATACTTAGAAATAATGATAATCGACGAAAATAAACAAGTCTAACAAATACATCTGCTGATTAAATTAGGAATTACCTATATGTTTAAATATAAATTTCTATATGATACTCACAAATTTAAAATATTATAATTGGAGAATTATGTGCTTGAAAATAAAAACAGAATTATTTTAAAAGTTAGGATAAAAATAGTTTCGTGCTCAATTGATCTTTCCTGTTTAGTCAGTACGCTAACAGAATTTCGCATCAATGTATGTTGTGTGAATTTTTCTCTTGTAAAACTTCTCAAGCTTACGGCTCTCCTCCTTTAGTGGTCAGCGTAGCCTTTAGATGCCTTCAATACAGAGATAAGATAACACTTGCGCGTTGTGCACTTTGTTGAGAGTAATCACAATGAAATGGGACAAACAGGTCTCCTTACTGTCAGCACAGAGAAGAGCTCTACTCACTGCAGGTGCAGACTACATTTGCGAAGTGTAATTTGACTGCGATTTTCTATAAGATGCAGGTATTCGGGAAATCCAATGCTGATTTATGACATAGTGTTTATTTTAAATTTCAGGTAAAATGGATGATGTACTGGATAGTTTTCGCTCTGTTCACATGCACAGAGACCTTCACGGACATGTTCCTGTCGTGGTTCCCGTTCTACTACGAGGTGAAGATAGTGCTCGTGCTGTGGCTCCTCTCGCCCGCCACCAAGGGCTCTTCCATCCTATACAGGAAGTTTGTGCACCCGGCGCTGTGCAGGCGGGAACAGGTAAATTTAATGGACAATCTTACAAAAAACATTCAAAACCAAAATCAAAAAACATTTATTCTGTTTAGGCCCTAAAAAGGCACTTATGAAGGTCTAAATTACCACCGGTTCGGAAAAAAAGCCACCTGAGAAGAACTATTATTATCGGTAGTGTCTTCAGACAAAAACAAAACAATAATTTGCCGATGGTGGCGTGTTCCCCGTATCGTCCGTGTGTCTGCTAAGGACATGCTTGTTTGTTCTGTGGTGGGTGAGGGATACAGTATTGGCAGCATTGAATATAAGATTAAGATTATGTACTGTGGCAACTTTGTAAAACTGACGGTAAGACAGCGAAACTGCTGCGTCGCCAAATAAATTTATAGAATGAAAAATATTTTAATTTCCTCCTTCCTGCTACACCACAAAGGCCCAATTGAGCGTCGGAGCATAAACACATAAAACACAACATAGTATTTAAATATTCCTCTATCAGTCTCTGTTAGGTACGCACTACCCATGCCCACAATAAATAATTAGAGGCTCTGCCTAGTTGCCAGCTGGCATAGGTACATACACACGTATTAGTGCATTTTTGTGATGAATATAAATTATTACATATCTGCCGAATTAATTATTGGTGTTTTTTAACATTACAGGAAATAGATGAGTACATAGCGAAAGCCAAAGACCAGGGTTACCACACTGTGCTCAACTTGGGCACTAAAGGAGTTAACTATGCCACTACTGTTATCATGCAGACTGCTATCAAGGTAAGAGCTTTGCTGCGCACCATTACTCTGGCATGCTTAGTTAATATTATCACACCCAACAACTGCTATAACCAAAAAGGTCCAACATGACGCTCAGTTGGTACGTCACATACGTCACAGTCTAGCTAGGTGATTGACCGATTGAAAAAAAAGACAATATTTGTACTATCCAAAACCAGTTTCGGTGTACCTAGAAATGTCTTCTGTCAGTTCAGCGCTGTGACTGAGACGTCCTGACGTACCTGGACAGTTGTTTAAATAATATTTTTTGATAGTTTTTTATAATACAAGGGTTTTGGTGAGCTTTGACCCTTTATTAACAAAAAATCACATTAAACATGTATAACTCTATGTTTTTATTGCCACTTAGTTTTTGATACATACAAGCAAATAGAGGAGCAATGGTGTGGCATGTTTGATTACAGTTTGTAATGTCAATAACACGTTACAGTTAGCCAAATGTCACTTGCACGCAGTGTTATTTTTTGTGCACAGCCTAAGAAAATCGTTAGACTCAAAAGTTCCATTATGTATCTTCATCATCTAACTGTTGTACTGTCATCAGGCATGCCCACAGCCACCATTTAATATCTCAAACCTCACAGGTCTTATGAAACACCAGCTTTATTTAATTTTGTCATTTTTTTTACTTTATTAACACGCTTTTTTTAATTTGTCCCCCTCCAACCTGTTCATTTCCGAAAATCCTTTCCGTTGGTGATTCACGCAGAACTTCAATCTGCCGAGTCCCGAGCAGGGTAAAGAAGTGCGCTCTAGACACGCCATTACGGGGCGCGACCTGACCGACGGGTACCAAGACGTCTACGAGGATCTTGAATACCAGCGCGCTGAAGAGAACACCCTCCCGGGCATTGTAGATATAGTAGAACTGGACGGCGGTGATCGCGAGGTCGACGACCCCGACTATGAGCCGGAAAAGAGCTCTGCGCGCAGTCGGGGAAATGTCGTCCGAAAACGTAAAGTCACCAAAGAAAAGAGACCCCGCAGCTCGTCTAGAGGACGCAAAACAAGGAGCCAGAGCGCAATAATAAAAGACGAAATACTGGTCGACTAAAACGAAACTGTGATCTTTATAACGATTTAGGCAAAGACTAGGATATCTGTTGTAATATAAAATGTCTAGTGTAATATACTTTCACGTCTTAAAAGTTTTAACTGCTAACTAATATGACGCAATATGAGCGGTTGTAATAAAATATTTATAGGTTTGGTTTAGTTTAATAATATAATGGTTCGATCTCGATGAATTTACTCAATATAGGTTCTGACCTGTTTATTTCATTTTATTAAATCTTTTTATTTCATTAGTTAGGTTAACATAATATTGCGTCGTAATGGTAATTGAAGTATCCACAGGACGCTTCAACGAAAGTATTCACATATCGTTACTACGATATAGGATGGCTATGGAATAAAAAAGATCGATAATACGTAGTTATATATTTTCTCTTTCGTAAATTCTATCTCGTATTTTGAATTAGAAATTAGCCCATGCTCTTATTTCGTATGTGCCTACATATGATTTTTCTCTTTCTCTCTAGAGTAGAATTTCGTCTATCTTCTATATTGTTACGAACTACGATGTACATAATATATAAATTACTAGATAGCCGTCCACGAATGTTTGCCATTATTATTTTCAATGCTTTAATTCGTATTTGTTGTTCCTAATATAAAATTGCGCACAATCTCAATCGATTTTGTTTATTTTTTACGAACGCATGACGAGTATAATCAAAGAATTAGGTAATTATCTAGATGTAAAGTGCGCCTGCAACAGGAGTGCGAGGCGTGTGCTCTGTGTTTTTAGATTTAGTAACGTGTGACTGACTCCTAGTATAATTTTGTCATAACTAAATAAATACAGTGATTTCTACGCGAACTTGTTTGTTTTCTATATCATCTTTAGTTGAAATCAATGTGCTTTAGAAAATCGCATGTGCTTTGCCTCTCAAAGCTTATGTAACAGAATGAAAGGCAGGCTGGAAAACCTAGGTAAGTTAACATATTTCATTTACTATGTCACTTTAATTACATTTTAAATGTATTATCTGTATCGGTATCAAAACTATTGAATAAATATGAAAAATAACATAGGTATATTGATGCTTTTATAATTGTAAATCTTATATTGCTAATAATACGTACAGAATATAGTAAAATTGTTATAAATACAAATGGAATCTGAAATATTATGGAGTAATTAAAAACAATAGCAGGCAAAATTTATTATGTTCAAGATCTATATTGCTTAAAAAGTTATTACAATTAATAAAATGTCCCTATCGGGTTCCAAATGATGTTTGTCCCTCAAAAGCTTTGCTTAGAAGTATTATGGTTTTAAATTAACGTTATTCCAGTTGAATTAATAGCGATCACAAGTACTTACGCTTCAATAACACGTCGTTAACTTGTATTATCAAGCGTTTTGGTATCGCAAATCGCCGGTAACCGGTAATCGTTGTTAAATTTAACTGGAACATGGTACAAATACATATACTATCCTTTTATGCATACGACATGACTGTACTGTCATTTGAAAATGAACGGTATATCGATGATGAATGAGTTACATTTACCAGGGTGGTGGTGGACTGGTGCAACAGCTGCGCAAGAGTTACAGTCTGTCGGACCTGACTGAGTGCGAGCCGCGAGAGGAACGCGGCGGTGACGAGGCCGACGACGTGCTCTCCGAACCTCTGGCTATCAGACGTACGGCTAAGACGTAAGTTTTGGTTCGAATAAGTGTTCCAAAATTCCAATTTTCTTCCATAATTGGCAATCCAGATAACGAAAACAAACTCGGGCGATACATTTAGCTAAATATATAATCCAAAATGTTAATAACGTCATTCGATATTTAGGATCAAAGATTGTTTTCTGAACTCGACAAAAGTGAAATGTTGGCATTACAATTTTCCTTTAAATCTTATCCGGCTCAAACCAGACAACTGATCTTCTTCCGACAAAGTCGCTAAATTGGCAACACTGTTCCCCAGCTTCCTATAATGCATTTTCGTCCCTTTTCACGAAATTCAATAAAAAATGTGTTTTTCTTGTTGGCAGTGGATACAACACCCGGCGAAGTGCATCCGAGTCGAACAGCCGATCGCCGATGTACTTCCCCGAAGTGGATGTGGACGTGAGGGGCGCTCGCTCCAGGACTGACGAACCTGATTTCAGGTACATCGACCCTTCAAGTTAAAAAATGGCATAGTAGTCGCATGTGATGTGTAGCATCTGACAGCTGATGGCCAATTGTACCAATGCGCGCGGTCTTAAGTCAAGTTAAATGCCGCCCTTCCCCGGCTTCCTGTAACATTCTTTCCTCCCTTTTCATGATATCACTCCCACAGATTGCAGGAGAGCGAGAGGAAAGTTGTTACACATCTAAAACGCCCACGCGTATGTCAATTATTAGTCTGAGGGTCATTAAGATAAAACGCCTTTTTCAAAATGCATAACATTTTCTAAATATCACTCTTTTAGACGTAAACCGGTAACAAGCAGACAGAGAGACGTAGTCCAGTTCCTTATTTTGCAGTATGAGTGTGATTTTTAGATTCTATAGAGGCTTGATAAGAATCTCTAATGAACAGAGGCGATCGCTTTGAGAAAAGCGTGGAGTTGTATCATAAACCTTACTTCGAAAGACCATCATTACTGCTATGGAATATTATTATTTATTTGAGTATTTTACCTTTACAGTCATATAAAGTCAACCGAGGACATAAGTTCAGGGTACTCGAGCGCAGACAACTCGGCTTCACTCACCCGGACAGCTTCACTGGGCGCCCGCGCTCGCGCCCGGGCCTCGAAGACCACAATCACTCCGATCAAGAGACCGCAAGCTGCCGAGGTCTGGTAACATTTTTACACGATTATATTATCAACCAGTAAGACTTAGTTCAAGTTTCAATACTATCTGTAATCTGTGGTTATGGACCCAAACGCTAAAGAGACAACGGTTGTTTGTCGATTTGAAAACGCACTTTTTGTTACCAAAAATAACTTTAACAGTTTAATAGGTACCTAATAGGTAATTTCTTTCAAAAAAATCAAAACAATCTTCATTGCTACAAGTTTATTTTATTACAGTGAATATTTTTAAAGATATAAAAGTCATCATCCATGTTTCATAGAGATTTGGTCCAAATCTGAACGGGCCGGCCAACGCTATTTTTTTGTATATCCTGTTAGAGCTTGCCCGTCCGAACATAATATATTGCTATGGCACCAAAGCTGTAGGACCTCTGTCTTCGATTTTATTTCAAACTAATCAAAACAAATGAAATGTACTGTAATGTCCAACTTTGGTGCCATAGTAATAAATACTCAGACTGACAAGCTCTAACAGAATATACAAAAAAACGTTGTCCGGCTTTCAGATTTGGACCAAATCAATACAGCTGCAAAAATAATTTTAGATTTTGTGATGGTACCTGAACTAAGTCTTATTGGTGCAACGCCGCTTCATCTTGACCAATATTAGAAACAAACTGGAATATTTAAGATTAATTTACAAATACCTATAAAATCTAAATTTTACCAAGTTTAATAATATGTTATATACTAGTAAAGGTTAAAGCACATCGCACATGTTAATACTCTGATCAGAATGTAACAGTTCAAGAATACTTACTTATAATAGTTATTATTTGGATAGTAATTGAATGTTTTATTCTTACTTATTCTATAGTAAAAGTATCACAAACATAGTACTGCATTTAGGTATGCCACAATAAGTGAAATAATAATTATAAGAAATAATGGTGATGTTATAGCAAGTTTTCAAAGCGTGCATTGCTTTTAACCGATATTAAAACCTAAATTGCATTGCGCCTTTGAAGATGACACTATTGTAAAATTAGGTATGCCAGGGTAGGAATGGTGCTGGATTCTAATCACTATTGTTACCACAAATAATGAAAGATTTAAAAAGTTGAAGGGGTATATCATTTCCTAAATGAATTCTGATAATAGTAAGAGTAATAACGGAATATAAAAATATTATATGTGTTTCGAAAGAATAGCATTTATCAGTATTATGTAAAAGAAAAGAAAGATATAAGAAATGTGTATATTAAAATAAAATTGACTTTGATATTCACCTTAGAAAAGTCCACTGAAATCAAGTACACACGTACTTTTATTTTTATTGCAATAAAGCATTTAGTTTATTAGTTTTAGAAATGAAAATTGTTTGCATGTCCACTGAACTGCACCGGTGTACTGTACTGTAGACAGACACATTTTATCCTCTACTTAAAAGTCTGTCCATGCATTTATTAGCTGATATTTTGTTTGGGTTTTCTTATTTTGATGTAGACTTAAGTACATTTTTATTTAAAGGAAAGTGAAGTGATCATCGAGGAGCTCGTCGACGACGATACTTTTGAATATGCAAATTTGCCTCCTCTAGTAACACTCCCGCCCCCTTTGTTTCTGTCTCACACTGACCCCCCGTTTTTATACCAATATGTAGGCGATCAAGTTAAAATTATCCAAGTACTAGGGAATCATCCTCTACGATCGAGTCCTAATTTACAAACTAATAATTCAGATAACCGGGACCAAAAAGAAATCTCGTCTAATGAAGCTTCATTGAAAAGAGATGCCACTGATAAAGAAAATAGCACAGATGTTTCAGGACATGTACCAATGGATAATACGGATAATGATACAAACTTTATTGACATTCCTAGCAAAGTTATTCAGAACGTAATTACAGAAGATAAGTCTGATAATTTACATAATGTAAATAAATTACCTGGATGTGAACATTTCAAAGATACAACTAACACTGAGAAAATTACGGGTACCGTAGAACATGCTTTTATTGATATCAAAGAAAACGTGAATGTGTCTAAAGATGATAATAATATAGAAACAGCTAGTATTGATACTTCTAACAATAATAATGATAATGACTCTTTTGAAAGTGCTGATGAAGCCTCATTTGGAACACCAGACAATTTCCGTAAAGGCAAAAGGAAGTCATCAAAAGGTAAATACGGCAAATTAAGAGCACCGCCACCGCCTCAACGTGAAAATGTTTCTAAAAATAAAGTAGATATTGAAGA
Source organism: Falcaria lacertinaria (assembly GCA_951449985.1). Taxonomy (NCBI): domain Eukaryota; kingdom Metazoa; phylum Arthropoda; class Insecta; order Lepidoptera; family Drepanidae; genus Falcaria; species Falcaria lacertinaria. The sequence continues at coordinate 7,055,894 of OX602118.1, read as the reverse complement.
CTCAAACAATACGGAAATTGGCACTTCCCAAGAGAACCTTCTCGATATTATGAAAAAGAATTCTCATACTAACTTCAATCAATCTGCGCAATTTAGGGGCTCTCAGATAGTTAATCCTATTTCAGGAATTAAAAGACGTCATAAGTCTAAATCCCCAGGTAGGACACCAAAAAGCAATAGTTCTAGCATCGGCAAATTATTACAGCTTCCAAGCAAATTAGTTTTTTGGCACAAACCTGAAGAGAAACCAAAGTCGGATACCATTTCGATATCATCCGATGATCTGAGTAGAAGGTCATCAACTGTTGAGAACATATTTGATGAGTTTCAAAGCTGTACTGATTTGAATGTTCTTGAATCGAAAAATGCTGTTAATGTTAATGACGGCCCTAGTGTTACAAAAGATGCAGATGAAAATATATCTCAAGATATTTTGAATAAAAGTGACGCTCTACAGAAACTTATCGATGCAAAGCTAGAAAGTCACCCGGAATATAAAACTGTATCCCTGCATGAGGAAATACCAACAACATCGAAAAGTACTGATGTTTAGATATTCTCCCAATCCTATGTTGATCCAAAGTACCAACAGGAACTAAATAGTACAGTATGTTTATTTTATTTTCTGTGTGATGTATGAAGAAGCATGTATTGTCCGGCCCGCATATTCAATAACAAACTAAACAAGTTTACGTGTTAGAGTGAATTAAGTTAATATAGATAACTCGAATAATTTACCTAAAACTTATTAGGTACTTCTCCTTTTTCATATGTATAAAATATTTATTATTTTTTCATATTCTATCACTATAACAGCTTTATATTATGTGTATTGGTTTATTGTTTGTGATCATGTAAGTTTTATTTGTATTTTATTTATTCTTTTACGTTTTCTACTAACATTATTTAGTTTTAGCATATCCAAAAAAACTAAAGGAAATTGAACAGCAGATATGGTGGTAGCATTAATAATTAAATTATATTCATATACATAATATTATTCTATGGTTTAGACCCGGTACCCACTTACTAATTAAGAGCTTAGTGTGACTGTCAATTGTTATCTCACTCTTATGATTCTTATATATGAAAGCGATAGATTACGTCATACTTATTAGTTTAGAAATCAAAACAGTGCCACCATCATACCTAGTAATGCTTGTGCTTTTTTGAGTTAGTTATCAATTTATTCGTTTTATTTTCAGGCAATGCTGTCGGCCTCTGCTACCATACCTCGCGCAAAAAAATCCAATAAAAGGAAAACCCAATAGACAAATAAACCAAAAATAACTACTTTCCAAATACTGGGCTTTGTATTACTGTATTTTGCTCTATAAATGTTAAAAAGCTTACATACATAGGTATATAACATTCAATAAATAATCTATTGAACTGTTAGTTTGCCTGATATTTCAGAGCTTAGTCATTTAGTTCTTCCCTACTTTTACAAGGTATTATAGCAAGAATATATACATATTTCTTGTTCTGCTTACGTTTAACAAGTAGGTACCTACTCCTGCACTTATTGCATACTTGGTTACTTTATAGCGTCCTAGTAAGACGGAGACATGTCTACAAACAGTCGTTTTAAATTCTCTATTAGACTTACCTTTAATATAAATATAATATAGTTGATGTTAAATTTGTAGCATCAAATGAAACCTACTCAATCCGTGTCTCCTTATTGCTATCCGTCTTAATTAGCATGAAATGCACACTTTTTTTAGATTAATTTATAAGAACTAAATTCGTAATAATTATCGTCGTCAATCGTCAATAAATGCAAATAATTGTTATTGCGAATTTGTTAGATTTGTGACCATTCTCTATTTAAATTCCTGTTAATTTTTTTTTTTTTTTATACCACTAAGGTGGCACACAAGCATACGGCCCACCTGATGGTAAGCAGTCACCGTAGCCTATAGCCGCTAGCAATACCAGGGGTATCACTAACGGGGTGCCAACCATGTTGTTGATGAGGAGTCACTGTGCTAGCAGCATTACTACTAGTCCAGCGTTTCCTCGTGGAGCACTGGCAACCTTACTCACCGCAGAAACACAACACTACATCAAGTAGTGTTATTTCACTGCGGTCTTCTGTAAGGCGGAGGTACAGTCCCCAGTCGGGCGGCACCAATTTTAATGGGATAACCCACGCGAAATCCCAAATCGCCCTACCTCTCTTAATCTTCATTGCTAGCCCTATGTTCTTTAATCTGGACTGCCGCATGAATTTTAATAATGCAAATCCCAATAAATATGCAGTAACTAAAAATACAAATGTATATCCAATGAGTTAGATAAAAATTAATCTATAGAGTGCGGCCCGCTGTCCCGATGTTAATTAATCTATAAAGTGCGGCCCGCTGTCCCGATGTTAATTAATCTATAAAGTGCGGCCCGCTGTCCCGATGTTAATTAATCTATAAAGTGCGGCCCGCTGTCCCGATGTTAATTAATCTATAAAGTGCGGCCCGCTGTCCCGATGTTAATTAATCTATAAAGTGCGGCCCGCTGTCCCGATGTTAATTTAACATGTTTGGCAATCGTTTCAGGTTTCAGAAGCCTGACTACTGGTAGAACGTAGGTTCCTAAAATATTTTGCGTGATAATCTAGTATTCAACCCGATCCGGGACAAAGGCTGGGGCAATAATAAACTATTTATGTTAAAATATTAGGTCAAGCTTTGATTATAAGAGGTCAAGTTTATAATTTTGCCAAAATTTGCCAAATGAGAAACGAAGACAACTCAACAATTAGTAAAAGCATTATTTTCAATTATGTAGTCATATTTATTAGTATTAGTTTTACAATGAAACTAGTCGATAGTTACTTGGATTAATTATTTAAATTACTAGCTTCAATGAAGCTTTTATATCGATATTGTGTAAGATGATGTGATGTGTAAGTTCGGATTCATTGAATGAATATCATTGTTATGTCAGAAAAAAACTTCAGCTGTTACCATTGGGATACACAGTATAAGTAATGTTGGCGTAGTTTGTATTATCATGTGATACATATATAGATACTGTGTTACAAATTTAATGTTATCTGATTCATGATTGGAACACATAATACTGAAAATGGAGATAAAATATTGGAAGGCTATTAACAAACTGGTTCCTCATAGTATAATTGTATTATGTTAAGATCCTTCATATTTTATCATTATTACATGTATCTTCATTTCGCAACTAAATGTTCGAGATGTAATTTTGATGTGTGCAGTATTACGTAAAAATAAGCTGTTGTAATAATTGCAGTATGATTAATTACAACGTATACAGATTCCTCTCTCTCTAGAGATAAGTAGAATGTGTTTGTTTTGGGTATTTTATTATTTTTTTCCCTTAGCCATGCATGCCAGATTATGACAACACTTGTGTAATAATCCTATCATGTTAGTTACCAGAGTTACTTTTGTTTATATGACAATGTTATTATTAGTTAACAGGTCACAATATTATGCATAATTTGTATTGTATTGGACTTGAAATAAATTGATATCATAAAATATTTATTATTTGCTAAAAACAATGTTTTACATGAACTTATGACATGCCTTCACTTCTTAACTTCAATGTATCAAATATAAATTTACCATGGTCACTCTTGTAAACATTCTCCAATAGTTGGTTTTCTAATAAATTCAATGAGTCTGTATCCCAGAATTTTATCCAGTACAGCAATGAGAAAAGCTTATAATAAATACATTTGTCATTATTACAATCTGATATTATTATTTTTGGCAAATTCTCAATTATCTTTAGCAGCTTTTGTTTTACCACAAAGTTAAAAGTTAGATTATTGCAAACAGCAAATTTATGAAGTATATCAATAGTTTGTGTCGTCACAGACTCTTCCAATAGTATATCTGGTAAGTGTTTCAGCCACATATCATGAGCATCACTACTGTGGAAATGACCCAGGTTATTATTCAAAGCTATTTTACACAAGAGGCTAAATATCTTCTGCTTAAAGGAACTGGACAGCTCCTTATTAAAATATGCCCAAATAATTTTCCTGAACAGTGGATCCATCACTGTTATGGTCTTGGTCCAACTGTTGACTTCATCTGAGAATATTCTGTTCAATATTTTAATAACAATGTCATTGATACTATCCTGTGAATTTTGATTAAAGGTTTTCTCAACGTAATTCAAAACTGAACTTATTTCCCTGTTTTGATTCTTTATATTAACATGAGGATTAAGGGCAACAAACAAATAACATATTTCTAAATTCTGAGTAACTAACTTTGAATCAGTGATAGTGTTCTCAAATGGTGAGTCCACTGACTTCTTCTGCTTAGACCTTACATGACAAACATATGGGAAAGATTTAACATAATGTTGGACATAAGAATGGCGAAACTTTTGACAAAATAACTCTTCAATATCAGAACCTGGGTTGGTTTTGTTCAAATACTGAACAAGCTCCCAAATCAAGGAAATCACATGTAGAATGTGTTTCAGTAATGTAGCTGCATCTTCACTGATAACAGTTTCAATGTTCTTATCAGCTCCCATATTAGAGCACACTTCAAGCCAGGTTTCAAATAACAATGGCATTAGAGTATTTACATATTCTTTGAATTTTTCAACTTCATCTAAAGGAGCTTCATGTGTCTTCTTTGATGAAAAACATGAAAGGTGACACACAGATGTGTAAATTGGATTGTACAGATTATGATAATTTAGTTTTGTTGCATCAAAGCTATGAGTTGTATTAAGCACCAATTGGTTTGAACAATTGATGTTGTTGTATTCAGTAAACTTGTGCAAGTAGTCTTGTAGGCGATGTAGAACCTTCTCTCTCCATTTTGCACTAGTAGTTTGGCTTCCCAAGTTAACTGTTAGTGTTCTTCCAGGCTTTGAATCAACTCTTAATTTTGATATCATGTCCAAAAAGTTTGGAATGATTTTGTGAAAATCTTGAGCAACCTTCTTTGGTGTGCAAAGCAAAAGTGTATCTAGGAACAATAAAGAATCCTCTTGTATTCTACCATCTATGTGGGTCATTGCACTTCTTAGGTATGTGCACATAACATCAAAGAATGGATCAATTTTCTCCAAAGCTACATTTGACAGTATTAAACTTAAAACCTTCAAAGATTCAATTCGCACCTGTAAAAAGAATAATATGCATATCAAATTTAAAATGTATGTTATTATGTAATATGGATGGAGCTATTTGCATAAAACTTACTACTTTCTCAATATTTAACACTAAAGGTGTAACTCCATGTATAAGTTGTCCAAGATTTTGTTCTAATATTCCTGGATGTCCAGTAATCAGTTCTTTTATACCGCTAAGGGCGTCGGTCCTAGAGTTTGTGTTGAAATGATTCAAACGCGATAAAAGTTCCTTCACGTTCAGTTTTCTGTTAGATAATGCTTCAGAAGTTCCATGTTTTTTCAATTGTTCTTTTAACACAATTTTTTTCACTTTGAAATTAGTTTTAGTAACATTTGTACCTTTTGGAAGGTCTTTTTTTGATTTTAACTTTGTTTTAGATTTTTCTGATTTCAGGAACTTTTGATACTTAGTCGCACCTGTCTTAGGCATTGTAAAATATTGTGAATAAATATGTAATTTAATAAGAAACAGTAAAGTAAACTTCCTTTCCTGCTTTCATAACCTAAAAACTCATGTGTTGTGGTGATTTAAGGAGCGTAGCGCACAACATAGATAATAAAAAAGCGCACAGTGTACATAGGCATAACTACTAGCGGCTGTATTCTCTTGATTTTGGGTGCGTTCTACTAAGCGTTCACAACGCCTAAAATGCTGTTTTGGCCGTCTTGTTCTTCTTCCTAAATATGGCAATCAATCCTCTTTAGGGACTATTTTTGCCAGTGTCGAGTGTTAGAGAATATTCAAGTTCCAAAATTATGTTTGTTGCACTAAATAATAATAATGACGCTTTGACACTATCACACAGCGCCATCTGGCCCCAAACTAAGCAGAGCTTGTAATGGGAGCCAGTAGCTGATAGAAAGCTTATATACTATTTTTTTGTAAATACATAATAGATACCAAACGCCCAGACGCTAGGCAAACGTATTTATCACATAAATTTTTGCCCGGCGGGAATCGAACCCGCGACACCTAGCGTAGCAGTCAGGCATACTAACCACTAGACCAGCGGTCTCGTCAAAAAATACAATGTTTAGTGTCATGCATTCTAATGCTTATTGGAGTTTCTGGAGACAATCCACGGCAATAGCAGATCGTAACATGCCCTTATGTCAGAGGTAATTTTTTGACCACAATTATAAATCACTTATACCAAAAAGTCATAATATAGCATTATTTGGAATGTTCCTATAAGTCGGTCCCTAAATGAAACTTTACTGCATATAAGGACACCAAAAATACACATTAAAGATCACTATAATACAATCTACGAGAGAATGGATAAACTCTAAACCGCTCCGCCTGACTCTCACCAATAGTCCATAAAGAGAATTGATTGCCATAGTTTGGAAGAAGAAGACTACTGACTGACAGTGACATGCAGCATGACAGTACCTAATATGTTTGTCATGTCGTTAGGTAGGTTACTCACGTGTTGCGTAGCGGTTGTATTCTTTTGGGTGTTGAGTTGAGTTGCGACTTGCGAAGGTATTTATTTTTATTGTGGTGTAGGTAAAAATGAAGATTAAAAAGCAGCACCGCAAAAAGAAATTTCTTCATAAGCTAAACCGTAAGCGTATGCATATTAAGCTACGTAGCACCGGTGAAGTGCAATGGTTAGTACGGCTACAAGTACCTAGCTTCTGGATCTTAAAATCATTATTTTGATGTTATTGTACCTCATTGTTCGTGTTCCCATTTGTTGCAGTAAAGTTTTAAAAGAAGCATGGGATATCAAAAAGTCTTCATTGAGGAATTTAAAGGAGATGGGCTTGGCAAATGATCCAAACAAAACGATAAAAATTCCAAACTTCAAACAGATACAGTTGAAAAGGGCAAAGCAGATGGTCAATGGAGAAGTTTCAGGTGAAGAAGAGGAAGATCTACCTCAACCTAAGAAGGAAATAGTGGAGAAATTAGAAAAAGAAGCAAGAGCGCCTCGTGAAAGGAGATTTATGTAAGTGATTTATTTACCTCTAGATACTTCTAAATCAAATTTTTGACAATACAATCTGTGAATTTGCTACTATAATTTATGAATAGAAATACTGAAATAATAATAATTGCTTGGACATTATCAAACAGTGCCATCAGTGCTCAAACTCAGTATGGATACTATTTAACTGAGAGAATACATAAATAAATTTCTTTGTAAATACACAATTGCATAACATACAATGCACTACTATCAGGGCAAACACAAATGTATATCACTAAAATGTTTGCCTGGTGGGGATCAAACTTGGGATACATAGCTTAGTAGCTGGTATATTAACTACTAGACTACACCCACAGCATTATCATAAAATAAAAATTCAATAGACATCAAATGTGTATGAAAATATTGATGAATGTAAAAGAAGCAAAAGAGGTGTGAAGTACAGAGTGGAATGGTACTCAATACTCTGAGTACCTCTTGCGGGACTTAAAGATATTGGGATGTATTAAATCATATTAGATAATTTTATTTGTAACATTCTGTAAATATTTCAGGTTGCCCAAGGGTCAAGTAGAATTCATAACATACTTATTAGATAAATATGGCCATGACTACAAAGCCATGGCAAAGGATAAAAAAAATTATTATCAAGAAACATGGAAACAGTTACGTGCTAAAATAAAGACATTTATGGGTATCCCAAAACAATATGGAGAGTATTTACGGGCAAAAGGATTATTAGATAAGGAAGATGATGAAGAAGAACTTAAGGAGCAAGCAAAAGCAATGATGATGGATGATGATTAGAATTTATAGATATGTAAGCTAGGTTATAAGTATTATAAAGATTAAATACTAATCATATGTGTCCACAGTGTTGGCACAGGTAGGCTATAAACTTTATATATTTTCAAACTCATAGTGGAACATTTTGTAATAAACCCTAATAAGATGACAGATTATATTTCTTTTTGTTTAAGGTAGAGATTTATTTTTTTGTCAGTCTGATTTATATAATACATTGTGTACATATATTTCTATGTAACATTTATCTAAACCAAATAGTTAGCATAAAGGTATATTACAGTATAAATCAATACTTTATTGTGCTTTGCACTCATTTGGAATATCTGGACATGCCCTTTTTCGTTCTTCATGTAATTTATCTTCAATTTCAATAAGTTTTTGAGGTTTCTTGTACTGAAAAACAATTAAATTCTAAATAAATGATCTACTCTGAGATTAAATATATTCATTATCTATTACATTCATTTGTTTGTCTACTGAATATTTAAAAAAAAACAAAGATTCTTACTGTAATGCTCAAGGTATTCACAAGTCGTTTGTATACCAAGTTTTCTTCTTCACATGGCAAGTTATACTTCATGAGTTCAGGAATTAAGAATTTTCTGAATATTCTTTTTTTTGCGTCACGCACAATTATCCACTTTTTATTAGTATTCAATTTAACAGAAAAAGTTTGAAGAGGCAGATTACTAATTGTCCATTGTAGAGTTGTTTTTGTTTTAGATGTTTTTACATAAGGCTGTAAATATATAAATATGACATCTAATGGATCAAATTAATAATCAGATGAGGTTGTTAATAAAAATGCATTTTAACCTACCATTTTTGAGGCCACCATGGTCAAGATCAGAGGTTAAGATTTATACAAGTAGGTATAAGTTGAAACTAGAAAGCTTCGATTATTAAATGAATAAATGAACCAATCGTACACGTAGGTAGGTAGTTGACAAGGAAAACAAGTATTTGGTAGATGCGTTCGATTTCGGTTCACAATGACTAATCCCATACCTAAGCAGTTACCGTACATTCAGTATTCGGTATAAATAAACTTCGGTTCGATATTTCATTCATACCACATATATATGTTTTGTTGGGTCCAAATTATGTATTGTAATAAAAAAACAATAAAAAACGAATAAAATAGAAAGTAATAGGATAGCGGGATATTATTTATTAATATTTTTTAAGCCTTTGGTTAAAAGTCCTTTGGACACAATCGTTCATCAATAATTGTCGCATAATTTGTACGACACCAAAAATACACATTAAAGATCACTATAACACAATTTACGAGGCACTGGAAAAAATCTCAACCGCTCCGCCTGATTCCCGCCAAAAACTCCCTCCTAACCTAACTAGTTAACTACGGCAATCAATTTTCTTCATGGACTGTTTTTGTCGGTGTCGACTGTCGAATCAAGTTCCTCGATATTCTCGTGTCGCATTAAAATGCCTATAAATAGTGTGTAGCAGATCACAACATACCTTTAGGCCCGAGGTCACCTATTAACACAAAATGACACCGAATATACACACTAAAGATCACTAGAACACAATTTACCAGAGACTAACCATAGATCATACACTAATACTAGACACTAACCACCTTGATTCCCACCAAAACTCCTCTTCTTTTACATTAGGTACTTTTTTTATTTTGATAACTTATTGCTGATATTTATGACATGGATAGAGGTATTTTAAGCCGTTGTTTTTTTTGTATTTAGATGAAGATAATGTGGTATAGGTCGCGGCACGAAACTCTAGCGCTGACCGTTATTGCGCAGAAGTAAAAAATAAGGTGTCTTGGCGGGGTACAGGGGTGAAGGGCGAGCGTGCGTTGCGCCGATTGGCTCTCCAGTCGTACTCCGTCCCCCGTGCCGATACGACGCTCCGCGCACTTCCAGTGTACAGTCGCGTTCTGAATTGTTTTGTTGTCATCGTTAATTTTTGTTGTTGTTTTTTGTTAAGTTTGTTTTGTTGATTTGTTTGTTGTGTTTGTTAGTTTATTCACTGTTTGATTAAGTTTGAACAGTTTTTAAACAGTGAAAATGCCGAGGCCGAGAAGGAATACTGTTTTGAAAAGACAGGCACGGAAAATGGTGTTTGACGTGCATTGTTTTCTGAAAAGGGAATCGAATGATTTCATTAATTCCCTGAAACAAATTCAAAGTGAAATTGGCGAAGCTGCGAGTATTTTACTCGATTCTGACCGCAGCACTGTAGATATAAGTGAAATAAAACAAACTGCAGAAGTTATTCAGGCGGGAAATATAAAATTAAATAGTATAATTAGTGACTTACAGAAAATTCAGAAAAGGACAGCTGAATCTACAAAGACGTCCATAGCAACGGTAAGGAAAATCTCCACTGAAGCCAATAATTCCGACTTATTATCAGTATTTAGAACACCAGGCAAAAAACGCTCCAGATCAAAACCGGTCACAGATATTGATAACTTTGATCAAGGATTAATAAAGAGGTGCATACATAACTTTCATAGGACAAATAATGAACTTCCCACCGTCGGAAAGTTGAGAAAGAAGCTAGAGGAAGATATAAATTTCAAAGGCTCAGAACGAAGTCTTCGACGAATAATTAAGAGTTTAGGGTTTCGGTGGAAAAATACTGAAAACAATCGAAAAGTACTGATTGAAAGTTCAAATATACGTTTACTACGTATCGAATACTTACGCAAAATAAAACAATATCGCCAAGAGGGAAGGCCCATCGTATATACAGATGAATCTTACGTAGATTCATCGCACTCTGCTCCAAAAGCCTGGACCGATGGTACTACAAAAGGTCTCAAAAAACCTATCTCCAAAGGACAGCGGGTGGTCATTGTCCACGCAGGATCAGAGGCTGGGTTCATACCGAACGCACTGTTAACTTTTAAAGCTGGTGCGAAATCAGGCGACTACCACGACAATATGAACTACGACAACTACGAAAAATGGCTGAGGACACAGTTATTGCCGAACTTACCGCCTAATTCTGTCGTGGTAGTCGACAACGCATCATACCATAATAAACAATGGGACCTTGCACCCACTTCTAATTCCAAAAAAGCTGACATGCAGGGTTGGCTTACTGAAAAGGGCATACAATATGAGGAAACTCTACTAAAACCTCAACTATACAATTTAATACGGGCTAACAAAGATAGATTTAAAACATTTTCAATTGACAGGATACTAGCAGAGCAAGGACATCAAGTGCTAAGACTGCCACCATACCACCCAGATCTAAATCCAATCGAAATGGCATGGTCTGACATAAAGCAATATGTAGGCAGTAAAAATGTGAAGTGGAGTGTTGCTAAATGTATAGAACTAATTCAAGAAAAAGTTTTGCTGATGGGTGCTTGGGATTGGGGAAAGTTATGCCAAAAGGTAAAGGACATAGAAGAGCAATATGTCAAGAGTGACCATGTCGTGGATTTGGTTACAGAAGAATTCATCATTCGCGTTGATGGTGACAGTTCAGAGGATAGCCTTGGTGAGTCTGATGACGATGACGCTGTTAGTGCCGACGACCGAAGCAGCCCTGAGCCGGGGCCCTCAGTAAGCAAAAGGCCCTGTTGGGATACTATTGAAGGTGTAAGACCATTGTCTGATTCGGACTAGATATCGGAAAGGAGAATGCGGTGTCTGATGTCCACACCCTGCCGAACTCGCAGGTTTCTTCTATCCTGAGAAGAAACTTCAGTAGGTTCTTATGTAATTCGGACTTAATATAATTTTTTTTATTATTTGGTATTTAATATAAAAATTTACAAATCCGATAGTGTATTTATTTTTCTACTCCCCATAAACTTGTTAAAAATTATATTGTAGGTAACATGAAGTAATATTTGCGTGCGTGACAGTACCCATACGCAGTTAAGTTCCACATTTTGTTCACCGCTAGACTTACTATTTGACTTTACATTAAAACATTATTTTGCTGTTTTTAACTAAGCAATTAAATTACTAATTTGTATTGCGTGCGCGATGGTACCCATGCGCAGCTATCCCCTCCACGTTTCGCTCAGCGCTAGAGTTTCGTGCCGCGACCTGTAAGCAAGGTTTTAAGTATGAATGAGATGGCTACAGGGGTCGAGGTAGACCTAAGAAAAGATGGATGCCCAAAAGGAAGTGAATACAGAGATGACGGCTGATAGAGAAATACATGTTGCGCCGACGCCAAATAATGTGGGATAAGGGCAGGAGAATGATGTTTTTAATAGTTTAAAATATGATTTCAGAGTAGCAATGTACAACATACAAACATTTGCATCAGCGGCATCCAACGATTGGTAACCTACACTATAATAACTGCTATTAACACTTCCATCCAAAAACTATGGTTACCACCACTTACCATCAGGCAGGCCATTTATTGTATGGCCATGTAATGATGTCTATGTTGTCTATGAATTGGAAGGAATCGGTCTCTTATTCTTAAATCATGTTTATTTTTACTTTGTGACAAACTAAGACAAAATAATTTAGAGGATGAATTTATTGTGCTTTGCAGTCATTAGGAATATCTTTAATCGGCTTCACTGTCTTCAGTTCTTCATACCATTGTTTTTCCATATCAACAAGCTGCTGGGGTTTCTTGTACTGAAACATTAGTTAAGACTAATTTAGTTATATGATGGTAAAAATTCCATGTGCCACTTGCTGACTCATCACAAAATCTCAGATTATTGAAAGCCTATAAACTTGAGGTTTCTAACACACAACAACAACAACAAGAGTAGGACACCTCTAAAATATAGTTTTTTTCCTTAAAGTTACCCCTATAGGGATTACATTTAAATAATATTCAGAGGTGTAATGGTATATACAAAGGTATACATGTATATATATCTATCTAGGTATTATAACAAGATTATTCAGTTAAAGTTGTGGAGTTAGTATCTAACTAATGTTCCATTCTGACCGTTATAATCAATGTATGAAATTGGTGGGTAGACTGAATGTTTGCCTGTTCCAAAGGCAAGTTAAGCCTTAGTAGTTCAGGTACTTGGAGTCTTTTGAAGTACTTCTTATTGGTTGTCCGCACTACTATACATTTCTCCTCATTATTAGCACTTATTGAGTAGGTTTCTATGGGATATGGCAAATTTCTGATCCTCCATTCTAGGTTCACTCTTGTATTACGTCTTGTTACAGCTGGCTGTAAATAATTTAAGAATTAATGTATATCAAATATTAGATGTCCAAAAAAGTGAAAACTGATAAGAAATATAAGTTAAGATTCAGATAAAATCAGAAGACATATATTTAAAATTTGTTAAATAGCCTGTATAAATTACGAATGCACCAGATTTTCGAAATAGCACTATTGTGTATTGTAGTACTACCCAAAATAAAATGTATCCCTGAGCGCTGGTAAAGTGTTCACACAGCGCTGTATTGATTTAATTGAAATTTGTAACAACTTGCCTGATCCTTAGATTCTTTGATGTCAGCTGAATCAACGTTAGGCACAGCATCAGGCATGGGGTCTCCCACCTCCACATCCCACTTCCCCTCTCCACCAAGCTTTCCTTTCACTTTCCATGCTCTTCGTATCAGAACTTGGGTGTCCACATTGTATTCCTCAACCATCTCCCTGTCATCTTCGAATTTGTAATGAATCTTTTTCAGCTTATCTTCTTTAAGGCACGACTTTTCCGCATTTTGCAAGGAACGGTACCAGATTGTATTTTTATACATTGTTATGTTACTTTCACCTGGACTTGCTCTTATTACTTTACAGTTAAATGAGTCGTCAATATTTTCAGACGCTTCGATCAAACACGTTTTTCTTTTCATAGTTTCTATGGCAACAAAAACTGTGATTAGAATGGACTATGGAGCTTTATATTGAAACTCTTTAGATTACCGGATGGATATTTAACGCCGGGCACCGCGTGGCTGCACTGGCTGCAGTGTATAGCATGATGTTGGTATGTTAAGGGTGTAGTATAGTAAAGATTATAGATTTCTGATAATCACTTTGTAAAACTGTAATACGTACAAAAACCAAATTGTCTAAATTACCTAAATGGGGTTATGTTATTGTTATTTAGGTTTTCTATTTTCAGTTCATTCATTTGACATGAAACCATGTCTTTTGATTAGGTCATAGAGTACATGATATTATGACCACTACGTTTGATTAGGATGTTTTTTATTACATTTTTATCACTTTTTTTTTATCACGTTATAGAAAGGCATAGAGAAAAATTATACATTCTTTTATAGACACTCGACACTTGCAAGAGTTTTTGGCGGGAATCAGGCGGAGCGGTTGAGATTTTTTCCAGTGTGTCGTAAATTGTGTTATAGTGATCTTTAATGTGTATTTTTGGTGTCGATATGTGCAGTAAAGTTTCATTTAGTGACTGATTTATAGGAGCATTGGAAATAATGCCATAATACGACTTTTGGGTTAAGTGATTTATCATTTTGGTCAATAGGTTACCTCTAATCTAAAGGCGTGTTACGATCTGCTACTGCCGTGGGTTGTCTCCAGAAACTCCATTGGGCGTTAGAATGCATGACACTAGGCATTTTAATGCGGCAAACACGAGAAATTTTGCAACATGAAAATTCTCTAACACTCGACACTGGCAAAAATAGTCCCTGAAGGGATTGATTGCCATACTTAGGAAGAAGAAGAAGAAGAAGAAGACTTCTGTTTGTTTGTCATGTAATGTCATTTCGATTGAAACAAATATACATGTGAGGTTATAAGTTTGGTAGGTAAATAAATAACGTAAGAGGTAAATGAAGTATTAAGGGTGCAATTCATTACTATTATCTTATTTAGATTTTCAATTGCAGCCATAATATTAATCAACTTGATATCATCGTCATGCCTCAAATACCAGACAGGTATGTGTGGATTTTTAATCTTATTTATCAGCTGTAAATAATTATTAGCTTAAGACCAACGAAATTAAGTTCGGAGTTGTTTATTTTCAGGTGGATACCATACAAAGCATGTGGTAATGTTATTGAAGGCACCAGGTTCATATGCTTTAAAGTGCCATTGAGAAAAGTGAGTAGTTTTTCTTCCATGCCATATGTTTTGACTGCTCCAATCATGTGTGAAATCAAAATTGACGTCACCTATCCTTTCGAGTACAATTTAGACATTATTACTAATCAAAATGTGGGTACCCATTTTTATTTGCTTGGATTATCAAATAATGGCTAATGTATCCTAATGATTGCTAAGACAGAATAACTGCTGTTGTTAATGTTAGGTATTTCATAAAGTGAGAATGTAAAAAAAAAAGGAAAATGTTAAATAGAATCATTATTCCACCTTCTCCCACTGTAATACTCACATCATAACTCATGCCATACATTTTTAGTACCAAACAGTACATAATCATAGTACTATGGTATAGTAATAATGTAAATATTGTGTGTCTGGGACACTATAACACTTGACTGAACATAATTATTATATCATACATGATTCTTGCCAATAGTGCCAATGTCAACTGGCTTGGCTTAACCATGTCTATGATAATATAATTATGTTTAATTCATAATTACAATAATATGTAAGTTATGTGTATTATAGAAATACCTTAGGCTTAGTGGTGCTTAATGAAATCAATTATTGATGTTTGCGGAGACTCGCAAGCTGTTGCTTACCTTGATTAAAGAACTCAATTGGCCATCCAGTGAGGTAATTCTAGCAGCTATTTTGGCACCATAACTGCACATAGTGATTTAAATTTATGTTTTTTTTTTAGGGTTCCATACCCAAAGGCTACTAAACCAATGGAACCCTAATACTAAGACTTCTCTTGTCCGTCTGTCCATCCTCCTGTCAGTGGGCTGCATCTCATGATTCGTAACAGGTAGACAGTTGCAATTTCTCTCGGGGCAGCGCCATCTGTGCATTATAACACGAAACAATTTAGAAAACTAAAATCCGTTTTTATTTTGTACCAATTTCCTTCTGTAGAGCATAGATGGCACTACAAGTTAAATTATCAGCTCAGAGTAGATAATATACTACGTTTATCAGTTTCTTGATCTTCGTTTGAATTTGTGGCATCATACACCATACGTCAAACAAGCCTTTCTTAATACACGCTTTTGTTGTTAATATGAAACATTAGATAATATACTAATGAAACTGATGTTTCACTCATCAAGCCCTTTCATTTTACTTTACGGTACCATATCATAGGAGTTCATGTGGATATTATAAGTCGTCATTCTCCGGCGACCGCCGCAAATATTAATTACAACACTGGTTTTTTTTTTACTCCCTGTAATAAGTGGAATACTAAATAAAGTTAAAATTATGCAATTGATACTTACGTCTCGTTACTGGTGATAAGTTGCTAATGTTAGTAAAGTGTCTGTAAATTATAATTAATTTTATTTCCTCCAGTAAGTAGAAGCTTTAGAAAAAGTAATTTGGGCTGGTGGTAACTTGTTCCTAAAACACCAATATATAACGAACATCGTTTACATACTCAATCAATGCAAGCATGCAAGTATGTTATGTGATATGATAAGTGAGAGAACGCAGAAGTGTTTCCCTTTAAAATGGTAGCATTTGCACCTGCATTAGCAGAGCTTAGCCGACAATGAAACTCATTATTGGTTCACAAGCTAGACGCACAATGCCTGTTTGTATAACTGTCCGTCTGCCTGGGCGTTCACTTGACCGCATCACAGTTAGATGGCAAACATAAGTCTCTCTTCGATCTGTGTTAATTTGTTCTGCATAGCGCTTGCATCGCGGCGATATCACAAGTGTATTTGGTTTGCCACTCCGCTTCAAGATAACGCGATAATCAATTGGAGGCGGATTTTATTATGACACCAAAGACATCACAAAGTAGCGCTGAAACGAATGTTTGATTCAAAGTTTTTATCACAGACTTTAAGGTATTCAAAGTTTTATCTTGACCCTAATTGTGTGGCTTATGTACAGGCGTCCATATTTGTGGCAACTGTGGGTTTGTTAACTCGACACATTATTGTTTCAGTAAATAAAGTTTGTGTTCACAGCGCCTTAATCGAGGTAGTTGAGCAATTGACCGAAAGGTAAAACTTCTCGTTATTTCTCTTAGTATGAGTCTTTTCCATTTTCTGGTTTATCGGTATGTAGGTCGTGAGGGGTTCACTTGCTTTCTGTCCGTCAGTCAATGGTCTCCTTCACAATACGCTTAACGCGTAATTCCGAAAGAATTGCGAACTACCAGACTCGGCGAATATGCCGGTCAGTCTGGTGCGAGGATAGCGAGCGTGCCATTAGATTTCCCTGGTCTCTTACTAAGGTTCTTCCAGAAATTAATTGAAGGTTTTTAAAAAAAATCTTAACAAGAGACACCCCCCATTTTATGTATATCCTCATTCAATTTCAATATTATCAGTTAAGATACCTACTCCCTCACTCGGTTTGTTATCTCGTAGAGTAAGTAGACTAGGTTTCCATGATAGGGGTAACTATACTATACAATTACTGTGAGGCATGCGGGGTATGTCTTTTCATGTCATCCCTTATCTTGCCGAGAGTCAAATGCACGAATCTGACATTTTACAATTGAGATTCCCGTGGACATCTAGATGCCGAATCCTCGATTTCTATTAACAACGAATCTTTATCGATATATGGTGTTCCTGCAATTAGAAATCCGTATCAATGCTTATTTTTTAAATAACTTTTGTATACAAAACAAAATTGAATACAATTATTCGTAGAGCTGACCTTAATCCTTTACACGTCTAACCCTTATTCTTATTTGCTGAACCGCGTGTCAAAATATTTATCCGCCATAAAAGAAACGGTCGTGGCATCGAAAGGACTAATCCCGTATTTGAAAAGCAGCGGGTGCCTACAGATCATATGAATAGTTGAATCTTTTTATCTTCACATCAGATTTTTTTTTTTAAAATAGCCCTTTGTACGGTTTCCGTGGCGCTTTGATTCCGTTTCTTTATTCAACGGTATCTGGTCATAAATTTTGATACTTTTGTTGTCTTTGAATTTATAAAGGATATTACCTTAATGGCAATCGGTAGGTGTAATTTGATATTATTACGGATATACTATGCTACTATTTCTTTGGTATGATTCATGATGTGCCTTCAAAATGTGAGCTCTTTCAACAAAATTACAGTGTCCTAACATCGGCATTTAAAAAGATTCGCCTTTTCTACGTGCGACGACTTTTTATCGGTCTTTGTGTAATTATGACGAATGCTGACAGTTACAAAGGCGTTTGCTACACCCATCCAGGTGGCAGATTATAATGGTTTTTGTGCCTTGACCAGTTCCCATAGTGGGCTAATTGATTCAAATCTTTGTATTCGTCCATTCCTTTCTTTTTTAATGTGTCGAAATAATATGTGTGACACATCTTAAGTTACTCGAGTGGTGGGTCTACAATATGCAGTATTTTATATGCAATGTTTTGACTTTCATCGTCCAGCTAAGCAATGTATTGAACAGATGCCAGACGAGCAAACAGCCGTACATTTCAACATCTCAACAATATTAATATTTTCTTTTCGCAATATTTACGATATCACCCCTGGTACTTGCCAAACCACAATTGTTCCAATGATATGATATGAGTTGTTCTGTCATTGTGCTCATAAACCAAGATAACTTATAAAGTTTTTAAGCGAAAGATGTTTCTTGTTAAACTTTTCTTGTTCTGTTAAAAGTAAAGCTGACAAATGGCAATGTATGCGGTTCATTATCTTATTTATTTACGCAGACAGATTATGTTTCTGAATGGCTACTTGGTCTTGTTTCATTTTATAAATAAAGCTTGAGTTTCAGTATTAGAACAGAAATAATATCCGACCGATCGATGTAATTAAGCCGGCGCGATTACATTGAATTTCTACGACTAGGTGTGAATGTGCAATACGTTAAACAATTTAATGCGATTGATGCATATCTTGCGGCGTTAATAGATCTAATACGATATTGGTATGTGGCTGTTATGGCTTAGAAACAAAATCGGTGTTAATATCTATTCGTCTCCGGTTTAATGTGTAATGTGTGGTCCTCTAAACGTGTGAAAGCATAAACTGGATGTGGTCCCTATAAAGTTATATGAAACAGAAGAAGCACTTAGAATTATATTTTGTAGGGGTTTGTCTTCAACGCTCATTATTATGACAGAGATCCATAATAAGGCAATGACTATTACGAAGTATCTGTTACGAGATTTAAATATTTTTTTATCCTTTTTTAACAACATGGCGTTCTTTGTTTGATTCCTGTTATGTTTTTAACTTTTATTTCTGACTAGAGCAGTTGCCAATGCTTTTCAATTTAAATTTCATTTATGTAGTTACAGTGTTCCATGGAATAGTGTTAGATTCTACAGGCACCAGGACGAATAAAAAAGTAATAAAGCGATGACAGGCTTGGGAACACAGGGTAGGAATGTAGGTCGATATCGGTTGGGCGTTTTATTGAGCCGACAACAGCGAAAGCACCACAGCGTTGCACTTATCGTTTATCGTCATGTAATGATATAACATTACATGCTCGTAAAAATACAAACTAGAAACTAGTCCAAACTCGCATTAGGGGGACGTATCGAATTACTTCTCTGGTCGTGTTAAATATTCATCAAGGTGTAATGTATAAGTCTTATACTGAGTAAAGTTGTTTTCTTTTAAATTAAGTAAAATCATCAGACGTTAAGGAAACCAACGCAATGCGAATAAATTTTTCACTGACCTTTAAGTTAATTTAATAGGGTCTACAAACTGTACCTTTTGATGATGTTCCCCGCTCTTACGATCGTTTTATCAGAATATACTTTATTATTATTAGTTTTTTTCAAAAATTATATAATCGTATTCATATGTTTAAAAACTTTACAGTTAATCGGTGGCTATCGTATTCACAAATTATCTTCATGATAAACAATGTGTATACTATATGCGTTATAACAACCACCTAACGTTAGATTGGACAAAACTAGAGATTTTGTATTTCGAGTGTTTGTTTCAGGCATAATTTTCATCCCTGAAGTTCTAAGTTTTAAATTTACCTAAATTCAATATGTTATTAGTGAATTCAGTCTTTCTTATTTCTTTTCCATAGTAGGAAGAGGAACTCTTTATATTTGGGGTTATATTAGAGGAAATTTACGTGCCTGCTGACCGCAGGTGCCTGGATTGACGTAAATCATGAGCATCGCTCGGCGCGCGGGACAATAGAACTTTCTAACTCACTTTTATTATTTATTTAATAACAGTAGGTTTCGTGGCATTGATCTTTTGGACTGCACAATAGTTTGCTATTGTACAAAATTACACCTCAATTATACGTAGAAACTTGGAAAAAACCCATAGAATTGCCCTTTGTGTTTGCGCGAAGGGTGAGCAATAATTTATTCTGTGTCTGGCTTCCGTGTGGCGTCGAAGGGTGGCTCTCAGGTGGATTTGGACATATTACATAGCAATACGATAGAATTAAGTGACAGTTTAAAATGATATTAAAACGAGTTTCCTTAAAAAAACCACGTGATATTTGTATGTAGTTATATACAGTTGATAGTCGCATCAGCACTATTGGGGAGCGTCTAGATCGCGGCGCGTGGTAATTGGTGATTAGTATCGAAGTGCTAAAATCGAGTTTGCCGCGGAGTCGATTAGCATTGTATTGATTGCGTCGCCGATACCGGTGGGTAGTGTTAATGGCCGCCCATTTAGCGAGCTGTTTGATCTTAAAATACTCATTTGGGAACACTTTGTTTTTGTGATCTATGCATTTTTGGTTTGTTAATGGTTAAGCTAAACACAACCTCTATACAGTGTGTTACGCGTGCGGTTGTGCTAAATGTGTCGAGCTGTGTTGTCATCGTTTCATTTTTGTTGATTGTGTTAGGGTGTTTTTTCTCATGTAGCTTCATTACGGTGATGTCACCGACGGTTTCTGAACACGATAATCGTGATGGTTACGCCCGTCTGCTATTACCTTGCTAAAATATGAGCTCATTTATTTAGCCAGTTTAATTTTTTTCTGCGATTGTTAGTCACAGTTAAAGAGGATTGACATTAATCCGTCTGTGGGAAATTAATATACGATTATTAGGCCCGACGATTAATTAATGATTATTGTGAGGCGCCTTCCACCGAAAGGACCCCGACTGTGAGTCCGTGCGCCACCTCGGCTTCTGCTAATCAACGCCAGTTGATTGCCAATTTGCACCGTGATATATTGCCGATTGCTGCATTTAATTGTCGAGTCTAGTGTATGGGCCAAGTGTGTCCGTGACTACACGATGTAAACATTTACTATTTATTATTCTGCTGACTTCTATGGAACTCTATAAGTCCACGATGTCATGAGCATACTATTTTAATTCCCATAACACTTTATTTACCTATATTACATGTATTACATGAACGGGTAGTTTGTACTACTATCGTATTGTAATATAACTTTATTAAGGTTTACAATAAGAACAACAAACTCAGTCTACGATTTTCCTTGATTATAATTGACGCAACCTGGTTTGTTTTATAATATTTTGATGAAGAAGTCTGAGTGCCTAATGGAAGAGACATATTATATAAATTTCGTACACATTTACAAAGAGAGATATCGAAGGACCAATAATAGATGCGATGCGGCGTCGTCGTCGTCCGTTTGTTGTCGCCACTCGGACTGTTAGATTTGTTATAGATATATCCCCTTAATACGAACAAGTGTGTAGAATGCAAATGACAGCGGGTGGGTGGCTCGTTTTATGCGATCCTCAATCAGTGCCGGTCGTTGGGCGCACGCGTCGGCCACGAATTACTTTAGAAATTATTATTGGCACCATTTGTCGCAATATAAACTATACGGCCATCTCATCGTATTGTGCTACTGGACTTCTCTGGACCACAGAGAGCTTCAGAATTATCTTAAACGTCAGACAACATTACATATTATATTGGATTTGTTGGAAAGGAATTTTTCATTACGACTAGTATTTAATAATGACCATAAATTTGATAAATTATATACATGCTGAGCAATCATTTATATTAGGTATTTGGTAAGCTCATGATAACTGGTTTGTATTTATTTATAAAGAAAACATAATTTTAAAACTGAGAGTACTCGTTTAATTCTCTATTTGCTCGTAGATTATTGAATATTGTTTACGACGCCGCAAGCACCATAACACAAGCGCACCCGTCATCCCATAATGATTTCACCCGTATCAATTACGCAGATCGAGTGATAAGCCGGCGATAAATTGTCGTGGGCACACGATACCATCTCCTCCCGAATGGGGAAAGGGACCATATTGGAATTTTTGTTCATTGTCGATGATTTACTGAAGGTTTGTTAGGCCTGTGTCATTGATCAAATTTGAGAGTACTACATCTCCTTTTTTAAATGTGCATGAAGTTTTTTTTGATATTTTAAGATACTACAAATCGGTCATGTATCATGGGCAAAATAAACACATTACATAAAATGTTTTTATGGTTTGCACGACGAAATGCATTGCTGGATCGTCGATTTAGCTGTTAGACATATTCAAGTGATAACAGTCTTCTCTTCCATGAAGTAACATCCAGCAATAATTTTCTTGGTACTAAATTCTACAGTTTTTAGGGTCGGCAACGCGGGAATGATACCCCTGGTGTTGCAAGCGTCCATAGGCTACGGTAACCGTTTACCATCAGCCGGGCCGTGCGACCTTAGTGGTTTAAAAAAAGTTTTTATCTAGGCTGTAGGTATCCTTAATGCATGGGGTTTCGCTAGGGCAGGTTCGGTTCACAGACCTTGAGAAGAAAATTGTTGGGACCTACTATACGCTGCCTAAGTATTCCTAAGATAATATTTCATTAAGTTTGCTTTTGGTTAAGACACTTTTACTTATAAATATGACAATATACCATTGATTGTTAACAAAGCAGAGGAGGGCACGTGGTGTGGCGTCCAGTGAGCATCTGTTTATAAAGGCGCAAGACCACACAGTAAGCAGGCAATCACCTGACCATCGCTCACCCCGCTCCCACTCTGTAATCACGCCATCATTACCTCTAATGACGTGTTAACGTTGCTTTATGGGAATGCCAAACATGACGTTCACATTTCGGTCATTTACATTTGTTTGTCGACTATCTTTGTATTGTTTGCTTTCGTCTCTAGAACAGAGGGCGGTGTTTCCACTAGCCACCGGTGTGTTTAAGGCATTTTTTTAAGTGCAGCTCGATTTGGGGTATGTCTTGGTCTTGTACTGTCGCTTCTGGCTTTGTGGCTTCGAATTACCTGTTTATTCTTTTGACCTCTTGAATTTAAAGGATTCATCGAGCGCGTTGTTCATAATATTCTCGAAAGCTGTTATTTAATATTATTTAAAAAGTTCGAAAATACTGAACACAATGCTAAGCTATGTGGAACATTATACATAGTTGTTCTTTTGTATATTTTTATGTTTCCTTTATTATATTTACAAGTCGCCGCAATCAACGATACTCTATTGATAGTAATTTTATTAGGCTCATAAATAACCTTACCAAAGTGGGAAAGAAGGACAAAAAGAGGACCAACAAATACCGTTACTCGATTGACACAGGTGTATTAGCTGTGGCCTTTGGTCGCTGCGTTTCAAAGAAATGGGAACCTTAATGTAAGTATAGTATACCGTGCCTTGTTCGTTTATTTACATGGGATACCGTGCTCGTTAGTGTTTTACATTAAAACTCTCATTTTGACCATTTAACTAAAAAAGTCTATTTATATATTTTTTGCGATTTGAACTCATGCTTCGAGGTAGTAGATGTAGTAGTAGTAGATGCTCAAGTTGATATTGCGTTTGAGATTTGTTTGCGAAATTTTTATCCATCGCCTACCTTATAAGAGTCCCGTGATAATTTTGACGGCGATAAGAACATTAGCGTGTGCTTATTTCTCATTCACGTCTATTACTAAATATGCTTGCGGTAGTTAGTGTGTACAAAAATACCATTGGTTAAGAACACCCACGGGTTTGTACCATCCGGCTGGTGTTAATAATCCCCTGTTGATTTTGTCTCGCCACCAAATCTCTTTGACTGTTGACGATAGCAATAAACGTCTCTATTCAGTTTGTCATACGAGTTACTTCGACTCCTAAACTTAGTAGTGAGTCCGCAAGCCAAGCCTAATTCACACAGTGTATTTAGCTGAACTTTGTGAAACACAACAAAGATGTAATGATGACTGTGGTAATGCACTTTTTCGTGTACTTAATGACGATTGCCGCAAAGGTATATGTTAATCAAATTACCGATACAAACTTCCGTACTATTATTTAAAACAGGTTTATATTACCCATAAGCTTGCTCCGACATCACATCGCATTACAGTGAATGCGTGTAACTAAATAAAAAGCTTTTTATTCCGTCAATAATTCCTGGAACCAATAAGTTGTCTTGTACGGTTGTAAATGAAATTATTAAAACTAGACACAAAATAAATGGATTTCGTATGCACAAATCCATATTGAGCTGTCGGCGTGTTAAAGAGTGTAGTCACGTTCCTTATAAAGAATACATGAAAAAAAATCATAAAGGCGGCGACTGATAATAGTTAGTGGTCACGAAGGTGCCCTGCATTGTCCGAGGCGCCAGCAGTTGATGCTGCCCGCTGCGATACTGCGGCTCCTCCAACGTAAGATGATACACTAATTTACCTTCTACATTTTACGTGGCGAGCAAAACAGCGCGCAAGGATTTTGTTTCTGGGATCTTGTTGGCTGGTCACGTTTGCCACAGGACTTTGGATATCGCCGATTGAATTCACACCCGCAGTTCCCGTGTCCCCTCCTCGTTATAAATCAAACGCAGGTATGATTCCGTCTGGAGCAGTCGCGTGTGAATGCTTGCAGACCCTTGCAGGGGCAATTTGTGCAATGACGCTGCCTATTTTGAGGGTTTTGTAGTTATTGTTTATAAGGTTTTTTTAATAGCCGAAGAATTTGATAAGTATGGTTAGCTAAACCATGATTTTATGCAAAATCATAATTTGCACGCCTTGTTATCTTGATTTAACCCTAAGAATAACGTATTTCTGTATTTAATAAAAACATTTTACTAATAATAATAATTTTCGTCGCGTTATTGTGCTTAATGTACCTTGACCGATTTCCCAAAGTTTGTTTTCATAATCGTAGGAAGCACTAAAGTATTGGGTTGTTTTTATCGAAGCATACGGTGTATAAAACAACGGCCTTAGTAAAAACTCTATGCAGTTTTTTCAATCATGTGGATGTTTTTAGAACAGTTAATCCGTCTATATGTGCGTGCCGGTCTTGATATTTGTTTAACCTCGATTCTTTTGTGTATCAAATGTGTCACGTCGGTAATAGATCGTGGAAGTGTCTCGTCTTGACAATGAACTTGCCAGTCAGTTGGGCCTTCGCGTTCGAATAGAGGCGCGACTCTACTATAACTCAACCCTCCTCACACGTGACGGCACTATGCATTTGTTTGTCTGCAGCTGCGGTGCCGACAACATATTTATTGTGCTCATTAACCTTCAAGAACGCTATTTAATTGTCGGCCGTTTTTTATTCAGTTCACCTCTGACCCGTCCGCGACTTATTGCTCCCCGGTCTCGCTTTGAAAGCGAGAACCCGATGTTATTTATTATACCGCGCCGAGGATGCATGTCACTTATTCCATCTTTGTGGCGCTTGTCCTCTATATGATTTATGGCTTTATATGGACTTATTGCAGTCACACGAACTATTCTGTCATACGTATGTGAAATTAGGAACAGCTGGGATATAAAGATAGACTGAAATTGGAGTATAAATAGGTATATACTACAGTAAATATTATATTACAAGTAGCAGAAGTATTGAGCCAACTAGTTCACGTACGTATAAGTATAATATTAGATTAGAAGTGTAAACATAAACGTTTTTTGTGTAGTTATTGGGTCCTAAGTTACGATCTATTAACAGAAGTATTTAAAAAAATGTGTCACTATACAATCATGAAATCCGGGTTGATATAATCAAATGGAAATGGGATATTGACTGGGTAAAGTGGAAAATGTTTGTAGGCTTCGTAGCAACGACGATATTGTCAAATGGCCCTCTATTTCTCACGCAGTGTGAGTCAGTACTCGCGGGGGTCTAATATCTGAAGCTAATGATCAAAACATACGGTTCACAGGAATTTATGTAGGTACACAAATGTGTATTGAATAATCACTCTGTTGCATAAATTTAATTATTACATCATAAGAATTGGTATTATTAGTATTATTATTCTTAGTATTAAGGAGAGCTATCACATACCAGCAGACAATTGTGATGGATAGTGTGGTATCCACTTTACATCCTTCTACCAGGGATTCCTATCAGAATGAAAATGCTGTTACTATTGTTCCGGGCTTTCTATCAGAGCAAGTTATTCACTCCGGCTTTGACGTCTTCATACGCGCTATCGGCCAAGTAAATTGTGGTATCATGTTGGTACCGTCGTCGGTATGGAACCGTTTATTGATTGGTATCGTAGTTTGTCCGCTGTTCACTTTGAATAAAATTCGAATTATAATTAATCACGGTTGCGCCGCCGCGTGGGAGAGCGTCGTCGTACGAGCGACAATCTATCATATTTTGTGATAACGCCACTAGAATGCATCTCGTAAACGTATCGAGACACTCGCGCTGGTGGCTCAACTATGTGACAATGCCGCTTGCAACGGTATAATGCCATTTCATGTAGGACGACCTGTATTCTGAATGTTAACATGTAAATATGTCACGTGTAATAAAACAGGCTACGTAATCGACGATGAAACGTAGCATGGTGCTGTAAATGCGTGAGATCGAGCGTCAGACATGTGAAGAGTTCAATTCAATCCTTGTATGGAAGTCTGCCACATCGTCGCGGTGGTTCATAAAGTTGACGGTGCCGATGACAACAATAAAATCGAATCATAAAATTTTGATCGCACCTTTGAAAGTTCCTATGCAATCTCGCCGCTCAATTTTATTTCCAATACGAGCGTAAATAGGCGGGTAGATGTAAACGAGAGACGCCCTGGGGCTTCGGTGGAGGCTCCTGTCAATTGAATTTGTCTGCAAGCGCTGCGTGCATTAATAGCGCACTAAACTACGCTCTATACTATTATTGATATTTTCATAAAAGCATGTACCCATTGTACGGTGACTACGGTGCTCTATTCGTGTCTAGTTTTAGTACGATTTTCGTTGTGGTATTTGATATTTTACGCCGGTGTTGTTCTTTATGACAGTTGGTTCAGTAGTTTTATTGCCTTTATACGGTTTGATTTGATCATTTAATCTACGGCCTTCCGGTGTTTCGAAGCTAGTTAGTAACTCTCAGAATATTGATTGATGTTTTAAAACGTTTTGTAACGGTGGTCTGAAGGCTTGAGCATAACAACAATGTACATATTAGTCTGGTGTGCTACATTGGAGTTTATTTGTTTATCGCACTCGCTATCCCCTTTCATCGCACTCTTTCTGCGTCCGTTCCCACGTTCTTGTCGCTTAATCACGTCGGCTCTGCGCTCGCGCCTAATATCGCAATGTAATGTGTTTATTAAGCGTCGTTCCCTTTAATGGTGTACCATTTAGTGCACAATGTGCAGTGGTCCGTTTGGCATGTAAACCGTGCACGGATGAAACATATCTGCTTCAATAATGATCTCAATGTTCTTTAACCACGACATTGCTGATAATTTCTACCGTCTGTTTATTGCTCCTATTATCGACACTTAAATGCTTGTTATTAAGCTTTCAATTTCTCTAGAAGTAGTGGTTATTACGTATATTGCCAAAGATATGAACTTCACGATTACAGTTGTATTATTTACATAGTTGTAAATCAAAAAAGTAAAATGCATTTCCTTCGTAATCTATAAAAGTTGGTCTTAATTGCTTAATAAATTCCCTTGTTAATTAATACATATTTCCATAACTGGTCGATTATTCATAATCACTTCGAGTAAAAATATTATCGCTGGCCACTTATTTACAATTATCGTACTGTCAATGAAATATAGGTGCGTTTGACTCTGTTTGCTCGGTCATTATGTCAACATGAATACTTTAATCACCTAACATAACTTGTGGATCGAAAGTGTTTGATAAATCTACGCGTGTCATCATTACCGAATGTGATCTACGCCTCTCATTAGCTGCCTCTAAATAAGATATCATCCGGTGATTAAGTGCCAGCTTGCCGGTGATTATTTTATTGCATTCCGACGTTTATAAACAACCCATAGATTAATGTTTCCATTTTAAACGGTATTGTCGAGGTACGGTAACCTCAGCATTATGAACATTTAATCTCTAAACAGTTAAAATATCGTTAGCATGATGCCGCGAAGTAGCACGGTGTGTTTTAGCGATAACTATTATATTATTTCATGACAATTTTATGCGCGTCAATAAAGTTGTTCATTGAAAACAAATGATGGCATTGAGATATTCAATGAAAACCGTTGTTATTGGTTATTTAAATAAGTTTTTGGGGACGCATAATTGATAGTTTCATTTTGTTGTTTTCGTAAGTACGTCGTTAGTGTCACTGGTCGGTTCTGCGATGCAAATTAAGATGTTTGGTTGGAATTCACATTTGATTTATGACGTTATAAATCGGTAGTACGGATCGTGGCGCACTTCCTCCTTGTATATAATTCATGGGAGTTGCATTGTTCGTTTCTTTATTAGGTAACTTGTGTTCGGCGAATGTCACCAGTATACGCGATTTTGCTTCCATGTAATTTATTCATTACAGTTACGTAATTAATAGGTAGACCAAAATTCTTGGCCTACATCGTCATGATATAGATTTGTGTTATCATCAATTTATTGTTTTACTGGGCAATAGTTCTAAATGCCAGGTAAGTGCAATCTTAGTTAAACTAAAACTTAATTAATCAAATTATTAGAATCGGTATTTATTTACCACAGACACGTCACAAAATCTCAGGATATATATAACGCGTCGGTAAACAGATCAAAATGGTGTTATGTTTTACAAAAAAATCAGGAATTTTCAATGGATTTATTTATTTCCCTATAATATTTTCGATGTATTTTTTTTCTAAATTGACAAAGCTACGTCGGGTCAGGTAGTTCTACACAAATTATAATTTATCATCTGAACAAAGTTGGCTATTGTTCTGCGGATTTCTTGTACATAGTTCCCATAATATTTGATTTATAATTGTCCCTAAATAATATGATATTTTGATTTAATCGTTGCTACATAATTACTAAATATATTACGGCGTTATTTTAAAATAATGTTGTAAAAGTTATGATTTAAATATTCATGTTAAGTTTGGCAGCTAATTTTTACCTTTCGTGTTGATTGAACACTGTCGTCACATAATTAATTAATTAACGTATAAATAAATTGCCGTATAAATTTATAACTTGAGGTATTTTTATTTTATAACTCCATTTGAACGTGCATATTTTGTAAGTTAGGAAATAAGCTTAACTCACATTAATCAAAGATACTGACATAAATTACGTGGCAACTGATTTGTTATTGCTTATTAATTTAAATAAGGCTAATGACATATTGCTTGTTCTCCAACAGCAAAGATAGCTCTGATACTCCATGCTAGATATGCGCGTTCCTTTCATTAGGTATAAGTAGGTAGTGATATCCGAAATATTATTCGGGGTTTTATATCTCAAAGGTCATCGAGTGTTATATCTTTACCTGTGTTTAAGACGTCGTATCGTTGTAAATGTTATGTTATCTTTATGACTGTGTCCGGGGTCGCCGCTCTGAATACTCCAGGGGTCAAATATCGTATTAATCGTAACCGCGAAAGCCTCTCCCGTAGGTACTTATCTTTTAATTCAATTTACACGGGTACCAACCTTGTTGATCGGTTATTTATCGACGATAATTCATGGATTATCGGCTAACGATCTTAATTTCTTTATTATCTCGACGATGTTGTATTTGTTTATTGTCTTAATACGTATTTGTCGAGAGAGCAATTAGAGAATGAATATACTTTTGGTCATAGGCAGTTTTTTTCTAATTTTGATTCTAAGCAACTATGCTTGTTAAGCGTATTGAGTTTGAGAATGTATTTACTGGTGCGTAGTGCGAAAACAATTTTAATGAAGAGCCGGTGCAACAGGGGGCTGAGCAGTAATAGAGAGGAGTGCCGCCACGCCCCGCCGGTGATGTGCCGACGACAGCCTTCGCAACTCGCCTGCTGTTGATTTTAGCTGTGAACCTCTGTAATTTGAGCCATTAAATATACACTGGCAAACACTACTAATCATTTTCTCATACATATTTTAACCCCTTCTTTACACGCAACGAATATGCAAACGGGAAATTCCGAAATATGTGTTTTTTTCTTTTAAACTAGTAGGAACGATTGTTCCTTGGTGCGATAAGGGAAGCAGAGATTCGGACAACCGTCTTATTATACTAGTTGTTAACAAATGCAACTATTCAAATCGTGTCTAAGTGACCACTCCAACAATGTTTGGGACAAGGCCAGGGCGATGTAATGATGACAAAGGTGCGTACAGCCGCTTGGTGGTAAACGGTTACTGTACTGTTATAAGAGCATAGAATCTGTGTTCTTTATCTAATTAGTTGTACTTTAATATTGACACTGTATTTAAATCGTGATCAAGTATTTGCGGTCGCTATATTTTGAGTCTCAATATTATTTAAGGACAATTCATTTTTCATTTGATGTATTATTTTCGACCCTATACCATCGAAAGTGAGTATATAATATCATTAATATTGCATAATACAAAGTCTTTATGCCGAATACCAAATAAAGTGAATGGTGCCACTTCATTATAACTTATGTTTTGACCCGTGGCTCCTGATTTTCGCATTGTGTCTTTCATTACTGAATGTAAAACGTGAATCAAGATGACCCGCTTTTTATAAAGTACAAGTAAATGATGCAGCGTACCGAATCGTACATTTCGGAGTTCGGTCTCTTTAGTATTTTTTTTACGCTGTCAGAGATCAAACGGGAAAGATATTGTACGCGCACAATTACGTGTATGTGCTGCGTGCGGGCGCTACGGCAACATAAGATATTGTTAAATGTGCATTTCCAAGAAAGCAAGGATGATCGCGCCGCGGTATGCCATCTCTAACGACATGTCACAGACGAGGTTTTATTTAGCAGAATTTCGCTAGTTGGGTGGGGTTGAGCCGAGATATGAAAGAAGTATCCAAAATGATATAAATCATATCTGCAGAATTTGATGTTAGCTCGTGAATATTCACCTAAATATTTAGGTGTTTTGTTTATTTTAGTCCCGCATATTTATTACCTATGTATTTTGTATTATTCATGCATTTTTCGTCGTTCCCGATGCGTTGTAATATATCTTTTTCTTTCTAAGTATTATGGCCGCCCATGCCGCGGACTGCAGTTTTTAGCAAAGGGCCCTTAGCGGTTGCGTATCCGTCAATTCACCAAACTTGATTCGTAATTGAATAAGTGCTATTGCAGCGAATACAAGACGAACGAACAAAAACAAAATATTTGTACAGTAGATTGTTTATCAGAATTAATCTTTGGTATTACGATTCTTATTACAACTTCACAGTGAAAGGCTCACCTTTTAGGTATGTTACTTATGATATGAGTGGTTGAGCATGTGCGGCGCCGGCGCAGCTCTTCTCACGAATTTCGCGGCGCGGCGCCTCGCGTGGGCGGCCTATCGCACGCCGCCATCACACGTCTCACTGAATAC
This sequence comes from Falcaria lacertinaria, assembly GCA_951449985.1. Taxonomy (NCBI): domain Eukaryota; kingdom Metazoa; phylum Arthropoda; class Insecta; order Lepidoptera; family Drepanidae; genus Falcaria; species Falcaria lacertinaria. The sequence goes on along the minus strand of OX602118.1, from coordinate 7,024,274 downwards.
ACTCCCGCGATGCACCTGTACTGAGAGCATAACTTTATTTTCATCTAACTTGAGTTCATATTGCTTTGTTATAACTGAAAATAGGTCCAGTCAAAGAAAACCACGGCCCTTTGTTGCCTAGTGCGTCTAATTAGTCAGACTGTTTAGAACGATGCTCGCCTCAGGGCAACATTAAACTATGCAATACCTATGCACTGTGAAATTATGTGATTTGTTGAAGTTGTAACCATGTGCCGGGAATACTAGCAAAGACCATACGTTCGTATTTGTGTCTTACAACACTGGTAGTCGGGCTGGAGCTGTTGAAAATCTATAATTTTTATATGATCGATAAGTCTGTGGATTTATAGTAGTTGAGTGAGGCGCCATCAATACGCCCACAACAATACAATAACATGTTTGCTTTACATTAAACGTCTGCTCAGTTGAGATATCGTATTTCAAGAGCCCTGTACAGATTCATCTGCCCGTGTTTATTCATAAGTTTATTCATAAGTGACATTAAAACTCCGCGTATGATGTTTTTGTCCATAGTCTCATTGTCAACGGCTATCGAAGAGTACATTTCACTGGATTTATAGCACTCGCCCGCGGTATCGCCCTCGCTGAATAGCTTGTATCATGTTTATCCTCGTTGGAACTTTTGGAATCTTCAATAGCGTCGCGGCTTTTGTAAGCAATGAGTATTTTTCTTTGAAATTATTCATAGTACCTCCTTTAATGCATATGATGTATATTATTCGCATCTGGATCTTGAGATTCTGAATCAGAAATATGTATGACCTGAAATACGGGGCGACCCGGTGGCGCCGCCATTTAAATTAATCTGAATCGTGTATCGACGATTCGACTTCAACCATTGTTTATTGCTAAATGACGCATTTTAAACTTTTTTAAATGATAAAATATCAAAACTAACTGCACAATTACTGCATGCAGCCTTTACCGTTTTACGGGACATAAAAGTTTTCCGAAATTTTACTGGAGCTTAAAATAAAATGAGTAGGTATATCTACATATAACGAGTATAGGATTTTATTTACATATTAACTGACTTTGTTTTATTTATCCTTACAAATGTAAGTTACATAACGTTATCAAGCGTGTATGATGCGAATGGACATTTAAAAGTTAGGTTAGTTTTTTCGCGCACTATAATGAAAATTAACAAGGGGCTTTCTTGCTGCCGATTTGTCGCATGTATTGTTTTATTTTCATAAAAAATATCACTCAATCAACGTCTGGACAGGCGCACGCAGGCCGCTGATTGGATTTCTTCATAATTATATCTTTTGACACGTTCGCGCCAAGTTTTGTACTTCGCGAGCCGCCAGGGCACGAGATCGTGGGAGCACCGTATAATCAGATTTCTTGACCGTCCTTTTCATTCCTGTTTCATCCTGTAAATTGTCTACGTATCAATAGAAATTATAGAACTCTACGCATTTTTACTTTTCATTAATTATATTAGTAATATAAGTTAGCTAATATCAACCAGATTAGCGTTGTATAATAAACTGCGGAAAACTGTTTACTTCAAAATCAAAAATCATTTATTCACTTTAGTTTTGGCCCTTATAAGGCACTTATGAATGTCTACTTTAGCACCGGTTCGGAAAAAAGCCACCTGAGAAGAACCGACTTTTTATGTCTATGGTGTATATACACATTTAGTGTTCAGTAGTGCAGGGTTGTCAAGCAGACAAGTTGCTTGTTGGTGTAATAATATATTTAATCTGAAGTACATATAAAATATTAAATTAATTTTAACATGTATTTTTTCCTTGAACATATGACAAAGAGAGCTTCTAGAAACGTTAAGTTCCGCGTACTTAGTATAAGTAATGTATGTGAAGGAGACCGCTGAAGGGCGGGCCACGTTTGTATGGTTTCGTTTACACGTCGCCTGGTTGTCAGGTGCCTTGCCTGCCATTTTGGTGGTTATTAAGAGTGATCGCCGTCCCTGATAAGCCTTCATTACAAATTATTCACTTACCTTATTTGTACCCCGTCGCTTTGGATCGAACGAGAGACAATATTTCTGTCTCTGATATGATTGTAGACATCTGGAGTTCGCGATTTCATATAGCAGAAAAAAAAAATGTTTAGCGGAAAATTTGTTGCATTGTAATTGTAAGAATACCTCTCCCGCAACTTTGTCACTATGTCCTTTTTGGGTTACAAGGAGATTCATACCAAATGCCATAAGATCGATTCAGCCGTATGTGGTGGGAAGTTAACATAGGAACGGAGAGACAGAGTTAGTATCGCAATTATATTATAAGTGTGATGTAATTTACATTAGAACTGGCTTGTAGATCTCGTAGCACTCGATGCTATTGCGTTTATCTATCTACGTTCGGGGTAAATAATAGTTATTCGCTTCCAACCCATTGGTGCGCCGTCTCCGTCCATCAGAGAGAACGTTGATGTCGAGAATAACATTAGATATTCCTACAGATTTGTCTGGAGAGACAGAAGCTTAAGTAATCCCAGTAACATAATACAAGACCAAGGTAGGTAGGTACGTATGAAGTTTCCTCGGCAACAAGCAAAAGCCCACCTCAACAACGGTTGAATAAAGCTCACTAATGTTAGGGCGATATAGCTGATTTGTATCTCTCATTATAAGTGCGAAATAAAATCACCATTTGGTTAGTTTAATAGCGTATTACTTCCTTACTTAATAAATTAACTCACTGGCAGGAAGTAGGCGTTAAACAAATGTAACACTATCCTATTGTCATTAAGCGCATTCCGATCTGCGCTCTTCACTACAATGTGTTCCGATTGAATAGGAGCTTAGAAGATTAAGTACCGTCCGTAAACCTATAACCAATCGTTATTCGGTCAATTTCGACCCTTCTGTTTAATTGTCAAAATATAATCCCTGCCTCCAGGATATAAGCGCGTGCGCTCGGTCTAAAAATAAAACGATTAACTCTTAATTTTGCAACACCCGAAAAGCAATATCGTGTAGAGTGACCATTAAGTATTAAGTTATCTTGAGAAACGGTTACGACTGAATCCTTTCGGCGATTGTACTCACAAATCTACATAAATAACGATCCATGCAAATTGTTAAGACTTTGCTGGGTGTATATATTTAAGAATAAATTGCTTTGTTTTCTTTTGCGACTCTGCTTACATTTCAATTATAATAGTTGACTATGTTGGAGTTGCAGAATACTTTATTATGTACATGCGATTCGATAACGCACTTGTTAACACTTTCCACGGCGTGGAATTCCTTTAGTATCTCGTAATAAGTAAAACTTCAGGTCACAGGGGCGTGTATCATCGGTGGTCATCGCGCCACCCAGCTCGTTCCAAGTCGAATTTCGGCGCGGTGGTCGCAATTAGGCGAGATAAGTGCCCCCGACATTCGATACATCGGCTTTTCGTTCGATTAATCGGCCGAAACGAATACGGAATCTGAATTTAACAGGTCGTTCCTTTTGCTTGTTTATGTATCACCTTGCGTGATACATCGATACTTATCTCAGCGTGTTTTTGCACGAACCATGCCTGTAATTGTAATGCTTGTTATTTTTTTTAATTATAATTGTATTAAAGGTTGTTTGACGAATTATTATTTTATATTTGCGGCTGCATAGGGTATATTTACTTATACTTATTAAATCTATATAACTTATACCCGTATACTAGTCAGAAACGATTGAACTTTGAATAGTTAAAACATTCAACTTGTTGACAAACCCGCATGCATAAGAAAGTGGTCACATATCAATTATTTTGACACTGACTCTAATAGTTATTATTGCCCAATTACACCATGTTATTTTTATGTCATACTTAATCAGCAGACAATCGAAAGTTTATTTCTATCTAACTCCTATTTGAAGAATCATTTTATAAAATGTACTTGAATAAATATTTGAATTAAGTTGGTTGATATAAAAAATAAAGCGATGTTTAAGTTATAAAAAAGTAAATAAGGATTTCTCCTTAAAAGTTTCTGTATTCTATTTGTAATGGTCCTTAGGGTCTGGTCCATTTGTAGAGGATTCAGTACATCGAATAGATGATTCACAACGTTGAAAACAAGCTTTTCAGAAGGCACATCAGTAAAAGCATAATATTAATGTAAAGTATTAATTTCGATGTCACACATATGAATGAGTCTCCACCCTTTTTAAATTTACCATAGCAGTGTTAGTGTCAAAAAGAAACGAGCCAAGAACGATCACTAAAACAATAAGAAACGCTCTACTATTACAAGGCGACAAAACTGTAATATCAATAGAACACAATAGGAACAATAGTTGCCCTCTGTCAATTATGCCATCATTACCATTGGAATAAACGACGTAACGGATCAGATGATTGGAGAAAAACAACACGATGACAACGCAATGCCGTCGCAGACTCCATCTCCACTTAATTTAGGCCAAACTAAATCTTATCCAACATAAATAAAATGTAGATTTCATTGACACTTTTAACCAATGATTATGCATTCGAATTTTTGGAACAGTTACTCTATAAATGATTTATAGACTGCGGCGCCTTGTCTTAATTTTTGTCACTTAACAATGTACAATGAATCAGAATAATTAAAATGTCTTATGCTAGTTATTAATGCTTGTTATGCATTGTTAATAAAGGACTATGAAATATGAAAACAAGTTGGACCTGTTCTTTTACATTCACAGCTAGTCAATTTGTTTTTTTATTTTCAACAAGTAACCATCATACTTTGGATTATTGAGGAAGCTGCAAAGTCATTTGATAATAATGATAAGCTACACTATTTAGGGTAACCTCGTAAATTCGATTCGTTATCTCACAAATTTTGATCCCAGAGCACTACAAATTGAAATTTATTACAGTAACATTACGTTGACTCACGAGTAACGATTCAATTTTGCGTAATGTCTACAAATTGTTATATCTATTACCTATTTATGTTTATTCATTGAATTCAAATAACGATACTTAACTTCCATCAATGACGTGATAAATTTACTGTACACTATTTACTGGCTAGTATGTATCATTATTTAACTTATTCCGATCACTATCTCATGATTTGCAAGTTGAGTTGCCTGTTTATTTGCATCTTTATTCTTTAAGTCAAAAGGTTTATTATTGGTAAATACACCACGGGATTCATGTCTGTATTTGCGATTATTATTTGATCCACGCATTTGTCAAATATGATGGAATCTTGTGAAGGTGTTATTCGTTTTGTCGACACGCGATCTTACGATAAGTTTAAAGCTTGCCACTTGTAATTTGATGCGAGGTCTTTGGGATTATATGTTTTATTTCAAGCTGAATTTGTATTTTTTTATGTATCTTACTTATATTTTTGCATTGCTTTTATTGCATTTTTTGGTATATTTTTCAAAGAAAATGAATGATGTATATGTTTCGTACTTGGTTGGTGATTGTAATATCGATGTAATAACTCAGTGCAGTAAAATCACTGCAGGTGGCGCTCCTCCCCTTTTCGTGTTTGCAAATGTATATACATGAGGAATGTCGTAAAAATGACAAACTTACATTTATAGCGTTGTACGACACAGGTAAGTAATGTCTGGTCTTGCCGTATGGTTTTTGTCAGCGGGCAATCGCCGATTTATTACGCGCATTGTTAATTATTTTATTAACGACTCCTACAGTGTGACGGTCCTTTGCATACTTATCGTCTCTTAAAGTATGCACTCATATGTTTTTTATTGAAAGCGTGACGAATCAATTTTTATCATGTAGGTATGGTTTATAAGCAACTGCAAATGGCAACTGCAATAAATATACACCAAATTTTTATTTATTTAATCACGTCATCTTACGAAGCGAATAACATGAAAACTTTAGTTATTTAATTCACTTGCGTAGCGTGCGCGTCTGAAAACATAATTGTCGAACAATAAGAAAAATAAATACTGTACATTTTTACTGCGGTTCATTTCATGAGATAGAACTTTTAAATTCATAAATATGTAATCGTCTAAATCGCCTATTTCTAATTTCTTATTTGTACATATGTTTTTTGACAATTTTATTTAGTCAGTATCAATGCTTATTGTCCCAATAAATGTGTTTTGAATCGTACGTACATAGTTGCGTAATGCGTATAATATAATCAATATCAATACGTGCAAGCTGCGGTGCATGCAGATCCCACTTGTGATTGAGAATTGCTGTTGTCATTAATATCGTAATGGAGACGATTTACGATCCACTATCATCTTAACGATTTTATACCTCCCCCAGTATTAATTTCAACATACATTTTGAGGGCTTTTATTTATTTTATTTTACGCCACGAAGTTTTTCTATTATTTACAGGATTCCAATTTGTAGTAGGTACTGCTGATACAATTAGATCGGTTTTAAATAGCTTACTGTATAGTCTGTTTTTTTTATTAATATTACAAAATTATAATCATTAGGTATGTTTGTTGTCTATTTTTTTATCGCGAAATTACTTAAAACTTTATTTTTTTCCTTAATACTGAAGACGATAGTCAGGCAACTCAAAGACTGCCTCCCTGCATTTAACGTTATTGGTAAAATCCCCGAGCAGAATAATGTATATGTCATACGGGTAGGGAAATACGAATGAGTTACGAAGAAATATTCGGTTTATTATTTTAGTGTAGGTGTGCGTTTTGTGAGTGATAAGCGTTATATTATTTTTCAATCCATTTAGTTTCAGCGTCATAAAAGCATTTTTTACATTCCGGCAGCCCCGAGCGAACGCTTCGGCTCAACTTTGTATGCCACCGCACTTTTTACATTGATATTCGCGGTTCCAATAAACTCTCTTTGTCCCGGCTACGGCTGCGTTTTATTTGTTCCGGTGCGTTAATGTTAATTGAAATTCGCGGTAAGTAGGTACTCGGTACCCGATGAGGTCGTGTTACGTTTGTTGTGCGACTGTTTAATGCGTCAGCGCACAGTAATAAACGGTCTCTCAATCTAACACCGTTGACTTTTACAATATTTAAAACTACGTACCTATCAATTACGTATTAAGTACTTACTAATATAAATGCTGCATAAAGGGTTATCATCTCTATATATGTATAAAAATGAATCTCTACTTCTTGGTCACGGAATCACGCGTGAACGGCTGGACCGATTTCGCTAACTATTTTTAATTGTGTTTGTTATTATTAGGAGAAAGGTTCTTATGAAAAAAAAATTGAAACAAAAACTAATTTCGCGATAAACTAAAGGTCCTTGTTGCTATGGTGTATTTGTCATATGAATTCATAGCTAAGACAGGACATCACTTGTCGGGTCAGCTAGTGATAATATAATTAAGTATAAACACTGTATATACGTGCTCAATTTAATACTGTATGATTTAATTGGTCGTCCGATTGCTTCTCGGTACTTGTTGTAATTACCTCCATGAAGAAGCCATCGACGAACAAATTCGGCAACTTTCATATCTCTACTCTTAATTTTAATCGATCATATAAAATGTTAATCAAGTGGCAGCGTTCAGTAACTGCATGAATTTATTTAAATCGCTCGCCGCTTATTTATAAAGGCCACCGGCGAATCCAAATTGAAAATTAACCCCATTTAGGCACACCTCCTGGCGCTCCAATATTTTCTCCGCATTTTTTACGTCATGTCAACACCGGCGATAAATTATGGCCATTCTAACAACCTATTATTATAATACCTGACATTTTATTTAAGGTAATTTTGGCCGAAATTGAATTTTTACAACCAAAATTTTGCGCCTGCGGTGCACTGGGAATGGATTTTTAAATTTATGTAGGTGTAGTGGTAGTTATTTAAAATTCGAATATTAGGTTTATATCGCTGCTTTATATTCGTCGTATGTGTAAGTTTCTTGGATCGACATTTGCTTTTAACTTTAATGACGATTTTGGGTATTTTCATAAGATTAACATACAAATTTTTAATATGCACCTATCTGGTTGATCCGAGAGTCAAATAGTTGATCCCGTCAGGTGGCCCTCATTGGGCAAAGTTCGTTGACACCGGTCAGGTAGGCCGGTGGATGATTGATCTGCTCCCTTATCATGGCACTAGCGCTGTCGCCTGCGTGCGGCATACTCAAAGACACAGTGTCCCTGCAGGCAGGTACTAGGTACTGAGAGCCCCGCGCTAACACACACTATATGAAATGATATTACATCAAAAGATAACCTATTTTCACAACAACATTTTCAAGTTTCATAATTTTTTCTCTTTTGTTTCAGAGTGTACAAAGAGGGGTAAAGGACATTCAGAGCATGTAAGCAAATACATTTTTATTTTGCAAATTATATTGCGAACGGAGAACTTAAATTAGTTGGTGAATTGGTATTTTGTTCATGAATTTCGCTTAAGTATCAGTTTTCGCTTTCGGTACAAACTGTATTTCTTTAGGCCATTATGTTTTTCGTATGACCTTGTTAAATTGTGTAACTCATTATTTTCTCAATTTATATTTTGTTTGCAGTTGGGATATCCCTGCACTTTTAAGAGAAGTACCCAATTTAGGGGCCGTTATCGATCTAACAAACACATCAAAATACTATGATCCTAAGGTAAATAACTAATACAATGTTATATTTTCCTATGCAATTACTCAGTTTGTTACCTGAAATAACATACGCTTGGCGCGAGGGCTACACTTTGCTTCTCACGCACAACAGTTGTTATTTACTATTGAGGGCTCACTGTCCACGTAGCGAGATGCACAATTCATAGACATTCCTGCATGGATAGTTAATAATAATGTAAGGTAACAAGCAGCGTGAGCTCTCGTGTGAGACAACAGTTGGTGCCGTTGCGGGTCAGTAATGACTGGTCATATCCCATTCTGTTAGAGCCTGTAGGACGCTCTCCTCTCGGTATACGTTAGAATACTGGGAAGCAATAAAATTATGTGCAGTTTTACGATTGAAAGTCGCATTTTCCACTACGATGCTTTGTTCGTACTTAGGTCTGATTGCCTTGCATTCATCTTCCAGCATAATCCGATCGTAAAACAGTGTTTTCATGCACCTCTGTCCGTGTTTTGTGTGGTCCAAGGCATGGGACCAATCGTCAGTATATCGTGGATTCTGTTTTTAAACAAATCGTATTCAACTTCATAATAATCAAATAACTTAGTATCCATTGCATCTATGATAAAAATATTATCTTTCTATTTTAATATTTTTCACTTATTGCCAAATTTACAAAAGCTAGCCTTTCGGTTAGCAATTACCCCTACCCCGAGTATTTGCATAACTTCACTGACATATATATACATACCAAGCATCTTGGATTAGAGAAAAGTTTCCGCCTTAGACCATCGGCCAGATTTCGCCGTCTCGCTAAGCAGTGTTTTCCGTTTTGACATTGGTGGTTCGCACATTCCTCGCCGTTTACCGTATACGCCGGAGTTGGCTAATCTGTACGATGCGTTCACTTGTCTACGATCCGTCAGTATCGCGTGAAATATGTTCGTCCAGTAGCAAACTACTATGTAAGATTGTTGCACAAGGGTTTGGGTAAAGACATCACTCGTAGGAATCCACGTCTGCTCAACTTCCATCTCTATATCGCGTACTAAATGGTTATGTCGTTTGTGAATATTGTCACTTAATTTACTCCGTAGTAGTAGTAGTATCCCAGGCAGCTACAAGTAACATGGGGTTAAATCAAGTGCCGACTGTAACAATTTATGCAACAGCCAACCTGATCAAGCCAAATAAGTGATATTGTTTTGGTAATGACTTTAAAGCGTCGTCAAATACGAAAGTAATAATTAGTAGAAGATTAATTTAATTACCCCAATAACTGTTATTGGTTGGTTCTAAATTGCGATCGTACATACATAATGGATTCGATATAAAAATGATGGCGTTTTCGTATTTACATAAACGCTTATCGAGATTGTCTGGTTGATTGGTGGCCGGAGGCGCGAGAGGCCGGCTATTGGCGCCTTTGGCACGTGATGGCGACTGTCAAAGCCGATGGCGGCTGTCACAGCGAATTATATTAGAGCTATTTGAGTTGATTAATCTTGCATAGTTAACTAGCTTCAACACTCGACATATCAACACCTCTCGTATTATTCTACTTAAGAGTTTGTTTATTCTTACACTGTCAGCGTCTATGTGCAAGCTTGTGATTTTTTATTTAGCATAGTTGCCATCTCAATATTTTTTTAATTTGTAATTGTGCCTATAATTCTATTATAACGTATCTACTTGACTTAACTTTAACTTCTTTGGTCTTGATCAGATAATCATTTAAATCAGTGCAAAAATATGTAAACATCAGAGATGGTGACTTAAATACAAAGTCCAACCTTTACTCAAAACTTTATATGCGTAAAAACATAAATTACTATAAACTCTACTTGCGTTGTAGTTTGATTGCGTTTCCTTCTCGTGCCCTGCTACTGAGTCTCTTATATAAATGAAGTTTAAAGCGAACGAACAGTTAAATTGACTGTTGGCTATCAGATTTCGACACTTGGAATAATCTTATTGAGATATGTCATCGGCTGACAGGAGGGCTCGTGCTTGCCACTTCATTATTACATATCGTCTTGACTGTTACACGCTCTAGTTACCGCTCATAATCTCAGATCTATATAAAAACTGTAATCATTGGAAACTGGTTTCATATAGTTGTAACATTAATTTAAATATTCGACATGTCGTGCGCTGAGTATAATTTTATTATGTTTGTAATTGAAGCTTTTAATGGATGGAGAGTGTTATGAAACTTCTTTACACTTTCCTTTTATGGCGTTAGTTTCATGTTACTGTGCTTCGCATTTAATGCTATGAAGTTGGTCGAATTAGTGATAGTAACAACTTTAATATTTATATCTACGTGTGGTGTAGTGCGCACGAAGTTTTTCCAATTATCGACCCAAGCTTATTAGAGAACTTACATAGGCAAAACGACATAGCAGCTTCCGCGAGATAAACATTTTTATATTTGTTTTAGGAATTTCACAATGCTGGTGTGCTGTACAGGAAAATTTTAATGCCCGGTCGCGTCTTACCTCCTGAGGATAAACTGACAGAGTAAGTATAACATAAAACTTAAATTAACTTTACATTTAATTAATGAATTATGTTTATATCAATAAGATCATGACCATGATTACAAAGGTATTTCTGACGTATTATTTACTAGCTGCAACCCTCTCTTTACCCTATAAAAATGTATTTGAAAAGGACTACGTTTTTAGGCTCTAAACTTTCAGAGATTTCGTGATGAGTCAGTGAGTCTGGGTTGTATTTTTCTTATATAAATATGTAGACTGATTAATCTCATGTCTTGTTGGCACGATTATACCCTGGAAAATATTATAGGCCTCAACAAGTTTACACCCTGAGACATAAATCAGAAACAGTACAGCGATCAATCAAACCAAACTTGCTAGTGTTATAGTTTCGCAGTTGCGGAGGATTTTAATTTGAAGCGTCGAATTGGCGCCATTCGTAGGCCGAATATGGGTAATGTTATAAATCTAGGCAGGGTTGCGTGGGCGGTGGCGGCGCGCGCCTTAGGGCCACAGTCGTCGGCGACCGGTGCCGCTTCAGAGGTACCTATTCTCGTATTCAATTGAACTTGGGCACATCCAGCTCGCGGACGGCGGCGGCGTCTGCGCCCACGCACCGAGGTCTCTCGGAATTTGAAAGGCATTTGTCGCTGCCCCGATGGGTGTCGCTCTCGAGTAACACTTGTCCCTGCAGCTAAACATACGAATATTTTATTGGGTCGTAAATTTTGACACTAAAAGTAATTTCGTTAAATTTTCATTTAATTGATACCTTAATTTAATTATGTATAATTAAGTATTAATAGTGTATCTGAAAATAAGATATAACCTCTGTGTTATTAACGGAGTTCACGTTTTACTTTTATTGGAGGGGCTAGTTAGGATTATTGGATAGTGATGAATAGTTAACGTATATAAAAATCGGTATCTCCGTAGCCATTGTTGGTTTATAAAATGATTTGCTAAGTTTAACGAATGGTTTATCTCGATCATTTGTCTGGCCTTTTGTTGCGCCGTGGTCGGCCGTCGTCGACATAAATAACCTTCGGCATTTCTCAGATAGTTCGCCCCTGTTATCGTGCTGTAGAACCTCGCATCTGTTTGTCAGTTAAGCTTAGACAAATGCGCCACCCGTACTGCTGCTCGTACGGCTGCTCGCCCAATCGACTTAATGACAGGTCTATATGTTTGAACAATTTACTTAGGTAACTCTTTACTATTGGATATGATATAGTTATATTTATTATTATTGTCCAGAAATATCGTGGCCTTATATGCATTTGCTGTACGACCAGATAATAAGAGTTCTTCTACAAAAATCGATTACCTAACATGTAATCTAATAACCATTTCCAATGTATTCGCTCAATTATCACGATAAAGATTTCTGTCGTACGTGTGCGAAATTATCATCACCAGATATTATAATTTAAAAGATCATGTAATGTTAGAACTGAACGAGGACCTTCAACCTACAACCCGACCCAGACCGAGAGAAGGCTGGTAACGCCGCTCGCGTGCGAGCCTGTCTCATTTATCACGGCAGTATTTTTACTTGTTTCCATGTCGACTGTCGACAATCACGTCCTCATTACCAACCTGCCCGTGTAGCCATCACCCCCTCAATAAATTGTGATCGCCGATACACCGCCGGTGGTACAAGTCCGTTTAATAGATGTTTACTGTCCAACTTGAATATTTTTTTAAACACGTCTGGAATGTGATTTTTTCAAAAGAGTACTGTTAAAATTCTAATTGGACTTTACTGGTTACGCTTCTGATACTGCTTCTTATGTTAAACCTAGAATGCATAAAGGATGTCTATATAAATATAGATTTAAAATTTTTTTAGCTAAAACATAATTTATTTCTCAAGTGCAATAGAGCATTGAAATGCTTCGTTGGAGTTAAGTATTTCTTGTATGGACCAATGTAAAATTGTATATAACTCTATTCGAAGTAAATTGATATGCTACGTTAAAATAAACTAGACATGTAAATGAATTAAGAATGATTTTTGGATTGTCGGTTAATGTCATCGCCTGATCCAATATTGAATCGTAGGATTCTGTATCCTGCACACTTGTTAAATCCGCTTTTGAGTTTTTTCGCCATTGTTTTTTGTTTGGGATTATATTAGCGCATGATTGAGACTTATAACGAGACATTTCGACATATATTAAGTCATTTTGTATTTTTGGATGGTTACTGGTAGATGGGAAAACCTGAGTGTGTTTTTAACAGGACGGCCTAATTGTAAAAGACCACAGTGTGACCTAAGCTGTATTGATTGACGTCACCCACCGTAAGTCCCATCATGACTTAAAATACGTCAAGCTCTCAACAAACGCTATGGTTGCTGAACTCAAGAGAGAGTCGTGGTGGCCTTGTGGTATGAAGCGTAGCCTGCTGTTCTAGCGACGCAAGTTCGAATCCCAGCGGTCTGTACCAACGAGTTTTTCTAACTTAAGTGCAGTGATTAGTCACACCACGAGCTTTACGGCGAAGGAAGACATGTGAGGAAACCTGCATACCTCTGAGAAGAAATTCAAGGCCCTGTGTAGTGCCTAAGAGACGGCTAGCATCTTCCTCGTTGCAACAAATTTTCTTTAGTGGAGATGTGGAAGAGTGGGTGTTGTAACACCTCTGCCTACCTCTTCGAGGACTCTTGTGGGAAGGCATGAAGATATATATATTGCTGAACTCATAATTATTTGGAACTTCCGGATGGAATATTAACTGTTCATAGATTTCTTAGCACTGAATACACGGAATTGAGATAAACAATTTGTCTTTAAGGCAATCTCGGTAAAGGAGCTAGGTGTGTTACGAGCTGTAAAGTCTTTATCGCAGTTAAGGTGTTAAAAGTAAATTCTCACGTTGTTGACTGTTTGTGTAGTGAGAGGGCAGTGTAAATCAGAGTAAGATAGGAGACTTCCAAGAGTGATAACAAACACATAAATATAACGACGGGCAGCCATTGTCCAAATTTACTGTCACTGGCCCATTCCACTAACACCGTGAACTGTTATTTTTCTCCAACACCCGATCCTAATGTATTGGAGGTCGTTATTTCTGTCTGTGATGACAAATTGAGTTTAACTTTACAAATTGCTCATTGCTCATGATTACTTCTAAACTTAGACCACAACTCATCCAAATGACAAAGACATATTTAAAATTTCTTTTTTAATCTCAATTAATACTTTATTATGTTCACTTAAAGTTTAATTTGTTGTTGATACATTTTCCAACTTAGTGATAAGTTAGATTTCTTGTAATTGAGACTAATTTCATCGGTGATAAGATTTCAAACAATTAGTTAACCGACTAAGAATTTTATAGTAAACAAATAAGAAGTACCTTTATACTATTTACATGTAAGTTATGTTAATGTATACTAATGAATGTGATAAGATCTGTCATTGCTTATCTTACAGCGTTAATTATACTGAATTCAAGCGTCTGATTGCATAAACCAATCTCCTATGTCCAAATTTAACAATTATTATATCTATGACGTTATATCTTAGAACGTCTACGACGCTAATAACATAAATTCAGTCGGCAAAGAAACGAATTGTCGATTTTCTGTAATGTCCATAATAATGCTAATAACATGCCTTTTACTGGTTGTTACGGCCGTTTCAATGGGTGTATTAGCCGATCTAATATCGACAATGTTACAGTTTTCTTGTATTATAAGTGCGTGTGTAATGATCACTTGTCGGACCACACAGGGTTGCATTATTGAGACATTGCCGCCGTGGCCACTATTATATCTAGTCCTATTATTATACCTACTTTTATCTGAGCGACTGGCTTGTGAAAGAACGCTGGTGCTTAATTAAACGGTTACGAAACGTTCTAGTACATGATTTGATTAGAACGTGCTCTTGTTTTAATGTACTTCATTATTTTCTAGCCGTGTACAAGTAACATGGACAAGTTTGATGGTTCTGAGCGACATTTAGTAAATTAAAATGCTCTCGGATTATTTTTTGTTATTTTTATGTATCATTAGTTACATTTAGTTGGGCTTGATTAATGAGATAGTTAATCTGTCGTACTATATCAGTGTACGAGTCGGAGCGTGGAATTCCGAACTTACTTCATGTATATCACAAATATCTACATATATACTATCGGATCGTTATTACATCTAGGAAATTAAATTAGACAAATCAGCTAGTCCTTTTAACACTTTATAGGATACTAATGACCATATACGGTTAGCGGATCGATTAAACCTTACGCATGCTGGCAACTAGCCATGATCGAAGTTTGAAAAATACAAACATAACTTCGTACCTTATGTGTCACCGGCGGCGCCGGAGTTAACAGCTGTTAAATAAATTTGCACTTCCCACAGATTAATAGAAATATACATTAATAGAAGTTATACATTTTCGTTATTGTGGCTATTATGAGTTATCCTAAATCTTTAAACAGAACGAGATGACTGATAAACTTGTATAACCTAATATAGGCCTCAACTTTTTGTTTAATAGGTACAATTGATTCTTTGCAGGCACACTTTACGTTACCAGTGATGACATACGGAACAGAAACGTGGTCACTCACTATGGGCCTCATAAGAAAGCTCAGAGTCACTCAACGAGCTATGGAGAGGGCTATGCTGGGTGTTTCTCTGCGAGATCAAATCAGAAATGAGGAGATTCGCAGAAGAACTAAAGTTACCGACATAGCTCAGCGAATTAGCCAGTTGAAGTGGCAATGGGCAGGGCACATAGCTCGTAGAACGGATGGCCGATGGGGCCAAAAAGTTCTAGAGTGGAGACCACGCACTGGAAAACGCAGCGTCGGACGGCCCCCCACTAGATGGACCGATGACCTGATAAAGGTCGCTGGCAAGCGTTGGATGCGGGCCGCATTGAATCGGTCATTGTGGAAATCTATGGGGGAGGCCTTTGTTCAGCAGTGGACGTCGATAGGCTGATGATGATGATGATGAGGCACACTTAATATGCAAACTTATTTTTACAGTTTGCAGAAAATATTTTAGATTGTTTACAGTTTGCAGAAAGTATTCTTGCGATCCTATTTTAATTGTATACTTTTCATTATTGGTCTTGCGTTCGAGTCATACAGCGAGGAAGCAAACATACCAAACCCCTTTTATAGCTTTGTTAGTATTATTTGCGGTTGTGTTTCAAACAGTCTTAGTGATATCAATGTCATTGAAATAGTAATGACGAGTTTGCGTCTCGATTAAATTGTGCCATTATTGCTGGCGGCAGCGGGACTAGACCACAAAAGAGGCTGTCTTCTCGGAACTGGCATATTAACTCTGACAATTGCAAGAAACTAACTGATTCACTGCATAATTGAGATAGCTTTTATTACTTAACTACTTTAGGATAACTACATGACATGATCGAATGACTCACTGGTTACGGGATGGGGTACCCAATGTTACTATTGAATCGACCATGTGTTTTTTTTCAGGACGAATGTTGTTTTTGTACCCGTATTTTGTTTACATTTAAAACTTTTACTTTATATTACCCTTTTATATACTAAAATTGCTTTCATAAGATATGACTTTGTTTTTATCTGTGTCTAATAGTTTTATTGTGCTTATGAGTTCTGGAAAAACCTCTCACAAATATTTTCACTCCTAGCTCCAAGACTCCGTTCTATTTATGAACTCTGACTTAACGTAACTTTTATACTTTTTATAGTCATCAAGATTAATCTTTTGATTGCGTGTGTTTTTCCGGAATATGGCAGTTTTGTGAGACGTAAAACGGGTGATCTAATTTTAGAATAAACAAATTGTGGAAACTTTGTCATTACCTCACCATATTAAATATAACTTTGACTGTTGTAAATCGCCTTCTTTTTTAGATGCCATAAAACCACATTCATACTTGAGTTAGCTATGTTTATTTGTATGATGTTTAAACTTCTCGAGGTTACCATTTGGAGGGATCAAACGAGTGGATTATAGTTTCCTGCCTGTCCTAGTTTGGAGTTTTCCCGTAATCTACACAATCACGGCAAAGTTGTCCCAGTTTGTTGAGGTCGAATTCACTTGACTTCAGAAATATTCTTTATACATACTCACATACACTTATATCTGTATTATTAACTCATTCCCTTCAATATAGTCTCTCGGGAACTTTTTAGACTTGAATGAGTGGGAAAACTTGGGTCTATTTGAAAGACATTGGACTGATTGTGTTTTCAATCGTAGTCCAAAATATTGTAAGACTTCTTCTACGTTATTTTCGTTGTGTTAGGCTTATTTATAAGTATTTGATGATAGGTTCAATATTACAGAGGGTGTTATAATTGTTATAGATATTTCCTGCTTTGGTCCGGATATTTGTGCTATAAAGAGTAATGCTTGGCATTTTATGATTATGCCTTAAGGTAAGATATACATTCCTAGCCTATGATACTCAGCTTAAAAACTATATTGCAATGGTACAGAGATCAAAGAAAATGTCACCTCTTTAAGATAATAGTATTATATGGTCCCATTTACCTGATGCTGTATTATTGTCAACTCCAAGTCGCACCTTATATAGCCAAGGTTATCCCGGAGAGTAACCTAAAACTTTCCCGACGAAAACATATCAAACGATCGAGTGGTATAGCCTTCGAGCTGATTGAACTGCGCTACTTTGAAAACAGTTCTCCCATTTGAATTTGCGTAGGGTTGCTAAATCCATGCTCTTATAATACTGTAAGAGTTTAAACAAGTTGGGAAATTCCATGGCATGGTTATTGGGTTCTCGCTTAACTCGAATCTACTACTTTAGAAACAAAGTAACGGAATTATAATTAACTAACTAATCTAGTTTTGCAAATTATCGGCTTGGCATTATTTCATTGTTAAGTTCGATGCTAGGTTTCATTCGATGACGCTTGGAACTTAGTTACATTGCGATCTTGTGATCGAGACATAGACGTATCTAGCTATTTTAAGGCATTGGTAATTTGCATGTTCAATTAATATGTGGTGCCGACCGTATGAGATTCACTCAGCATTACCTATATATTATAAGTAACGGCTAACTTGACATGCGATTGGGCGATCCGAAAGCTCAGTTTATAATAATTATAGTGTAAACATATATTTATAATTTTATTATATAAACATTTTATAATTATATTACGGCATATTAGATAAGCGCTATCGTTTTAGATAATAAATTCAGATGAATACATTGGTAGTAATGAAGACTGCGAGCTTATAAAACTTTTAGTTCGTGATGTTTTTTGTTTTTTTATTCTAATTTACCCGCTGTTACAATTTTCTTGGCATTGTATGATAAAAAACTTACACGTTGTTTAAGAGATTTATATCTTGTTCGAGAAGTAACTATAGTACAGTTCTTAAAATAACGACAAAGCCCGTAAAAATAACCTTAATAAGGAAAAAGAGGAAATAAGGAAAGAATAACAGATATACTTGAAATTTAGTAAGATTACTTCAGTCAGAATGATATCAGATATTTAAAGTTGGATTTTACGCAGTCACTATCAGGCACTTTACAAGATACATCTAAGCAACTTAAAATATAAACATAATTAGATTGTTATACTACAAATTAACTGAACAAAACTAAAGTGATGAATTTTATATGAGTAATTTTTAAATTTATATACGACAATAGTTCTCGAATATTTGTAACTTGAATACTTTTGGCGATTACTAAAGGTCACAGTCGCTTTAAGGTATAAGTTGAATACCGAGCAGTCGATTGTTGAGACCTAACAAAACGATAAATTCAACAGCTATGTCTTTGGTTCTAGTGTAATTTAACTTACCCAAATCTAGACTAAGTGTTGTGTCATATAGGGTTGATATCGCTGGTTACGATTCAAACTCAAACTCAAACTGAAATTCATCTTTATTTGACTAGACTTGACAAATATGTAATGTTTTTAGAGAGAAGTATCCGTCAAGAAACTCGGCAATTATTCTGATTCGAAATGTTGTCGGCGCCTTTCCGTTTAATTGAACCTTTACCCAGGTGAAGACCATCATTAATATAGGTTTTCTTAGCGCAATATTTCTGTTTGCTATCTCAGAATCTGCATCGTATTCCCATCGTTTCTCACGTGCTCTTGTCGTGAGTAAGGTGTAGTCGTGTATTTCACGCCACTTAGACAGTCAGCCTTAGGGCTCGACTACCACTTGTCTTCGGTTGTAACTCAAGACTTCAAGAGCTTCATTTGCAAGCCCATCCGTTAACGCTTAATAGTCTGCTAATAGTGACTCTATATCATCTGCTAGTTAGTAGTCTAATCCATGTAGAGGTTTGCCAATTTATTCAAAACGGAGCTCACGTGTATCATGATGATACACTACAATACACACAATTTAAATTTATGATTGAATTGCTTTATGTGGTTAACTCGCAATGAAAATAAAAGATTCATTATGTGTATGTATCCAAGGTTCAAATTTAAATGTCATGAGTATATTTAAAAACCTTATTTACATTTCAATAATGTTTTTTGTTGTAGGTAAATTACCATGTTCTAATTGTATGACAGTTTTTTTATTGTATGTCACCTACTTATAATGTTTACTTATAATATTGTCAACAACTTATATTATAAAAAAGTGGACTGAAGTAATTGTGTAAGCGCGTGCGCATCTCGAGGCGAACCAATGACAGGCAGTAGACAGTAATGCTCAGATGTTCATAGGCTAATTACTTCTCGACGGTGCGGTGGCGATGCAGTGGTGCAGTCTGCCACCGACCGTCGCTAAGATCGTACGTAAGACGCATCGCGTTGAGGACGGCGTAATCCACCTCCTCTTCTTCGAAACTTCACAACACAATACTAAAATGCAATAAGCTTTATATGTTTTACCATTAAAATAGATGTGTTAAAATTTCAAGTTCAAGAAATAATATTTGTTTAGCAATGTAATGCTAATGTTATGCATGCATATGCAACATTACACTTTATGTAAAGTCTAAAATGTTCAACAGACTGAATAAAATCTTATTTTTTTACGGGATACGAAGCTTGAAATTCATTGTTTAGTTTATCTGTCTAAAGCCGGATGTATATTTTGTCCACGTTTGACCTCTGGCACTAGTTTTTTGGACGCTCTGGATTGCATGGGAACCTCCTTGGTCCTTATCTCGCGTTGTATCAAAATGTCGCCTATTATCTTAGTCCCAGGCACTTTGGGCGCTGGGTACCGACACGTAACAACATGTACGCTCCTACCATGATGGATGCGCTTGCGCCTTGAATGTGAGGTCCGACGTGTTGGGAAACCAGCTAACTAGTCACAAAATTGTCTCTAATTATTTATTTGTGTAATATGTTGAAAATTACAAGCGACAAGCTCGCGACTTGTTAAATTTAAATTATATTAAACGTCATTGTTAATTCACAATGATATTTTATGACACGGTTTATTGCGCGTATATATGTTATGGTCATAATATGTCGTCAAACTTGTGTAGTCTTGTAAATTCAACATTTCATTAACCGCAAAGTATATAAGTTTACCAAGATTTTAATTTAAATTGAAAATTACATGAAGATTTAAGGATCCAATTGAAGCTTATTTTCTGTTTTGATAATCAGTTAAAGGAGCTGATTTGAGCGATAAGGCGGTAGCTCTGGCTGCTTCTCTTCAAATGTTGCGCTCCCGGTAGTGAATAGTGGTAAGCAATAATAATTGCAGCCAGGCCGTTGTACGTACATAAATTCTCCCGCACACCACACAAGGCACACCGTCGGTGCCGCATGAAAAATACCCGGATTATAACTCGGGAGCGATCCTCGGCACAGATAACGCCGCTAGATATAAATTATCTCACAAACGCAAGACGCTACTAATATTAAATAAGAAAACATGTAATTCACCTTGCTTCGATCTGCCGCCCGAGTAATAAAATACACAATTTTGACAGATTTTAAATAATGACATCCGCGTTGCCCAGGAACTTAGAAAGTATGATTCAATGTTGAATTAAAGTCGACCAATGGTGATTTTGACCTCTATGAAAGAAACATTGCGGCTATTTTAATGTGATAACACTGTGCTATGTAATATTGAAATATGTTCTAAATAAAACTAGTTCCAAACATAGCTTTGAATCGTCACAGACCTGAAAGTTATTCTAACGATACTATCACTATTATCTATTTAATATTCATGAAGAACGTTTAAGCACTCGATGGCTATTAGATTTAAGATGTAGTGTTTTCTTTAGTTCGTGACTGCTTGTAATTCCTTTTCCAGTAAACTATATAAAGAAGTCCTTTAATAAACTATGAAACATCCGAAATTGTTCTGTCACAGGCAATAATCGTAACTCAATTGAAATTATTACAAGGGGCATAGGTTTAATATACGTGTATAGTAAGGGTATGGAGGAATGGTTAAAGAAACACTTTGTATGTATGTATTGTGTAGCAAAAACATACAAGTTTGCGTGTTTTTGCTAAACTTGCTTAGCCAAACGGTGTTTATTGGATATGCGGAAAGGCTAGTGGATGTCAAAATTCACGCCACCTAAAACCTTGCTATGCGAAATTCCATGAATTTGGTTGAATCGTGACTTTATGCATAATTATACTGTTTACTATTTGGCGCCACACGTCGCAGCCAGTTTCATTTGTAAACGTTATTGGAGTAAAGAATACAATTCCATTGAATCGTATGTTAACATAGCTAACTCTATTTGAACTTTAACAACCATCATTTTTAATTACAGTTTCACGGTTGATTACAAATTTATCTTGATTTTAAGATTCTCAATGTTTTGAAATAATTGACTCTTATTTGTTGGTTTCCTACATTGACATAGCTTATATAGTTATTGTTTCATATATGTATTATTATAATGTTGTGTACTTCAGATGATTAAGGGATTCATTCAGTAAACGTTAACAATTTACATGACAATACTTAACTACGACCCCTACCGTATTTGGTTAAATTTAAATTTCCGACTTCGTAACATCTTGTGTTTGTGCAATGTGTTTTTCTATAAAGGAATATAGATGAAGTGATTCGTTAGGACCACCCTTGTAAGTTATTTTAGAAAATATTCGAGCAATGCGTGTGTTAGGGTTCGGTGGCGCCCCTCGCAGCAGATATTAAAAGGCATTTGTTATGATGAAAACAAACATATTTCTCCAAATGGGCTGAAATGGCAGGCCGGTGTCGGCAGAAATGCCTTATGATTTCGAGACACCCACGGATGGTGCGGTTTTAGGTGTAAAAAAATCGATTAAACTATGGCGACACGCTGCGATCGATACATGATAATATTTCATTGTGAATCTGACGGGTGCCGTAGATTCCAATATTTTGTGAAATTCAATTAAATGTTTTATAGCGGAATAACTGTTGCTGCGTATCACTTTACATCGTCTTTAGTTGTATCGATAGTTTATGGTGTTAGGAAGTACTATAAAGCATTGGAACGAGGTAAACTTACACCGCAACGTTATTTTATTGTTAATTTCACATTAATGCGGTGTGTACTCGTTCCAATTAACGAGTCTTTACATTGTTGTTACCGGTTTTAATAATCAATATCTTGCGAGTTATGACTCTAAGGATGACCTAAGTGTTAAAATAATGATGAACTTGGGTCACAGTGTTTTAATTCCTTTGTTTATTTTCAGATTTATGGAGACTGTTGACGAGTTCCTGGGAACGGATTGCGGTGAGTCAAATTTATGTTTGATTTATCTGTTAACGCACTTGATTACTTTGGGCCGGGGCTAATGAAGACAGCCTTTGTATGCGCACTTATATTGGTATTGCGGTTTTCTCTTTCTTAGTGGCGGTACAAGTAAAGAGATTCCGGTTGGGTTTGTCGAGCGCAGGTAAGAACTGTTCACACACTCCACATTGACGTCGGAAGCGCACAATGGCGCGCAGTTAGGTTGCGCGCACGCACGTCGATTGTGATGCGTAAACTTAGAAGTAGGTTACATTCATGGGTTGTTGGAAGTGCTAGAGGTTTTGCGTGGGTGAAGAGGTTGTGAGGTGTTAATGCTCGCCCATTGCCTAATTGTATTGCTTTACGAGACCGCCATAAAGAGTATCGTTCAACTAACTCTTTATAGTCGCTAATCGTTATGCTATTGTGAACGTCTTCACAGATAAATATGGCCTTATGTGTCAAGCAGTGTGTGAAGGCAGCTATAAAATGTTCTCAATTGTACAACATCGCGTTATGCAATTAGATCCTTGTCAATAAAGACATCTGTAGTATGCACAATCAAAATTAATTTAACCTTGCCCGCTGTAAAAGCTATGACTGATGAAGACTGCAAATATTCGATGATATAAGCAATATTATTTAAACAAAACAAATACCTAGTACCAATTTGCATCGTCAGCCTATTACGTCAGAATGTCAACAGAGTCGTAGGGCTTATCGGACAGTTGGACACAACATACGATTTCAATTAAAGGCCGCTTCGATTTTAACGAGGAATGTGTTACGTGTTCAGTGAGCGAAGAGCCCGAACTCTTCGTCTGGTTGCTCCCGTGCGGAGTGGGGCAGGGTGCCGTGCGCGTGGCGGCAGGGGTCCACCGACAGTGGTCTATCAATAACTCATAGCAGTCAAAACTAGTAGGATCGCTCCGCACGTTCAAGTTTATCGGCAGCCACGCTTTTAATTACAGAGACACAAATCGTGGTTATCGTCGAGCTTCTCACGGTGCCGAACTCAATATTCTGGCTGAATGTTAATTAAGTTCTAATTACGAATGGGCGCCCTTGTTTGTCTTGATCACCAAAACTAGCTTTTATTAGATTACGTGGGCAGTTTCAATTAATTGTGAGCATGCGAGTATCTGTCGGCGTTTTCATTGGTAATGGCCGGTTATCGGTGTCGCTAAGTAGATTGAGTGAGATGTATAATATACTGGTTTCTTATGGCTAGCGCCAGTCTCTTGAGGAATGTTAACCGTTTTCGAGTGGTTTCATCCGTTTTGTGTTGGTTTTGGTCTAGGGCACTTTTAATTCATCTGAATTGTGTCAATTATTTTGCCCTAATTGTTTCTGTCATTTAATATCTGTTTACGAAAGTATAGCTCTCGCCATCTTTAGCATTGTCGTTTTGTATCTTCTAGTAAAAAATGATTTTTTAATATGAAGAAAACGCATGTCTAGTTTCAATCGAACGTATTTATGTGTTATGTAAAGTCGTAAGGAATAAAATAAACAAGAGGTAGAGTTCAGTCGTTACAAATAAGCTCACAGTTAGTACGGTAATGCGGCGATATTCATAATTCACCGCTATCGGGCGGAATCGCGCGCCGTGTCCTGATTTACACGATATCGCATGCGCGCCCGCTACTACACTACACTTGCTGGCTACCGTTCACAGGGGTGGCCCCCTTAAAGCGGTTTTTAAACAAAACTTGGGCTCTTCCAGAATCCATACAATTCCATGTTTTGTCTGTTTCTTCTGTCCTATTTGTTACCTTTATACTGCTAAGCCACTTAACCGACCATCATTAAGCTTAGCTTATAGGTCTATATGTAATTTTACGCGGAGGTAGTCGCGTGTTACACGTAGTGACATGTAGTTATAATATAAAAATCTGTGTGAGTATGCGCATTTTATTTCCTTTACTATTTTGCAATAAATATATATAGATTTTGGAAGTAATCTACAGGGCCATAGAGATATTTAGTCCTTACAAGACCTATTGAGGTGTAGTGAAACATTGCTTTGCCACTCCATCGACGTGCTGTGAAACAGAAACTTAAGTTTTTTAATATTCATATATTTGAAAGAGGACTACAGATTTGATGCTACTCGAGTTTGATTTTTCGTTTTTATTCTCAGGATTCGCCTACTTTTTGGCAATTTTTTCAGTTTCCGTACCATTCGAGTAATTTGTAAGACCGTTCCGATATTACAATTTGCACATTAATAAAATTGTAGGATTCCTTAAGATTTTAACGTGCTGAGTGAAGAAGTGAGGTAATATTCAAAATGCGTGTCATATAATGTCACTGGTGGTATTTTAATGAAATTCGATAAGCAACAAATTGTTCAGATTTTATCAATAAAACTACCATAAATGACTAGTCATCATAACGGTTAAACGTCCATCTATCGACAGTCAGGCATGATGTGACATTTCGGCTAGGCCGCGTCAAATATGTTGACATCAAACATTAATTTATTTATTTTTATTTATTTATTTATTTATTTTACAACTATCATTACAGTTACATTAATAACGTGTGATTCCTTTATTAATGCATTTTAACCTAAAAAAGTTATATGAACAGATTTCAATAATATCTATTATCTAAAAGTACCTAATTTGAATAAAATTCAAATATTTAATTTGTTACAAATTTCATTAAAGTAAACTAAATAAAAATCCTCTTAAAAAGACTCCAAAGCATCTAAAAATTATAGCTAAGGAAACCTATTTTATCTATCTGATAATACATATAGACATATAATTATTGTATATGTATCAGTCTAGTATTCGTCCACAAGCCTTGATCCAGCAGGTTGGCAGAACTAACTTTGCTCTTGTATTTAAAAAAATAATTTTGCATTACTTTGTTTGCTACACACGACGTAGCAAAATGTGATTTCTCTGTAAAATTATTGCGCTGACGTATAAGAGAAATGAGTTCGCCCGTAAGTTAGTTTAGAAGTTGTTGATATAGAGGCGGGCGGGTGCTGCGATTGTAGTTTGCAGTTTGCAAGGAGATAGCGCGCACAAAGTTGCACTCTTGGACTGCCAGTAATAAATGTTTGTCTATTTTGTTGTGATAACCCGCTTTAACGATAACTTGTGATGCACATTGCTATTAGTACAGCCAAAATTATCCGCTTGTTGTGACTGTAGGAGATGTAAGAATTTATTTATTTATTTTGGTTTTTAAGAGAATAACAGTTATTAATATAAATATCACAAGATACATAAATCTGTGAAGTTTGTACTGGTAACGTATCTTAAAGACGTAAGAGGTTTAATGTGGACTTTTTCTATATAATATTATCTCCTAGGCGTCTGTTGGATACTAACGCTTACCATCCGGCGGATCTTAAACTTGTTTGCCACCTTTTTTTAATCAAAAACATATCACACAATTGAAAATGTTGTTATAGAGATCATTGGAAATATTTTACGCAATCTATCTAATTAAATCTCGAAATGAATTTTATATCTCATATTTCATTTCACGCTTTCCCTTGAAACACCTGCACTGCTGCAATGTAATGTTAAAAATGCATGTAATATTGCTCATAAAAATACCAAGCACTACCATGTAGGGTCTTGCAACAATTAATTATTGTTAAATAGCTAATCAGTCATCTGATCATCACATCTCCGCCCACGCGCGGCGCCGGCGCCGACGTCGAGAATGTGGTAACATACCTTTTAACTACTTACCATATGTTTACATTATGTGATATTTTTTATTTTAGACTTTATAATAATAAAACATGAATATTTCTCTTTTTTTTAGTATATTGTGTGAAATAGTAGATAAATACTTAACTTTTAATTTCAGTTTTATCCTAAAAGCTCCCATAATGGGAGAAATTACATGAGATTTAAGTGTCCCTATTACTTTAGCCAGAACAAAAAATCCTAATTTGACATAGTAAAATAGGGAATACACGCTGCCTTACAAATTTGTGTGGTGAAATCCTAATAAGCCGATTACGATGTGAGGTCGAGGTAGGTACGGGCGTAGGCGACCGTCGCGTATCGATATCGAATCGGCTCGTCACAATGAATCGATTGTTGACAATCGATCGACGCGATGCGCACATCTATACATTCTGTTTAGATGTGTTTGAGATTGAATGTATTTATCCACAGCGTGTTGAGCACACCTAAAACATATGTGCTTAGTTTTCAACTAATACATGGTATACGATATATAGATTTTATATACACAGAAAACTTAAAGCGTTAAACAAATAATAATCTGCCGTAAATAATGGTGTAAGTAACAAATTATCAAAACGATAAACGTAGGTATATTGACTCGTCTGTTGACGTCAATGGAATTAATGGATTGACAAAGAATAAAATTCCGGACACTCGTTATGGCTCAAACATGTTTTGTATACAGCAACGTTTTAGCAATATTTGTGCTAATGTTTGACATTGCTGTCAGAAAGGCGGTCTTGCGATTGTTAACTCTATGAAGGGCCTTGTTATGTAACATGCTTATTTAATCACATAATATTATATTATAATTAACGTACCGCCTTCTTTTGATACCTTTTCTCTGTTTGTTCCGTCTGGTTGCCAGTGTGTTTATTTTGTATCGTGTTTATTACATTTGTTATGCTGCGCCCGCTTTCTATGCTAAGTGACTTACAAGTATTGGTCTATTGGCTTATTGTAATGTCAGTTACGATTTGCATGTGAATCGATAACCGCACGTACATGCTGTTTGACATTTTAATGCTACCAAAGACTACCTTCTTTAGGGTATCAAGTGATTTATGTAAGATAACAGATCACTAATTCAATAGGGGCTTCGATTAATGAATCTGTGCGGCTGTACGAAAAACTAAGTGTACTAAAGCATAAATATACCTGTTCCTACCTAGAGTCACAATATTACCTCGTTCGTATGTCATGAACACGATGCAGTTAATCCAACATTATCTGCGGCCAACATTTATTATTGTATTTGTACCTGTAATTGAAATACCGGCTCACTCGTTAATTAACTTGCGGCGAAAGCCTCCCTTGATGGATCTCTGGGTATGGTACGGTTTTTTTGTCTGTCCCGAGACTTGGCATGAATCTGCATGTGTAATGTCTCAAATGCATTACCTCCCGCCAACTCCGTGGGAATTTTGCATGGACAATGTTTCATTTTATTTAACTCTTTTTTTGTCTCGTGCTAAGAAATGTATTTGTAAAGTGTACACATCTTTGACATTGATATTTGTATCTCCTCTCAGTGAATAGACTTTGAAATGTTGATTTTATTCAAGTGCTTTAAAATCGCGCTTCGTTTGTGTACGTTCGTTTTCTGTGCACGTTTTTTAAAAAGGTATCATCGTCTGTATGCTGTATAATGGGTACGCGTTTGCTACTTCAAAGGTCTTCCTGAGGAAGTGTCAAACCGCGGCCAGGACTTCCTCTAGTCCCCCTCCCGACCGCCACTCGCCCCTCCGCCCCTAAGCGAAGGGGTGCAAAGGGGGCGCGAGTCAACGACCCGTGGTCTGATGTTTGCGGTGCTATTTTGAAGACACAAACATGGTTTTTCGTTTATTTTTCATGGACCGGTTTAGTGGTTATCGATCGCGACGCTCCGTTTTTTTTTTCATTATGTATATTAATTTTACGATTTACGATTATACGATTGAACCAAAGGTCTTAGTTTTGAGTGAAGTGTTTAAATAGGCAATTTACCTACAAACATATTAATCATTATAATCTCGCCAAGTCACTTACCAGCTAGGCAGCCAGTATAGAGCACTTATTTAACTTTTGCACTTCCACACCTCCATTGCTTCTTGTTGAATTCATCAATTCACCAATCTCTTCTATATAATTATTTTTTTAGATATATAATTGACAAACAATATTAAAAATATCAAGCTTTTGTGGCAATTGGAGTATTTTGAAAATAATAATGTTATTATTTGAATAAAAAGGAGAATTGTTAAGTTGAGTCAACTATACTAAAGAAAAACAATAAGATCCGCTTCTATGTTTTATAACACTGTAATGTTGCAGATTTCCTGGTGGGTGTCCATTGTACGCACGGGTTGAACCGAACAGGGTATATGGTGTGCCGGTACATGCGAGACCGTCTGGCTATCCCTGCTAAGGACGCCATCAAAAGTAAGACATCTATCAGAACTACGTGACGCTTTCTGTACACGCTTGATCTCGTAATGACGGTGCTGTCCCGTAAAAACAGACGAGTCATTTTTAAAAAATCACCTTACGTACAATTATCATTATTTTCTGCTTGTTGTCATAAAGTTCTTTGAGACAGATCTTGAAAGTGTTACTAGGGCTTGCGATTTTGTAATTCATCACCAGTAACTTTGCCTCTTTTGAGCATGGACTAGTGATGTTAGCGTCACGCCTGTTCATAACAATGACGTGACGTTCGTCATCCCGAGACCTAATTTGGTCTCGTATGTCCCACTAGTTTCATTATCCTTCAAACTGGAACAGTCATGCTTACTCACTACTTCTTAGCGGCCGCATATTGCTTTAAGTAAGGTAAGCTGAGAGTTTGGTTCATGTTTTCAGCCAGTCCTAAAAACTATATCAGAAGTTATTTAAGGTCGTCAGTACCTAGCAGATTTTTCTAAGTCTAAACGTTTATACTTATTTCACCACCTATGTACAAGCACTTAGAGTATTCTACATTTGGTATTAAATTATTTTCTAATAGTAAGTCTCTCATCTAGGCTTATCATATCCTTTTTATCCATTCCAGAATTCGAAAAAGCGCGTGGATATCAAATTGAGAGAAAAAACTACATCGCTGATCTGTTAGGTAAAGTACCACCCCCTCCAGATGTGGGCAAAGAAACTGTCGTGAGAGCTTTTAAGAAAAGTAGTTTGGAATATCAGTCGCCTCTTGGATGTGACTATGATGAATCGGACTATAGCTATGGACAGAGTAGCAGAAGCCGATTCGACAGTAATAGTAAGTTATGGCGATCACAAGAACCTCCCAAAAGAGATACGTACAACTCCAAACAACTTCCGAAAAGAGATACGTCTAACTCCAAACGAGAGAGTAATAGTACATCATGGCGGTCACAAGAACCTCCCAAAAGAGATTCTTCCAACTCCAAAAAACTTCCCGAAAGAGATACATCCAACTCCAAACGAAGATTCGACTTCAAACATGACTATTAACTACTTCTCAGTCGTTTGTGTAAATTTATAATTTTGAACGTACTCATAGTGAGAATTTTTGATAAATCTCAAGGGCAATGATTCATAACATATCCTACTAATATTATAAATGCGAAAGTTTGTATGGATGGATGGATGTTTGTTACTCTTTCACGCAAAAACCACTCAACGGATTTGGATGAAATTTGGAACACAGATAGTTTATAACCTGGATTAACACATAGGATACTTTTTATCCCGGGAAAATGTTTTTATCCCGGGATAATTTTACTTTGTCTCTGTGATTCTAAGCTCAACGCGGACGTAGTCGCGGGCAGAAGCTAGTATTTAATATTTGGTAATGGTAATTTTAAAATTAATAAATGCTATTAAAAATATATTAAATGCTATTTTTTTTTAAACCACTAAACCGACACACAAGCATACGGCCCATCTGATGGAAAGCAGTCACCGTAGCCTATAGCCGCTTGTAATACCAGAGCTAACACTAACGATTTGCCAACCCTGTTGTTGATGAGGACTCACTGTGGTAGCAGCATTACTAGTATAACTACTAGCGCAGCCTATCCTCGTGGAGCACTGGCAACCTTACGCAGTAACACACTACATCAAAGTAGTGTTATTTGACTGCGGTATCTGTAAGGTGGAGGTAAATTCCCCGGTCGGGCGGCTCCAATTTTAATGGGAAATTCCACGGGAGTCCAATTCGCCATTACCTCTCTTTGAAGTATAATATTGTATAGTATTTTTTTATTTGACACACAATTTGATTTATCGAAGCCTTGTTTATTTTAGTAGCATCTTAAAGTTTTATGTAAATAATCATGAGAACGAGTCTTATTACGGTGAAATTGGTGGATCACGTATAGATTGGTGGATAGTGCGCGCGTGTCAGATGGTATCGAGATGCCTTTGAGATTGGGTGCTTATGAAGCGGCCTTTATTTTGCTGACTCACTGTTAAGTAAATTAGTTACAAGTTATTTAAGGATTTTCAAGGTATTGCCTAAATTCGCGTTACTCTACCACCATACTAGTTCTATTTTGGCAGTGATAATTTTTAAGGATGACATTCTATGATAAAAAAAATCCTTTCATCGTGCTCCTCGTGTTAAATAGATTATATCATGATTTGTACATAGTAAAAATATTTTTGAATTAAAATATTATTGACTTACTGGTATAATAACTGAGCTTAGTATCACAATCAAATGGCTTTTATTTATTAGTTGCTCGCTATAAATCTGATTTTCCGTCCTGGTTCATTGTTGATGCCCTGAAGATTAAATGTTATGAAATTACACGTGAAAAAATTCAAGCTACTTATATTTAAGCACCCATTTTTTTATTAAAAAAAGAAATACGTGAAGGTATTCTAACTTTGTTTAACTTTGCTAACCTTACAGCGATAAAATGAACTGCACCGGCATTACAAAATTACACAACGAAACAACAAATTAAGAGAATATAAAAAAAAACGCATTTTGGTATTTAATGTTTTGATCAAGTAAAGTAACCGGTTGTATTTAGAAATACATCTTGCTAAGTATGTGTCACTTAAGAGTAAACTTGCCAACTATACGACACAGAATTTCTATGAAACACTGAACTTTATGTTACAGAAAAGTGAGTTATGCTCTTGAGTTTGGTTCGTATTGTTGCTCCTCTATATATTTCCGGCCTAGTTGAAGGCGCTCGAGGTTGCATTTGAGTTATTCACTGTCGATACGTTTGTAGCTTTCTCAAGTCATCAGTTGCAGTCGCATTTATTGCTCTATTGTTTGCCTCCGGGGCGTAGATTATGAGTGCTTCGAGTAATTTACTTGTAACCACTGTGTATTGTGACTATCCGTTGCTAGCGTTAGTGTCGTAATGAATTGCGATATACTCGCGTGTGGTATGACGCCCTGCGGTAATTTAGGATGAGCTATTGCCTTGAAGAAACTTCATGTATTGTTTACATCTATAGAAAATGTCAGCTCGTAATGTCGCTTGCTAGTCTCTAACTATATTGAATCGAGTTGTCGGTAAAAGAATATGCAGTTAAACTGTATCCTTATCTTACGACTGAAAAGGATGTAAATTAAGAGTCCCTTTGTTAGCTCCCAATAAAATTTAACATCTTAACTGGTGTTATCTCATATTTTTGTTTCGAATCTTAACTACCTGGCTTCCGTCAAGGCGTATTTGATCGGGTTCTTTAGCTTGAGTGACGGGGACCACTATTTAATTTATGTCCATTACTTTGAGGCGTTTCATTTTAATGTGCTCGTTCATTTCTGTGACAGTTGGTGACGCTTCGGGCGCCATTTCGATTGTTATCTGCTTACCGGTGCGTTCAAACGGATCTAAGCTCAATGGTAGCTGTTTCAATCAGTGGATGTTGTTTAAATCCATAAAAAATATTATGACTATAAATAATATTGAAGCAAAAAATCACAGGCCGTGCTCTATTAAATAAAAATGCAGATCTCGAAACATACATTTGTTACAGCAAAGCTGCCTCTTTAATGGCTTAAATTCACAGTCACGTAAATTTAAAGAGTAGCTGATTGTAAAAGTTTAGAACATTTCACTCCTTCACTTGAACTGCAGACAGTTAGGTAATGTAATAAGTATTTCTCTTTTGAATAGTTGAGAATTTTCTTGTTTCTTACAATTAATTAATACACTGGAAACAGTTGAATACCTATTTCGTTTAAAGTAAAGCCACAGAGGATCAGCCGATAGATTAGTTTGTACACATAAATGCTAGACTCAATAGCTTTCATAATTAAAGTAGCTGGAACAATATATGGAGGCATTACTCTTGCGATCCCATTATCGGATCGATAATTCAATCTGGGGCAATATTGTCTGCGCGCCTTGGGGCCGAACTACCACTTCTGAAATAGGAAGATTAATGTTCAATAGACAGAAGGGAAGGATGAGTATTTGATTGGTACAAGTTCACTGCTTCACTGAGGACTAAGGAACGCGTGGAGGAAGATTATGTGGAATAAAAGAGGTAAGTTTAAATTCATAATTGATATTTATTTTAACAGTGCTGGTAGCAGGAACATTGTCGACAGCGTTTTCGTATCGCCTTCGACAATTTTTGTATTGGAAAATGAACAGCGCTCCGGCGGTGAAAAGTGGAACTAAAAATTAGTATGACAATTTTGACACTTCGCGAGTTACGTTTTCGAATACGTAGTCGACAATGTTCCTGCTACCGGCACTGGTCTCTGTTCTAAATTGTTATTTTAAGTCTCATAGTTTTTGGATTGTGATTATAACAAATCAATCTGAACGTCAATAATCAGCTAACTATTTAAGTAGCAACTTAGTATATGGTACTTATTCCAAGCAATTGATGCAAGTTGCTCCTGTATATAATAATAATATGTATTGTACATACATATTTGTAAATGAGAATAATATTTCGTTTATTTCCAAATAAATTGTATCTTAAACGACTGATAGTTAGTAAATATTCATTCTTGACGTATAAAGCGATTAAGGAGTACATTGATAAAACTCACGAACGAATAAAATGACATGAGCTTCGATTTGAAGACAATTAAAGGGCAGCGCCGCTTGCGCCGCACTGAATACCGATACCTATTATTCGATACCGTAATATTTGATTATTGGTCAGTTTTTAATTACTTCGTAAGTTTGGATTATGACCATCCTTGTATTGATATATTAACAGTGATTGTAGGCTGTTATCTGCGGCGTTGGAGGTCACATAATCAACTTAAAAAAAGGTACTCGTTATGTATAGAATAGAATCTCTACATTTACGGTAACATTATAAAGAGAAAAGGTTTCTATTTCTGATTGTAATGAATACACACAGAAAATATTTCCGTGGTAGAATGCTATATCTAGAATGTATTATCACTGAGTAACACAGGCTATATCATATTGCTATGCGGGCGAAGTCGCGGTGTGTTATAATTTAAGAGGCGTTATACAGGCGCTGGTGGCAAGGTGCCTGTTGGTTCTTCGTTTAGAAGGGTGAATCTTAGAATATATACATGTAGAGGATTTTACTTTTTACTTCTTCTTTACAATAACATTTCACTTTCATACATCTTTAGTTTTTTTTCCTAGTCAACCTCTCTCCTCTACTCACTCTTTGTTTTTTCTATATCTGACCCCAAACTTTATCTTTCCTTCTTAGGTTGCTAGTGCTCCACTAGGATACGCTCGGCTTGTGGTGATGCTGCTAGCACAGTGAGTCCTCATCAACAACATGGTTGGCAACGTGGTTAGTGATACCCCTGGTATTGCTGCGGCTATAGGCTACGGTGACTGCTTACCGGTGGGCCGTATTCTTGTGTGTCATCTTAGTGGTATAAAAAAACCATGAAACGCATCGTTCATCCTACATAGGTACATATCTACTGATGTCTCGACACAAGGTCATTACGGTGCAAGTCGTAAGTACCTTCTATTTGAGCTGATAGCCGTAGCCGGGCCGTATTCTTGGTTGTTACCTTACAATAGTATTTAAAAATACATTAGTGCAATACCATTACTACATGTCTCAATATATTACCAGCATTGCTTCATTAGCATACTGTTAATGTTTATTAAGCTGACATTAGTTCACAGATTACGGGAAATAGGAAAATTACAAACCTAATTGAATTGGCATAACAAACGCCTTGTAGGTCAAAGCAAAGGTATCGTAGAATTCCACGCTGTAATGCTAATAAGTATTCTAATTACTATGTTTGACTGTATAAAGTATACATTTGATTGCATAGGTCGACCGCAGATTGAGAGCTAAGGACGATTTCATGGAAGCTGTTTTATTAATATTTATAGCTTTAATTCAATATTGATTATATTTCTACAATGTTTATAATATTGGCAAGATTTCTATTAAACCTATATTAAACACACCCAAATTGTAGTACATAGCTGTAACGAGAGAAGTATTTTATTAAAATAAGAACCGATTTTTTTGGGATCATCTTGTTGATTCTATCTTTATTTGAATAACAGATATCAGTAGGATGATATCACAGGAAGCGATTTATTAAAGTTTGATCGCTTGATCATAGGTTGGCTTATAAAATGTGTACTGCGTTACAGGTATCCACCTACTAATTCAATCCCAAAAAGGATATAATAGACTTATGACGATATTTCTTTTCAGTAGTTAGTTTCCTTAGTTATGATTCCCCGTAGTTCCACTAAGAAATGAGATCGTTAAAAATTTATTTTCCTCGTCACATTGATGGGATAAAACTATATAAAACAAAATAGAAAGAATTATTTGTTTTACATGAAATATACATACATACATATAATTACGCCAAGTTCTTCACCCTGGTAGGCAGAAAGTGGAATGTTATAATGAGAACTATACAATTATACATACATCCTCAAAGCAAGTCCTACTCGAACATAATTGTTTTTATCACATTTTGGTGGACGTAGAATAAGTGTTCACAGGGACAGATGACATTAGTTAAGTTCGATTTTAAAATATATTTTTAAATAATTTCAACAATGAACTATCTACGAGTACTGAACATTAAATAATTATTATCGTTTTTAAGTATTTTGAACTAAAGTGTTATTTTTTTATTAATATTTTACTAAAATGTACCGTCAAAAAAGGGCTCGTCCGGGATTTGAACCCGGGACCTCTCACACCCAAAGCGAGAATCATACCACTAGACCAACGAGCCGATGAAGTGAAACCCGAAGAAGGCTTTCGGATGGAACATATACAGTGTAAACACCATGCTGCTTAAACAATGACTTTATTTAATTACAATATGGCCATTAATTTTGGGAGGACAATACACAGAAAGAAAGCATACATACATTTATCTGAGAACTCTGTAACCCAGTACGTCATATTATTTTTATTTAAATTAAACAATAAATTGTCGTATAAGCGTTACGACAAGTAATAAGTTGAGCTATAGAAGATTGGTTCCATGTATCTAATGTATAACATTGGTTACTAGTATCACTAAGCTATAGTGACAGTCCGATCTCAAAGGTAATGCGATATCAGCTAAGAAAACATGGAACTAATCTATACCACCTCGTAAGGGACTTGGCGTGACGATATGTAAGTATGTACTATAGTAATATTTTAATGAGGTGTACTTTGTTTGTATGTGTATGTTTTTTTTTTATACCACTAAGGTGGCACACAAGCATACGGCCCACCTGATGGTAAGCAGTCACCGTAGCCTATAGCCGCTAGCAATACCAGGGGTATCACGACGGGGTGCCAACCATGTTGCTGATGAGGACTCACTGTGCTAGCAGCAATACTACTAGCCCAGCGTATCCTCGTGGAGCACTGGCAACCTTACTTATCGAAGAAACACAACACTACATCAAGTAGTGTTATTTAACTGCGGTCTTCTGTAAGGCGGAGGTACAGTCCCCAGTCGGGCGGCTCCAATTTAAATGGGATAACCCACGGGAAATCCCAAATCGCCCTACCTCTCTTGAAATGTATAGGGTAATCTTCGACTGCTACTGAATGAATGCTAGATTTTGTTTATAAATGCAACTAACATTATATTCAGAAATAAGATTTTTAACCATTCTTAAAAAACATGAGGTTAGGAACGTAGGGATCACAGAATAAATAATAGTAATGTATAACAAAGAAATCTAATCGAAAGGCGTATAAAAACCATTCGTAAAGCTTCTCCATACCAGACATATGAGAGTAAATCCCTCTTTAATCTTATTAATAGACTTGTAAATACCAGATACACTTCACCAGGTCAAATAAAACATATTTCCTGGGATTGTCGCTTTCCGAGATAAGTATAATGTATAGGTAATTAGAATGTAATATATTGAGCTTTTATGTTTTCTTTGCCTCATTAATGGCTCATTATTCTCGCTTTACGGATTTTCGATAGGATTATTTATCTGGTTTTTAACTAAAAGTTTGTTTTTGTACTTAGATGCATTAAATATAATATTTAGAAAGGAAGAGATAAAGAGTAACGTTACTTTGAATGAGAAGATGTAACGGTGGTTAAAAAGTGTACGGCACGTACTTATTTATGGTAAGTGGTTGTCGTAGCCTTTGCACGTTTTCGATACCAGTAGCGCAAGCATAAATAGTTTGCGACAACGTTTTCGTATCTATGAACGTTTTCGTTAAAATGAACAGCGCTGCGGCGGTGATAAAACAATTTTGACATTTTGCGAGTTATGTTTTCGAATAGGTACGTTTACGACTACGGATTCGAAAACGTAACTCTCAAAATATCTAAATATTCAGACGAATTATTTCGCCGGCGTAGCGCTGTTCGTTTTGCCATACAAATAAAGTCTAAAGCGATACGAATACTTAGTCAAAAGTTGTTCTTTCGAAATGCGTTACTATCTTTGCTAACCATTATTTGTATATATACATACAAACGAAGATGGGAAATAATTTTAATGGGTGGGTAAGCGTTCACCGTTACAGACGATTGTAAGCGAACAAACACCGCATTAGGAAGGTTGCCTTAGTCCTGAGTAAAACTGGCATTATTACTCTTTTCAAAAAGCGGAACTGTGATTCATTAGAGAATATCTCTACGTGTCTGCTACTTGGCGGTACTCGAGATTGAAACCTCCCGTAATGCTCGTGTTCTTAATATTGTATTAACAAAAACTCGTCATCAACAAAATGAATCAAGGGTCCTAATACCGACACGCTATAACCTAATGAATGTGCTCGTCAAT
The DNA here is from genome assembly GCA_951449985.1 of Falcaria lacertinaria. Lineage (NCBI taxonomy): Eukaryota > Metazoa > Arthropoda > Insecta > Lepidoptera > Drepanidae > Falcaria > Falcaria lacertinaria. Next base: position 6,986,677 of record OX602118.1, on the reverse strand, counting down.
CGATCATTATTTCTTGTATCCTTATAGGTACTTCAATGGTTTTGGCCTAATTGAATATTTTGTCGGCGGCACTTAAGAAACTGGGCTAAGCATCCATCACTGTCAAAACAGGGCTCGTCCGGGATTTGAACCCGGGACCTCTCACACCCAAAGCGAGAATCATACCACTAGACCAACGAGCCGCTTAAATTAACGACCATAAAATACAATCACCTGAATCATTGTTCTTAAAATTACTTAATAAAATAACTATGCCATCTGTGTTAACAAAATTCCTGAATAGTGCGTATCTGTGGTTGGACAAAGTAATAGCTATTTTCTTTTTTTGCGCCAGATGTGATTAATAATTGAATTTACTAAATTATTATAATAATCTAATATTATTTTTTACGCCGCGGATTTAAATTTGAAATGCAAGATGTAAGGCTCATGTAACAGTGGCGTTTGGAAAACCCGTCCACCATTTCGTGTATTGTAGCCGATATTGGGATAAATACTAATATTTATTACTAATATTCTGTTTGAAGGTATATTTTTATTGAATAATACCTACCACATGATAGAAGTTATATGTCGATATCGCTTGTCAACGTAATAACATCTCACAATATCGCAAATTATATTTCGGAGTTATACTCCGCCTGTGGGGTATAAAACATTTTGCGGTGCATTCAAATCAAAGCGGTCGATATGTTACGTAGCATGCGTTTGCGCCGACCGCAGGTTTACGATCCCTGGCGCGAATTGGATGGCGGAACATCACAAACGGATCATTCAACATAAACCCCCATCATCGGGGCCGTGAGTTAAAAACAACAATACCTAGTTACATACACCTAGGGTTTTCACTAACGCTGCTGTCGAAAAAACAATCTCCTACCGAATTAACTCGATGCATAAGATATTTAGAAAAAAACAAATATATGCAGAATAACATAAACCTTAGCCGGATTTGCTTCTCAACCTAGTTACGATCTATTATTTAAGCGAATCTACATGAGTTAGCGCGTGTACTTTTATATGAGACAGACCATAAACGAAGGAGATGCGTCAATAATGAAAGCCTTCGTTGCTAATTTCCCGGACGCCTCGGGAAGCTTGACGACTAGGATTTACTCCACGGAAATCGGACGTAGGCAGCCCTTTATACGCTAGCATTTCACTAAAGCCCGTGGTTGTAGGTGATGCGACTAAAACGACAATGTGACCCGGAACAATCGCTTATGAACAAGGTTAGGTACAGTCAATTACTCAAATTGGTAGTTCTGTTACAAAAGTTTTTGATTTACCTGCAATAGTTAGCCAGGTAAATGGTTACCGCAGCCTTACTATCCTTCTACCCCAGACCAACCTACGTTACGCCAAGAACTAAATTGAACATTGAGAAGTATTTAACGCGAATTTCTGGAAGTGTACCCGTATAGGTACGCCCTGCCTGCGTCTACTTCACAAATGTACTTGATACTTATACATAATAAAGTAACTATGTGTACACCTATATTGATAAAAAGACAGAGCACTGAGTTTCTTGACGGTTCTTTTCAGGTGTTTTTTTTCCGAACCGGTTGTAATTTAGACCTTCATAAATGCGCTATTCGGGTCTAAATTGAATAAATGATTTTGATTTTAACATTGAATATTGTAGTTTATAATGTTGGCGCAATTAACTGTACAGCCAATTTTTTTAAACAATATAATATGTTCCGTCCAAAAAGTACACAGAGCATAGTATGTTTTGGAATATAATTAAATTATGAAGTTTCTAAATAGATATATAATAACGTAGGTATTAAATGTATATTGTGTTAATTATTTTATCCGCGACTGTACGTTCCTTTCAATCTAACAACGTGTTTTATACACTCAATTAAAAACCAGTGAAAGAAGTTTAAGTACTTACCTAGGTTAGTAAGTAGCAACGGGAACTCTGAGAATACCGGTTAATGAGATAGCTCCAAGTGAAAATAGCGTCAGTAATGACTTGATAAGTATATGGGAAATCCTTGCGGTCAAAATCCACCTATGTACGCAATGCATAGATTTCAGATTGAGGATATCAGAATACTAGCGGCCCGCCCCGGCTTCGCACGGGTAGACATTTATATTGTTTACCCGTGCGAAGCCGGGGCGGGCAGCTAGTATAATATACAGCCTATGTTACTCAGTGATAATGTAGCTTTCTAACGGGGAATGAATTTTTGAAATCGGTCCAGTAGTTTCGGAGCCTATTCATTACAAACCCACAAAAATACAAATCTTTCCTCTTTATAATATTAGTATAGATTACCATACGCTGATGACCATACTGTCCATGTCAAAAAAAAAGAATGTGCGAGCGAGACATGGTGTAAATTGTCAATAGCAATTTATGCATACCTATATCGCAAAAAAACATCTCGCATACCTAAAAATACATGAAAATTACCGTTTCACTCAAAACATTCAAGCTATTTTCAATTATTATTTTGGATTCTTGATTATTTTGGATGAATATGTATAATGTATATAGCTAAATAAAAATAAATAGAAGTCTAATACGAAATAGCTCCCGCGAATACTTACTAGTTTTGCTCCATAGTTAACGAGCTAGCACTGTTTTATTAACTATAAAATATTATATTCTATAAGATTATGCTATTATTTACTACACCGGCTCGCTGGTCTCGGAATAGTTTCACGAAGGTATGAAAATTACAGCTTTGTAGTATAGATAAGTATTCATCCTACACTTTGAAACCGAAATGGTCTTTCACTGCGCGGTTCCGAAGGGCGAAGGAGCTCCCGCGCACGATCAAACTAATATTTTGCATGATCGGTAACGCGCGCGTGATAACCGTGGTGTTGTAAGCGTCCATAGGCAATGGTAAACGCTGACCATCAGGCGGGCCGTATGCTTGTTGGCTAAATAAGTGGTATAAAAAAATATTAGACGCAATTACGGATAAGTTTCTTCTAGACATAGTTCGTATTAAATCGACCGTTCTTAGTGTATTGGAACACAATTGCTCGCCCAACTATCCGGCCATTGTGCGAATGTCTTGACTTCTATCAGATGTTATTGCACTACATTTGGATGGCAGCCATGTTAATAGACATCGACTTTTGGTGTAAAATGAACTCTCAAGCTGTTGGTATAAAGTACAATGTCATTGGATAGATAAAAACGCATATGTGGCTTACTTTTTAAATATCAACGACGTTGAGCCTATAAAGGTCCTCGAACTTTATCGAAGACTATTTATATGAAATACGAGGGCCGGTGATATCATTCTTAGATAGGTAGGTAACTAATTAGATCAAGGTTTCCTTAGTGTGATCATTGCATAATTGGTTGCATAATCCGATCGAATTTCTGATAGTAATTGTTAATTAAGCCGTGGTGGCCTTGTGGTTGAAGCAACGGCCTGTCATCTGATGGGACCAGGTTCGAATCCCGGCCTGTACCAATGAGTTTTTCTAAGCTTAAGTACAGTGATTAATCACACCATGAGCTTTTAAAAATAGAGGTAGGGATTTCCCGTGGGTTTTACCATTTAAATTGGAGCCGCCCGACTGGGGACTGTACCTCCACCTTACAGAAGACCGCAGTGAAATAACACTAATTGCTATGTAGTGTTGTGTTTCTGCGTTAAGTAAGGTTGCCAGTGCGTCACGAGAATACACTGGGCTAGTAGTAATGCTGCTAGCACAGTGAGAACTAAGACCTCATCAACAACATGGTTGGCAACCCGTTTAGGCTACGGTGACTGCTTACCATCAGGTGGGCCGTATGCTTGTGTGCCACCTAAGTGGTATAAAAAAAGTGGACATGAACCAGACTGAATGATTTTTTTTAATTTTATGTTACCGATCATTTTATCCTATGGTTTGTGTAAATTAAACGGGACATCCCCGCCATTTTTGTATGTACTGCTATTAAATTATTATCGTATTATTTTTGTCGTATGTTATTTTATAGAAGTTTAATAAACTACAAGCCTACATAAACAAAGCCAGAGCATCAATAACTATTATTAACCGTCGCATGTCTTAATCCGAGCTTAACAAACCGCACTTGGTAGAACCGTCTCATTCCGTCTACGGGACTAGCAAGCGGAAAGATGGCAATTTTGGCAGGCTTCGTACACATTGCACATACCCTGGCTGCGACGGAACCCCAAATTGCTTGCCGAGACGAACCCGCCCGTCATAACTCAAACGTTTCGCGTACGGATTATGAAACATCTTGTACGTTGCAGTTACTCGTTCAAAATGTACTAACTGTGTAATGGTTAATTGCTCCGAGGTTTCTTTTTTGTTTTGGAATGCTTATGTTAGGAAAGTTATGTTAACACATTTGTTACTTAGTACCTACTTCCTTTTTTTTCTACATGTTAGAATATAGTCAACAGACTGTACGATCGTTCCGTAAGTTGTGTCACAAAAGTTTAGGGCTATAATGATAAAACTTTATAAATTGTCCCTGGACAATAATCACCAGCAATGCAATTCTTCAAAAGATAAGCGGTCGAATTTATAACAGAATTTTGATATTCAGTTGATAATTGAGGCGACAAGCGGCTTTTGACACCACACAAAACCGTGTCTGAAAATGCGAAACAATTTTAAGTGTTAAAATTTGATTATTCTTTTGTATTTAAAGATATCCTGGGTATAACTCGAATAGTCGGAATACACAATGTACCGTAGCTGCTGCTACATACTCTGCCTATTTGTCATGTAATTGCCATTGTGCACCGCATATGCTAGTTTTATTGCCCATATCAAAGGGTTGTGTGGCGTCTTCATGCAAGAACTATTACACGTTAATAATACGGTACGGTTGTACCACTAAGTAGGTTTTTATGTTATACTAGCTCTTGCCCGCGACTTCGTCTGTAACATTTCCCCGTGATAAAAAGTCCTATGTGTTAATCCAGGTTATAAACTATGCGTGTGCCAAATTTCATACAAATCCGTTGAGCCCTTATACGTGATTTAGCAACAAACATCCATCCATAGTTCCATACATCCATCCTTACAAACTTTCACATTTACATATATATAGATAGTAGAATTAAATTCTTTAGCTTTAGCGAGACGTTCCAGGCTGCATTATCTCGCACGGGAGTAGATACCTACTGCATGGGGTTCTTCAAGAATTCCATGATTTAATTATTCGATAGAGGAAGCTCTTGAGGACAGATTTCAACAGGAACAGCCATTGATCTGGTGAAATCTGATGAAGGGGTTCGGGGATTATAGAATACGGTTAAGGTTTTACAATCAATATTGATCAATTGAGTGCAGTTCTAATATGACCGACAATTAAGAAGTACCGATATTTATTGGTGTATTAGATGTTATGTTATTAAATGTGTCGGCGATATAAACATGTTTAATTTCACTAATAAAACTCTACAGCCACCGAACAACTCATTAGACCCTTTCACACGCGACTAATCACATTTCTTCACACGTATTGAATTGAACATACTAATTATTCAATGTCTGCGCCAAATTTCTAGAACGAGTCAAAAAGGCAATAGAGGTTTGCAAGTCAAGAGTGAAATGGTACTCTATACTCTCTGCCTACCCCGTGACAGACTTGACGTGTTAATGTGTATGTATGTACTACAGTAAGAGAATGGTAGGTGCTAACACAGAGTCAGATATGTCAAGCAGAGTGTTTGCACTGTGCTTCGGTTTGAAGGGTTTTATAGCTAGCGCATTGGTTGGACAAAGAATCCTGATCTGAGGCTAGCAGTGCCACGCGGGATTTAACGTTTTGGGAGGTACTCACCATTGTAACATATGCTTTACATATGTTGCAATGGTGGGCGGGGCGCTTACGAGATAGAGTCTATGACATGGACTAATTCTACAAAAATGCGAATAGCTTGCTCGATTTAGGTGACTAAATCTTTGAAAAATAAGTGTAGAGATATGGATTTGCTTTGAATTTGCACAAAAACATGCACATATGTAACATTGTCTACCCTTGACAAAGCCTTATTGTCTGTTTATACATGTAACTAGAAACAGATATGTATTATTTTTAATTTCCACAGTTTCATTACCATTCAATACACTTACGATGTTTGTATAATTATCATTGGCGGGAAATGTAATGCATGTTTGAGTTTGGTCTTCGCAGCACGCCTCATAATTATGATTATTTACGGGCCTGTAATAAAACTGAATGTATGCAAATGACACGAGGAGTGATGCTTTACAGATTCATCTCGTTCAACCTTCTCGGGGAATGACCATATTGGTGTACTAAAATGGCGCTTAAAGCTATTAATGTTGTTGCAAGCGTCCATAGCCAACGTTGACCGCTTACCATCAGGTGGGTTGTATGCTTGTTTGCCACCTTAGTGGTATAAAAAATCCTGACTGGTATTTAAGGTTACCTGATTATCGAGTCATTGACTGCGATTTTGAGGTTTGTGATGCTTAAATAAGTAGAGATATGATTCTGATCCTTCTGATCAGTGTGTTAGTGTATTTCGCTTTTATATTAGAAAAAGTATTCAATATACTTATATTCTTAGATAAGTGCATACATTATATCATCACGACAAATCGTCCCTTCAGAGGGCAGACCGAGAGCAAAGAGTGCCATTCCACTCTTACACATCTCAAGTGCTTCTTTTATATACATCAATTTCTTAATACTTACACGCCCTCCGGTTCCGACCTTTCTGCCATTGAGTACTTTGGTAATTTGATATTGAATATTCGTAACTACGGCAGTTTGTGATATTTGTAGGTAAGCGCTATTTTATCGGCGTTAGTTTTTGCTCCGTGATGGCGCATACAAAGCACGATTAGCAACATGTTCGTTTATATTGCACCGCTTCAGGAATGTGGAATACAACAACTCAAAGTACTTCTTCCACAATAAGCCTGCGGTAGGTAAACTATATTTACATTTATGTGCTCCACGAGAATACTGTGTGCTGTACTGCCAGTAAGGATATGCTGCCAGCACCGTGAGGTCTCTCAATGATAGAGTTGGCAACGCGTTAGTTATACAACTGCTTTTGTAAACGTCAGGGACCGCTGCCCTTACTCTCAAAAGAGTTAAAATTTCAACCCCAAAAAGATAAAGGTGATAAGAATTTGTATAAGTAGTAAAATATATTTTGTTTATTAATTCCAACAATACATAACACCACTTCAACTATGCCGTAACAGATCAGTGTTCTCCAATTTTAAAATTCCTTAATATACCAACGCGTAGTTGACTAGTGTCTGTAATAATACATATATAAAAATTAATAAATCATTGACGTGTAACATCTTCCGTCTCACTTTCCTGCAATCTGTGAGAGATATTTCGTGATATGGGACGGAAGTGTGTTACAGGAAGCCGGGGAAGCGTGTGCTATTTGATTTGACCAATGAGCTTACGATGGTAGAATTATCGTCAAATGTTAGCTGTTAGTTACACATCATAAGACTTGCTCGTTTATCTTCATATACAGCTTCGATAGAATACCCCGCCGTTGGCGTATATTATATGCATAAACTTCAATACAGAGGGCTCATAATATATTTATGAAGTATATAATATAATATTGGTATGTCTCAATGGGGACGTTCAACTTACCAATATGTATGTTCCCAATAGAATACCGCAAGCTATCGTAGTATAAATGCTGTCAACATGATGAAATCTGGATTTATGATCTGTCACCACCATAAAACACGTTGAGCAAGACAATTTTATGTGTTTCACTTTGCGTTTCTGTGAACATGGTAATTTAATATTGCGGTTGTTACACACATACGCATCTAAATTAACTTTCTTGAACTAGGAGTTAGTTCAGACTAGCAATTTCCCGACGCCCCTAGACATTCCGCGAATATACTATAATATTTCCTTTCCTGATAATGTTAGCACACTGACGCTTTTTAGGGTTCCGTACCCGAAGGGTAACCAACGGAATTACTAAGAGTTTGTCTGTCAGCGGACTGTATCTGTATCCGTAATAGGTAGACAATTGTTAAATTTTTAATTTTGTTGTCGCTATAACACATATAATAAAAATTAACATAAATAACAAGGCTTAATAATGGCAACATATAGGACAACACATAGACAAAAATATAGATGCTTGAAATGCTCATAAGGTGTGTATTGCTATATTTTCCAAAAACAATGAGCGAATTTACTATTACAAACTTATTATTTGTGGTAGGTCCAATAGCCGTGTCTAGGGATCGAATCGCAAAGTTAAGTTTGTCATTAAAACTAGTTTTTTTAGTACGGAACCCTCGATATGCGAGTCCAACTCGCACTTGGCATTTTTTTAAAGATTTTTTTTCCTTTATCAAAATTACTAAGGAAATTTAAGCTCACTTTATATCGCTAAGCATATTTAGCTTAATATTTGAACGTACTTAAATATAAGTTAAATATAAGGAGGATTATTAAATATGTTCTGTAATAGGTAGGCTTTCTAGGCTCTGGAAAGGTTATGTAAGTCATATTTTCTGCTCTTAGGTTCTGCCTGCTAAGGCTATTTCTTACCCTCTTGGGAAACTTTATTGTCCTTTAATGTTTAACCCGACAAAGCTTTTAATTAATCTACGTGTACTACGGCGCCACAGTACGTTTTTTGCCCGAAAAATCGGACGTCTTCGTTTTATTCGCTTAATGAATGGACTAGATAATTTTAAAGGCAAGAGTAGAAGTCTTGTAAGCCAATTTTGTTTCAAAATGTAGATAAAAATTTTATATTTTTTTTCTATGGTTTCCAGAAAAAACTTAGAAATCGTTGTAACTATAGCCATGTTAAGTTTTTGTTGTATCTTTCATTGTATTTACTTAGTACTATGTACCAAGTCTATTATTATGAAAACGCACAAATTTTATCGTCAATCCGGAGTGAGTTATTACGAATAATACATAATTTCATTTTTTTTTGAGAACGTATTCAAAGGTATTGGGATTCAATTCCTAAACTAAAATGTAGCTTATACATTAATAAACACTTCCTTAAAAAATCATATCCAAATCTCATAGGATATAGAAGTTACAAGAATCCAAAGTTCCGACATTAGGGCTGATACAAAAAAATACATTTATTTTATTTCTACATAGAACAAATAATATTTTATGGTTTATTTTGTATCAGTAAATATTAGGTTTTATGTCATTTATTTATTACGAGTTTGTTTAATTGAATTAGGTGTTATGTTCCTTGGCGTTTTTATATGTGGTCAAAGCTTGTATGTTTTGTTCCCATTATTCAATTAATTGAAATTTTGCATAATTATCATGTATGGAGCTGTGGATAGCGCCACAGCTGGTGCTCTTCAGCCTCAGTGTTTTTTTGTATGTCACTAGCAACTAAATATGTCCAATGTTTTGAATGGTACCCAATGACAGTTACGGGAAGAGCTATCGGTCCAAAATAGCAGTAGCATGAGTGACGAAGAAGTAATGCTAAATCTTATAGAAGGCTGGGATGATAGTAGTAGTAAAGTTTTGCCTCTTGAAGATCAAATGTATTTTTTTTCTTCAGTAATATTTGTATTTCATTACCAAAAAAATTGTACAATAGCGCGTGTGATCAAATTAAACATTCCAAAAGTTTAATTAAATAATAAATCAAACAAATATAATAATAATCTCATTTGAAATCAATGCAAGAAACAAAAATCTTTCAAAAACTCAGCACGAATTCAGAATGAACAGAACACTAAGTTGGCAAAATAATAGTACGTAGCAAAAATATTCTAGTTTTATTTAACATTGCTATCTTCACACTTGCATATAAATAGTGTCTAGGTGGCGATGTAAAAAACATCTACCTGCACCTTCTGAGAATGTGAAATTGTTAACACAAACACCTCTCCGCTGACCAAGGGAATGAACTATTAGCTATTGTTATTCTTGTTTATCACGTCGAATTGCCCTCTACTTAGTTTAACTGGTGAGTTAAATGCATTACATAAGATAACTTACCTACAATGTTTATAAGTTACGTAACCTTATTTTATGGATTTGAGGTTTTGCGCTGTATTAGAAACTAGATTTTCCCCTCGACTTCGTAGCAAAAAGTAGCCTAAGTTCATCAGGGATATGTCGGGAAGGGATGATGACCGATTTGAAAAATGATTTTACCATTAGAAAATGTAAAATATATTTTCATTATTGAATAGGCTCCTAAACTACTGGATAGTTTAGGAGCCTATTCAATACAAAGAAACGAACAATCAAATCTTTCCTCTTTATAATATTAGTGTAGTTGATAGCGCTGGTGTCATGTTATATGATTAGTTAGTACATATTGGCTAAAAGATACTTTTAATTTGTCTTATGCTCAGTTCATTATCGGTTTTACTTAGTTGCATATTTCTGGAACTGTGGATTCTGTCCGATTTTCCTAGAGTTTTGTCAGAATAAAGGTGGTTCCTTCATATGCTTAAGAATTAATTTTTAACAACTATTTCCTATGACAGAGATAAAAGTGGGCGTATTGAAGTAGATATCGCAAAATCTACTTATTCTGATTATAACAAGGAAATAGTCATATAATATATTCGATAGAGTTTTATTGATTTTGTTTGCGAATAATAATATATAGACTAAAAATGTATTTGCATCTACGTTTCGGATAACATTATTGACAAACTCTCCTTAACTCTTTGAATAGTTTACGTGCCGAGCTTAATAGGCTTAGCACAATAGTGTTTTTCATCATCCGCCTAGTCAATTACAGCAGCGGATATACGCATGTCAAAATTGAACATTGTGGCAGTGTTGTACGAAGTGTGACGTCATTGTCTTTAATCCATGCAGTGTATAGGCCCGAGGTGTAAACGTACGTGGGAAAAAAGTTCGCATAGCGGTAAATAACTAAATAGGGTGGCCTTTGTTGTTTGTTTCCTTTGCAAGGGTTCTAGCAAATAAATGGTTATAAGTTTTTTTTTATGAATAGAGTGAAATGCAATCTGTGGTAAGTTCATGATGTACAGGAGAGATGATCGTGGTCTTCTTTTTGGTAAGAATTTCTGAGCAGAATTTTAGGTTGCAAACTTTTTATATCACGTAATTTATACTGGCAGTTTTTGTAAAAAATACTGCCACTTTTCTATACAGAACTTGTTCAATCTGGTTGCAAAACATATTTTTATATAATTAAAATTAAAAATTTATTTTAAAATTTTCATACTAATTTTTAGTTACACATCTGCGGCTCAGCGCTGTTCATTTGTCTCGTACAAAAATAGTCGAAAGCGATACGAATACATTGGCGAAAATTGTTATATCTATATTAAATAACAAACTAAATACAACAAAAACTGCTTCCAGTTGTTGTTGCTAGGGCTACAGATATCACCATCAATTAACCACAATAGCACTTGTTTAGTTTTCCATCCTCTTGAAATAGTCTGCACTTAGCAAAGATCATCCTTGGTTGCAGCGCTAATTGCATCCCTGGTTGCATGACTACGTGTTAGATATTTATCCCGATGTAAGTCTTGATAAAGTACCGGACCCTACAGGGTCTGTGGGCTTATACCAGGTACAAATAATAAGAATATCGTGACAAATATATTTTAAGTGACCTTTTAGATTAATGGAATACTATTACATGTGCATATAATACTGTTTTATTTTGTGTCTATCCGTATCGTTAGGTTTTTTATGAGGAATACATATTCATTTAATTAGAAAAGTGCATATTTGGCCTTAAATCGTATCCTTTTACATTAATGAACAGAAGACGAGTGTTTACCGAGCTTAGAAATGCTAAACACATTTCATTAGTATATTCGGGGAAATGCGAGCGCGGGGTGGCAGCCGTCAATGGAAAGTGTGTCGGCGCCCTAGCCACCAAGACGCCAGAACTACGCCGTAGCCGGCTGACACGGCGTGTGCTAAAGGCGGTAAGCTTTTGTTCTTTTACTTACTCCACACTGAGCTGAGTAAACAGCAAGAAGATTAAAAACTTTAAATTTCCTTTATGGTTCTTCTCTGAAAGCAACTTTTGTTATACTCGCATGAGTGCCTGTGTACTATTGATGCTTTTTTCCGTAGAGGCTCTCCTGCTTATAATAAATAAATTATGTAATCATTACCTTAATTAAATAAAGTTCCCCGTTGCGTCTGACCTGATCGCGATGAACTCAAAAAAATCTTAACAGATTTTCATACGGTTTTCAGCAATGGACGAACTGATTAATGAGCTGACTGACTGTCTGACTATTAATGACAAGGTTTTGTGTAAATTGGTTGAAATATAACGATGACCGTCTCAGATGTAGGATAAATGATGCCATTCAAACTCGGTACAAAAATAGGCGTATATGTTCTGCTAGTTGTGTGTAATGAAACAGTTTTGTCAGGTCAGTTCGTTTAGAGCCAATGGCCTGATTATTTCAATTCATTGTCTTGTATTTGTCATAGTCTCGGTTCATTTTAAAGTAATTCAGTTGTCTGAGCCACTTTCAGTGCCCTGGTTCATAAACACAAAAAGGTATCAATCTGATATTAAGTTATTAATGAGAATTAGGTCTGGTCACTTTCCATCGAGGAAGTTTGCATATCTTATGAAAAAGGAGAACTCACCTAACTGTGAGACTTGCGGGCAGATTGAAGATGTGCAACATCTATTGATGGAATGTGACCGGAACCGAGTAGAGAGGGAGTCGTTCTTAAAGATTCATAATATCAATCGGTACGATGTGGGTATCATACAGAGTATACTGCATACCCCGACTTCCGAAGTTGCCTTAAACTTATGCAAGCTGGTAAATTTGTGTTTAGCTTAATTACTATAAATGTAAGATGTATATGTTAATTAGTGTGTTTAGTTTAAGTTACGATGGGATTGTCATATTGTAAAATAAAAATCCCTAAATTGAAAAGAATAAAAAAAAAAAAAAAAAAAAAAAAAACTAACTGTATAATCGTTGTACGTTACGTTGCGGCTACACGTTATTTAATCTGATATATTCATCTATTGAAATGTTTGAGACGACAAGTCGCACCTGCGTGTGGTGTGGCTTTAGTTCGATGTATTCTATAAATTAAATAAAACTAATGAACTTTGAAATTAATCTCAATGATATTTTAAGCTGATTAGTTATATTATGTGATATTTTCATATTTTAAAGTTAGTTTTTAATTTGGTTCTAATATTGTTGCTAAGTTTATAGGCTCGTTATGCGATAAAATAAATTGAAAATTGTTTATAATAATTATATAATTAGGTAGATAAATCACATGTCAAAATGCTGTGAGAATCGATATTGTAAAATATATGGGTTTTCTTAAAATAAACAGTTTTTTTTTCTTTTGTTTTGTATTGATAAAGTAATTGGAAAAACAACAGGCTGTATATGCTTTTCAGGTCCCTCCCACGCGGACTGATCGCGTAGGCGAGGCGGGTAAATAGATTCGTAGTACATTAATTCAGCTTAGTCACTGAGTGTTGTCGACAATAGGGCGGCACGCTGGGCTTGAGAGTGACGGGCAATGCCGCCCGGCATTGCCCGTCACTCTCAAAAATATATTTATAATTAATAATTAAATTACGTAAAATTTGCAAGCATTTGGCTCATTAAAAAAAGGCTTATTTATCACTTACATAATACGGTGTGTAAAGGTTTATTTCACCCGTTACATGCTTTTACAAGTCTTAAGGTCTATAAATAACTGCAAGAAAGTAGCCATTTAAAATTGACGAGAAAGGTGTTAACGCGTATGAAAGTATATGGGATCGGCTTAATCCGTAGTTAATGGTAGTTTATGTGATGGGATATCAGTGATACAATGTAAATTCATCAGTCGTAGGCTGATCTACCAAATTTCGTCTTTAAATTGTCATTCAATTTTAGTTATTGCGCTTCTAGAATACTGCAGCTAATTCGAAACGGTTCGTGATAGGTGCGTGGAGAATAAAAAATACTAACAATTCATCAATAATGTTGCGGACTTTTTAATGGTTGGATGGACCATTTTATTTAAGTATGAGCGTCAATACATAAATAAAAGGTGTTTTTGTAATGGTTCAATTGTCAGCTACGAATTTAATTAGTAACGTAGCACAACACTTGGCACAGTCTAGTTTTATGGAACCATGAAGTGAGGATTTCTATAGCCTGTTTGGTACTCGTCTTGTGAAGTTTCTTCATATCGCTGTGAAATAAGGCCATAAAACTACATAATTGATACAATTTTTTGCCACTTACGTAACTGCTCAATATTTCTGTGTGATTTATCGTGATTGCCCTCGCTCATAAACTGTCAGTTGTACGTGCATTATTAGAGGAGTCGTTGATGTTTTATTGTTCCATAAACATTTTTATTGTTCGCAATAGTTCGCATTGGTCTTTATTTGCGTCCATTGTCTGCGGCAGTCTTTACCAGATAATAAAATCGAGAATACACTGGCCATCGGATTTATGCTCTAATTTTGCTGGTATTGAACTCTCAATTGAGACGCATGAAGGCTTTTAAGTTTGTTTGTTTGTTTGTGTACTTTGTATATTGATGACGGCAACATCAGCGTTTTATTTGACAATTTAAATAAGAAATTAATGATGACGCTATGCAATTGCGTCCATCTATTGTATGTATGTCCTTTTCTTTGGCATGCTCTGTAGCATAAGCGGCTTGATGGATTAACTTAGATTCGTCTATATTTTTACTTTATACTTTTCTTTTCAATTGACTTGTGTAAGATTACATATTCTGTAAACGTAAGTCCTATAAGTTGACTATTACACATTACTGAGCGAGACACTTACTACTAGAACACTGGTTATGAACTATGAATGGAGCCGAGCTGGCCGGCAGCCAACAGTCGGGCCGGAAAGCGTGGGCAGCAATCGGCAAAGGTTGAGGGTGACCGAAGTATGTAACAAGCCACTTTGCCGACTAATAACATATTGCCATATAATTACGCAGTTTGGTTATCTATATGTGACCTTATGTTCCTATACTTTTCGGTTTCTTAGAAGCGTTGAAAGAGATTTATTTTCCTCTGGCTGTCGCAATATCATCATTGTCTAGCCATATCAAACATTTTTGGAGGCGGCACTAGATGTATCCCGATGTGGCTGGTTACTGGTATTTGATTTTTATACAAAGCGACTACCATAACACCTTAGCAACTTACTGTTCAGGGAGTTTGGGCTGAGTTCTCACCCATCCAACTTCATACTGAACAAAATACACCCCTTATCGCTCGCTGAGATAAATAAATACAATATTTGCGTGTCTCGAAACTAGCGTGAGAGAATTCATCGCTAAATGGCCAGATTCGAGATCGCCTCTTTGTCTCAATTATCACTAAAACTTTCGGGAATAGAGAAGTTCTTATTTCTGATAATGTCTGTTAAAACACGTTACTTCACGACGAGACCGTAGTTTCTAGTTGTTAGTGTAAGGGAATGTCTGCTACGCTAGAGGTCGCGGGTTCGATTCGCGCTGGGGTGAACATTTATGTGATAAGCCTGTTGTGTTTTCCTTGCCTCTGGATTTTTGGTGCGTATATACCAACTGCTGGTTCCCATAACTTAAGCTTCCTTAGCTTGAGGCCAGATGGCGCTGTGTGATAATTTTGTTAGGTATTTATAATTATTATTTTTATTACAATTTATATGACAAACAGAAAAGGTTTATTGTCTTTAATACTAAACTGTAACAGTCGTCTGACATGACGTTTAATATTTGGAACAACATCAGACATTTAATTTCATGCCTGACCTTTAGCATTTAGGGGTATTTTTTTTCAGCCCACGTCTTTTTCTCCTGGCATGGAGCCAACTGTGCTGATGTAAGCCGGGTATGCTCATTCATAATTCACTTTTCTTAACTGTATAAAACTTGCGGTACCTACTTGTACGAGATGGTTTAGCTTTACGAATAAAATTGAATTAAGTTTGGTCTCATCCCATTAGAAAACGAATTCAGAAAGTATTTTATTTGCTGTTGTTTAAGTTTTTTAAGTATAGTTATACCTTCAGTTTGGAAAGCGAATGGTAAAAGCTACGCCGGTGTCGTTAGAGGTCACTACAAGTTAATATAATATGTTTTAAGTAATTTCTCTCAATTTACTAAAATAAAGCAGTCAGGTATACTAACCACTAGACTAGCGGTATCGTCATATAATTGATTTCACCCCTTTAAGTCCATTTTGTATGAATATTATATTGAAAAGCATAAAAAATTAAAGGATTTAATTAGCACCTTTTTATATTTTAAATTGGAAAAACTTGTCCCCTCTGAAAATATGTTTAAGCTCTAGTTAGCAAGTGAAGCGACTGCTAGCAGACTGACTCATTGGTTGCGAATTCAATTTATTTGGCCGACAACGAGGAAATGAAAATTGTATTGAAAGAAACGTTTTGTTCCTAGTTCCTATTTATAGAACCTGCCTTTTAGTGCATTCATGTGGTATGGACTTGAAAATAAATTTGTCCATGAAGTTGAGGTGAATATAAATAAAGCATTGATCAATTTCGGTTCCACATTCTGGTACAGAAACTGGGAGCAGATGCTTCTTGTGGCAATGTTAAAATATTGTTGCCAATATATACGTGGAATATATTTTTTACAAGAGTTTTCCTCTTATTTCAGTTCTGTTTGAATGTAGGTACCTAATTTATGTTCCAAATATGGTTATCAGACCTAATACATTCTATATGAATAATGTTAGTTGATTTATTAACCTGTATTCAGGCTGGAACATGTAACGTTATTTTATGTATATTTATTAGAATTTGTTTTTACTTTAGTTGTTGTGTGTTTAAGCAACATTTTATTCTAGCTAAAATATGTCTGTATTTGTGAATGGCTAGACAGAGTAAACTACAGATGAGCATCTAAGTAAAGTTAATGCAAGTATAGAAAATAGTATTGCGAAAACCATATGACATTTCTACAAGTTTCAAGATATGGATCGTTGGTTGGCATCGAAAAACAGGAAGCTCGTGGAGCGTTGAAAACATGGCGGTAAAAATTTCCGAAATCGAATCATACGCTCCATAAAGTGATTTGTCTGGAGCGCACCTGCAAATTGTCGGCGGCACTGGCGGCGCGACATTTGTTTATGTGCAGATTGAACAGAATATGTACAGAAACTGTCTTACAAATGTTGTAATAAACTTTTACAGACAAAAAGTATGACACACATCGGCATCACGCGGAGGCGTGCTCAGTAGGCTGGCTACTACGCTTGATAGCAGTGCTGACTCTTTAGGTTAATCCGGAGATAGGTTCCAGCCCGCCTGGCACAAGATGCCATGACCTGCCGACGCGACGCCTCTTTAAAAAACTGGTGAGATTCCGGGCCTCAAGGATCCAGGGTATTAACCACAAATGTGTGCCCTGGCCAAAGCATGCATATTTGCGGCGCTTGAGGCAATCCAGCTGAGGTACCAGGAAAATGGGATGGAGCCAGAGTATCGTCTCAAGTAGCATTCTTTATCAAGTGCTGATTCCATACCACCAACAGTTTCCATATCGCCTCAGGCACTCCGGCGGTGAGCTTGAAGTAGCATATTAGGATTTGCGTCATTTGAATGACGTGATAGACAATCGGTACTACCGACCGTCTCATTAAAGTCCATAGTCCACAGAAACGTCAACATTTTCCCGTAGTGTCACTAATGTGACACTTCGGGAAAATGTTGATGAAAAAGATAGAAATGATATCACTAGCTTGTCTGTTGAGCGGGTTTGTGAAGCAGCTTGTGCAGAGATAGATAAATACATAATCTTATGTGTATATAGACCTCCAAATTCGGATATTCGTTTATTTTGTTCAACAATGGAGGCAATGCTTAGAAAATTATTTTATACAAATAAAAAACTAGTTATATGTGGTGATTTTAATGTAGATACTTTAAAAATGTCAACTGAGGCCCGATTATTTAAAAATCTTTTCAAATCATTTAATTTAGACATTATATTTAATGAGCCCACAAGAATAACAGCCACTTCGTCTACCTGCATTGATAATATAATATCAAATGGAAATATAAAAAATAAGTCGTTAATAAGTGGCATTAGATCAGATCATATGGCTCAATTTGTTGAGTTGCATGATAGTGCACAACCTAGCACCTCTATGAAAGAGTGTAGACCCCTGTCTAAGAATAGAATGGAAAGGTTTAGGAAGAATTTAGAATCAAAAATTTATAATTCTAAGTTTGGTGAGCCCAATGAATGTTTTCAAAAATTACAAAACGTTATATGCAGTGAATTTAATAAGGCCTGTCCTAAACGAAAGATGAAGCTAAATAACAAATTGGAATTTAGTAACTGGGCAACTAAAGGTATAAGGAAAAGTAGAGACACTTTGTATGAGTTGTATTATAAGAAATCTCATACAACTAATGAAGAGTTTTATAGTTACGTGAGAAAATATTCTAAATTATTTAAAACTGTTTGTCAAATAGCTAAATCAAAATATATAAGTAATGAAATAAGTAATTCCGATGATAAAATAAAAACGGTCTGGAAAGTTATTAATAGGGAAACGGGAAAGAATGGAATTAAAGAAAAAGTAAGCACACTTAAAATTAACGAGAATCTTGTGTCGGATAAGTTAGACGTCGCAGCAGCTTTTGAGAGCTACTTTGCCAATATTCCGTCCGAAATTACAAAAAACCTTAGCTCGTGTGCAAATACAGCCGAAGGCTTACTTAAGAAATCGTTTAATAAAGTTATTCCAGAGTTTTACTTTCGACATGTAAATGCAAATGATATTATTAAAACATTTAAAACGCTCAAAATTAAAAACACGGAAGATTTATGGGGACTTTCGATTAAAGTTATTCAAGCAATTCTACCAACGATTGCTCCTATACTGGCAACCATTTTTAATACTTGCATTGATCAAGGAATATTTCCTGATTTAATGAAATATAGTAAAATAATACCGATTTTTAAGGCGGGATCTAGAGAAAATCCTTCTGATTATAGACCAGTATCAATACTGCCGGCTTTGAGTAAAATATTTGAGAAAATTATGTTAAATCAAATGTTAGGTCACTTTAATGCGCATAATATATTACATGGAGACCAATTCGGTTTTACTAAAGGTAGATCTACAAGTGACGCGGCGGCAAAATTACTGAAACATATATTTGAAGCATGGGAAAGCTCACATGATGCCCTAGGTGTATTTTGCGACCTATCTAAAGCATTTGATTGCGTTGAACATAGTACGCTACTGCTCAAACTAAAATATTATGGTATCCGCGGAAATGCCCTTGATCTTGTAGCCTCATATTTGTCCGGTCGTCAGCAAAAAGTCGGTGTCGGAGGCATAACTTCCAAAGGCACATTAATAAAAATGGGAGTTCCGCAGGGTTCAATATTAGGTCCTTTCTTATTTTTGGCATACATAAATGATCTCCCACTTGTAGTGGATAATATCTGTGACATAGTCTTATTCGCGGATGACACGTCTCTGGTATTTAGAGTGAGCAGAAAAGACAAAGAAATGATAAGTCTAAATGAAACGCTAGCATCCGTTTCTAAATGGTTTGACGCCAATAACCTAGTTTTAAATTCAAAAAAGACAAAATGTATACGGTTTTCTCCTCCAAACTCATCGCAGGTAGACACGAATGTACAATTAGATGGCAGAAAACTTGATTTAGTTGATAACACGATTTTTCTAGGTCTAACACTAGATGCAAAATTGCAGTGGGGCTCTCACATTGAGACTTTGTCAAAGAAACTTAGTTCAGCTGCGTTTGCCATTAGGAAAGTCAGACAATTGACAGATATTGATACTGCAAAATTAGTTTACTACGGATATTTCCACAGCCTCATGTCTTATGGCGTGTTATTATGGGGATCTGCGGCGGATCTGGATACGATATTCATTCTACAGAAAAGGGCAATCAGGGCAATTTTTGCAATGGGTCCCCAAGAATCGTTAAGAGAATTGTTTAAGAAAATTAATATTCTCACGTTACCGGCTCTTTACATCTTTGAGAACTTGTTGTTTATAAAAAAGAACATTAGAAGTTTTCAGTTAAATTCAGACAACCATAATATTTATACAAGAAACAGAAACAAAATTGTGGCTCCTAGGTTTAGACTTACAAAAGTAAACAAATCATTTATGGGAAACTGCGTCCGCTTTTACAATAAAATCCCACAATCTATTACCGAATTGAATTACGATAAGTTTAAGACTCATGTCAAAAGAGTTTTGATAAATAAAGCCTATTATAAAATTAATGATTATGTAAATGATAAAAATGCTTGGAATATATAGACTCACTCTGCACAAGTGGCTCCCCGCTCCTGGTAATTGTAATAGTTGGAATATGTATTTCATGAAAGCAGTGACAAAACCAACTTGGTAGCTTTCATTTTGATATTTGTAATTTCATACCAATGTCTAGAAGAATTTTGTTACAAATTGTTATATAATGATTGTTAAATGCAAAAAAAGACAGAGCACTGAGTTTCTTGCCGGTTCTTCTCAGGTGGCTTTTTTTCCGAACCGGTGGTAATTTAGACCTTCATAAGAGCCTTATTAGGGCCTAAACTGAATAAATGATTTTTGATTTTGATTTTGATTTTGTGCGACAAAACCACTCCTTTTATACTATACCGACTGCTTTGTGTAAATTTTCTGCCTGCTCAAACTTGATTATTTTCATGATATACACACTAACTCAAGACATTTAGAAGTACCAGCTTTTCTTCTCTGTTTCATATTTTCAACCAATAACAAGCCAGCAAAGTCGAAAACAAGTGTTAGTTATTACTGAGCTAAGTTTTTACTATTTCAGCGTCCAAACTGCAAGTCCCCGTTTCGTTGCAATATCGTAAGAGACTATTTCAGGGTGCAAACACTTGCCGAATGTATTTTTGCGCTGAACTGGTGGTATAAATATTTCCATGTAAATTATGATCGGGTTTATCGCTAGTGTAATTGCAACCCAGTTGAATATTTCAATTTACAAAGTAAACCTGATTCTATTTCTATTGACGACATTCAAATAATAAAGGTGGAGGGAACTTTGCGTACAACGAAGTGACGCCGGTTTTTTAAGCAAGTAGTACGTGGGCAAAGCGTAGTTTCATGGTATTCGTTGTAGGTGTGTGCGTGTAATTGTGTATATGTTCACTGCGTAAACAAGTCGTAGTTTTAACCGGCCTCACTTCGTTCGCAAAGATCCATCTACCTTTTTTATTTGATCTGGGAGTAGTTAGTAACTTATTGCTTAGCCAGTTGTCGCGGTTTGGATCGCCGCATCATAGCGCATATCATGAGCCAATACGATAAAGCCGAAAAAAGCTCTTCTGAGTAGCGTTGAACGGTGTCTACCACGAAACCGGTAACACCCTCCGTCTTGTTTATGGACTTAATTCAACAACAGCCACAGTAAAATGTCTGTTGATAATATTAAGGAATATTTTATTCCTTAGGTATAGGTACGTTGCAAATATAATTTATTTAAAAAAAATGTTTCATCATTAGGAGCTACGATGCCACAGACAAACACACAGATACACACGTTTAACTTATAACGCCCCTCTTTTTGCTTCGGGGGATAATAGCAATGTATTGTAGGTAAACGATATAAATTTTAAATTATCCGTTGGTTGTAAAATTCAAGCTGTCTCCATATTATTCAAAGTTATATAATAATTTGGCTACCTATCGCATTATTTGAGCAATCAGTCGCTCTTGTCATTTTCTCTGGCAATTGTGAAACTGAGAAAAGGTGTGATAATAAATAACGGCACAACGATACACCAATAAATGTCAAGGGCCAGTTGTTAACTAAACTCACCTCTTCTATATTTAAATAAAGTCATTTAACTAAAGTGAAATTTCTCAATTCATTGCCAGGTGAGAATGTAAGGCGGTCTAAATGAGAGAGTATATAATTTTCCTTCATCCCTCAATGTGCTGTTACATCCCTATTCAAAGCCTAAATTGTGAGCAAATGCGGAAAGTGCAATCTTCGATTGACGTCAATTAAAATAAGAAAATCAACAATATAGGGCTATATAAACAGTACATTTCGATTAATTTGCCCTAGTTCGACTCCCCTTGCTACCCAGCGGCGGTCGCGATTGTTGCCTTTTTCTATACCACTAAGGTGGCACACAGGCATACGGCCCACCTGATGGTAAGCAGTTACCGTAGCCTATAGCCGCTAGCGATACCAGGGGTGCAACCCTGTTGTTGATGAGGAGTCACTGTGCTTTACTACTAGCCCAGCGCGTATACTTGTGGAGCACTGCCTACCGGCTGGCCATCAGCACGCCATGACAATTTTGTCTTTTGCAAGTATTACGAAGTCTCATATATCACGTATAGTGCAGCGAAGAGTTCTAGACAAAGCTTTATTATAAAAATAGTTACGACTCAGTATCGATTACGTATCGCTGGATACAATCGAATCCGTATAATGATATTCATTGAAATGTTCGTAAAGAGGTTAAGAGATTAACGAGATGCCTATCGATTAAAATTTTAATTTCGACTAAACTTATTAAGTATTCATTGTTATTTAAATCATTATCGAAGAATCGTTATTACATTAATGATTATTTTCTTAAAAGGCCGAAATCACATGTCTCTAAAAATATAAAGAGGCAGTTAATTTTAATAGATTAGTGTGACCATTCATTTTATGCTCTTAATACTCTGTATTTAAGGTAAATATTTACTGAGCACTTATAGTTGCAAAATTCATCAGCATCCCATTATCGGATTTCCTATAGTTAAATTAATTAAAGGCACATATTTTTGAAATAATTAGATCAAATGTATATTTAAGTGTACATTTTATTGATTTTAATCTAAAAACTGAATAATATTATATTACCATACCTAATTAAATTAGCTTAAGATTTATGTAATTTTATAAATTTTAATAACTACAAGGAAATTCCCTTGAATTCCTCGTTTGCTTGCCACTCTAGCCACCGAGACCTAGATAAAGTTCCGTAATAAAGTTCCAAGTAAGTAAAGGTGTTTACATTAAAATATGAAACGGGCCGCGCGTGCGCCACCTTATCGGAACAGTTTAAGATTCTCGTCTGATAGCTTGATTGATATGCAGTTAACTGGCGACGTTAAATTTTATGTCATCAATCAATCAATTTTAATTCTTGACACCTGATTTAGAATTAGTTACAATTATTTATTTTAATCACGCGGTTTATACGAGTATGTGTACATCTAAGCAGCGGCTATTACATAAGTATTTATAGTTAATTAGTAGCAAAAATAAATCTAGTGATAAGGGTAGGTTTCTTCCATTTATCATCAGTATGAATATTTACTCGATTTACATAATAATTATGGTATCAATTTCAATGAATACCCAATCGCATTCTTCAGCTCATTACCGACCAAGGACGGGCTTACAGATTGCAGAAGAGAACGTCCCTCATAGGATAGACGTGTCATAAAAGAGTTTCACTCACTAAAAGTCGTAATCAGTTTGGTGCTAGCGAATGGCGAACAGGTGAATAAGTTTAAGTTTAAAACCCTCTTAGGGGACATCTTTTGTAAATTTTAGTTTAGCGTGGTATCCTAAATGGAATATTTAAAAACCCTCGTATAATCCGACTGGTCTCCCTGGACATTCAGGTATCGAGCAAAGCTCCCTGAAAAAGGATGTATCGTTTCAACACTCCGTCATAAACAAAATACTATTACTTAGTACGTAGGTAGTATTTATACACAATCTTTCCCACGATTTTTTATGTAACTACTCTAAGCAGCTACTTACCCATGTTTATGCAGGTAGGTCTTTTAATGATAGCAATCGATAATTCGATGGCAATTCTACCATTTAAACTTTAGAGGCCAGTGCGGTAATCTCTAAGATCGAGAATTTGATTTTCATATCTACTCAATGTCATCTCCAAAGGTCGATCTTAAGCCGGCTTCCATAGTTTTCTATAATCATCTTAATCCCTATCAGAATTTGCATAAATTATTCTTTGACGAAACTTAACTTAGGTGGTATGTTTTATTTTTAGTTTTAATTTATTAGATACCATTTAAAAACTTGTGTTTATATGCAAACTAATTTTTATTTGTGAATTTGCTTGCGAAGGAATAGAATAACACATATCCTTGCTACAATATGGCTTTTTTTTTTTAATAAAAACAAATCATACTTCTATAATATTAGTTTCAAATTGAAAAGTGAACATGTTAAGCAAACTTCGTATGATAATGCAGATATTAATGATATTAATGGTAGGTAATGAAAAATAGCATCCGAAAGGACTGATTTGTGTAGAATTGACGCACAGACGAAGTTTTATGACAATGTGAAAAGATACATGTTAATATTGTCAACATAATACATAGTTCTTTTGTTCTCACTATAAAATGGTGAGAGTTCAATATACTGCCACGAATTGCGTCAATCGCTGGTGATTATTTATCAGTTTTTCTCTGCTTGGAATATTGTTCATTTGATGTACTTTTGGAACCTAAAATGTCTTTAGTGAAACGCATTAAGCATTGACACGGTTACACCTCTTCCTTGAGGATATTTTTGGGGAGGCGGGATACCATATGTTGTTTTCATATGTGTATATATGACTAGCTATTTTTTCTTTAATAAAATAATTCGAAATCGGCCTTGTAGTTCCAGATACACAGGCAAATGTTACCTGTTTATAATTTTGTTCGTTAGTATATATTAGGTCCTTACATATGAAATTGGCGTTTTGTATGGGAGGAACAAAAAGTCGAATATTTTTTAATATAATATATTTAATTAATCAAAGTATGAACCATTATTTTCTATGCACTTTTGCCATCTCATAGGTAGTTCATTGATCCCTTTACTAAAAAAACCAGTCGGACGGGAATCAATAAAATCTTTGAAGGCGATTTGGACTGCCCCATCGGAGTTGAATTTTTTCCCTTGCAAGAAGTTATCCAAATTTCGAAAAAAATGGTAATCTGTTGGAGCAAGGTCCGGGGAGTACGGAGGATGTCTTAGACTTTCCAATTGAAGCTCTTCTAATTTAGTAGCCGTCTGTAGCGCAGTGTGTGGTCTAGCGTTGTCGTGAAGCAGCAGTGGCGTGGAGCGATTGACCAGCCTAGGTTGTTTAGCCGCTAGCTTTTCCATCATGGTTTGCAATTCCTGACAATAGACATCAGTCGTAATAGTCTGGCCAGATTTGAAAAAACTGTAATGAACAATACCGGCACTAGTCCACCAAACGCTTACAAGTAACTTTTTTGGGGTTAATTTTCGCTTGGGGCAGGATTTGGCTGGCTGGCCAGGATCTAACCATTGCGCTGAGCGCTTCCGATTATCGTAAAGAACCCATTTTTCATCACAGGTAATGATTCGGTTTAAAATACCTTCATTATTGTGCCGGTTTAGTAATGTAACGCAGCAGTCGACGCGCGTTTGCCGGTTTGTTTCAGTCAATTCGTGAGGTACCCACCTTTCAAGCTTTTTAATCTTCCCAATTTGCTTCAAGTGAATTAAAACAGTTTTATCACTAACATTGCAGCCTGCAGCTAACTCGGACGTGGTTTGCGATGGATCCGCTTCCACAATAGCCTTCAACTCTTCATTATCAACTTGAGTCTCAGGCCGTCCACGGGGCTTGTTCTGCAGGTCGAAATTTCCAGAACGAAAACGTTGGAACCAAAAACGAACTGTGTTTTCTTTTGCAACACGACCGCCATACACATCATTCACCCTTCGAGTTGTTTCCGCAGCACTAGTGCCACGGCGGAACTCGTACTCGTAAATAATGCGATATTTAAGGTTTTCCATTTTGTAAAATGAGTGACGCAAACAGAAAAAAACAGAAGAAAAAAAACAAATGAATGACGATCATCGAAGCACAAATACATGAGTCTATAGCTGTACAAATTTGAATTTGGAATTCCTTACCAAAGAGGAGAAATTCGTGATTAAAGTGGCCAGTACGAAAAACGCCAATTTCATATGTAAGGACCTAATATATATAGACTTCTTGTGTGGGCTTGTCATCTCAAGCCTTGATGTATTATCTTTTATCACACTGTTTATTTCTGTTAAAGTTACACTGTATTTGTGTCAAATTAATATTTTCTTTGATAATTTATTCCAAAAAAGTGATTCTCATAAATTTCATTTCCGAGATGGCGGTATATTCTGATGATTGGAAAAGTACTATGTAAAGCCTTAATAAATGTAGGTGAATTGAATTTATATTGCTAACTTCATGTTATGTGAATATCCTATTCCAAAGCTCTTCGACTAAACCCCATAATCGAACGCTATCATACCAATTTCACTCTCTTCTTGTGAGTGTATTCGATCTATTATATCTGCCTAACTATGGTCCTATCTTGCGATATTGCACCTTGTACCTCCCCAGAGTACAAAGGGGTCATAATTTACAGAAATGGGACCTTTTTTCCTCGGATCTCTAATAAAATACTATTTTTAATATGCTATAAATAAATTTGCATAACATACGAAATTTATTTACGATTCGATATTTACGAGTCGAGTCGATATGAAAGTGTGATATATGATCGGGTTTAATTATTTGAACGTACTTCATATTAATTTATTAACTTAGTTCACCCAATTTAGTTAGACTCGAAGTTATTTTTTATGTTATTGGAATAAAGATTTATTGTATTAGTTCAATAAATTATATTGATAATGGTGTGACCGAACTAGAGAACGCATCGCCAAGCATAGGAAAATCGTTACTCACTCATACTGTGCTATCTATATAAAATATCAGCGTCCGAATGCGTACCTAACTGATTTTTTAATGCGACATATCATAGACCCACTTCAATTGATTAACCAGGCTAAGTAACGGTTAGCCTAGATTGACGAGTCTAATTGCAGGTGCTGAGAAGAGTTTAATTCATACTAATTAGGTGCTATGACTGTACTCGTACTGTAATAATGTAAAGTATCATATCAATAATAGCAAAGCAAATATTTTTTGTTAATGAACCTAGCTAACTGTACGTTGTCAGGGAAGTTGTAGTTGGTACTGATCTAGTTTGACTGCTCATTACTTTTTGTCGGTGTTTTTGTCCGCCATTGATATTTGTACAACAGCTTTTTGCTCACGATGATCTTTAATGATACAGAAATAATGGCTTATTAGTTTTTTTACTGCGGTCTATGGTTCGGTTTCCTCAATTCCTAGACCTTGATTTGTCCAGATGTTCTTTAGCGACATGGAGCTACAATTATATAATTTGATTTGAGTAGATTTGCAATTGCAATAATGTTGCTGATTGCTGGGAACAAGGAAATCGATCAGACGACGCGAGGTTACTCGATAATTCAAGGATTATTCGTGATGGCTTGCTTAGGCTTGCCGGTTGGTTATAGATAACTGTTTTATTTACTCACACGCACGAGTGTGTGAGGGTTATGTCTTGTTATTTTTGCTATATAGTCTGCAATGCTGTTAAGATCATTTGCATATATCTATTCTAATAATATAGAGGCCAAATTTTTTTGTCTGTTTATAAATGAAATGCTACGCTATCCTATGCGTACGTTTATGTGCTAGTCTGCGGCCAAAAAGTCTTTAGATAAGAATTATTTTAAGGTAATCTTTTAGTGTTTAGCCTTACAGTAGTTAGTTAGCAGTTAGTTCAGGCAAGTAATTGGTAGCCCGGAGTTCTATTCAAATATTATACCAACATACTGCATTCCTTTCATCTATTATTGCACGTATAATTATTGGAGCTCCTTCGTAGCTCCGTGTGAACTAGATTAGTTGCCATAGCACGCGGCAAGCTGTCTGGCGAATACACTCATTATACTCAGACTATTTTAATGTGCCATATTTTTTGTTCAGCCAACACAAAGACACCTCGTGACGTTACAAAGAAGATTCATGAAAAGGTGACTGAGTTACAGACAATTAAATAATTGATTACATGTCATGAATACTTTTGTTAGTTTTAATAGTTTTTGTGTCTCAGCCGTGGACTAGATTAGTGCTGCATTTGATGTTGGCTCTAAATTGAGAGACATAAAGATGAAAGACAAAACAAGATAATTTTGATCTCGTCTCGATATATAACTAACCTAAATAAAAAAATTACAACACTCCCGACTCAAAATAATAGCTATATAATCAAAAGCAAAACAAATTAAATCAAGATAGGTTCACCCGCTTGCTTGGGCCACAGACAGACACGTAAACTTATAACACCCTTTGCATCGGTGGTTAAAAACTAATATAAAAATAAAAACGTTAGTGCGAAAACTTTTACCAGCTATATTGCCAAAATTATATTTTTTTAATGATAAATTAATTAATTTAAAGGTGACACATTGTTTTTGTTATGTCAAATAGGACAAAAGGACAACTACCAATGATTTCGCAACCTAAGTCTTCAAATACAACTCGGTGTTTATAATCGCTAATGAATTTAATCGACATCGCTGTGCTGTTGATGGTTGCAAAAAAATAACACAAAAAGTGTGTCACTTTTTGTGTGTTAATATGAGTTTAGTTTTATTATCTGGTCATAAAGTTATGACAATTCGTCAGTCTATTTGTCATTTTTTGCTCTCGCTGTGAGTGATCGATCCGTAGGCCCAGCTAACTTAAATTGATTACCATATCTTAAAGATACAGCTATGTTTTATTGAACTACGATAGACTGAATCATATATGCAGAGACCGCACGTGTAAGATACTTTCCAGCGGAGACACTACTATAAAAAACACTATAGGTTTTGTCAACCACCGTTGTCATTCTTTGTAAGTAATTCAAGTATTTATATGAAGTACAAAATAAGTATCAATATTATTTAAAAAGATCGCTCATACTATCATACACTCTACTAGCCTGACACTAGTATGCATCGTAGGTGCCGCACAACTTACACACTAATAATTTAATAAACACCCAGACAACAAATACACATATTTATTCTGCCCGTGGATGAAATCATGGTGCCTATACTATGTCTAAAACAAATAAACATCATTTAGAAAATAATTGTTTTCAAATCATGAGAATCTACCTCTGTAGTAAGAAAACTTTGTTTCAGATAATAACTGGCTACTCCAGGAATGTGTCAAATTACCGAATGTGCTTTTTTTTTCTAAATTTCCCGATAAATCCTAATATCAATGTGGTCACTGGTCAGTATCAGAACTTTATTCACACAAAGCGAGCCCCAATTAACGAATATTTTTTTTTAGAATCGAATAGAATGGAATCATTGATTGACCACAATCCTATTGTGAATTATATATATAGTCTGTTTGACACCTATTGTGACAATTATAAAGATTAATACAATTTATAGCCTTTGTGGTAGGACACGTGGCTAAAATATTCCTTTACAAAGTCCAATGGCAGATGGTGAAAGCTGGCGAGTCTATGCTCTTTGTGTGATTCTAATTTGTTGTCGGTAATATGATTATTTCACAAATATTTATTGAATTGACGCTGGAATCGGGAAGCTGTGCATTTTGTAGGGTCTTAAAAAATGATCCCGTGTAGTTGTTAACCGACTTCATAAAGTGAGAAGGTTCTATGTTCGTCTGTATGTACATTTTATAGCACAATCCTTTCCAAACAAACTTGTATGTAAAAAAATAGTTTATCGGGAAAACATGCAGATGAAACAGCATCAGTAGTTCAGAACTTAACGAGACACAATCCATAACGAATTGAGTCGTTTCGGACGGAAATAGAGCAATTTGACTGTGAATATGTCCTATTATGTGGGGTGTACAGTTGGTCATTTTGCGGACCCAGGGAGTGATGAATGGATTCAACGATGTAGGTAAATCGATTATACTCAATTTATGGGTTACGGCTTTCAATACATTTGCTATAATTGTCATTTCTATCGCTATTAATTGGGACAGATGAACCGAGGGTAAAACGTTCATACATTTAGTATTTGGGTGATGTTTATGGGAAATATATATTTAATTTGATTTATCTTTAGTGTTAACGTATTTAAAGATTTATGCGATGTAAATAAACTGAAATTAGTAAGTTTATGTGAGATATTGATAATTTAATTATCGTAATGTTTAATAGTAACTGAATTGAATAGTTATCCAGTACTAATAAACCTTAATTACCTTGATATAAGCTGCAGTATTCAAGAACACATACAAGGAACAAAAGAACATGTTCATAAATTGCACAGCGAACTAGAGAATGCAAAATCAACGTGACCTGTTTAATTAATAATTGCAATAAAACTGGCAGCCCCACGAACTGTATTGATTGTACCTATTACTATATGATACTCTAGCAGTTTGAATAGCTGTCAGTTTATAGTTCAATATATTCACGAATTTATGTCACATCATTAGTTAGATTCTTGCTGTAGTTGCTGTCTGTTGCCTTTGTGATGTAAACAATTAACAAAGTAAAATTGATTTCTCTAAAGCTAGGTAGCTTTAGAGT
Organism: Falcaria lacertinaria; assembly: GCA_951449985.1. Classification (NCBI taxonomy): domain Eukaryota; kingdom Metazoa; phylum Arthropoda; class Insecta; order Lepidoptera; family Drepanidae; genus Falcaria; species Falcaria lacertinaria. The sequence goes on along the minus strand of OX602118.1, from coordinate 6,956,279 downwards.
AATCAATTTTAAATTAAAATTAATATTGAAGAGAAATCAATTTTACTTTGTTCACTTTTTACATTTCACTTCACTTCTTACAATTTGTTTACTTACCTTCATCATCATCATCATTTTTATTGCTGGATATAGGCCCCTATCCCTCTAGTCCTAGTCCATTTATTTATATACTTTTTACAATTATTTAAAGAGGACTCTCCGAAAGGACTTTTTGCGGCATGGCGTGATGTGTATTTATTTTTAATATCCATTGCGCCGGTAGTATAAAAGTATCTGGATATTTCAGCCTATAATATAACGATATTTTGGTACCTATCCTATAGTTCTGAAGCGCAAGCATGAATAATATGCGACAATGTTTTCGTATCGCCTTCGAGTATTTTTGTATTGAAAAATGAACAGCGCTGATGCGGTGAAAAGTGGAACTAAAAATTCGTATGACAATTTTGACAGAATACAAATTATATTATAATTTGCTTTGTCCGCTTAATGAGTGTGATACGGTCGAACGGCCTGCGCCCATGTGAGCTCAGCCGTGGTTTCTTCCGACACGTGTTTCAGGACTTCCACGTCCCATCATCAGGGTGCCGCCGCGTTGATCGAGCAGCGTGATGACACATCGAGGTCTGGATGCTGGAGCAGCGCCGCAGCACGATGGTCGGACGCTGGAGCAGCGTCACAGGATGCTGGATGCATTTAAAATATGTGCGCTCAAAAAATAATCTATCAAAACAAAGATATTAACGTGATTTATGAGAAAAATGTTATTTGATTACGAAAACTGTTTACACAAACGCAGATTTCGCAAAAAACCGTTCGAGCGCAGTATGGGGTCTAGCTCCAGCCAACGCATTTCCTTACAAATTGTTATCGGAAATGTAGTCGCGAGTGAAGCTGTTCTAATTCTAATCAATGTCAGCTATTATCGGTAGATTATAATCAGAACATTTTTTTTTGCATCAGCTTTGTTTAATTTGATATAAACTAATGGATTTTGATGATCAGAAAATATTTAAACACTTTTCTTGCAGTGCCATTGCCAAATCGAGTTAGTATGGCTGAAGTAATGGAAGGAGAACTACGACCGGGTAAGTGCTGCTGTAGAAATATTTTTGTGCCCATCATATTCAATAAAGTGGTGATTGAAATTAGATCACACTCTATATGACACGTATCTCATCACACTCTATTACGATTGAAGAGAAAATAGTATTGTGATATTTGGACAGGAAAACGTCCTTCAGTTCCGGTAGCAGGAATATTTTTCGACTACGTAAGCGAAAACGTAACCCGCGAAATGTCAATATTGACATACTAATTTTTAATTCCACTTTTCACCGCCGCGGCGCTGTTAATTTTTCATTCTAAAAATAGTCGAAGACGACACGAAAACGTTGTCGCAAATTATTCATGCTCGCGCTACAGATGCGTAATGATTTATTTAATTAAAATAAAGAATTTCTCTTGCATATTAAATAAAAAATATGGGCTTTAAAAAATATTACTCTATATAAACTTTAACAGTGCCAAATTTCATACTTTTTTATGGAATTTCTCTAGTCTTATGGACTGAGAATGGTTATTGCAATATCAGCTAAGTATTTGAGATCTCTGATATAAAGTCTTAATAGACGAAATATAAGAGCGGTCATCGTACCTAATGGTATGGCTACCATCAGACGGGCACATAACGGCCGAAAGACGGGTTCACATAAGGCAATATGATTATTTTATTACAAAAGAGGCGTGTAACATTTACATGAGTTTGATATAATTTATTGTCAATAATCATAGAAGCACTCAATTAATAGATAATGAATAACAAAGAGTAATTAGCGTAACTCAATTGTTTAGATAAATACATAATATATTGGTCACAATTGTTTATTGTAGGGGGATTACCGCAGTAATATTATGTTTATTGTTAGGTCATTTAAAGCTTCATCAAGGTGATTTCTATTACATCATAGAATTGCACAAGTCTATTAGTAGATATAACAATAAGTTAAGAATGTTCCGATAATATTATTATCTTAGCTACGTGTTCTATTTTATTATTTACTAGCGACCCGCCCTGGCTTCGCACAGCCAGCGTTAACCATATTAGTTACATACATACAAAACCCAAATGGATTATGCATAAAAACCTGCCTCTTGACTAACTCTATCTTGTAGAAAAACCGTATTATAATCGGTTGCATAGTTATAAAGATCTAAGCATACATGGAGACATTAGAGAGAGACAGACAGCGGGAAGGGACTTTGATTTATACTATGTAGTGATAATGATTTATTAAGTAACACTAACAACATAAAATCTCTCTCGCTCTAAAACCAAAACTGAATTCCTTTATAATTTGCAGAGTGCGTTATTGTATTTTATAATCTTTATAAATATCTCGGTAGTGTGTAATGGGTTGGTGAGTGCGTGACTGGCAAATCAGAAGCGCTCTTATGCAGACACAACTTGTTTTTAAATACAATTACTATTTGCGTCTACTAATGCGACGGGCCGACTAGGTACTCTAAGTTATCCCACCGATACTATCCACATTTACGTCTCGGATAAATTATTTTCGATTTAATTCATTCGACATTTGAAATTCTTTATTATGAATAATTCGCAGCTTGCAGTACCACTCAATCTAATTTTGTAAATAGAACGAAGTTCTGCTGTAGGAGTTGATTGGTAGAAATTGTCACGTAACGAACAAGCGTTATGCCAGCTCCGTGCGGCTTTCTCTCTGTCTGTGGCTATTATAAACGAGAGTGTGTGCATGTGAGTATCGCTTGCATTTACTTGCACCTTTAGTGTACAAAGTGTTCCTAAGTCCGTAGCACCAGCGGTGAGTCAATGTCCAAGGTGGCGATGTACTCGACATACCTCCTGTACCAAGATAAGGGAATTTTCCAGGGAATTTTCCATTTTGGGAAGGGTTTTCCAGTGAAACAGCTTCACTCGCGACTACATTTCCGATAACAATTTGTATGGAAATGCGTTGGCTGGAGCTAGACCCCATACTGCGCTCGAACGGTTTTTTGCGAAATCTGCGTTTGTGTAAACAGTTTTCGTAATCAAATAACATTTTCCTCATAAATCACGTTAATATCTTTGTTTTGATAGATTATTTTTTGAGCGCACATATTTTAAATGCAATTATTCGAGCGTAAAATGGAACGGAGATTGATCTGTACGCAGATTTAAAAATATAGCTTACCTAAAATATTCATAATGAATATATAATATAATCTTAATAAAATAATGTTATTTTGAAATAACGCACATAAATTTAGATTTTATTCATAATTAGCTGTGCCCGCGACTTCGATAGCGTGGAATGACTTTCCTGGGTTTATATTTTTTTGCGCGAAACCCAAATTTATTTTCCAAAATAAGCCTAAGTTACGCCCAGTAAAATCAGCTATCTGCCAGTGAAAGTCCTGTTCAAATGGGTCCAGCCATTTTGGAGATTATCCCAAACAAAAAGATAGACAGACATTTTTTTAAATTGGTATTTTGTTATTAGTATCTTGTTTACTTACATATTATGCATTTAGTAAAAAGCTGTTATTTTGACATTACAAACGGACACTTCAACTTTATTTATTTGTATACAGACTATGTGTTTAACAGTATAGAAATCCCTAATAGAATAAATATAAAACTTGTGAAGTGGATTGACAAGATTCCTTCATGATGTCGCAACATGTTCTTACAAACGACAATTTGAAAAAGTGAAATTTCATCGGTAAACACTATAAATGTCAACAATTTCACAATTGTCATTATTTGCGCTGCGATATGCGAACGGCGATTAGCTTCGGAATACTCGGATACAGGAAGTTCGTGTAACAGACGGAATTTGTGTGAAATGCCAAACAAGGATGTTTGTACATTACAAGATAAGATATATTATATAAAACAGAAATTATTCAATATAAACACCACGGCTATCAAATATTACTCGACTGTGTTTCCTAATCGGAAAGTGTTTGATAGTTTGATAGTGATCTGGGACATTACTCCAAGTGCTCATAAATTAATTACGAAATAATACTTATGCAGTTTGATTGTTAAGTCTAGGTTTGTAGGTTAAGCTTGGTTTTCATAAATGTTACCTAGTATCAGTGAAAGATAAGTTATATCTGAAATATTCCATAGATATCTTCTTTTCGTTATATCGAATAAATTATATAATGTAGTGATATAACAACATAACTATATGATGTGGCCTGGACGCGATCAAAGAGTGTCCACTTATCGATCCTAGATTTTTGTCTGTCCCTTACTATCCTCACGCTTAAATAATCGTAATAAACATCCACATATTGTCACATGATACATGATCATAGTTGGACTGTTCAAATAAGTGTTCAATTTCGATTAAAGATGTTATTTTCCGTGTATAACTGTACAAATATTCATTCGCCTGCCATTGCACCTTGGTTGAAGGTTTCAAATATTGACTCAACATTTCAATGCTATAACAATTTTAACAAAACTTCGCCTTCAGACAGTATTGTGATCAGAAAATGTGATTGATCAAGGTTACGGTACCTAGCTAAAAAATGCATTTTATACACCACTAAGTAAACAAGCATACGCCCCTCCTGATGGTAAGCAGACACCGTAGCTTATAGTCGCTAGCAATACCAGTGGTATATCACTAACGCGACACCATGATGTTGATGAGGACTTACTGTGCTAACAGCATTACAACTAGCGCTGCGTATCCTCGAGGAGCACTGGCAACCTTATTTACCGCAAAAACAACACTTCATCAAAGTAGTTTTATTTAACTGTGGTCTTCTGTAAGGAGAAGGTACGTAGTCCACAGTCGGACGGCTCCTATTTTAATGGGAAAACCCACGGGGGATACCAATTCGCCCTATCTCTCATTATAATGTGCATGGTGATTTAAAACACCCAGTGTGCAAACCTGCTATATTTGCGAGTAATTAGCCTGTGCAACTGTGATTTGACTTTGCCGGGGCGAATAAACAATCGAATGTCAACACTTGAAGGAGCGATGACTCGCGCGCCGGTCGCTGTCAGCCATTGTCGCTGCCTTGACACTTGTCGACTGCCCACTGTTGTTTCCACACAGATTAAATACTACTAAACATTTGTTACACGTGGATACAATACAAACATAAATCTGTATTGTCTATTCTCTAAATTTAAGAATCGTAAATATTTATGGGAAAATACGCAACGCTTCTTATGATTCATAAAAAGTATTGGTCATTCACAAGGTATTCGTAAAAGCGTCAAGATGAATAAAGTAGGCACGAATTCAGGTTAACTACGAATAAATAATTTCATGACAAATTGTTGACTCTGATTTTTTTACTATGACAGGATCTACGGTTCCTTCGGCCTAAACTATTCATCCGATTTTGATGAATAACGTGTCAATCTATTCGTCATTATAGCCCAGGTAAAATAGGCTACATTTTATCCGACTTCAACTCTGTTTCCGAATCTATTTTACCGTGTCAAACCCGATTTAATTATTTTTCCGTAGTTGGCTTACAGTTTTTACCTTTTTTTACTTGTTAAGTGATGGCTTGGTCCAATGGGTTACTTTAAAGTAACCATTAGTAAGGAACCTTCATGTTAATATATAATATGTAAATTTAGTTCCAGCGCTGCTAATGAGTTTCCACGTGCATCTAGCCATTCGTTTATATTTAATATAGGCTACATAAATGAATGTTCACTTCTCTTGCTTATAAAGTCCGAATATCGATAATTATCGAGAGAAAAATATCGATATTTCGCTATAACAATATGCTTTTCTTTTATTTTTTAAAATATTCAGAATAGTAAAAATTTAACATTTAATTTTAAATGAAATTAGTATATGTTTGGATTATTTTATTTTTTCGAACTCGTAGTGAAAAGCAGTGCTGCTACACACACAGCGCTAAAATTCATTGTATACCTCGTATACTCACTCACTCACTTTTAGCACCTTATATAACGATCTACTATTCCTTATTCATAAGCATACTTAAGCCGCGCGATGCTTCTTAGGAGTATTTCATGTTGAATTAACATGTAAGTAAAAATTTGAGCAAATTACGTATTTACAGAGAAGTAATGTGCGCTTCTTTAGTACAGCGGATCGTCATACCTTGTAATCAGTAGATTAGGCCCGCCCACACATTTTCCCATAGAGTTTTACCTCGGTAACAGATCCAAAATTTACGTACGCATTTATACCTCTCTCATCGAATATTAAGCCTTACAAATGTGCATGTTTTGTGATTGATAAACATTGTGGAAATGTAGCTAAGCCTACTGTAGTTAAATTATATGGCATAGTATTGATTGACGGAATAAAATAAATTATAATTACCGTAGCAATAAAGTTGTTAAGGAATTCCAGATTAACTGTTCTCGTGATTGAATTGCGTAACTAACTCGATTTAGGTCAAGCATTCAACCTTAATGAAACATTTATTTTATCCTACACATCGGTCACCCCATTTGGCTGTTTTGTTATTTCAAGCTACCTAATACGTCAAAAGCGAGGTGTAACATATTATGATAAATAAAAAACCAGCCAAGTGCGAGTCGGACTCGTGAACCGAGTGTTCCGTACACACTTGTAGGTAAGGTTAATGGTTTTTATAAAATTCGCATAATAAAAACCGAGATATTTTTCTATATTTGTTCGGTAAGACACTGCTTCATACCAAATTTCATGGTTCTAGGACAACGGGAAGTACCCTGTAGGTTTTGATTTCCTTGTGAAATCGCAAAATATGCGAAATTTTGCGCCATAAACGGTAATATCTTTTCTTCATATTGACTTACAGGTTTGATTATTTTACAGCCGAAAGGGACCACAGACCCGGGTTTTTCATATTAATTTCAATATGATAGCTCCACGGGTTCTTAGGATAAAAATTCTTGACAGGCAGACAGACAGACAGATGACAGACAAAGGGTTCGTAAGGGTACTTTTTTTCCTTTTGAGGTACGGAAACCTAAAAATATAGTATTTGCTCGGGATTCAACTCGGCACTTTAGCTTTCCAAAGAAGCGCCGCTGAGCTACCGGAGGTCACATATTGAATTACCAGAAACACTCATTTTACATATTATCTCAGAAATAACAACATAAATAGTGTAGTGCATTATTATTATTTATATGATTTTTCATCTTTATTTGTTTTAGTATCGGTAATATTTTGCTATATCAAGATTAGAAATTCAAATTTTGTTTTAATATTACAAATAGTTATAAGCGCTTTGACAAACAGAGTTGAATATTTCTGAGTTATCTTAGTTCTATATCACAGCCGTACGACCGACGGAGCGACAGAACGCGTCGAATAAATTATTGTCAATCAGTTTTTATATTGTTTTATTGGTAGGAAAGTCGGTGAGTCTCGATATTACTATTAGCTGTATGGCTTGGTTACGAGTGACGCAACATCTTGTATCTGACCACTCGTGATGGGAATTCGACGTAGCATCGAATGCAATTTAATATATGTAATTTTATAAATATACTTAAGGCTTACTTTGTTAACAAGACCAATTCGTTTGTATTTTAGTGGCTGTTTAGAACTATATCTATACTTATTTGGATGGTAGCTTAGAAGGCTATGATAATGCATACTAATGTTTTAAATGCGAAAGTAACTCGGGTTGTTTTTCCTGCCTTTTCAGGACTAAATGGCTGAATCGTAATATTTTTATATAAGGACAATCCTTATATAAAAATATTACGATTCGTTCAGCCATTTAGTAGCCAGACTATATCCTGGGGAAGGGCACAAGCTATTTTATGTCTTTGAACAAATGCATCCGAAATCGCGGGTAACAGCTAGTAATTTCATATGATCTGATTCCGTTGGCCATTGTCACATACTAGTTAAGAGTAGTGTTAATTGTAATTTAGCTGCCACATATATGCTTTGTAAGATGAAGGTTCTCTACCAGTCGGGTGACTCTAAATTTGAATGGGATGTCCATAGTTCTTCCCCCATGTCGTTGAATTTATTCTCTGACGTATGTAGGTTCACGATGTGGAATGTAAAAAAATGCTAGGATGAATTAAATGTCTTGTTTTTCAAACATTTGCATCAAGTTATTTTGAGTAAGGTTAAATATCGCACGTTTGTGGATTTATCGTAACCGTGTGGCAGCGCTGTATCATATAGACGGGTTTAAATAGTGGGTGGCTCTCCCCTTCAATCACTGTTCGATGCATTTATGACTTATTATACAAACGCGATGTAGTCATATGAGTAACCTAATACGTATCCATCCATTGGACGCACTGCACCATTGTCAATCTTGTGACATTTCACAACACGCAGGCAGTGTTACCGCCTCATCCGTTTATTGAGATTTTACCGATGTTTAATATGCCATAAATATGTATTTATTGCTTGGCCGCTAATACACCATTTCGTTCATTTTATTGCGCTGCGTTTGAAATTTATATCCGAAAACGATATGTTACTAATTTGATTTAGTCGAATATGAAATTAAAATCTTATTACAGATGTATTTTATTAGCGGTTTTGCATAATGATTGAGTTTCAGAATAAGGAAGTATCGACTCATTAGTGGTCACATATCCAAACTTAGCAAATTGATCGATTTGTCACTTATTTTGAACGGTAAATTATGGTATTATTAAAATTACATGCCGGAAAATTTATAAAATTAATTTGTTTTCTTTGTTCATGTCATGATGTCTACAGAGTTACGTAAATATTCATGCCACGGTCTTAAAAGTATAAAAAATATATATAAACAAACTAGGTTTGACAGTCACGTTGAATAACATGGAGTAACAATTTGATATACTAATATAATAATAATGTAAAGTTGTATTATATCTTAGTATCCTTTATGCCATCCCCCTATCCTGGAAAGATCCCGTATAATTTATAGGAGGTGTAACACGCACATTTCACCAAAGAAATCTGATTTGATTGAATATATATTTTTTTCATTGCATTTTCGTCAATTTTAAGCACAACTGAGGCTCGATATTTTTTCTAAATTCTATTATATAATCGATATAAATACACTACGCGCGCGCACTACTTTGCATTTTGTATTGTACTTGCAAGATACATACAGCGTGTTCTTATATGATCACCCGATGTTTACAAATTCCGGGTGTCTTGGCAACATAGTGGATATTAAATAGCTTTGACCCCTCGCCTTATGTTAATTCAGTCATGTTAATGCCAATTAAAATGTTAACAATAGCCCGCTGTAAGGCATTATGGCTTCATTGAATACAAACCGGTTTAGTGCACGTGATATCTTCATCCTGTGGATTGGGGGATGTTTGTGCTACTTTTTAATGTACAGTTAAATTAATTAAATCCTTTCCATCTTTATTTATGAACAACTGTGCTAGTTGAGTTGCGTTATCCCTTAATATTTTTGTATCTTTAGTCATAGGAATGATGTTCCAAAATATATTTTGTAACGAGTTAAAATTTAATAAAAAGCAAACAAACGTTTGGCTTTTTGCTACAATAAAATACTAAGACCGGAATAATAGTAGTTTGCTGATTCTCATAGCATAGCATTCTGTACCATGGTAGTTATTTTATAAGTGATAATTCCCTTATCCTTAACAAGGAAAGGATTAAAATAATCTTGATAATTGTTTGTGATATTGTATTATCGCCCCTTAAAAAGACCAAAATATTATCACGAGGCATCTGTCACGCAAATAATAATAAACCCAGGGCGCTTTCAACAAAATAATCAATAAGAATATTTACAAAATGCAGAACCATCAATCATAGGTTTGAAAAGTAACACCCTGTTGTGGCGACGGTCGATAGATAGGGCGGAAATAAAAACCGGTGTCACTTCCTATTTCACCCTTCGAAGAGGTCCTTTTGTTAGGCGAGCGTTTGTAAACGTGTGGCTTACCGATAGTGACGTACAGCCGGGGAGAGATGTGAAAACTGATTTTTACCGTAACTTCTCCCGCGTTCGATATTTTTTCTCTTATCACTATAATAGCTAAATATAATTTAGTAAATTCACTGTCCGACTTGTCCATAATGTTCTACCCCACAGAATTTTTCAATTCGGACATTGTGTGTATGTCATTCTGCGAACTAAAATACGGTTATGCTAAGAGTACATAAATGCTAGGTTGAATTATATTTATATATGTAGGCAGTTATTGTTCTCAACGCGGTTGAGTTTCAAAGGATATTAAATATTTAGTTAATTGAACGTTGACGAGAGTTAAGTAATTTGAAAAAAAATATGAATAAAGGATATACCGTTTTATATCCCACAAACTCAATTAAAATATCTGCTGTAACTGATGTTCTTCTACTTACGAATCTAAGACTGGTACTAGCACATATAATTTAAAATTAATTAAAAACGCAGACGCAATAGATACGCAGAACATATTAATTATAAGGTGCATACTGTGCAAAACGCACAATATACGACACGGAAAAACCTTTATACCGTGGTTTACACGGAATTAAATCAAAACAACCAATGCTCTTTAGTATTTAAGAAAAAATGACTTTTACTTCGCTTCATGCTTCAACTGATCCCGGTTCGTGATCCGATGATATCAGCTTATTCCACAGATTTTTGCGCTAATACTAGATTTGAATTTTAAGCAACTTCATTAATGTGGAACTTTAAAACAATAACCTCTTGATTCCCTTTTTTACGTATAAACGGTAGTAAACTATAATAAATAAAGTGAAGGCTCAGTGGCAATGGCATTCGATGAAAGTGAAATAACAAATGGTTCACAATAAAATAACAAATCAAATCACACGTGCTGGTAATCGATTTGTTGCGCATCGCCAACGTGATGGATGGATAGGCGCGCGCGCTCTTCGACCCCTTTTATTCATCACCACCGAGCGATTTGGGGCGTGAAGGGTGAATGAATAAATTAATACAAGCCTTAGAATCCTTAGTGTAGCCGCAGCTGTTCCGTTTGCATTTGTATTGCACGATCCTTATATCAAATCTGATTTGCAATATTTTCCATTCCATTCCAATGTTGGCTCAAATGTTTGCTCAACGTTTGCAGTTCTTTTTTCATCGGTGCAGCAATTAGCGCGCAGTTGTTTGATTTTGGCGCGGCATGCGGCGAGCGCGGGTTGTAAATAATAAAGCGAACGATCCCCTTATCAGACATCTTGTGGTATAAATGGTTGTCGTAGCCAGGCATATCGGATTTCTGTTTATTACCGCGGACGGTAGCTATGATGCAGAAGCTGCCTGTACCACTACTACGAGTGAGTTGTCCGCGAGATCGAGAGATAGATAGCCGATAACAGATAATTCCAACTGGAGTTTGTCATGAAACTAGTCGGGTGCAGCTACGATCATTTTAACTAATGTTGTTGATGATTTTTGTAATCGATCCTGTACTGATAGCATCGGTATTGCGTTAATTATTTTATTTGTATACTTATGCGGAGCCTTACGATGTTTAACATCCTACACTCACTGCTGATTCTCTAGTAAGTTAATTGAATTTGTTCAGCAATTTTCTCTATTTTTAAGAATGGCTCTCATCTGTAAACAAAAATAAGTTTATTGTTTAATAGTAAAACAACTTTAAACTACGCCAAAAGATAATAAATTGTTGATAGGAGCGGGATTCTGTTAACATTTTGTTTATTCAATTTTAGTTGTTAAATTTACGTCATTGCGAAATGGAGCATGCTGAAACAAAATGTAATTCAAGTCCTAAACAAATGGCGTTCAATACGTATGAGTACGTCTCACATGATGTACACTTTTACTAAGTACCTATGCACAATTCGAATATATGTTGGAGCAATTCATTGAGAACAGCGTCGATGAGACAAACATAGAACATAATTGAAGATTCTTGTTATTCTGAGGAGAAAGTTATATGCATGCGTCATCGATTTTCCTAGGAATTTGAATATTTTTTATGACTTGATGGTGTAACGTAATTATTGTGTAACAGATGCTTATAGCAGTGTTTTAGATCAATGTTTCATTTATATATATTATTTATTATTATTGTATGTAGTTAACTGTTGTGGTCTTCTTCAATCTTTGGCTTTGGGACGTTGCCTCGCTGTGCTCCACTGTGTGCTTTTCTCTCTTGTCCACTAAACATATTTAATTATACAAGCTACATTACTGCTTGGTAGCAATCTGATCACTGTCAGTCCAGTAGTAGGTAAAATGTAATTCAACCATTGGAGCTCCCGATTATGTAAATATAAAATTTATTTTTATATACGTAAAAGAAGGTCAATGGCAACACTGGTTTTCCTGTTAATCAAAGCTTAAGGTAAATATTGTGCTTAGAACTGCGTTCACGAGAGGTATTATATTTGTTCCAATGATTTCTAAAGAACTTGTTTACATTCCGAAGCTCTTAGTCGAGTAATTAATTAGAAAACTATTCCCATGCCAAACAATAAAATTATCAATTTTCAATATCGAAGCGGTTAACAAGCGATTACCAAACGTAACCAACAATCTATCAAAATATAATTTAGAAGAACATTGGAATATCCTTGCCTTCGGTGTCTTAAATTGTGTCGTATTTTCAAAAACCAACGAGGCTCATGATTTTGTGCATTTATAAATTTCTTCTGAATCTCTGAAATATCTACGGCAGCTTGTATGTAACATCAGACGTAGTAGCAATGTAGTGTCAGTTATACGCAAGTGACCTCAATTCGAGCATACCAAACGAAACAACAGCGTGACAACGGCGCAACTGTTGTAAACATTTCCAGCGAAGTTGTTCCGAGTCGCATCCTGCTCCTGCCACTTCCTCCTGCACGATCCTAGCCCCGCAACTGGGTTACCTACCGGCGCGGCGACATAACTTCTGATAAACTACATTTATCGCACAGCTCCTGGACTCACTTTAAATGAAACGACTTCAACAGAATTTTCTGCCGTCATATTTATCTCGATCCAATTGTGTTTACTGTTGCTATTATGTATTGCATACCTGGATTTTTCACAGACATTTTTTATTTTGTATATTTTGCCGATTATGTAATTCCCAATGAAGTTTTTTTTTCTTTTACGTCGTAATTAATGGGTATTCTATTTGTGGATATGCTAAGAAAATGAATAATTGGTTCTATAATTAGGATAAAATTACAGTTATTATTATATGAATCATTTATTGTTACACTAATTTTATGAATAACTCATCCTAAATTTATGATGCTCCCCGAGTTGGCGTAGTGCACAATGAATCAACGAAAACTAAAATTAACATCGTCATTATAATATATGTAAATGATTTGGGAATTAATTTGACAATGCAAATATTATAAGGCAATAAAATAACATTGACATGAACGATGCAACAAAATGTACGGTAGATAGTGCAAAAAAATACTGAGTCAACAATATTCATTCATCGCACGATTTGCTACCCCCTAACATTGAATCGACGCGTCAGTCGACCGGTCCACGTGCGGTGTTATATCATTATGTATTTACATACTTTCACGTTATTTTAATTACTGCAACTAAACTACCGACTGGATTAGCAATTTTTCTGAAGAAAAAAATAATAGTGTTAAATGTAGTGAATTATGAAGTGTTCCTGGATGCGTCACCGGTCTGCAGAGCTGTAGGGCGACCGGTCGGGGCGAAAGTCGGCTTCGGCCACACAGTTGGACCGACGCGGCACCACGCCACAGTCTCATCTAAGCCACAGCTATGCGAGCATCTTCCCCATCATAGCCGAAATTCCGACATTCGAACCCCCGACGTGACGCGCACCGAAGCGTTGCGAAACTTCAAGTCTCAATCCGACTTCGCATTAATTGTTTTTCAAAATATTCGAACTCAATATTTTTCTAAGCGGCCGTTGAAAAGTTGAAGGAGTTGGCGGCAAACGGTAAAGTTGTGTGTTTGGTGTATGTAAAAGTGCGTATAGAACTTCAGAGCTTTCAAAGATTTTCTTTTTGATTTGTGTGCTTTATCGGTGTGCCGTAACATTATGTTCGTGTGAAGTGCTATTTTATTATTTTGTGCACATTTTTATTTGGATTTTGTTCCGGATTTTTTTGGTTTGTTATTATTTTTATTGATTATTTTGATTGTTATTTATAATATGTTCAATGTTCTATGTAAGAAGTATCTATTGTGTAGTGCTCGGATCTTTCGAGTTGTAGAAGGTTGCGGGAAATCTGTGGAAATGATAATGTGCATTGTGCATGTATGTGGTAGGTGCGCGGCGCGCTGATTAAGTTGCGATCATTAATATCTCTCGCACTGACATCCTTGTTAACATAAATGTGAATAATGTGTCGGATTAATTTACTCTTTAAGGGCACTTAAGTATGGTAATTTTATTATAAAGGTTGCCTGGAAAGAAGTATCGAGGGGTAACTTCGTAAAACAAATTTATCCGGATTCATATAATATATACTTATTAAAATATACAATTTCTCGAATAGATAACGAAAGTTACCGTATACTGAATAATAAAGTTACGCTATAGCACAGAACCGTTTATGGTCCTTTCATAGTTATGTATTTTTTCAGAAAGTTTATTACAGCAGCAAGCAAAAAAAATAAATTTATTTAAAAATTTTCATTATCAATATTTATATAAACAAATGGAGGGTATAATATAGTTAGCAGGTGACCGTTCAGTTAGGAAATTAACACAGCGGCGCGCGGCGGCATGCGGAGACATTTGATTAATTTCTCGCTGTAATAGAATTGGAAAGCATATTCTGTTGATAAAATTAACTTTTTATCACCTATCAGTGATTATGTCTATAGCCGCTGGGTAAGCAGATTACTTTTTGATGCAAGCAACCAGATTTCATTGATCAGCTATTGCCCACAACTTCTCGTTCTCGTGGAATCAGGTTCAAATTAAGGTAAACTAAGGTAAAAATTAGTTTTTTTTTTAAATCCATTACCTGACATTGAATGTCCTGTCAAAATCCGGTAAGCCATTTTGGAGATTATGATGGACATACAAACACACACACTAAAATTTAAAAACGCTCTTTTGGGTCCTTCGTTCATTAACAGCAGTGTGATAAATATTTTAGGTTCCACAACGTGCGAATGTTGAAAGCTACCATAGGCTACTGTAGCTTCCCTATAATCGTTTGCCACCATAGCTGTATAAAAAATATTGCTAGAGATATGCCTTTATTTTGAAATCACAGATAGACACTTTAATTTTATTTATTTGTATGTATTGAATGTTACTATACATGAGTTTAAAGAGGCATACTTATTCTAATGTCAGCGTACAATAGACATATGCTGAGCGATACATTTTACCTTAGTAGTACCTGACTGAGTTTCCTGTGTTCGATGTATCAATTGAGATGAGAGAAGATATAATTTGATACAATTGATGGCAGAATAAAGATACATTAAACTTATTTGTCTATAACATTCAGATTAAGAGTAGCATTTTCTTTTAACAGTGAAGGTCTTAAATTAGAAGTCTAAAAAGTAGATGCATTTTGAAAATTTTAACGTTCACATATTTAGACTAGCACGCTACGCTAGCTTGTGATTAAAGCCTGACGGACTAATTTACAGCTTAAATTCTAGATTTTATATCTTGACGAGGTTTGACCCTGCAACCTCTATTTGTGCAACTTATCGCCTCAATCCAATCTAATACTTACCGACTGTGCTATTAAGCTCAGCTTGAATGAAACTCAATAAAAAAAGTGCAATGTGTCCGTAATCGATACTAAACTATCTTTTAAGCCAACGAAATTTAAATTAAAACGCAAGCGGTACGAATGCTGTCTATGGATCTATGTGTAGCCTATAGATGTATGCAAGCGTCTAAAGGCTACGGTAACCGCGTACCATCAGACTGTCCGTATCGCACGCTTGCCTGCCACCTACGTGTTATGAAAATAGTGTCATAATTGATACAACTTTAGGATTCATTAATTAAAATCGATCCATCATTCTTTTGCGTCCCTCTCAAATCTAACAGAAAATACATTTTCCCAAAATAAATCTGATGTTCAGACAATGTCATACAATTTTTCACAAGATTTTCTTATTCCGCTTTAGAAGGGGCATCCTACTTATAAAGTAAATATATTAAATGTTATTCTTATTTTCTGGTCGTATGCAGTAAAGGCTAAGTAAATCATTTTCTCGCTTGTCATAGCGTACTTTTTTAGCGTCGCGAAAATCTGAAGGAAGGTATGTAGGTCGCTTTTGAAGTAGTTATAAATCAAATGTGGGAATTTTTGGCACGTAATGCTTTTCACACTGTTTTAAATTTTCCCCCAAGGGATTGCGTGTGCTTTTACACTTCTGGCGTTTCTACCTTATATTTTTTTATTATTTCTTAAACTTAACATTGGCAGAACATTTTACGTAAAAATCTTCATCTTCTCGCCTTCCCACAAGGGTCCTCAAAGAGGTACGCCTAGGTATTACAACACCTACTGGTTCCAGAAATTGTGAGTCCGTCGCCTTCTCTTAGGCATTACATACGTCCTTGAATTTATTTTCAGACGTATGCAGGTTTCCTCACGATGTTTTCCATCACCGTAAAGTTCATGTTGCGACTAATCACTGCACTTTAGTAAGAAAAACTTATTGGTACAGACCGGTAGGATTCGAACTTGCGTCGCTCGAATAGTTCTGCTTCATACTACAAAGTCATCGCGGTTCTCTTAAATTCACCGTCTCAAATCTTAATGTTTAATGAAATTGCACTCTTCTTTTACTTGTTACAAGAACACAGTTATTAATAATCAAGTTGACAGATCTGTGAAGTGCAGTTAGAGTTAAGCATACTCACTTGTGTTCAATAGTTGGATGGCTGACCGCACCGGTTACACCTTTCAATAAATTATATTTTGTAATATACGTCTGAAGGTTCTTAAAGTTTTCAGCTTTCTCAAACACTATTATAATACTCTTACATAATCATCATATTAAATTTATTTATTTATATATTTATTCAGGAACAAAATTCAAAATTATACAAAATCAATTTGTTCTCATCTGCCTGCCCAATCCGTGATTTTTTTAGGTTAGCTCAAAATGTCTTCTCCCGTTCATCACTATTTTCACGTGCCCTGACAATAATGGATATAATTAAGCCCATAACCTTTCCTTGGCAACCTTAGTTATCTTTGAACCAGTTAAGACAAAATACTGTGTCATTTGAGCCAATAAATCTCAATCATCCAAACGTACAATGCCAGCGTAACCTAACTCCCAACTTTCCCCACGTAACGGAAAACGTTACTAGTTTTAAAGAATCCAGAAAATGTATAGGTTGAATTGAACATTAAACTTGCCATGCCATATATTACGTGGAATGGTGTTATTGACTCAAGAGAATAAACTTTGAGAATAACAGTCGTATCGTGCGACTGCAATTCTGAAACGTATCTCTGAACTGCATCCGTGACGCAGGCAAACTTTGGAACCGTGTATGTAAGCATATTATGTACGTATTTGTGCCCAAGAAGTTTAATTTAATTCTCACTTAGAGGTTAGTTTGTCGTTCTGTATCGCATGGTATCTCGTGTTGTGATTTATTTGGCGCGTGTCGTGTCGTCAGTATTCGAGATATTGAAGGAAACCCTGCTGAAACATAATAATAGGACGATTGATGCCTTGTCGGAACTTCCAACAATGTTACAAAGGCGTCATCTCTGCGGGGTTAACTTTGTATTATGAATGAAAGTATTATTTTTGATATCTTTGCTTGTAGAAAAATACAAGGAAATATGTAAATAGTGTGTTTGAATCGTACAATCGCATTCGCATATCCCATGGAAAAATATCTCATTGGACATAAAGCATTACACAATTTTGACTTGGACCATTTTGGTCTTAAATTATTAAAACTAAACTCAGATTGGCTTAGTAAATTTTGAATGACTATATAACTCCTGAATCTAATCCACCGAATTTCTAGCAGACTTTAATGTATAGACATCGTCTACAGTTAAATAGTGAAACCTATATAATGGAATCAAGTCGTAGGTCCCTTCAACAAGCCTACGCACTTACGTAATTAAAAGTTTAGGACGTCGTGAATTAAGCAATTAAATTGAAAATTGCAAATTACCTCCATTTCTGTAGGCTAACTGTACGAACCATATGGGACCGGTATTGCATGTTCTTCCTTACACGTTATTTTATGAGTCATTCACAAGTCGACATCGAAACGGTCCCGCGGGACACGTTTTGGACACAAATTGGAATCGACATCGATATCTTACGGTCGTGACACATTGCTTGGAAGCCGTACTAATGCTATTTGCCACACCACATACAACATTTGATTTTGGACACTTTTTATTAATAATAATAATTATTATTATGATATAGTGTTCGTATATCATTTCAACTCAAAGGAAAGCTTATTGCCTTGATACGGGGATCGCATCCATGACACTTCAGTAGTCGTCGGTATTGCGTGAGTGATAGCCCTGTGATCGCAATCGGCCATAGACTACGGCATTACAACATTTTCTTTGATATTCATATTGTTTATTGGCTTGCTATTCTTCGATAATGTTGATACGCCATCCTACTACGCCATGTACTACTTACCGTTTAATCATTAGTGGGCTGATGTTTTCAGTTCAGGGCAATAAAGTAAAGAGGGGTGACCCTATCTTGTTTTGTCTATAGTTTTGAAAAAAAAACCAAAAAATGTTTTTCATAGGTGGTGACAGATTCAATGGTTGATAATGGGTTATAAAGAAAAACATACGCTTACGTGAGTGAGATGAATTCCATGCGTAGTAGTCACTTACTAATCCTCAGCGCAAAATATATGTGGATATATATTAGCTAAAAGTAGATAATATTGCGTATAGTAGTAATTGATGTTCAGTCGTGAGGTCTTGAGCTTTGGTTATTGGGGTAATGCACTCGTAGAAAGAAAATCTATGCGACACGTTATTGACAACGACAATAGATAGGACGGTAGATATTCGAATTCACACAAATGTATTAGATTTTTAGGGTTCCGTACCTCAAAAGGAAAAAACTACTACTGTCTGTCTGTCACGATTTTTTTTCTCAAGAACGCGTAGAGTTATCAAATTGAAATATTAAATACCCGGGTCTATAGTCTCTTTCAGCTGTAAAAATATGAAACTTGTAAGTGAACGTGAAGAAAAGATATCATCGTAATGTCGCAAATTTTCGCAAATAATCAAAACAAGGGAATCAAAACCTATAGGGTACTTCCCGTTGACCTAGGATCATGAAATTTGGCAAGAAGCGGTGTTAAAAATCGGAAAACCGTAAATATGTAGTTTAATAACAAAAAAAACAATTTACAAAAATATCACTTTCCCTCCTTACCTACCTACAAGTTTGAACGGAACCCTCTGTGCGCGAGTCCGACTCGCACATGGCCGGTTTTTTTAACCCCGACACAAAATGTAAATTGAACATTGTTCCAGTAATGATTTGCACACATTGCTGAAAATACAACACATGATGGTGCATTTGGAATGCACACTTCTATACTGGTATAAATTCAATTTTATTTGCAATTCCGTGCGTTAAATCGTTCGTGTGGACGGTATCTAAATCGTTCATTGCACTCTACTGTCGCGAAGTTGGCGACGTCGCGTTATTCGAACACGTTACTTACGTTATTGTACGCGTATACGTTACGGTTAACGTGCTCTTTTGGGATCTTACTACGGGTTTCTAACTCACTTCTTCTGATTCTAATACAATTGTTACAAATTGTTATATCATATAGTTTCTTGCCGGCTCTTCTCAGGTGGCTTTGGTAATTTAGAACTTCATAAGTGCCTTATAAGGGTCTAAACTGAATAAATTATTTTTTTATTTTGATTTTAAGTTTTTGATCGTTTTATAGTCGCAGCTTAAATATCAATCAAATAATCTTTATGAATTGAATGAAGCCTGTTAGATAGGTTTATGAGATTTTGGCGGATTCAGGCGGAGCGGTAGAGATTTTTCCAGTGTCTCGTCAATTGTGTTATAGTGATCATTAATGTGTATTTTGGTGTCGTTATGTGCAGTAATGTTTCATTCAGTGACTGATTTATTGGAACGTTGGAAATAATGCTATATATGACTTTTTGGTTAAGTGATTTGATTTGTCATTGTGGTCAATATATTACAAGTGACTTAAAGGCATGTTACGAACTGCTAATGACGTGGATTGACTCCAGAGACTCCATTAAGCATTAGAATGCATGGCACTTAGCATATTAATGCAAAAACCATAAAATATTTAAATTTGAAAATTCTCATACACTTGATTGATTGTCATAGTTAGGAGAAAGAAGAAAGGCTTATGAATACATTGATATATGTATGTAGAAAATAAATACACAGGAAGTAATTTGACGTATAAATACTAAAAGATAATCTATTCCAGCTATAGATATACCCTTCTTCTACACTTGTCTTCCTTTTTCCTATGTTTATAGTTGTGTTGTTATGTATTAATTTTCTTTTATTTCTTTTTTTTTCTTTCTTTCTTTCAATTGCAATCCAGTCTTCAAATTGTAGCTCATCGTCACTGGTAAGAAGCGATTGGATCATCGCACTTTGCGTTTAATTGTGAAAACGTACATTCTGACAATCACAAGTGCGTTATAAGTTCACACAATTTAACGAAAACATATAAATACATACTTCTAAACATTAAAGATCAATACAATTATCTTGCGGGGCAGGCATAGAGCAAAGAACGGCAATTCACTCAACGTCTTTTGCTTCATAGTTGCTCTTTTAGCGATAAAGATGGTATTAAAATATTTTATTTTCATTGGGGTGGCATATTTACGATGAGTTTATAACCAATAGTATTATATTATTTCTAATAAAACGCACTCCTATGTTCCTTTAGTTAAAATATAACACTAAAATATTTTATCACTCACTAGGCACTTTCGCGTTTACAGTGAGTTTAAGGTTGGTAGTAATTCTATTTTTCCAGTAAACACGCACTTTGTTTTAAGTTCCGTTTTAGTTTAAAATATCTATGGAAACATGTCTGGTGATTTATGGTTTAATATATTAGTGCTCCTAGACGAATGGTTGTTTTCTACTTCAAAGGATATTGGACTCGTATTGACAAATAACCTTCGATTCTGACTAATGGCTTATAATTTAGCTTAGGAATATGTTTCACTATCTTGACTTCTACATATGTATCTAGCTACATAAACCTAAACAGCTACGTACTGTACGTAGCTGTTTAGGAATGCTGCTGTCTAGGCAGTGTGTTTATGTGCTAGGCCATTGTAGGTACAGATAACTAGGTTTATTTTTTAAAACATCTGTCATTGGATAAATAGCATTACTAATCTAAGAATGTTTTTTTTTAATTTCAAGATGGGCTATGCGAATAACAAAATACGTCCCATTAGTAGATAGCTCAGTAAACTGAAAAATTCTGAGGTAATAGACTGAGAAAAAAAAACGGACACACTTTAGATAGACTATATACATTGGGACAATAGTAAAAACCGTTACAAAAAAATTGGTATATGTAAATTTGAGATTTCTTTAGTGCTTTAGCGTAATGAATATTGTAATTTTGCCGATGAAATGCGCAACATACTAAGTTTTGTTGTTGCAATCTAGCTTGAAATTTAATATTTATTTTATATTGATTTGTTTGTGCTGAAAATAAATAGTAAATAAGTTGTTCGGAAACGGCATTGCATCAATTATATCGCACTAATAATAATTCTAGTAGGTGTATCACAGTTCTACACGGTTTTACAATACATGCCTTATCTTATATTAACAATTACTTATTACTTTGGTTTTTATACACGTCAGTGTGGCGACACCGTTCTTAGTGTGTATCAAAGCCAGAAGCTGACATCATATGTGTTCTTTTTTAAATAACGGCTCATGCGGAATCCAAACTGCCAGATTTAAGTAATTAAGCGTTATTATGTTAGTTAGTACATAATATAAACGATGTGACACAGTTGTCACACCGTTTAAAATGCTGATCCTCCATAATATTTACGCCAACATTGTATTGTATTGTCTAATACTTGTTTACGTATTGGAAGAATGCTGCTTAGTGTGATGTACATTTGCATAACTGTGTCTCAAATTTCGCTTGTAAAAATGTAGTCGGCCGTCAATGTGACGTGTTTGGCGTGTGTAGGAATGTCTAAACGTGACTATTGGTACAGATAGAGGCTATATTACGTTTTGTTTATAAATATTATATCCGTAATAATGGCGCAGGTAGAGGTGGTTTCCACTAGACCGAAATTAATTTGTTTGAAAAGGCACTGAACTGAAATTCTAAAATCCTTCAGCGTATTTCTGAAATTCTAGAGCCTCATTTAAAGCTTTCACGAATATAATACCTTGTAAATAAATAGATTCACCTGGTGTTGTAGACTTCCATAAACTGCGGTGACCGCTTAATATCAGGCAGATCGTCCACTCGATTCCTCCCATTTTGTTTTTAAGGAAGGTTTGATCACATGCATTTTATCACGTTTAAATAAGAATTAGGATATATGAGTAGGCAGTTAGTTAAGGATATATTGTAACTTTCTCAAAGTTTTTGATGTAAAAATTAAACAAAGTTACATTTGCCGTAAAATATAACTTCACCTTTAGCCATAAAATTGAAAACACCTCCAAACTGTTATGTTTTCATTTTGCATACAATTCGAACGAAACCTTGAATATCAGCACTTTGAACAAATTAAAATTGTATCCAATATTTACTTTCGTATGTTTTTATATTGGAAACCCGATAACACGACCGTAAAGCAGACCACCCACCGAATTACGTTTATCGCCTTGCAAATTTAATTAGTTTTGTGTTTATATTAACATTCAACGGGCGTCGTACATTTTTAGTCCAAACATTTGAAGGTAATAACATAAATATAAATATTTATTTGTTCCACTGTGTCCTTCACGAATAAATTGGTCGTTTCTCAGATGCTAAGGCAGCATACTTGTGTAGTAAATACTCGTATTATTTATTCTAAACGGTATATGTTATAATTTAATAGGTTCGGTATAGGCTTTTCTCGATCCAATGCCTGACACGACTATTGCGTCCCCTATATCGGTCGTCTGTAAGTCTTATCCAGATCTTTTGGCATTGTCATAACAGTAATACAAATATTAAATACTAGCTGTCACCCGCGACTTTATCTGAATTTGGTTTAAGAAAAAAGTTGCCTATAACCATCCCCAGGATATAACGTGTCTCCTCTGCAAATTTAATTACGATCCGTTTAGCCGTTCAGTCCTGAAAAGGACTCAAACAGACGCAGTTACTTTCGCATTTATAATTTTATAATATGAGTATGGATTAAAGCTGCTCCAACCGAAAGCGTCTCTCTTTTTTAACTCTATAATTGTTTTCTATCAAATATTTCTGCTTTAAAATACAGCTCAATATTGACCACTTATTCGCTGTAACATACCATGTAATTTTGTAAGGAATATTAAAATAAATGTTACAATACGACGCTTCAATTATTTACCTGTGCTCATACTGAATATTATAGTTCGGGAAAATTGAATAGTGACTTAATATTTATATTGCTTGAATGAGAAACGAAGCCCGAAGGAACCAGCGTATGTAAGTACACGGCGAACAGTTGTTCCATTACAATAGGTAGGTACGAAGAGTCGTTCAACGCCGCTACGGTTTTTACCTCTAATCGTTGGGCAAATACTGAGCGTTCCAAGCTATGCGGTGAACCACAAGGCATATTCCCAAGAGAGCCGTGATTTCACCCTGATAGAAAATTAACTAAAGAATTATAAACTTGTGCTGTTGAAATTTGGTCGATTCGTTCTCAAGATATCAACGTGAACAGTCATGCAGGGAACATTTATGATTAAAGGTTTTTGAGCTTGGTTATCGTGTACCTAAGTGTAAGCTTAGGGTTTCCCTAAAAAACTATTTAGAAACAAACGGCATTAAAATGTATTTATAAATTTAATTATTATTATTGTTTTCATAAAATTAAAAGTCTGAAATATGTAAACTAAACTATACTTAATACATATATTTTAATATTAGCGGCCCGCCCCGGCTTCGCACGGGTAGTCATTGATATCAAATATTTTGTCTACCCGTGCAAAGCCGGGGCGGGCAGCTAGCCTATGTTACTCAGTGATAGTGTAGCTTTAAACGGTGAAAGATTTTTTAAAATCGGGTTAGTAGTTTCGGAGCCTATAGACATTTATCAAATATTTTGTCTACCCGAGCGAAGCCGGGGCGGGCAGCTAGTATAATATATAGCCGATGTTACTCAGTGATGATGTAGCTTTCTAATGAAAAAAATATTATTAAAATCGGTCCAGTACTTTTTGAGTTTATTCGTTACATACAAAAATACAAATCTTTCCTCTTTATAATATTATTAGTGTAGATTATTTAAAATTTTAAATTGTAATATACTAATAAATATCTTTACCATTGATTTACCAGCATAATATAGATTTAGGACGTTAACAAAAAAACGTATTTCGTAAACAAAATAAAAACTTATTAATTATATTGGAGCAAACTCGCTGGCGCTATTGGGAAACAGCCTTTCACAAGTGGGAAGTAAACTAGATGTAGGAATTAAATGTAAACTATTATAGATACGGCACGCGTGTTTGCTCATTCACTGTAAATCTTTTCTACTGACACATTTATAGTCACGCATGATGTCTGAGAACATCTTCTCACTACTGAATATAGGTACTATTGTTGTAAATGATGATAGTTCGGCGATTTTACTGTTATAGTAGTTTTCATAATATAATGACGTCATAAAGTGAAGGTAAACGTTACTTGTAATTACCTTACCATATCAGTTGCAGAGTGACTCCCCTAAACTCTATCCTAACAGCGAAAGTGCTTTTAGACTTGAATTTGCGACCTGGATATATACTGTACTAGCGGCCCGCCCCGGCTTAGCAAGGGTAGTAGGTTATAAAATATTTTTTCTTCCCGTTTTTAGACATTTTCAGGCATTTTTTTAATTTTTTTTCTCTCCGTAAGAACCATCTTGGTATTTGAAGGAATAATCTAAAAAAGAATTAGCGAAATCGGTTCAGCTGCACTCGAGATTTGCGCTTAGCAACAACAGCAACAGCGATTGATTTTTATATTAATAGATTAAAAAATATCAAAGAACGTGACAATCATATTTTAAAATCGTATCAAATTTATTTACATCCAATAGAAACGTTTTATCTTTTTTATCAGCTCAGCAAAGATATGATGTGTTATATTCAGCACCTTTGATTTGGATGCCGTTTATTTTTAGATTTATCTTGGGATTAATGAATTAATATCATTGATAATGTTCTCAGAAGCAAGTATTTGTCTTTGCCGACATTTCAATATGCGAGTATTTTGCTAGAGATTCCGAGAAACCTCTTCCCTTTCGGAGGAAAATTTAGACGTTCCAATGGCGTATTTACCAGGAGGGTGGATCCTAGCCATACTTTTCATATGTATTTAATTATTTATATGACTATAATGAAACTTTCAACCCCTATTTAACCCCCATAGGGGTGGAATTTCCAAAAATCCTGTAATACTTAATTATTTATTTTTAATCGAAAGGGAAAAAATCACTGCTATCACACCAATACAGAGTACGTGCCTAGTTAAGGCAATGTGGTACAGGCTGGAAAATGCCAAGCTTTGAAAATAAAATTAAAGTTAAGATGAAACTTGACTTTTAATTATCGTTACATTTTTTCACAGTTGACAAGGTAAAGGTGTCAAGTCAACACACCATGACAATAGAAGGATACACTTATTCTAAATTCAAATAGAAAAATAAAAATACTGTTGAAAAAGAGTTTGCTACCTATTAAGTAGGTAAGATACAACCTCATTTTAACAGTTTAACTTGAAAAACTACGTATTTTCATACAAATATTCAACCTCTATTTTACCCCTTTAGAGGTGGAATGTCCAAAAATGCTTTTTTAGTGGAAGTCAAAAAGGTACATACTGTCAAAATTTCAAGTCTGTAACCCCAGCCGTTTAGGCTGTGCGTTGATATGTCAGTCAGTCAGTCAGCTTCTTCCTTTATATATACAGAAGATATAAAAGCCGTATCCATAATACTAATATTATAAATCTGAGAGTACTCTGTTTATTTGTTAGGTACCTTTTCAGGACTAAATGGCTAAACGGATCGTAATAAAGTTTACAAGGAGATAGATTATAGCCTGGGGAAGGAAAAACATAGGCAACTTTTGTCTTTAAACAATGGCAGTTGAAGCCGCGAGTTACAGCTAGTTTCATATACATTTTGGACGTTAAATCGTAAATCCCGCTTCCGTGGCTCCGTAATAATAGTATTAGTAGTAGAAATTGATAGTACCAGACAGGAGCCTTGAATTGGATTCGCAGTACGGGCTAAAAAGATACGAGCTTTCTTTGCATAGAACTGTTCGTATAATTTATGATTTTTTTATTTGGTTTAATAGACCTTAATTTGAGTGGTCTCGAAGAATAAGCTCCATCACCAGTCACGTTAGGAATTATGATGTCTTCGTTAAGAAGTTAATGTTGACGTTATCACACCTCTGTCTACTCACTCATAGACTCATGAATTTATGAAGAAGTAAAGTGTTTCTATCACTTACCTTCCGTGGTAGGCATATATACCACTGTATGAAGTTACGCTGGACCATTATATCGTATCAAACACAGATATTTCAATTCTACACAGTTCATTAGCAAACGCTTAATTTAATTACCCAGTACAGTGGGTCAGTTACAGTAAGACAATGTGTGCGGTGGGGCGAGCGAGCTGCAGACCAAAGTACCTGGGACCTTCACCTTTATTTATGTACACTCGGGCAGAATCACCCTTTGCGTCGCCCGCTCGACGCATGGGAACCAAGAATGCATTCAAAATGATTTATTGTAAATGGTTTTCTACTTTGTTGGCTAAAATAATAAACCCCGCGCCCGGCTGTTCTAAATTCGTAATTTTATTGTAACTTTTTCCCTTTGCCGCAAGCCGTCGATACACTCGCGAAAAAAATATTTACAATACTTCGGCTCATTAGCGGCGTTGACCGAGTGTCTCTTCGGTAGTAATAAACGGACCGAGGCACAAGTGGTAATATCGAACTCGTAAAAGTAGTTCGTGATGCTAAACTTGAATGAGACGTCTACAATACAAATAATAAAAATGTTAAAGGCACAGTAGGCATTGCGGGTGGCTTTGTCCGGGCACACAATGCCCGTCCGGCAGATTGACGCTTTAACAGCGAAGGTGTTATGAGAATTAGTCAGCCATTATAGAACCATAGAAAACGCTATGGTCAAGCAGAAAGTAGATAACAATAATTAGCTCGGATGTAACAAAAAGTGACATAAATCCCGCATAATAAGTTCTTAGGGATGCAAAAAGTGCAGTAACAGTTTACCTGGATTCCTTCCTTTTTTTGCAGAGTGACTGAACGAACTTGGTCCGATATAATAAACACCTCAATTCCTGGCACAGGCATTGTTTAATGATTTTCTGTTGTGATCTTGCACAATTCTCGGCCAGTTTGGCTTGTTTTTTAGTATAACTTGCGAGAAAAATAAAAGTTTTTGTATATTTGGTAGCATTTAAACAAAAGGGCCTCGAGGCCAGTGAAGGTGTGATTTATTTATGACTATACCTTTAAAGGCCTTCGCTTGACCGACTTTGGGTGGTTTCTAACGTACTTTGTTAGGTTACACTGACTTGGATGTTTGTATATCGCTCCAAACTAATAAATGTATTTACTCCTGTTTTCTTTTGTTACAGGAACAAAATGGAAATGAAGTACTTGACCGGCACGCTGTTAGGAGACTCGTAATCTTATTAAATTTTGTGTAGCACCGCGATTCTTTTTACCGTTCGACGAACAAAGATGCTGGGGTGTGCTCTTCGCGCAGTCACCTCCGTGTTCGCTTGTTCCTCCCCAAAAGACATCAGCTACAGCTCGGCTGACGACAGCCGGTGCTTAGATAAGTAGATGCATCCGAAATAAACTCTCTATTCCATTTGGCCATACATTTACAATATTACCGGAATTGGACACGCGATAGTATCTGCAACTTAACTAGTCAATAAAACCCCCATATAAGCAATTAGTAAGTTACCATAGAAGAAGTATTTGAACAAGGGTGTAGTGCGCAGTACTGGAATCGCCACTGCGGTGGTATGCTTTATATTGCATCTTGGATCGACTGTGCGCTGACAGGTCGCTACGTCACGTGGCTTCCCGGCGCGCAACTTCAGTGCTGGATGCTACTAACTGTATACACGTGAGTACTCCTTATATTTGTTCCTTCCAGTAATTTTATGTTTAAAAATATTGCTCATTTTATGTCTAGCTACGTGTTTGTAGTAGGTGCTTGAGACATGTACATCAGTTCCACTCTTGTTAATGAAGAACTTCAATTGTCTCTTGTTGTCTCATTATGATTCTACGTTGACCCCACAATTTGTAAGGCAACTGAACTGATTTAAGCTCAGTAAATGATTGTGTCCTTAGATTTGCTATAGTTATTATTTTTTAATTAAAATATCTTGAATACAAAAAAAATTGATATAATCCAAATTAAAGCTAATTTGCGGAAATTAATAATGTAAAGTAAAATTATTTAGTTGCTTAATTCCATCTTAAATTATTATTGTACGTAAGCGTGGCTACTTTGTATGTACCATTTTTTTTAATGAAATTGAGTATCCCAAATACTATAAACTACATATAATTAATCACATTTCTTATCCCCTTCCACAGTTTATTATATAATGTTATTGTCGTACGTATACATGTATACGAAATCCTAACGTAGGTGTTTGTAGTAGTGAGTCTCCGCTTAGTTCGACACTGTACACAAGTTAGTTACGTACTTGAAGGCCTTTGGAAGTCTCCACTTCACGCTCATCAATGTAAAGGACATAAAACTTGTCTACACGTTCCGTTAAACTGCTCACTGCCTCCGCTCAGGAGAGGCCGGTTACTATTCGATTTACGACGCGCTTTTCAGTACTCGTTTCTATGTATAAGCTTTGTACCAAAACATAAATAGCAAACACTCATCTGTTATTATTGTCATCATCAACACGGATTTGTTCTGCACAATATGGTATTTTTATGTGCGACAACAATGCAGGTATTCATTTTATGCTGCGTACAAATAAGCATTAGGTCTACAAATAAATATTGCTGCGGACGAAAATGTCTCCAATAAACTTTTGTTTTTGTTCTCAACGGTGGTAAAACGCACATTATTTTATTGCGTTTACATTCTTTTGAAGAGTTAAATGTTCTTCCCAATAAAATTTACTATTTTTTTATCGGGAAAGCCTACTCGGAGAGATCTATAAGCCTTAACATATAAATTCTCATCGTCAGATTACAGTAAGTGCTTCTCAGATAATGCTTGATAAAGTTCGTTCACACAGAGCATATGCTCTCAATCGTACTTCCGACAGACTTGATACTTGATGGCTTTAAAATAATATTGGACAATTTATTCTTTGCATTATTCATTTAATAAGAAACATTATGCGACGTCAATGTGATTGAGTTCACCGTCGCCCTTTATCTCTAAGTATATTTCATTATTTAAAACTTCTTATGGGGTTGGAACTACGAACCTTAACACGTTACTGCCCGTCTCAGATTTTTACTAAAAGCAAACATACTCAGTTCTTCACAACCCATTTTACGTATATCGAAGAAATATTTGATGGTAAGATGGGATTATTATAATATTATTGTAATGCATTGTTAATAAATAGGTTTCCAGAGCGTTAATATTATAAAACCGACACAATATTTGGCAACAACACCAAATGTTTGCGTTCATAGTTTGTTGAAAAGTCACGACGATGTGTCAAAACGGTCGGAATGTCACATTATTTGATGTTAAACAGATAAATATGTTATTACAAGATTAATTTGCATTTGACCGGCGTATATTATTGCCTACTTATTCAGTCTACGAATATTAATAAGATGGTTTCATTTTGTATAATAATTTCGACTGTTGCTAAGAAGAGTATATTTTTTCCCTGTTTGTTCTAGACTTACAATGTGCGAATTTCAAACCCAAGCGTATAAGATTATTAAGACTTCATCAAGCTATTCGAATTATTACCCTGTTGATCAGGTAGCGGCTACGGGTGGTAGAAATAGTTATTATTTTTCTTTCTTCATGTTTTCTTTATTAGGCAGGCTACGTCTAGCATCGCGGATTTACTAATCTTTGGTTGCGAGTTTGATCAGCTTGATCCTCGCACAGTTCAAATATGTGTATGTATCCTACTGGTATTTGTTCTGATTCTGGTCCTAAAATTATATTATTACCCACGATATGGATACTTGTGTGGGGCTTAGAGATTTCATAACAATATTTTCTAATTCATTACTATCCTTTCAATAATTTCTTCTCATATTTCATATCTGATTAAATTGGAGTATGATAACTAGCTACTTAAATTAAAATAAATAAAAGCATTCATAAAACTAAAATCTATTAGCATGAATGCGTACTTGTATCATAATTTACTACGGTTTTTATTGGATAACCTTCTAATAGAATAATATTCATTGCTCCACCTATCTCGTGAACTCTTTAATTTTATTATTACCTATTCGAGTTTATTGATTTTATTAGTTCCAAATTTTGGATATCAAGATAGGCAATAAATATGAGTTTATGAGTCGATTACCTTATGTGGCGGCGTCTCGCGGGTGATCACCAGCGTATATTAAACTTTTATGGCGTTTGACTCTCTCGATAGCGGTCTTGAGGCGAATCTTGGTTGGAATATAGACGAAATATACCCTTGAACGTTCGTTTCCACCCACTACATATTCAAATCGTCCAAAATGGAGACACAATAGACTAATTAATAACAAACGGTGTCTGGGACGATGCATAGCTAATCAAACACATTCGCCAAGTCAGTCGTATATGTATAACG
The DNA here is from genome assembly GCA_951449985.1 of Falcaria lacertinaria. Classification (NCBI taxonomy): domain Eukaryota; kingdom Metazoa; phylum Arthropoda; class Insecta; order Lepidoptera; family Drepanidae; genus Falcaria; species Falcaria lacertinaria. The sequence goes on along the minus strand of OX602118.1, from coordinate 6,925,314 downwards.
TAACTCGGTAGGTACTTTATCATGTAAATACACATTCAAACATTTGAATACATATTGCTTTTTTGCTTACCGATGTGTCCAATTAGAATTCAGCAGTTCATAGGTTTGGAACATCTGCCGTTGTTTGCTCAGGGTTAGTGAACGCGGAACCACAATAGATAACGGATTAGTTCAACTGATTGTTTGGTTATTGGCATAATGCGTGTTTCTTGTAACTATCTTTAGTGTATTTCGTTCTTGTAATTTTGTAATATTCTATTGCAATCGCTTACAAGCGAGAATTGTTTTTTCGGAAATTCAAGGTACAAGCGTGACAAACATTTTGCAAACTTATTGTTCACATCAAACTTTTGGATTATACCAATCATGCATCACGTTAGCTCAAACAAGAAATAGGTAGACTCTAATTAGACATGAGGAATGTTTGTGAAGTGTTTCAACTGTTTGGCAAATGTTTGCGACATTTGCGCTTCAAACATTACAAGAAGCTAATTGCAATTCGCAACAAATTTCGTAATCAGCCACGGTATCAATTTATACATGCTTTCAAAATATTTGTATGAACTGCGTTCTGTCTTACAAAAATTGCCAAATGAATTTTGGACAAAATTTTCCATAGTAGAAACTTCGTGACTTTTATAATGAAGTTAAGTATTTACTCGAAATATTTATTTTACGTTAATAGTTATAGGCGTGCGAACTGCAAGGCAAACATTTTAATTTAGTGTTTCTTAAATACGCTACGATTTTGCTTAAAGACGAATTTTTCATTATTTCGTATTGAGAGTTGATTTGTGTACTGGATTTGGAGTTACTTTAACTGCAACACAATTCTATACAGTCATTACTTATGGCGAAGTAAACACAAAATTATGACATGTAACCCGGTCACAGTTTTACCGATAGTTACGAATCCTATGAACACTGCTAATTCGAAAGAATGTCTTAATTATCGTTAACCAATCACGCCCACCTGAGACGACGAGGCGACGAAGGCAGATATATTAATAATATATCTTCGAGCCTTCCCACAAGGGTCCTCGAAAGGGTAGGCAGAGGTGTTACATCACCCACTCTCCACCGAAGATAATTTAGAGCTAATGTAACAGATGATGAGTCTCTTAGGCACTACAAAAGTCTTTGAATTTCTTCTCAGACATATACAGTTTTCCTCACGATGTTTTCTTTCACCGTAAAGCTCGTGGTGTGACTAATCACTGCACTTAAAGTTAGAAAACCTCATCGGGACCAGTGACCTCAGACCAGTGGGGTTCGAACTATGGCAGAGATTAAATAACGAAATTAATTTGCCTACCTCAGGCATATGCTAATTACGTCAGTCGATATCGTGGACTTAAAGCTAACTAAAGATAAATAGGCTTAAACTTTAAGCGATAGGCCATGAAGGATATGACGTGAGGAACTGGGCATCACAACCACAGACTGGCTGGACAGTCGCTTTTCACAGAGACACTCTTGGAAATCATGGTGGGATACCTTTGCTCAACAGTGGGATGTACTGTGAAGACGTAGCACGTGAGCGCCGGGTTTAATTATAAAGAAAACTGTTTATATATTATATCTCGTTTATTATGCAACTGTGTGTCCTTCAACAAAACAAACTACGCTCCTAATAGATTAAATTTAACTATAACTACTTTTTCATATTTCAAAGCATATTTACTGTACCGAAAGAGGTTCTAGCCTTACAGTACCAAGCTATCAGTAACAGTAGAATTTGCAATAATATCATGGACATAAAAATTGTATGTAATTTTATTCGGTTTGCTCATTATGAAATTGATCTCGCGTGCGGCTTAAATACAATATACTAACGTGTGGGCTGCTTATTTTGTCTGCTTTTCCGTTACCACACCACCGTCTAGACATTGTGTGGTAGACATTTTTTATTTGAGCTACTTGTACCTCGTGGGCGTATGTTAATGATAAATTAATCACGATCGGTTATATTTAGGCCTGCCTTGTACTTATTGTTTATAGCGACGAGTTCTCTGGGCCGAATTAGGTTTACTTTATACAGCAAGTGATTTATTGTTTAGAGATTAAGATTTCTCTCTATTGCTTTAGAAGATAAGATAAAATCTAAACTGGAACTTGTGTTTTTCAAACTGTTTTCTATGCTAATTTGATACTCGTTTTACTTTATTTCTGTAATTGAATGAATACAAATTTTCTCTGAGGTTTTAATAGTGACCGATTTGTTGAGTTAATGATACATTTTAGGTGAATTCTTTGAATATGATCATAAAAATAGAGGTAGGTAGTTTTAATTTAAATCAATGTTAAGTGTAAGTAATTATGCAAAAATATATTAAAATATATCCATTCAATAGACAAAAAAATAACAATGATTCAGTGACTCATTAGAGTTAGCCACCGAACAATAGATACGATGTGACATAACACAAGAAGTATAAATTATAATTGAGCCCGGTTAATAATTTCGTGATCCAATGACTTTCATATAATAACCAACAAGTAATTCATATGTCACTCATATCAACACGTGCTAGCCAAATACGGGGGCCTGATGAATTATTGAGGCACCGACTGTTAAGTGGAAGACATCTTGAGACGGTAAATATATCTACGCTAATATGATAAAAAGAAAAGATTTGTATATTTATTTGTAATTCATAAACTCAAAAACTACTGTTCCAACTGAATGCTATATCATCACTACGTATCATAGGCTATTATTATATTGCTACGCGGGCGAAGTCGCAATTACGGAAGGAATCATCGTAGTTGGAAACTGATTCCAATAAATCCCATAAAAAATGAACAATCTCAGTTCCAATTAGATGTTGACCGTAAATTACCGTTGAGTCCTCATCAAAAAACATGGTTGGCAAGCCGTTAGTGATATCCCTGGTATTGCTAGCGGCTATAGGGTACGGTGACTGCTTACCATAAGGTGGGCCTTATGCTTACCACCCTAGTGCCACCTTGGTGGTATATTTATATCTTAAGAGAGGTAGGGCGATTTGGGATTTCCCGTGGGTTATCCCATTTAAAATTTGAGCCGCCGGACTGTACCTCCGCCTTACAGAAGACCGCAGTGAAATAACACTACTTGATGTAGTGTTGTGTTTCTGCAGTAAGTAAGGTTGCCAGTGCTCCACGAGGATACGCTGGGCTAGTAGTATTGCTGCTAGCACAGGGAGTCCTCATCAACAACATGGTTGGCACCCCGTTAGTGGTACCCCTGGTATTGGTAGCGGCTATAGGCTACGGTGACTGCTTACCATCAGGTGGGCCGTAAGCTTGTGTGCCACCTTAGTGGAATAAAAAAAAAAAAAAACTTTTTGTATACACATATAGCCGCTATTTTATAGTTTAAATTGCATGAAAGTATTTAAGCGCGTTGTGTGGTGCTTCATCTTAACACCGCTACGGTCTAAAAGATTGAATCAGTTAAGTGATGCGATGGTCCCCCAATACTAATGGCCGGATTAGTTTTCCTCACTGATTCTGATCATACAGTCAGTACATAGCTTTGAGAAGGTACTCAGATTAGTGCGACTGTGGTACAGGGAAATTAGGGATTCCAAAACAACTGATGATTCTTAGGTGTAAATTTTCAAACTACCAGGAGGTCCTATTTCTAAGTGAAGTGTTAACTTTCGGGTTCATTTTGATAAAATGATTTGATTAATGAAATTTCTAAGCGGGTGTAGATATCTAAACTAATAATTTAAAAAGGAAAGATTTGTATTTTTGTGTGTGTTTATGTTTGTATTTAATAGGCTCCGAAACTACTGGACTGATTAAAAAAACACCTGTAGACAGCTACATTTTCACACACCTGGATATATTACTGATTAGAGATACGTTATTCCTAATTAGGAATCCAATAGTAACAATACTTTAAAAACAATTGAAAACCAGCATAAGAGGTGGTTGATAAGTTGGTTCAGTGAACGATGACCAATAAAATGTAGCAGCATAGTGTAATATAACAGTAACTTGTTCGGGTGTTCTTGTTTTTGTGTGTTGTTTCCGAGGTATGTGCGGCACCCACGACGCAGAGAATTCTGGTGTGGAGTTGTTCGCGTTCAGTGTTAGCATTAGCATACAATACGATGGCACCTGCCTATGGTTTCAGCGACTTAAATTGATTAATTAGATAAATAACATTACTGATTAAACTTGAGTTATATTCTTCCGCTTTCCGCCCACAATAGGGCACGACGGCTACCGTTCCGGGGCGGGAAGTCACATTCGCCTTTGATGGACATAATGGTGTCTTAATTAAACAGAAGTCAAGCATTTAATTATCATTTGTTGTACTAATAGGTGATCTGTGGGCGGTCACTTGAGTCTTTGTGTCTGTATTCAAAGTGATTTGCATTTTATGATCATTGAAGCCCCAAAATAAACCATTCACAATACGATTGAAGTTCATTGCCAATTTTTACGGTCACGTTTTTTTGAATTGTTTTCTGCTTTTTTTGTATCACCTTAGCACACATTTCAATTTATAAAGACTGTTTTGTGTGTTTGAATTTTTATTTTAACGTAAATGGAATGAGAACGACATTCACAAATTATCGTATATTGGATGTGGAAATAACTTAATAACTTGACCTTATATATGTAAAATCATCCGTGGTTTTGACACTAAGGCGTGGGAAATATGAGACAATGATGTCGATTCTGTTGTTCAAAATTACTAAACAACTAATTTGACAGGTCTAAAAGTCTTGCTATCCCTTTCTCATGTGCGGGGTTAAATAAGGATGGCAATATTTCTTAGACCTGTCAAATTAGTTAAGTTTAATAATTTTGAACAACAGAATTGGCACCAATACATATTCCGTATTTAAAATATTTAGAATAGAAAACACATAATAAGGTAAGCCAGTGTAATGTTGACTGTCAAAACACAATTGCGTTTGGAAAGCAACTTTTACTCGTACTGCATGCGTGGGCGACATTATTTCGGTCGCCCAGTGTTAGAAATTCTAACTAAACCAATTTTTATGATCTATGCGTGTACGCTTCTTTGACTTTCGATTTACAATGCACTGTATTTGAATTATAATCACATTAAATCAAAATTATGACGTGTTTTGTAAGGAAAACTTGAATAATAAAATAGTAATAAAATGTACGTACCCACTATTATATATGTACACATATATAAATAGCAAGGCACGTTTGTCATTTGATTTTAAATTGTCTTCGAAAGAAAATAAACGCAAATCACTTGCCTAAAGGAGCTTCAAGTTAGTGGGTGCTGACTGCTGACACTAGAAGAGTCGTCGAACCGTCGACTGGCTATGTTGGAACAAATAGACCCACCGGCCCCATTCCTTTCATCCGTCTCTAAATAGCTCATAAATAATAAGCATCCGCACGTCACAAAAGATTCACATAATACAGAAAGTAAAGGGTACGTGACAATAAATTAATTAGCATAGCCCTGTGATCCGGAATCTGTGTTAAGAGTACGCCATAAACTACGTAACGTTTTCTCGTGCGTCCTTGCGTTTTAATGACAGATACTGCTGAATCATGTTAGGTCAAAAGTCATTTGATTGTTTACCTGCACATGACATGAGACCCGATCTGCTGTTGGACTTTGAAGTCATATGTATATGGATGCCACTTTTATGACTTAAGATCTTATAACGTCAAAAATAGCAGAAGTAGGTGACTAGAGCTCTTCGAGGAAGCACTATGCTGACAGAAAGGATACTTTGTCATAAACGTTAATATTGGAATAGTAACGCTTTATTCTGCAAGAGTCTGTGGGCTGCGGTGACCGTTTACCACCAGGCGGGCTGATAGTAACACATTACTTTTATGAACTTTATTTATATTACTTCTATTCACTAAGGTAGATTGAACTACACAGTTTATGGACAGTAGCTTATTGAAAGCTTCCTCAGATCAGGTGGTCTATTCCGTCACAGTTCAAGAGGGAAAGGATTTTGAGGGTTAGCTCATTGTGTGCTATCAGTACATTTTATAGTTTATGAAAGGCCCTCATGTCAACATGTCGAAGGGGATGTGGAGATCGACTTGATAAAGGTCGACCTAGTTTAATGTAATTCTAGTAACCAGCAGATGGTACTTTGTTGCGGAATAATTTTGTTGCTTTATTGACGGGCTTAAAAAATAGGAATCCCTAAGTAATAAATTTAGTTTTTTAAAGTTATGTAATTTTATTTGAGAACTGAAAATGTTGCCTTTTAGGGACTGTATTTTTTTCCATTATGTTATTTAATTAAATTGGAGGCTAATGTTTCAATGTTTCGAGTCGGTGTTACCCGGAAATCGACTAATTATGAATGTCGACATTGTTGTTTATATCAAAGGGAACTGAGAACTGTGAGATAGAATTTTACTTACAAATCAAATTGAGGAAATATAAAATTTTAAGGTTCGGCAACGCAGGTGATACCCCTGGTGTTGCAAGCGTCCATAGGCTACGGTAGCCGCTTACAATCAGGCGGGCCGTATGTCACTTAAGTGGTATGTAAAAAAAACTTAAATTGTTTACCTTATTCGTTTGAAATTCATATTACTACATATATAACATCACGCCGTGTTCCTTTCGGGGACGGTAAAAAGTAAAGAGTGCCATTTGACTCTTGACCGGCACATCTCTTTCTTACCCGACCACGGCGAAGCAAAAGGATGGCATAATTTTGGCTTATGCTATTGTACATTCCTCAAGCTTTTCATACAAAGGCGCCGGTTTAGAATACTCCATTAAATATGAATATACTGAAATTTTAAGTCACTTTATTCCCATGGATTATACTAAACTTTCCCAAGGGGACAATTTAAAATCCATAATGCTTATTATTCTTGATATTGTAATTTAAAAATTTATTGTATATATATAACCACAGTACCGCGTAGTGTAGCCGGCTTAAAGTAATTAAGAATTCTTCTCAATCAACCGTAGCCGTGTTAGCATATTTCACTTCAACGCTTCGCGCAATATATCGTTAATAGCAAAGGTAAATTATTAATTTGGTGTCCGCATAATAGCTTCGGTGTCGGTGTCGGGGCCTTTGATCTGATCGGCCAATATGCGTAATTGTGGGTTTAATATTTAACACATCGGTCTAAACTACGGGAGAAAGCGACTCGTATTAGCTGTTATTGAACAGTGAATAAATAAGGAGGGGTGACGCTCTAGACAGTTCGTGAAATACAATTTTGTGGCAAGGTGAACTTTAACAATATTGAAGGGAATTTCTAAGCAGTTACCAATTATACGTTGGTACTATCGACCGTTCTGGGGTATAATATACAAGTAAGTCTATATTTATAAAGTTTAAATTTCTAGAGGATGACAACCACCGAAATCTGGCAGCTATAAATTAGTTACTGGAAAACGGTAGTGAAGGTTTGCTTTAGCAGAACTTAGAGATATCTGACAAGGCATGAATGAAAGCAGATAGTTTTATTTATCATTGCAACAAAGTCCCGTCCTGTTAGAGAGTAACAATTGTCGCCACTATGACAATAATAGCCCTGGTACTAGCGACTCAATATTAGTTCATGAATAGTTGTTTGCCATCAATATGGTTGATGATTCTTCACTTGTAAGATTGGATCTCATGGACTTGTAATAGAAGCATAGAGCGTGTCTTTGCTTGTTCCTTATACCAAACATGAGTGCACTTCTTTTTTATGTGACGCTTTTAATGAATAGGTACTACATTAACTGGGAGGCTGGATTTTTATAACATAAACCGTTGATGTCTTATTACTGACAGCAGCTGCGTCTCGATTATTCGTGAAATATATTCAGTGTTGAGCTTTTTAATTATATCACCTTTTACTCTATTTCGTATTAAACAATGTATATTTAAGTTTTATGACCGATCTAGGTACGCTTGTCAGGTTAATTGGTGTGCTGAGGATAAGCTTCGCTGAATGATTTGACTTGATGATAATTATTTATTGTATACGCCCGATTCGTTCAAAATTAATAAGTCTGTCTTTCCGTAAGCTATGGTGAAACATCATTCCATCGAAATTGGTCCCCTTTCTTGCCAGTTGTGGGTCCTTGAATTTTAATTTGAATATCGTCTTTTGTATTTTTTGTGTGTTTACATCTTTATTGATAACACTCAACAATAGAAGTGTGTAGTTTGAATAAAAAGGTCGTGATCGATCGAGTGAAGCGTATCCGCTTAATATAAAAAAGCTGTATGTATTCGAGAAAAGGTTTTAATCTTATAAAGTTTTGGGATTCACGCATAAATTAAATTCCGATTAACGCAACACGTTATTAGTTGTTACAAAATTGTTGGAGTCGATAGAAAATATTTTCAAAGGCAGCGATCCGAAAGTTAAAATCATTCGATTAATTAATCCAGAGATCGATTTCAGTGAAAGCGTAGATTATAGGCGGTACAAACGTAAAGTATGGAGTGTATTTAACGACTATTTAAGTACGTTTAAATGATTTTTATAACTTCTCGTTTTAACCAAATGTTGATCATAAAAATATTTCATTAATCACCTAAATATCTTAGATAAACAACGCATATAATTGCCACTTAAAGTCATAAAATCAATATCACCATATTGATGTGTCACTGGTACCACCGGCACAGCGTGTAGTTAATTTTATTTTCATAAACTTTGCTTCTTTGGGACCTTTAGTCTGGAACAGAGTAGTTTTTCTATTACCACCTGTGCCCACTATTGGACCACGGCAATTATTCAATGATTTTATAGCGCCATTTTTGGAATATCTTACGCATGTACACAATAGATCTCATCTAGTGAATATTGTCAAGAATCGAAAGTTTATGCCGTCGAAAGTTTATTTGAATTTAAAGTAGATAATTCTAAAATATAAAAATACAATATTTAACATACTATTCTATGGGAATAATGTACACGATACATTTACATTCTACGGTTCCTAAAACTCGACAAGGGTCTTTGTTTTTCAAGGGTGCGCGTATTTTTTTTTTAATTGTCGCATTGTTCATAGTATAATGATTATATTAAATAATTAAACCTTTAATATCAACTAAAATGTTTAAGTAATTGTTCAAGTATCCTTAAATACAAAGTAACGACTTGAGTAGATCAAAAAACATTTTACGATTATTAAACCCTGCGATTGACAACCGGGAAGACATTCTCGTCGTTCCCATATTTTTATTGCGTGTAAAGCCGTCGGCGCTTTTTTATATCATCTCTTTTAAGTGACATAAATTCTAATACAAAGTCCATTTGTGTATCTCGGACGTCTTAAAAGGTACAGGGATAATCGTTTTTCTGCTTTTTACAAGGAACTCATTTCAATTATCGGTCGATTTGATGGGTATAAAACGCGATGGTATGTGTCGTGCGGACGGCGCCCCACCGCGGTCGGTAGGACGTCAGCCGTGTTCCTTTCCATTTTTAATTTCGAACACGCTAATTTAATTATGGAATTTTTATATTTTTTTCAATATCTCACGCAGCTGTATCCTGGCTGTATTCAATAACTTTTATTAGTTAACGGTGCATCTGAATCCGTGTAACCTTTTGGCATAATAATTGAGTTTTTTTTTATATTAGTGGTGGATTAAGCACGCATTTTTATGTTTCCATTTTCAAGATTGTGGTACTTGAAGGGTGAAGGTATTTTTATAGGGTCAATCGGCATTTATTGATGTTATCGAGATTGGTAAATCATGAATGATTTTTTAACGTTACCTGTTATGTAATTTGTAATCGGTGCGTAGGCTTATCTCCCTTGATATGATATTGGATAGGGAGATTATATTAAATGAACGAGGAAGGACTTTGATGTCACAACGACAAATTAACACTCTTGGAAGAGTGATGAGCGTGGAGCTAATAATGCGTAGGAATGGAATGATTAATAAAATGTAATGAGACATACTTACAGTCCTTTAGTTTCTATTAAATACTTTGAGACTAATGCTTTGTTTTTGGTTAACGGCTGAGTCGCAAGGCCCTGGTGTTTTGGCTTATAAGAAAGTTGCTTTTTTATACCACTAAGGTGTCAAAGAAGCATACGGCCCGCCTGATGGTAAGCGGTTACCGTAGCCTATGGTCGCTTGCAACACCAGGGGTATCACTTGCGCGCGCCGACCCTTAAATTGCTCATTGTTTTTTTAGCAATTAATTTTGTCAATGAAATATATTTAGGGAAATTTTCGAAGCTGTTTATTTTTTCTTACTTATCAACACACTATTCCTTACAGCTTATATAGGGCCGAGAATAAGTAATAAGTTTTGTTTTCATTATATTTTGATTATAAAGTTTATTTTGTATGTCACAGAACTGCTAAGCTTATTAACTCTATGTACGTAAGCCATTCGTCGCCCGTCTATCAAGGAAGGCTTTGACGACACAAGAATAATATCAGACGTCGGGTGTCACTGATACAGAGAATTTTAAATCGAAGGGGTCCATTGTACCTTTTTTCCTTTTGTACTCTAAGAAATGTTTGGACACATTTCTGTACACTTATCTTTGTGATAGATTTATTTATGTCTCATTGATCTGTAATGTTAATAGGTACCCTCATTTCATGAACTCAATATTAAGAACGTTCGGATATCGAGCCTCCAACTTTTCGCAATTAAAATTGTATCGATAAATAATATATATTCCCGGCAGTGTACGATATATCATAGGGATGCTGTTAACATCAAATTAAACCTTTGAAATAAACAAGTGAGGTGCCAACAAAAGACCGATGGGGCCTAGTTGCACCTTAACAAGGCGAATGAAACGATTCATCAAGAGCTTGTCAATTATTACTTTGGTAGCGATCGTGCCTACTCGAGGTGCGTTCACTTTAATTAAAATTTATTTGTCTCAAGTCTAAGGTGGCCTCTCGTCCGCACTTCCATTAGAATGCCTGTAAAACTACAAACAGGTTCAAAGCATAGTTTTTGAAAGTTAATCTGAGTTCGTGTGTCAATTTTATCAATGATTGATTGATTGATGCTAATAATTTCATGTAAAATGTTAACTGATGTGCTAGCAAGAACTAAGTTTTGGTGGTACTATAACCGGTTTTGGTTTGATAACGTAAAGGTCCGTTACAATATTGCGATATAGCATACATGAAAAATTTAAAAGGTTTTTGTACAGATAAAATATTTACTCACCAATGCGTAGTTCACTAAGAATGGAAAATAAGTTTTTTTTATAAATTTTCAATTTTAATTATTTACGCACGAAGAGATTTTACCATGGCTATTGTAAGCGTCCATAGACTACAGTAATCGTTTACCAATAAGATGAGGCCGGACACTTGTTTAAAACCTTCTTGGTATAAAGAGGTGGAATAGTTGGAGATGGAATTATCGTGTTAAAACGAATAAGGTAATCATGTAGTTTATAACATACTAGCGGCCCGCCCCGGCTTCGCACGGGTAGACTTTTATATCAAATATTTTGTCTACCCGTGCAAAGCACGGGCCCGCAGGTAGCCTATGTTAATCAGTAATAGTGTAACTTTCTAACGGTGAAAGAATTTTTGAAATCGGTCCAGTAGTTTCGGAGCCTATAGACATTCAAATATTTTGTCTACCCGAGCGAAGCCGGGGCGGGAAGCTAGTATAATATATAGCCTATGTTACTCAGTGATGATGTAGCTTTCTAACGGTGAAAGAATTTTTGAAATAGGTCTAAAAAATAAAAAATAAATTTAGGGGTGGACTACCCCTAACATTTAGGGGGATGAAAAATAGATGTTGGCAGACTCTCATAGATACCGGATAAGCACAAAAAATTTCATCAAAATCGGTCAAGCCGTTTCGGAGGAGTATGGCAACGAAAACTGTGACACGAGAATTTTATATATTAGATTAACTGTTTTCCTCGCGGTATCGTAAAAGCAATTCTGTGAATTCTTATATGTAGCACTATATTTGCTATGTACTTTCACTTTATATTCGTTAATGATTTACAGGCTAATAATAATTAGAGACCTGTATTGACAGCCTTATCGTGATCAATATAATATTGAATAGGCGCAAAGAATAATTTCTAGATATTGCATATTCATGTTTATTATTATGTAGTAAGTAATTTCATCTGTTATTACTACCTGTTTGATTACCTTATATACCAGAGCTTTCGCGCTCCGGACTTCAGGACATTTCAAACAAAAAACGACCACATTAGAAAATTATTTCGTAAGATAATTTTCAACTTTTACTATACAGATTTTATTCTTTACACGCCAATATAATACCACATCGTAGACTTCAATATGATAGCTAACACGTGCCCAGTTAGGCCCCATTACATTAATAACCCACACTATATTTTATACGACACGATACCTGACACTTTCATAACATTAGCGAAACACCACTATAATGTTTCGACACATGTTTATGCCTGCTATGATGATGGTATAAATTCAAAGGTATTTTGTATATTATTTGTATTTTATAGCGGCAAAACGTTTTTGTTGGGGTCTAGCGATCTGAAAACTCTTTTTCCAATAAAAAGCTGTACTATCCCCTATAACCCTGTGTAGTATCATACTAATTAAACATCATTCTGACGATTTGAAAGTGCTTGCCTGTAAAGTCTAGTCAAATAAAGATCTTTTTTTAATTTGAATTTGAATTTAATAAATGTGAGGATTAATTATTTGTTTGTATGTTTGTACGTGGCACACCTTTGTCACTTAAAACAAAAGGTTCCCATGAATATTAAAAATAATGATGTATAGAGAATTTGTTGAAATCCTGAAGGGCTGAAGGTAAAATTTTGGAAATAAATGAACGTAGACTATCTATGCGATCCTCTAATACCTAACCTACCTATCTAAACCATAATAGCTCAGAGTACATAATATACTACGTACAAATAATAGTGATGACTAAAACGCTGAGGCGCCCGGTAAATAAGATTGCTGTTATTTATAAAACAACCGGCCAAGTGCGACTCGGACTCGCGCACCGAAGGTTCCGTACAAACTTGTAGGTAAAGAGAGGAAGTGATATTTTTGTAAGATTGTTATAGTAAATTAGCTTTTTTTGGTATTAAACTACTTATTGACGGTTTTAAGATTTTTCCTATTGTGCTGCAAGAAACTGCTTCTTGCCAAATTTTATGAATCTAGGTCAACGGGAAGAACCCATTAGGTATTGATTCCCTTTGAAATCACCAAAAAACTGAAAACTTGCGATCATACTTTATCTTCGTGTTGACATACAGGTTCGATATGGCTATTTATTCTATATATTATTTTGAATCGGTGCTTGCGTTCATCGCTATGGTTGGATAAATAGTATCCAAAATAATTTGCAATTACATATTTAAGATAGAGGAAATCAAACGCAATCGAGTACCTAAATCCAAGAAGCAAATCTAACCTATCACCGGTATGGGCAGGGCAATAATATCTCCACGATACAGAACAGGGAACCGATAGTTTCGTAGTTACCGATATTTATAGCCGTAAAATCACCTCATGGTTTGTTAATTTAAATTAAACACCGTGTAATTATAACGTTGGTGGTGCTATTCGATTTCCCTGTCTGTCAATGTATGATTTAAATGTCGATGTGAAATTGTTTTGAATTATACTTATTTAATGTTGGGTTTAAGTGATGAGGAAATTTCTCACCGGCAATGGATTGTGTATCGTGAATTATTTATATATAGTTTTAACTTTTATACATACGTAGTATAGTAGGTTATACCACTAAGGTGGCACACAAGCATACGGCCCACCTGATGGTAAGCAGCACACCGTAGCCTATAGCCGCTAGCAATACCAGGGGTATCACTACGGGGTGCCAACCATGTTGCTGATGAAGACTCACTGTGCTAGCAGCAATACTACTAGCCCAGCGTATCCTCGTGGAGCACTGGCAACCTTACTTACCGCAGAAACACAACACTACATCAAGTAGTGTTATTTCACTGCGGTCTTCTGTAAGGCGGAGGTACAGTCCCCAGTCGGGCGGCTCCAATTTAAATGGGATAACCCACGGGAAATCCCAAATCGCCCTACCTCTCTTTTATTAAAAGCTCATGGTGTGATTAATCACTGTACTTAAGCTTAGAAAAACTCATTGGTACAGGCCGGGACTCGAACCTGGGGCCCATCAGATGTCAGGCCTGTTGCTTCAACCACAAGGCCACCACGCCTTTTTTATAAACGGCTATTTGGTAAACGGTTACCGTAGCCTATGGACGCTTGCAACACCAGGGGTATCACCCGCGCGTTGCCGACACTTTTAGACTCTTTTATAATTATGTGAAATTTTGTTATACCTTCATTTACTGTTTATCTACAAGATATTTTCTTAACTATTAAAGGAATCTCTGTTTGTTGTTGGGGCGATTCAATGTCACCTTGAATTAAAAGTACAGACCGACTTACCCATGGCAATGAAGTCAAAATATTCCGTGACCATATTTCTGCCTCAAATAAAACTCTGTAACCTATAAGCAAATACTTACTTGATAAATACTTGTACTGGTAGTTATAAAATTAAAAAACATATATTTTTGTAGCAATCATATCGGCGTCGTAAAGCTTTATGTTTTTCACCGGAGCCCTGACCTGCTTCCAGGCTCAAGTTTCCCCTGTTATCTGGCTTCTTGATCAGAGGCTAGACTGCATCGCTTCGGTCGATCGCCTAGACTTTACATAACCACTTCAAGTTCAGGCCGATTGTTATCGTTCGTCGGTACGTACCTATGACATCAACAGCAATTTCACATTTTCAAAATTTCAAAAACTTATTGTTGATGTAATATTTTATACTTTTATTAGGTTTGCCAGCTACATTTATTTTATATTATATTATCTATGACTTATAGTTTTAAAATATATTGTTGACCGTATCGAGCTCTTCACTTAGTGTTGGCGTATTTATTGGCAAAATAAGTGTATATTTTGGATTTTCAATTGTTCATAAGGCTTTTAACTACCCCTTAACTTAACTTGCAAACATTAATCTTATTGTTATGTAAATATTATTGTTACTTAATATTTTATTTTTGCCATAAGTAATATAATTCGGTTTCAGCATTTTTATGGAGCGGCGATTTCAATTCTCAAACATTTTACAGTACGTGATTTACTATCCTTATACATATATGTACATTCCCTTGGACGTTCAGTTGTCGTATACATTCTAAGAAAGTCCCTGCATTGAGATATCCAAGTGAGTTGAGATACGCATTAAACGTGTTCTCTACATGTTTAAATAATTATCTGAAGCGAGCAAGCACACTTATGTATCTAAAAAAAGAAAAAAGAAATAGTAATCACTAGCGAGACTAGTGGCGTACCAATTAGCAAGCTGAATTAATTCCACTGTATAATGCTCACAAGAGGGATAACTATACAATAATGTTTCATTACTTTTTAATTCAGTCGCAAATTTGGGACCATGTTTATAATGATATAATAATATATTATTTACATGAAAGAGCTGTTGCACGTTTTAAAATAAAAAACAGTTTTTCAAACTGGTTTTTAGGTAAAAATGTGAGAAAACGTTTTTATTTTACAATTTATTTTAATATAAAATAAAACGTCTCCAATGTTGAGAAATTAACAAATTTCTTATCTGTACATGTAATTAGATTCCATTATTGTTAAATAATTGTTAATTTAATGTTTTCATTTTTTTATTCAATAGATAAGATGAAACCTAAGAGTCTTACTTGTCGGTTTTTAAAGCAAGATAGTTTATTTTGTATTTCGGTGAAGATTGAGATGAGAAATGTTCGAATCCAGTTATTCTTAAACTAATTGCCAATCATTCTAATCTCCATGAATATACACCCGTTTTAGAACTGGTTAATAGGAATTGAACATTGTAGACCTAACTAGACCTTGCAATGTAGATGGAGCAAAAATAGTAATAAAATAGACCGTAAATTTATAATCGACTTGTCGTCGGTGATCACAAGTGTCGCTTTCAATGATAATAAAATACTTGCTTTATATATTCAAGTTCACAATTAAAACAGTAATGGCTTGTTATTTTTTAACAACGATAAAGTATATTTATATTACAAAGATATTATCTGGAATCCGTTATCTCAACCTTCTAAAGAGGTTTTCATATTGCAAGTGCAATAGTCGTAGTGTGTGGCTTGAAAACTTTGGACCTTGTGTTCGATTGATTAAGTATTTTAATAAATGACATATATTAGGTCCTTACATATGAAATTGGCGTTTTTCGTACTGGCCACTTTAATCACGAATTTCTCCTCTTTGGTAAGGAATTCCAAATTCAAATTTGTACAGCTATAGACTCATGTATTTGTGCTTCGATGATCGTCATTCATTTGTTTTTTTTCTTCTGTTTTTTTCTGTTTGCGTCACTCATTTTACAAAATGGAAAACCTTAAATATCGCATTATTTACGAGTACGAGTTCCGCCGTGGCACTAGTGCTGCGGAAACAACTCGAAGGGTGAATGATGTGTATGGCGGTCGTGTTGCAAAAGAAAACACAGTTCGTTTTTGGTTCCAACGTTTTCGTTCTGGAAATTTCGACCTGCAGAACAAGCCCCGTGGACGGCCTGAGACTCAAGTTGATAATGAAGAGTTGAAGGCTATTGTGGAAGCGGATCCATCGCAAACCACGTCCGAGTTAGCTGCAGGCTGCAATGTTAGTGATAAAACTGTTTTAATTCACTTGAAGCAAATTGGGAAGATTAAAAAGCTTGAAAGGTGGGTACCTCACGAATTGACTGAAACAAACCGGCAAACGCGCGTCGACTGCTGCGTTACATTACTAAACCGGCACAATAATGAAGGTATTTTAAACCGAATCATTACCTGTGATGAAAAATGGGTTCTTTACGATAATCGGAAGCGCTCAGCGCAATGGTTAGATCCTGGCCAGCCAGCCAAATCCTGCCCAAGCGAAAATTAACCCCAAAAAAGTTACTTGTAAGCGTTTGGTGGACTAGTGCCGGTATTGTTCATTACAGTTTTTTCAAATCTGGCCAGACTATTACGGCTGATGTCTATTGTCAGGAATTGCAAACCATGATGGAAAAGCTAGCGGCTAAACAACCTAGGCTGGTCAATCGCTCCACGCCACTGCTGCTTCACGACAACGCTAGACCACACACTGCGCTACAGACGGCTACTAAATTAGAAGAGCTTCAATTGGAAAGTCTAAGACATCCTCCGTACTCCCCGGACCTTGCTCCAACAGATTACCATTTTTTTCGAAATTTGGATAACTTCTTGCAAGGGAAAAAATTCAACTCCGATGGGGCAGTCCAAATCGCCTTCAAAGATTTTATTGATTCCCGTCCGACTGGTTTTTTTAGTAAAGGGATCAATGAACTACCTATGAGATGGCAAAAGTGCATAGAAAATAATGGTTCATACTTTGATTAATTAAATATATTATATTAAAAAATATTCGACTTTTTGTTCCTCCCATACAAAACGCCAATTTCATATGTAAGGACCTAATAATTCGTCAAGAAACATATTTCTTGACGAATTATATGTCTCTCGGGCATACACCAGAGCCGGCGATCCACCTCCTGGAATAATGACATTAAAATATAATAATATTATGAGTGAAATGTGGATGATGCTAAGTTTGTCTTTTTATACTCAAAAAAGTGCGAGGGTTGCAAATGTTGAATCGGATAAAACCACACAACATATTTGCTTCAACATATTTACGAATACATATATATATTAATATATTTTATTATAAAAGTGCTATGAATACATTACGTTAATATTGTCTTTTATTTATTTCAAGTATTATTGGCACGAGTACGACTCACACTTGAACGATTCCCATAATTTGTAATTTTTTACAGTAATTTGCACCATAATTAAACAAAATTGACTGTTGGGTACAGTGCATCTAACAACGGTGGGAAAGGGGGGCCACTATAATAAATCTCTATAGTGAGAACGGATATGTTTTATACAGTTTGTTATTTGCAATTTCACTTATGTAGACCTAAAAAATTATGTACTTGGTACGAAACTGCAGTGTGTAAAGGGCTTTATCTTGTTAATAATTTAATTATCATTGCATTCCTCACCCATATTTTTATCAATAAGTATCGGTAGTCAAGCAATAAGTGACCAATATACTTTCCGCGAAACATTGTGAAAAATCCATTAATTGGGCTATTTTTATGTATACAGGATATCTCGGAGCAATTAAAATTATAATTTATAGGCAATAATAAAACACAATTAATAAATATTTTTATATTCTTGTAATGATAAAATCTACCATATCAAATAACGTTCACTTTAAGGATTCCTTGAATGACGGTACATCAGAGAGGAAAATTATTAAAGGGTCATTTTTTGACTCTACATTCATTCGTTCCTTAGTTTTTAATACCACTAATGTGGCAATTAGGCCTACGGCCCATCTGATGGTAAGCGGTTACCCTACCCTGTGGACGCTTGCAACACTATAATATTAGTATAAAAGTAATAGAAAACAGTCGGTTAGTATGTCAGGGTCCCAATGGTTTTGTAAAATAACATTTAATCTACGGTTTACTATCGAGGTTCCTATTTATAGTGCCGTGGCTGTATTCAATTAAAGTGGAGGCATATCTAGAAACAAATTAATGCTAAAGAGTCTATGGCACATTGATAGCACGCCGGTATTCTGATTTAATGCTTCTTGTAATGCGATCGTGTCTTACAAACATTGTCTTTTTTTATACCACTAGGGTGGCTTACAAACGTTTTATTCGGATTTAATAAAGTATTGACCGATTATTATTGTATAGTTATCAACTCCAAAGCTATTGTTATTGAAATATGAAATAACATCGATTTTTAAACTCGATTTCAAATTGATTTGTGACAGCCATTACATTTGTTGTAAGTAGTTGGATACTAAAATGCGAATAGAATGAAAATAAAAACGTGTTTTTTTTTAATTCAAATTTTCTGCAGAGACGATACAGTTATTACAAATGCAAAAGTTCAAAGATTGATTTCACGATTTTAACATCTGTCAAAAGGTGCACGAATATTATAAATAATTTAAAGCATATTAGCACCGCACTGGGCGGTTGACGGGCCAACAAATGGTTGCCTTAATGAAGAACCATGCCGCTGTTACGATGGTATTAACAAAATAATTTGTTACTTGAATCACTACCGGACGATTGTCTATGGGGCTATTCATTTAGCAAGGCGATATACACAGATATGCACCATGGATACAGCTTTTATGTGAACTGACTTCGCCCGAATAGCAGTATGATTTATATCATCCGTTCTTAGTGACATGTGTAGGTACATCATGACAGGAGTAACTATGCTTAATTTCAAGTCAATCGTCGTATCATTTTGGATATCTCGTAATGAGTCTGTCAGTCGTCAGGCGGTAAGCAAATCTATCTGTATAGCAAGTCTATGTAGTACCCGTAACCTAACCGAGGGGTTTGTGGCACAGACTCATCGATTTATCATCAAAGTTTAGTTATCTTAATAGTGGCCGGTAGTTGGAAGGATGACCATACCGAGTCTTCCTTCCGCGTAGAGCACGTTATGTTGACGGTTCCGATTGCCAGATGCCAGATGAAAATAATTGTCAATTAATTGTCTGTTTGTTAAACCCTATTTGTACAGGTTAAAAGTCCTACCACGGGTCCACAACACTGAATTTATGACTAAAATATGGTGAAGTATTAACTAAATTAAGATTTAAATTGTATTTCAAAATTATCAGCTTAAAGTCAAACACATAATAATATCAAACATTTTATTATCACCATAATTCTACATTTTATTGCAAACAGTCAGAATGATTATTTTTAAATAAAATTGACGATCGTAAATTCGGATTATAAGATTTTTATGATTATCACTAATCAATATGAAACTCTTGGCACTATTTAGTCATCTATGACGTAGCGATTTTCGACACGAATGGAAATACATACATATATTATCTCAAACTTTCGATCGAATATGTGGTTTGGTTCACAGAAGAAAGCATTTCAAAGTCATTAATGATGCAATTACAAAGCAATTTGTTTACAAACAAAGCTTTATACAATGCACTTGTAAATAATGAGGAAGTGACCAATCAATATCAAAATCAATCCGAAGTAATGAACGCCGTCAAACAAATGATTATGAAACTAATACAGAGCTTCCCGACTCGGCTCAGCGGCTTCCCGACCCAGTCACGATTTGACAGACAACACTCATTAGCATTGTTTGTTTTGTTTTTACTGACTAACTGTTTTATATTAAAATCTCAAAGATGCCCGATGTGCTGATGTTATTGTTTCTATTCACAACACAAATAAAATAGAAGCCGAAATTACTGGCAGTAATTTCCAAAGAACTTGATTTTCTTTCTCTGCACCTCAGAGTAGATAACATTCTGCACAAATAGGTAGGTATGCTTATTTCCTCGATTTCTCAATGTCAAAACGTAGTTATTTTTACACCCTGAAAACATTACTGAAAATAAATAAGGAGTTTAATTGGGGAATCGTGATACTTCTTCAGATTTTTATAGTTTTACGTTCATACAATCGAGAACATAGCCATTCATATTTACAAAGCTGACGGTTACTTTTTCCACATCTGAGTCTTTATCTCTACTAACACTAAGCCAGACAATAATAACAAGTTAAGATGTTATTCTACCCATTACTTTTACAATAAATCTTGTGGATTCTTTTCGCGGAATGACAGCGTTTACGGCTACTGAAGCCATCTGCAGAAACTGCATTTATGATTCTGTTTTGTGATTTGACAATTTAATGTTTTTGATCCTGTGATATATTTAAAGCTAGGAGAAAACTTTGTTTTGTGCTATGAAAATAATAAACTGTTCATAACATATGATATGACTTAACGTTATGTTGGTGGTTACTACAAAGTTGTTCAGTGTGAAGTGCATGCTTAAGCTACTCGTAGTAAAATTAAGATTTTCGTATAGTATAGTGAACGGCAAATAAAAACCAATTTGCGCAACACTTGATGAAAGTGAGACACAGAAATAGCAGCTTATGACGGAGATGACGACAAATCCGATTTCTGTGTCACTTCTCTGATGTTTAAATGTACGTGACAACAAGTTTGTTGCATATACAAGTATCTGACAAGTGTGCCCATGACACAAATAGCAATAAACATGACTAAAGAAAGGGATTTCTATCTGTCTGCCGATAGTAAGCTCGAGCGTTGCCGGTTAAGATACCTCTGCTAATAGGTGTAAGAAATTAACACTGTTTTTGCGAGATGCCCTGTATTAACCACTTCATATAAGCCGCCTTAAAACGATTTTACAGCTAGTTACAACAGAGACTAAATAGTTCTTTTGTATATCTTTAAATGATGAAGGACCATAAATAATTTCGCGTCTTTAAGATCTAAGAGCGTGGGTCTCTATTTACGTTGAACATTATATATTATACTGTCATATTTTGAAGAATATTTGAGAGATATTGTGGGCGTGTACCATCATAACCCCATAGCCATAAATCCACGGAGTCCTAAGAGACTGTGGCGCGGCGCCGTTCGCTTGTAGCATTAAATCTTCATCCTCAGTTTTTATAGTTTGTGAAAACTTTACTGCTTCTTCAAGTTTTTCGCATTGCATTTCTACAAAGGCATTCTCCGTATAGCCCCTTATTATGGTGTTACGTCCAGGTTTATAGCCCCGCTGTCATCACAGCTTCATTTGTGCGAAAGCTACTAGCATTATGCAGATTATCTCTAGTTAATACGATAACTGCCCTCATAACTCATACCGGTAGATCGACGACATGATGTAGCCTAATGATACAGTCTACAAAAATATCGGTCCTTATCCAAATTAAATCTTAATCGATCCGGCTATGAAATCATAAAACAATTTTAATTGTCATATTTTGCATAAAATGCATTGAAAATAAATTGTTACCGTTGAGCCGACTGCGGCTGCTGATCGTGAGGTAACGTGGGATGGGCGCCTCGGCGTACGCGCAACAAAATGTCACTTGGCAACTTGTTGAACAATATTTATTCAATAGCACACCGACTTGAAAGATGGACACTCGAAACTCTTGTGCAGGAAATAGTTAATGACATTCAGTTCTTAGATACACAGTGGTCGAGTATGTTAATATTTCCTCAATGCGGCGTGCCCTCGGCTACACTACGCGTCAGTCACGGTGATCAATTAATTGAATAAAAAGTTTGACAAATTATGGCGGGCGGTGCGGCGGTCTCTTAAAGAGACGTGCTGATGGTGTAAGCGACAAAAAAACTTGATACAGTTGAAAGTGTGATTGATGGATGGACCTGGCGTCTGCACACTCGCCAAGGACCGGTGGTAATTGAATTATGATACCACTTTAACATTAGCCCGTGAATCGTATAAACTTTTTCGTATATATTGTGGCGTTGAGTTCAAAATTGGAACAAAAATATTTTTGTAAAGACATTTATGTCTTGTAGTGACGTCGGAAGTGGAGAAGTAGCCGGCGGGATTCCGTTTGATCGTTAATTTGCCTCACATCAGCTGCGCAGGAGTGGTCGCGCGATATGCAAAACAATCGAGATACACCGAGGAACAAGTTGTGAATGGCTGCCAATGGGTATGAGGCACACTGAGTACATTAAAGTAATTCGAATACAAAAACATTAATACGTAAAATTATTGTTTATCGCTTTGTTTTCCTAAATATACAGGACTTGTATGGTTAGCTGTAGTTTGTAGCCGCTGTGTTGCCTACACGGCCTACAAGTGACTACCTAGTTGTTGATACTACGTAAAGTTTAACTTGTTTTACTATTACAGTGTGTTTTGTCCCCGTGTACATACCGCGACATGCTAATTATGGACAAAGTCTGTGGCACCAGTGTGTGTGTCGTTATTAATAGCCTTATAAGGCTTTATTTTTGCTCAGCAATGGAATTCTTCTTTATACAGCAATGGATTCGAAATTCGTCTTCCTTATAATGATTCATTGATTCGCCATTCTTTCTAATAATACAATGCGAATCGTCGTTGTTAATCTTATTTGCACGCATAAATTAAATTCCTTTATTTATAGCTTATGTATAATATTGACTAGCAGGCGGTATTTTTTTCCTTAACATGATAATTATTCGACACGCAAAACATAGAATTAAAATCTCGCAGAGCGTTTTGATACTTATGTAATTAAATGTTTTTAATAGAAGTCATGACGTCAGTGTCAAACAAGTCTTAGCTCTGATGACTATAATCAGGTATCGCTACAGTGGTACAGTTGCTTTGACTTGATGCAGTGCAACTCAGGAACTTGAAGTCATGCGTAGCACTGCACCATATGCACTCCTTCGAAATATTAGAATTTAAATCATAACCTGTAAACCACCTGTAATCCACCGCATACAGTTTTTTATATACATATATTTATATTAACATAAAACACATGAAAATGTTTACATAAAAAAGAACTGAAACTACTTATACGTAAAAGATCTGACCCTAAGCCAGAATCACGCGGGAGCGTGCCAAGAATGCTGGCATTGCTACGCTGTATACTGTATTCAAGATGTCTTAATACATTAGTTCTCGCCTCTTTTGTTTCTTACAATAAGATGCCTACCCAAGGTATAGAAGTCGTAAACATCGCGATAAACTTTTCAGAAGTACTTCAGAAGGACTTGTTAAAGCTTGTTAGAATACGGAAATTCAACATTGTTGAGGACTTTGTACTTCAAGGCTCTCAAAACATGTAATGTGTGCGAAGGTCACGGTGACGGCAGCATCTTGTAGGCGCCATCAAATAAAGTACTTACAAAAAAGTAAAATATTTAGTAAGACAAAGTGTGAAGTAGCTAGGAAGACTTCAAATATTCATCATGATTCAGATCCAAATCCAGAATGATTTAAAGAGCCTTGCATTTATATATTAAAAAGTACTTTTTTTAAGTTGGTAGGCAGTAAACCAGCTAGGTTTCATGCACGAACTTCAAAAGACAACACCGGTCCAAATTCTCGGGAATTATGTAAGAATTTGGAAATTTTCTTCTTTTTTGAAGTGGTTTAAAAGGGTTACTAAATACATCTCACAGTGTACTTCAACCTTATCAAGAAAAGCGGCGCTGGTCAAAGCTTTCGTATACCGGTGCGATATCAGTGTATGCTTAGGCGCCGTCGATCGCAGTCAGTTGCGCTCCTGTGTCTATTAGGTACTTTGAACGGAATACATTTCAGTCAATCAATCAATCCATTACTACACAAAAAGACACTAGATGGCTTTCAATGATTTCGTGTGGAAATCGTTTGAGCGAAATGTTAAACATGATCACGATCCAAACTAAATCTTATCAATTTCTATCGAGGTCATAATTAATCTCGATAGAAATTGGTAGCTACCTAATGGTAGTAGATATTTTGCCTTGTAAGCAATCAGAAATAATGAAAAGATTCATATTTTTTTTATTAAGTATACTTACACCGCCGGTGTAGATAGATTCTTAATGTAGCATCTTAAGCGTTCGTAGCCGTTGCTACGGCCAATAATGAAATAAGTCAGTTATATTTTTTTCAATCGTTCCACTGAAAGTGATTTAGGGAAAGTATTAATTTTGTTTTTATTATGATCTACAGGCATAATTCCTAAGCAAAGAAAGCTTAATATCTGCATATAACATAAGCGCAAATAATAATTACTCACTTCATTTCTTGCTGGGAGATGTAGAGTGAAAAAGTACGCGTTTGAGTTTTGTTTGATGCCGGGAGGGTAAGTCGGTAGCGTCGTGACGCATAGTCCGATTGAAGCCTTATGACTGAGGCATTGCCATCGACAATTCACGAGTAGGATAATCCGAATGGACAGAACATCTGATTTATTAGACACTATTTTTATATGGCATTTGTTGGTCAGGCGCCGATTTGGAATGTTTGTCACAAATGTACGGAGTATAAATAAAAACTACTCATCGATATTTATGGCGTATATATAATTAAGTTTTAAATCTGATTAATTACTAGCCATTCAAAGCTGATTTTATATTAGCATTTATTTAATTAGAACCATAAATAACCTTTTAAAAATTAATACGAATTCACCTAAATAAGCACTGCTCATCAATATACATTAAAATTACCATTCTTATACGTAAACGCTTGATTTTTTTTTTTTTAGATGGTAGGCTCTTGTATTGTAAGAGGTCACTTACGTATGCTCAAACTAAGATTGGTTTTAATTAAGATGGCTATTGTTTTATTTTCCACAATTAAATATGCACCACTAATGTGGCACACTAGGTTACGGCCCGCCTGATGGTAAGCAGTCATCGTAGTCTGTAGCGGCTAGCAATATCAGGGTAACTCTAACGCGTTGCCAACTCTGTTCTTGATGAACAATCACTGTGCTGGCAGCATTATTACTAGCGCAGCTAATCCTCATGGAGCACTGGCAACCTTGTTTACCGCAGAAACACAACACTACATGAAAGTGGTGTTAATTGACTTCGGTCTTTTGTAAGGTGGAGAGACCCACGGGAGATCCCATATCGCCCTCCATCTCTTTTTAAGCTCATGGTGTGATTAATCACTGTACTTAAGCTTAGAAAAACTCATTGTTACAGGCCGGGGTTTAAACCTGGGCCCATTAGATGACAGGCCGTTGGACAGGATTTCCCGTGGGTTTTCCCATTTAAATTGGAGCCGCCCGACTGGGGACTGTACCTCCACCTTACAGAAGAACGCAGTGAAATAACACTACTTGATGTAGTGTTGTGTTCTGCGGTAAGTAAGGTTGCCCGTGCTCCACGAGGATACGCTGGGCTAGTAGGTAGTAGTGCTGCTGGCACGATGGGTCCTCATCAACATCATGGTTGGCAACCCGGTAGTAATATCCCTGGTATTGCTAGCGGCTATAGGCTACGGTGACTGCTTACCATCAGGTAGGCCGTATGTTTGTGTGCCACCTGTGGTAATAAAAAAAATATAAAAACTTCATGGTTATATAATATTACTATTCAAGGCGCGTTAACTACAAATTGATATCAGTTCTAAATCGATTGCATATGTACGGAGCATACAAAGATGAAGAAGACGTCGTTTTTTGAATACAAATATAGGTGGTTAGTAGGGCTATTTTTTTTGTAATGAAATACCACATTGGACAGTGTTAATTTTAATATTTAGAATCGACTTGATTTCCTCACACAGAATTACGTTAATAGTAAATACGTTAAAAATAAATATAGAACTGTTAAATCGGTATCGCATATTTCTGGTCTCGAGGAACCTTTTAGCATTTATTTTATTTTACCTTTTAGCATTTGTTATGCATAACAAACACATATCATCACGCCAAGTCCCTTTCGGGGTGGGTAGAGTAGAGACTATAATAGAGCGTATCCATTTCACTTTTGACATGCATACCTCTTTTGTTTCTTCTACATTCATCAATATCTTCCGACAAATAACAGATATGTAGTGTGTATATAAATAATTTACTAGAAAAATACTACCAATGTAGATATAACCCAAACCGTCATTTGTTTTAAATATGTATGTGCGATATTTTATCATTAAACAAAGTTTTGTGACTCGTATATTTGTTATATAGGTACAATCAAAATGGTCAGTTTGTCGCTACCAAATAGCGTAACGATTAAAAGCTAATAAAAAACCGGTCAAGTGTTGAAGTGATTCGTGGTTCGAGGGATCCGTATGAATAAGTGGTTAGGAATTGATAAATATCAAAAGAAAAGCTGCTACAAAGTTGATGTCAGATCATCGATTTTTAAAGGATAGTGCATATTAAAAATAGCATGGCGATGTTTGAGACTAGATGTGATTTCAATGATTTAATCAAATCAATTTGTTATTTGATCGTCAAATCTAGAGATAATTGAGGATCTCTAAATTATAATATTTTTTATGACTTTAATTATTTATTTGACAACTTATAAGCCCGCAGAAGCCTAATAAATAATTAATACTAACATCAGTGTAGAATATCATAAAATAACATTAATTGATCGAAACTACTTACAATATTGACTGTAAATTTGCCAATTTACATGTTATTTCGGAACTGCTATAATATATTTTATGGTCTTTTATTTTTGTGTCCGTATAAAAACGTGGTGAAGTGATATTGTTTTTATTGCGTTTTTTTCCAAATACCAAACAAATGACACGACATTCAAACGGAACTGTTCACAGATACTAGGCGCTAACATATAATAAATAACAGTTTTTCTATCAATAGTTTTATGACAGTTATAAATACCCAAATGACTAATGGGGTCAAAGTTCGAGATATAAATGTTTATAATATTTGCATTCGAACATTCATTTTAAATACTTTTTAGAACAGTAAGATGTCCAGATCCGCAACGCTTGTAATAATAAGCCGAAGTCTTTATTAATTTCACTGGTATTATAAATAGATATTTTAGGAATTATAATAGTACGTAGCACGTGTCTTTTAATTGCGTTGCGTGTGAAGGGATGTTGGGGAAGTGAAAGCGATTAGTGTCTGACACTGTCTAGTACGATACTTCTATTTATTTATTTGTTTAAAACTTCATACACACTTAAGTACAGAGGTGGACTTAATGCATGAGCATTTTCTAATAGTTGACCGCAGGTGACAGTAGAAGCATAGGAGGCAGGTGTTCATAAAAAAATAACAATGACAGTGAGAATAACTAAATATACAACAAAATACATACCCTAAATACATATATAATGATACATATAAATAGGTTTTTGTTGAGTCTTAGTCTTCAGTTAGATGCAAAATGTAATTTCATTTAGGTCGATTAGTTCCCCTTAATCTCAAGGGATTACATGTCACTAAATGATTCAACTTAAGACATTGGATACGTTGATCAGAAATTCACATTCCAATATCAAACAATATAAGACATAATGAAAATTCCATAAAACCGGCTCGTCGCCTTCTACGTATACCTACTTGATTCGCAATAAACATAACATAAATGATCACTAAATTATTGTTTCGACAAAACTATAATTAATTATAGTTTAGTCGAAACAATAAATTTTTCAAGCCTTTGTTTCTGTCATAATTAGCAAGTATAATAACTATGGACCTTGATAAAATGTGTTGCTAAAAATTGTATAATTGTCAGTTTATTATGTAAATGCGACTAAGTTTGTGATAAATTTGTGTGCTGATTAGATAATCTAGGAAGGAGTCTCAAAATGCATGGCTATGCAAATATTTTAAGCTAGCTGTGCCCGTGACTTTGTACGCGTGGAATTTATTTTTGACTTATAAAGCTATTTAACCGCCGTGTTTGATTTTTCAACGTACAAAACATTTTATTTATGACCTGATTAAAATAAAACACCTAAATGTTCAGAAAAGATGCCCAAAATACATGAGTGAAAACCACATCCAAATCGGTTAAGCCGTTTCTATATTCACGCGCACGAACGCTCAGACAAACGGAAAAAAAAACTTACAGTCATTGCTTTGGGTTCTATTACGTTGATAAAAACTCCCAATAATAGTTTCACTTATTTAATTTCCATGTGCAGATAGCGACCAGCTACATTTTTTATATATATATATGTCTATTGACGACAAAATATTTGTAAGGCCTGTCTGATAATAGGCTTAATGGTTGCCGTAGCCAATAGACATTTGAAATACTGACGGTACCTATCCGTCGAACCACTCTAAGGGATGAACACTTCACTCTACGGCCGTCACCCCGAAACAATAATAACCTTATTATTTTCCGATGCTCCAGCTCATCACAACCATTCTACATTTAAATGATCAATCGGTCACTACCGGCCATACCTTTGTAAATACGCTCGATAATACCCGTGATATAAATTTTAATCGAGCGTAAGTTTGACACTTTACTTACCTATCTGTAGACCCATAACTAGTCTATCGACACATCGGCTGGAATTTTCTGGGCTGAGACTGAGGCCGAAGAAAGTAGCGCAAAGGGCCTTTGACTGGAAAATTTATTTCCTTTGTTGTCGCATTCTTGATTTCTAAATTGACATTTGCATTAAGTTACGATGGCACACCTACGTATATATTCGATAGCTAACCATCGGACCGATTTCCAAAGATAGTAAAAGTGTTCACTTTATACACAATATTAAAATTAGCTTTTGTAATTATACTTTATATTATATACAGTATAATTTCAATAATATATACAGTAAATACGTATTATTTGGGCTACTGTCGTTCGACTAAACTTAAAAAAAAATGATTGAGTGCGTTGATTTGTTTACAAACGCCTCAGCCACATCTCGGAATCACGCGCCGTTGCGTAACCTTACGTATATGTTAAATCCGAGTATCCCGACGCAATATACTATGCAGTTACAAAATAAAAGTTAAAAACTTAGTGCGTCTGTAGCAAGTATATGGCTCGCGCTTAAAGCAATAATGCTGAGCAACAGCGGGGTTGGCTGCCACTGTGAAATCAGGAAGATTGGAAAGTGCTCGAGTATTCTAAGATGTAGAATCGCACAATAAGACCCGATCTAACTGCCGTACCTCTAGCGATATACTGTTTGTCCTCCAAACATCTCTACTAGCTGTATCGAATGATTCCTTTATACAGCAGGTATTCCGGTGGTAGCAAGAGCCCCACGTTTGATATAAAATTAACAATATTTTCTCTACGTTTTTATGATATCCTATTACCTAACAAATATCCATGCCCTTTGGAGAAATTTAAATCATAAACACCATGTGGTCTCATCACCCCGGGACCCGTCAGCGCCTATTGATCAAGGTTCCCTAATGAATATTCAAAGAACACAGCTTCCAAGAATCTTGTAATCGGTACTGCACTATTATTTGTAAAGCTAGGTTCTCATACGGGAAAATAAGTTGAATGTTGTCATAGTCATACAAGCGCAGCTTTTTTTTATGCTACTAAGGTGACACACAAGCATATGGCCCACCTGATGCATGACCTGCATGCAATACCAGGGGTATCACTAACAGGTTGCCAACTCTGTTGTTTATGAGTATTCACTGTGCTATGAGCGATAACTGTAAAACCGTGATTGTTTTTTTTTTTTTTTGGGATATGGTCTCTCGCAGTTAGTTCGAGGGAACTTTTACTGCTTAACCGGACTAAAGTGGCGAGGCCATTTAAGGCCTCCAGCCAGAAGGGGGACTTAATCTAAGCAACAGAGTAAAACCGTGATTGAAATGTGCCTAGTGTGTACAATTTGGAAGAGACCTGCGAAATGTAGGATAGAATTACAACTGCATTACGTGAGATCATTGCCGGTAGCCTGAACATTTTTCGATAACGTATTCGAAAACGTAGCTCGCGAAATGTCAAAAGTGTCATACTAATTTTTAGTTCCACTTTTCACCGCCGTAGCGCTGTACATTTTCAATACAAAAATAGTCGAAGGCGATACGAAAAAGTGTCGTAAATTATTGCATGCTCGCACTACTGTAAATCTTTTTTGTACATCGAATCCGATGGGTAACTTTTTAGATAGCTTAGTCCAAGCTTTAAATGGAAAATTCAGCTCAAGACGGTAAAGTACCTTAACAGTATGTGGCCAAGCAGGTATGTAAATGCTATTAGCGAAATCAAATATTTTCTGTTTATCAATCCGACTCAATAATGTCCAACGGGTGTATTTAAGATATTATTTATATCGCCTCCACTTCATAAAATAAATTACTACACTATTTGACACATATGGCTTTTATGATCTATTTATTCATTTGTTTTCCGGTTTTATGGACCCTATTTGAATAACATTTAATTTTAATTCTGTGATAAAATACAGAACAGAAGTGGGTTATATAAACTCAATTCACTATACATATTTTACATACCATAAATGTGTTATACTTTATATCTTTTAAATAATAGTGCTTCGTCTGTTTCGAGAATCGTACTTACTTACGTATCTACGAGAGACACGTAAGTAAGTACGATCTTCTTAGAAAATTTTGATTCATGTTTGAGTACACAAGATTACTCTCATTTTCAATGACATGTTTTCTTAGAAAGTCTCTAATTAGCGATTAAAGTTGACGTCAAGCAGTCTGACTAAATTTTACGTACAAACGTTTTCTATGAACTTCCGATAAATCAAGATAAAAGTGACTGATTCGGAGGAATTAAACACCGCCTACGTACGTTTATGTTTACCCATGACGGGGTTAATCTTTTAAGTTCAACATTAACATTTTCATACTGTTATTCATAGTTTAGTATGGAACTGACTATTGTAAGCGAATCGCCCGCGTTGAAGTAGTATTTCTTTTCATTAGTGAACATTTTTTTCATATCGGTTATGTAATACCAGATATTACCCGGTCATATATTAATTACCTCTTACAATATTAGAGTCGCTATAGATATACATTGCAAAATATATATAACATTAAAAAGTGATTAATATAAATGAAGGACTACCCGCCTCCTACCTAGCTTAAAATCTTACGGCAAAATGATAACAATAGAACCTGAAAAGCATCTAAAAAACTTCATCAGAATAAAATTGCTTTTATGATTTTTTGCTCCTATTTAACTTTCCTGTTAATTTGTTGTACGAAGCTAACCCAGTAATTTATTACAGTGCCTACCTGCTTGTTGGTACAGTAATCCGAACCGCTCGCGTGACGACGAATGTGGGTGAACACGATCCTAGAACGGGGTTGGGGTCATTGAATTAATCCACTTAATACGAAGCCTCTGAAACGTCACACTGTATTCTACTGTTCTGGTGATTTAGATTTACTAAGTTTGAGGCGATTTGACTAAGCTCGGTACTTGTAGGGTTTGTTAACAACGAAATTTTATGAACACTCTGAATTTAACTTACATCGACGAAGTATGTTTATGAGTAGGGTAGGGCTTAGAAACTTCTATCGTTTGCGTATACTTACTGAGTCTTCTCACCAAGGACTATAGCTCTAATCTATTATATTTGGAGCAAGGATAACAATGATAAATAAACGGTTGTCTTACTCTCGCTAAATCACGTCATTTAATATTTATGAATTATGTAAGTATTATATACATATTATATTATGACTGGATAAAAAACGAGGCAATGGAATTCATAGAAATGATTAGCGAGTTGCAAAGACAACGAATGACAAAGTCGTAATCAATTTTACACAAAAACTTCATTTAGCCTAGCCATGTTCTACGAACCTTATCTTTTTATTTATAATACGTTCTTCGTTAACGGAAAAAGTACCTTTAGATTTTTTATATAGTACATATACTTATACTATACGCCAGATGTTATTTGCTAGTTTGGTAACTGTTAAGACCTGTACTGGGCGACGCATATCTATTTATCTCTAATAAGCTCTAAATATAAAAATGAATCCCTATTTCCCTTTGTCACTGCAGGACGCGTGAACGGCTAGACCGATTTAATATTTTTGTGTTTGTTATTTGACGAAAGTTCTTATGAAAATACTTTTTTTGATAAACCAGATCATTTTTAATTTCAGGATAAGCTAAAGGTCCGTTTTTCTTTGGATTTGACACGAACTCATAGCTAAGACTGGAAAACATCTGTCGGGACAGCTAGTCCCGAATAAAGTACGGTAAAACTATGTATAAACTGATCGTCTTAATTTATACTTTTACTTGTAAGTAAATATTAGCTTACGGTTATTACGGTAATCTACACACGGGCAAAATATTGCCTGTTATTTTTAAACGCGGTTTTAGCAGTGCAAATAAATTAAAAATAAAATATGATTACTTAAATATTTTCCACACACGGAAGAATAAGGTGATTCCCCAAATTTTATTATTACTTGAGAAGAGCATTTGACGTGATTTTTGCCACTATTACACACTTCATAAACACGAGCTTCAAAACTGTAGCTTATCATAATCTAATCAGTACAAATTCCAATATGTTAATAATTTTATGAATATACTCGATATAGCAATGAGATGTTTGATTCGTTTCAATTACTTAGTTTCTGTCTCAAAGCCTTGCAGTAAAGTTTCTTTATCAGTCGAATAAAAACTATTATGCTTTTTAAAATGTACAAAATGTTATTATTGGCTTGAGCACTCGACAATAATGAGAAAAAATTTTGATGGAATCAAAATTTTCCATTATCTTGGTACTTGCATCGTGTTTAATGTCGCGTGGGCGTCGACTTGGACTTTAAACGAAGGATTTTGTCAAAGAGCAATGTTGTTTTGTATTTATTTAATAAAAATTACATACCGTTTAGATACTTTATAGGTATTTGTTTTGGTTAGATTTTTGTATTAGTTAGAGTTTAACGTAGTACTGTAACACAGGCTTTTTATATCACTAAGATGGCAAATAAGCATACGGCCCGCCTGATGGTAAGCGATTACCGTAGCCTCGCTACTCGCACGTTGCCGACCATGCAAAAATATCTTCACACCCTTCTTGAAGAACCCCATGCTGTACTCCTTTGGGAAAACCTCAGCGGGGAGTTCATTTAATAATTTGATTTAAATTTATTGTTTCCAATATATGCTTAATATGAATGATTTTTATAGTAACCGCATAAAAATATAATTTAATCGGCTTACAGGTAAGTCTTCTTGAACTGACATGGAACAATAACGGATAATTTATGAATTGTTTTAGTACTACATAAAATAATAATCTGGTAATGTGTGTCAAAAGTATTGTGTGGGTAAAGAGGCAATATTTGAGAGATACCGTAATAATACGTTTAGAAGTACAATGATTTGGTATTTCCCAAAAGCTTCTGTTATTTATTAGAAGTCATGATCATAATAATAATAAATACGGGAAAGTTTAATTCGAGTATAAATTGTATGCATTACCTTCTAACAAAAACAAGAGGTCAATACAGATTGACGAGACCACTGGTGTATGCTAGGGGTTGCCGGTTCAATTCCTGCCGGGGCAAACATTTATGTGACTAACGTGTTTGCCTAGGGTCTGGATATTTAGTACCTATGTATTATAAGTATGTATTTACAAAAAAAAGTATATGAGTAATCTATTAGCTACTGGTTCCCATAGTATAAGCTTTGCTTAGCTCACCTGCTCTTGAAGTGACCTGCCCACGGTGTAACTATGGCCTCATTCTGACAAAAGTAAGCCTTAGAAGTCAGCAAATTTATTTCACCATAGGATATTAGTTAATAATCACTGTATTGTGTCGGAATAGTATTTGAACGAAAAATTTAACTCTTGGCAAATACAACTTCTTGTAAGCAGTTTCCGAAAGCTGGTCTCTAAAAGCCATCAAGCGCTTGAAAGCCATTACGAGTTGAAAATAAGCTATTATTTGATCTAAGAGTACCGTATCTATATTAAGTGTACACTACTCTATGTTGCGGTTTTCATTACATATCTGAGTGTAATTGTTCTGGCGTGCGGTCGCGGTGTGCCATCCTAATAATCATATTCTCTTCTATAATATGTCGAACCTTGGTTATGTCAAATAAATGTCACCTCTATTGCGCCACAACATTGCTATTATTAGTCACCAGTTTCCATAATACCCTCAGATAATTTGTGTGTGTTTTATTTAACATCGCTAAATTCCACGCGTCGTGTGACTAGAGTGAAACGTGTAAACGAATAAATTATTCTCAGCTCTCGACACCGATGGCACAATTCCTTCCTTTAATATTATGTAATTAACTGAACGGTCCTATTGCTGTTTATATTTGCATTGTAATTAAAAAACAGATTCGACAAGACGTGTATGAAAATGTTAAGTTGTTAGTGGTCCGCTCGTGTCGGCGCATTAATGAAGGTATTGGCTAGGGTTTCGGTCAGTTTGTGTGATCGGGAACACACCAGATCACAAAAATCATGCACCTTGTTGATACTACGAGTATGTGAAGATTATAAGCCATGGGGGTCGTGCAGGTGAAGTTTATTTGTATTAGGAAGGTGAAAGGCGGGTCGCCTGATCGTAAGCGGTCACCCTTATAGCCTACTAGCTGTTACCTGCGTCTATGTCTGCATTTGCTTGAAGAAAGTAGCTAAGTCCTTCCCCAGGATATAATATACCTTCGCGCCAAATTTCATTACGATTCGTTCACCCGTTTCGTCGTGAAAAGGGATCATACAAACAAAC
This sequence comes from Falcaria lacertinaria, assembly GCA_951449985.1. Lineage (NCBI taxonomy): Eukaryota > Metazoa > Arthropoda > Insecta > Lepidoptera > Drepanidae > Falcaria > Falcaria lacertinaria. Next base: position 6,890,265 of record OX602118.1, on the reverse strand, counting down.
AAACAGAGCTACTTTCGCCTTTATAATATTAGTATGGATAGACTCTTAAAAAACCTATAGGGGTATAATTAGCGCAATGCCAACCTAAACTAGCCTGCTTTTCAGGTGGTCGTCATTCCAGCCCCGACCTATATATAGCAATGAGTTTGTCTAAATTGAAGTAGAGTTATTAATCATACCATGAGCGTAGAAAATAGGTAAGGCTTACAGCAGATTACAACCAAATAATACTCACATAAATGTAGTTTCGTAGGAAAATTTACCCAGTTTTCCAGAGCCCCTCGATTACAGTTGTGCTGGCGAACATAGTGAGTCCTCTAAATAATCACACGCTACTTACTACTTTCGCGGCTGAATTCCACGTATTTTTTTTAATACCACTAAGGTGGTAAGCAAGCATACGGCCCGCCTGATGGTAAGTGCTTACAGTAGCCTACGGACGCTTGCAACACCAGGGGTATCACTCGCGCGTTGTCGACCCTAAAAGTTTTTAGCTTTCATAACTGCATAACATATTGCGTCGGGATACTCTTTTCTTAACATTCTTTTTTAAGTAAAATCGAATGTCAATAGCCTAAATAGTACATATATGCTGTATATACTATTTCAATTATACTGTATATAGTATACAGTATAATTGCGAAAGCTCATTTTCATATTGCGTGAAAAGTGAACTTATCTTTGGAAATCGAAATCGTTCCGTTTGGAACTCTTTCCATAAGATTCGTTTTATAATTTCAACATATTAAATATATAATTATTGGCCAGGCACGTCATAAACATTTATTAATACCAAGAACACATTTATTTCGAGTGTTTTCCGAAACTTATTCATAAAGTTGGTTACCTTAAAACACGAAGTTCTTGTTAAAACATTTATCATTGATGTCATCGAACTTGGGCGCCAATGTATGAATAAAGGTGCTAATGCGGTGGAATTTAAGCAGACCCTTTGTTGTGGCAGTCAGCCTTATTGTTTTGACCTTAGACTACAGCTTTGATCGGACGTAGCCGGGAGTACCCCTGCATCGACAGGAGTTGCCTTCGTTGCTTCGAGCGTTGTTATTACTTTGTATTACGCGACCTTATTTCATTAGCTATCTGTATTTAATTTGCAACGTAAATAAACGTGCTTTTTTTTCATGATTTTGCAAAGTCATGAAATATTAATTATGCATTAAGGGCTTTTAGTTCATCTTTTATCTCAAACAGGATTTATATCCTAAAATAAGCTCTGAAATAATCTATACATTATTGTATCGATTGTGTCGATCGATACATTATTGTATCGATTATTTCAGAGCCGTAGCAAATGGTTATACTTTTTAAACGCAATGGATTTATTTAGATCCACTGCGCTGTAGATTTTTCCATTTCCCACTTGACCGTGTTCGCAAGAAGGATAAGGTCGCATACACTCGTCTCTTTTATGGCTTATATATATTTGCACATTGTCGTGGAACGGTGCTAAGGCACGCACTCTACAAACAGAGCCTAGGGCTTGCACTACACGACATTTGACTTAGCACAATGCGAGGGATTTTTTTGTAAACAATTATACAATTGTTTGTGTTTACTCTGATTATGCACGTTATGTGAGAACATAAAATATTTTAAGCCGTGGTGGCCTTGTGGTTGAAACAACGGCCACTACTTTGATGTAGTGTTGTGTTTCTGCGGTAAGTATGGTTGCCAGTGCTCCATGACGATACGTTGGGCTAGTAAGTAATGCTGCGACTCCTTATCAACTACAGGGTTGGTAACTCGTTAGTGATATCCCTGGTATTGCTAGCGGCTATTATAGGTGTCTGCTTACCATCAGGTGGGCCGTATGCCTGTGTGAGTGGTATGAAAAGAAGGATATTCTTAGGAAATGTTTTTGCTGATGTAATTTGACAAATTACCTAATGAAGTTAAAAAAAATATGTTCTATATAACGCCAGTCTCCAGTGGCCATATTTTATAGAAAATCAATTTTGTTACGTTGTTCTGAAAAAATAGTGTTTATTCATTCTAGCGTTGTGAGGTCCCACACTGGAGACATGCATGTGTGAACTCACTAGTGGCGCTTGAAGGGAGGCATATGCAAACAAATAAAGTATGAGCTATTTGGAAATATGAATATTTGATTATATGTAGGCTATCTCTTAAGGACAAGCGCCGCTTCTTATGTAGATACATTACATAAGTACATCGCTTGGTACTGGAGAGTACTTGTTAACCGTACTGGAGAGGATGGCTTTTCCAGGCTTCCAAATTGTTTTACCGAACCGTAATTATTTTCGAGCAAGGTGTCCTTGATCCCGATATGTAGCTGTTCATTGGATTAAATAATTATCTCGAACGTTATTTCATTAACAGGAACAAGCAGTCGCTACGGTACGAATGCTTGGAAACACTAAAATGTAGGATCATATAATTACACAATGGTGCCAATTCTGTTGTTCAAAATTACTAAACCTTACTAATTTGACAGGTCTAAAAGTCTTGCTATCCCTTTCTCATGTACGGGGTAAAGTTTAGTAATTTTGAACAACAGAATTGGCACCATTATCTACTCAAATATTATGAAGAGATTAGTTTTGTATATCTATTTGTAATTTAACACTTCTTTCAAAATAGAATGCTAAAATAACACTGCATAACACACTATATATTCTACTTCAACACGGGCGCAGGTTATCAGCTACTTGTTGAAACTGGGCACTATCACTTAATTTAGGTAGGTATGGGTATGACTAAAACACTTAGGTAATACATTCGTCAATTATTTCTGCAAATTTCTGCTTCACTCATTTCTTTTTTTAGCATTGTTGATATTATGATTCGTTAAAAGCCTTTACATAACCTCGCATTGTGCATACTAAAAGCCATTGGATTTTTTAATCAGTTCTAAATGTTGTTAGTTCGCAGGTAGAAAATACATAATTGACTGACTGTAGTCGGAAATGATTTTTTCACATTTAATGTTTCAAGAGTAAGGCGAAGTAGTCTGTTTTCTCGACCTGCTTTCCTGACTTATCAATTGGATTTCACTGTTTTTCTAAGAATTTTTAATAAATCAAAGCATTAACGCTTAAGGTAATTGATCCGAATTGGTCTTAGCACTTGGCGTCAGATAATTCCACTCATTATTTCAGCAGTAACAGTCACTCTTAATGGTCAGTTTTGGCAAAATTAATGCGTCACGATTCCGGGCATACTGTTTGAAACACTTGAAATATTTGTCACCTCATAATGTACAGATTTCTCAATCTGTGACTCACTGTACTCCAACATTCTGTCTCCAAGTGAATCGGGCCAGACGATCCCTAAGTTCATTGACACATCAACACTGACCACATGTCAATGTCGTCACATAGCATTTGCAGTCATATATGAAGATGCCACAGTATATGAAATCATAAAGGCAACACTATTTTTATTGGCCAGTGTGAAGACGCTAATATTTCGAGTGTTTACGACGTGTTATTATTTGAAGACATGAATGTTATAACTCTATAGCGTTTACCACTAATGGAGCCTTAGCGCAATGTTTTCCTTCTAACTTCTAGTAGATTGAAGTGGTTTATGTTGTTACATCTTTATTAATAGTTGTATGGTTTAATGTGGCACTTAAATAAGGGTGTGAACAAGGGTAAGTTTCTTTCAGAGTGATAGTAATGATGATGTAAGGAGATTTATTCACTTTTAATCCAGTACTGGTAGCAAGAACATCTTTCGACTATGTACGTTTCGATTCGAAAAGTTAAGTCATAATTTCAAAATTTTTAGTCTAATTTTTGTTCCAGTTGTTACCGGCACAACGCTGTTTGTTTTTACATCCAAAAATTGTGGAAAGCGATACAAATACGTGGACGAAAATTGTTCTTGCTAAGGCTACAGGTTGATCTAAGTATGTCTTGTCATACGTACGTCGAGTCATGATTAGTGACACACGTAATTAAACGAGAACTAAGGTGAAATGGTGCGGTGACAGGATCAAAACTTCAGTGTTCTGCTAATCGTATATATTGGAATAAACAACACCTACCTTACGCAGTGATAACACTGGCGCCGTAAGGGTCTCTGATTAAAATAATACGACTGATAAGATATTCAGTCAGTCAATATTAGCATCATTTGAAAGTAGATAAGTTAATATTAGTGTTTATCGGGACATAGAATCGTTCTATTTCTGAATTGTAGATAAAAACACTCGCATAAAAATGTCTGGAAGAGATCACATCTTGTGATAAGACCGCCAATTGTACCGATTTATAATGTATTTTATGTTCCTCAGTTATTGATTTTGGTGTACAATGAGTTATCTATCTATATATACATTGCTTGGTGCTTATATTATATAAGAGTTTGTATGTGACCCAAAGAGAAAAATACACATAGAAATTCATGCAGGACTAATGTCAAAGAAAAGACAGGAATGGCAACTTCTAGAGGTAGAATATCTACGAAGACAAATACATGATAGGCAACAATATCAATAAGTACAATAGGTACGAATGGATTTCTAGCAAATTATTTTTGTTTCGGTAGAACTACGGTAGAACTATGAAAATTTACTCTGCCCAAGAAAACACAGTAAGTGTCATTAGCCTACGATTGTATATTATCTTTATTATTCGCCCAAACTATGATTTGTATATTTCTTACTGGTCCAAGCTCATGTATTTATAAGTCCGGTGCTTACACATAGTTTCTCGTAGCTATGTTTGTCGACTGCCGCCTGCGATATGTATCTTTTCGAACAAACATATGTACTTATTGTCGAGACCCCTGATTTACAAATTTATCCAGTTTTGCACATACACAATCCGCATAGAGTGCTCTACCCGGTAGGATTAGCCTTGCCTATGAAAATAATTCGTTCTTTCTACTGTCCTTAAAATTGTGTTATAAGTTACGAGTTATATAATATGTAATGAGAATGAGACCAAATGGCCTAGAGTCAGTTTGTCAATGCTAAACTGATTTTGCGCTTTAGATTTTCAGCGACAGTAATTGAAAAACATAAACGTTCCAGGACATGGACTCATATATTTATATTGTTCATTTCTGAATCTGAATTAATCCTTATTAATACAAATATAAGTAACTTTGGCCGTCTGTCTGGGTCTGTTTGTTACTACGCGAACAATTTTATTTTAATAAAATTCAGCAGGAATGAGAACATTAATACCTTGATGTGAAGAAAAATTGATAAGCTGATATTTATCCCCCGACAACATGACAGTTAAACGTAGACGAAATCGTCAGAATACTATACTTATAAGATCTAAGTAAACAAAACGATTTATTATACTACTAAAATATAATGAAGGAATTTGAAATGCAAGTTTCTTCTCGATGGTATTCATAATAACCGTAATATGTATAATTTGATCATACACATTTGTTTTTAAGCCGTATTATGATCGCGCTAAGCCAATAATTATGTTCTATTTTAACATGGAAATTATTTAATTTTCGTTAAACAGTGTGACCCAGGTCGTTATGTAATAGGATTTGTAATTATTGATTTCGATAAATTAAAGTTTTATGAATATTTTTCGAATAAGAAACCTCATTAGTTGCAGTAACACAACGCATACAATTATGCAGGTTGATAGGTGCTCGTAAAAAAAAGAAACCTCTAGAAGGCTTGCGTGCTACCCTCAGATAAATGGAAGGCCAAATACGTGCTACTATCTTATGCACATCGTATCTAGTAGTTTGAATAGAATAAAACAAAAGAAAACTAGTTTCAAAGACAGATTTTTTCTATTAGTGGGTCGGATACCAATTTATGGGTGCATAATAGCAGCAAGTGCATTTTTTATAGCTTTATCGGTTTGGTAGTATGTGAATATGACGTTTCATAATTTAAATGGAATCGCGAACTTAAGTTTAATATTCTATTTTTGTGTATTAGGTCACAGTTAATAATGAATCCTTCAAGTTGATAAAATTTCTTTGAAATGTTGACATCATCATCTATGTCACTGCGAGTCTACAAACCTAATCTATGATTTGAATATACAAGGAAATACATTGCATTTGCATCGTAATGGTCTATCATAAGTTAATGTAGTGTTTACATTAAGGGGAATAAGACGAGAAACATTAAAAAGACATTCCGCTTACAGATCATCGTCTCAATCAGATGTAAGCGTATAATCCATACAAATAAATAAAATGTATGTGTTTGTTTGGTCATCATATTTGATAATTACGAAATATACATGAAAGTATATAGGGTACCAAAAAATGGTCTTTCTATCTGTTCGTTGTGGCAAATCTCAGAAACGGTGGGCCTGATTTATTACTGGCAGATAGACTGAAGTGATTTAGAAAAAGAATTAGGGTTTCAATAAAAAAAAGAAAACCTATTATTTTTTTAACAAACTTAATTCCAAAGATACGAATCCACAGCTATTTGAATATAAAACTCGATTTTTGCCGAATAAAATGTATTTCAAAGCAGTGTGCAAAGGTCGCATTATTTGGCGGTGTCAAAGGTGAAATTTCTGTGCGGTCACACTAAATAGATGGCATCTTTTACATATAACTCATAAATAACATCATATTATGAGGAGTACATAGAAGCTTTTTTTTGCTACTTATTATACGCTACATAAAAAATATGTTTTTCCTATAGTTTGTGGTTCTTTATCATATCTTTATTAAAATTATACAAACACTATGCACAAACAGGAATACGCGCGTAACTCGTGGGCGGGGCATACTTTTAATGTTTATTTACTTTATCAAATACAAGCGTTATGAAAACACATGTGTTACTTTATGTCACGACAGATTAAAATGAGTTTTATATACATGAACGATAAAATTGAATATCGTGGGCAAATAAATGCGGTAGAGTAAAATTTTCCAGCGTTCCAGTGCGGTCTTGACCCATGAGCTAGGAAAGGCGTGGACACGGACAATCAAACTTACGTCATTATTGTAACACGATGAAAAACTCAACGATTTCCGTGTACGCATTTGAGGATGTCACTCGAGCAAGATGTCCTCATTAATCAGTGTTACAAATGATAGATTGTTGACATATTTGCGGAAGCTTATATTTTAGGCTTACTATTTCGCTAGCTTCAGTGCCCGAGTTCGCCCGCCTAGACTTAGAACCAAAAAATCCAGTATTTTCTAAATGCCGTGGGAGCCCTTTGTTTTTCTGGGGCGAAGAGTATCGTATGTTTGTCTCGAGGTGGTATTTGTGCGCCGATTTATATTTAGGTAGTATTTGTTTGTGCAAGGAATACGCATCTACATATACAAATATATATATATATTTTGGCAGACTATCTTGATGTCCATAAACATTATTGTTTTATGTAAAATATTTAGCTTGGCAACAGAAGACGGAACCTGAACAGTACAAATGTACGGTATCTGTCATCGAAACTCTATTTCCATTGTCATTGACAAAGTGAGGCTTCTACGCGCTTCGCGACGGGTTTACTGAAGAATAAATTTTCAGAATTGTCGGTTGTTGTATGGTCATTACTGTCGAAAATAAAGGAGGAACAAGACATCCTGAGAAGCTCGTCTTCTTCTATGTTATAATATATATTGTAAGGGCTATGGCTCTGCGAGGCTGTAAGTGTCCCAATTTAGGTTTATTTACTTGGAACGATGTGATTACAGCCTCGGATCCTAGCTTTATAGCGTGATACAGCTATTGCGCGGCAGATCATAAATAATCATAAAAACGTTCAATGTATCTCAGTTACATGATTGCAGATATATAATATACGCCAGCGATGTCCTTATTCTAAGTAATATGCCATCTCGTTTTTTACGTCATATTGACAAGATACGAATACTTTTTGGGCTGCCATTAAATAAACAGGAATTATCATAATGATTCTGCTGAAATTTGCTTCAAATTGACAGCCAGAATTTAAAAGTATACTTTAAGACGCACAGTACATGTATTTTAAAAATATTCATTGCGGTCATATAAACACGGTACTTACTAGAAAACTGATTGATTATTCCATCCTCATTCTAATGGAGCCAAGTATACTAGGCTCGTTAGTTGCGATGTGTGCTGGATGTGAACGTGTCTTAATTCCTCCATGACAAGTATACTTTTGGACAAAACAAGGAAAACTGTGGAGACATTGTCTGCGGACATCGGAAGCCGATGTCTGGTTCAGTGACCGGAAAGGTCAAGAATTTAGGTGGAGTTGACACGTCCTTAATGTAAAGTATCAAATAAGATCTATAGGAAACTCCCAACATTTCCTGAAGGTGGCTTCACCGTCTTTAATACGCATTTCTGATAGTTTTCTTATTGCCGTATTATATTTCTTGCTGCAATCTTTAAAGCCCCATGTGGTATGTTTCAGATTTGGCCTCTAAATATCAATAAAGGTATCAATTGGACATAGCGGAACTTGTACTGATAGGACGATCGGGCCCCCTACTTATTGCTAGTATAGCGATTCAGTGAGCATTTAGGAATATATTTATTTATAATCGTGCAAATTTTATTAATAGTTTATTACGAGTGTTGTGGAAAGAATCGACTGGTAAATATGTCGAATAGTTTTTCTACTATATAAATAACTTATTTACAAGTTTTACGCAAACAAAGCCGAACCGTAATGAAAAAAATTACACCAACACAATCAACATAAGATGGTCGGGTTTCTGAAATGTAAAAGGGAATCGCTTCGACATGCTTATTATATTCTTCATGCCGTTAAAAAACTTAGAGCCTGCATCTTTGCCTTAAGAGCTTTATCTTGTTACACTTAAGTACCTACTAATTTCGTAAGTAAAAGGTGTGTTATGTGAGCACCTAAATCGTCAAGGTTGTAATTTTTATTATTTATTTCTACCATACATTAAGTTAGGGGTCTCTTTGTAAAAAAATATTTTGTATATATATTTACTTAGAGCCCTTTTAAACTTTCGTTCGTTTCGTTTCGTTTCAACCAAAATGTCTTTATTATTTTAACTAAACTAAAATTATACGATAAAAATGCTTCCCAAGTAGGTAAATAAAGTGCTGTAAGGTTATATATATCTACAAATAGAAGTGAAATAATACCACTTACAAATATTGCGTAACAAATGTATAGCGAAATATTACTAAGACGCTCTTCAATTATCCGGATATAAAAATAACATTGAAAAGTTAGCAAAATATTTACAATAGTTGATTCGACAATGACATAATTTTGTACCTACTCTAAGGCAAGCCAAACACGCGGCCGCGTAGTTATGTAAAATGCAAATAAAAACATTTACAAGGCAACTTTAAACAGAAATCAAGCGCCAATAAAAATCTGAATATTCACGTAATTAGGTAACATTTTCGATAAGTCGATAAATTGAAAATCTTTATTTACCAGTGTGCAGCGTTTATCGGGAGGCAGGTATATAAACACACATCCGTATGCTAAGCCGGCCATACGTTTTGAATAAGTCAAAGTTGACTCTTAATATCTTATTTTGACAGAAATCCGGTTTCAAGGCCTTCGAAAATACAGGCATATAGCTTATATTAGCTTTTATTTCGTGTTAGCCTTTCTATGACAGCATAAAATATATATAAAGCATAATGCTTTAGAGGTATGAAAACTACTCGTTTGTCTGTTCATGCGTTAAGGCTACTTATATCTTCACGCTTTTCTACAGGGGTCCCTGAAGAGGTAGTAAGAGGTGTTACAACACCCACTTTTCACCGAAAGTAATTTGGTGCCAACGTGACAGATAGTGCGTCCGTCGCCGTCTCTTAGGCACTACATACTACATTCATCCTTGAATTTCTTCTCAGACGATTGCAGGTTTCCTCGCTATATTTTCCTTCACGGTAAAGATCGTGAGGTGACTAATCATTGCACTTAAGCTTTTAGAAAAACTTATTGGTACAGACCGGTAGCTTTCGAAATTGCGTCACTAGAATAGCATGCAACGCATCATACCTGTCATCACGGTTCTTTTAGCTAAGCGACACGTTAAGGCTACAATTTTCTACGACAGATTTCATTGTCGACTGGTTTGTGCCTGAAAATGCTAAAAGCAAACTCACTTTCCCGTAGTACGTTGTAAGATCTACCCTCTTAGTTCATTTAATTATTCGGAGTATTATAATATACCTAAATGTATTTATAGCTCATTCTAACGGTGATGACGTTCAGAATAACAAATTACTTAAATCGATTACACTATCGCGTAGATAATCGAAGTATAATCACATAATAATATATAATAGGTATTGTGTATCTATACGTATTATTTTACACCTGTTATTACAAAAGTACGTACCAAAAGCGGTTATTCCACTTTTCCCATTTAGTACTTTGTAGGAATTATAGGGTGACAGGGTGAGTAAACATGGAGTTCCTGTCTTGATTTTTGATATTCAAATAATTGGATTCTAATTAAATGATTATTAAACTTTTCCTTAATTTATAAATTTCCTGTAAATGTATAATTTGAATTCAAAGCTTTCTTCTTTCATTTGGAAACCTTTGCAAGAAAAGAATGTATTTAGTCTTGCATACGTTTGACTTTTTGTAAGCCATCTCTAACGTAACTACTACCTACCTGCTACTATTAGGTACCTGCTTACCGTAATAGTGCGAGAAAATCTTTGATGTTAGTGTTCGTAGCACTAGAATAGTGAATTGGTCTCGGCTAGCGTAGCTGTCTTAAGTAGCCGTAATCATAAGATATATGATTACATTCGAAAATAAATCATTAGTATATTCTCAATCTTATCAAACAATTCAGTGTTTAAAAATGTTTGCATTCTGTTCCAAAATCTAAAGTCCACTAATACAAGATATAAGAATATGTATACCTAAATACATTACAGCTTAACTGTGCATTAATAAAAAGTGTTCCACACTAAGCAAGCGATTTAAAGGAAACAATTTGAAATTATCGCATGAAGTTTTTCGCCGCAGTAGGCACAGCCGCATTGACCCATTTTGATAAAGCAGTGAATAGATTACACTGCGCCCATTTATACACAGGTGGCGCGTGCATGTTTTTTATAACTTTTTTTCTTTTAATGGCCCTCCTAGCATTAACATTTTTTTCTTTTAGATGGAAACTATATTTATGAACTAGTAATTATTGTGAGATTGAAATTGCCGTAATTTTGTAACGTAAATGCGAATTTTGAATAATTTAGATGTCAGAATCATTCCTTGCTAACTCAAATGTAGAAAAACTATGTTATCTATGGGATTAACTACTTAAGTGAAACTTTGTAAGGTCACCAACAAAGCCTTGCACGCACACTGGCTTAAACACGCACACTATGAAAAAAGTTCAGCTTATAAGTTTATAATCAAGCGAGGTTTTTATCTCGTAGTCGAGAGCCGCCCGCCGCGCAGTGTGCATGTCGCACTACCCACTGAAACACAGCGGACACGCGCGTGAAAATACGTCACATTGTTAATAATAATACAGCTCTTTACATTGAGAACCTACCCTAGACTAAACCTTCAGACAAAATTAAATAGTGTTCAGTTTTAAAATCGCGGTGCCTCGGGCCTGTGCGGAAAATTATGAAAGTGATGTGAAACGTAGGTGTTTCTCTACAGCGTTTACCTACGCCGATTTTTAAGTGACTACAAAAGCTATTGTTCGCCCAAGCCGGTATTAAAGCGAAAAAAGTATACTATTTGTTGTGTTTTGGTTTATTGAATGCGAAGTGTGTTGAAAAATTATTACATAAAAGTGAATTGTTCAGTTTTAGTAAAGGGTACGCGGCTGAGTAATTCAGTTAGATGTATGTTCATCATAATCTACAACGGGACACAACATGACGGCAAAGTTCGGCTATGTAAGTAACCCGCATTAATTGCGAAAACCAATGTCATTTTATTTATATACATTTTCTTTTCCGTCAATTTTATCCGGAGATTTCCCATTCACAGATATTAATTTTCCTTTGACAGCCTCCCTGTAAATGAAGGTCAGTACAAAATAAGCGCTACTAATACAACACATTATCTGTTGGTGTGGAGTATATTTATAATTTTAAGCAGTTATCAACAAAAGAATCGTATCGACCGATTTAGATAGGTATTTTATCGGACATAATAATAATATTCACCTGTCGCCATATCTGCATTCATATAATTTTTGTTATGAATGGAAATATGTATTTGAAGCCCTATCAATTTCAATAATACAGATAGCATATGTTATATATAACATAAAGGATTCATTCTACAATATACTTTAGGTATAGTCATTTACTCTGTGATATATTTATGCTTTGAATTCACTGTCTGAATTAATAAAGATGCATTTGACAAGAATTCTTAATTGAGGGAGCAATTTGGGTCTTTATTATGTTACACTTATTTGTTTAAACTTTGTTTTATAGTTTTATGTTTATTAATAGGACCCCACACATTGGTAGATAATTCTATAGTGTATGTATATATGTAGAATAAATCGTACTTTAGTCGTTTATAAATTTGCTTTTATTTCATTTCTTGGCTGTAGAGCTTATGGTAAAAAATCTTACAGGACTAATATTTTCAAATTTTATATATTATATGTAATGAAATCAGAAAAAGAATAATGATTAAAATCTAGAATGCACATTTATACTGAAGTATCACCTGCAGATATTATTACTTTAAATAATTATTTTTTTATGAATAAATGATACGGGTAAGCCAAATTTGTAAATAATGTAATGAAAAGCTTATTTTAATTGAAATACCATATACATTTAACCTTTCATAAAAGAGTTTCCGAGCTCTATGTACTTAAACCCCGAAAAGCGAGATAATATTACATATATGTTAATCTTAATATTGTCGCAGATTTTTTTTTTGTTATTGTCAGGAGAACGTTTTTATGAAAAGAAAATTAAGGACCCGGTAATTTTTAATTTATGGATTAACTAAAAGACATTTTTTCTATGGTGTATTTGTCATATGAATTCATAGCAGCTAGTGCTAAATAAGATTGACTCCTGGGATACACAGCTAATTGTGATCTCCGAGAAAACAACAGTAATAACAATCATTCAAGGTACTCCACACGAATCACATATCTAACTTTTAACCACGTACCAATTGCTTATCTTCCCTGATCGATATGCTTGTATATGAAGATACAGCATATTAGGTGGAACAGCCCAAGATGAATATTTCACTTATAAAACGATAAAGCCGTGTTATCGCCTACTGTGCGACGGCGGCGATGCAAAACGATCGAATGCTTTTCATTCATTTTTACAACGAAGTAATCTCATTGAAACAAAATGTGAAATTAGTGTATGCTCCTCTCATTGTTAGTAATTGTGTAGTATTGTTTTTGATTCCTTCATGAAATATAATTAAAACACTTAAAATTATTTATTTTCCATTACTAATTCAAATGTATTTTTTTCATTGAATAGAAACTATGCTTGATTGATAAAATAAAAAAAACTGAAGAAATTATGCGGATGCAATTCTGATATAAATTTACCATATTCTAATTAAGAATAATTCGAGATAAATCAACTGCTTATGCAGATAACCTAATTAAATATCACAGTGGATATAATTAATTTGGGTTACGATTATTGGCTATTTTTGCTAAAGTACCAAAACATATTTCCCTCGCACCAACCTAAGTTATTAGCGTCAATGATCATAGTGCATTAGTAAGTCTCACTAAACATAGTAAGCATTAGTGAAATCGGTGTTAATCTCGAAAATTATCACATTGATATTGTGCAATAGCGATGCAGAATCTTGTATGCAGTTGTGTGTCTTATAATAAGCTGAAATAAAGCACATATTTATGTAGGTATGTACTGAATACACTTTATAAAAAAATGAATATTTTGGAACGACATTACGACAAGACGTGATCGCTGGTCTACTGGTTTGTAGTTATACCTAACTGCGTCGCTAGGGATCGCGGGTTTATTCGTGGGTATTCCATCCACTGTTTTTATTAAACTAGGATTTTGTAAGTTGTACTAAGGTACCAGATAACTTTTTTTTTGTAAATTCTCCGTCATGGTACATAATATACTTATTATTTCCTTAAAAATATATTATTGTATTACTTCTTTATTTAATTCATCCCTTTGTTACACCATCTCGACATAATGAAATAACATGGATCAATATCTTTATTGCTTCGATTAGATAATATATTAATCAATACCCGTCTTTTGAACGAGGTTTGAGTTTCATCGCTCGGTACATACATACGTTATATATAGGTATCATCAAGCCGAGTAGGCAGGGAGTATAGAGCGCCATTTCACTCTTGACTTGTTCACTTGTTCTTTTTCTACATTCATCCATCTCACACATACTTTAAAAGTTATTTTTTTATCAAAACTATTATACATATATAATACTTAACAGTTGTAACATCTAAACGTATGTAACACCAACATTTTTCGGACGAGGGCGTTGACATCTACAACACAGTTTAAATACTCTAGTGGATGTCATCGTTTCTGAATTAGTTTCTAGCCATAAGTTTCTTGTATTATTGAATAAATATTTTCATATCTCATTTTTCTTTCCGGTTCCGAGTAATTGGTACATAGTGAATAAATATATACCATAAAATTATAGTATTAATATTTTATCGCAATGGACAGATACAAATAGTTAGCACGCCCCCTTTTGCCATGGTATCGAAATGAGAAAGACTTTGACGAATGTATTAATTTGTTTTATGTATTAGTGGGTAGGAACTAATATAATTGATTACTTAATCGAATAATTATGTCGTTATTAGATTTTAGAATTCTTCTTAGAGGTGTCATTATGCGAGATTTTTTACGCATAATAAATTGTGTTCTGTTCAAATGTATTATGACTATTTCTGTTCTTGTCAACATTTCCTATAACGGGAAATGAATTATATATTTTTTTTACTAAAATAAGAGAAAACATACAGGTAGACCCTATGTGCAAGAGGCCTTGTTACACGGGTAGTGACGACATTCGTCAAGTGCTTTTATCGTCAAATTCCACATTTTCAAGCCTTTGTGTCTTCATATTTGCTTTTTGTACTATATATAAGTACAGTAATTTACAAAAGTTTTAAAAAGCTGGATTCGCACTTGCGACTCCTACCGTAGCTGTCTGGTACACTATCCACTAGACTAACGGCGTGACTAATGCCAATCCATTGCTTTTGATCGTCAACAAACAACAAAACAACAGTAGTGTTAAGTTGAAGCAAGCAGATTTTACGAGTGTGCGAAATTTTTAATAGTCATGTAATTTCCCTCAATAACTTAACACAAGTATTTACATATAATTTATCTTGTCATTATTTTGCCACGTTCTAAAGTTATTGTTTTTATGTGAACAGCGGGCGCGGCAATAATGTTCATTTGTTTATGAAGGGGGAAATCGGTGCTCTGTTATTTTTGTAGCTGGGATGGTTTCGCTTCCGTATTAAGACAAATTAATATTAAAAATGTGTCTCCCCAATTAACATTCTGTATTAGGGTTGTCACTTTTAGCTAAATATTAGGCGCGGCTGTTCGCGCTTCGCTAGCAACCGCATGAACAGCGGCAACGTCAAGTCGCGGTCCCGACTCGCCATATCACCCCCTCACCCCCTCTCTTTATACTATGGTGTGATTGTCCATTTGCTTCCATTCCCTTCGTTGTTTTGGTATGGGCTTCGTATTACAACACAGTTTAGGATGTCATTAGCATAAAAAATCCATAACAAGTTGTCTTAACTCTGATTTACGATCTAATAAATTTGAATTGATGTCTTAATATTGGGTGTTTATATTATAATCGTGTTCGGACAGTGGGGCAAACATGGCCATATTTAATCGCTAATTAATTATAGGATTAGGCATTTACGCGCAGACACAGTTGAGAAATACGATAAATAATTTAATAGTAGCAGTAATATACCACTTAAGGGCAGAATGGGTGATAAGCTGTGGATTAGCTTCTTTATTTCCATTCATAATTTATCAAACCACTGAAAGTAAAACACTCGTTGCCTCCTCGCCTTGTTTTATTGTTTGCCTTGCAGTGCGGCGTATGGCACATTCCTGGGATATAATGTATCGCGAGTTTAATGTCGTATCGATTTCGCTAGATGAAATTGGCATTGGAATATGTTATTGTCGCGTAACAAATAAAAAGAGTCATTGATTAAGGCTGAGGAGCGTGAATCTTTAATTTATCACCACGATCTCGGAAAAACTGATCGATGTTCCAAAATATTCCTGATATGAATATCTTACTGAACTTTACAATTAGTACATTGACCCCACTAGTCCCATCTTGGACTGTCCAAGGTCTACTCCAACGCCACTTATTCTCAACAAGAAAATAAGCTCGTATGATGTATGCTCGTACGTAACAAAAAAGTGAATTCCTTAGAACAATGCGTCAAGAATGTTCGGAATAGGTACGTGCCTTATCCTGCCGTTTACATGTGGTGCCTACATAGATTGGTTAGAGCTGATTAGATGGCCTATGAACTACAGTTTCTGTCTTCATACAAATAAGTACATACCTATTACACGTTGGTTAAACTTCAGCTTATCGGATGCTTCCTGGATATTTAGTGTTCTTCTACAATAATTATTTGATACAAGGGATTTTGAAAAATATAGCAGTGATGTATTAAAAGTAAAGAAAAAAAAGTGGTCTGTCACTTTAGCGAGCTTAAGTTATTTTTCTGAGGTAAAACTACAGTGACAATAAGCTGTTTGACATCTCTCTAATCAATAATTCGCTCTAAATCGGTTCCAAATTTAAAATTAAGAACAATATAAGTACTTGTAGTAGACTACAGCTGGACAAATAAATAATTGATTTGAATAACTATTTATACTGAAGAAAATGTAACGCGCTCATATGTGATTGTCTAGAAAATCCGTGCCGTGCTCACAGATCTAATCCGTAGGTAGCCGTTCTTGTATCTAATCTGTGTGCATAAAATACTTATCTTGTCAATTCACTTTCAGCGTTGACCTAGAAAGCCTAAATCAGGCGAAAATGAGGACAGCTTGAAATGTAGTGCCACTTATGTAAAATTGTGTCTCCATTAAATGGCGTTTGGAATATTTTTTTATACGGAAAGCAGAAAATTTCACATCAATCAGCATCTGTTATTTAATTAAAACATCGATGGCTTTACTGCTTGTCTTTCTTATTTTTTAGTTCTATTTAAGAAATTGTACAATTTGAGATCAATGCTATTGAGAGATCTCCTATTAAACTATAACGCTCTTGAAGAGATCGGAATACTTGAGAATGGAATCATTTGCTGTCATCGCCTAGATTAGTCCGTTATGGAACGAAGTAGGTACTTGATAATTAAAATAGTCATTATGAATATACATCTAATGGCACTATATGAAGCCTACATATAATTTCCTTTAAATATAGTGACATCATTTCTTAAAAAAATAACAAAGATTAATGATCGTTGGCACGTGACCCCAGCTCAGTGTATTCAGTTTACCACGGTTTATCCAATATGTTGGTCAATCAACTATGTTTTCGTACTACACAAACACACTTAACGTGTTGACGCTTTCCATTTTCAAGTAGCCTCATCCGAAGTGTGATCGAATGAGGTACCTGCATTAGATTTGTATATAAATGTTATGTATTATAAATATGTTAACATTTTTAGAAAGGCACAACCATCGCGTATTTTAATAAAATTCAAATAAATGGTAAATATAAAAATAGCTGCTTACAACTACATTTTATACAACTATATAATAAAACTTCTTAAGAACAACTTAATGCGCTTATTAAACTTAACACGGATATTAATAAAAAAAGCCTTGAATGTAAATATAAAACAATATATGTAAAAAAGTGGATAAAAAATAATTATGTAGTATTTACATTAATTTTAAAATCATCTGTGCACAAAGCTCCCCACATTAATTTTAAAATCATCTGTGCACAAAGCTCCCCAAAAATAATGAAAATTCGACAACAAACATTTAAAAACATTAATAATTCAGTTTGTTCTCATTCTTAGGGTTTTAGCATTAATTAAATTACACAGAAATGGACTCACACAAATTTCAAGCTTATTCGTTTATTAATGAATTTATCTCCTTGTTGCAGGTTACCACAGCTTGCCGTCTCTGCGAAGATATTGTGCCTCCTGATGGTGAGTAAAAATAAAGATTTGGTTATTATTATCATTTTAATTAGTGTACTTATAGTTTGTAGGCTAAAAAAATCGTTTTTTGATTCATCCTATAAAGGGGTAAAATGTTTGTATTGTTGGTTGAACAAATATACGCTACGGGCTTTATATATTATAATATAATAATTTTTATCATAAATTCCTAAAGGAACAGAAAATTTTACGTTTAAAATAAACTGTTAATTTAAATATAACAACATTATGAGTTGGTTTACTCAGCAAGGTCACTTTAGATGAATCATAAAAATAACCTAAAAATTAATTTGCCATAAACTACATTACGTGTAAGTTATATCTATTACTACTCATAATTTTGACCATAAATTTTATTATTATAGTAATTATGATTCAATTAAAAGGCCATAAAATAAATTATTTATTCACAAACTTAGTTGTAAGTATCAATTAGAAAATATTAACTCACGTAGGAAGCTTCAACTCAATAAAATATTAATAAAATAACATAGAGCAGTACAAAGGTTATATCGAATACGTAAACATTGTGATCGTAAACTTTTACAAGATAATAATAATTATTGTTATAATCTCCTTCATAAGTAAGAATGGGATTGAATCTTGTTTACATACGCTCAATCAATTATTTGGGGCAAAGTTCAAATTATCAAAACAACGCTGTATTTGTTTGAAAAAACCTCGGTATTTACTAGATAAAGCTACTTAAAATGGCGGATTGGATTCAAAAGTAAAGTAAGAGAAAAAAAATGTATTTTATTTAGATATAAAATTATAGTCAGAATAATTGTAAGTTGTGGTTATACAGAAGACGGTCCTTGGAACATTTTTTGTAATTGAAAATAACCAATTGGAACGGTATGTTACGTATTAATGTGAAGTAATTTCTATTAAACCCACTAGAATTCTATTCACATTCGCTCAGTTTGATGACAAAATGGCTGTTGATAAATTTTGCTATACTGGTATATATTCATTCGACAAATTTCGTGATGCATTTAACGTGCAATAAATCCTTATAGATATACTGCCCAAATTGGACTTCATTGTATATTCTTATGCCAATACAGACTTCGTAAGGTAAAAAACCTTAATTACCGCCAGTAATTTGATCGGTGACCGCCTCGGAGAGGATTTTGAGCCGATAAGTAAATTAATATCTTTGGCGATCGTTAAAGCTAGGTCAAAAGCAGTAAGTCTCAACCTGGTAGCTGATTTCTGGAATGTGAAAGTCAGATGCCCATCAAGCCGATTGGGATTGCTTGGATTCAAATTAATACGAATATTCTCCAAAAATTTTTTTATATCACTAGACAGTTTTAAAATTAGAATTGTCAGATATTTCTTTAGAATTACCGTATATCTTAAACATGTAAATACCTAATCATGTCACCAGTGGAAACATAAAGGATTAAGATTTAAATAATAAGTAATAGTTCAATGCACCATATGTATCTGTATTTAATTTCCAAAATTTAAAAAACCGGTCGAAAACAAAATTAATTTTGAGTACAAACGCAGCATTTGAAAACTTTATTATTTTATCAATTTCATCGTCAATTTCCAATACTTGCAACATTATGGTGTACCATCAGAATGTCGTCTTTAGCATAAGTAGTCGGAGCGGTAGCCGCCTATCATTAGCCATTACGTGCGTATGCGCCACCAAACACTATTACATATACAGTATTCTCAGTACACTCGTATAAATTGTTGTAAAACTGTGTGAAAAATATCTGATGAAAAAATTCTCTTATTAAATGGCAGTTTTCTATCATCTATACAGCATCGTCGTAAAATATAAACTACTTAAGATATAAACAGCATTGACCAAACTTTTATTATTTCATAAATATAATGTTTCTATTATTCTCAATGTATAAAAAATATATTTTTACACATAAGAATGTGGCACCTATTACGGGGCTGAGCTGAAAGTGATAGCAGTAAAGGAAAGTGTCACAACTAACATTGCACATACATTCAGCTAGACCATAATCATTTCTTACTCATTACCTTATCAGGATAAATAGAAAAGTCAAAGGAAGTCACGCGCCAGTGATATTTTCCGACTTCTGCATTTTTTTTTATTTATACCACTAAGGTGGCAAACAGACATACGGCCCGCCTGATGGTAAGCGGTTACCGTGGCCTATTAATTTTCCCAAGCGCCATAAGAGGCTCCATGGGTGTGGATTTTTACTCATGTGCTGTTAGGCGGACCGTTATATGTTTGGCATCCTTTTGGTTCAATAATAATAGTTCAGTATCTGTGTTATATTAAACCCAAAACATCAAAAACAGTACGGACAAACATATGAAAAATGTGGTGGGACGAGGTTAATGCTGCCTCCGCCGGTTTGGTAACGGATTGTCTCGACGCGACGTTGCTCATCCACGAACTATCACTTAGCACATCAGTATATTCGGATAGGTGTGTATACACTCGATTCGGACTGTCTTAACGGCATTATTATTCCTATTATGTACATAGCTAGTGGCACATTTATATTCGCATTCAGTAAAAAGCTGTTAAATCCTTGGTCGGTGTCTTGTTGCAAGTGGCTTTACTGTCAGGTATTCCAACGCTCCAGCAGATACCTAAGTTTTAAATGATTGACTGTATTTAAAGCTGCTCCATTAAGAATAAAGGGCTAAAATTATTATTGAAGTAGAAATAATTTATTTAAATAAGTACGGAACTTATGAAGTTCATTTAAATATATCAATGGTTAGAAAAAAAAACTATCTGAGATATACTTTCTAATATAAAATGTTCAGATAGGACTCTATTACACTTTAACAATAGCACAAATAAAAATACAGATAGGTGAAAAGAATACATGTTAATACGCACAAACAGAAATTATCAGTGTAAAACAATTGTTATATTCGGTTATCAAATCGCGCGTGTGGCCAGCATAATCCAACGAATAAGTATGATGAGATAACAATTTTATGTGTGAACTCAACTATAGTAGGCCACAGGCTGCGAATCACATTCCATAACATGGTGTTAAACTTTATAGCCTCAATGATACGGTTTCGATTTGCATGTACATATATTATAAGGCTATCGTGAACAATCTTCAAATTTAAAATGTAAAAGTTACTGCTACCTCAGCTGCTACCCAATTTCTATCGGTGGAGATTATTGATGGAACTATTCGCAAGGGTCGGCAACGCGCGAGTGATACCCCTGGTGTTGCAAGCGTCCATAGGCTACGGTGACTGCTTACCATCAAGTGGGCCGTATGCTTGTGTGCCACCTTAGCAGTATAAAAAAACAATCATATAGATTTTATTATTTATTGCCTCCGTTTATGAAGATAACGAGGAAGTGAAATAATTCGCATTATCAGCTACCGGCATTATTGTTTTCATATTAAGAGGAACCACTTTTATTCGCCTAATATGAGTTAGGCGAATAAATGTAATTTCTCTAACACTTATTAACTTATCTCGTAGATACAGAAATATCGACAATTTATATTATCAGCGTTTTATAAATAAAAATGTGCTGTTCAGAAGCATTAGGACTACTGTTAGGACGAGATAACAAATAAAAATACGCATAGAAAGACAAATAATTAGACATAAGTGCCCTAATGTTTTAGACGTTCAAAGTTGAGGGTAACCATGGATATTCTTTAAAAAACACGTGGTAACTTGACTGTTTTTAAACTTAAAATATTAGAAAAGCAACAGCTAGTTTAGTAGACATGTCAGCGACGTAAACGACTCATCAGCAGTCCAAGTTATGTCCGCGACCGTAACTGGAATAAGCTCTCATAAACGCAATCATTACATTAAAATTGAAACCTAAATAAACATACATACAGTTTAATTTAGATCACAACGTTATCCTTTAGATATGGGTGCTCAAGGGCCGTGTAAATTTCCAATACACTTGATACAGATAGTTTTGGTGAGTTTGATGTGTAATCAACCGGCAGTAATGCGCTTGCACGGGTCGCAAGAGATAAGCACAATGACAAAACGATCAGTGACCTCCGAATAATTTGATAACTTAAACGTTCCATATCTCAGTATGATAAATGTATGGACACTGGATATAAGCTAAGCCCAACCGCTCATACTTTGAGTAAGATCATAATTAATTATTGTATGTCCTAGCATTTACCCGCGACTTGGCCCGCGTGGGATATAGGATAAAGATAGCCTATGTCCTTCCCCTGGTATAATCTATCGCATTGCTAAATTTCATTATGATCCGTTAAGTAGTTTTGTTGTGATAAGATAGGAAACAAACAGAGTTACTTTCGCATTTATAATATTAGTATGGCGTGCTGGAACATATCTCGCTCAGAGAATCAGCATTGCTATCCAGCGTGTCAATGCTGCCAGCATTCTTGGCACGCTCCAGCATGATTCCGGTTTGGGTCAGATCTTTTATCTATAAGTAGGTAGGTTAAGATATGTTTTTGTTAATAGTTTAATCTGTTTTGTGTCAATAAATAACTATATTCATATTTAGTATGGATGTGTATTGTATGTATTCTATGTAGGAACAAAAATAAAAACATTTTTGAATTTTTACAGGTTAAATCGCTGTTTATAGAAGCTCAAAATTATTAGGTTTTTTTAGTTAGACATATATTAGAAACTCAAGGATTATGAAGTTTAGTTTTCGGCGTGGTTGTGTATCGAACTAACTGTTTTAAATACGTATTTTAATTAATATATCAAGACAGTAGTTTAATGTCAACTCATATGTACGGTATAGCGCGTTTAATTTTCTCTTGGCGTACTAACATAAATACCTGATTAAATGATTTGATCAAAATATCTACATAATGTTAACACTTGAAAAAGGTTTAACTTTTTATACATAATTAATTAGCTTTTATATTAAATTTATTTATTTACAATTATTAAATTTTTCTGTTATAGTACTAATATTAAGTGAACGAAGATTATAACATTTTCATCTCTCAGATGGGGCACTAAAGGTGTATCTGTGGAATTATTTATATACTGTAAATATTATTACTGTTTTAAATAAGGTTGGTGCGACCATTCGAATAATTATTTGTGCATACAAATTTACTGCTTTATTAACGTCAATGAGGCGAGGAGTACTTTACACTTAAAATATGAGATGTCTGTATGTCCATTATTATAATTAGCTCTCATCGTATTTGGTAACTCGACCGTTATGTTTTAAGTATGACTCGTTCCGACATTTATTAATTGTGTCATATTTTTGTGAGCTTGTGCGCAGTCTGCGCATTTTTTTAACAATTTTTGTTCTATATTTCAATTTATATCCTTGTGTAGGATGGGATTATAGCATCCAATCGATAAGTAAAATAAGGTATTGAACAGTAAATTCTAAATCCGGTGTTGTTCTCTTGAAACACAATATGGCTGAGTGGTGACCGCGACGCGGTAGCCTATGCTTTCCCACCTGAATATGACACCGTGTATGCAGTTATAAAAGGCCTTACAACATCACGTGATTGATAGGAGAAATACACTTTATACGTAGCAATGAATAAGATTTAAAGTTGCCTAAACGTCAATCTCAGACCCCAGTGTGACGGTTTAACTGAACACGGGTGACCCATTAAAGCGATCGATTGTTTCCTTATTGTGGAGCTTGGAACTTGGTTTGTAATAATTACAATATTATCGTAGATACTTACTGATTTCCCTGTTCGGAAGGCTGTGTGATGCATGCAGGAATGTGATTCGATATTTAAATAATGACGATTCTAATGTGTGCAAAATTAATATCCACCCGTAGGGACGTAATCAGAGGAATTCCTAGACTTGACAACTTGATAATTAGGGTTCAAAGAAACTTAACCCAGTATTGAGGCTAACGAGTAAGTATTCAATCGGCTCGTGAAGTTCACAAGGTTGTTAGAGATAGGATTTGATCAATACCCTAACAAGGATCGAGTGGAAGCACTGCTTTGAGGAAAACAGTTGATTCTAAGTAAACACTCACTAGTAGTGCAAAACTTAATGATGCAGACCACACAATGAAATGTCAAAGGTTCTTACGTCACCATTCCAAGAGAATAGTTTGTAGTAAATAAATGGCGTTTTACCAGATAACGATATTGACACTTAAACGTCAATGATTAAGAAAATTAATGAAAATTTGTCCTTGGAACACATGACGTCATTTTTACATGACACAGTCAAAGGCCTTTGACTTAATTCTGATTAACCATGAAACATTGTGACTAACCCTGGCATAAATCAGTGTTTTACAACTCACTGTTATCGTCCAGTCGATTTAGCATGACCATCAGGGTGTTTGAACACCGATAGCGGTGGCTACGGTCGCCTATATATCATACATGCAACCAACGTGCAACGTACACTACAGCTCAATAACATTCAGGATTTACTGGCAATTTGTGGAAAATACACGTTAAAAGCTCTTATCGTAACTTAATTGTATAATTGCTTGCTAAGCTGTTTTGAATCATGTTTCGCTTTAATTTTACATTTTAATTATACAAGTGATGTCTACATAACTATGTATGTATGTATTCAGTTAAGTTATTTGTATTGGAGGTTTGTTTTCTTGACGAAATTGAAGTTTCTCAATTAATTGACATGACGTGTTATTATATCTGGTGGATCTAGGCAATAATACTTTGAAGTGTTGCCTAAAAACTATTTTCTAAAATCAGGGGCCGTTCAAAATGTATGTAGCATCAGTGGGCTTATTTCCTATGTCGGTTACGAACATTGTGAAGTCATTTCAACGTCATTTTAGATTAACAGAGAAAACATTGTCTTTATAGTCAAACCCGCCATTTTTATAGTACTGCTACGTCAAATTGTCGTCAGAATGTTCGCAACCCTCATAGAGAATAAGCCCACAGATTTGACTGATGAAATTAAATGTCTTGTAAATAATGTGTGATATAATTTGTTGTGTCTAGGTGGTGATCTGCGGTGCGGTGCCATCGATGGTTCGGTCGGTTCGCCTCTACAGCCAGTGCTCTCACCTGTACGTCAACGTGTTCCCAAACGGTACCGTCATGGCTCGCTCCGATGGAAACGATCAACGTAAGTACCTTATAATATTATTTTGTGTACCACTAAGGTATGCTACGTACGTTTATACCACAAAAAGGATCAATTGATGGTAAGTTTTCATCGTAGACTATAGCCGCTAGCAATATCAGAGGTATCACTAACGCGTGGCCAACCCTGTTGTTGATGAGGACTCACTGTGCTATCAGCTTTACTTCTAGCGTATCCTCGTGGAGCACTGGCAACCTTACTTACTGCAGAAACACAACACTACGTCGAAGTAGTGTTATTTGACTGTGGTCTTCTGTAAGTTGGAATCTAATTTCAACGGGAAAACCTAAGGGAGATCCCATTTCGCCTTACCCTCTCATTTAAATCTTATAACATGTTTAATGTTCAGTTCATCCCTGCTTCCTATATGTACAGATATGAGTCTTGAAGGTCTCATCATGGAGACATGATTATCAATATCGTTATTAGTTAAATTACCTTTCCAACCTTAATACTGAAAAAAAAAAGAATTTTCGATTTAGTGTACTTTAAAAAATACTACAATATTTTAGTATTATAATTAAGATAAATGTCCACAGAATTAAGTTAAAGTATTGTACTTTATTTTTATTTTATTTTAATACTTTATTGTACACCATTTATAAATTAACATAGGATATACACAAATATCAGTACAAATGGCGGCCTTATCACTCTCGGCGATCTCTTCCATGCAACCGTGGGATGGAATGTAGAATATACAATTAATCAAAATTAGAGCAGTCGATGGTTTATGGCAACTGGTAATACGCTATACTTTGATAGATGGACGTAATTATATCTAGGTACTGACAAATAAACTTTAAAAATTTACTACGATATGAAATTGTGAGCACGAGAGATTTATCGAAAACAATCACAGTATTAAAATCCAGTTAAACATCGTATCTGTAATGAAATAAATGTTATTAATCAATGAACCGACTGTAATCGCTCCTTGTCAGAATGACAATTGCAATGTAAATAAAGTCCTCGTATCAGTTGAATAATTTAATGGAGAGATAGTTGACAGGCTGAATGCGCTTGATAACTTTGTAGAAATTGCAAAGGTGATCGAGTTTAGATATAAAGAATTTTATAGTTTAATAGGACAACAGTGTTGGGTATGAGTTATTCTTAAACATATCTTCTTAACGTAGTTGCCTTTTCGGGTTTGAACAAATTAGGACCAGGAGATATGAAAGGTCATGAAGACAAAAAAAACACTAGGTCGTATTATGGAAACAGTTTTGGATTATTAGCGTACCTCTTCATATTGGTGCCAATTCTCTCGGTGTCATTAGCCTAAATTACCCCAAATTTAAGCTAAGTACTGTAAAATTAAGTTTAGGTGCTGTCAAATCAAATTAATCCTGTCAAAACGATTAATATTTTAGTTTCAATTAACAACAGAATAGGGTAAATATTTTGGTAATTTTTTAGTAAAGACAGGTGAACAATAGAATTGTCACCAATGTATGAATGTTTTAATATTTATTTGAAAACCTTCATCTGATTTTATTGTAGTTGGCCATAAACGTGGTAGTAGCTAGGCGCGAGAAACTGTAGGGATATGTCAATACTTGACGGGTCAACGGCCAGTCGCTGCAACAGGTAAAGCCTACTGTACCACATAGTAATGTGCGCACACGCTTCGTACGTCTACAATATGATGCATTTGCACTGGAGTTCAGGTACATGTACTAATAATTTAACAAGCACCTCGGGAATTTTGGATAAGTATCTAAAATTATTGCGTATTATAGTTTCAGCATTATTTTGTATACTTATAAAGGAATACGGATGATTAAAGCTCGTCTTTATTACAATAGAAAATATACATACATATTCTTATTTCAAACGTGAAATATGACCAACAATTATGTGGCGAGTAGTCAAGTCTTAGTCGAGTAGGTAACAATCATTTCAGCGCAGCGCCAATTTAGTTTTACTGTCGGGTCGTTTTATTTCGCATTTCCCCACCTTTACCTGTTCGGCGTCCCCATAAAAACATTTTACAAAAACGCTCAAATGACACAGCGATAAATCTTAGACTTTTTAGTTTGTTTAACATTCTTATAAACAAGACTTAGCCATTTAGTTCTTATCGAATGAGACGGTAATTGCCTCCCGTCTCTCTCATCGTGGAAAGTATTTCGAGTAATCGCGAATATGCAATATTATTCCTTCTGTCACATTACTTAATATTTGCCGTAACAACAGGCCGCAAGGCGCAGTCACTTGTTCAAATAAAACGTACTTTCTCCTTTCCTTCTTTATTTTTGCTCGCGCATTGTGGTTTGAACAAGAATTATCACAAGTTATTTTACGAGTCGAAGGCCGCTTTGTGCCAGGACATCTCTTCTGGGAACTTTTGTTATTTGAGTGCGTGTGTCCCGTGCTCCGTCCCTTTACAAAACACGATCAAGGAATTTGATGATGCTTAAAATATATGCAGGCTCATTGAGTTGCAAACTTCTATTCAAGAGTTTGTTCGATCAATTGAAATTGAACGTTATTTCTTAACCCATACTTCTTTATTTTGGTAACTAAGCGTTGCATTTTTTTATTAAATCTGCGTACGTGCATTGTACATCGTATTACGACTGTGAAGTTCATATTGCATATTACACGCACGACTAGTGACCTAATAAAGGCCAAGACAGTTGCATATCAGCATTTTGACACACAATCAATTACTAAGTTATGCATTATTGCTTGTTTATTACAAACTGATGTATTAAATTTAGTGATAGCGGCACTCCAAAACAAGACTAGTGTAATAAAATGTACCCAAAGTACTATCTAATTTCGAACAATAAATTAAAACAGAGTGGAAAGCTATCAATTTCAACAACAATAATCGCGTGAGAACAAACATTTATTTGTTACTCGAATAAAAGATGTAATCACTTGCGCTGTGTTAGCATACGTGTTAGTTGTGAGGCAATAAAAGAACTACACGGCCAATATTAAATTTAACGATTTAATATTGCATCACCAATGTCGAATGATCTCTTGGTTATGTGTGTACTGAACGGTATTAGAGGTCCGGGTTAAATTTTCGGTTCCATCACAACGGACGCAGTGCACCGCCTACCGCCGAATAACGCGTGAAATATGTGACGCTTTTTAATTAAAATTAGATTTACAGACATCGATATCGAAATTTAATTATTCTCATTGGGTTAGAATCGTAATTGGTTGTGACTGTTGTACGAGTAACGGGAGTAATGCAAGGGCGTGAAGTCACTTTTATGTTCATTTTACTGGAATTTTCTTTCTAATTCACGTATTGTAACTGGTTCTTAAGAAAACCTGTTAGATAAAAATTTCGATTATGGAATTTGTTTTACATCAAAGCTAAACCGACAGTCGCCTGCGAAGTCTGCGCATCCGTGATGGTTTATTTTTTGCGGCAATTCATTGAAGGGTTTGGCGGAACGAAAATTATATGAAATCAAACGTCGAGGGCGGTACGGCGCCTTACCAAATTAAGTTGTTATATTTTAAAAATACTATAATAAAACCCCATAAGACCCTCTGTTTCGCAAAAAATCCATGCCACACGCACACACTCTCATTAGTGTCGTGTAATCTAATAAGACAGAGTAATTTGTGCGCTTCGAAAACCGATTTACGAAATGGTTGGGATGTTTTTATTTCAATCGATGATTTTTTATACTAATTCTCCGAATTCGATTTAATACTGCGTGTTGAATGAAATCTATTGTTATTATCATTCTGTCATTAATTTGTTTATATACCATTTTTCCAGCTTTCAAACATTATTTGAAGTAATTATACGGTTGTTGAAGTACAAAAGGTGCAGTTCTGTAGTGACGGTTTGTTAAGATAATTAGTTCATAACTGGCATGACTTGAAGGTTGTGTTGTCGTTTTTACATCTTTTAAAGTTTTTTTTTTATTATTTTATTTTTGTAAAAGTTGCGATTTTTGTGCCCGTATGAATATAATATTGCGAATGCGATTGTGATCGGTCTCTTTGTTAATTTTTACACGGTAGATCTTCTATTACTGAAATTTGGCAGGGTCATACCTCATTGGCTACGTAAAAGTTTGGGTTGAACCCGCGACATCTGGCGTAGCAATCAGGGCTACTTACCACTAGATCAACATGGTATGAAATAATATTGCTTCAAATACTTTGTCATACAATAGGCATTTAATCTGACGCACATGCAATGCAACCTTGCTGCGATATTTTTTATCACCATTCCGTGACGTGTCTCAATTAACAAAACTTGATACGAAATTCAGAGCCGAGCGATCAACAAACAGACAGATACGTAGCTTATCTACTGTTTTATTGCTATTATTATAACATGTGTTCGCAACAATTGCCGTTGGGTGGTCCGAACGAGTGTATTTCCAGTGTTGATGTCGCGAATAAAAAAACCTTGCGGCCACTTCTGTAAACACTTACTTTGTTACATTCAAGTACGCACGCGGTACCTGCGAAATAAAAATTCTGGCGTACAACACTTTAATACAACGCCCTGTAGAGTTTTGACTTTCCTATTTTTGTTTTTGCACCGGTGGCTTTGCTATGACGAAGGGATCTTAGTCTGTCTCGATATCTGTTAATTAAAATATTACTTTTGTGTTTGTCACGTTATTTGGTACGATACTAGGTACTTCAGAAGCGTACAGATACAACATACATAGGAATAACAAAATAACTAGGCATTAATTTGTAGACTTTAAAATAAATTATGACTTCTTAATCCTGTCTGTAGCATATCTAATATTATCTATGATAATATATACGATTATGATTTTCTGTTTATGTGTTTTTGAAGGCTTCTTTATTAATGTAGAAAGAAATCAAGGATTGCGAAGTATAATTTAAGTAGGTATTACTTATCGATAAAAATAATATACCGATTTCTTTCTCATTTGAATATTAGAGATATTATCCTTCTGATTTTCTTAAGACATTTTCGTAATACTAAGCAGTTTTTTTTTCTAAAATCTTGTATCTTATCCGTGTGACTTTTGCTATCTATAACTTTTAGGTTGTGCTGACATAAATGCCTTCAATATAAGTATTGAAAAGTAAATATTTTATCGCCTCTATGACTGTGATATGTGCGGTTATCAAAATATGCGTTTGACCTGATTCCAGCTGTCGTGAATATTTCTTACACAATCATTATCATTTGATAACAAACGTCGTTTCTGATGACTCTTTTAGATGTTGTCTCAAGGCTTATTTTTCATTGTAAATTGGCGATTGGGAAGTGCAATACTGACACAGTTTTTTTTGACAATACCTGCTCCCTTTATGTCCGAGTTTGTGGGTGTGTTGATACATTAGTCACAAGACTACATACTTTAAATTACTATTAATTACAATTACACAAAAAACATTTAATCGATACTGTAGCGGAGAACTTACTGAAGCGTCGCGCTTAGGTCGAGGTAAGGATTGGTAGATTACTTTAAGCCCTAGGTATTGAAAACATCCATAGACTTACTATGATCACTTATCATCGGCGCTGTATACTTGCCTTCTTTTATTAACCTTCGTACTATAAGAAACTCATTGGCACCGAGTGTAAATCGAAGACGATACGGTTATGACAAGACATAAGCTACAAGTTAGTTGAAACTGAATGTTACTTGATTTACGGTTTAAATTACAATTACACGTTACAGTGACGCCGCAGCTTCATATAAACAGACGTTAAATTGCATTGAGAACACGTCATAGGGGCGTTGCTTTCAGTAACATTCGCGTCAACGTATCTGCTCAGGAATCGTTGCGAATCCAATAGATATTTGTATTATTAGTGTCAATGCTACATACTCGTACTTACCGCTTGTGGTCACATAATCTAGTCTAAGTGGATCGTAATTTGATATTAGAGCCATTGGATAAACAAATACAATCCTAAGTCGCTTTTATTGATGAGACTTATAGGCCTACTAACTGTCTGGACTTTTGTCGATAGATTCGTGATGTGCTATCAGGTAATATGATAAACAACGTTTATTAAATATTGTTCGAGATTGAGTGGCAATCGACATAAACTTTGGTTAGTCTGATACTTTGAATTTGTATCGATATCGTTTTGTTGATGGATATTGACTAAATTACTACTTTAAATATGGTTAGTAAAACCAAATATATTTAAGTAAAAGAGCAACCTTCATTTCTGCTGTTAATCTTCCTCTGCTCTACCAGTATTCCTTCACTGAAATTATTGTTACTTGGAATACCGTTTCTCCAGAATACAAAGTTGTTTTGCACTCTGTTTGCTTCGATGCTCAGTGGTGACTCGTGGGTGTGTCAGGAAGGTGGAAATCAAATTTGTTGCACTGTTATAAGTTTATTTTAAATCACAATTACATTTCGCGTACTTGTCGACTTCACGGATACAATGGAAGGGCCGAAGTGTTGCCACATGGCAGTAACTTAAAAATTACCCCTTTTACATATTAATGTTGCCAACATATTGGGGGCCTCGAGAAAACGAATTTCTTAAAATTAACACACTAAATTTATATTACAATATGTAGGTATAACTAGAAACCCTCAATTTATTAACTATAACAAAATATAAAGTAAGTGCCCTTTGTTCTTGACTTCGTAACATAGGTAAATAATTAACATTACACATACACAGATGGCCTACGAACTTAAAACATATATATATTATATTAAGAACAAAAGTTATTTAATATTTTTTATTGACGTATATACTAGAAATAATAATTATATACTAATTTTAATCATTAATGGGAAATAAACAAATTTTTGTGATTGACCTAACGTGCTTCCGTCTGTTAGGTGTCATTACTTCGAAAGCTCTGACATTATTATCATTCCCAGGAAATATTTGAGTTATTCGAGCCATAGGCCACGAGAGAGGAGGTGTATTGTCATCGCAGAGCAATACTAAATCACCTATCTTTACATTAGAGCATTCATCTCTCCATTTTGGTCTAGATTGTAGGTTGCTTAAGTAGCATTTATGCCAGGCTTTCCAAAATGACTGGACGATCTTAGTTATTACATTCCAGAGCCTAAGTCTAGACATGGGAATATCGGTGATATCATGTTCTGGATATGACATCAATGCTCTGCCAGTCAGGAAGTGACCTGGGGTAAGGTATGTATAATCGTCGCAATTAGATGATAGAGGTACTAGAGGTCGCGAGTTTAAAATAGCTTCTATTTGTGCGAGAACAGTACACATCTCCTCGTAGGTAAGTACATTATTTTGAATTACACGCTTTAAGTGATATTTTGTGCTTTTCACAGCTGCTTCCCAGAGCCCGCCAAACACAGGAGAGTAACTGGGAATAAAATGAAAGCGTATGCTGTTCTGTGTAGCATAATTTTGTACTTGTGCTTGGTGACTCTGAGAGCTCACCAATTTATATAAGTCAGTTAATGTGTTCCTTGCACCCCTAAAATTACTAGCGTTATCACAAAATACGTCATTTCGGAGACCCCTTCGCGAAACAAAGCGTTTGAAGCAGGAAAGAAATGTTGCGGTTGTCAAATCCGATGCGAATTCCAAATGCACCGCTTTCGTTGTAAAACAAACAAAGAGACAAATGTAACCTTTTGATATAATAGACCGTCTTATCCTGGATTGCTTTACATTTAATGGTCCCGCGTAGTCAATACCGACTTTATCGAATGGGTGTGCTTGAGTTACTCTCTGAGCAGGTAAGGAACCCATCAACTGCTTTGAGGCTTCTGCCTTCAACTTGAAACAAGTAACACATTTATAAACAAGTTTTTTAACATGTCTCAGGCCATTAATTAACCAATATTTTTCATTTAATGCAGATAACAATAATTTTGGACCTGCATGCATCAATCTTAAGTGTTCGCTATGAATGATCATATCTGTCACAAGTGATTCTTTTGGAAGAATAATAGGATGCTTATGAGCATAAGGAATTGAAGAATTCTGTAAGCGACCACCTACTCTAATCAGTCCACTTTTGTCTATAAAGGGATGTAAAGCCTTTAATGAATTGTTTGAGTTTGAATTATTTTTTATTAAGTTTATTTGTTTAGAAAAATATTTATTTTGTTCATTTTTTATTATCAAGAATAATGAATTTTGTATTTCATTACTATTTATGAAATTACTTGTATTTCGTTGAGCTTTATCTTTTATTTTACAATTATTATAAAACCGTAATATATACGCTGTAACTCTGATCAATTTATGAATATCTGAATATCTTTCGAATAAATCAAATCTACTCTGAGCTACAGGAAGAGCAATGGCGTTGGAAACCGTGTTATCGACCTCTGAAGAGGCTTTCATCTCAGGTAAGATGGCAGGTAAGTCAATTTTATTATCAAATGTATACTCATGATTTTGTAGAAATGTGGGACCGTTCCACCACATAGTGTTGCCTGCTAGCTCCTGGGGGGCGACACCTCGCGTAATGCAGTCTGCAGGATTATCATGAGAAGGGACGTAGTGCCATGTCCACCCGGCCGTCAACTGTGCTACGACCTGCACTCTGTTTGCCACGTAAGCGTTAAGCTGTGTTATCTGAGTCCCGAGCCATGCGAGGACTATCTTAGAGTCAGTAAATAAAAATACATTATGTATATTTAGTTTGATACTTATAGCTTTGTATACTTTAACCATTAACTTAGCAAGCAGAAGTGTGGCATTCAGTTCGAGTCGGGGCACAGTTAGTGGCTTATTAAGCGGGTTAACACGAGACTTGGAGCAAAGTAAAAATAAAGCTGTCTTACCTCCATTACAAATCACTCTTAAATATATGCAACAGCCGTAAGCCGTCGTGCTTGAAGCATCAGCAAACCCAATAAGCTGTATTGACAATGCATGTGCAGTAGGAATATTTCTGTGCAATGTTATAGGCTTCATATTATCTAAGCTTTTAGCAAACAATAACCATTCATCTCTCAGATCACCTGTCAAGGGAGAATCCCATCCTATATTTGCAGCCCACAGTGTCTGGAGGAAGCTTTTTGCAGTCACAATGATTGGAGCTACAAACCCAGGTGGATCGTAGAATTTTGAAATGAAACTAAGTATTTGTCGTTTAGTTACTGGCCTGTCACCAAATTTCTCAGGACAGGCAATTGTGAAATTATCATCAATTATATTATAAACAATGCCTAGTGTTTTTAAATTGAAGTTTTGCTTTTCAAAATCAAAGTTATCAAAATGTTGCTCATTTTCTGGTATATTTTGCAGAATATGGGGAACATTAGATGCCCATTTATGTGTTTGAAAGCTGCCCCTTTCCAACATTTTGACTAATTGCTCCTTTGCTTCTATAACCCTGTTTAGATCATTATTTGCATATAATATGTCATCAACAAAGGCACAGTTTTTCAAAATAAAAGATGCAAGAGGTAGCTCATCTTTGTAAATGCAAGCAAGCTCATCCAGACACCGCGTCGCGAGAAAACTGGAGCTTTTGAGACCATAGGTGACAGTATTCAACTGAATACATTTTATCTCCGTGTTGGGATTCTCTCTCCACAGTATGTTCTGTAATGAAGCATGCATTGGATTTAATTGTATATATCTGAACATTTTTTTTATGTCTGTGATGAACATATGCTCACCAAAGCGAAATAACAATAGTATATCAAATAAATCTCTCTGGACAACTGCACCATTAAGCAGTATATCATTAAGTGATATCTTTTTATTTGTTAACATCGAACCATCAAAAACTACCCTTAGTTTTGTTGATTTACTTTCCTCATTAATGACCGCATGATGTGGTAGGAAGTAAATAGGGTCGTTATGAAAATCATAATTACAGATGTCAATATAATGGCCATGTCCCATTTCAATAATTTCATCTATGAATTTTTTATAATGCTGAAACAATGTTTCATTTTTATGCAGTTATAAAGAGTCACCTAAATGATTATTAACTTGCTCTAGAGGTACCTTTATTGGCAAATCTACTTGAAATTGCTTATTTTTTAATTGGACAGATTTTGAAAATATATCCTCACATAGTTCAGACTCTGTGAAGCTTTCATTAAATGTTTGAGGTACCTCTTCAGTTTGCCAAAACTGCTTTAATGTTTTGCTGATGCTTGTGTCGCAAACAGTACATAAAAGTGATACCTTTTGTGATGGAGTGTGACCAGGTATGGTGCCACCTATTACATGGCCGAAATGCGTACTTATTATGCACGGAGCTGGGGCAGAAGCATCTTTGGCATCCACCTTATGCAGCTGCTGTTTCGGCAGGAGGACCTGGAAAAATACATCACATCCCATCAGCATATCTATGTCGCTTGGACAGTTGTAGCTGTCGTCTGCCAAGGTTATACCTGGTGGCAGAGTAAATTGCTTAATTTTTTGCTGTGGTAATTTACATGTAATATGATCGACCACATTGCAATTTACAATTAGCTTGAATTGCGAAGTGAGAGAGTGGACTTCGAGGGGAATGCTATATTTTATTTTATTATTTACATTAGTAATCCCTACTATATTAATGTTGCTCTCTTTGGGTTTGAGACCCAGCTCTTGTACTATGTTAGAGGTGATAAACGAAACCTGAGAACCAGTATCTAAGAGTGCCTTGATGTGCAGCTCCGTCCCATCGCTTCTTAACAATTTTACCTTGGCTGTGGGGAGTAAAGTTTTATTATTACAATTATCTTTTGCTACTAAGACCACTGGTGGGTTTGTTACAGCTGCATTTGCTGTAGCTGTATCATCCTCATAATGTAACAGAGTACTGTGTGCCTTCTTGCAGGTTCGACACCTGAAAAAATACCTACACCGACCTTGATGCGGGTTTAGGCAAATTTTACATAAATTTGCTTGTTTCACAAATTTAACTCTATCTTGTACAGATAATAATTTAAATTTAGGACAGTTAAATAATTTGTGTGGATTTTTTCCAGAATACTTACAGAATGAACATGATGGAGGCGTGGAATTTGATGCGACCAAATTTACAGCATCTCTATTTGACCTGGCTGGTAATGGGCTGCTGTGGTGATGATGCTGACTACTGCTGCTCACACTTTCCAAAGCCAATGCTCTCTTCTCAAGATAGTCCAAAAATTCTTTTAAAGTTGGCTTCTCTTTGATGGCACGATCCATAGTAAATGCCTTTGCTGTATATGCATCTAGTTTACGCAATAGGATACATATTAAAATTGGGTCCCATTTGTCGACACATGGGTCAAGATTTTTTAATGCAGCAAGATGCTGTTTGATTTGTGACACAAAATCCCTAAGCACATTAGCACTGGATTTTACAGGGGGTAAATCTAGTATGTGACAGATATGATCATTTACAATGAGGTTATTATTGTCATACCTGTCTTTTAAAATAGTCAAAGCTTCATTATAACTTTCTGTACATAGAGGAAGATTCTTAATTAAATCTAAAGGCTCATATTTTAAAAATGTTCTTAAATAATATAGGCGTTGTACATTATCAAGGTTAGGATTATTGTGGATTACTGATGTGAACATATTAATAAATTGGTGAAATTCACTGTATTTACCTGTAAATATTTCTATTTGTATGCTAGGCAATTTTGTTTGTGCAATAGGTGCCACAAGAGATGGAGGTTCCTTCTTCCTTTTGTCCTCCCTTTGTCCAAAACTGTCTATAACAACATTTAGTCTGGCTAATGCTTCTATATACTTGTCTTCTTGCTCCTCAGTATTTTCAGTGTCTGATGAGTCTAACGTTATTATATCAAGATGCAACCTTTCATATTCACTAAATGATTGCAATAATCTTTCCTTTTTTGCAAGTAACACCGATAATTCCGCTATTTCACAATCTTCACAAGTAGCAAATTTGTGTATTCTTGTAATGGTTGCTTTGCAATAGCCACGACTTAAAACTGTTTTCTTTAGATCCTCCATTTCTAGTCACCTGCTTGTGCACTTTTACTCGTAATACCACAATAAACACTATTTCGTATTAGTAATGGATACTATTATAGTTCAAACTTAAAACGGAATTAACTTAAAACATTTAACTTCTTCAAAACTATTATAACAACAAAATCAACTACGATACAAAATGGCCACCTTTACAAATTTTTAGCTCGGTTCTCAAATGACATACAAAGAGAAACAAAATGGCTGCTTATATGAATGAAATGAACATCGAATGATAGAACGAACGTTATTGTCAATATCGTTTCCGTAAAGCTAAGTTGTACACCAATCACAAAGCTGGAAATCACTTTGCGCCTACGTTTTTGATGTTGTCCGGTTGGTAGCTCTGCTCGCTCGCCTTTTCTCCCTTGTGTAGATGTATGAGAGATGGTTTGTTGACCGGAAATTCGAAGCGTTTATGTGAAGTGAAGCTGAAGACTGACGATTCGATGCATATTATGGCTGCTTTACAAAATAAGATGGCGCGAATTTTTTTTTCTGATTTATAATGGTGAAATTAATTTGATGCTGACCTTTAGGTATCTTACTCAAAAAGGCTGGAATTTTATGCTTATAACACTGTGTCCACACTGGAGCGGTGACAATGCTTGCAGTTGCACTCACAAAATTTTTGCGCTCTGTTCCTGCACACCCGGCGGCCTGTTTTTCGTCGCTGTATTTCATCTACTCTTTCTCCGAAGGACCATGTTTTGCACTCTGTGTTTGCTTCGATGCTCAGTGGTGGCTTGTGGATGTGTCAGGAAGGTGGAAATCAAATTTGTTGCACTGTTATAAGTTTATTTTAAATCACAATTACATTTCGCGTACTTGTCGACTTCACGGATACAATGGAAGGGCCGAAGTGTTGCCACATGGCAGTAACTTAAAAATTACCCCTTTTACATATTAATGTTGCCAACAAAAGTTGCCACTAACATTAAATTGGTCACAGTCTACGGTAACACCACTGACGTCACTGACGCCGTAGTATTTATGTATTCTCTAGCGACGTACTTTCCTAATTTTGTACGCCTGATTCCTACTCTGTGTCTAAATTGGCAAATCAGTACCTATTTAAAATATTCTGTTACATGTAAACATACTAATTGCTACCTAATTAATATTAATAACTATAGTTAATTGGTTGAACGCAAAGTAAAAATTGAAATCAGAAGTTCAACGATAAATGCAATAAGCAAAAAGAAACACAAAATTTTGGATGTTGGAGTAGAGAATTAACTGATAAAGTATCTTTTGCAATATAATCTGTCCTGTAGGAGCAAGAAATTAATAGCTCATAAAAAAAACTAGTGGCACATAACATGACATTTATTTTGTCAAAGTGGAATTGAATTAAATGCATTTAAACTCAGACTCAAATGCTAAATCTTCTTTATTTGACTAGACTTTACAAATAAGTACTTTCAAATCGTCATAATTTGAACACATTTTAAAACATCGAATCTATTAAATGTTACAAAATGTAATGGCTATACAAATGTCAGGTTTCTTGTACAATTATTTAAAGATGCACTTGTGACGTCACGAAGTACCTGATAAGGAAAATATGCTCGGAACACATCATCATTACTTAGCTTGTACTTACTTATAAAACAAACTTAGTTTTGCTCATGATCTCATGATCGCCCTAAACCTTTTTTTGCTGTCGAGGGGGAAACCTTCAAAAGGGACCCGATCGCCCTAAACATGGCTTATCCCATACTTTGTTATTGTAGGCATGACCGGCTACCACATCCCTGCACAGCAATTCTCAGCAAATCTTTGCAGCTCATTTTTACTCGATATGACACTAGCGATCACCCATCTAACTATCTGGCCTCCATGAACGTTTCTTAACCTCATAAATTGACGAATGACTCCCACGGAACCTTGCTCGCTTGATATTGATAATAATTATGAATTTATTCACATGTGAATGTGCATTGTAGCACGATGATGACTTTATTCGTATCAATACAACTAATTTTGTCTCGATAGGTATTGATTGATATTTATAGTTTGACGAGACCGCTGGTCTAGTGGTTAGTACACCTGACTGCTACGCTAGAGGTCGTGGGTTCGATTCCCGCCGGGGCAAACATTTATGTGACAAATATGTTTGTCTTGCGTCTGGGTGTTTGGTATGTATTATAAGTATGTATTTAAAAAAAAAGGATTTAAGTATTGTATCAGCTACTGGTTCCCATAGTACAAGCTTTGCTTAGTTTGGGGCCAGATGGTGTTGTGTAATAATCTCCAAACATTATTATTATTTATTTATTATAGTAATTAAACACCACCTTTTGTGTGAACTGGGTAGACGCATAATAATATTGTACCAAGAGTTCTGACTGACGTAGTCAAATGTGTTCTACGAGTACGTGTAGTGAATCACGAAATTTGTGTTTTGGGAATTTCTGCTGTGCCATTAAATATCTTATTAACATTGCAAATAGCCTAATTGTCATGTTAGTCACTACATTAGCAGCTGCGGAATGTACTAAAAAAATGTTCTGTAGATACCTACGTGTGTTTTGAATCTAAGTCTCCCTGCTTATGTCTCCATACTTGATCGATGATTCTAAAATTTACTCAGGTTCTTGAGATAATTTTTATTCTTTACTGAATCCTTCCTTAACGTCGTTTTAAACGTGTCATTGAGAGTTATTCATAATAACAAGAATGCATGCTTTTGTATATTATTTCTTCTTCAGTCTATGGCTCAATGTATTCGTCATCATCCTGGATAACTATGGTATTTTTTTAGTAAGTAGTTAGTGTCATACCTTTAACTTTAAATCTTATTATCTTATGTACTGTCTTTCTTCTTCTTCTTCCTAAGTATGGAAATCAATCATCTTCAAGGACTACTTTTGCCATTGCATTGTCCATGCATTATAATGCTTAAAGGATTGATAAAACACTTCTGTGGTTGGCATTCCAACACTAATCTACGCCACACAACCTCGCATATTATATCTCTTTGAATTTAATCAAATTCAACTCAACAATAGGTTGTTCTATATTTACGTGATAACATTATTAGAAATATATTTATTTTACCGTCTGTCATTAAAACTAACAAGTGGTTATTATGTTATACGAGATTAAGTGAGACGTTAAGGGTTTCAGTAGTGTACCTTATGTAGTTAAGCCGTGTTTACAGTTTTATCCGAGTATCCTGTCGCCGGGAAGGCGCTAGCTTCCTTCTACCACGCTTCCATTCTCTCACGTCGCGTCACGTCTTTTGGTTTTTACTTTACCTTACATTTAACTTTTCCTTACTTAAATTGTTGGAAAAACCTCTTGGATATTATGGAGGTAGGACTTTTCCCAGCATCGGGATGTATCAGGCTGACAGTAACAGAAACAGTAACCTACAAAAGAAACATGTCTTGAATTTTACTTGTGAATTCTTCGCAAGAGGAATTCGGTACTTAATGATTGTCAGATCAACGAAAAAAATAAGACCTATTGGGGTTCGAAGATGTCTCTCCTGAAATAATTTCAATGAACAGACATACACACGTACTATATCACGATGTGATATTAAAGAGATATGTAGCTACTAGTGATAATTTATTAATTAACTTAGTAACTAATTCATCAAGAAACTGGTAATTAATTAATCAATTTAATAGTAAATATTACTAAAGTATACTTATTATAAATTTATATTTGGTGGATGGAACCCGATGATACAAGATCCCTAGAAACTCGTCCAGTGGCAGTGGAAACTCACTTGCAACTACTTAGGAAGCTTAGGAATTTAACACAAGAATCCCGACAAATGCTTACCTACCGCAGTGAGGATCCCGCGGGATTTGTCCCGATTACCACTGATATCCCGGCTCACGACGTGTTTATCTCAACAAGACGGCTCGGTTATAGGATTTCGCTCTATCTTAACAATGGTAATGAGAACACAAAGTGTTACAGCTCCGAATGCAATTCGTTTTATCTTAGTAAAGTTGACGTAACCATGGTCGTGATAATTGTATCGAAGTGGTTAAATTTATTTGTTGTGTTTTTGTGAGTGCCTACGCATTTAAATATTTTTCTACGGGAACAATATCATTTTCTTCTATCAGTAAACTTCATATCCTATTGCTTACTTTGAATTGCTATTTTTAATTTTGAAATCCAAACATTTGAATTGAAAAGTAAATAATTTACATTCGTCACAGCTTAACTATTTGAAGTCAGTATTGAATTATTCTTTCTCGTGCTATTCCATTACTGTGGTTATTAAAATCATCAGGTATTACATAAATTACGTTAAATTTGATGTAAGTATGACAAGTGTAGGCATGTTGATTAGTACAAGGTTGCGATAACAAAGTAATTTATTGTCAAAATGTTTTCTTTGTATACTCACGTTACCTACTCTATTATCTCCCATTCATAAAAGCATGGTCGACTAATTTAACTAAACATGATGCCATATAAGTTGCATAATAATTGGATTAAATTTTCTTCTTTGTAAAATTCAATAAGATTCATGAACTCGTACTGCGGAGCAATATGTTTGAGGGCAAAAATCATTCAGAAAGGAATTTATTTATTTATTTATACTTTACCAACGGAAAAAAGTACGGAAGTATTTGGAGATGAGAATCACCTATATTAAAGCGAGTAGTGTGTTGGCATTGGGTATTACGTTGACGCCTTCGGTTTTGATATCTTAGCGATTTGAGTATCTTAAATACTCATATCAAAGAAGCTGGAGGAAGAACGGATATATTATATTCAAAACTCGAATTGTTAACTTGATAACAAAACTTACGAGCATGGAGTATATATAACTACGGCTACCTTTAACGTACTCGTAAAGTATGCAGAAGGCAGTAGGTACCTATGTACCTAATTAATACAAAACGTGCCAAAAGTATGGAGGAACACCGATAAAAACAAATCCATCAATATTTAGGCATGCATGAGTTATGAGCGTCATTTCCGCTACTAGATAAATGGTATCCATTCATTTAATAATTTTATAATCTTAAGCCTTTGATGGATTTATAGAAAGGTGTTTTTTCTTATCGTTTAGAAATCTTCTTAAGACCTGATTCTCAATTTTATTTGTTTCGATATAAGCAGGGATCAATTGATATTTTATATCGTAATTATAAATGTTACTTTTCCAATAATGTTTTATTATATTTAAATACGTAACAATTTCGATGAAAACTTCAAATCAACTTTAATAATAGGGTGAAATGTTGAGTGAATTATGACGGTCAAAGCTTTCTTTAGTTTGAGGAATACTATGGAATCAAATAATAAGTGTATTGTACTTGAACAACTCTATCCATTTTCAGTCGAATATAAGGTACGGGTTTTACTTAATCTGAAGCTCACTCACGTAATTCCGATATTTTGTCAGCCTGAAGCCTAAAGCGTATGCAGAAAAAAAACTTTTTATAGAATACCATCGTGTTGTTTCACACCGTCAGTTTCTTTTTTCATGGTACTAATGTGTGGATGGAACTTATAGGAAATTCAGCTAACAAGTGTGAAGATTATATCGATAAGCCGCGTTATCAACAGGCCCGATTGCCAGTCATTGACCTACCTGTTGACGCCGATTCCATCCATGTTTTAAGTTTTAAAATACATGTATCGATTCTTTCAACGCGATTACGGCTTAATCGATTTCACATCGAAACATTCTGAAGATCCTACCTGATAGTTACGGTTTAATGCAATATTACATTTTTTGTATCTTTAAACGTTAATATGGCCACCCACGGACACAATTTTTTCCTTATCTTAATATTAAAAGATTTGCAACGTTTAATGGTGTAAACAATAGCAGATAAAATTGGCCAACTTGCATTTTATAGTTTTACTAAGTTCTTACACACGTTTTTCACGGTGTAACAAAGTAAGCACACAGTTCTATAGGTACTTAATATATGTAATTTGTACACACAAGTATAAAGTTAAACAAAAGTGAAATTTCATGCGTCGGCGTCACTTCAAAGCGTTGTTTACTTTGGCGACTGGAGATTATGTTGTCTTTACAAAATTAGCCTGTGTCTATTACGGAGATTGGGCAATGTTTACGCGGTTGATTAGTTTCGAAAGAAAATGTACCGTTCGTGTAGTTTATACCAATAGTCGCTTGTTTACTGGCATTAGATTTCCATCCGAGATTACGTCAAATTATGAGGCATTTTGTGAACATCAGCGATGTGACTTTTTATCTGCTCATGGTGACGCAACATCATCATATATCGTCTATTTTTATCTATATCTATAAGGGTACAATCAAAACATTGTAACTGAGCTATCTGTTCTCGGCTGAAGCGTGTTGTATCGTGAGATCGAGCTTAAAAATATATAAATATTTTGAATTGTTATGTTTATCGATCCGATATCTATTGAGCACTAGTTAACATATTTTACTTGAAAACTTGTCAAGGGCTTTGAAAGGAGTTGGAAGTCAAATTAAAGAAATGTGGTAATTCATGTTTTATCCCGGAGGATAAAATAATTCCCTAGGCCCTAGGGATGCCTTATCCCTTGGGCTAAGGGATATGGGTTGTATTCTGGTGATTTGAATTATAAAATACTACATTATGAAGTGAGGGGATATGAACGGTATGTTGTAAGGGGTAAAGAAGTGGCCCATAATTGTTTTGGCATAGAGTGCAATACAATAATTATATGGGGTAAATTAGTTTAATAACCCCCATTGATATTAGATAATATTATGTGAACGTAGGATAATATCTTCTGGTATGTCGATGTTATCGATGCAATGTTTTGTTTAACAGAGATATGAGCAATCATCATTGTGCTTATAATAAAGTAAGACTACTTATCATTATTGATATATATCGAAAAATCCACTCTGCAGGTTTTTCTATTTCGGCCGAAAGCCGCTTCAATTGACGAGTCTATAGAAGTTACAGATAATAAAATTATGTAATTATTGTGAAGTCTTCAAAACAGAGTTGATACTACCCACGCAATAAACAAAAGCGGATTAACAATTTTTTTTGGATAAAAGTGAGTCCGGTGGCTCTTATCCTAAACATTTTTGCTCTGCACACAATCAAAACTGGTATTTCTATACCATACTAGCGGCCCGCGCTGGCTTCGCACGGGTAGAC
Organism: Falcaria lacertinaria; assembly: GCA_951449985.1. Classification (NCBI taxonomy): domain Eukaryota; kingdom Metazoa; phylum Arthropoda; class Insecta; order Lepidoptera; family Drepanidae; genus Falcaria; species Falcaria lacertinaria. The sequence goes on along the minus strand of OX602118.1, from coordinate 6,846,051 downwards.
ATATATTTTGCCTACCCGTGCGAAGCCGGGGCGGGCAGCTAGTATAATATATAGCCTATGTTACTCAGTGATAATGTAGCTTTCTAACGGTGCAAGATTTTTTGTAATCGGTCCAATAGTTTCGGAGCCTATTCAATACAAACCCACAAAAATACAAATCATTCCTCTTTATAATATTAGTATAGAATTATAGACAACAGCACCACATTTTATAAGTTAGACCAGATTGTTAGACTTACTTTTGCCCTTGAAGACCAGTAACTGTTGTTGGCTCTAACTTAGACTGTCTACATCGCACAATGGCAGAATGGCAGAAATTCCCAAATCAGAATCTGCGATGTTTGCGTTACCTTATTATTGGAGTTATCATAAGTTATGTCCTTATTTCTTTTCAGAGATATGATGTTACTTTATTTTCGCTCATTAATAAGCTCCTAATTATGACCAACTCCCGGACATAGATATATATACTTAATTTCAGAAAATTGTTGTTATAAATCCATACATGAGGGATTTATGATTAAATATGATAATTATTACCCACCACGCTACATTTTATTAAGAAACAATTTGAAAGTAAGAATGCTTTATCTCTTAAACAACCAGATATAATATTACCATAATATCATACAACACAAAATGTTCACACAAAGTAGTAAAGAAACCGTGCTATAAAACAATCGAATTTTTTATTAGTTTTAGTTTATCTGTTATCCGACTTTCACACACTCACTGATATGCTGAGAATTATAAAATGTATGTACGATCTAAACATTTTTATATCTTTAATGCTAATTGAAATGATTCGGGCATGTTCCGGCCGCCCGCCGTACTAGTTATATTAATTCTTTTTATTGGAGAGCCATCGCGTGGACACCAAATTCCATTCACGAACTTTCCTCTTTTATATGTTATCTGTCGATGTTGATAGGCGGTCGGTTCACATGCTGTTCGAATATTAAGTAGATGTCCGAAATGGTATTGGTTTAATTTAAATTGTACATTTTGACACGGAATGATTTTCGAATTATCTGAGATTATGTGCTTTTTATGATGCTTATCAGAATATCAATAAGTCAAGGTCTTTTATTCGTTGGTATCTCGTTATTATTTTTAATCTACTGTAATACTTGTGTATATTACAGTAAAATGTGCAAATTTCTGATGAATAAAATGTCGCGATCACCTATAACAATTTTCTATAACGGTAAATGGTTGCGGCATGTAAGTCTCCGCTTAGAGTCATGTATTAAATGTCCAGCAATAGATTAATATTTATCGACGTTTTATTTTTGTACTTTATTAGTGTTCAAATATCATTAACGATTAGTCGGTCGCACCTCACACGGCCGACTGTACTTTAGTAAATTGAATTTATAACGTGGCTCCAGCCAGCGGCGTTTATTGGAATGAGAAAATATGCACCCGGGGTGTGGTAATCACTTGTAGCGGGAGTCGAGATTGAAAATACCAGGAATATTTACTTTCTATTTTATATATTAATCTGTACGCTTATGAGTCAATTAATGCATTAGTTGTATATCCGTCGGAGAGGTTGGGAGAGCTGAGAACCCTTCAGGGATCCAAATTAAATTGATGACTTTCTTTAATGATTATGTTTTTATCATGATTACGTTATCCTTTAATAATTTTTTTATAATGTATATTTTTTTATTACGGGTCAGCATTTGACCACGATCTCACCTGATGGTAAGTGAAGATGTAGTCGAAGATGCAGCTCGCTTGTCCGTTGGTAGCCTATTCGCTCTAGTCTTGAAGAGTTCCAGGTTGTAGGATTCAGGGAACTCTGACTTCGCTTCACTATCGATATTATTCTTTTGAAGTGCCCAATGTATTTGACAACTTATGGATGATATAACTGTCAGCCATTTTTGATAGCGTATAACGTTTGGCGCACACTTTTGAATAGATTTTGACAATCAGAGGTCAAGACACTTAATACCCTAAATAGCTGTTGTTTCGATGACGCGTGTGAGGCAAGATCGCAGTGGTACTACATTCACTTTAATCATAAACCTACCTTTAAAGCTACTTGGCATGATGTTTAAATGCACCGTGTGTTTGTTTCAGCGAACCTGACCATCAGCACGCGTGGGCTCAGCCTCGACCTGCTCATCTACTCTCCCATGCAGGACATGTACCTCTGCTTCAACCGTTCCCGGCTAGTCGGCAGGCGATTGGTAAGATTCATTCGTACCTGCATCATATTGCTGTTTTGAGTTGAATTATCAATGCGAACAAGTATAACAATTTTACTTAATATCCGTTATGTTCCACAGACTCGCTTCCAAGCAGAGAGACAGTCCAACTGCCTATTCATAGAGGAGTTTGTGGACGGCTACAACAGATACCACTTGGTGAAGAACGAAGACCGCTACATAGGGTTCAACCGGCGCGGCGTGCAGCTGAGGCGCGGCAAGAGTCGTCTCTCGGAGCGGCTCCACAAGTGTTTCTCCTTCATGATGGAGGCCCACGACTTCGATATCAACAGACACAACAAGAAGCTGGCCGGAGACGTGCCCAAGTGGCGCCCGCAGCGTAGGCTTCGGCCTCCGCCCCAGAATTCCATCAAGCAGCCGTGCCACGGCGTGCGACACCACCACGGCAGGCATCAAAGGCGGAGGAACTGCGACGGCACGTAGATTCCTACCCTTAGCTGCTCATTTACGCTTCAACGCTTCGCGCGTTCCGTTGCCAGCTGTCGATGGACATTGTGAGTGGACAGAGTATTAGTCAACTATCGCAGTATTATTACAGTGACGTGGACTGGATAGCGTTAGGTTAGCTCGGCCGCGGTGGCCGCGGCGTCTCAAACGCCGCATGAATGGTAGCTGAAGCGAGAGAGCAAACATTTGATGGGGAAAAAAGCCGGGCCGGGATGACGTCCGGAGCTGTGAAATTCCTTAAGGTCATGCAACATCGGGGCGCTCGTTTGCTCTAAACCAGCGGTCGGACTCGTGCTCTAAAAGGAAAAAAAGGTTTTCACTGGAAAGAGTAAATAGTAGTGTAGCCAGTCACGAGTCAACCGCCAGACCACCGCTGAACGCCGTTGCTTGGAAGCGGCGCAGCGTTGTCCAGGGAACAGGCCCCAACAAGCCGACAGTCTCGCGTCAAACAGGCCTCGAGTGCTCCGGCTGGTTCGCCTTCAGTGTAGCAATTCGCCTTTACGTCAATTCTCAGTGTGTTATTATTTAAAACGCTTACTGTTAAGTACGGACCGTGTTATCTGCTTGTAAATATAATGAAATAATTCGTGTTTACTTATTTATCGAAAAGTTAATCAGAAATATGTAAACGTAGGTGTTAGATGTAAAGTTGTATTAAAATGTTTTGTATTTAATGATGGGTATTTAATCTATCCTACCAACCGCTCTCTTGTGATTAGCAACAGTGGATATGACCTAGTTTTCTTCACTAACTCCATGTACTGAAACGTTTTCTTTACTAATGTTCAATTGAATATTTTCAGATTGATTTGTGAATTTGTTTCTATGATTTTGAGCGCTTTGTAAATATTATTTTAAGAGTTCGTATGTGAGTGATAGGTTCTTGAATCTCTTTCCGTTGTTAATATATCCCGATTCTAGTGATGCTTGCAAGTCCTTCAAATGTAAACACGCGTTATTGTATTCGATGTAAAAATTATATAGTTGAAGTCTGCGTCTTTTCTGGTCAAATTCGGACCTTCTCTGGAACGAGACGTGTTGCTTATGTATTTGAAACTACAGAACAAATTAAAGTAAAATATTTCTGGTTAGCTGTTGTATTGATTGCCATAATATATACATATAATAATGGACTATATAATGTAATATGTTATTAAGATCTGTGCCATAGTGTGGTGGCAGTGCACGACTATGTGTTCGCATTGTACCTAGTGTAATAATTGAATGTCTGTCTATAAACGTGAAGTAGATAACATAAGACATACAGAGTTAATCGAAATATGGTAATCGTTTTCAATTTCATATGTACTTGATTAAGTTGCGATATAAATGTTATCAATTAGGTATGCAGATAATAATTGTGATACTTACAAAAATTTTAAGTTTTTTATTTATTTTTCAGGGAAATTCGTTTTTTGCTTTAGCTAAATGATTTTGGAGTTGTTTTTTTATTATAAAAAAGGCAGTTTGGACTTTTCTATTGAAAACGATTGCCAGTCGTAATGCAACTGTAGAAAAAAAATGTAACCAGTTACACAGCATTACTTACACCGAATAAAGTTGATTGTATATTATTAGTATTTTTGACTGCGTAGTATCTATGTTTTAGTAGACTGGTGCATGTTTAACCATGAAATACAAACATGACATTTGTGATCCATTTTAATTAATTTAACTGAGCAATTAGCAACTATAATATTGCTTGCTGCTAATACTGCTCAGTTTAGCTGGTACCTCGGTCAGTGTATTTCTTACATTCCTTATTTACTTTCCATTGTGTAATTCAGGTGTTGCAAAACACTAAGACATTCCAGATAAAGTTTTAAAATAGTTAAAAAAATATGCGCTTACATACATAATAACGTGGCAATGTCTATTGTATTACTGTGTCTAATTATAAGTATTCAAATGCTGAGGACGAAATATTATTGCTAAGAAAAATTATGAAATTAAATCATATTTAACTCGCAGTTTTTGTGTTATTAACAATCACAGTTTCAGAAATGTATTGTCGTAAGGTTCTTTTAAAAGTAGCCCTAGCATGTGAAGACTATCGAATTACTTTCGACTATGTATTCGTATCGCTTTCGACTAGTTTTGTGTGGGAAAAAAAACAGACAGCGCTGTGCCGACGAAATGTGGAATAAAAATATCGTATGAGCATTTTGAGAGTATGTTCAAAGTCGAACGAACATAACTCTAGAAATCTGCTACGAATACTGGTACATCCTGTATGTAACGTCACATGACTTGTAGTAGCTAAACGGATTATAGGTAATTGCTTAATGCATAGTAGGCGTTTCCTATTTACAGTAAAATTGAGAAATTAATAAAAATAAAATTGACAAAAAAATTATGAAATTCTAAATTCAACTCTATTCTTAAGTTTCAAAGTTCTGTTGTTGTAGTCCTACTCGTAATCGACATAAGATGTTTTAATTATTCGTGCGACAGATCTATATGGAATTTCCACGAGTTTACCATCTACGTCATGTGAGCTACGGAGCAAATTGTTGATACACTTAATTCGATCGAAGGCAGCTAGGGCAGGCTTGTCACAGTAGTGTGACGACGGGTCTGAAACGAGTTGTAACCGTATGTTTCGCAGAATCTCATTTTTTTATGGGCACAAAGTGCAATACTATTAATCATTCTCTCTTTTTGATTGGCAGTTTTTTTAATACATCCATAAACGCACAGCTTGAATACAATAATAATGAATTATGACATAAGCTACCACTCAAAGTGTTAACTGGGTCGTCATCGTTATCAAAAAAAGCAAAAATTGACCTTCCGAAGCCGGTGGTAGGTATGACGATTTGAAAGTACTTATTTATAAAGTCTAGTCAAATAAAGACGATTTTGAGTTAAGCAAGACAAGCAAAGAATATTGCATCGCTAAAAGAGCGATCGAGTGCGTAATTCATACCAAATATTTTTCTGTGACCAATAAACCGACTAGGGTCATATTTACCCAAAAGTAGCTGGCCGGGTGCGGCCACAAAAAAGGCGATATTTCCAATAATCTGGCCGGAAGAGGGGTGTTTGCGGGTGAAATGTAACATTAAGAACAAATAGGGTAAAGTGGGGCTAACTGGGCGTGAAGCCGCGCGTCGGCCGCTTCGTGTTCGCTCAACGATTAGCACCTCTATCCGGAGGGCAGAGTAGCCTCGCGCAGAGAAGACCCTTCGTTACATTCCGAAATAAGTGAAATGAAATTTTACATTTGTGGAATGTAGTTTAAACATCTACAATAAGAAAAAAACAATCTATTGAGCTCATACGTTTTGCAATAACATTTATGTGTACCTATGCTTAATGCTAAATATCTACCCCTCTGTAACTTAAAAGCAAAAGTAAATAATATCCGAGATTAGTGTAAATCGCATACAGGGTGTCAATCTGCATGATTACGCCTAGGGGAGTTCTGACAGGACACAATACTAATATTAAAGCAACTAGAAATGTTGGATTTGGGATGACCCAGGCATCTGACTAGCTAGCTGTAAGATTTTCCGTTTGAGGTGCATCGCTCGCCATACAACAATATGAACAATAGTAAAAGGCGCGAAGTGCGAGACAAGATTTAATTTATTTTTATTTTTAATTTTTTTACTCTCTACCTATTACGGATCATAAGATTCAGCCCGATGATAGAAATACGGACCGACAGACAGCGAACGCTTAGTAATAGGGTACTTTCGGATACGGAATCCTATAGAGTGCTATGCTCGATAATATTCAAACATTATGTTTGTATTGACACGATTGCTGTCTGTGTGTGCTAATGTTACCGGGGTTAGCTCTTGCGTGCTTACTAAAGGCTAGAATTTAGTTCAGGTGTGTTGTTGTTGGTCAGTAATCTGAACAGGTTTTCAAATAATAACATGAGGTAAGAAAAATAATTATAATACCTAGATATTTGTTTTGTTCAAATATAGCTTTTGTGTGTATTTTGGCATGGTTAATGACTACACAAATATTGCGTAGTTTTTGAGATATTTAGTAGAAACTTATTGTACGGGATTTGTTGCGGTGGTTTTTCTTGCTATTGTTATATTTTTTTGTATCATTTAGATGTGTCATCAAAATAAATATCATATTTAAATAGTATGGTTAAAATGTATGCTGTACAGTAACAATGTTACTACTGAAAATATTAGGTCCTTACATATGAAATTGGCGTTTTTCGTACTGGCCACTTTAATCACGAATTTCTCCTCTTTGGTAAGGAATTCCAAATTCAAATTTGTACAGCTATAGACTCATGTATTTGTGCTTCGATGATCGTCATTCATTTGTTTTTTTTCTTCTGTTTTTTTCTGTTTGCGTCACTCATTTTACAAAATGGAAAACCTTAAATATCGCATTATTTACGAGTACGAGTTCCGCCGTGGCACTAGTGCTGCGGAAACAACTCGAAGGGTGAATGATGTGTATGGCGGTCGTGTTGCAAAAGAAAACACAGTTCATTTTTGGTTCCAACGTTTTCGTTCTGGAAATTTCGACCTGCAGAACAAGCCCCGTGGACGGCCTGAGACTCAAGTTGATAATGAAGAGTTGAAGGCTATTGTGGAAGCGGATCCATCGCAAACCACGTCCGAGTTAGCTGCAGGCTGCAATGTTAGTGATAAAACTGTTTTAATTCACTTGAAGCAAATTGGGAAGATTAAAAAGCTTGAAAGGTGGGTACCTCACGAATTGACTGAAACAAACCGGCAAACGCGCGTCGACTGCTGCGTTACATTACTAAACCGGCACAATAATGAAGGTATTTTAAACCGAATCATTACCTGTGATGAAAAATGGGTTCTTTACGATAATCGGAAACGCTCAGCGCAATGGTTAGATCCTGGCCAGCCAGCCAAATCCTGCCCCAAGCGAAAATTAACCCCAAAAAAGTTACTTGTAAGCGTTTGGTGGACTAGTGCCGGTATTGTTCATTACAGTTTTTTCAAATCTGGCCAGACTATTACGGCTGATGTCTATTGTCAGGAATTGCAAACCATGATGGAAAAGCTAGCGGCTAAACAACCTAGGCTGGTCAATCGCTCCACGCCACTGCTGCTTCACGACAACGCTAGACCACACACTGCGCTACAGACGGCTACTAAATTAGAAGAGCTTCAATTGGAAAGTCTAAGACATCCTCCGTACTCCCCGGACCTTGCTCCAACAGATTACCATTTTTTTCGAAATTTGGATAACTTCTTGCAAGGGAAAAAATTCAACTCCGATGGGGCAGTCCAAATCGCCTTCAAAGATTTTATTGATTCCCGTCCGACTGGTTTTTTTAGTAAAGGGATCAATGAACTACCTATGAGATGGCAAAAGTGCATAGAAAATAATGGTTCATACTTTGATTAATTAAATATATTATATTAAAAAATATTCGACTTTTTGTTCCTCCCATACAAAACGCCAATTTCATATGTAAGGACCTAATATTTTCTAGTTCTACAGTAATAGTGGAACAAGGTTTCTTTGTCAATTGTGAGCGTAAATATATTGTCACTGAATAAGATATTACCACAGCAATAATAATGATTCGACACGCCTTGGTCGACGCGTTGCGAAATAATAACAATATTTCTTCATATATTATCGGAAGAAGTACATTTGGGTTGCACCAAGATTTTACTAGAACTTTACCAGTTGCGTCATAATATCGGACTGTGGACTTACTTTGGACTAGACACATGAATATGTAGGCGAATGTTTGTCTATAAAAAGAAATACACATAGTAAAATTACACTTGAACAATAAACATGATACAATCAATAATTTAAATGTTAAGCATGATTCGTAACAATTCTAATTTCATGTCATTCACCTCATTTTATTACGGCCGCTTCGAATAGAATGGTAAATAAAGCTAAGATTTCAAAATAAAATAATGCAATAAATGAACACCTAAATAAAATCTTACCTAAAATCTTATTATTAGTTACGAAAATTGAGCGAGTTATTTAAGATAAACATTAGAAGACATACTAATTGTACTTGCACTGAAATAGTTATATTACACACGGTGCTGCTCGTCTAGCTTGAACTTGGCTTGACACGCGACCGCTTGTCTAGATGAGAACACGCTCGGATGCCTATTGGTTTTATTAAACCTATTCCTTTTTCTTATCCATTATTTAACAAATTCAAATTAATTAGCAATACTATAAATGATACAACGTCAAAGAGCTAAATTTTAATTAGAAACTCAATAACATCTAAGCAACATACGTCCTTGTGATGCGGGCTCTATGTCCTCGGCTACTCTTTGTTTTGAGTGAAAGAAGTGACGAGAGGATTGGTGCATGTAGTCTATTAATATGTTTGTACATACTAATATATGTACTTATGTATGTGCTAACTAGTTCATAGTACGTGCCGCTGCATACCTCGGCTTATAGGTAGATACTGTTTAGTTTTCTATGATGCAGGTGTTTTGTGGGCGAGCATACATTTTCTTGAGGGTAAGAAATTATTGATATATTTCACAGTATTCTCATGTTTTTGTGACAAAATGTTATATTAACGACGTCAAGATTTTGGTTGCTCGGTACCTTTATAAATTAAATGCGTCTCAAGTCTCAATCGGTGGCTTAAGAGAGCAATATATAATTGCAAAACTTTCATTTGTCTGTGTTTGGATTTGATATTAAATTTAACATTTAATCATGCACCACTACTACTACAGCAAAAATAGTAGTAACAATGTTCGTTGTATTTTGAATCTAAATTCAGTCGTGACTTTGAACCCCGTCTTATTCTGAAATCGCCGTTTTGGATATTACCCAAGGTATGCACGTAGTTTGTTCAAGTAAATTATTGTACATTATGTAGGTACTTACGTAACTGCATCTGTGGATAATCTGCCACTTACATTCATTTTCTAAATCTGAATGAAGCAAGTAACTAAAAGTTTGTTCGATAATCACGGAACATGATGCCTTCTCTCACTGGCCGAGGGTAATGTTAACTGTTTGACCAAACATTTGGGCCAAAACTGGTTCTAAATGGTATAGCACTGGCCAATGCCTGCTAGAGCAAAGCAAAACATTTTTTATTCATTATGGTGTAATTTTAGTTAATGTATTTTGTATGGAAAGTCGATAGTTGGTTAAGGAAATATTGACAATTACTTAATTCTTGTAACATGTGGTAGAGAATTTCGGATGGTTGAGACTACGTCATAGCAGATATACGCAGAAAGCACGTGTAAACCCTATGCCGAACTAGAACAAAATATCTTAAGAAAGGCCAAAGGACCAAATAATGCTTTTCAAATCTGGATCCACCTAAGAAGACCATAACCAAATAACGCTACCTCATTATTTAGTTGTGTTATGTTTCATACTTATCTTGCCATCAAAACATCATTTTTGCAGGATGTACTTGATCTCACGCTCTTATATCCTATGGGGATACCTCTGTTGTCACGTCCTACGATTCCAAAATCATGCCTCGAAATTCTGATGACTGTCAAACATCTGTAAGCAAAAACATCCACATTGTACTTTTTTAGATATCTCCGCGTCATTTAAGTGTTAAATCGATCGTAGACAGTTAAATAATAATCCTGACAGTGATGGCGCTCAATAAGCCCCAGTACAAGTGAACTGAAGAGATTTGCAAATATACCGAGCGCATAAGCATGCTAAAGGCACATAAATGCGCAATAGAGGAATATTATTTCATGGCCATTTCGTCCCCTCTGCAGAGCACGGGTTGGTCGTTGATGTCAAATCGATTTGTGGTAGATAGTTTGTGACGGTTATAATATAACTTAGTTTATATATGGATACGGGAGTTCCTTGTGAAATATTTATGCGCGGATTAAGTTGCATGTACGTTTGTACGAGCTTGTATATTCAATTTATAAAATTACTAATATTGTTTTTATAAGATTTAAATGACTTCATTTTCAAAACATCTATGATTAGTAAAATAATATCGCTCTTATTATAGTAAATAACGACATCTAAAGTTCAATTAAAATTAAAGAGGATTTATTATTTCAAAGCGGCCATTGACTTTCATATAGCACCACTAGCTGTGAAACTATATCCTCACATTATTTTTAACGTTACTATCTATTGAATAGATCATGGAATATATTCTGTTCCATTGTGAATAAGAATAGAAATCTGACTACAACTACAAAATTAAGGTTTGTATTTATTCTACCGCTACAAGTGAAATACTGTCGGCGCGTGATAAAATCCAAAACAAACTGAAAGATAGATAATTCTTTAGACGTCTGTACACATTACGATATAATTAAATGATAAGCAAATGTTGGAATATGCATATCTAAACAAGGAACCTAACTATATATTACTTCTGGACAGTAAGATAGCACATTTTAAAAATTATAACGGGTCTTATACGCGAATTAAATTGTTTAGTTACCTCTAAGTTTTGAAAAAAATTGTATTGACCGTGGTTTATGTAAACACTGGGGAGCTACACGACTCGAAAATATTCTGAAAAGATTGACACTTCTACTCGGAATTGTCCGTGCAGCCATTGAAATCAAAAAGTACAAACTACTACTTCGTGGAATCTGGTGTCGCAAAATCCTATATGGAGGTAGATAGCAATATTCGTTTTATATGTTATATGTGTGTAGCCCATTTATTATTGTATTCGGGAACAATTTCCAAAATTCCACCGTGAAGGTTGCGGTCCTCATTGGTCGATACGCGCGTCAAGGTGAATAGACAATTTAGTTTCGCGTATAAGACTCGTTCTTACGAGTATGTTATATGTGCTTAGATCGCGAAAGTGTGAAAAATAGTGTAGCCCATTTATTATTGTATTCGGGAACAATTGTCAAATTCCACCGTGAAGGTTGCGGTCTTCAAACACCCCTGCCATTCAACCCTACCATTGGGGCTTGACAAAAAATACTCCACTTGGTAAATATTGGATGTTCAGCGTCTTCAAACTTTGTCTAAGGCATGAGAAGAAGAGATCGTCAAGCGTAAACTTTATGTGATGTAAGTGCACGTCTTACTTTTGTCTAGATTTTTTTTTACAAATTCCCTGGGGGTATATATTTTAGTTTGCTATTAGTCATGGTACGTCCGGTAATATTCATATCATATATAATACGCTTTATTTACTTAAACCAGACGGTGATGTGTGTGATAAAGTAAAACAATATTATTATTATTATTATTGTTCGCGCTTCGTCGCGCCTGCTATAAATACCTACATTTTCTACATTTAATTACTTTTTATCATGTCAATACAATATTTTCTTCTTGCCTAACAATTACGAATTACTACATCATTAAAAACACAATTTAATACTATATATATAATCTATATTATTTGATTCATGTCATTTATTGCCTGAATACGAGACAATTATTAACATTACGGTATACACATGGGACAGTGCTGCGTTCCTCGACTAGTCTGATGACAAACGTAGCTAGCTCACAGCTAATTCACTCTCCAATATACTAATTCTGTGCCTCGTATAGTTTTGTTTTATTACGGATCCTAGTAAACCTATCAAAAATAACCTTTATAAGTGTATACCCTCTTATAGCTTGTACTCTACGCTACATAATAAGAATTGTGTTGGTCCTGCGTCCTTTTAACGCCACTCGCATGTTTGAAGTCTGCGGGTATTACAAGTCCATTAGTTCGCTTGCGGATATGTTCACAGATTGTCAGTCATAGGGGAAGAAAACAAGGAGAAGACGTTTATTTACTTTGATTTTTTTTTTTTTTGTCACATAGAATTTTTTATTGAGAACAAACTATAGATTATTTTTTTAAATTGTAATTTCACTTCTTGTATTGATATTTATCGATATTGATAAATGAATGAGCATAGAATTTGTGTAACAATTTATCTAACGATAATATAAAAAGCCTTCGCCTTAGTTAGTGCGTAAAATGTTTTATTATAATCTTAGATCAAATAAACGAGGTAGATGGAAATCTGCCAACAACTAAGTGACGCTGGTGTTTTAACATGTAGTGCTAGGGCAAGGCGTAGTTTCTTTGTATTCATTAAAGGTGTGCGTGTATTTGGGTATACATACAGTAAAAGGCGTAGCTTAAGCCGGCGTCACATCGTAATTCGCAATTCTACCATCTGTAATTTGATCTGAAATTATTAAATATGTAAAATACTTAAGATGGAACAAAAATATTTTTATCAACATTCTTTCTTTATCCTTTCGCTATTCCTCTATTGCCTCCACTCGAAGGCTCTACAGTTCATTGTCTTGTCCTCAAGATTCCTAGCGCCAGGCCCATTGAGGTTTATTTTTTATCTATCCCCATTACGTTTTTGGACAAAAGGCGTCGAGTGTTTGGTCGTTAGAGACCAACAAACCAGGCAAATAGTCCCGATTCCCACGGTTGGTGCAGCCAGTTTGCTTAGTGTAGCTCTGGCAGACTCATTGGGACTTGGATGAAATATATTTTGATGTGGTCAAATCAAAAACAAAATATTGATTATATACACGGTACTAGAGGTGCCACACATGTTCCAACAATTTCCCGGAGTCAACAAATTTACCAATTTGTACTTAACTATCTTGCATCGAACTCGCGATCATAATAAGTCAGTTTGTTAGGCATCAGCCCTACTAAGGCAAGGCGTATTGGTGATAATATAATCGGCTGTTCCCAGATCGCCTAAACCCATTGTTCTCGAAAAAAAATACTTTCATACATTATTTCCCTCGACCTTCACCAGTAATAGCCACAGGTAAAATTAATAATAATAGATTTGCTTGGATATTATCACACAGCGCCATCTGGCCCCAAACTAAGCAAAGCTTGTACTATGGGAACCAGTAGCTGATATAATACTTATATACTTTTTTTTTTAAATAGATACTTATAATACATACCAAACACCCAAACGCAAGGCAAACATATTGTCACATAAATGTTTGACCTGGCGAGAATCGAACTCGCGACCTCTAACGTAGCAGTGAGGTATACTAACCACTAGACCAGCGGTCTCGTCGAAAATTAGAATATTATTATTCAGCTTGAGTAAATATAACGTAGTTCTGTGTAAAAGGAATACTCAAGCAAAGACTTGATCAACTGCACAGGTATATAAAATATAACAATAATTTATATAACAATAATTGTTATATAAACATTTTTATACAATTCAATAAAGGTCGGGAGATGACCGCTAATGGTTATGTTACGATTTTTAAATATTACCTTTGAACATAAAAATTTAGGGAATATAATATTACTAGCGACCCGCCCCGGCTTCGCGTGGCCAGCGTTAGCCATATAAGTCAAAAACCTACAACACCCAAATGAATTCATAAAACCTTCCCCATGAATCATTATATCTATTAAAAAACCAACCGCGTCGAAAATCCGTTGCGTAGTTTTAAAGATCTAAGCATACATAGGGACAGACAGACAGCGGGGAGCGACTTTGTTTTATACTATGTATTGATAAGAACACAAAACCACTCTATACTTAAAAATCTGTTGATACTGATAGACAAATAGGTACATAGATACGCAATGGTTTATAAATAGGTAAGCAAGACAATTGTAAAGTGTGAAGTGTGTAGTAACATGATCAGTCTAGCTGTCCACTTGACCGACCAACGCGACTATCAGCTGATCAAACGACGATTTTCTGATATCGATAACCGATGCCATGTCTACTCTCTAGTAGGGATTGCCAAATCGGTCCAGTTCTTAAAAAAATATTAGGCGAGTTTTTTGACTAGGTATTTGTAAGGTTTCCCGACTTTTATAAGCAAACTATCTCTCCCGGCGAATGTTGTTTTGCCATATATATTATTTGACTTATATTTTTATCAAAGAAAAAAAAGCACCCTTATCACTTAGGGGATGAAAAAATTGTATCACGCCTATTCTCACACCTACCGAATATATACAAAAAAAACATAAACATCGATCAAGCCGTTTCGGAGGGTTTTTTGTAACAAACACTGTGACATGAAAATTTTATAAGTATATTAGATTATGAAAACTTAACCAAATTTCTCATTTGAATTTAGACCCGAGACTACCGGGAGTTGATTTTATGGTACCGGTACTGGCCGCTCTTCGTCCGGTATTTTCAGAAACGATAATTCCCGGGAGCAAGACGTATTCCCTAGTAAGAAGCCAGACAACCCAATGAACGCATGGAATTTCACCGGCAGCACTCGAAAACAATCAAATTAAATCTCTTAGCACAGATAAACGTTTTAAAAGTCAATCGTTCATCTGATAACGAACTAATGAGTGCTCGTTGAAAACAAACATATCTTGATGAGACGGCTGTGACTTCACTCCATTAATAACCCCATATAAATAATAACATCATTACTTTAAAGACAGACCACCCAAAATCATCACCTCTACAATATGTACATTATTATATGATCGTAAACTAAAGAGATAAGAATGAAAAGTACTGGAAATGAGAGACGAAAAATTAAGAGAAAACGCCGCTCAGTCGGTAATTGTAGGCATCAAGTTCCCGGCAATTTGCATACGGTATGAGGCGCTAATGGATGTAAGATACGATTTTTTACTGAATATTCTGTGCATGAGCATGCACATTACGTTATTAGCATAGATAACGACCGAAGAGACGAATGAGACGATCCATTTCATACAAGATTTTGAATGCCTACTGCCTCTCCCAATACAACTTACGTGTTAGAAATAAATAGCCAAATAACAATATAAATTACATACCGGTGCTGACTACCGCAACCGTACCAGAAAATATAGACAAAAATTGATGTATCTTATTTTATGAAATGTCATATTAGCATATAACAAGACACAATAAAAATACTTCAGAGCTCAGGGGAAGTACTTCTAATTCAGTAAGATAGTAAATCTATTTATGCACTCTTATCATTAATAATTATTATGCAATGATTATTAATTTACTTCCGTAAGATTATACATCAAAGTATCTTTTACTCCATGAGGTCTGTTGTGTTCTCACTGGTTCAATATTCTGTTCTATGTGATATATATTCTATGGCAGTAACTGTATATCAAGCGCGCTACTAAAATATTCATCGACATTTTTGAAGGCGTTCCATCATGTAATGAGCGTATTTAGCGAGCATTATGTAAAATAATAATTTATTGCATGTAGTTTTAAGGCGAGTACTACCCTTCTTAACTCAGGTTTACGTAAAACTCCGCCTTACTAAGTAGTAAGGCAGAGAATTATCTACAAAATGAATAATGCATTCACTTTTTGTGTAAGTAATAACTACTTTACATACTTAAATATTGAAATTGTCATGTATTTCAACGTATAAAATAATGCGGTTGAATTTCTAAGATGTAAACTTTACAGGCTATATTTAATATCTTGTAGTTATAATAATGCTTAACCATTTTATCAATAACATGCAAAAAGCCCTTATTTAGAAAATACAGATACACACATCATGTCAATTATTATAATGTACTTAATTGATTATGATTTTTATCGGTTTAAAAATACTGTAAATAATAATATACTTTTAAAAATGTTATCGATAAATTTTGTGCCTCTGAACACAGCCGACTTCGTGCGTATGGATTTTAAAATCAATCAAGTGAGCACGACTTTGTGCTAATTTATACTTAGGGGCTCTGTAGTATACACATTATAAACTGTGTCTGTGAACTAAATTTTTTCATCTAGTTTTGCTTATCACGCATAGATCAATATAGCAAATACCTACTGAGCTGCAAACAAAAATTAAAACAAAATTGGTAATATAGTACCAATTTAAACTTTCCATTGTGTTCGCTTCACAATTACATGTTTTTTAACTGTTAATTACTGCTGATATGAAACGAGCTTATAATATTTTAGCTTATTAATAAAACGACCGTGTGCATTCGAACAAAAAACCAACAAACTGACGTTTTTATTGAAAAATGACATTCCATACATGGTTACGCTACAATATGAACACAGATGTCGCTACTTGTAGCATACATGAACAAATTACAATATTTTGATATCCTTACATAGTATTAATATAGCTAATAATATTAATATTGAGTTATTTTATGTTTTTAATTCCTTGAGATATTACGTACCAAATAAAGGTAAACACTGATTAAAAAAAAAAAGAAGAAGATATTGAGTTTAACATGGTATACGACACATACCGATTGATATTTATAGGACAGAACTTTGAACCTGAAGATTAGACTTAGATTAGAATTTAGGATAAAATAAGCAATCAATTATTCCTATGAACGGATCAAGGTTAGAAAAAGCACATAGGCGCACTCAAGGTACTTACGGTATTAACTTAATTTGCATATGATTGGGTCTGTCCTCTAAGGAATTTACATATTCATAGTCTAGCCTTATCGTGTCTCAGGCTGGCTATATGCACGCCTCATTAGTGGCGTACCAACGCAACTTTTATTCTGTATATCGAATTCAAATCTAGTACCACTTTCCACAATGTATGGAAAATGCCCCAAGAATAAAGCACGTCAGGGATAATTAAATAAAACGAAATTGCAAACCATGTTAACATTAATTTAAAAATGATAGTAGGTGTTGATAAACGATCAGTACCGATAATTCAGTCTCTAATGCTTTGGCCACAATCGAAGTTACAATAAATTAGATATTGCTTATAAAAGGAATCGCGATTGGCGATGGATATCAATTATAATTTTCTGCGATTAAATCGCGCGATGGTGTTCCGATTAAAAGCAAAGCTTCTGTATTTATAGAGTATATACTACGGCACCAACAGGAGGCTTAATTATTCATTGAGTGACATAAGTTTTAGATTCCTCTTACGTAAGAAAGAAGTCATTAATACAATTTGAATAGTTGTTCGCGCATTGTTAACGGTACATGTCTAAATGATAAAGGGCCCTAGCAACCGGTACCTAAATAAAGGGCATTAAAATAAGACACAGCCATTATGAGCCAACCAGTCCCGGTGCTCTAGAAGTTGCTTCCAAATTATTTTTTGTAATAATTCCTGTTCCAAATCGTGTAATATTAGCATACAGTATGAGTCGCTCGGACCTCTGGCGCCGGCACGCCTACGAACGTTGTTGTAACTCAAAATGAACCATGTCAAACTTACCTCCGAACAAGTTTTTAGGAAATCCTTCAGCAAAATTGCCACAATTAAACGAGACAAAGTTCTATGCAACTTCCTTATATTTGTGTAATTAATTATGAAAACTGGTTAATAATTTACATTATAGAGGACCTACTCAGATGAGTATGATGTAAAGTATGTATATTTATGACTAACTTTTGATTGTGACTCCATCCGCGAGATTTAGAGAGCATTCCTTAGGAAAATAGTTGCAAAATAATTTTTAATTTAAAAAGTTACAGATATGTTCTAAAGCAACAACCAAACATTTTTTATCCATTTATTGTATCAGTATGGAATGATTTGATAATAAAAAACAATGTTTTAATGAATATATATTTATATAAGTAGTTTTGGTTCGATCTGAAATACAGCTCAGGATCAACCCATTGCGGCGACATATTGTGACATTAGATGACAAGCAAACTGGAATGTAGGTAGTAACAATGTCAACCCACTTCTTTCTTTGACTTCATAAATTGATCCATTTAATTGTTCATTGACAAAAAGTGATGTTCTGATAATATTACTGTCATCTTACTATGACTAGCTACGAGCACACTACGCTGTGCCAATGAAGAAATAACTGCTTTTAATGGCACTCAAACCTCTTCAATAGCAGCGGAAGAATAAATGAAGGATGTTACTTATCTCATTTTTCTTTTCCTATTTATATTTACAAGATATAGGTTTGTTGAAATCCAGTAACTAGCACCTATCATGGGGGCGTAAACCATTACAAAATTACACTTCTCAACAAAAAGAAGCCGCCATTATTCTCTGTAATTGGCTTCCACAAGTAGGTGAATTTATTATTATATTTAAACCGGCTGAATAACACACCGCGAGTAATAATTAGTGTGTATTACGATACAGTAATTTACGGCGCTTAATGGTCGAAGATCGTGCGTAATTATTTTCGATCTTGTAATTGTACCGGGGTTTGATGTACACCGTCCCGGAAAATCTGAGGGTACTCTTGTGACTTGCTTATTGAGCATTTGACAATCAGAAAGGAACTCTCGTACCCAGGAATAAGTCGTGTGCCAATGCGAACTCCGCGAAAATTATTGATTTATTGTCAAAATGTGTGATCACAAGTTTGACAAAATTGTAGTTTACATTAATGTGCACCAGTAAATAAAAATAATCGAGATAAATAGCCGATAGAGTGCTAGGTCGCTGTTCCTTACTACATAGTGGGGCAATCAAGTTTCATACCTAAGGATTCTTTTTTACGCATTGAATTTGACTAACAGTTTGAATTTGACATATTTTGTACTATGAGACGAGCATTAAATACTAGTAGTTAGTAGAGTTAAAAACCTAACCCTAAAATAGTATTCCATTGCTCCACGAGGATGAGCTGCGCTATTTAGTAATGCCACTGGCACAGTGACTCCTCATCAACAACAGGGTTGGCAACCCGTTAGTGATACCCCTGGTATTGCTAGCGGCTATAGGCTACGGTGGCTGCTTACCATCAGGTGGGCCGTATGATTCTGTGTCACCTTATGGTATAAAGAAACTGTAAGTCAAGCGGGTATCTTCCTAGGGGACGAAACTTGCCTACTATATTTTGTAATACATTAATAGTATTAAGTATTTTATTAGCTACAATGCTTTTTCCCTGCGACTTTGCCCGCGTAGCAATATAGTATACTATAACCCGTTTTCCCGAAGGAATGAAGCATTTTCCCGCGGTAAAAAGTTGCCTATGTTCAGGGATAATGTCGACTTTCAAATCGGTTCTGTAGTTTCGGAGCCTATTCAATACAAACAATCAAACCTCTTTACAATATTAGTGAGGATAACACAATGATCTACATTGCGTTCGCGGTTGTGGAACCTCAAGCTTATAAACAATTGAATAAACGTAGCAGTTAATTAAATTGCAATATATAACAGATAATAGTGGTGCTTCTTACGCGAGAACTCTCAAATTGATATCCGTTTCGAAGTGTTGCTGGGAACTCGTAATTACAAAGTATTTAACTACTTGATTCATTGCGAGTAAGTATGGGGGATTCATCTGCTCCACGTGCGCTTCATAGTATGAAACTCTGTCTGTCTGTATGGTTAGTGGATCTTTTAAACTACGCAACGGATTTTAATGTGGTTTTCACTACTAGACGGAGTGATTCCTGAGAAAGGTATTTATGTACAACTAGCTGTTTTCCCCGCGGCTTCGCCCGCGTATCCATAGTAATAGCATTATAGCATAGTAATATTATTACTCAGTGATAATGTAGCTTTCAGTCGGCAAATATTTTTTGAAATCGGTCCAGAGCCTATCGGTCCAGCCTATTCCACCCCAACTAAACAATTAAAAAGTTTTTTTTACATCCATTTAATAATTGTTCATAGCTTACTTACGTTCTAATAATATTGTTTTTAATTTCAAACTAAAAGATTATTAACATAAAATTTGCCGAAACCAGGGATCGAACCAGGGACCTTTAGATCTTCAGTCTAACGCTCTCCCAACTGAGCTATTTCGGCTGTAGTAAGTACGGCGATTTTTTCCTTGTGTACCGTTTAATAAGAAATTCACGAACTTTTAATATACAACAAATAGAGTGATAAGTAATGACCAGATCTGAACTAATAATTATTATTATTATTGATTGTAAAAAAAAACAAACAATATGCGTCATTAGTAACATACATTTAACATTTTGGTACATTTGGGTTTATTTGGGCAGTAGTTTTTAAGACTGATTGATATTGCGTATACGGATCGATTTATGAGGTTAAGCGTCTTTGCTCAAGGTAACTTGTAGGATGGGTGACCCACCCGTACTATTACGTGCCCCGGATAACTTGAGTTACGGGTCAAAATAGAAGGTCAGGTGACTGTAATTGGTAAAATCTGGTAACCGGTCATCAAAGATTCGGTGCTGCCAACAGCAATTCTTTGCGATGATATATGTCATATAAATTAATATTTCGTTTTTTTTTGTGTTATTTCGTTTAATATAGCAGTTTATATACTTATAACAAAAATACAGTAGTAAACATTTACAGTTACATAATAAATAATTAAAAATAATAATATATTATGAATATATAACGTGTGCTGCAATTTATTTAGAAAAGAAAGAAACAAATATTATTTTATACCCGTCTTGTTTTCTGTTTCTATGATTCCTCCTGTTTGTAAATTTCTTCAATTTTAATATCCATACCCGAGCTTTTGAGTAATTTATTGAATATGTACAATAATCTACATACATCCATACACATCGCGCCAAGTCACTTTCCTGGTGGGAAGAGAGTTTAAAGAGATTTTTTTAGTCTTAGCTTGCACAATGCACACCTCTTTACCTTTTTTTCATTGACAGTCTCTTCATATATGGGCATATGCCGGTTCCGAGTAGGTACTCTTTACCTTTCCGTGTGCAGAAATTGCAAATATGTCAGTTACATCAATTTTTTTTTTTATTTATACCCGTATCGACTACATCACTGCATTTCGCTTGACATCTTCATTTACATTATTACCGCTTTACATTTGCGTATCTAAATTTCAATAAAACTTGAGCGCTCATGCAATTGAGCGATCTGCTCAAATTGATGGAATTTAGTGGCAAATAAAAAAGCAGCGATAGTATGGGACACCCAAGCGATGCTATAAACACGCCACCTCCGCGGCTACCGCTTATGGAACGTGATCACTACAGTTAACGTTATCGCAGTCAACACTTTATTGGTCAAAATAAAAAGTTAGTGCACCAGTCTGCGTATTATGCAATAGGTCGTTTAGCTAAATTAATGAAATGCAGTTTTAATGAACCGTAACAGTTACATACTAGAACTATTTTTAGATCCATCTTTCGTAATAGAAAAATAGGTCTATTGTTGGTAATTCGAGCCGTTTGGAAGGGATTAACTATTGACGTTTCAGAACTTGCCAGTGAGCATTCCTTTAAGTACCTTGACATTTAGTATTGATCCATATTAGTTAGTTTTAACAAATTGTCAAGGGATGCTTCATAAGAAGAAATATAAAAAGTCAACCCGGCTTAAAATATCTTATTCAGAGTTATATGGCAATACCTTTAAATGCATCTCCTTTATAACTACTGATTTCTAACTAATCTACTAAATCACGGGGCTTCCCGGTGACTAAGTAGAGTAGTTAGAAATCAGTAAATTTAGTATTAGTAAATTTGGCTAACAACCATCTGTATAGCCTGCTGACAGACAGACGGACGGACAGTAAACTCTTAGTAATAGAGTTCTGTTGGTTACCCTTCGAGTACGGCGGCTTTGAGTTCGGCCGTTAGCTAGTTGGAACGTCTATTTTCCTCCGAAACGAAAATAGGTTTATCGAAATCTCTAGCAAAATACTCGCATATTAAAATGTCGGCAAAGACAAATAGAACATTATCAATGATATTCTCAAACTCAAAAAGATCTTTATTTGACTAGACTTTACAGACAAGCACTTTCAAATCGTCAGAATCTACCACCAGATTCGGAAGGTCGGTTTTTCTGAAGAAACTCAGCAATTACTCTTTTAAAAACCAAAATGATTACATAAAGTTTACATTTCAAATACTAACTTAACATGGAGACCTATTTCTCAAAATAATATATAAAAGCAATTGATAACACTAAAAAATAATATTAACACATAGACAAGTATACAACGCTTGAAATTAAGATGTAAGCTAGTAGTTAATCAAAAAAGGCTTGATGACCAGCCTCCACAAGCAGCACCTGTTCACATGTATGACGCGAATGCAGCTATCGTTATTAATTCATTAATCCCAAAATAAATCTAAAAATAAACGGCATCCAAATCAATGGTGCTGAATATAACATATCATATCTTTGCTGAGCTGATAAAAAAGATAAAACGTTTCTATTGGATGTAAATAAATTTGATACGATTTTAAAATATGATTGTCACGTTCTTTGATATTTTTTAATCTATTAATATAAAAATCAATCGCTGAATGTGTTGCTAAGCGCAAATCTCGAGAGCAGCTGAACCGATTCGCTAAATCTTTTTTAGAATATTCCTTGAAATACGAAGATGTTTCTTACGGAGAGAAAAAAAAAAAAAAAAAGGCCTGAAAATGTCTAAAAACGGGTAGACAAAATATTTTATAAACTACTACCCGTGCGAAGCCGGGGTGGGCCGCTAGTATTTATATATTAATAAAAGAAATTACTGCAAAGTAAAAGAGAGGCTTTGAGGTTTTAATAAAAACGGAGTTAACGGGAGGTCGGCTTAAAAAAAATGGGAAAGGGCTATAGTTCCAGTCTTGTCCCATATCCATAGATCTACCTAATAGGAACCGAATGGAAAGGAAGTAAAAGAGGTAAAAGAGGTGTGTAAGTCAAGAGTGAACTGACGCTCTATACACTCTGCCTACTCCATGACGGACTTCGCGTGATGGTTGTGTATGGACAGGCTCACAGTTCCTATTAGTACTGTGATAAGGACAGGGAGTAAGGATTTAGATACCGGAAAAGAATATGGGACTATGTTCATCCCATTCAGAATACTATATACATGAATTTTAGTAGAAATGCGTTTAGAAGAAATGCGTTTAGTGGACGAGCGTCAAAATAATATTTTTATTTATTGAGAACCTTTATCCAATTAAGATAAGAAATGAATAAAAACCAATTAATAATTAGTGTCCTCTGATATTCACAGATTCACTTTCATTATGTCAATCCAGGTGAATCAATGTGAGAACACTATCTCCAAATGATTTTCTGTTGATACCTATACTCACTTACACCGTTTTTGTTTTTACTTGAAAATATTTACTAATAACTGACATCACATTAATCTGAGTTTATTAAAGAATATTAATTGACATTATTGCTTTGATTTATATTCCATTACCGTTAGCGTGTGCCTGTCACGTATTGGCCTCGGGCCCCTTACCCACCATATCTTAAAGGGAAAGATGACTGGCCACGATCGATTTGGGATAAAAAGTGCCGCAGGTAACTTCATTAATTGACTATTAAACATGTATCGGCACAAAACGGCATAAAAGTTTAAAAACAATGAATTTCTCCAAAGTTGATAACTCAATTTGGATCGACGTTCCTAAGCACAAAGAATTATATGGAGTGCCCGTCAGGTTTTATTGATATTAAATTTATTGATGGGTTCTAGAAAATATTTTTAGTGTAAGTGTTTGAACTAAAAGTTCGATAAAGACGGTCTATGGCGTAACGGTCTGTGAATAACAAAAACTATTTCTTTCAATGAACTATTATTCTTTTAAATTATTATGATCAGTAAATAAGAGAAAAATAATTAACGAGTTTTTTTTAATTTGAATTTAAACGTATTTTTTAGTCAATAACTTTTTTTTATATATTGTTAGTTTAGCAGATTTTAATCAATTGAACATTTTGTATATGAGTATTTTTTGGGTTTCTAACTTTAATTGTTTCATAATTATTCAATTTACACATACCCAACCCATTCTATACTTTCCCTGTTCGAACGCGAACACACATCGGCGGCATCGTTTGTGAAAAGATGCAACCCGCATAATAAGAGGTAGATGATAATAACATCGTGGCCACACTGACCGCGTATTAGAGCGATAAGCGGATTTGTGATTTGTTTTTAAGAAGACATACGAGAAAAGCGAAACTAGCAGCATAATAATACCTCAGAGGTAGATAATATAATACGTACGTTATACTGACTGATTTAGTTAAATGGTCTACTGAATAGATACCAAAGAAGAAGAGTAGAAAAAAAATAAGACCCAACAAGTAGTTTCAACCGAATACTAAAACGTAACTCAAAATCTATCAACTTAGCTGAGACCATGTTAATTTTTTTCACCCTTAAATATAACACACAAGTATATTGATCAACTGAACAAACCTCACACGAGAATCAAGTAGGTACCTGTAAATCCTGTAATGTTACAATAATAATATAATAATAATAATGCTTGGACATTATCACACAGCGCCAACTGGCCCCAAACTAAGCAGAGCTTGTACAATGGGAACCAGTAGCCGATATAATACTTGTATACTTTTTTTTCGTAAATACATACTTATAATACATACCAAACGCCCAGACGCAAGACAAACATATTTGTCACATAAATGTTTGCCCGGCGGGAATCGAACCCGCGACCTCTAGCGTAGCAGTCAGGTGTACTAACCACTAGACCAGCGGTCTCGTCAACTTAACAAGTAAGGTTTACACATAGATAAATAATTTGACAATCCGTTTGATCAAACAGTTGACAACGCGTTAAGGTTGCAGGTTTTATAGCGGTGGTAAATTTCCGGCACGGAGAAGACAATAGCAGCGAGGTATGCCTCGCCCATAATTATGCAGGTGTCCGATTTTGTGTCGCGGATAACATATCCGTGGCGCGATAATATTATTATATTAGGCATTATACTCGTATCTGTACGTTCTCATTATTATTTTGTCACTAACTTCCATTTTAATACATAATATTATAAATGCGAAAGTAACTTTGTTTAACGAACGAAATTTTAATAGGAGATAGATTATATCCTGGGGAAGGACATAGGGTACTCTTATCTTTAAACAAATGCAGACGAAGTCGTGGGTAACAGCCAGAAGTTAAGAAGTGATTAAGTATATACTAATATTATATGGATTCTGATTGTAGTCCGAAAACAAAACAATTTTATTTTACTTCATTTATTTAATAAAACATGTCTACCATCAAATATTACACACAGGTATGCAATCTATTTCACCACTTGGTTTTATCATCGTTGAAAATTTTTTTCAACGTCCGTTGAGTAACGAAGGACGGTTCAAATGACTGCTGATAAATCAGTAGTGCAGCAGTTAATAGCATTTTAGGGCGGCGTTCTTTGAAAGGGGTATAATTGGTTGATCATAAGGGTGCATAGTCACCACCGAGGAGTTAAGGAGAAGCGGAGGAAGTTTACCGTGATTTATTGGAATTGCATGATTAAAGTCAGGAATACGTGGGGAAAAATAAATTTGTGATTTAATTGCGACTTTTAAATATGTTCTAAATCAAAGTTGTATTGAATATTTCGCTTACTATAGATTACTTTGTATACTTAGAGGCTTCTGTATACCTTACCTTAGCAGGTAAATTTCAATGATGCATGATACAAGTGTATTTTTATTTTTAGTAATCAAACTTTGAATTTTAATTTGCTGTACAAAACTTCCCCTTAAAAGCGCGTTAAGAGCTCGGTGCTAAGCGGTGTAAAGTCTGCTGGCCACTAATATATTGTGATTTATTTTGTATAACAACGCCCTTTTGTCCTTCGAGGGCGGAGTTGATGAACAAAGGAATGTTTTAAGGAGCTACATCTCATCTATATCGTCCTAATTTGTCTATTAATCCCACCTTCTTTCACAAAATATAATTAATTAATGTCCTTCATAATAGTTCGCCATCTCGTTAACCTCCTTGCACTATCATTAACTAATTTAATTAATTTATACATAAGCGGTTTTGATCATTTAAATACTAAAAATTTTGAAACAAAATTTAGTTGGCCTACGAATATAAAGATCAACCCAATCAAAATCTTTTTTTTATTGTATGAGTAAGGTGTTTTTTGATGACTTGTGAAATTTTATTAGGGCTTATATTTATATCAATTATCACCCATGTAAGTAATAATTTACACGTAATAACAAGATAAATAACAATTCTGTGTAAAAAAAAACAACTTAACTTGTAATTAGCTGCCATGGTAATTAAAAGGCGCCAACGCTAGGTTATTATACAAATATTCCATCCAAAAATAGCAATTCGATAATTTATCGTAAGAGATAATCGTTGAACGCGATCGCCGTATCGAATGGCAATTACGTAAGTGGAAGATATCAAAAATAATTTAAAATGGATATCAGCGTGTGCTTTATTTTGCAGCATCTATCGGACCTCCCTACCTGCCACCAGGCGGGCCGTGTGTTTGTTTGTGACATTAGTGGTATAAAAAAAGTGGTGAAGTGCGTGTTATTACAAAGCTCTTAGATTTTTATATGGAAGGAATGTTTATGAAAATGAAAAGCCTTCTTTTTATAGACCTGTTCATTTCTAAATAGGATTATTTTATATCTAATCCATGAAAAGAATCACGTAACACAATATTTGTGTTATAGTAATTTATTTAACATTGCTCAATGCCATCTTTCGCTATACGCAATTTTTATCCGCTTATCGGTCTGTCATTGGTTGCCAACCAATGGTTAAATAGGACCCATTAACCATAGAACTATAAAATGGGTAAATGCCAGAGCTATAGCGCCTAGGGTTCAGTGTGACAAGAAGTTTTAGTTTTCTGTGGCACAGGCTTTGATACATATTGCCGGTCTCTGTGGGCGAGTGTGGCCTTAACCTGTGGTGCGCAGTGCCCGACGCGTGATGGAATTCGAAACAATACCCCATCAAACCGCCTGGTTTTGTTCTTTTCTCTAGTTTAACTGTCAAACGTTAACCCGACTATTCAGAGGTTAAGATTTAGAGCGAAAGCCAATTTTAGCTTGAAGAGAATGCTTACAAATGAATTTAATATAAAAAACAATTTCGCCTCCGTAAAAATAATTATGTAACTGAAAGTATAATTATTAGCTCAATATCGTGATAAAAGTAAAAAAAAATATTCTCTTTTATCGAATGGGCGGCGGTCCATTAAAACGTATAGTACTCAAGAAAAACATACTACCTCTTTCTGGCAGTCGGGTAAATAAGCGAGTATTTTTTGCTAATGATTTATCTAATAAAAACTGATATCGTTTTGACTCGATTTCATACAAACAAAGTTTCATACACGCAGTAGAAAGCACTCTAGTTTGTATATCAATTCTAAGGACAACTACAAAAGTTTAGCCTTTCTATAAGGCAAGAACAAAGAATACAACTTCAAAAAACCTCAATAAATATTGTAAAATATCCAAATAAGTTACTCGTAAGCTTTGGAACCCTTGGTTATACCTAACTTTAAGAGCGTTGGTAATCCAAGAAGTAAACATATTTTTCTTAAATCCACGTTTTCGGACGTAAATTGAGGTAAATTCCTCGTTATTTGACCCGTGATGGCATCACCAGAAAAGAATTTAAAATGCTGGCGCCAGTGGTCGACCTTGCTATGTAATAATTTTAATTTTATTGATAATAATAGCCGATATAAAAAGTTATTGATTTGAAAACATAAGTAATGTTTTTATGGTTGTCCGGTAACTCACACACCGCGAACCACGGAGTTGTGTTTGTCCCGTGCTAATCCACGATTTTCCTATCAATTAAAAGTCAACATCGCACAAGACGTTAGTGTCTGTTTTATTATTGTTTGGTTGAAATAAAATGCTATACTAATGCTTTCTATAGTATATAGGTACACTAGTCCTCACTAATATTATAAATAAAGAGAAAGAGTTATTTCTTTGGAATATATAAACTGAAAAATTACTGGACGCATTATAAAAAATAAAACATCAGTACAATACTAAATTAGCACTGAATAACATTAGCTATATTATATTGCTACGCGGACGAAGTCGCGAGGCAATATAATAAGCTAGTTATTTAATAATTAGCTGGGTTTCGTGGATTCTCAAGATTTTAATTTTTTAGTTACTTCGCGCATAGTTGAAAATTGAGACGTTGTTGATGTTTTAGGTTCGATCCCCAGAACATGTCGGCTCTACTTATAAAGTATATTATCTCCTCTGAACACAATTTTACAAAAAATAGATCCTATTTATTTCTGCATAGAAATCGGATCAAAGAATAGCAAATACTTGCCTAAGAATCGACAACCGCACAACGGATAGGCAGACTCTTCGAGTTCATTCCTTATTAGTTTTTTTATTAGTTATTAAATAAAAATGGTGCCATCTAATGAAATTAGTTACAACTAAGATTAACGACATTGCTGTTTTACCGACAAAATAGAACAGATGGGCGAAACCAAAAACTAAAAGCTGATTTAGTTTATGATACTGAGCATAGATGGCGCTGTTTAGACTTCTTTACGCGACATCTATCAACAAATTACGGAAACTAAAATAAGTAATTTAAGCAAGTACATACCACAGTTGCGATCTTTGAATGTTAACCGTGGACAGATGTCGCTATTAGCAACTATAATTAAAGCATAAAGATAATAACGCTCACTAAATATATTTTCTAAGCTTATTTGATGCAACTGAACTTATAACTATGTGAAATAACATATTTCTGCTGTGGATTCTTACTCAAAGACCTTGAAGAAGTCAAGTTAGTAAATTACCCGAGTTAAAATCCGCTTGAAAAAACATATACTCTGTAATAATAAGATACAATAAATAAAGCAATGAATAAGTAGGATACATTTGGATAACAAGAGAAATGCCCCGGGTGAGGATCGAACTCACGACCTTAAAATTATGAGACTTACGCGCTGCCTACTGCGCTACCGAGGCTTACTCAGACAATATTAAATTTTAATACTAGATCAAAATCCTGATTTATATTTTGTTAGATATCCAGCATTCAGGGCAGGATTTAGGAAAAGGCATCCGGGGCCGCCACAAGAGAAGAGCCCCTACAAATAAAGTTTTAGGGGCCACCACTCCTTCGTTTCCTCAAGGGCTACAGTCAGACCCATAATTACAGTCTTCCAACGTTATAATATTTTCTTTAGCGCGTATAGGTATGAGTGCCACGTGGGTATGTCACTGCCATGGTTCCCTTTTGTCATTCTACTTCACCAGAAGCTGTGTTTTTTACCTACCTTACTTACTGGATAATAAATCGTTGCTTTCGTCGAATCAGATGCCGACAGACGCTCGAACACAGACAGACCTAAGGGATTCAAATCTAATGAAAATATTACAAGTAGCCGACGAACTCCACGTCCAGTATCCCTCGGCTACTTACAGGCTCACAGACACTATATGAAATCTGTGCAGTAGCTTGTGAATTATTATATTGTAACGGAAACACGTAGCAGGTAGTGCTATTTTGATAAGTATGTATTTTATGTAAGAACAATAGGCGCGGGTGCAACTTATGTGCAGATGAGATAACCGATGAGGTCCGAACCATTTAGGCTCCCTTAGCTCAGCATTTAATTGTGCCCGGCTGGAGTTTTACTTGGTCTCGCTTTTGTACGGTATCAAAACTTCCCGAAACCCAGGCTTCAAAAGAATACCTGAACTCGTTCGCGCCTATCAATGTATCAAATTAGAAATTACACTATGTTATGGTTGGATTTTTCTTCTCTACACTACACTGTTTGTTTGTTTGATATTTAGATAAGCAGATTGTTTTTCGTTTAAATTAATCGCTAAAATAAGATCTTCTCAATTAAGTTATTTAAATATTCTACTTAATAATTAGGTGGGTAGTACTTATGTACATAATAAAAAGCCACTCAAATCAGCAGCACTCTGATGTTTAGCGGTTATCGTAGTCTATAGTCTAAAATCGTCTAAATAATAGTTATTGCGTAAAAATAATTTCACAACCTTTGAACCTCGGGTAGTGTCTATCTAATAGATGGTTAATTGGAATTTTAGAAATGCAAGATATTGATCGCATTTAATAACCGCTTTTTTGAGGATCAGTACAACAATCGGCGTCGAACGACAAGCTAAATGAATGCTTAAAAAAGTAATAATCACCCGAATCATATAAATATTCGCACATCACGTAACTGCATGATCAATGGGCTCTTGCAATCAATAAATTTAGCACAGCTTTTTAAATACGGGGGTGACAAGTTAAAGCCTTCTCCGCTGAAAGTTCGCCTTCGAAACTTTTCCTAATCGACACCTAAAATGTCATTATTTCCCTTCAAATCCTCCCTTGAGTGATACATTTTACCTCGTTTTTAGGCCAGTTTTAACCCTTCCAGTGGTGAATATTTAAAAAGTCGTTGGCAACATTGTAATTGGGCAATCCTGCAGGGATTAAATTATCAAGGCACCTAGTTAAAGCGCCTTCAAACTTAATGAATTCAGCATGAATTCACCGCGACGCCGGCTTTGTAATCGCTAATTCAGTGTTTGCATTGTTACACCGAAAGGACCTACTGTAAATCTGCTTATGCATAATATGTAAGTAAGTCTAGTCGTGGATTAATAGTATTTTATTGCGATCGGATCCTAGTTGCATTGAAACAAGTTTTGCGATACCTTACGTTTTATTAATTTCAAATTATACACAGCTCGATTGCACTATTTTCGTAATTGTATTTCTATCGATAATAATGTATCACTAGTCAAAATCGCAGCTCACTATGTTTTTCAAGACGTAACGAATTAACCTACAGTCTTCTCAGCGTATTACCTACCTTATTGGTATTAATATCGTCTATGGTACCCATCAGGTGCGCCGTATGGTTTGCTTGTTTACCACAAAATCAATAAAAAATAAATATTTCCCTGCCCCACTGCGTCCGGAGTCCTATTATTTAATCTGTGACGCATCAAAATGGCAGCACTCCTGGCACAGCATAATATATTTTAACCAAATCCGTACAGGCACCGCGTTGGAACAAAGGGATTTTTTAATTCACGACCAGCAATTCTTAAGCGAACATAAAATGTTTACTCTTCCAAAGGAAGGGGACATTTCAACTTATTTTTTAGGAGTTTTTTGTACGTTAATTTTTAAAGGAGATTCTCCGGAGACCGATGCTGGATTTGAAACACGACAGAGTTGAAAAGTTCACGAAGTTTTCTAAAAAGACACTTACAATGGGTTGCGTAAGCTCAGCGGAGTGACTGAATAATTTTACGGTCCCTTGCGGAATTCACTCTTTTAATTTATTTAGTAGATCGTTATTGGTAAAATATTGGTGCGTGATTTTTATTTACTAGAGAATTCATCTTTATCACCTTCCTGGCATTATACCAATCACTTGGGGTACGCTGTGTTTACCTTTTGACCATATCGCTCATCTTTAACCTTAATGAAAAGTGGACTCACTGTGCTAGCACCATATCTTCAGGGATCTCTGGAAACCTCAAAATGTCATTAATTTAAAGGCAAAACAAGTGCCAATTTCGTCATAGGGGTGCGACTGAATTATAAAAATGAATTTAGTGCATGCAATTCGACCGTGACCGGTGGGCTTGTGACAATCTCACGACAAGACACGTGACTTTTAAGCCTTATTGCACTATGAAAATGGGTGTTGCGCAAACATTTAAGTATGCATATGTTTGTGCAACTTATTCAATATAGAGTTAAGCCTTCGTCTCCGCACGCTGCGTTCAAGTGCCCGTACCACGCGACAATATTTCTCGAGCAACATTAAAATTTATCACTACGAGCGAGTTTACGCGAAAGCCCGGTGATAAAATAAAATGACAGTTGTTTAGTACACGGTCGGGAGTATCGTTGGTACTACACTAGGTAGAAATTGAAAGGTATGGGGCGCGTGAGACCTCTTTTATTTATGCCAGAAAATGGCTTTTGGATTGCCTCGAGTATTATATATATGGTAGGGGTACGACATTCGCGATTGTTTACGCTACGCACAAGAGAACAGAAGCTATTGCAAAATTCTTAATCATACGCTAATTAATGAAACTATCTTGTTTCATGGGATGACATCAGTAAAGGTAACTCAAGTGTAATTAACGTAGTCTGTAGATCAAGAATTGCGCATTTCAGAATCCTTACAGGTACTTTGAATTACTTTTTAAGTAAGGCTTATGTCTAGGATTTAGTACTAATGAAGGTCTATTTTTTTTTATTAAAAGTTAGTTAACAAATTACTTTCAGCCATACATACGCCTTAGGTAGGACCATGTTCTCGACACAACGTTATTAATTTTCCAAATTCGCAAAAGCCCAAAGGGATTGAGTTTTCCGAAATGTAATTTCCCCAAATTCCTATTTCAAATTCGGAACTAATTTCGCCGACACGATCGTCATAAACGTTAAGTTGTCGTTGACATCCCACGGCTCAATGAAAATTTCACACAATGGCGGCAATCTCTGCATTCATACAGGTTTCATGGGTGGATTGAAATCACTTCGCGAAACATTAAACCGATTGTTATGTCTCTGTTCGATTGGTTTACTTTTACCTTTATCTTGTGTTTTAAGATAAATGTATTTAATTAAAGAACCAATAATTTG
Organism: Falcaria lacertinaria; assembly: GCA_951449985.1. NCBI lineage: Eukaryota > Metazoa > Arthropoda > Insecta > Lepidoptera > Drepanidae > Falcaria > Falcaria lacertinaria. Next base: position 6,813,137 of record OX602118.1, on the reverse strand, counting down.
TGAACTCACTTGTAGATTGACAAAAAAATTCCTTAAAAAGAAAACAGATAATAGGTTGGGGTCAAAGCTTTTTTGTCTATAAGTAGGTAGTTTATTAAATTCTGCTTTTTGTAAACAGTTTAATTTGTTTTAAATATATGCTCTTAAGGAATTGAAAATACAGCGTCGTTAGGTAAAATAGAGCCTATGTTACCCAGGGATAATTTGTTTTGAAATCAGCTCAGTATTTTAGAGATTACCCCACACATACAACGAAACAAAATTTTACCTCTTTATATTATTAGTGTAGATTCTCGGAGAACAGGCGTCTTATTTATATGCCGCTGTAAGGTATAAAACAATACATAAGTAAGGATTGAGTGTCAAACAAAACATAAAGGGGTTGCAACACAAGCTTTATGTGCGCGGGATTAGTCTGACCGGTGTTAGCCATAAACTTGGACGGGGTTACTTTTATACCCGTTGCAAATAATAGCACATAAAACTTGTGTGAAGAACACTAGTTACAGACACCCGGGGTGAGCGTGGAACCGAGACAGCGTGCGTTACTACCCTAATCTACAAGGAAGTTCAACATTTTTTTGGGAATAAGAATGTTTCTTCCTATGTATTTCAAATATATACTTATTTATTAGCATGTTATTTTGCCTTTGCTGGGTTAAGCTACCTGAATTGAGAAGGTGGTTTTGTTTTTAAGTTTGAAACTAATAAAAACCGTTTAATACAAATAAAATTGACCGAAGAAATCCGCAGTTGAAATCGAAAGATAAGATTAGCAATAGAATGTCTCGATTGCTCATCAATGCTTTGGTATAACTTATTATTAATAATAATAATAATGCTTGGACATTATCACTTTCAAATTTAATAAAAAATAATACCTATAAATGACCCCGTAGCTATAAGTCTACACCAAAATATGACCTTTGTGAAATTGATATACCTTCTTTGATTTATTTCGAGTGTTTATTTGTATCGTTCACGTTTAGTTGCTGACTGTAGTACCTTATATATACCTTACTCTTGCTAAGCAATAGGGGTGTGCTCCTATATAAATCTTGGGATAAGATAAAGCTCCTCATGTGTATATACGTGTGATTTTACCGCGTTTCTATTATATTCATCGAAATATTTCTACACATTCTTTGATTACTTAAGAACCTCTGCCCAAACACCAAAACAAAATGCAATAATAAGAATTATTAATAATAGGCAGACTTAGACTGCCGGAACCAGAAAAATATATATCTTCTAAGCACTTTTATTAGTAAGGAATGGTAAGGAATTAGAACCTGCGTTCACAACGACGATGTAGGGTACAAGTAGTGGGCAGTAGATAAATTGCAGCGTTTCCAAATAGCTTGCGAATCCAATTTTTGTACTCTTACACTTACCTACATTATTTTTTCTATTTACATTATTATTTCTACAAAATATTTATCCAAGACGCATAAAATATTTAGAAATTAATCGTTAGTGCGCAGTCGCAAACGCTCGTAACGTTCATCGTAAAAACTTCAGGGGTAGTAAACTATGAAAATTATATCAGACAGGGATTGTCTTTGGGTTTTATGTCCAAACGAACAAGGTATAAGCCATGACGCTAAGCTTTGTTACGATTTTCGACCCCTGGAATTCATTTTCTTGAAGAGATACATCGAGGAGTAATAAACTCATATACAGTAACTTATATTTTCTATTCGATGGGTTAAGAACATTTTGAGATGAGGTAATTAAAATTCAACTTTATATTAAATGAATAAGATACATATTTGACCTTAGGGTCTTAAGTAATATTTCAGAACTTTTTTTATTCTTTAACGTCACCCATTTTTTACATGAAAATCTAAATGGAAAAGTCCGTACCTACCTACGACTATCGTCACCGTCGCTGTAAACAAACAACGCACAGACAGCATATAATACAGTATTGTTATGAATTTGCGGAGTTCAGACATGATCCTTCAAAGCTCGACCCTTCGCAGTGTCATCTGGAATATAATATATTGCGTTAGCCGGACCCGCAGTCTTCCCCAAGGAGGCCCTGTTAATTACCAAGTACAAGTCGCCTGTCGCCCGGGGGAAGCCTTTTAATGTTTTGTTTATATTAAATATTACTACATCCCTATATGCAAGTTATCATTGATCCTGTTCCAAAAAGTTCTGTTGATATTCATGAAAATGGTTTATGAAAATTAATTCATCATACATACTATACTCGTACATATACTCGTATCATTACGCCAAGTCTATTTCAGAGTAGAGTATAAGGCAACGGGTCATTTTTTTTTTTCATTCATTAATATCGTTCTACATGGCCACTATTTATGTATATGTCTATTATAGGTATACACAACATTCACAAAAGAAATACATACATAGAACAAAAAAAGCGATTTATATATTGTTATATACTAGTTACGTATACTCTTTACATTCGTCCACTATTGAGTACTTAGTCAATTTGGCCTTATACATGTAAAAAAATCTAAGTAAAATATTTTATGCGAAGAGAAATGTCTTATTTGAAAAATATCTGTCAGCTACCTCATGTCTAGTACTAACTGCGTATTATTGTTCGGAAATAAATATTCGTCATTCGAATGAGAGCATTTATTTTTAATTTTCTTTTTTTGGCTTTTCGAAGATGTTGTTCCACGAACTTCGAACCCAGCCGCTGGGGATATTTCACGTCGTTTCGGTTCGAAAATTAAATTTAAATCCCCTAACATTTTTGCCGCCCTTCAAATTATTTCCAGCTATAAGTATAACTGTATAGACTTTCTTGTGTGTTGTTTAATTCCACTTCCACCGAGGTCAATGTGATCCCGTCTTTATTATATTTAGTACCATATTTGTTCCCAAGCAGGAATTTATTATAGTGAACCCTATGCTACTCAGATTTAATGTACGTTTTCATTAAAGACCAGAGATTACCTATCAAAAAGAGCATCAAAGTAATAAATATTATTTCGATTATACGATTCTATGGGATATTATTATTTATTAGGATACTAATTTTACTTCAGGATACTAATATTATTATTTAACAGTTATCAAAAACAAAGATCTTACGGTATTCTAATAATAATTTAAACATGAAACCTCCACATAAAATCACAGTGACGAAGCTTCAAGCTTTAGACGCAACGAGCGAAGATAAAACTTGAGAATATGGCAGTTTCCTGAGAGATATTTACTTTGTTTGGCAATTTTTATTACTTTGTTTAGCATAAAAGCAAAATTCGATGGTTGCGGCCCATAACTGAAAAAGGTAAGAAACTGAGGCCACGGGGGGCCGCTCCGAGGCACTTGTCAAGACTCGTAATATTTTATTGGATAACCAAATGAACCTCTACTCGGGAACATTTGCTACTATGCTTAGAGGCTTAGAGCATATTTTGGACGTAATGTTTTGATTTGATCAACTGAAGGAAGTTCTAAAGTTTTATGCATTTTTAATTGTCATTTTATTTTGGTTAAATATAACTGTTTCATTTTTATCTCAATAACGAGTACCTACGTATTTGTCTTTATTGATTTTGTTATTTTTCTTTACTTATCTCTCATGCGTTTGGGTACAGGATATAATATACGGCACTATACATTTAATGTATAAAATTCTAATGAAATACAATAAGTATTAAATCCAAAATCGCAGTACTAATGTGCGTGGCGCATCCATCTAATCATATAATATGATACATTATTTGCACACACGCCTATTAATATTCATAATACAATTAAACGTAGCGAGGTTAATTTCACCTAAATATGTAAATTATCATGAGCCGACCACCGTTAATTTTGAGATGTCAGTTTGTAAATATTTCCTACTCCCTTACACACTTCGTTTTTAGTCATTGTGTGAAAGGGATGGATGTTGTGTGTGTATTATGAATAAGGTTGCAGGGAAAATTTTAACGGCGCCTATGAGGGTTGTGAACGCTGAAATAACTTTCAAATATTGTCGCTAGGTGGACGGAAAGTTTGCCTCCTATGGGAGGTTGTTGCCGGGTCGGCCTCGTCTCGCTGTTTATAAATGGAACGCATATCATTTTAAAATACCCTGCAGGGTACGGTACGCCTTAAAAAGATACCCGGGCTCCATGGCCTTTGAAAATTTTGTATCTACAGCTTTCGCTGGCGCGCTCAGCCCCAAAAAGTACCACAAACACCTATTTTTGCGAAAAAGTATTCCTATCGTTAACGTAAATAAATCCATTAGTTGAACAAAGTTGGGAATTTTGATACATTACGCCCTATCGTGCATCAAAGGAACCACATTGCGCAGTTTATAACCTTCTTGTACATCGTAAAGGTATCGTCGATACTTAGAGCCTAGCGTAAATACTCCAGTGTAAATCGTCATCCTGTCTTTCAACACTGTTTATGTTAAACTGTGGTCGTTTATGTTTCTTCTGATGCACGTACACTGTACGTACATTTGGTACTCTGGTAATGTCATCCTCTGAACAAAGTTGGGTCATTATAATAATGTTCAAATTCGTAGTCGAATGTGCCGGCGAGCTTCGGACAACTTTGAGGGTGTATGTAGACATTTCGCTTAATTAATGGCGGTAACACATTAGCGAAAGGTCAATGACCTGAAATTTGGTGGTACTACCTCTACCCATATTTTTTTTACTAAGGAAGCGTAATAATTTTGAATATATCAGCATAATTCCTACTACAGTTTTCCATTAAGGTGCTGATATTTATCACTGTTTTCCGCTACAGGTTTCCTATACTGAATTTTTTTTTTCAAAATCATCAAACTTGTATTTTACAATAAAACCTCCAAAGACAGAATGAAAGACATAGGAATTTTCGTACTGCTTCATCCATTGGTGATCCATATAGATAAAACATATATAATATCTATATTTAAATTTTAGCATTAAGAGACCACGTAGTAGCGGTACTGAGTAGAAAAACCGCGTTTATATACTTCGTAGTTTCGGAGCTCATTATGTAAGTAAAGTGTGTTTATGTTAGTACATAGAGGAGTCTCATCACACATGTACTGAGGTGTTACTCGCTCTCGTAACAGACTAGTTAGTTAGAGTAACCTTGCAAGAAGTTTGCCAACTTGCGAACATGTCTACAACAAAGGCACAGCCTTGGGAGCCATTCTCCTAATGTATTTAGAGACTATAACTTCATATTATGCTAATATAACAACACACATTAGGTACCATAAAGAATAGTAAAAATATGAAATGTGTTGGACATTCAAAATGCTTTCGTACTTAATTACTTACCTATTTCCAGATAAAAAATTCTAACCTAATGAGGTGAAATATTTTTACATTGCTTAAATATAAACTTACATTAACATTACAATAAAAAATATTATGAAAAATCTGTAATATTACTCTGACCCGTTTAAAACTAACGCCGAATGTTTCTCAGTCGCGAAATTTACCTGCGCATGAGCATTTTACACTCGAGGAGCGTAGCCCACAGCTGCTATAGCCCTTTGAGTATTATTCGTCTTATGTGGTACCCACATAATTATGTGTCATAGTTTATATGGAAAGCTAAATATTGTATTTAAAAAAAACATAGCTAAATAACTCAACCTTCCTAAACCCACATATCATGCAAGTTATTGTCTGTTACTCTGTCACAAAGTCCAGTCTGATTTCAGCTTTTTATTATGCTTATAATATGCTAAGCAATAGCATATGTTCAATTACGGCACAATTTTTCATCGTATGGCTTCATACAAAAACAGAAAGAATTTATATAATCCAACAAGATAATAAATCTGTGAAAGATTACAAAAAGGCAATATATTTATATATAAAGCTAACTACGCAACGCTCACAACCTAAAACACAGTTAATCCGACAAATTGCGAATCGCAAGCTCGTAAAACATAATTAAAAATTCAATTCAGTGAAAAAGCGAGCTAAAAAAAGCGAGAGGTAACGTCATCAATCTGAGAAATTATTACATTTGTGAATTAAAATTCCCGTTTTGCCAGCCCATGAATTATTCTACATCTTGTTAATTACTCGCACCCGGTTTACTATACCCCTGCGATTTCCATGAACTCATAGAAAGAGTATATATGAATAATTAAATGAATAACATTGTTTTATGTCCTGCAGTTTTTATTTAAATCTCCAAATATGTTGATGACCTAGGCGTTAATCCATTTTTACAGTGTGCCTAAGTTCGCGGGCTTGACTCCCATACAACGTGCTATTGTACAAAATTCACCATCTGCGTTTAGATTTCAGTCGCTCATATTTTAAGAATAACTGAATAAAATTATGTAATACGGGTAATTGTTTCGAAAATAAATTAATATTCCATACCCATTACGTAATTTTGAAAACATTGTCGATTGAAGAATGCTGCGATATTATACATAATAAAATAAACACTTTTTCGATTTAAGCTAATTATATTTAAATTCATGAATAAATAATTATCTAAGAGAAAGCAAAAGGGTTACGTCGCCGTATCTACTTAAAATATCGAATCTACTACGCAGCGTAGTAAGCGTAGCACTGCTACGCATGCTACCAGCGTTTAAAGTTACAACAGACTATGTAAAACTACAGGAAAGGTCTAAGTTCTGTCTTATATAGGTACATATTTTATTTTGTTTTATGTCAATAAAGCGATGATAATTTAAAAAGAAATAATAATAATTTAGCTCTCAAGTTACAGTACATATACAACACGCAGATAAGTCACGTCAGTCATGACTGAGGGGTAATAGAACCCAACTAGGCCTAATCGACCCCTGCCCGCTTCAATTAACCAGATCGTCTACGTCTATTAAAATCACCGTTGGTCGCACGAGTCTAGACACCCCCGCTTTAGGGTTAGGCCTCCGAAATAGAAACTATTTAGCAATTTACACTCACATGACACATGGTTTTGGAATTATTTATTATGCTAATGATCCTTTTACTAATTTAGATAGCTAAACTGCTATGCGATTGTCTCAACTGTCAGTGTCTAAATTCGCTTCCAAAATTTTGGGTCGATAAAAGTTATGATAGTTTACTCTAGTGTGAATACATTTGATCAATCAATAGATTAAGAATTACATTAAATAATAGTATTAGAGTGACCGTTTTTTCCCATTCATACTACGCGAAGGAAATCAATTGCTCGCAAAAAGAATATGTAGGTATTTGTTGTATACAACTGTACATAAGTACGCGTCGTATATATTATATTCCCAGGGGCGTAATCAGATGTGTTGAGGTGTAAATGTGTGAATTAGCGGAGCGTGACGTCACGAGCGGCGTGATTAGCACGTGACGAACCTACTTAATGGCCGGTTTGTGGTGAACGTGTCCTGGAAGCTGAAACGTAATGCTCCACCTAAGTGATATTTTATCTTTGAATTTTGCATACAAACATACTGAAAATCACGCCATATCTATTTAAATATAGGTACAGAGTTGATTGCCATATCTCTCTTACAAAATAAATAAAGTGTTAATTTTCCACTTTTTTGAGACAATCATTATTTTTAACTTCGGTACTTGATACATCGCAATACTTCCAATGTAGCCGTTCACCGAAAAAAAATCTCGACTTATATTTTCGACCGTTAATAAAAATTACAAAACTGAAAAAAAAACAGATAAATGCTGTATTAAAAATATTGCATTGTATAGTGCCCTCAGTCCACGCCACCCGACTACCCGCCCAAGCGTGTCGCCTAATCGTGTCACGCGCCAATGACGCGCATTTGACGTGTTTAATTGGACACACGTAGTGCGTAATTTGCTAACTAGATCATTGTTAGCGCGTGTTACGGTAGATGACTGATTTGTTACTGTACCTGAATGATTAATTTTGGGAATGATGGTTAAATGGAGCCCAGCCATGTATTTTTCTATTGTAAAATACCTGCTCGGTTAATTAAATTTTAATGTTATTTTAGTTGAAAATCTACTAAGGCCTATTTTCAAAAGCACACTTCATGTTCTACTTATATCGGGTACATATTACTGTCTATGCAATCAGACTTAAAAACAAAGCCCAGAGTTGGAAATTCGTGGCACTCCGAAAACATGTTTATGATATACATGATAGTGAAGCCTTATTTATAAATTAATTAATAACGATAATTATTATTAATTAAACTTAGTTCATAGTTTATTAACACAAAACAGATTAAACTACATATTTTACGAACTTACGAAATTAACCTACTTATAGATAAAAGATCTGACCCAACCAAAACCATGCGGGAGCGTGCCAAGAATGATAGCATGATTGTCACGCTGGATAGCAATGCTGATCGCAATCTATTTTAGTCAAAACTAAATTACTTTAACAGGTACTAAAGCCATTAACAATATGATCATAGCCGGGAGCCAGCACGTACTTATCCGGCACATTTCGCACCAGCCCACAATACCGTAGCATACGACTGCGAACGCTCTGTGCCGGCTGAGGCAATTCCCTGCCGTCGTAACGTCTAATTCCCGTCGACTTACACACATCAGCGTTTCCGATATCGTGTTGTACCCCCTTTATGCACAGAGTACTGTGGTTGTTTAGAAGAGTTGGTCACAAACTTATATCTATACAAAATAATAAAAAAAGGAAAGATTTGTATTCTTGTATGTGTGTATTGAATAGGCTCCGAACCTACTGGTCCGATTTCAAAAAATATTTCACCGTTAGAAAGCTACACCAACTGGTTCCAGTACAGCGTCTGCAGGCACTCCGGCGGTTACCAGAGCCCGGCAGCAGGTCATTTTGGGTCAAATGAGGTGACAAATATTTACAAACATTGACAACTAATTTTCATAGGCTGAGACGTATGTAGAAACAGAATCAATACGACGTTAGCGTGCGGTGTACAGTTATTTGCGCCCTCCCTACGCTAGTTAAAAAATATCATGCTTTCTATTCTTTGCACTACTCTGCTTCCTCCTTTTTCCATTTACAAGGAACCGCACAAATATTGCAAACTAAACGGGAGCGAGCGCTATTTACAATTTCACCCCCAGTTATGTCCGTCAGGGTACATTCGGCCCATCGTTACGTTGCCAATGTTTATATTGCTTGCTTGCGACAACTAACCTCTTTTATTGCTACATCTCACGGATCCCTTATTGCGCGTAATGTTGGAAATGAGAAATTTCCAGTTTGATTTTGTGTAGGTAAATACTACTTAAGATCAAATATAGCCTATGTCAGTCATATTAGCGATATTGTAAAATGACCAGTTCTGCCAGAGTAGAAACATTTGTACCTCTTTAAATTAGTAGTGTATATATTTCGTACATGCCATATACATCTTATAGTGCAATACATTAAATTCATTTTCCACTGTGATTGTTATTTTAATCTCATATCCACTTTGCGTTACTCTCCAACTCGATTTAAAAGTAGGAACAGATTACAGAGACATCTGTAATCTGTTCCTGCTTTGAATTTTGTGAATACATACATATATGCAATGGAAGACATTTCAGATCAGACAGGCAGTCGGTATCCAGAGAGTTCACGGTCCATTATCGGTTTGTAGAGATAGGGTAACTGTCGCCATTGTTGGCACTTACGACACTCACTGTGCATATCACACGGTTTAGGTTCCAAGTAAAACCTGTATGTGTGGAGAAATAAGATAATGTGTACTTCGGAATTTGAATTTGAATATTTTACTTCAATTGTTTCTTGCTATTGTTGGTATATACCTAGCGACATTATTAGTGCCAATTCTGTTGTAAGAAATCGTTATACTAAGCTAATTTGACAGGACTGTCTTGCTATTCCTTTCTCATGTTCGGAGTTAAATACGGATGGCAATATTTTTCGTTCTATCTAATTAGTTTAGTGTTTTTGTACAACTAAATCGACACCATATATTAACAACTTGTTTTTTTTAACGATTAAAAAAACGGTGGAGGTTCTTAATTTGGATCGTGTTTATATTATATTGCGGTATATAATATTGTTTCAAAGTTTTAAACAGGTCGTTTAAAATACTCATTGTTAAGTCTGTATTCAATTTTAATTATAGAAACACATTAACTGTAACGAAACAACAAATGCTATTGAACGACATACCACATGGTATATCTATAGATACTAATATTATACAGAGGAAAGATTTGTATTTTTGTGTGTACGTTTGTATTGAATAGGATCCGAAACTACTAGACCGATTTCAGAAATTATTTTACCGTTAGAAAGCTACATTATCACTGAGTAACATAGGCTATATATTATACTAGCTGCCCGACCGGCTTCGCACGGGTAGACAAAATGATTTTAAAATGTGCCCGTGTGAAGCCAGGGCGGGCCGCTAGGTTAATTATAATAACCATGCTCTCAGTTGACTCTTAAATAATTTATAACAATAAATATAAGTGAAAATCGATAGTTAATTAATTACAGGTAAATGTGTGAAGCCGCGCCCGGTTACGTCGCAGCACCTACCCGTTACTAGCGAACAACATTCGATTTCCCAAGAGGTCCACGTTCAACGTAGCCTCATAGATTATGTAACCAATACCACAAGTAGAGTATTTTACCTTAGGCAAGTATCTTGAGATACTTGAAAAGTTATTCTAAGGTACCATTCATATAGTCAAGTGACTTGTAATTTTAATTACATCCATTAAGTAGAGATAGTGGATAGTTGCAGTTGTAATTTTTCCCATGTTATGGATTGATAGTTACAGATAACTTTTTATGAGTTATAATTGAGCGCTGTAACTGATAAAATAAGTCTCGAAATAATTTTTCTTTTTTTTATACCACTAAGGTGGCATACAAACATACGGCCCACTTGATGGTAAGCAGTTACCGTAGCCTATAGCCGCTAGCAATACCAGAGGTATCACTAACGAGTTGCCAACTCTGTCGCTGATGAGGAGTCACTGTGTTAGCAGCATTACTAGCCCAGCGTATCCTCGTGGAGCACTGGCAACCTTACTTACCGCAGAAACACAACACTACATCAAAGTAGTGTTATTTCACTGCGGTCTTCTCTAAGGTGCAGGTACTGACCCAGTCAGGCGGCTCCTATATTAATGGGAAAACTCACGGGAGATCCCAATTCGCCCTAACTCCCTTGAAACAGTTTTGTCTAGTAATAGTTTTTAAATATCCACACCTTAATCTTATTCAGTTCTACGAAAACTGTGTCTTCTTAATTACCTGAATTCGAAATTTAAAATGCGTCCGTAATTTTCGTTAAAACTTATCACCTCTCTACAAAATTCCTATTCTTTGGCATGAAATAGCAGTGCCGCACCCGCCATGTCATTCCGCCCATTAAGGTACCTGTCATGTGAGTTTACAATAAGTAAATAAACGTGCCGCCGACGGGACGCTTCCCTGTTATTGCCTTACTATCGGTGACATTTTCCGATTATTGTGTTTACATATAAAATTTGCTAGCACGTTATTAGATGGGTATTATAAATCTGTCAATTATTTGGTAGCAAGGGTAGGAAGATCTAATAATCTATACTAATATTACAAAGAGAAAAGATTTGTATTTTTGTGTGTATGTTTGTGTTGAATAGGCTCCGAATATACTGGACCGATTTCAAAAATTCCTTCACCATTAGAAACCTACATTATCACTGAGTAACATAGGCTGCCTGCCCCAGCTTTGCACGGGATAAATGACTACCCGTGCGAAGCCGGGGCGGGCCGCTAGTGGTTTATATTTGCACACCAGTGATGGCATCACGAGTTAGACGGGTACATGGAGGAAGCGTTCTTGATAACTTTGTTTATCAGACGATTGTATGAAAATTGTACAGCGAACTAGTCAAATATACAGTAGAGTACAGTTATCTTTGAAATTAGAAATTTGAACGAGCTGAGTTAAACTAAGTATTATTTATCGGTAAAGATAGGCCTTGGTATACGACTTCAATTAATCTAAAAAAAAATGATGATTTTAACTGGATGACTTTCGTGACTTTGTCCTATTACTAGAGAAACTTCAGTAGCTCTTAGAAGATTTTCCAATATACCAAATTAAATTGACTGTGTACTATCTTGCCTTAATTAAAACAGAGTGTGCGATCGGTCAAAATTATCCTGCAATTCGCAACAGACACATCTAAACCCACATCAATTTAATCACCTGGCTAAAGGCCGCTGGAGTTTGTCAAGGGATTTCCACTTACTTCGTGACGTGAATTGTAAAGCGATTAATGCGATAACACTGAAGACTGACACTTATAGTTCAGTGAAAGTTGAAAGCCAAAAGTCTCTCCACTCAGTAAGAAAATATTATTACTTTATAAAATTACACAAAGGTGCATGCTTTCACATATTGATTAATTATACCATCATCTTATTATTTTAATGTCCATTACCGTATTTATTATAAAAATGTTGGACTGAATGTTTTATTTATCTCACTAGATTGATTTCACGCTAAGTGGTAGGTACCTTGTTACTTTGTTTTATAGTATGTAATTTTAGTTTGTACATTACTTAAATGTAAGGTTTAAAAGACAACACATTATAAACGAATGCTTACGCCGACGGCAAACATTTTACTTGGTTACTTTTCAGAAAATTTCAGCAACACATTCATTCAAACATTTGCAATAAATCTTTATATCAAATACCATTTCAACAAAACATTCGTCCAAATTTACATGGAAAGGGTGAAAAATAAAAACAATAATAGGATCCCGCGTGTCCCGGCGGGAACATTCTCGCCCCAATAATACTTTTTATCATATTTATTGACTGATAAATGGAAACGCAGCACCAAGTGCATTTATATGTTGTTCTAACTCACGTCATGGATTATGTTCATTTCTACCTGAATAGGGATGTATATGAGGCAATTCGAAAATCCAATATTCATGCTTACTAATGGATCTACAATTTGGTATTATGCTTTATTTTCATTTTGGTTATATAAAAGAACAGAAAAGAAATGTTAAGTATATACTGGAGGCTGGAGCAGCTCTATTCAAATGCAGGTAGTTATTGCAAATGGCTGCCAAAGGGGTAATGGTTCTGAGAACAATCTAGAAAGCGAGCCTCATCGCTTAGTACGATTGTCAGATTGTCGGAAAATGTTTCGATTACAGATTTAACCACCTTCTTACTTGTAATATCTTTGAAGCCGTGGTAGCCTTGTGGTTTAAGTAACGGCCTGTCATCTGATGGGCCTGTACCAAAGATTTTTTCTAAGCTAAAGTACACTAAGCGCGATATTAGTTATGCATGAACTTCATTCGTTGATAATATTATTATAATACGCATATAATTTTATTTTGACATCTTGCAATCTTATATAGTAAACTCAGTTATGGAATAATTTCAGATGTTCTTATTATAGAAAACCTATTTCATTCTATCTTTTTGTATTTGTACACTATCTGGATGTAATTTATTATTGTATGTTTACGTTGAAACATCCACAAAAAAGCACTGTAAATAAATTCTGTTTATACATAAGCAGGTACCTTTGAACACAAAGCACTACTCGGATATATCCCAAGTGGCATTAGCAGATAACATATCGTATTCGGATCGGGTAAAAGCATGGGGAATACAGATTTCCATCCTGTGGTAACTCCGCGAGTCGAATTTCAAAGGGTTTTTTACAAGTAATGCGACGCGACCTATATCCCGAATGACGCTGTGCAAGACGAAAATAATATGTAGTAGCTTAAATCTTATGTGTACATAGGTACTGTAATGTGTGATGTTACTTCAATACAAAACCTATAAAGAGATATATTTACTCAAGCGATTTCAAAATTTCCTTTTTCTACCACTGAGGTGGCTAACAGGCATACGGCCTGCTTGATGTTGAGTGAGTAGACGCTTGCAACACCACGGATATCACCCTAAAAACTAAAGAAAAGCACCATTCAGCCTGAGTAATAAATAGTCTATGTTAGGTTGTTTCATGATGGCTTTACTTAAAGACTAAGTTCTATCCTATTTCACGTGGGCAGAGTCGCGGGAAGAAATAGTATTGTCATATTTTCTTCATAATTTGATGTCGCCCTGGGCCACCCTTGAATATCAATTTGTATTTGGGTAGGATCTAATATTTCTTTTCCTAATTGGATGGGATGTGAGTTAGTAATAAAATTGTAATTAAAAATTAACTATTTGAGACTCCCTAAGGGTGCATACTAAGTAGCCAGATACGGCGCGCATTCGTTTACTTAACTAACAATAAACTATTAGAATTTATAACACCGTTACACTAACTTTCATTGGGTTAAGTAATGGAATTATTTTGGTATTACTTATCTGACACAATGTAAAGAGATCGAAAGTATAGTGGTCTGCGCAGAAAATTATGTATTTCTCACTTTTAAAGTTGGAGGTACTTACCAACCTATGCTTTACGTAGCGTTAACATCCCACAAGAGTAAGTAAATCACTGTCTCGGATGAGGCTCATTATCCTGTTATTATTACGATTATTTGGAGGATTGATATTTAAATGAGGAGCATTTTGTTATGAATGTCTAAGAAGCAGAAGAAGTGTGCAAGTGAAATGACGCTCCAAACCTAATATCAGAGAGTGTAATATAATATTTATATTAGTTTTTATTTAACCAATTATGTATGGGATTTCCATCATTTTTTACGACTTTTAATTTATATAAGCGTAATAACTTTAACACATTATTTATTCCCTCGAACTGAAAATTATAATTTATGTATCTGATGCAACTAAAATACTTTTATTAATTAAATTACCGAAAACTTTAACCCTTTACGGCCTCACTCACCCAAAAAATACTTTAATTAAGTAAAATTGGTAACGAAGACTCATTTCCATTAGTATGGGGCTATCATAAGCCTAGTACACATTATAATAAGTTATTACAACATAATTTATTATTCTGTCATTACCGTGACATGATCGCGTGTCATCCCGTCATAAGTTAGAGTCATCGAGCCACGCTGTTAATTTCATTGGACATGGTGACAAAAATTCTGTTTACTTTGCCTCTGGCGTTAAAATGACACTGCATTTTCTAAGTAATAAGTGAAATATATAATAATAAGTATGGTAATGAGCTGTTTTTAATTACGTCACTGCGTGCTATAAAGTGGCTCCTGCTGGGCTTAATTATTTATGGAATTGTATACCGTTTAGGTTTAACTAAAATCAATTTGATATTTATAATGATGATTGATCTGACGAAGTTATCATCTGTCAGTATCGTATAATTAGTTCCTAACAGATTGTTCCAGTTCAAAGTTGGAATCATTATTTATAAAAAGTGTAAAAAGTAGTTCCAGGTTTTCGTCTAATGTATATGTCTATTATAGGTATACACAACATGCACAAAAGAAATACACAAAAGAATGATCAAATACGTAGTTTCTTAATCAGAACCCAAAATTGATTGCAAAGTATGGAGCATCGGCTAATATTGAACTACTACCCATGGTACTATTTGGTAAGGAAAAACCATCTAACGCTTCGATATAAAGCTACATCACCATGGTGGCATACACAACAGATGTCTAACGGTTTGGTATATAAATGTCAGTCAAGTCTTGCATGCATACACACATGCCAAGTTTCTTTCAGGGTAGGCAGAGGTTACACCATTTCACTCTTGACTATGCAGACCTCTTCTGTTTCTTTTACTTTCATCCGCGATTCTAAGTACCTACTCTCTTGCCACTTACCAAATCTCAAAACCACACCGTAATCCTCTTTGCAGGTGTGCTGTTTTATACTGCACTGTTATCGAAACCCCTAAAAGGTTGGGGCATACAACCAGTAATGTCAAAACTGTGCACGTTTGTCGTAAAGCGAGTGAGAAACGAGTGGCGGAAACAAATCGGACAAGTCATCAATAGTCCGCGTTATTGATATTGGCGCTGCGAGCGGCACCGGGCCGGTCAGTATTACATCTATTCATAGGGTGTGCGAGCAGGTTTAAGGATAAGATATTTTTTATAGTACCACTAAGGTCGCAATTAGGCATACGGTTTGCTGCTGATAGGCAGCTACCGTAGCTTATGGATACACTTGCGTATGACCCTGATTTTTCAGTAAGGATGTGCAAGTGTGGGACGAAGTGATGTACATTTATATAGTGGACTGCAGGGTGTTTATTATAAAGGCTTTAGGAGCATCAACGACAACTTTTTTGTAGTGTTGTCTTCCTGGTTGAATGGTCAGGAAGCATCTTGAGCATGTACTGCACTAGCAGTTTTAAGAAAACCTATTGATCCCTCACACGGCAGGTAAGTCTTCTCATCATAAAATTACAGAATTTATTACGTACTTAATGACAGAGAATGATTTCTTAATTTCAATGAGAATTATGGTGATAATACTGCCTATATTATAATCAGTAAGCACCTCAGTAAATACGTAGGTTTTATATGTAAATAATGAAATACGGAAGTGACAAAGATGGATTTGGGCCGCGTCCCGCTGTCGGGAGGCTTTGTAGAAAACTCAATAAAATTGCAACAAAAACACACCTACGTTACCGACCCCAAACCAAATCCGCCCGAGGCGAGACAACACCTGTATTACCATAACAAGACGTGAAATTTGAATGTCCGCAAATCGAATAACCCTGCCGCGGTGGCATGGAATTAAGTTATCCACTTTTTGCAAGAAAAGACGTACACGTTAACATATGAATATGACAAATTGTCCGCCGGCGGTCAGCCGCGGCCTCCGTCCATCCGAGTTTTACGGCCCCCGGGGGACTAGGGGGACCAACTTGAAAATTTTTCATTCCGGCCGACTAGCGGTGCAAGAAAAACGGTCAGCTCACTCGTCAAAACTGTAACAATTTCTCAGAAACAATAATGGGATAAAAAAACGTGCCTTCACATGACCAGGGGAGGCCGTTACGGCCACTGTCAATGTTATTTATTTGGACAGTTTCATGTTTGGAATTTTTAATTTGTCTTGGGATTTCAAGTTTTATTGGTTGGCGTGATGTTGCAGTTATTTGAGGTTTTATATGAAATTTGAAATTTTGTATGTCTTTCCAACCAGTGTTATTTAGATATAGATCTTCGAGCAAAGCAGTAAATATGAAAATATACTACTTGTGTATGGATTGAACTGCGTGTCTTTTACAAGGTTATAATGAAAGTAGTGATTTGTGTGTTTGCGGCGACAGAGTAATTCCCAAATGGAATCAGGAAGAGTGCAGCCTCGGCCGTGAACCGAATTGCAAATACGCATATGTCGCTATCTTTATTCCAGTCTCTTGCTGAAAAAATAGTATGTGGTAGTTTTTTCACATACTGAGGAATTATAAGTTCTTTAGAAATAAAGCACAAACTGAATCTAGCTTGACGAGATGCTTATATATAGAACTACTTACAAAGGGGAATCAAACGGACATTTGAAATGCTGAATACCGACAATGTTGATTCTTTGTGATATATCTTCAACCTGCCTGATAAAAACAGTGTATCAATAAAAATATGCAATGGATATTTAGCAATTTCGACATTTGCAGACTAGATTCCGTCTGAATAGTCAGTAGCCACACGAAAACTAAGAGCTCCGTCCTAAAATTTGTGAACTCAATCTGAATCTGCATCGGACGAATGCGTGACGAGAGATGTTCCTTCCAATATAAATGTAAATACAGAGTGCGGGTGAAATATGACAGTTATAATTGCTTTATTGTGCTTGGAGCTCAGTGCCGTGTTACTGTTGCCATGGTGGAGCATATGCTAATTCAGCTTCGGATTGTGGTGAGTTCTGCGACAGTGTTTTCTTGCATCAATTAAAAGTTTGGGTGACAATGACTCTGAGTTCTAGTGATATAAATATGTTTATATAGACTGTAACCAAACAACATAGATATAATTGAAGAGATTAATGAGAGAAATTTACACTTTGTTTCGAAGTCTTCATCCAATATAAATAATATAGATGAAACTATTTACAGGAAACAGAACTTAAACTACCTACTTATAGATACAAAATTTGATCCAAACACATTACATTACTGTATAATTAATATGGATATAATGAAAATAAATCTCCATATTGAACAATATTTTATCATTCATGAACATACCAAGATCTTAAGGAACTCAAAAAAATATGGCTTTGTTAGTTTATTTATATCAACCGGTACATATTTTATAATTAACTTATGTATAACAAATATATAATAGCCAGACCATTCGTGCCAACTATTTGTTCATCGTTGCTCCTATGATTTCTTCACGCTCCGATTAACTATTAGGTAGTCATATCGCAAGAATGTTTTACGCAGAAGCCCGGCTCTTCTCATTGACCATTGTTTAAGAAAACATGTGCGAATAGTTATTTGTATTTAATCTAAACAAAGCATTAGAATACTGTTTACAAGTAAATAGCCGCTCATAAATATTCACAAGTAACACGAGACGGCTCATTTAGGCTTCTCTGCCCCTCTTTTTTCCGTTATTGGCTTAATTCACCGGGGGGTTGTTTGGATCAACTTATTACTGCAAGATGTAGATCGATATCGCTGTTAATGGACCGGGTTTTCTTTTAATTATGGAAAAATCCACGTGAAAATGCTATGGAAATTATTTGAAGCTTAGAAATGATTTTTTTAGAAATTGGCAATTCGCAAAGTACTCTGAATGCTAGGTGTAGAAAGAAATCCTCTGAATAGATGTATTTCTTTTTCTTATAGTCTTCTTCGAAGCCTTTTTTCGAACCGTAGGTAAAGTGCCTTATTAGGGCCGAAGCGAAATGAACCATTTTTACTTTCATTCAATTAGAGTAATACGAGTTTATAAGTGTCAGTTACTTGATATTTTGAAGTAGGAGATTAATACATGGTATGCTGAAGTGAAATTACAGTACCGGACTGATCATATTAAGTCTTTACAACCTGGAGCTATGTATAGTTGTATACCTTCTATGGAATAACACAGTTCTTTACAAATGCGTAAAGATTAGACGGTAAATCAGGCTGTACGGTTCTGTTCCGGATTGGGAATTGATCAAGAGTTAAGTCACGATTGTTGCAGCGTCCGGAACATTCCTCCGGGATTCATTATCCGGGAACGGCACGACTGATTGCCGCGAATACTGTGGGTTGCTCGATCAACCATGAGTATTGTTGGTAACCAACCAGTAGTACATTCATGTACCTAAAATTGTAGTCTAGCTGTGATTCGGTAAACAAATATTTTTCCTCAAAAATCTAACTCCGCAGAGAAGTGCACTGTTTTTATATTAGATGTAGATTTATATCGTTCACTACGGAGAAGCACTTGTGTAACCAATTATCATAAAGTAAATGGACATAAGTGAGAAAATATAAATATTCGCGAGAGTACAGTTATAACTAGCATAATCAAGAATCTTTTGTTATTATAGAAAATGATTTAGATAGCAAGGGGCGTGCGGGAATAATATATTCGCTCAGCGGGTGGGGCTACTTTCTACAAATTGCCATAACATGTGGGCCAGTGTAGTTTACGTATACGATAGTTTGGTGAATTATGAAAATCATTGCTGCAATAAATATAATAACAGATTTCTCAAAGTGGCGGACAAAGTACGTACATGACGTAGTTCTATGTTGCAACTGCAACAGCTAGGAGTGCAGCTTTCCATGTAGCGAAAAGTATATCATGAATAATATTCTAATAATTAAAATTTAGATACTACCTCGGGACCACATGATGCCACTAGAGTTATAGCTACAAACTCATTAATAAATAAAATAAAATATAGTAAAAAATAATTTATTTTCATACCTAGCAGATCCATAGTGTTAGTAACAATATAACTATGTTGACTATGTTAGTTATAGTATACATTCATGCTTTCTCGATTTGTTATCTGTATGTGAGCAGAATTCTATAAAATTGCTGTAATTTCGACCTAATCTTTTAGGTAGCTAGATTGGCTTTCCTTTGTAATGTTATTATAGCGTACAATAACATACTTGATCCATGCATAACAAATGAACACCATACATCAATGAGAGTAACCAGCTAATGCATCGCGATATAAGCGTATAATGGAATTTATCAAAAATCGAAGGGGTGTGTCGTTGCATCATCTTCCCCTAATTTGGTTTTTATTTTATTTCAACCCCAACGTGTAGGGGGCAGTGGAATTAGTCTTACCATATGCGCTGGTACTTGGGTTACACTTGGGTCTCGACTGTTCACTTTATACTGAGCGTTAAACTGGCAAGACCAGTCGGATATGAGTTGGTCGTTGTTGTTTGCTCAAAATATGAATAATCAATTCTGTAATTAGATTAAGTAATATGTTATTATTTTACAATAAATTGCTACGAGTATCTAAATTTATAAAAAATATTGGATATGAATCGTCAAGTAAGCTAAGCGTCGTCGTAAAGTAAGCTAAATATTTTTAAGATTTTGATATATACTTTGAATGTGAGATGTTTCTTTGAGCTGCCAAAACTAAATGAATAAAATCGTGTGACAACCGCCCCTGCACCCTCAACGCTCACACCACAAGGGTGCTCCACATCGTAATCCGAGCATGGAACATGTGCGTGTGGCTTTAAATTCTGATCTAATACCGATTACTGGCACGCAGCATTTTAGTTAGATACATGCTACTTACATGGGGAAAATGTGTTGGCGTACCAGATGCATGAAATCAGGTATTATGAACACATCAGTAGCTATCATAGAAATAAACACATTAGACTTACATAGACTACACAACCGATCAATATTATATTGCTAATATATTACATATAATACACAAAAGTGGAATATACGAATGAAATTATTGATAGAACATGACACTTCAGCATTCATAATTAACCGAGATTTAGGTACTTCATTCGATCGTTATAGTCAATAATTAAAAGATAGTTAATGGTGCCAATTATGTTGTGCAAAATCATTCAACTAAACTAATTTGAAACTATTGCCATCCTCGTTGAACGCCGCACGTGAAAAAGGCATAGCAAGACTTTTAGTCCTGTCAAATTAGTTTAGTGATTTTTTACAACAGAATCGATCAATTTCTGAAGTAACACTGCATCGAAGTACTGACTTACATAGTTAGTGACATATTACTTATGCATATTGTAAACAAAAAGATATTGATAAATTGTTTAACTTCCGCGCTCTCCTACAAGATTTAGCTGGTACTCCAAGTCCCGTATATCACAATTACAAATGCAGTTTGCATAATAAAAGCTCCTTATCAATCCATTATTTACATACAGGGATCATTACAAGTATTTGAAGCGGCACACACGCGTATCGGTGACACTTGATCACCATAAAACGCATTAAAGTCGCGAGACGTGTTTAATCTATAATGTGCCTTATCGCAATATTTTCCAAGTCCGGGTAAAACCGGGAACGTCGGGCCATCGCCAGGGGAAATAACGAAGGCAGAGTTTCACTTTGTTGTTTTTTTCCCCAGCGCCGGGGAAATTTTTCGTACTTTCCTCTTCGTTTACACTTACAGCAGTTACCGGTGTTTCGCGCGATTGTTACCTGCATTCCCCTGAATTAAATATAGACGCCGGGCAAAGGGTGAAACGTCTGCATTTGCATTTTGTTTGCAACAATGAGTACGGATTGGAGTTGGTTCTTTGTTTGTATGTTGAACCCAGAAATGTAAAACAACAAATTAGACCTGTCGATGGGAAATTTCAGTTAAATTATGGACGACATAAAATAAAAGATACTTTAGTTTCTGAAGTACGTTGACGCTATCATCAATAATTTGGAAATACGAAAATTTTGATCATTAACCTTGATTAATTAATAATCTAATTAA
This sequence comes from Falcaria lacertinaria, assembly GCA_951449985.1. Taxonomy (NCBI): domain Eukaryota; kingdom Metazoa; phylum Arthropoda; class Insecta; order Lepidoptera; family Drepanidae; genus Falcaria; species Falcaria lacertinaria. The sequence goes on along the minus strand of OX602118.1, from coordinate 6,791,402 downwards.
GGTTATCCTACTATTCCCGCTACTACTTTTTGTCTGTTTATCTGTTTGCCTGTGCATTTGTGCGCGCTAAACTCAGAAACGGCTTAACCGATTTGGATGCGGTTTTAATTAATGTATTGTGTTAAGCTTCACTTAATATGTAGTGTTCGATTTGTTTCAGTCAAATCATAAATAAAATAGTTTAAAAATCTCATGGCTCTTCATTAGTTTTATATACGTCTAAAATGAATTCGACGCGTACGAAGTCGCGGACACAGCTAGATAATGTGATAATAACGGTAAACTTTCCTACCTTCAAATTTTACCTCGACACCTCACGTCGGAAAATTCCTAATCGATGGCCCAGGTATCGATGTCGGTATAATTAGTTAATGTTCCTCTCATCTTCGATAATTTATTGAGACGGAGTGCTAACCCCCCTCCCCTTAATAACTCTCCCACTTTATCCAGGATAGCTCAGGGGAAATGGTGGCGAAAAACTCAACCGAAATATTAATGCACCAGTTCTATGGTAAGTATTGACTTGGAAATATAGCGGGTTTAAGTTGCCTTGATACTTTAAAAAAAATGTTAACAGTATTTTTGTTTTTATAATTCGATTATACCATTTATGTGAGGGTTGCTGCAGTTTGTTTTAAAGCTATTTTGTTTTGTTGCAGTTTTGCTTTGTGTGTTTTTTTTATATTTTTTGTACAAATAGTTTCGCCAGGAATGTTATACCATGTCCCGGATTCAGGATATACAACAATATTTTTATGTTCAAGAATACGTTTTTCTTTCGAGTTATCATAAAAGGTTCTTTGATTTATCTTTGTATTTGAATGCATATAAACTGTATTATCTATGAATAGGTGGGTATCGAGTTTCTAAGAGAAAACGGTCGTGTTCTATCACGGACTTAACTGAGGCCCTAGTTTCCAGGCCAATGAATTTACAGGCATTTGCTTGTACTAATATAATAGCAATATATTTTCGTCCCTTTTTACATTAAATTTCAAATGTTTTGCAACTATCAAGATCTGTCATTCTCCAGTAGCCACAGCCACTTCAATAGACGGCGTCGGTGGATTAATCAGGGATTGTTCGTTTCCACTCGGTTGTGAAAAATTGTCACCATCAACACCGTCGGCGGCTCGTCTGTAATAACCGATGATGCATCGCTACCTTCGCTGTAAATTAATGTTTTATTTTTTTATACGGAAAATGTAAGCGTTGGCTTGAGGAATATACTTACTACATGTAAACATATACTTTTTATATACAAATACCAATTAATACACCACAAATAACAATTTGTGGTGTATTATAAAAAAAATCTTTGTCGTAGGTCTTTCATGCATCTATAGTTTGGATTACGATGAATTTGATGAGTCGGGGCACAGCTCTTAAATAGGTACTTAAATATAATATTTTATCATGTAGTAAGACCTGATTTTTAATTGATGAAATGAAGTAATATTTTACTATTTTACGTTAATAATTTAATCAATAAACATATTTAGGATATCAGCATTGATCGTGGCATTAATCAGAAGAGTGATTCTTGTTCTATTAGACTAAGTACCTAGCATAATTAATAGTATTTTTTTCTAAATTCAAAACAACTTACTAAACTAACATATTAATTAAATGAATACACACAATTATAGGAATTTGTGATTGGTAAATTCATTAGTAATAATACTATATTTTCATTTAGGTGATCACATATTCACGTAAGTATACGGGTATCCATACTTTTTCCGTAATAACTTCATTCGCTCGCGCCGTGATTGGTTCCGCTCCCGTGGGATTCGAACTTCGTCAGCAAATGAGCAGTAAGCCAACACCGTCATAATTTATAAGACAACCAGTATAATTTATTGTCTACTCTACTATGACCGACTAAATTGACGTATTTTCAGATGAAAATGGTACTCTTAATTTTCTTTTCTCCTTTCAAAACCCAACATTCTCTTGCTATTCTGGGCCAGCAACCCCATCATTCTGCTGATGCTTCCGACAATATCTAAAGTTTTAATTTAATGTCACGAATAATTTATCAAGGTGATTCTAATTTCCTACGAATATCATATGAAAACATTTATTATGGTAGACTTTTTGGTGTGTCAGTTGGAATCGTAAACTTCAAATATTTTTTAGCAGTCGAAATTATAAAATGGTTCATAAAATTGTTACCTTTTATCGGTTTGCTTACTAATAGACCAAAGCCATAAGCTTATCTCCACACGGTTTCGTTTTGCAAATTATTTGACCAGCTGGCCTAATTCTCGCACAAATCTGCTCATCTACTCAATTACATATGTCGCATTATAGATATAGTACAAAAACGCTTATTTGGTTTGGTTCTCAAACCCCGATATCCTACACATCGGAGTTGTACCTACAATATGTTCTTACCTAACTAAGAGGCACATATCTCCCCTCACCTCCTACGTTCCAGAAATAAATAAGTACAGCGCAGCCGTGAAGAAGATATATTATGCGGCGAGGGAATACAATTCTGGATAGCAAAGGTCGTTCCCGTTAGTATAAATGTAAGTAAATTTGAATAAAACATCTCCAGCGCTGGGCCACAACTTGGGCTTGTTGGTTTTTGTAAAACCTGTGATTATACATCTATCTACCAACGCAGAAGTTCGTGGTAGTGTTGCTATGTTTCTACATTTAGGGAGCTTAGTGATGTGAACGAATAAACATAAATGAATGAAAGGGGAACTAATAAGACCACTCCGTGATTAGGAGAACACTATATTGAACATCTTTGGCAATCTTTACTAGCTTATTATGAGTACAAATAAGTGTGACTGGCTTAGAGATACTTGAGTTTAATTTGTTACTAAGGTATGGTAATTGACATAAGTAAACGAGGTATTGAATTTTTTATTGCTTCTTGGAAATAATCTGGTTTTGATACTAAGTTATATCAGTACGTAACCCAAAAAATGTTTTAATATTTGAGGTAAATAAAAAAATAAAATACTAATGTGTTTATAACACTCTATTCTTTAAAGACAATATTAGATAATATTAAGCTTTTATTAATAACTATTTAAAATTCGACTTTAAAGTTACAATAAAGGTACAGAGAAATTTAAAAAATACAAATTAAAAGGTAACATAACCAACGCTGACAGTTGAATTTTTAATGCCGAAGGGTTAAACTAGATAAGGCTATGATATACTGCGAGACAATATGAGACAAAGATCTACTACTTGAATAAATACTAAAAATAATTACAGTAACTCGTTTAACCAGTTTGGTAGGATAAGGTGTGGCTACTTTTAATATAGGAAAGTTATAATATATTATATTATAAACATAATAGTTAGATACGTTAATTTCAACCGTAATTTTAACTATTATAAAATCGATACCAAATCAATTTAATCTGAGTTGCCAATTTTTTTTATACTCCTAAGGTGGCACACAAGCATACGTCCCACCTGATGGTAAGCAGTCACGGTAGCCTATAGCTGCTAGCAATACCAGGAGTATCACTAACGCGTTGCCAACCATGTTGTTGATGAGGACTCACCGTGCTAGCAGCATGACTACTAGCGCATCGTATCCTTGTGGAGCATTGGCAACCTTAAACACCGAAACACAACACTACATCAAAGTAGTGATATTTGGCTGCGGTCTTCTGTAAGGTGGTGGTACAGTTCCCAGCCGGCGGCTACAATTTTAATGGGAAACCCACGGGAGATCACTATTCGTCCTTCCTCTCTTATATTTTTTTTTGTTTCCATATATATGTGTGAAGTGTTAGGAAGCGATGGTGAAATGTGATTGAGGGCATTAACACAAGTCCAAATAACGAAATATAGTTTGTCTAGATTAGTTTCGTAATTTTAAAATTCGTAATAATAATAATAATATGATCAATTTTGTAGACAAACACTTATTATACAGTAAATATAATTCTCAAATGGGGGAACTGACAATCCGCCGTCGCCTACACAAAAGGGTGGTGAAACAAATGTCATATGTTTATGGGATTTCCGTGTTATGTTAATTTGATTTAATATTTTATTTATAAAGCGTATGTACGTTATTTATATTTTGATTTTAAAGTCTATTCCGTCACGGAAAATGTCACATGCGTTCTTATATATTTTTTTTTAAATTAATTTATAAATAATCCATCAACAAAAACGAATTCACAGATTTCAATTGAATCATCAGCAATGAGAGAGCAATCTAAATTCAACATCAATGCATTTTTACCAGCTTATTTATTCTCCAGTCTAACTAGGCTTATGTATAGCTTATAGTTGTCCTTTATTATGTAATCATTATTGTAAACACTTTATACCAATACAGAGCTTTAAAATCTTACTACATAAGTATTGAACTAGGTGCACGTCTTTTCGTTGGTGTGGTTCAGCAATCAATATTGTACCGCCTTCACCGCCTTCAACTGTCTTTGCTCAGACTTGGTTCATTAGTCATCACGACCTGCCTTTGTCCTACCCAAGCTTTAGCTAGCCGTCTGTTTGTATTATGAAATGAATGACAAAAATCCATAGCATAACAATAGCAATCACAGATAACTAAATTACCGTGCGGTGGGCGGTGACCGCCCCTCGCGCTAAACTAAGCTAAACGCTAACCCGATCAGGCATAATTTGTGACCAATTAGAATAATGGTCCGCACGCCGTGATGTATGCACGACGTGACTAGGACAGGGCGACGAGTGGAGAGGTTATAAATGTAAAAAAAAAATTGCTGATTATAATTGACCGCCATCGCCATCGTTAAACTTAAGTGAACTTCACTTTACTTTTAGTTTGTACCTTTAAATTTTTATCTGTATAACCAATTACGCAATAACAGGATAGGATTATTTTACAAGCGATTATTTAAACTCAAATTAATAATGTGTTATTCCAAACATAATATCTACATATCATTGTAACGCGTTGTTTGTGTAATTATTATATTTAGTACTTAAATCATTTGAGGAAATCTTCCATCCCCACATGCCTATTATTTAGATCTAAGTCGACGATAATATAATTGGAGTCAAAACCAGTGATACGTTTTTTTATGACGTTTTATACAATTTACAATACATTTATGTAATAAAGATAAACCTGACAAAAGAAGAACTTAAATTATTAATAGAAGCATAAGTCCGACCAAAAAACATAAAAATCTCATGATTTATACACTTTTAATATCTAATAAATCTTTAATTATACATTTGTCACAAACACGACTCTATCCCATCGTCTGTTCTCTATAAATGTTTGGGGCATCGGTTGTCCGGTGGCGGAACGTCAATGTCGCCGATTGTACTCACTAGTTATGTGCTTCGTATTATCTATTCTGCGGTCAAATGGACCTGACGAATTCAGGAGTGTTCTAAAATTACATTAGTCTCTGATGTGTACGCACATTAAAGACAAAATTAATGAAAAGGATTTCACAATCCATCTTGCATATACCTATAAATAACGATGAGGATAAAAGTTGCCATTTTGGTATTATAAAAATACACATCTTAAATTTATTCATCCAAATCCAGTTCCAAGAGCATCCCCGTAAGATCGATCTTCAATGCAAGCTTGATTTGATAATCAATAAATATACATAAATTTATAAATGTTTATATTACACAATAATACACAATAATGTATTTTTTCTACTTAACCATCAAACGCTATCCTTAGAATGTATAACAGATGTAGTATGTACCACATGCTAAGTAAGTTGTACGAACTATATAGGTATAGGTAGGTATAATAGGTGAACTGGACGCATGTTCCCCCAAATTAGATTAGTTTGTACATCAGACAATCGACACACTAACAGTACAAATATAATTAAACATAGGTACATGCATTACACAACAACAATTGCACATAGACAGAGACTGTCGGAACTCGATTAAACCTTTATGGTTTTTTCCTATATCGTTTTGTTTTCCTTTTGGGTCACACTTAATTGTAAAATTATATTGTTTTACTTCCAAGTTTTAACACTGGTGTTAATTTAAAAACCCAATAAAAGCTGCAGCTCTTCGTCCTAGACATCTTACACTTCACTGGTGGAACCTAATAGGGGAGTACCCCACACAGTAACTATTTGTAAAACTGATGTTAAAAATATTTTAGATATTAATAATAAACTATTCTTGGCAATTATATTTTACTTTAAAATAACTTGCGTAAATGTGTAAATTATAATATATCAGTACCTAATATAGGGTGTTTCCTATTTTTTACAGTATTTTCAACATGTGTGGGCTTAATTCGCGTGTCCATGTGTCCGTGGTACCCTTGTCAGTCTTCAAGCTAATTTATGCTCGCATTTGTTTACCGAAAAACGTTTGAATCCACCGATTTACGGCCCCTGTCTCAACTCTTTCTGATAAATTGCCCTTCTTGTGGCCTTTTCGAAAGGGATCTAAAAGTTTTTAACGATATAATACCTACATCGACGTTTGGCAGTAATAGGTGATAATTTTAACTCCTTGCTACACAGCAATGGATGTGAAAGCTACAAAATAGTTTGTGCAGGGCTAGGCAAGGCTAGCGTATATTCGAAAAAATCCATCTTGACTTTTAAGTTTAGGCTTCCGGTTTTACTTTCGTCTGTATGTTATTGAATACTTTTGTTGTGTTAATCAATAATATCGAATTTTATTTCTGTATTAACAATAGCGTCAGCAATTATTGCAACTTAGACTTCCCAAGAAATATTTATTTCCTTTACTAATATTATAAAGAGGTAAGATTTGTATTTTTGTGCGTATGTTTGTATTGAATAGGCTCCGCAACTTCAGGTCTGATTTCAAAAATTCTTTCATCGTTATAAAGCTACATTACCACTGAGTAACATAGGCTATATATTATACTAGCTGCCCGGCCCGGCTTTGCATCGGTAGACAAAATATTTGATAAATGTCTACCCGTGCGAAGCCGGGGCGGGCCGCTAGTATACTATATAATGACATTTACACTATACCCATATTCTTTAGGGACGTAGTAAATTAGTAATCGTTAGCTTAGCTACGGACGTATGCAATACCGGTCTATCGGTAGTATCTTAACTGGCACCCCTTTTCGTAATTATGCAAAATATAATAAGTTGACTGTATTAAAGCATCTGTAGCGTTATTGTGATGCTGCAATTAACATGATACGTTTAATTACCGATGCATAAATTGTATGCAATATTGACTGTTTACGAGTTCCCGATCTTGGAGGTAATGAGGGATAAGTGGATGTGGTATATTTTTTATGTTTCAGCTGTTGTATACGTCGGAAAAATTTGACAAATCTTAGTTCTGTTTTTCCAATGTTGTTATATTATACATTGAAATATTATCCCATATCCAATTAGGTTTCCAGACCTATCTGGGGATGAGCGGAGATGTCAATTTTCCTGTTAGCACAGTTAGTGCTCACAACAATAAGGTTGCCTCGCACTAGCGATTACTACGTCTTCATCGTGGTTAATAGCGACGCTGTCTTGCTGTGATAGGGATGTATGTGTTTGAGCGATGACAAAATGACGTATATTATGCCACCTCTTAATATGTTCATAGTTGAATGTCAATAGCAGCCATAAATATCAGCGACAAATTCCCGCCAATCGCGACCATGTAGCTCCATTTGTCGCACTGCTCGGTGCGCGGTAAATAATAACCGAACGCGCGACTTTATCACGCTTATTTATTGTCTCATTATCCATGATCAGTGTGTGTAGTTCATATATTTCATTTTTAAATATACTAACAAAATGGCTTTCTTATTCCAATACTCATACATATAATACACAGCTTGATCAATCATTTAGCGACTGGCTAAGATCATAGCTTCCACTTTAAAATGATATTGGGTACACCCGGGTCCATTCAGACATTCAATTTCGATATAAAGTCTTGAAGATACATATGGTAAAGTTTTTATAAACTTTTTTGTTGTATAATTATATTACTTAATTTATATAAAAACACATATTTGCAATAACTTCATCGAAATTCCTTAAAGCATACTATACTGAATATTCCACCTTGCATAATACTGTTTATTTCAGTGCACTACTTAATGAACCGCTCGAAATGCTTTGTATCATTAATATCGGACAACGCGTAATGCTCCCAAGGGTTTGCAGTATAACTATCCGTAGGTTCATATTCCAAATTTTGCCAATAATGCCACTAAATTGCCAAGTCCCGCTTGATTTGCCAGTAAATGAGGTAAATTGAAAATGTTTTACGCTTCGTTAAAAAGGTTGCTATCTAGTGACATGACGGTAACTCTGCTAGCCGTAGCCGCTAGCTAATATAATAATTGTGGTTAGTGTTACCGCAACTACCGATTGTCTTTTTTTTATTTATTTTTTTAGCGGTCAGTGATTGACCACGACTCACCTGATGGTAAGTGAAGATGGGGTCAAAGGTGGAGCTGCTTGTCCGTTAGTAGCCGTCGATAGTTCGAAAATAGTATGACTATCGCATATGTATATAATATGGCGTGGCGAATATCGATGTTATTCAAGTCATAAATGCTATTACCAAATTTTATGCCTGTTTGCGTAGTCCTGTCCTGTATTGTAAGAGTTTTTGAAGAGCGTCGATGGTTATGTTTATTTCAGTTTAAACACTCTTTGCTTCTTCTTGTTGGACAACTTCCCAAAACCTTTTATTTTACAATGAAATAAAATGATTGGTCTCGACCATAATCCCTAGCATAGCATAGCATGCCCATTTAAGCAGAAATATTTAGAGTAGTTATACGAGATAGAGGGAGACATTTAGATATTCGAACGGCAGTGCCTTTGGGGACTGACCAGACAGTCCGTCCGTCTAAAGCTATGGAAATGGGACTTCGCAATCTGAGGAAACTTGATTAATTCGTTTTGCATTGATTTACGTATGTATGTTGGGGGACAATCGGCCACACATATAACTAAACAAGATGTACAAAATTAAACCCCAAAACTAATACGGCAATTATAAATGTCTACTCTACCACCGGTTTAGAAAAAAAACACTTGAGAAGAACTGCCACGTAACTCAATGCTCTAACTCGTGTTTTTATTAAAATTAAAATTGGTTACCCTCAAATATGATAGATTTATTTTTACCATAAAAACTGCAATATAAAATAGATAGCACTTCATTCGGTAACTTGCAAAAGTATTTGTTATCAAGCCTCAAGTTTAAATATTTTAAGAGGGAAGAACAACGAGTGACTACGTGGATTAAAAGAAACAAGAAAAGGGAAATTCTATTTGACGCTTTACTCTCCTCAAAATGCATGGGCCATTACAAGAACAAGTTTATTGTGATTTTGTGTTTAAACAAAGAGGGGCGGGCGTTTTTACGCGGTGCTGTAATGAATTTCAGCCGGCGAGACATAGGCGGCTTTAAATATTCACACAGATGTGGGGGAGCGGGAATATTGTACACCTCATTGAATAACATTGCTTCATGCATAATTTTCGGCTTAAAAAATTTGTCGCTGAAAATTATTCGATTGCGCTTTGAAAGTGTGGTCGTAACTTGGGATGATTTGATTTTGTTTGGGATGTTATAACGGTACATATACAGAGTGTATCAAACAAACACAGGCATTTTTAAGGATGTTAGGATCTTCAGGGTTGGCAACGCGCGAGTGATACCCCTGGTGTTGCAAGCTTTTATAACAGAAAATATTTAATATCAGGCGGGCTGTATGCTTGTTTGTCACCCGAGCGGTAGGTACCTATAAAAAAAAGGTAGGGCTTGGTTTATAATCAATATTTATTTTTAAAACATAGGTGTCGAAATCAATCAAATCATAAGCTAACAAAAATAGCACACGAATCAACAAGTGACTCTTCTTAATTCCATTGTTATTTTTGTGGAATTGCGAGATAAGAGTTAAAATTTCATACCTAAATTAATGTACTTGATGTAATTAAAAGTGGTTCCGTGCAAACGAAAGATATAGTAGTAACAAAATCTTACGCATTTATTTTTGTATCCGATTATTAATGAATTAGATTACATATAAAAACATCAAACTTTTTAACCTTGTGTCCACCTGGTGGTAAGGGCATAAGAATAAATAATAACATTATCATTTATTCTTACGGTAAGGGGTCACCGTCGGCGGTCGCTAGCAATACCAGGGGTATCACTAACGCGTTGCCAACCATGTTGATGAGGACTCACAGTGCTAGCAGCTTTACTACTAGCGCACCATTTCCTCGTGGGGCACTGGCACCCTGAATCACCGCAGAAACACAACACTAGGTACAACAAAGTATAGTGTTATTTCACTGCGGTCTTCTGTAAGGTGGAGGTACAGTCCTCAGTCGGACGGCTCCAATTTTAATGGGAATACCCACGGGAGATGTCAATTCACGCTACCTCTCTTTTTAAGTGATGTGATTTTTCACTGTACTTAAGCTTAGAAAAACTCATTGGTACAGGCCAGGGTTTGAACTTGGGACCATCAGACGACAGACCGTTACTCCAACCACAAGGCCACCACACAGCAAATTATTATTATTCTTAAATCAGACGGGTGTATTTAGAAACCTATCTTTGTCTGTCATAAACAAATCATAATATCTTATAAATTGAGCGTGGAGAACGCTCAATTTCCGTCCACCTCATAACCCAAATAGGTATATATAATAACGGTAAGACTTCGCCAAGAACTTTTTGCCCTCTATTAGCGAAGCCAACTATAACAAATCTAATTTGCTGTTAGATCATATCCTGAGGGGAGCCATGAGGATCAAAGTTGTCGCTAACACAATTAGAGAGATAGATTAGTTTCGGTCAGAAGTGGTCCCACTTTGGGTTACCTGACCACTTTGTACATTGCCTATTAATTTGCCTTTTGCTTTATAAATGAGTTATGTTAACTTATTTCAAATTGTGAACAGCTAAGTTTAAATTCTATCTAGTCATCATTTGGTTGCCCGTGAAAATGCCCTATTTACACATAGTTTTATTATGGCATAGCCCCTCAGATTGTTGTATTTCTCTACGTGCATATAAGTGTGACATAGACATGGACTACCTATCGTATAATTCGTTTTTTTTTACCACTAAGGTGACAAAAACACATACAGCCCACCTGATGGTGTGTCGTCACCGGTCTCTCAGAAAACTGTAGTAGTTAGTATGTGTGAAAATTTTCAATAGACATTACAGAATTAAAAATGATTTCCATTCCTATAAAATTGAACGACCTTACGCTAAAAAAACCTTTGCCCAACCAAACCCTACTGAAATAATAAAGATATGACATTTGCAAACACTCGCTCAGCCCCAACGTAATTACAACATGTCCCGATAGTAGATAATGTTCCTCCTTAAACATTAAAGACGGGTGGACTCCCAGACATTTCTGATAGGAATTTGAAATTGGATATTCTCCTATGAATTTTATAAAGTGTATTTCGATTTGTTGCGAAAGTTTTACTCCTTCCTTAGTAAAGTAAGTCACCTTAGGTTTTTTTATTTCCTTATGCCCGGTGGAATCAAAATATAATAATTTTCTCAAGTATTCGATCATAGTAAAGTATTTGTTCCTCGGCTATATAATTCCCGACCCAAATATATTTAAATATTCGACCTTGTTAGCTTGAACACTAAAAATCTACTCGTTGAAGTAGGTACATGAGCTCAATACGAGTATAACATGCAGTCTGTATCATGTTTTATGGTTACTAATCGGTCATTAACGCAGAAAACTAATATTTTATTACTCTTTTCCATTACGGAATAATAGTGGCCATTAATGTTAATTAGGTTTGTCTTAAAATAGGTTATTTCTATACTCTATGGTCTCCAGGGGACCGATGTCATCTGAGGTAGCCAGTAACTACATGCTTGTTAACTCTACTCATATATTATGAAGCTGTGTCAAATGTAGCCGCTTCGGAGAGTTACAGGCTGCTCGTACGGTGTCGCTATAAAGTTTACAGATTAAAATTATTCACGGTGACAAGCTTTTCGTATTAGTCATATAAATACATTTAGTTATTAAGCACATATAGAATTGGTTTGGTTATATAGAACGAATGAATTATGAAAGACTGACAAAATAGATATATTAGGTCCTTACATATGAAATTGGCGTTTTGTATGGGAGGAACAAAAAGTCGAATATTTTTTAATATAATATATTTAATTAATCAAAGTATGAACCATTATTTTCTATGCACTTTTGCCATCTCATAGGTAGTTCATTGATCCCTTTACTAAAAAAACCAGTCGGACGGGAATCAATAAAATCTTTGAAGGCGATTTGGACTGCCCCATCGGAGTTGAATTTTTTCCCTTGCAAGAAGTTATCCAAATTTCGAAAAAAATGGTAATCTGTTGGAGCAAGGTCCGGGGAGTACGGAGGATGTCTTAGACTTTCCAATTGAAGCTCTTCTAATTTAGTAGCCGTCTGTAGCGCAGTGTGTGGTCTAGCGTTGTCGTGAAGCAGCAGTGGCGTGGAGCGATTGACCAGCCTAGGTTGTTTAGCCGCTAGCTTTTCCATCATGGTTTGCAATTCCTGACAATAGACATCAGCCGTAATAGTCTGGCCAGATTTGAAAAAACTGTAATGAACAATACCGGCACTAGTCCACCAAACGCTTACAAGTAACTTTTTTGGGGTTAATTTTCGCTTGGGGCAGGATTTGGCTGGCTGGCCAGGATCTAACCATTGCGCTGAGCGCTTCCGATTATCGTAAAGAACCCATTGTTCATCACAGGTAATGATCCGGTTTAAAATACCTTCATTATTGTGCCGGTTTAGTAATGTAACGCAGCAGTCGACGCGCGTTTGCCGGTTTGTTTCAGTCAATTCGTGAGGTACCCACCTTTCAAGCTTTTTAATCTTCCCAATTTGCTTCAAGTGAATTAAAACAGTTTTATCACTAACATTGCAGCCTGCAGCTAACTCGGACGTGGTTTGCGATGGATCCGCTTCCACAATAGCCTTCAACTCTTCATTATCAACTTGAGTCTCAGGCCGTCCACGGGGCTTGTTCTGCAGGTCGAAATTTCCAGAACGAAAACGTTGGAACCAAAAACGAACTGTGTTTTCTTTTGCAACACGACCGCCATACACATCATTCACCCTTCGAGTTGTTTCCGCAGCACTAGTGCCACGGCGGAACTCGTACTCGTAAATAATGCGATATTTAAGGTTTTCCATTTTGTAAAATGAGTGACGCAAACAGAAAAAAACAGAAGAAAAAAAACAAATGAATGACGATCATCGAAGCACAAATACATGAGTCTATAGCTGTACAAATTTGAATTTGGAATTCCTTACCAAAGAGGAGAAATTCGTGATTAAAGTGGCCAGTACGAAAAACGCCAATTTCATATGTAAGGACCTAATATAATGCGAATATGAATGGAAGAAGAAGCTGTGGAAGGCCAAGGTCCAACTTTCTACATCAAATTACCACAATACTCAGTGATGCAAAGGAAAGAGTACTAGAAATCGGCGGGCATGTATGAAAAGATTGTTGAATTTAAATGAAGCAAAAGAGGTGTGTAAATCAAGAGAGAAATGGCGTTCTATACTCTCTGCTTACCCCGTGAGTGACTTGGCGTGATAATATATGTATGTACTATGTATTTATTAAGCATGTGGTAGCGGTTGTGGCCTCTCATAGGCAGATTGTAATGTTCAATGGTAATTTTTAAAAAAAGTAGTTTCGTTATGGCAAAAAAAAAGTTTCTATGAAATGTTTACAATGAGGAAGAGTGCATGGATTTCAAAAAACTCGTGGGATCGTTACGGAACATCGGGATTTTTGTATGGTTTAATCCTTACTCTACTAAAGGGTAAGAAAATGGTATGTACACCACAGTAATTTTTCATTGCAAATGATAACTACTCATGGTCACAGAGTGAGGATTGAACGAGCTTCGATTGAAGTACCTATAATCCAAAACTAAAAGAAAGAGAGATAGGCCGTTCTTACTTCTACTTAAATCTACGTCAAATATGTTTGTGTTTCTATCTGAATTCAAGTTTTGCCATATAGCTTATTAGAAAGCACCCTGTAGGCAGGTTTTAGATAGAAGGTAAAATAAAGGCTTGCCAAATGTCGGATGTCGCGACCTTTGGGGATTTGCTCGCGGTCCGTATTTAACTTGAAGTTCGACTATCTGCGGGTTCAATATTTGCATGTGTGCCCACCATGCAAACTTAACTAGCTACTTTATTGTTTGGAATATGTCCTCCAATTTGATGTATTTATTTATTTATTACCAGATTTTTGCAGATGCTTATGTTTGAAATAATAAGATATTTTCCCTGTATTGTTCTTTAAAGTAAAACCTACAGTAATAAATTTTAACCAAACTGTGCAATTAGTAGCATGGTAGTTCAATAAGTGCTTGATGTTAATTTCATATTCTCTCTACAGATATCTTGGCTCATTATATATTCATGTTATTTCGCCGATTTGAATTTCTAAATATTGATAATTTTAATAATCGTCAAGATTTAGAATTAAACATCATCGTTCCTTAACTTGATAATAAAAAACGACATACCAAAACACCAATGTTTACCCTCTGTAAAATCGCTTCTAAGAAACCCATCCCCCTGCCACGCACCTTTATTCGTGAATACGAACAAAGTAAAGATGATTTGTCAAAATAAATTAAGCATAAGACGGTCGCCGGCGAGTCGTCACAACGTTGTCAAATATTTACACCGGGGTTACACAGACCGACCGACTGTTGCGAATAATGATGTACGGAGCCGACTGCTGTGGGTTACAAAAGTGGAATAAAACGTAATAATATAGATGCTTTTGTATACCATAAAATAGTTTACAAATAAAATAATACAATATACAAGTATCCTTTATTGTTTCGTCTAACTTGTATACACATTATTAATGATGATTTGGACCCTATAGACAAATTTCGATCTTATTATATACGTGATTTATTCTAATACAAAAATTTTGCAATGATCCAACTACTGATCTGGTTTCATATCATAATAATAGCAAACCGTATTCTAACCTCGTGAGGGACTAAAAGGCGTGATGATATGTATATATGCAACCAATTTCTAGATCTTAAGATCCATTTTATTTCCCATCGTAAAACTTATTTTCATCAGCTTTTTATCCCTATAAATATCTAACTAGATATCAAATTTGAATCTTAGCTATTATGTATCGTTACCTGAATTTGTGAACCGTCTTATACGAGGGTATGCTCAAACCTCATGTGATTTGATGCTTACAATCCATCATCGTCCACGTCGGCTACCATAATAATGCAGTCTCGCCGAATACACACAAAAAGTATTTTATTATGAACAGAAACTCAGAAAATGTATCCCATGTTTGGAGCGTTGTAAAGTAAATAATTTTCGTACATTTTACGCAAATTTTCTTGGTAGATTGACCTAGGTGTGTTATTTTACTTGTACCTAAAAGTACTTCAAAGATGACGTTTCACGACTTTATCGCCGTAAGGAATAAGGATTAACGAGAAAACTTTGCTGGACCACTAATTAAATGCAATAGAGTCACCTCTCCAAAATTAGGTATGTAAGACTCGAAAAATCAAAACCTAAATTACACGTTACACGTATCATATATCAAAATGTAAATCTCGTGCATTTTATGTTAATACATCCCTTTATCTTACGCACAATCCCCTATTGAGATTTAGAATTAAGTGGCTTGTCACAAGATGGCGCTGTTACACTTGTGGCGTTGGATGCGTGAGCACTTAATATTTATTAATTCTTTGCGCAAGCTCACTCTTCCGCTTCGCTGCTGTGATTTGAGTGCGGTTTTGTTTTGCAAATGGATGATTCTTTACAATTAAATACGACATTTTATATTTTTCAAATTAGAATAGTATTAAAGAACATTTAACATCAACACAGCTTAGAATATATTTTTGAGTGTCCAATATGTCTATGGCCAGAGTTTATATACTGGTTTAAATTGGATTACTAATGAATAATATAATATAATAACTAATATATATATTATTAAAAGGAGCCCCTTTAGTCAAGGTTCTGAAGATACTGGCAGCGTCCCCCCTCTGAATAGCTAGAATTCTTTGTCCGAGGTAGCTGCCAGCTCTACGGTCTCCTGTGATATCGACAAATCTTTTTGCTATTTCCTTAAAAAGTCTTATAGCGCTAGGACCCCACGGACCAAGGGTCTCGACACCGAAAGGGACAAAGAATACTTCACGTTATTTTATGCCGGGTTCTTTAGCAATATTTTTGCAATAATAATATTTTTCTTGGCAAAAATAGTAGCAGAATTGAACAAAACAAAGAGTTATTAAACCCCACTGAAGCCTTTCCAAGGCGATAACAGTATCCGTAGCCGGAACAAGAAATTAAGAGTTGAGTCGCATCGCGTCCTGGGGGAAATTCGACCAATCACGGCGAGCGGAATTGCTCATCGCCCTGGGACTGACCACATATGGATACCCGGGATATTGCCGCATAAAAATACCTGTCTCCATATTGGTTATATGCTCTATCGTTAGGTAGTCTTAAGACATCTATGGAATTGCCTTCTTAATAGTTAATAATAAAATACCACACCATACATATTTATTTCGCAACAACTACAAACGTATAGCTTTTTGTTAAGCATAATTAATTTAAAACTGGAACGACATTTATTTACTTAGTTCACGATTTTACTTTACCATAAGTTGGTATAAGAAAGTCATCTGAGAAGATCCGGTAAGAAACTTAGAGCTCCATCTTTCTTATTAATTAAATAAATAAATAATTTTTTTTTAAGTAAAATTACTATCGCTGCAGCAAATTCCTAATTAAAAGTATTTCACTAACACATTTTCCAAAAAGAGAAGACTGACTGAAGTGAGCTACATTAAGCATTTCTAGAACATCGGAATTCACCTGTGTTGCGCTGGCGCATACTTACAGGCGTCTTTATCATTAAAATTACGAATAACCTTTGCAGTTTTTACGTAATTTAAGTGATAAATTAATCCGTAAATTAAGCCCTTAAGTATAAGGTATCCAAGTGTAAACGTGAACATTTGTAACACGATTTATCGCATACGTTTTTCCCAATTTCTCTTAGAAGTTATGACGTCCGCTTAGTTACACGATCAGGTTTGACGCTAAGAAAACCCTATTTCTTAACGCATAAAGTCTAATTTACTTAATAACAATGGTACATGTAAGCTGGCAAGACAATAAGCTCACTTTACTTGCATAAAGTAATCAGATACTTCTAGAAGGAAACAAATTTCAAGAAGCTGTAATAACTAAATCAAAAACAATGTTAAATATAAAAAACAAGAATTTATATTTTTGTCTCTTTGCTTATCGGATTATCTTTTTAAGACTTCGTATTCGAATTGAATATGTGTGCGGCACGCATGATATAGATAACCCTTGTGTTATTAAATACACAAGCATTTTAGTTTACTCCCTTAGAGAAATAACTTAGTAAACATTTATTAGTAGTAGTAGGCATTTTACCTTTATTATTACATATGTAACGATCAATATTACAATAAAGTAATGACGTATTATTACAGTTAATGGCAAGCACAAGTTGTCAAAACATCAACAAACCCCTAAGGAGTGGAGGCAAATTCCGAAAAACACCCGTGAAAGCTTTTAAAATTATTTTCTATTCATACCATGTATTTCTTTGTCATCTCCCTTTAACGATAACCGCAAATGCGTTCGTTTGAATGTTTAGGGATGAGCTTTCAAATTTAGAATCAAATCATATTTCCAATCGATTTTTATTAATTGACAATTAAATAATTACAGAATTTCTTCTACTATAAAATAATAAAGAAAAGTTTGCAATTGGAATAACAAATAAATGTTTAATAATAATTACATACCATAACTATCGCTAGCACAAAGTAATACCTACTGAAAATGTTCTTGTGTTTGTGTGTGTACATATTTAAAATTTCGTTTCTCACATTTATTACACTAATCTGCTGGCTTACTAATCACAGGATATTTCTATCAAATAATTCGACATAGTCCTAATATAGGTACTACAAATGTTTTGACACCAATGAAAATATACCTCTATTGTTACTCCACCATCGTTCACCTTAAATATATAAAAGAAAAAAAAAAGATTTGTCACATCTTTGTACGAATTCGGTAATCCCATGTGATTCGCACGTCACCGTCGAAACGCGACTCCCGGTATTACTGATTGATTATGCATTCCCGTCACAGTTGACATGCGAGAAAACGAGGGTATTTTTATAAAATCGTATATTTTTTATTAGTTAGAGTGGTTATAATTTGTATTTAATTACTTTAAAAGGATGAAAGAGTTTAAGGTAAATCTATCTTAAGGTCCTTGGAGGATTGCCAATAATTAAAAAGGTTGTTACTTAAAATGATACTACATTAGTCTACTCGTTTTTATATAGTAAAAAATATTAAACAGAAGAAAACCTACTAGCAGAAACATTAACAACGTGTTTTTGCCGCAGTACCCGAGAAAAAAGTGTTTTAATGTTCGAATGGCTTGATACCTTAACAAATGTATTGACACAACTCTAATAACCCGGCTATCATAGCAAGTCTCCACTCAGCATAGCGACCCATATGTAAGTACACTGCACACACACAACATTATATTTGCGCCAAACATCATCTAAATAATCCGAAATCTACTAAACTCATTAGCGAGTGACCCTTCTCATATTAAAACAGGGTTTCAATCTTGACACCAGCCGCCGCAAGATTTCCACTGACCAATTTAGAACCCCACCGATGGCGCCCGGAGATAGAACTAAAATGTCCTGCATCACTGCTGATAAAACAGTTTAAGCCAAATGTTGCATAGATCCCCTAAGGCAAGGAACCTATAGAAATTTAATATTTATTTGATTTTAATTTTGAATTTAAATATAATTTATATTATATTTGTTCCTTATAGAAACCTGTTATGAATAACAACAACCGCGAATATTTTTACAATTCTTGTGTAGCAGTTTACTATGTGCAGTTGTATGTAAGTCTATGGACGTTTTATTCCTTTCATTGAGTAAAAAGGTATTGTTTTCTGTTTGCTTGTATTAGATATTTTGCATTTATTAGATAATATAAACAATACTTCAAAATCTAGATCAATAAAACATCTTAATTAACATGCAAGAGCTTTTTAAATATTTACATGTCACAATGAGTCATACATTTCGCGAAATTTGTGATGTGATATTTATGATATGTGTGTGTCAAATGTCGATAAACTGAAGCTCTCAGTCGAAATTAAAGTAAAAATTCCCTTGTTCATCTTACTAGACTAAGCAAAAAAATATAAACCACTAAGGTGGAAAACAATGAGCCACATCGCCTGATAGTAAGCGGCTACCGCGTAGCCTATGTTTGCAACACAGGGGTCAGGGGTTTATTGCTCGCACGATGCAGACCCATTTTTTTAATCCTACTTTAACTTAATCTTTTGTACATCAAAAGCTAAAATTAAGTGTAATATAGTACATTCATTAAACTTTTAAAAGTTATAATCTACGATACTTATGCATATCCAGAGTATAATTAATAAATAGCAACATAATTAAAATATTTGTTTGTTACGAGTACACCACTAGTTCGGCCATATCGAGCGAAATAACATGTATGGCGTATGGCCACCAGTACTCTCCAACACAAATGGAGAGCTACTTTACAATAGATAACAGGACGCGTTCCCTTATTATTTTACCGAGCTGTCACCCTTCTCTAATAAAAATAGGGTTAATATATTTAAACAAGAGTTTTACCATGGTTAATTGGGAATACGCCGTGGTCAGTGTTTCTTAGTGGCTGCCACGTTTGAGAACGCCTTCCTGCACTATATTTACATACGTAAAAGAAAACACGAAGAGAACTCAGAACCGGAGAGCATATTGTATGAAGAGATAGATTGTAAGAGAATCAAAAGAGGTGAGTGAGTCAAGTGTGAAATGGCGCTCTATAGTCTCTGCCTATCCAGTGACGGACTGCGTAATGATATGTATGAAAATGAATATGTATGTTACCTATATATTCTAAAAATTAGATTAACGTACGTCAATATGCACTGGACAAGGATGCACTTAATATTTTTACTATGTATACTTTTTTTTCATTACTCAGTATGTATGTATGTATATATGGCAAACTATATGCTCTCATAATAATGTCTGAAAAATTATTTGAATATAACAGCTGAAGGACGGCCACAGCTGTCTAAAGACAATCTAGATGCTCGCTACTGCGAGTCCTACTGGACGCTGGGTTGTTTGAATTGATCTACTTCAATGTAAAAAAATCTCTATTTAAACATAATAAGATACAAGTTGTACAATTCTAGTGTAAGTTGAATCTTAGAAGTATACAAAAACATACGATTAAGTCGTTCTTCAAGCAATTATGGCTTTTACAAAACTTATAGCTAATGGGCATTAATTATAAGATGGAATAATTAAAGCAAATACAAGCTATCTACAATGGAATATATGTACGTTTGAGTATAACAATACATTTTTAAGTGGATATATTAATTAAGCGGCGGTATATACATAATTATTCGCGCAACGCGCGGTGAGTAACAGGAATGTACCCTCCAAACATACTAGATCAAATGGAGAGATCCGTAGACCCAAAGTTTTTGTCAGTAGAATTTTCAGACAGGTTGTTTATATAAACCCTAGCACAATTCGCCACTAGCAACAGAAGCTAATATGTGTTTGACATTTTTCACCGTAGCCATTAATCAACAAGATCTATATCTCTGTCCAAATAGCCAATTAAAAGGCAAAAATCCAGCGACAACTGTTTGACTTGTTAGCAATATTTTTAATTGAGATAGACCCTGCGTGTGTTGTCAAACAATAGTTTGTGGTGACCATTTAAAGAAGACCTTTCTACCCTTCCTTTCAAAACACTTTTGTTCAAAGAAAATGGGATTTGATGGGTCAAGTTCAGTTGGTAGTTGGTCCCGGGTCATTGTTTACTCAAACAGGGCAAATAATTAAGAATGTTCATTGGTTTTGTCAACACAATCTGTGGAGCCAGCGTGGTGTGATTGCGAAGGGATTCGATTGTTTGATCTCTTTCAAATATGTATTGTTGATTGAAATGTATTGGCTCTTGAGCTAGATTAACTTTCTCAGTAGAAAATTAATACGTTACATTAAATAAAAGCAAAGTTAAAATTTTCTCGTACATAAAGGTGGCTTATTACTTTAATCAGTTAATTAAATCTTACTACCCTTATTTATAGTAAAAGTATTTCTTACTTTGTTATAATACAAATTTGTTGTTATTGTGTCTACCGATATACACAATACGGTAGACACAATATAGTCATAAGAATATTTAAATGGTAAATCTTAAAACTTGTTCTAAAAATATATCAATCGATTCTCTAGGTAAAAACAATTGCATTATCTATGCCGTACGTTGATAGATATATGTATGTATATCTAATATGTAACAAGGAGTAAGTAAATAACCATAATTACATGAAATAAGTGGAAAGTATCCTCCGCAAAGTATTCAAGGAAATGTCTTCGTTCCGTTATTAGAATGCGTATTTGTTTTGTCCGCGTCCGGGACCTCGGGAGTTCCCGGGTCATTATACGAAGCGGGACACGTGATGCGTGAAATTATTTCGTACTTTACACTGTTTTGGGGCACTGCGCGTACGCTCAACGGCCGAAGGCGGTGGCTTAGTGTGGACACGGACGTAAATAGTATCAGATTTATTATCTAGCCATACTGTATTTTAAATAAAATATTTCGTGTGTAAGCAATTATTAATACAAATTTAACTTACCTATATGAAAGCTAGGTGATGTGAAAATGATGCTCAGTACCAATATATACCTATTAACTGATATAGTGTTGATTGTATCAAGTATACTACGAGGTCACTAATGAAGTGGCGATGATGGAGGGAATTTCTCGCTTCAGAAAATACCCGTTATTTTCTATACTAAAAATTTAACACACAACTGTACGGTCTCATGGTAAGCGCTTACCGTAGGCTTATAGGATGGCACAACTAGTTTATATTTATCAGCTGGTCCAAAAGAAACATGTGGTAAACTAGGGGCTATAAATAACGAAGTATATAAGTTACTAAATAAATAACATAATTATGTATTTTCCAGTGCGAAATAAAATCTTATGTATCACTAGCTGTCCGCCCGCGACGTCGTACGCGTGGAATGAGTATTTTTCATGGGTTTTTTTTGGGAGGTACCCTAATACTAAATTGTCTATTTTCTCATACTAAAAGTAACCTAGGTGTCGCCTTATAGCAGCTGTTATCTACCCGTGAAAGTTGCGTTCAAATCGGTCGAACCGTTCGGATTTTGTTCACAATTTCATGGGTTTTTATTTGCTACGCGGAACCCTTATTATTTTTCCAAACTACATGTAGCTTACGTTATGTAGCCATGTACAAATTTCGGTTTAATCCCCTATCCCAGGGGAACCGTGCTGAATTTCAGGATAAAAAGTATCCTATGTTATACCTCGTAGTATCAACTCATATTGGGCCAAGTTTCATTAGAATCCGTTCAGTAGTTTCGGCGTGATGCGCGGCCTAGAAACAGATAGACAGACGGACAGTTTTTTTTAAATACAGTTTTGGGTTCAGTATCGAATATAGAGTTCCGTCAAAATTTTTTTTTCAAAATATCTTCAATGTACAGAATTGGACCTGTTACAGTTTTATTATAAGTATAGGTATAAGTACATAATACTGAGAAATACAACCAAATTAATTCCGTAGATTTACCTACCAAAACTTCAAAATTAAAGACATTTCAAAGTCATATCCCTATTTCCAAACCCCATGGAGTCGTTACAGTCCCCGTTCGATTACGATTCGTATAAAATGAAGTTGTAATGTGATACATCTGCTACAATGCCCTCTTTGACACACTGATGTATGGTGCGCGCATTCGATTGCAATTTATAATTGTACAACATGTTTATTGTTGTGCCATTCCAACCTTTCCTAGCCAATGAAGCGTGAGGAAACTGAATTAGATAGAGTTTAGAGGTTAAAGTTTCGATTGTATTGATAAATGATACCCAAGGTTTGATTTGCCATTTTTCTTCGCATCGGATCAGCATTTATTTGAAGCTACTGAAATCTGACCATTGAAACCCAATCTAGTATTAAAATTGGTAAATATTAGGTTGGACTAATGTCAGTTTTTTTTACTTCTGTTAGACCTGCTAGGCGATTCTAAAGAAAAAGGTTGGTTTGTTTGACATTTCATTCATTGAAATACTTTTACAATTATAAACGCTAAATTTACCAGACCAAATGCTGCTGTGACAGAAAGAATGTTCAGTTGGAGTCCGGGAACTAAAAACATGACATGATCTCAACGTCAACAACTAGTAACTAAGAGCAAATTGTACAAAAAGTCTACGCAGACGCAGGTTTGCTACGAGACCTTTATCCACCCATTTAAAATAGCATTTTTTCTCTCCATGCCTTCAACAAAGATGAATTAAAAGTAAATCTGATAAGCACGCGTGTTTCTCTGAAAGAATTTCAATTCGAAGTGTTGCTCACCTGTCTCGCATCGTTACATGCTACGGGATATTAATGATTCCACCACCCTCATCCGACTTTCCAAGGCGGAAATCTTGTCTTCATCGTTTTATCGCGATAATACAATCTTACATTTCCGTAAGGTTTCGTGATTATATTCAACATCGTTTTCTGTTTAAAAGATAAACATCGGATTTCATTATTTGCATGCCTTCATGCATTCTTTGTTTTTTCGAGTAAGCACTTTTATTTATATGCCTGTTTTCTTACATTCTTTGTCTCGATTTTTATTGTAAGCTTTTTGTATATAATTATAAGTGATTTTCTTTGTTTGTTGAGCGATTTAATAACGTAGGAAAAAACAGTGAAGTTATCTGCTTTTTAAAATACTACATTTTTTAATTAATTATTTTTACAGGTACGTGTTTGATGCAGCTTAAGAACTTCGCATACGTTCATGTGAATATTAAAATAGTTCTTTTTTAAATCTAATCCAAATATAACGACTTGAACATCATCACAAACAATGCCATAGCCCTAACAAGTTAAATATTTATTTCATCATACATTGGACACAATAGCTCAAGTAGAAATTGAATTTATTGCTTGTCAAATTTTCGCACTTGTATTGTTGGTATTGTGATGTGGCCATTGGTGATAATTGCACCAACACATGGTGTAGAAAAAGGGGTGAGAATGGAAATGTCATAAATTATATCAGAATAATGCTTGGTGTGGTTCATTATAGCGTATTCAATAGTAACGAGGTTTGTTCCAGTAAATATAGGTTCTGTAGAGCATCTTAATTGTGTTAAAGCTGACATACCCTCACGAGCCACAAATGGGCCGTTTGTGGCCAAAGTCTGCTGGACTATACATTTTACGGTGATTATGGTTCGGGATCTTGGCACAATCACTAATACTGCAGAAGCACATGACTATGAAGCGGCAACAATATTGCTAACGATGATAATGTTTATCAACCTAAATGAACACCATGCTATTTTCCTGTAGAAATAAATTTACCATCAATCGATAAAATATCTAGGATACGACGAGTATAATTTGTGCCTTGAATTACTAACTCGGCCCAAGAATGTTAGTGTCGGCAGTTGAGCTAGCCCGATCTAGCTTGTTACCATAAATAAATTACTAAGCAAGAAAAAAATAACACGAGTTCATAATGTTTAAATCTGCGACTCGATGATTACACTTTAGGTGTTTTGAACACGATTTTGTACTCTACACATAGGTACTACTTTTGCATGAGCGTGGTCGCCTGTCAAAGTTTACGATGATGAAAGTTCCCCAACCAAATACATTACTTGAACAAAATGCTCTAAACTATTTCAAAACTGCCACTAAAATCACTCTCCTCCTTTAAACTAGAGGCTCCCTTAAAAGTGCTAAGCCGTGTAGAGACCGGAGTATTCCCAGGGCCAGGCCGCTTATCCATCAATATATCTTTTGCATAACGTTTGCTCCTTAGTTTTATACGTGAGTCAGTGAGTACTTTTGTATCCATTGACAGTTTTTATGGCGCCCGTGTCGTAACTTATTTTTAGACCGAGCACAGTGGATGTCGACCAACTCTTAGTGTTATTTTTACATTTAGCAATATGACAATTTGGTAGATGTTAATATTTAAAATAATATACCTTCAAGACTTCCCATAAGGTTTCCCGAAGAAGGCGGAGGTGTTAAAACACCAATTTTCACCGAAGTTAATTTGGTGACAACACTGACAAAGTGACAGATCCAACCTTATAAATACCTACCTACATGGTTTTAAAACATACTTTCGTATATTATTATCTACCCTTTACTCTTAGCGTATTTACGAAATATTTAGAACAATATTATAATATCTACTTACCTTTATTTTAAATCTATTCAGTATAATAATTTTCATTATTTAATAAAATTTTGTCCTTGCTTTAAAATGTATGCCTAACTCGCTCCATCCAAGAGATATTCTAACGTTTCATTTAATATCCTACGCTATAATGAATAGGTACGGTTACATAACCATAAATTGCCAATTATGGCACCAGAAACGACGTTCAAAATTACCTATTGCCAACATTTTTTCATTTCAAATCCCAGTAGGCATCAAAACTAGATGGGAGTGGTTGAAAATGTAATGTCTCCTCCTATTGGCTATAAAAGACACACCCACCAGAGTTACAAGAAGGAATGATTCAATACTTCGAGCCCAGTCCCTAAACACAGAGCCTTGAGAATTTCTCTCTCCCTTTCTCAAGCAGCCTCGTTGTATTTCAGGACGGTCCTCGCTGAAACAGGGTTCGTATCGAAATCCCGTGAGATTTTATAGCGCCATCTGTCGTTGATGTTTCGAACTACAACGAAGCAGATAAAACAAGATGGCGCCAACAGCAACGTTGAAAGCCTTAAAAGTTTCATGGAAAGTTACAGCTATGTTGAATCAAGTTGAATATGGACTCGAAACAGAAAATACTCCAGGATATTATTATAATGAAATAATATAGTATGCCTACCTTCTGATTAATGTAATGAGAATTGCGATCTGCCTACCCCGAAAAAGAATCAGCGTGGTCATGAATTTTATGTATGTTGACTTTATAAAAGGCTTAAAAAGGAAGAGGTTATATGTTCGTCTGTATGTATTTTTGTTCACTATATTAATTTAATTGTACACTACCTTCTCTTGTTTTAAATAATGGAACGGTCATGAACCGCAGACGTAGACGTACGAAATCGATTTGAAATAAGTAGCTTATCAATTTATAAGGGTGGCTTAGTGTTGCAAGCTATGTACTAGAGCTTATCCTTTCATGCTGCCTACCAATTTCATTTAGTAGGATTTTTATAATCTGTTAAAAAGATAAACCAATGTTATAAAATCTTATCAAATTTTGACGCTTGGTGAATGAAGAGGTTGAAATTTCCATTATAATCTACATAGTTGAAAATCACCGTGAAAATAGATATGCATACCTACTAAATATATTGATTTTTTCCCTTAAGACAAAGTTCTTTTGATGTCAGTCTGAATATATATCCTACTAATTATATGAATGTGAAGGTTTGTAAGGATAGATGTATGGATGTTGGTTGCTCAATCACATAAAAACAGTTCAACAGATTTGTATGAAATTTGCCATACGAATAGTTTATAACCTGAATAAGCATAGGATAGGATACTTTTTATCTCAGGAAAATGTTAAGCTCCTCTGGGAAGACGCGGGCGGAAGCTATTGATATATAAATGACAGATGCGTGTTCACTGGTTTGTGAAAATGTGTCATATACTTAAACTAATAAGATATATTCAAATACGCTTATTACAAGACTAAACGTAAGTTCGAGGACCTGGAAATTTTATCTGTTTAGCTGTATAGCTATAAAAACCATCTCATTATTGCGTAACCGTGCGAAATTACGTTGTAAGCTACAATATATCGGTAATAGCTAATTATCTGTAATCCTATAATCGGCCAGGTTAGAAAATGAGCCACGCGGGTCCTATTTGTGGTCTCTGCGATTAGGCCCATAAAACAGACGATCTTGATAAGGGACGCGCGAAATCGATAACAACAGGATATATCGAGTGATACAGTACGTTTTGTTTAGGATTTATGGTGTACGGATATCACATTACATGAAGTAACCATTCCTTTAGTTTAGAAGAACAACTTTAATTATATACATGTATGTTTTGATGAGTAGCAGATGCAAAAGATGTATGTAAGTCAAGAGTGGAATAGCGCTCTATACTCTCTGGCTACCCCGTGAGGGACTCGGTGTGATGATATATGTATGTATGTTACTTTCACTTAATATTACAGTGTTACACATGGGAACAAAGAAAACACACAAACTTTTTTATGTATCTTAGAAAATAATACATACATAAATAAGTGCACATCGAGTCTCATTCGGGGTAGGTAGAACGATATATTTATTTGGAAAAATGTTACACAACATACCTAAGGCACTATTAAGCTTTTAAAGCTTACACAAGTA
Source organism: Falcaria lacertinaria (assembly GCA_951449985.1). NCBI lineage: Eukaryota > Metazoa > Arthropoda > Insecta > Lepidoptera > Drepanidae > Falcaria > Falcaria lacertinaria. The sequence goes on along the minus strand of OX602118.1, from coordinate 6,763,848 downwards.
ACAATAAGCTTAAAAGCTCACTTAAAGACTTAAAGGGATATTTTCACCACTTCAGGTTTCCAATACAAATTCCTAACGAGAAATATTAATCACGTTACATTAACAGGTCGTTTAATATTCTACAAATTTTGTATTTATTTTCGGAACTTTGTAACGGATCCAGTTTGTAATTCAAGCATAGAAACATTTTAGACAGTGTGCGTCCGAAGTTGCAAATTTTTCGCTAACTGCCACTATATTTTGCATGATTTTTGCAACTTTTGTCTGCTAGTTACCGCTCCGCAGAGGCATCACGGCTAGATATTTCCAGACCTCTGAGTATTTCAATTCAGTTCTATTAACGTCTATGCATATTCACAAAGTTTTAATTATTACAGTGGCAGTGAATGACAGACTATGAAACTACAGTCAGCGCGCTCATAATATAAAAAACAAACAGAGTTGTAATATTAAAATACGGTAACTTGTAGGTGATAGATCAATACTATACTTGTAGGTAATAGACAAATAGTAAGCTAATTTCTAGTATACTTTTTGCTTTAATAAATACTACAAGGCAAGTCAAGTCCAAGATATTCACACGATAGTTAAACAGTTCTCGCATTGCTATCTCTAAAATAAACCCGCTATGGCTTAAGTCTACATAGTATGTGAAAAGCAAATGTAAACAGATTGTCTACGTACGTAGCTGCAATACAAGTAATGTCTGGCAGTCAGACGCGAAACAAAGTGCTACAATTAAGTCGCGACCCGCTCCGGTGGAGTTCAACAGTTTTTCCCTCGTAATTCTATTACATTATTAACTTACACCGTGTTAAGGAAGCGGGGATGAATCAGTGAAGATGTTTGTCGATGAAAATTAAATCTTAGATATATTGAACCACTAATTATGCTTCTTCTTCTTTGTAATTTCTTCAGGTTGTGTCTGTTCTAGAGACTATAATAGGTTATTAACTACCTTTCTCCACTGGCAATAGTCTTCAGCTTGTCAAAGTATGCATAAAGGAGTTTGAAAAATATTCACCGTATGATTTTCTTCCACATTTAATGATACCTAAACGGAAATTGGACCTTAAGAGTGTACTCTTTTCAGCCACCACTTACCTCAAACAACATAGTGCTCTGTGTCTTTATTTAAAACCATTGGAATAAAACGTATCTTATCTCTACTTACAACGTACTATTGCACATTGAAAATGACGTGAGAATTTGTGTACACTCTGTTTCGTTCCTATATCGCTGTACTTACATCTATCGACTTACCAACATCACTATTGAGAAGGCTCCGTCTCACTGCTCGTACAAAGATCGCTAGCTGAAAACTTTTAATACTTTAACTTGACTTTCACTCAATTTCGCTTAACGCCTCTGCCGTTGACACGGCTCGATGCCGCTTCTACACCGCTTTAAAACTGTTTTACTACTCTCTAATGTTACCAGAAGTCGAGTTAAACTTTTACTACGCCTACGCATTTCCTATTCATTGCCACTTATTTTATTGTAATTTACTTTCAGCTACTTAGTGCGGTTAATTTTGCAATTATGAAATCAGGGTGCACATAAGTACTTAGAGTTCGCTTATGTTATATGTTGTTTTTTAATTTAATTTAATACAATTAGTGTAAGTACCTAATAGTATTCCCAAATTGTTAACACAATTGGAAACTACAAAGTAAATTTTCGAAAAATAGATCCTGCTCGTGAAAAACGTAAAAGAAGAAACAAAATAAAACCCCATCACGACACGACAAATTGATGTCATCCATCCCTCTCTGGCTAACAGTCGCAACATATCACTCGGCACACGTCCTCGGCATTTTTCCTCTATATATTATTAATACATAAGTACAATCCGATGTACCGTTCACTCCGCAAGCGGTGCGTATCTCTATCCTTTTCTATATTGTTGGGTCTAGTTTTCCCAAGCGACCGAGCCTCGAGGGTAAAACTCCCTAGGGTCGGTATTGACTCTACTATGGAAGGAAAGTTATCTGTACACCTATTGTCGACCACCCCCTCCGGCCCATACCTCCACACCATCTCCCACCCGCGCGGGACTTCTTATGCGTTTTACGTTTTATATTTGGGAATATTTTAGACTTTCGTGTTATGTTCTGAAAACTACAAGTATATAGATAAAAATAACATGGCAGGTACTAGATTTTCTTAAACTATCTGTTATAATATACAAGGTTAATTAATTATGCGGATGAAATCGAAGTCCCGTGACTTCGATTCATGCGACATGTCAAAATGATTTATTAATTTAAGTATGTCATTATATATTTCCAAATAATACTTAATAATTCCTAAGTCAGTTACCCCTGGAGTTTCCTCGTACTTTTCCAGATAAAATAACACTTTAGAACACAACTGTTTAAGAATCAATGAATTGTAAGACATAACTACTGTACTGCGGTAATAAAACTATATCAGGAGTTTGATACTTATGAAAAGTTAAGAAATTAGTACGTTGTCATGTAATGACTATAATTATTATGTGACGTGTCATTATCATTATTCATATTTCCGTCAAAAATAATTTCTTTTAGTAATATGATTCGACCGCACTTTATATGATTTTAGGCTAGGAACACACCGGACGCTAATTTTGGTAATGCGCGACATCGCCACGCGACTGTCACGTGACCTCACCGCCACGCGACAGATTGACGGAATGAGGCGATTTGTTCACTCAACTTGTTTATCATAAGAAGAAACATACAGTGACACATAAAATGTTACTCACGCCCTTTTGTAATATGATACATATTCATCTTTAATGCAATTGAAATATTTTTTACGTCACTATCATAAAAAAAATTAGGTTAAGTATTCACGTGATAATATATTTTCATTGTGGATATAATTTTTAGGTCGTAGGTAGAAATAATTCTTGCTTTTGTTGGGATCACGTTGTTGACAGTTCAGGATAGAGCACGAAACAAAGATATACGCGTCCAAAATGTGGCATGAATATAAAATAAATTGTGTATTTACGTAGATCTACCATAATTTATCAATGTTTCTAACAAATAGGTACAAACCTCATAGTCTAGTCCAAATATGCAAGCCAAAGGCGGCATGGCATCCGGAGCCACGCGTGCGAAAGATCATCGCACGTGCACCGCACACGACGACAAACGAGCACGACAAAACGCTCATTTGGATTACTGTAGCGTAATCGAGTTAGACAAATTTGCAGTGTACCCATGCCCTAATGTAAGGTTGGATTTCAATTTGGTTGAAATGTTATTCGATTAATATTATTACTGGAATTACATAAGCTATAATATTCCTACACTGCTTAAGTTGCGGGAACAATCATTTTTCTTTTATAATAATGAGGTAATATTTGTAAGTTTGTCTGTAGGAATTAATCTTACGAACTATTGAACCGATTTGGAAACTTCTTTCACTAGAAAAAAGCTACATTATTCATAAGTGTCATAGGCTATATATTATATTGTCATGTGGGTGAAGTCACGGTGTAAAAGCTGGTTAAGTAAATATGATTAAAGGCGACTACATAATTATCTAATCAGTTTATTGATACGAAACGATAAAATGTACATACTTTTCGCCGTTATCAACTAATTAATGATCTGAATACTACCAACAGTGATATCAGATGGACATCAAAAAGTCTGTTCCATTCAAAATATATTAAATAGCTATTTATTTAATAGATCCTTTCAAGCCTATAATTAATTTACGTTAACAAAAAGTGTACTGCCAAAAAGACGGGGCAATTGGCATTGTGATGCTAATTCCCAAGTAACACGATCTCCATTCTATAATGGTACAATTAGAACATGCGATAAACCCATGCATTATCTAGTCACTAGCGACAATAGGGAATATTACCCTTAGACGTTGATAAAAATTGTTAGTATAATATTTCAAGTGGGGTTCAAAACGCACCATGTGTGAAATCACAATGGTCGAGAAGTATGTTTTGTTTGAGTCATATGTGATGTTTAAATGATCGATGGGCTTGGCTCATAGAACGATGTTTGTAGTGTTAGCTCGTGTAAGCTATCTGTTAGGTTGATAGAAATAATAAAGCCATGAATTAAATATTTTGGTATTTTAATCTGGTATTTGTGATAATTTGTCCAGAAACGTTTATAATATACAATCTTATTTGATACAAAATTGCTTTAAACAATATTAAATATGTGACTACATGCTTTCATTCATTCTGAATGTTTTGTTTCAAGATACAGTTTTATCTGTAAGTGCTCGGAAAGTAATTAACTTTTTAATTTTTCGTATACATTAATTCTGCTGAGAATTGTTCGTTGTATTTCTTTCTGTTACTTTAGTTCGTTTTATTTAAGATAGGATATGTTTTGTTCTGAGATATGATATTCAATTTATATACCTCGATGTCGATGTCGGGTCGTTAACCTAGACGCGAATAAAACAAACTTTATATCTAAGAGAATCGAAAATGTACACGATTTGATTACATTAAAATTTACAACATCACTTACAATAAATATATCACAGATTTTTACAAGAATAAAACTGCCACACGTACAATGAAACAAAGGTTAAAAGGTGTCATTACATTTCATTTTTACATACGTCTTAATTACATTGATTACTTACTTAGTTGAGGCTCCAATAATTGATTTTATATAAAAAATCTACATTCACTACAGACCCAAGCTAGCAAATGAACTATTGAATTTGTTGCTTTACATAATTAACTAGCTATTTACAGTAAAATACAATACTATTTACACAAACCACACACGCCCTTATTACATACCTTTAACTTTAAAATATCATACAGCTGAAGGGGCATCATAGATGACAATTATATAAATACTAAGGAATTAATAAATATCAGGAAGCAGTCCAAGACGGAGTTAGTAAAATGATAAATACAGCATTAAATACAGCTTTACGCTTGGATACAGAATTATCATTCCAAGAAGTAGAGCTGAAATTTATGAAAGTCAGAACTTTTGTTCTGATGTTATTATTACAATAAATTATTATTGTTTTGTAGATATGGCTGGTTTATACAATTCGAAGTGTGTTATCGATGAAACTAATTAACCTTTCAAAGATATTGAATTTAAAATCTCATTCTACTTGGATGCAAGTGGTGCTGTTTGGGCGTATTGCTGTGCGCTGCATGTCGGTAGAGAGAACGGATTCACACTGAAGGGAGAAGACACAAGACCACCCATTCCTGCGAACAAAGAAACATACATTTAATTGTAATATATTAATAGCTATCAAAATTCATACATACATCACGCCAAGTTAGGCAGAGTTTAGTGCACCATTTCACTCTCGACTCACACACCTCTTTTGCTTGTTGTACATTCATAATTATTTTTTTACATGCCCGCCGATTCCAAGTACTCTTTACCTTTCCATCATTGAGTACTTTTCTAATTTGATCTAGAACCTTGGCCTTTCACGGCTTCTTCTTCCACTCACATTCGTATTGTATATATTTTTCGTCAGTCTCTCACAACTCATGCGTTCTATATGTCCAAACCAACGTAGCATTACTTTATACCAAAATTCAAACAAATTAAACTCATTTACAAAGAATATTTACGCGTAATTAACCTTATCGTTAACTAGCATATACCTATAACTATTCTAAAAAACCTAAAACAAAGCAGTGTAGGAGTGATGTGTGTTTTAAAGTGTGAACAGAAACATGCATAGAATTCATAAACCAAGATTGAAAACGTATTAAAAAGCAAAATACAAACAAAACCAGGACGAGACAACATAAAATGTGAAACAAGCTACTAACATTGGACGGCGAGGTGGTGCCAAGTCTGATGGTGTTGCGGCGGACTCTGCCTTACAACCGCGAAAGCGCTTCTCAGCTTGCTCGCTTTATTCTGTGAGTCTTTCACATCACTGACGGTACATTTTGCATGAGTGTTTGCTGGACAGTCGGCCCCGCTTTTTGAATTCCCATTTCTTTCACTGTAATGTCCGCTATCTTTCGTATTATACACGTTATAGTGTTCAGATAAGTGTCCATTCATGTTGGCTGGGTGATACGGGCCCAGCGACACTGGACGGACCAAAGAGACCAGGGGTTAACACAATGCGCCAAAAATAAACTGTTGCAGTGTAAAGGAAGCGACACAAAAGTGAACTTAAATCTTGTTTGTGTTGTGAAATGTGACTGCTTAGTAGAATAATGTGTTTGTGTAAACTAGAAGTTAATACATAGTATGTAATGCATCGACCATAATTATTCTTATTTATTTTGCGGTAGGCTAACTAAATGAACTAAAACATTTTTTCTTCAGTATACTAGCTTTCATCTTATACATATGTATATCTATCTAGCATTCAATTTGAAATGAGTTATTAAAATATATAACCAAATTATAATATACCTGAATAAATTCGTTTGATAGATATAAACAAAGCAATACATTGTAATTCCAATAGTATGTATTTGAATTATATATCAACGCCTTAAGCTATGTGGTTTGGATATGTACAGGACTCACGTGAGCTAGTGTTGAAAAGTGAGGTGGGCGGCGCAGGGTAATGTTGCGGGTGCGGGTAGGCAGCCGGCGCGGCGTGCGGAGTTGACGCGGCGGAGCAGTACCGCGGCGACACCGACCCGCCGCTACGCGCGTACTCCTCTAAAAGAAAAAGCCTGGGGTCAACACGAAATTGCCGTTAGGTTTGGAAGTAGAAAATAACATAACAGCTCATAATGTCAATTCACAAAATTGTCTCATCACAACTTCTCAAAATGTTAAATTCTCATATTTACAACAAATCAAAATTGAAATCTAGTAATTGACAATGCAGCCAACAAAATCTAGATTTTAACCATGAATTCATCCGCGTAGAATAAACTTATAATAACAATCTTAAGATAAATACTTGGCCAATAGTTTTTACTCCATGATATTGGAGTATTATTAATGATATAATTTTAGAATAAATTCAGTAGTTCTTGAATAACCTTAATAATATTGAAATTCACTAAGATGAAATTACTGCTTTTTTACTTAGTATCTGTAATAAATAGTTTTAAAGTGTGAACCCACCTTCTGTCCACTGCGACGCCGCGGTGTCTTGAACACTGACGGCTAGCTGGCCACTGTAGGAGTTGAAGGGCATGCTGGCTGGGGGCGAGCGAGGGGCACCCAGCCCTAGCTGGTTATTCCGAGGCATCGAGTACAGCGCCTCGGCTAGATCCGCTGCTCGCTTCAAGATTATTTCCTAGGAGAAATAAATTTTCAACATTTTAGTTTTACTTTTTTCAGAATCAAATTAGTTTCTTATTCCAAGAGGCTAGCTGGCTAGGTGGGTACCATCGCAGGGTCGTCAACCAGTAATGTCTATGCATAGCTGTGTTCCGGTTAGAAGGGAATAAAGGGTTCCTTGTATTCCTTAATACGTTTTTTATTCAAGCATTTATTTTATTCGTTTACTTACAAAACTAGCTGAAAGACAGCACGAGCTCTACTTCTCGTGATACCGATTCACATCGAATTCGACAAAAAAAGTTCTTCACAAAATCATCCTATTTGTTTTGCGCAGGGAAATATACGTATAAATAACAAAAGAAGTCTATTTACCTTGGGCAATTTTTCCGGATCACCGGGATGTCTTGGTATAAGTTTCTGTAGTCTCTGGAAGCCGTAATCTATCGTGGGCTCGTTGAGAGCTGCTATGCGAACAAAAGGAAAAACAAAATCAATCATTAGTTTGCCCCACTAACAAATGAAAGCCTAAGTGATGGATCGTACAAGAGATTTCGTCGAGTCCCCTAATTACAGCTTACTTTGTAGAGAGAAAAAAGCTCGGGACCTTGTTAATGAGATGTTATTATAATGAATAGGAACATAAATCATGTCAAATAACAACAACATTTTTATAGATATTTTACAAATTATAATAAGATTAGTCAGTCGTGTCGTGGTGTCGATCCTGTTGTACAAAATCACGTAAGTAAAAAAAATTGAGAGGACTAAAAATTCTGCTATCCCTTTCTCGTGTACAATACTTATAAGTCCTGTCAAATTTGTTAGTTTTAATGAGCATAGCTTCAAGTTTTTTTTATACCACTAAGGTGGCACACAAGCATACGGCCCACCTGATGGTAAGCAGTCACCGTAGCCTATAGCCGCTAGCAATACCAGTGGTATCAGTAAGGGGTTGCCAAGCATGTTGTTGATGAGGACTCACTGTGCTAGCAGCATTATTACTAGCCTAGCGTGTCCTCGTGGAGGACTGGCAACCTTACTTCCCGCAGAAACAACACTACAACATAATTTAAAAAAGCACTGTATGATGAACACAATTATCACCACTAGGTATATATGTAAGCAGGTATTTAACATAAAGAGGATGATACGGATAATAGTCAAAGATTTACATGAGACATTTTAATTTGCTATATAAATACCTACCACTTGATTAAAAGATAGACAATACTCACAAACATAGACGAATCTCCCGGGAGCACCCTTACAAAACTGTTTACTTTTGTAGGAAAGCGTCACTTCTACCACACCAGGTATGTGTCTCGGTGGCGTTTGTACTCTAATGGCGTGTGATGTTATTAGCTGAGGAGAAAATAATTACATCTTAAGTTACATTACAAAACTCATAAGTTTAAGTTAAGAATTAAAATATTGCTAGATATTTGAATACATTTGATTAACAAATCAAACAAAACGCAACCAGTGGGTTTATCTGAATTATGTTGGAATACGTCAGCATTTCGATGAGCGAAAACTGCGAAAAAAGGGTATGTGCGCGTACTGGCACATTAAAAAAAGTTGTTCTAATTTTGATTTTATTAAGTCAATAAAATGTTCTGTCATTTTTCTTACAATAAAAAATATCTTCAAGACATACGTTTAATTTCAATTAAATAAACTACAAAAACATTACATTATACATTATCATTATACATATTATACAACATTTTGGTTGCCTACTAAAGTATATTTTCCTGAGATTTTACTAGAAATATCAACGAGACTGCTGGTCTAGTGGTAATCCTGACTGGTACGCTGCGGGTCGCGGGTTCGCTACCCGTCGTGGTGAACATGTGTTAAACATTTGTGTTTGACTTGCGTCTGGGTAATAAGTATGTATTTACAAAATAAGTATATTAGTATTCTATCAGCTGCTGGTTTCCATAGTAAAAGTTATCTACTCTGAAGTACAAGCTTTACTTCGTTTGTGGCGGTGTGTGGTAATGTCCAACCATTTATATATTGTTGAAAATAAAAATATAGCTCACCTCACTCCAAACAAGCATCGTTCCAAACACAACTTGTAGTCCATCGAAGAAGTTGTCCCCTACTATGATGACTGTTGACCCCCCCGATGTCCAACCTTCGCTGGGTGATATCGCCTTTATGCAAGGAGTGGCCACTGGTAGAGGAGGATACAGGCCCGCTGTCGGGAAGAAATAGCCTAGGCATTGGTTATAACGCTACATTACTCAGGAATACGTAAAACACAAGTATGAACTACATGTTCTCAAAATATCCATTTAAAAATATGCTACACTGACGAGCAATATAAAAAAATACAAGGGGTCCCAAAACATAGGTAAAAGCTGCAACCCAGAAATAGAACGCCATCAAGATAGTCCCGAATAACCCCTAGGTACGTTCTACGACTTTTCGTAGTCCTCCAGTTATGATTTTCAAATTTTTTCTTAAGAATTTCTGACCTTGAAGATTTTTTTGTGTATGATAATTTATATACCATATATGTAGGCTTGATTGTTTTTTTTTCAGTTAGCTAACCACAACAGGTTTCAAGAAGCTATCCTGAGTGCTTTCGAAAATATTTCATAATTTTAGTTTGATCTTCTTATTAGCTTAGTTAGTGGCTTTTTATATTGCTCGTCAGTGTATTCCAAATTCAAAAAGCTTTGACCGTATCTATCAGTTTAAATGGCACATACAACTAACGTAGCAGAGAAACAACGGAGAAGTTATAGGTAGGTTATGGCTGCGTAGCCCCGGTTTTGGACTTTGGAGCCGGCCGGAGGGGGAATTATCTTTTAGGAGCATTTTCCCGTATCAAAAAAAGTTCTCAGAGCTTGTAAAGCATTAAAATTACGATTGTATTACACAAAATAGACACAACACAATACAGAGGCCAGACGGAATGTCGTTAGTGCCTTGGAGTCGGGGGCGGCCCCTGGTATGGGACGCTACTTGCGTCGATACTCTGGCGCCGTCCCATCTCCCGGGCACTTCGACTGCGGCCGGTGCCGCTGCTGTACAACAGGAGAGCCTCAAACGTCGCAAGTATGTGTGCCTCGGAAGGGGCTACATATTTGCTGTGTTTGCGGTGGAGACCCTGGGGCCATGGGGTCCAGAGGCTCATCTGCTGTACAAGGAGGTCTCGCGACGATTGATTGAGGTTTCCGGTGACAAGAAGGCTGGAACATATTTTGCGCAAAGGATCAGCATTGCCATACAGCGGGGCAATGCTGCCAGCCTTATTGGCACCCTCCCGCGTGACAGCGATTTGGGACAAGTGTTTTATTTATTTAATTTTTTTATATTAGGTTAGTTTATTTTTCTTTTAGTTTTAGATTGTCCCACACAAATTGAAATAAACCTCTAATAAATGAATTGAACACAATAAATAAAATGATATCTTCTTTTAATCCTTTTTAAGTTGACGTATACGAAAACTTTAAACTCGCCAAACTCTTCAGTTGTTTGTTGAAGCAACTACAAGAACTATCAACTTGTAAGTAAACTAAAGGCCAACCAATGAAACTATCTCCGTCTCATTTACGCATTTATCTTTGACTGCCTTTGAAAAAGGACAATTGCACACCGTAAACTTCACGGTGGTAGAGGTTGAAGATGAAAAGAGCGAAGATATCTGATTTGATAATTGAAAATGATTTTTAAGTGCGGGCAGTAAAGTTGGGTATAGTTTTGGGTTGATATGACATTATCGAAGTGTTTGGGGTGCAAGGGGGACACGCGTCGGAAGGCAGGGGGCCAAATCTCGCGAACAAAACGACGCTGTAATAAAGACGAGAAAGTGAATCCAAGGGGCCGAAAGGAGATTACGTTGGTGGTTCCCATTTTTAATTTGACTAATATTAAAATCTCACTCCCCTTACTAAAATATTTTATTTAATATTTTCTTTTTAAGTGATTGGGTATTTGATCCTAAATTCTACTTTTTCCCTGTATGTAAGAACGAATGATTGGCGAGAACGTTACAAATAATAATATAATTTTATAACCACCATGTTGCTTGGTAGTAATACATCTTTCGTTGAAATATACGTTTGAAAAATATCCTGTAGGTAGGTAAAGTTTAAACTGGAATACAAGGAGTATTGATGAGGACAGAGCGATAGACGTAATTGTGAAATCTTCGGTTAGTATTTAATATCTGTATACATAGGTACGTATACGTATATTTTCGTGTCCTACCCTTCAAATATACAGAAAAACATATCTATAGTATTTGTGAGATTAGTATTATCAACAGAGACGTTCCGCAAATGCGTTGGGTCTACAAAGTATTCCTACAAATTTTCTCATTCGCACTATGTAATTTCTTCGAGTCGGTTTCACGCTGTCTAGCCTGCGCAAAACTTTTACCGGTAGCTTATTGTGGATACGACCTGGTATTTTCTAAAGGATGTAGACTAATTAGAATAACATATTATATTATATTATGATATACGTTAGCTAACCTACTGTTTTAAGAACATGTTCCTATGTTGGTATTTACATATAAGACACATACAATCAGCATATAGTTCAATTATTTAATATATAATAATATAAATTTAATATATTTTCAGTCTTAAGTCGTAATAACCACACGACTCACATTACGAATCCATCATAAGTTAAGAAATCGAAACCGGTGGGCTATATGAATAGATTGATTCATGTAGAAGCAGCAATGAACATGTATAAGTAAGTCAAGAGTGAAATGGCACTCATTATTCCCTGTCTGTCTACCCCAAAAGGGAATCGACGTGATAATCTGTGTAACTAAGAAATAAACAATAACTACGTAGCATATTTTAATCTGCATTATGCAGTGAGTACTAGTTACTAAGTGAAACGAGCTCGAACAATGAAACCGATCCGTATTCGGTCATAAGTTTGCAGAACTACCCATAAAAATATGATCTCAAAACGCATGCTCCAACATTCTTACAAGGCATAATTCCCCAGTAAATTATATCCATTCGCTCCATGCTCGCTTCAGCACCCCACCCCATCCTTCCGCCGCCTCAAGTTCTTTGCGAAATGTCTACAGTGATTCCTTGAATACAAACGACATCTTAAAACCTTGTATTATGACTTGCACATTTTCCGCCAATCGACTGCCGAATTTGACACGTGGTTTAACAACAGGAAATATTATGACTTCGTGTTGTCAAGGCATTAGTTAAACAAATATGTAAATATCGTTAAAAATAAATTAAAAAGACTGAAGCAACCAATTTTGTTGTGAGTTAGAGTGCTCATATTATTGTCTGAAAACTGGTCTAGCTTAGAACAGAATTGTTTTCCCAGTAAACGAGTTTGCGAAGGCACGTTTGGAAGGCACAATTCGGTAAAAAGAATCTTTATAAAAACACAAAAAGTAATATCTACTGATGATATAAATTATACGCAACACATATGCATAGGCTATGATTAACATAACTTTAAACTAAAAAATAAAACAAATAAAAAAAACAAAAACGTACAAGTATTTTCGGGCACGGCGTCAGTACCTTCAGTAGGGTCGAGTCGCTTCGCTCTCCGGCCGTGTTTGCTGTTGTTGTGAACAAACATGTTGTCCGATATAGCTAGTAGGGGGCCGTCCACCATCACCTGCGTTGATATTACTACCTGGCATATAAAAAAAAACATTTTCAATAATTTTTACTAGTCTACAATTTTATAAAATTTTCAAGTAACCTATTATTGTTTTTAGTTGACTTATAATATTCGATTGAGCGTGATTTAACTTAAATTCATATTTGGAATACTTAATTTCAATTAGAAGGTATATATAGTTACATAGGGATGTATGAAGAGACAATTATTCGCTATAATTTAAATAAAATATATGTAGCGCACAATTAATTCAATGCTGCCTGACTCGAGCGTGGTAGTCAATTCGATTCTAAAAAAATTTAGACCTGTGGTTTCTCTAAGATAATATGCTTTTCATAGCTCCGTCGAGACGCAATGAGCCGGCAGCAGGGAGTTGTTAATTCCGTATCATAGTTGGCAATACAAATATTACGAGTAATACCGCTGATATCGCAGACTTTCATTGACTATGCCTACTTCAGGCGAGCCATAAATCTGTTAGCCACTTTAGTAGAAAGAAAAACTATTTAAAATAATTCACACGTCAAAACAAGTTCAAGATCAAAGCTCCGAAGTACAGTCACTAAAAATAAAACCGACAAATATAGACGTAAGTACGTGAGGCTATATTTTACACACCGCAACGGTGATACCCGCATTCCAACACACACCCACACATTCCCACACCAGTGTATCTAAGGGAACCGAAAGGGAGAGTCCCTTGGGAGGTGGAGCCAATGTCTCGGGAGCCGAAATGGACGAAACTGTTCCAATAGGTATGCAAGGAAGTGCATTGTGGACATACGTATATGGAGGTGAGTCGTATGGCGTGGGTGGTCGTTTGATAGACGGCCATTCAAACGATAAGTTTTTGTGAGCGAACTGTACTTTCTGAGGCGCAGAAAATTCCATTTAGTTTTTGAGAAAAAACACGTTATGTAATACTTTTTTTAGTATTCGTAGCAATTTTTCGGTTATGGTTGATAAAATATTGGTAAAGTTACTTATTCGTAAAGCGACTTATTCATGAGTTATAGTGTTTTGACACAGGAATATAATATTATAACATAACATTAAACGGGTTTTTACAACGTTTAGAAATGTCCGTTATAATATTTCGTCAAAAATCCAGCCACTTTGCTTACGGAGGCTTTTTCAGTGCACACACTAGAATGTTATATGCTAATGTAAACAGTGACAGCGTAAGTACGTAGAAATTATATTTGTACATAATTTTATTAAGGCAGAAACATATGTCCATTTTGATAATTTTCTATATTATCACTACCTAAAGTAGTATGTATCTGTAAACTTTACTGATATACATAAAATGTATGATTTCAATATTTTTCCTTTGCTCAAAAAGCTACAGCAATAGCTAAGTGTGTTATTATTCTATTCCCGCTACTGACGCACCTGCAATACAATATTCACGTCTATAAAGTGACTGCATTATTTCGAATCCGACACCCACCTATAAATATGTGCAAGTCTATATATAACACCCATATATTCTTACCCTTGAAACGTTGGGGTACGACCACTGAATTATTCAATGACACACAGAAAGCCCAAATATAGACATAAAACTACACACACTAGTTTAAACTTAACTTGGAATTTCCGTGGAAATGAACACTATAATCTGAGTAATAAGTTCTATATTTGTTCAAAGTTGGTGTGAGGACACGTAAGACAAATATGTCTTAGCTAACTGTAGAAGCAAATTTGTACTCATAAGTAGACTGTGTGAATGCACATTCGGTTAGTCGTGTAGGGTGAGTATTAATTAGTTTAAATATAGAAATATGTGTCTTTGTAATAAGTTTAGAATATGAATTATTGCTTTCGTGTTACTTTCAAACAATCTGACTCTGACAAAATGCGTACTAAGCTTTACGTTTTAACGGAAGATAAGTGACAGTGTTGTTACTAATTTATTTAAATTTAATTTGTCAATTTTAAAATGTTCGACTATTGACTCATTTAATTCTTTCATTAGGTATTTGTTTTCGTAGTACGTTTTTATTTTATAAACCGCACTTTTATAACAACAAAACTCATTCAATCTCGGCATGGCTTTCATAAACACAGCAAACAACCAAACAGAATTACCAATTAAAAAATAAGTAAAGAGCAAACGCGGATCGGTTGAAAGTAAATAAATAAACTCGTATAAATAAATTTAATTTCATTCCTCCCCTAAATTGGAGCCGCTTCAAATATTCAAGAGTCGTGAACGCAACCCTTCCTTCAGTTAAGGGCAAAACAGCGATAGATTAGGTCCAAGTTAAAATAAAAGCGCGACAAAGAAAACTGAACATACAATTTTATATAGCTTAATAATGTATGCAAGAAAATGTTTGTGCATTTACATAGTATGGCCATACAGTCATGGCTATATAGCTCAAAATGGCGCAAATATTCCTTACATCCAATGAGGTTTTAACTAGCTCATTAATGCTATAAGATAAAAACCAGTTATTTTTTAAATTAGCTGACGACTTGATTATCATTTACACTAACACTCAAACTTATAACTTGGCCCAAACATCAAGAAAAACAAAGTGGCCGTTTAAACTGAGTTTTATATTTTGGCAAAAACTATCATGACATCCAGAGAAATCCAACTATTTGCGCTTTATTGAACACAAAAGTAACCTTTTCAGCTTAGCTATATAATATTTGCATGTCATTTTGTGCTCATTATTGGCCAATGTATATAGTGAACTAATACATACCTGAAATCGTCTCATGTCTCTGGGATTGCCGGCGTTCTTCAAACAATTCTGGTTGCATTTCAGGAAAAATTTGAGAAAAAATCTGAAACAAGACGTTTTAATTAAAAAAAAAACAAATTACTGCGATAATGTACTTTAACGTCTTTTTAGCTTCATATATCCTTAGTAAAGGGGACCCTGTAGTAAAAATGGTAAAAGACCAACTTCCTTTACATTTTGTTTTAAAAATTGTTTTAATTAACACATTTTAATATCTGTAAACGACAGTTGATATAAAAACCAAATAATAATAGATTGTGTATGACATATCATTCACTAATACTTATTTAGACGAGTGACTTTTTTATTCAGAGTCGCCAGATGTTTCCACTCCACAGCCGTGAAACTCTCTGCCTAATGTATTAATTTGTTTCCCCTGTTCACTAATTTGTACTTTCCGCTCTTCCGACGAATCTTTATATTTTTTGTTAGCTACGGCAGCAATTAAACGGAATGTGTGAAGCTTACCAAGTTTTTGTTTGTAAACTTTTTAGGTGATGTTGGTGTGATAAAAAGAGTTAGGCTAGATTTGCCGTCAATTTATTGTGACACGGTTTCGTGAAAGACCTTTGCCAATAACAACTATCACGCAATCGTTCTCTGTAGTTAAGCACCTTACATCGTGTACAGTAGTTAGATGGGTGGCCGCCTTTAAATTACCGAGCCACCTTCTTAATACGGAGAACGTGGATAGAAGTTTTTTTTTTTTTTTTATACCACTAAGTTGGCACACAAGCATACGGCCCACCTAATGGTAAGCAGTCACCGTAGCCTATAGCCGCTAGCAATATCAGGGGTATCACTACGGGGTGCCAACCATGTTGCTAATGAGGACTCACTGTGCTAGCAGCATTACTACTAGCCCAGCGTATCCTCGTGGAGCACTGGCAACCTTACTTACCGCAGAAACACAACACTACATCAAGTAGTGTTATTTTACTGCGGTCTTCTGTAAGGCGGAGGTACAGTCCCCAGTCGGGCGGCTCCAGTTTAAATGGGATAACCCACGGGAAATCCCAAATCGCCCTACCTCTCTAAATTTTTCTATGTAATATATATATAATATATATATATATATATATAATATAATAAATGGTCTAAGGAACCAAATTTCTCTTGATCAGAAAATAGTTGTTTATTGTACAATCTGTGCATAATTACAATAGCATAACCATCGTTATGTTTAATCACAAAAGCAAAAAAAATAAACAAAACAAATTTGAGTAGTTGAGATAAAAAGATATTAAATAAAGTAATCAAAAAATATCCATCGAAGTCTATCGGGACAACTATCGCCATATTGGATTACAGAACAAAAGTGGAACTTTGAAAATATAGTTTTAAAATCTTAGCCAATTTATTTTAGTATTTATCTCAACGTGTTAAGGTTCACGTGTGGTGTGTAGATAAAGTGGTTGGTGCATAATGTTGAGCGTACGATCAGGCAAGCGATCACGATGAATGCTTTAGCAGAAATATTTTACATAGCCTCAGGCGCCGGCGATGCCGCCACGCCGAATATTGTTGTGCCAACAGATATGGATCTTCTAGAGTTGTAAACACCCCACATTTTCTTGATGTATTACCATATAATTTAAAGCCTTTACCCGCGGCTTCGGCCACGTGGTTCTAGATAAAGATAACAAATGACCTTTCTTATAATCTATCTCATTGCCAAATGTCATTTCAATCTGTACAGCCGTCACATTGGTCATGAAAAGGTAGCAAACAAACAAACAGAGTTACTTTCGCATTTATAATATTAGATACAATATGGATTAAGTAATCACTAAGCAAAATGTCGCTTGACCTAAGTGCCAAGGTAGCTAAACGTTGCTCTTATTTATTTTGAAATTACGATGTTAATCGATGAGAGTACAATATGCCTCTATCGGAACTATTGGAAAATTTGGTCTTAAAACTACCTGAAATTAGAAGAGACAAAAAATCGAGCAGGCCTGACCTCTAATTGAATGAGGAAAAAATTATACGAATAAGATAAACTACATGATTGCTTTTTTCGTTGTCTTGAATTTTTAGTTCATATAAAGTAGCTGTAGCAACAGCTCTATATATTGTGTAAAAGCATCGAGATATGAGCCGCGTTGGTGGTGCGCGAACGTATTTGTGGAGCCTGCGGCGGCACACATCTGTTCGCATTATTTATGTTAAACACCTTATGTCACAATATCGCGAGTTAGGAGTTTACGCCACTGTCAAACGATTCACGCACATGCCTTCAATAGAGATTTTATTTCGACAAATTGATGTACTTATTTCTGAGAAAAGGTGTCACCAATTCTGTTTTTTTTTTGTAAAATATAAAATGAAGTAAGCGCTCGCCCCTGCCTTATGGTCACCGGTTATCGTAGCTTATACAGGATTGCGATACTATTCAGGGTTAATAGTAGCGCAATATCCAATTTGTGTTGGGAGAAACTTGAAAATTCATTAATGAGCAGTTTGAAACTGTAGCGAGTACGCTGTCGCTGGCCTTTTAAACCTTCGTTACCAGTTCCTGCTTAATACGGTGTTAGCACCCTACAAAACTAATATTGCAACAGGTTTGAAGTTGAATATATGAGAGGTGTTTTTTTTAGCCTACTTTCAAGTAATACTGCCCCTCCTATAGTACTAAGGTAATCAAGATCGTCACTTACCTTTTCTTATTATAGAACAAAAAAACCAACAATCTTGTTAAACCTTGTTAGCTCCGAAAATAATTATTTATATGCCATAAAATGTACCTCCACCGGCGCTATGATTATCAGCCGGTCATATATTCTGTTTACCACGTGGCCATAACTTTGAGGCTTACCGGTCACCTCAAGACCGATACCGCGGGATAACGCAACTGTCACCCGCCCCTTGAGAAGATATTAATGTTTAGCTTACTCTGGCCACGAGGGCTGTTTTACGAAGCCTAGTCTTTACTACTCAATTAAAAGTGCAAAAATAATGTTTTTTTTATTATTTTTTATTATTAGGTTAGTTTTCCTTTAGTTTTAGATTGTACATATTATTATTGTCCCTTATATATTACGTGTTCGAAAAAATAAATTATTATGTATATTTATAGATGGCAAGATTACATTATCTATCCATTCATACAATTAAAGCCTTTTTTTTTTCAAAAATATCTGCGACAACTATTTTTGAAAAAAATATTAATCTTAGAAGTGTGGTTTTCAAAAAAATATTGCGTGTGCACGCAGTTTAAAGTTCGTAAGCCCACGTAACTGTTTGAACTTTGAAGCGATATCAAAGTAATTTCCCATGAAAAATTGGAGGCTACTCAAAATTATTGTGGCATCATAATTGACTGGCGTTTCAATATTTGGCCACTGCGTATTAGTACTAGAATAAAGTAAATTGGTTAAGTACAAATAAGTGTAGCTACTTACATACTGACAAATACATCATCATAATGAGCTATTAAAAATATTGTCAAAAAAATACTTAGAAATATTACCTTTTATTTATTTGTTCCAAACAAAACTAAGCACTTCTATCCAGCGTGGTAATGCTGCCAGTATTTTTGGTACGCTCTCGTATGATTGCTTTCGGGCAAATTTTTCACCATTAAGTAGTTATTTTATTATTATAGTTCAATTTGTTTCATAATAAAAAAAAATCTAGTAATTTTTACGTAAGTGCTAGGAATGCTGTCTGCAATGTAAGTACCTACCCAAAATCAAAGCGCGTCGACAGGCATTAATTTATCTAGGCCACCTCGGGATTTACGACTGTCTGTGAACCCCCTAACACTTCCTACCAAGTTCTTACCATAACGATGAAACTTTAAATTATTAAGTTTTGTTGCAACCCTTGAGGAACCTGTAAGCGATGACGTCTTACACAATACATTCAAGCATCTGATTGTATGTGGCTAATGTGATGAACACCTACTGAACGTGTAATAAGGTTTAATTTGAATTTGCACCATTTTTGACGAGATCGCTGGTCTAGTGGTTAGTATACCTGACTGCTACGCTAGAGGTCGCGGGTTCGATTCCCGCCAGGGCAAACATTTATGTGACAAATATGTTTGCCTTGCGTTTGGGTGTTTGGTATGTATTATAAGTATGTATTTACAAAAAAAAAAAGTATATAAGTATTATATCAGCTACTGGTTCCCATAGTACAAGCTTTGCTTAGTTTGGGGCCAGATGACGCTGTGTGATAATGTCCAAGCATTATTGTTATTATTATTTATTTATTTTTGTTATTTTGTCTCCCTTGAAAGTAGTGGTAAAAATAGCTGGCACACGGGCCTGAGCCAAGTGTTATTATTATTATTTTTGTATCCCGTAACAACATTCTCTCTAACACTTGGTAGGTAACCCGACCAGTTTGTTTGTTTGTAGTCTGGATCCACGGATCCCGGAAGAACATATTGTAGGTTATACTTTTACCTTAAAGCGTGACGGATGACACAGCCTACTTGAACGCGTGCAAGTCATAAAGAAAAGCTTTGTTATATATTTATTATAGTATATTTTTCAGCATCACACAAAATACAACTCGGAAAATTTCTTCTATATCATTTCCATATCCCAGTATCGGGTGAAACTAGACGAGTAGGTTGGTACTAAGTCGCGGTGAGTCGGGGCCTTTCAAGTCAGAACACTTGAGCGGCCTCCTTCCTCATACCACCGTCTTAGGCAATGTTTATTTGCATTGGATACGCCGCCTGGTACTGGTTCAAACTTTTTAATTTTAATTTATAGATGTTTAAGTATTACAAATAATACGCCTTTTTTGGGTTTAGAATCGAATCAGCCAAAGAAAATGTTGATACGTGATCAGATTGCTATGTTATTACAATAGGCTGGTTTGAATACATCATAAGAAAACGTTTGCAATACCTTTTAAATTTATATAAGTCAACTTTGTAAACGTTTTTAGATAAGCTATTTCATATATTTCCCCACAACAATGAACCCAACTCGATTCGTACACTAAAAAGTTGCAATATCACATTCTCGAATAGAACTACCAGCGAATATACGAACGCGATCCGACAACAAGCGATCTCTTATAACTTTTCCCTTTTAACCTTTCGTCCCCCACCGCGGGCCGTCGCCGGCTCCCTCGGGAGGCGGTCCCCAGGGTCGGACACCCGTCGCACGCCCCCTCCCATGCCACCACTCAATACCGACACGCCATGCGGACGACAAAGAGTAAACAACGCACAGAATGGTCACTACTACATAAATTTTCTTAAATATATACGTAAAAAAATTGAGAATTGGCGGCAAATATTTATACACAGATCGTAAAGAATAATATTCAAGCCATAAAATGCGCACATACATATTTATTTCAGTTTTAGTAAATTAACGGTGACAATGCATAGCGTTTATAAATCAGCTGTCTGGTTGGGAGAATATTTTGCCTTTTCTTTTAATTAATAATAATGGGATAAATTAAAAAAGGCCACAATCAGAAAACTTTTTGAGAATGTTCAATTTATCACGGGTCATATCTGTACATAGCAGCTAATCTTTGTGTACATGCGACGGGCCCATAACGGCTACAGTTTTCGACTTTGTTTTTCCGCGTGCTTCTATGGCAGGCGTTAATATTTCAGTGTGTACCAAATTCAAGGGTTAACTGCACCCCGTCTACTGACGGTGTAAACAGACGAGAACAATTGAACGATTCCTATTGTGTGTGATTGAAGCCTACATGTGCTTATACATTTTGTTGGTTATATTTAATACGTACTAGCTGTGCCCAGTGAAATGACTGGGCACAGCTAGCTCATACAAACTTCGCACTCCCTTTTTAAGGTTCCATACCCGAAGGGTAACTAACAGAACCCTATCACGAAGCCTCCACTGTCCGTCCGTCCATCCGTATGTCTCTCAACGGGCTCTATCTTTTAAAGCGTAATTGATGGACAGTTGAAATTTTCACAGAATGTGTATTTCTGTTGCCGCTATAACAACTAATAATAAAAATAAATGAAAAATTAATGTCTTTAGCTTGGAACCCTCAGTGTGAGAATTCAACTCGCCCTTGGCCGGTATTTATCCCTTTATGAGCTTAATACCAAAAAATCCTTACTTAGCGAATGCCTACACGCAATACGGACCTACCTGCCATAGTTTGTAGGCTTTATAATTCCCGAGATTTCGAGGTCCGTCAGTCAATCAGTGAGTGAGTTGTATTTTGCATTTATACAATCCTAGCTACGAGTATTATAGCCGAACTCTCTTCGCTGTGGCTAACAAATCTATGAATAGAAACAGCTTCTAATTTTCTTTTACTGATAACACTAAATAAAAAATGCCTATTTATATAAAGATATTACACTCTTTAGACTATGTATTTATGATACTGTGCCAATAAGGCAGGTATGGCAGGTATCTACGAGAACAACGATTACCATAAAAGGATATTTCGCCCGGACGATACTAAGTACATATATAAATACTTTGACTTGTTAGAAAGGCTAAGTTACCGCTGAAGAAAAACTCCAGTCTAAAATTTTTCATCAAAGAAAAACCTCTCTCTATCATCGACTCACTTTCACTTCCTGAAATGCCGTCGGGTACACATATATACATACATATCGGATCGCAGTAAATATAAAGCACTGTAGTAGTTTTTCCAATGTGTTGAGAGGAGGGTATCGCGGGCGACGCAGCATCCCGCCGTCTCTATGGCAACGCGATAAAACCTCGCCTTTTCATAGCCCTCAGTATAGTAAACGCTTGGATTGCAGAATATTCACTGAGTTTATTGCAATAATTTATATTGCAAAATTTTATAGCCAAAAGTTAGTATATGTGAATGTATTAAACGTAAAGTATTTTTTGTTGATAATTATAATTATTATTATCATTTAAAATTTTATTTTCGTCAATTCGACAGTTAAATACCGCTCTATACTGTCTGCCTAACCATGAGGTACTTGGCGTGATAATAGGTATGTTTGTACTAATATAAAAAAATCAAATACAAAAAAAACTGCACCAGGTTACAACTACTTCTCTATTCCTTCTTATTTACTTTTCTATACAAACGAATAATATAGTATACACATCTGAAACCTTCTCTTGTACTATAGTAGGTACTCTTTCAAATCTAAAAGCGCTTGTGCTCTCGAAGGCGAGTAGTTTCCAATTGACAATATACCTACTGGCAGAGACGGGCAATCGCTCGCGGCTTGTAAGCGCCTTTGCCTCCCGCCACCCACAGAATTTAGCTAAAAATAACAATATTACCCAGTGATACTAGCCGTTGTTATCTAACGTAATGTAATTTGAAAAAGGAGCTTATCTTCAGCGAATGAAATGAATAATGATCCATTGAGAAAGCGATGAGGCTCTTTATCTAGTAATCTCTATATATACCTAGTTACGTGATAAGGCTCTCTAGGTTTAAATGGATATTTAACATGTTTTGATTGTAATTAAAAATATATTAGGGATAGGCTTTAAATGATAGTGATGTCTGATAGGTGTTCGTAATAAAAAAACGAATCGTGTTTCCCTCTGTTAGTGTCGAGAGCCACTGATTTGATTTAATTGTTGTTTTCTAAAATGTCACATTGTGGGGGTAGAGTTGAAAGGTTTTTGGAGTTTACACCAAACTGATAGGTATCACAGGCCTGTGGTATGGAAATTTTACAATACTTATATGGAATGAAAATTAATACAAGCTTTAACTCAAAAGCGTTACGTTAGCGCTGTTGGCAAAGCAGTAGGTTGTCGGTAAAGCAATAAACTCTAGCCGTGCGTCGTCGGAACAGACACACACACCTTTTTTTAAACTTGCTCTTTATCAAAATATTAAAGCGAATACTCGACCCGCTGCTACCGATTCAAGCCTACCCTTTCCACTCAACAGTATTAGGGCATAAGGCTCATCCTCACACACAAAACGACGTTCCAGGCCGACCTCTTTTGAGCACAATCAACATACAAAGACATTACGCGGGCATCACTTCATTGTGGGCACCGGTCTAATTGTAAGTACACTCTTGGGCGCCATCAGCCGCTCAGCGCTCCGGCGGGTAGGCGTGTGCCACTAATCTTCGACCCCTACATACCAATACCCTGCCACCAACCCCAAACAACATTCGCTCCTATCGACAACACCGCAAAGTCCAATCTCAATCACCAACAGGAGGTCGTATTTGCAAACGTAGCGAGGGTTAACGCACACTATCAACTCATTAAATTGCATCGCCTTTTTAATGAGTCTGAAAGTGAACAAAGGATATTGCGCGCGATTACATTAAGTACCTAGTTGTAGTGTTAGAGGCAAGATAGTCTGTTTTAGACTGTTTTCACGGTGTTTGTTGGTTCCAATTACGAAGTTGTGAAAACGGAAAATGATTTTAAGTTTCTTGTTAACAAATCGTTTACAGAAAGTTGAAGTTGAGTTTGGAACATTTATAAAATTTAAATTTACCTCTGTCAATTTTAAAAAACGAAATTAAATCATCCCAGAATTATTATCATACATATTTAATACATGCGGTTAATATTCCGCATAGACACTTAATATGTTTTATATAAATGTTATACAAGTAACATATTACATGGCTCCCTCATATTTACCGGGTGAATACGCTATAAAGTGATATCACGTGATCGTTTTCGGCCGGGTAATAGTTATAAATTACCCGGGTAGTTTATAAAAGCCGGTTAACCCGAGGTAAGCGGACAAGGAGTATAATTTATTATTGGGAAATTCGCGTACTTTCATGCGCCATGTTGTGGATCATTTTATTATGTATATTGTTACGCGGATAAATTGACGCTGGATATTTACTGCAGCTAGTGCATGATAATAATGGGTAGGTACAATCACTATATCCACGAAAATGTCGTCGTAGGTAAAAGAATCAAAGGGGGTGTGCAAGACAAAAGTGACATAAAAGTGAAGCTCTATACTCTCTGCTTACCCGTGAGGGACTTGGCGTGCTGATATGTATGTATGTATCTCATCATAATATTTATATATAGGCTAGATTTTTCGAAAACTACATTGGATCGGTTTTTACTGCTACGATGTAATTACCCAAGAAATACTTGTGGAACAAAGGAAGCGGCAGTAATAAAGGCCAGCGAGTTCTCGTGAGTTTCAACTTCCAAATTTGAAAAACAACAAATTCAGTCAATTTTATATTGTTTTTTTTTATTGTAACTTGGCATAAATCTCCTTAAATTCATAAATAGCCTTTATATTTTCCGGGATAACCACTTTTAAAGTACTTATCTTTTTAACAGTGAAGCAATAAAGCTGACATAAGTCTATACGCTCAACAATAAACTGTACTAGTTCTAAGATAAACATGCACGATAGTAATTCATCATCATTTGTCTCACGTAAACATCGGATATATTAAACTTGGAATAGCCAAAGAAAATATACGGAACTCTAACTGCACCGCACTGTATCATATCCACGAGAGGGGCCCCCTAAGTTATCTGAGTGGATGTACCCTAAGTACACTCGCTGGCAAAAATACTGTCCAAGCCAACAAATATTAAATTTGGATACGTTAATAGCTGTGCCACGAAGATTCAACCAATTAATTTTTTAGACAGTATTGTTTGTTACAGTTGATAAAACACTTCACTGTTTCTAAAGTAGGTACCTATATCTAATTTGAGCGACTACAGTTCGAGAATTAGCAGACTTGCGGGCTCATTTTTTGCACTAATGAAGTAACAAATTATGAAACAGGCTTTATGGCATAATGGCATATGCTTAGTACCTTTATAAAATTATTTTTAAAAATGCGTAAGTTATTGACAAATCACGTACAATCAAACTGTTTTCGACAGTACTTTATGTTACGTTTCCGATCCCAGTCGAGTATTTTATTTATCACCTGGAATTTTTCATGCAAATGTAAGCATGTACGCTTCTATAAGTTTGTTGATAAAATGTGAACCAATATTTCCTCCGTAAATAGGTCATAAAGAAATGTAGTAGATAAGACACGAAGTCAGATTACTAAAAACGGGAAATACCTAATATGGATGGAGGTATAAAGACGTACCAATATTTTTTTTCTGTAAATTATTCTTATATCCTCCTCAACAACAATAGGTACCAAAATGTCTCAATCATTATTATCATTATATTTTTTTATTAGATACCTACAATACATTTTTAATTATTTTTTCCTGCCTGTAAAGCGATGCACGCAAGTTTTTTACTTTGTATATATAATTCTTTTCTGTTTTATGTAATAAATAAATAAATAAAATATAAAGTTAAGTTTTATACAGTGAGGAAACAATAACGGAAGCTAACGGAAAGGTATCTTGCCAAAAACCAAAACATAAACGTTATATCGGCGATCGAACCAAACTGCTCCATCAAAATATAACGAGCACGATAAAAACGATGGAAAAGAAACCAAACGTTTCCGACGAATTTCCAAAGATCGTACAATAACCAGCACCCGTCCTTTTCTTACATAAGTAATAACATATATCTTCTTATTCTAGCAGGAGTTCTTCGTTTTATATGCGAGTCGATAATATTTGGACAGCTCCACAAGATATGAGTGCTAAATATTTTATGATGTCCACTCCAGTGCCGACACAGTGTTTGAAGCCTAACAACGGTTTCTATTTGGCTCAGCCTTTGCATCTAAATTTTAAATACTTGTTTATGGTATTAGGGGAAAATAATAAAATTTTTGGGGAATAGTACAGAATCTGTGTCGGCTTTGAAATTACTCGATCTTCTTAATTACATCTCAGTTTTTTGTCACGTTTGTCTCGACAAACTGTCTTGGTGTAATGTCATTAATCTTAGGAAGCTGGCAGTGCAGCAAACGACCTCCCGTTAAGACCCTCCATGAGCTGGGTGCCCCATAATATGCTTATACAGCAAGACGGACGAACAGATAAGCACCAAACACGTGCAAGCCAAACAGGACCTTCAGTTAATTGCTATTAGTGTCATTAACGCGTGTACCAACCCTCGCAGCTTATAACCTTTAGCCCCGCGGCCAAACACAAAATAAGAAAATAAAGGAATCCCAGCGCGAGAAAAAAGGTAGTACGTAAGATGTATTTTTTCGCAGAGGAGCGTGACGGTAGCATTGTTAAATATATCGTCCAATCAGTATCTCGGAACGACGAGGAATTAGCGTTTGGAAGTGAACGACGCTACGACGAATCCCGGTCTACCCTTTTATGCGGCGCGGCGTAATAAAAAAAAGAAAATCTTATTTGAATTTGGAAGACGAATTAAAAAGAAAATGAATTCCGCTCTAATTTAAACAGAGCGAGATTCTAGACGATTTTCGGGCATTCGGAAGGGCTTAATTAATGCATCGGAGTTGGAAGTCTGACGGTTCGACTTTGCTTTATAATTTATATGCAGAACGTGGAAATGTGCGAAATTTCTTTAAAAGCTTTAATTACGTATAACATTCCTAGGCACACACTAATTCGACTTCTTTACGTAAAAGTGTTTGAACAATTAGATATGTGCCGAAAAACTAATCACGGATAAGAGCGACCTCTCCCCACATTGATCCTGAGCCATTGGGAAGGTTGCGAAGGCACTTCGTCTTCATTCGGGAATCCCTTTAAGGACTCGTATCAGTTGTAATGAAAGCTAATTCTTTCATTAACCCTCCGTGACAACGGGAAAAATTGTAAAGCCAAAGAAAACGAATGCATATATCAAATAGAGCTGTTAGTTGGACATAATATTATTTACTAGATACTGAATTTATTTAATTTACTACACACTTTATTATTATAGTAATTTATATCGAAACATGCACGGGTATCGTTTATAGTAGGGGAGCCGAAGCGGGGATTTTGGGATTTACACGAGCGCGTCAGATTAACATAAGGGGGTACCCTGCACCATGATGAGTACCTCCGCCATATATGAGCCCTCCATATAGGTCCGCGCGTCTAGGGCACCTTTTTTTAGTTTTCAAACCATCAGTTTAAGAAATATCCTCTCTATCAGCGTCAGATTATAGTGTCAGCATGACTGGGACATCAAGCTGAACCATCTGTAAAAAAATCTGACGCGCTCGAGTTTTCAAAATCGCTTTTTTGTTTTTTTACATATTGTATTTTCAAAAATTCATCACGAGCTTGCGTCACGTCCGAATCGTCAGTCTTTCGAATAGTAGCTTTTGTCGGGTTCGCTTAACACCCCCTCTGAAAATCTGACGCGCTCGAGTATGTCCATGTGACTGCTTCATCTACATTTTTTTAAAACTTGCAGATATGCGGTCTCCCCACCGGCTTAGGGGGGAATACATCATATAACCTTATTTTCTACCTACTATCTAACCTTCAAAATTAGGTCCCCATGACCCTCGAGTGAATCCCCATTTAGCATCGTGGGCTCCCCGACTATTAGAATAATACCGTTTGACAAGCAATGAACCTTGGAAAGTAGGAACAATATATAAATTCAAAATTATTATTTAATTTACAGGCTTAGCTGGTACGTAGTACATTATCTACTCTGAGGCTTAGCCATCAAAAGGTTACAGATAGATAAATCAACATAAGCCAGGATTGTTATGAGAACTGCTTCACTCATTGTGTTCGTCACTTCGCTGCCATTCACCCAATTTATCAAATGTATAAATCAAAATCGGATCTGACAAAGCATTAATGGGTAGCTCAATGCAATTTAATCTACCCCAGTCGGAGTGTAACTAAATTGTACTCTTCGAGATACGTAAGGGAAAGTATGAACCTGCATTTTATTCTAAAACGTAAATCGTCGTCAATTTTTTGAGTTCTAGGGAAACTTGGTTGGTACTCTAAAATATGTGATCTTATATTTAAAATTAATGTTATAATGGAATATTGTCGATCTTTTCGATGCCATTCAATCAAATATGGCCAAGATTACAGTTTTATTTTAAACAAGAGATGTCAAAATTGTATTGATACATTTTGCTAATATAGTTCCAAGTTAGAAATATACAGACGTTGATCAATTCAATATTTTATAAAGTTTATTTATCTATGACAGCACCCAACCATAATTTCGGGGAATAAGTTAAGATACCACAATCATCTAATGTTTTATTAATATATTTATTTTAAGTTATTTAGATTAAAAATATCAAAGTCACTAAACATCGTATTGTAACTTTTAATAGCTCTTGCAATAAATCGATATTTATACTAATATATATCTAAACTTAGCGATATTGTATCAATATCCAATATAGATGTGAGTTTATCATCGGGTACCCTACATGTGAAACTAGCAATATAAAGTGAAAATTGGATTTACAGCTGACAATTGGAGGTGGCACCTCCATCAAGGCGCCCCAGCGACATGTTTGCCGAAATACACTTTAAAAGCACTTTCTATTCTTATAGTGGATGTGGATGATTGCGCCGTGTTATGACGAAAAACGCTACCGCTATTTTTGGGACGATAAGATTAGCTATTATGATAGTAAATAAGTCATACCAAAAATACATTTAAGGAGTTTAGTTAACAAACGCGCATTTATAATATCAACAATAAGACGTTGAGCTTTGAACATAGGACATTAAATATGTCTATATAGTTGCATATCATACTTAATTGTTTAATTAATAAAGTAGAAGAAACACTGGCTCTTCAAACACAGGTTCCAGTACCTACCTCCAAGGTCAGGGCCTCATTTATTGCGTAACTATGCATATCAAAAAAATATTTTTAATTATAACCATCAAATCGAAGAGTTCAAACATTGTGTGTCTCGGTTGATTGATATTGAATTTCCTGCACAATGCCCAACCGACAAACGATACACAGACAAACAAACGATCTGCCGTAATGCAATTTACAAAGCAGCAATCACGAGTGCTCGCCAAATTGTTGTACAGTCGCCGTCAAAGAGCCAAAGGAAGGATCTCACTGTGCCTTAATAATTAATTGGCGCTTAAACGCGCTGACGTCTTGCCTTAGCCCCAGAGGGGGTACTAACTACTCTATACATATGCTTCGTATAAACTCAGAGTAGATAATATACGTATAAACTACACAGTTGCTGCTTATATAAAATTAGTGCATCTAAAATCTTATGCAAGATAGTGTTTCGCGCTTGCATAATTTAGTTTGAAAGAAATAATAATGCATAAACATAAGAAGTTAATTAGATGTCAATCCACAGAAATATAAAACAAACTGAATGTATAATATTTATGGCGTGAACCGATATCTACGGTTGTCATACCGATTTTATGATAGTTAAGGAAACTCTATTGATTTAAAAATGTCTTCTTAAATTAAAAGTCTTCTAAAAACAAGTCAATTATATCGACTAATGCGATCGATCGTCAATCGATTCAATATTAAGTACGTCAACCTGATAACACAAACATCCTCGGTTGAAAAAATAAAACTAATAAACATATCAAAATCTAAACTTGATAATGTCCATAATCAAGTTAATGGACACAATAACAGTAATTGAAACACATTTTGATTTGTAAACCGCAATTAACTAAACGTAAAATTGAAGCAGATTGAAGAGTCCATCAATCAAGTGAAAGGCCATGATTACATCTAAATCTAGATAACTAAGTGAATGGGCCACTCGTATAAATTGAATATAAGTGTTGTATTTTTATTAATCTTCCTCTTCTTGATATCTTTTGTGACATAAAAGTCATTTTAGTTAAATCAAGATCCTTTTAACTGTCAAACTCTATAAAATTAACATTGTGGACTTTCGGAATCGTTTTTGCACAAGTTATTTATGTGGTTATCGATAGCAATTAATACTAATAATTATTATTATTATAAGACTGTAAAAAATGTTCTAAAAGAAAGTGAATACAGAGACGGTGGGTGATACAAAATAACATATTATATAGGCAGAAAGGCATCTTTGTAGGGAATTATTGCTGAGTTGTAATTCAAAACGAATGCCGCATCCGAATGCGTCGCGCTCCGAGACTTTAGACACTGTAACAATTTGTTTACCATTTGACCCCAACTCACGCGATCTCATCATAAAATCAACAATTAACGTTAGTTTGTTTTACTGTCAAGTACTGGGTGTGTTTGTCTTCAAAGGAGATGTCACGCTTGAATACATATTTCTTGTGACACTTTTAGATTATCTCTATAAAAGCGATAAAAATAGAAACATATCGAAATGTGTAAGACCTAAAAGTAAAATTATTTTTTTATAATACAATTTATATATTCGCTATTATTAAGCACTCCCAATATTATTTAAGCCTCTCCAATGCGGCCGTATTACAGTTGAAATTCTCGACGAACGGAGCCAAAGCGAGCGGATGATAAAACCCCGTCACTAATTAAATGGGCTCGAGACGTCCCATTCTTAATAGATTTGTCGCTAATTTGAAGTAATTTTGCGGAAGTCTACGTAATATCAAACGTTAAATAAAATCAAAATGTCGAGGTATAGATTAAATTGGTCCGGGAATTTGCTGAATTTAATTAAACGTACATAATATATGGTAAAAATAATGCAGGAGTAAATTCTCTCTGTAGATTAGGTTCAACATCGGGATCGTTCTAGTTGCAATTCATCATTATTATTCCAGACAATTTATCAAGCGGTTGGCCCGCCGCGCCCGACCGGATCGCACATTCTAACGAGATGGTGAATTTTCACCGAATAATTTGCGATCCGACGAATCACGTATTGGAATCTGGAATGAGGTCGAAATTGAGATAGAAGACCTGAACATGCTGGAATAAAAGCAGCACCGCAAAAGATCGAGCAATCTATCTTTATTATACCTTTATTATATAATTCACAGCAAAAAATATATTTTTTTTAAATAAAACATGGTACCTATTTCGCTTCGTCACTTGAGGGTATTGCTATCGAGGGTCGATAAGATTACCAAGGCTTATTACTGCGACTTTATCATATTTCAATTTACGATCATCACCCGTACTTATCGAGTAGAAAAATCGGGGGGCAACGAGTATGCCTATGGACATAAATCAGAAATGAGACGTCTCATTACCGAGTACTTTGATTTATTTATTTCGTCTTAATTTCACCAAAACACCAAAATAAGTGGGCTCTTTCATACGTCCATCTAATTCAAAACATGAAAATAAGATTATCATGGTAATGCACCGAATATTAAAATGTAAAATTATATTCATAAGCTCTGAAAGTTAGACGCTTATATTACATAGTAATGTTAAGCTGTACAGTGGCATTAGATAAGTCGGTGGGCAAGAAATTGCTTGGTCGGAGGGAATAAGAAAATGGTCCTAGTTGTTAAGTCTTGCACAGTTTCTGTCGCTATCTCGGGGATAAGAAGCCTAATCACCAGTCGTCGTGTCTGTATCGAGCCGAGCGAGGCGCGCGAGTATTCCCCAAGGTATGCTTTTGGGACCAGTTTTCTTTTTTGGTTTACATTACACTGTAAGTGTGCCGAATTCTTTTGTTGCGCTCCGGTTTTTTGTACAGATTTGCCTGATTTGTATTGTATTTGCTTACGTTTGCATAGATTTGGCAAAATAATGTATCCGTGCAAATAACATTCATCATGATGTTCCTAAAGTGATTCTTTAATTTTAAATTTATTTATTAAACCAATACATATTATTATATCTATTCTAAAGATGTAACATAAACTCATTCGAGTTTTACCGTACACCAGTATCATCGACTTTTATACATAGTATTCATGTTCGTTTTATATTCTGTAATGTACATGGCACTTACAAGCTAAGTTAGTTGGTACCCACATTTTGTAGTATTATTTTTGTTATATAATATCAAGGTGCAAAAGTGGGTAGATTCAGCAAAAAACTGTTTGTTGACTGCGTGAGTACGCATCTACAATCCTCCATTTTGTTTGTAGTGTTGTGACAACTTATACAGGTTGATTATTTTTTACATCACATTATATGTATATATATATATATATATATTATTTATTCTGCCCCCTTAAAGTATTGTCTTAGTTTATATTTAATGTTTTTCTGTGTAATCGATTTTTTGAGAGAAACCGGCAACTGGTTGATAAGGTATACCATAGCTCAGTGTTCTTTTGCCATACAGATTTGTGTAGTTTGGTAGTAAAAGTTTCGAATTGGCAATACTGCGTGTTATCCTATTTTTAGAATTTATTATTTTAGTACATTTCAGTTGCTCATTGAAGAATTCCTCTATTAGTATTGAAAGCTTGATTTTATCATGAACGGGTATCACCTTGCAAAATTCAAATAATTTGCGGTAATCATCTTTATATTTTTCCTTAATATTCTTTGGCATTATTGTTTTTAGTATTCTCAGCTGTAGTGAGTATATTTGATCAAGGTGACTATTAAACGTTCTGCCATAACTAGATAATCCATAGGATATCACTGATTCAGCCAGTGATTTGTACATTAGTAAGTGTTTTATATGATATTTTGTCCTTTATTATACAGAACTTGGCTAATAGACCTCTTAATTTATTGCATACGTAATTAATATGTTCTTTCCAGTTTAATCGGTTGTCAATCATTAGGCCAAGGTATTGATGTTTGTCAACAATGTCTAGGTCATCACAGTCGCACACCGTTTGCTCTTTCTTATTGTTGTTTTGATGTAGGCAATTGTGGTTGTGCACTTTCAGCTTTGGTGTAAAAATACTTCTATTCTGACTCGTGCTGATGTAGATCAATTTTGTTTTGCTGGCATTGATCTCTAATCCGACGTCATGTGACCATTTTGTCAGGTTATCACAATCTTGTTGAAGTTGAGCAAGTGCTTCTTTTATATTCCGACCAGCAGCTATCAGACAAGTATCATCAGCGAATTGATATATCTCACTTTCTTTGATTGTGTTTGGAATATTGTTTACATATGTGAGATAGTGTAATGGTCCTAGTACCGATCCTTGTGCCGTGCCATCTGTTACTCTAACTGTGTCACTGTCTTCATCACATACTCTTACACAATATGATCTGTCACTTAAGTAATTTTTACACCAACCGTGTAATTTTCCTCTGATTCCGTTATCATTCAGGCTTTGTAACAGTATATTGTGTTTGAGCGTATCAAACGCTTTACTATAATCAATAAAAACTACAAGAATATGTTCCTTTTGATCAAGATGTCTATATATACTATCAGTAAAGCGTGATAGTAATAGTGTGGTGTTTTTGTGAGGCTGAAAACCAAATTGTTTTTCCGACAGAATTTTATTTTTGTCATAGAATTCGTAAATTTGTCTGCTAATGTGTTTTTCTAGGACCTTGTCAATTGCAGACAGAATAGTTATAGGTCTGTAGAGGTTGTAATCAGACGATTCCTGTTTTTAATAAGGATGGGTATATACCGGTAGCTACACTTCTATTAATTAAGTTTGCTATGGCTGACTTTATTTTAGAGCAGAGCATTTTTACGTCTATAGTTTTTATACCATCTATTCCTGGAGCTTTATTACTATTTAGTGATCTAATAACATTTTCTACAGACTTGTCATCAGCAGGCTTGTAACGCATAGTAACATTAGCTGCACGTTGGTATACCGATTTGTCTAGTATTGGCTTAGAGCACTTTGAAATTATTGGCTGAACACTTTTATGAAAAGCACAGGCAAAATTGTTTGCAATATTTTTGTAAGAGATTCCTTGTTGTCCAAAAGCACTTTGTATAGCTTCATCTATGGAACGTTTTGTTCTACCAGTGATCCGGTTTAAAATTTGCCATAGGTTTTTTGAATTGTTTTTGTTTAAGATTATTTCTTTTTAGTAAAGTTGTTTTTCGTTTTTTGAATAATCATGTTAGCATAGTTTCTGGCTTTGTTGTATTTTTGTTTGAGTATTAGATTATTTGTATGTTTTATCCATTCCACAAATTACCTGTCTCTGTTTTTACATGCTCTGATTATTTGCTTATTAATCCAGTTATTATTCTGACGTGTTTTGTTTGTTTTTAGTTTTATTTTGAATTTTTATAACACTCTGTAAAGTTTGTATGTAAATATTCGTATATCTTTGTAGGCATGTCATATCGTTTGCTTTTTGCCAGTCAACTTTGTTAAGTAGTTCCATTGCCTTTTGTTTATTACAACAAGTTTTATATTTGGGAACACTATGTGTATGTGTTCCAATGCATGCGAGTATCACCGCGCGATGATCAGCCAGTGTCGTGCCGATTGCCCCCGTGTACAGTTCTTGTGTGCGGGATCTTGCATATATGTGGTCGATGCATGATTTAGTTAGCTTACCATTTGAAATTTCAATTCTCGTGTGTTCAGTTATCCCGCACAAAAGCCCCACACTGTGCAACATGGTGTTGTATTTATGTTTTATAGGTATATCTAATTTTAGGTCAATATTAACATCGCCCAGTAAGTATAAATCAGTATTTGTAGGATATGTTTTGATTATTTCTTGCAGTTCATCAACAAAAAGGTTTTTACTATAACTAGGTGGACGATATACCGCGCACAGATTTGCAGAATATCCTGATTGAGTGGTGATTGAACATAAAATGCTTTCAAAATACTTAGTTTTACATTTGTTTATGCTGCATTTGTGTTTATTATTTACATAAAGAATGATACCACCTCCTTTTCTGGACTTTCGCAAAGCTGTGTACATTAGGTATCCGTTAATTTGATACAAACAACTTATATTATCTGTTATATTCGCCTCAGTTAGTACAATAACGTCAATATCTTTTGCTGCTGTGAGTAAACATTGTTCAAGGGTTGAGAAGATTTTTATGGTGGATCTGATATAAACATGCATACACAAGAGACTTGAAACGTTATTAGATAAGCAGTTTAAAAAATCATTTAGGTTAGCACAATCCCTAATTTCTTCGATTTCATATTGAAGATTCGCCATTTTTATAATAAATTAATGTATGTTCTTGTAGGTACGTACATACAACTGAAACTTACTTTTTATTAGATAATGCGTGCACATCATCGATGGTTTTAAGTATGTAGAATTTACCACCGTCATCCTTACGTGCTCTGACGAATCCCTTTTTGAACCATACATATTTAAAGTTTTGTAGGGATTTCGACTCCTGTTTGGCATTCCAAAGAATTTGTTTATTGAGTTTTGTCACAGCTTCCCGTACATACACTATATTGTTGTTGTTCGTATCGGTGGGATGGATATCTGCTACCGTCATTTTAATGCATTTTGAGGCTGATATCCATTTTTCTTGGACGTTTTCATCGTTGAGTTCCACTATTATATTTGATGATTGTTCTTTTCTTTGACGTCTTGCGTTCTTAATTCCATCCACTGATTGGTTGAGTTTGATAGCAGCTTTTTCCGCCAGGTCTTTAGTAATTTCGTTTTCTAGGTAGGGTACATTGGCAATCTCCAAAAAATTCGTAAGCTTTCCCTGCTCCATTTCTTGCAAGCGCTGCTCAAGGGCGCCTACACGAATTTCTAGGTTGTTATTTTTATTTGTTAGTTCTATATTCTTCTTTTCCAGAATTTTTATGGTTTTTTTGAAGGTATCGATACATTCAACCATTTCATCTATTTTGGCACTATTGAATTGCAGCGAA
The DNA here is from genome assembly GCA_951449985.1 of Falcaria lacertinaria. NCBI lineage: Eukaryota > Metazoa > Arthropoda > Insecta > Lepidoptera > Drepanidae > Falcaria > Falcaria lacertinaria. The sequence continues at coordinate 6,727,731 of OX602118.1, read as the reverse complement.
TCGTTTAATTCTCGCATTTCGTTCTTAATAGCTTTCTCAACTTCTTTGGTGATGTTACTAAGCAGCTTTTTTGCATCTATTTGGACTGGTGTAGCGTCTTCTTCGTCTTCATCTTCCGGTATTATGATGGATGTATTTCGTCTAGGTGTTTCTTGCTGACATTCCAGGCATGTCCACTCTAGACTAGGGGCAGCCTTTAGAGCGGCCATCTGTTTATTGGTCAGACCCGTACATTTGCTATTAAGATGTACGATCCTTTCACACTTACTACACTCCAATCCTGGTAATGATTTTGTAATGTTCTTTTGGCACATATCACATTTATTAGACATTGTGGGTATAAATTAAAAAAAAATATATACGCTTAGTAGAATATAAGAACGTCTTAGGTGAACGACAGACCGCCGATGAATGCTATAAAAAATAAAGGTATAATATTTCTCATTGGAATGCAAAAGAAAACCTAAAGCTATTAATAAGGATACTTACGAAGTTATAGAAACTTTCTCATTCTAACTGCAAACCGAACCGCTCCGAGGTCGCGCTTGAACAAACTTGTAGTTGGAAACTATTTGTAATATAAATTTATGATTCAGCGTTAACACTTGCTTTCTGCACCCAATAAGTTTCAACAATTTTACTTCTAAAACTTTATATAGTATTCATTTCATTAAAGGAAGTGACATTATCACTAAAATATTTACTTACATAATCATCACATCGAGTCACTTCTGGGGTAGGCAGCGATTATGGGGCGCAATTTCACGCATGATTTGCATACCTCTTTTACTTCTCTTACATTAATTAATCACTTCATACATACGCTCCGGTTCTAACTAAAGTTTTTTCTATACTAGAATGTGTAATTTTTACAAATGAATAAAATGAGAGAGAAAAATATTTTACCTGTATACAAGAAAAGAAAAACGTTCGGCGCCGCGGCGTGTCTAATGACATAATATAATAGCCGAGATTCCCTTACAACCGTTCGCAGAATCAATAAAATTACGAGGTAACTGCAGTCGATGGTGCTTTCGTATTCATAAATTTAAGTGATCTTTAAGGTGCTTTAGAAGTTGAAGAAGAATAAATAAATGTTTTGCTTTTGCAGTTATAGTATATATTGATTTCATTCAATAAAATACTATTAACGAGAGGCGGTACAATATTAAATGTGTTATCAAATGACTTGCACAATAGGGTCATATCAAATTGGGAATCGATTTTGTCGCACCCGAAATAGGGTGTAAAGATCCCATTGTGATATAGATGTCGGCCATATGTCGTATGCTTGTAGTATGAATGAACTATCGAACTCACTCACACACATTCCAAGCGAAAAAAACTTATCCATCAGGAAAATGAACGATGTTTTCTTTTTCAAATGTCATCGTTAGCTTTCGTAACTTTGTACCGGAACATCTATATCATGATAAATTAACATGACATTCCCAGACAATTAAAACAATTCCCCTTTTTAAACATAAACCGCTTTCAAAAAGCCAGTGCTTAATCCTTTAATAGTTATTCCAGTCACAATATGTTAAATGCAACAATCTAGTTGAGCCCAAGTGGCCACGTCCCCTAGTTTGGGCACAACCAATCGACAAAGCATCTTAATTATTACGGTTCATAAAATTCTTAAGTGATTGCTTTAGGGTCCGATTGCGTGAGGATGAATTGATTTGGAAAGTCCATCTTCTAAAGTACCTGAGTTTTATAATTGCAATAGTGGTTATTCAGAGTAACAACTTTGAGGGGCGCGTGTTGGCTTTGATATTGATTGATGGACTTTTTTTGTGTGTTAAAATAATATCATAGAGTTATAGCGAGATTGGTGATTATTTTCATTTTTATGTAAGTTGTCATGTGTACATCAATATAAAAAAAAATTATTGCCTACAGCTAAAATTTACAGAAAACCGTAAAAATTGTCAAGCGTAGTTACAGACATAAAGCTCATATATTTTTCATATGCATATCTTATTTTTAATTTTGGCATGATATATTTTTTTAAATTTTTTAAAATGTTCATAGCAGAACACAGCATCGCATAAGTGAATAGTAGCGGCCGCGGGCGGGCAGGCAGAGATAATGAAATTGTGTACAGGAGCGCAACGAGCCGCGAGCGTGTCTCGGGCAAAAATCCACTTAACAAATTGCTGCTGATTCGAAGGGTTCTGGATTGTTGCCTGCTTTTACCGTTACGTCAATTATTCCCGGTGTTATCGATATCCAAACGGTTTTGGCATGTTGTTACGATTTTCGAAACCGACTATTACATTTGAATAAGGAACGTGTAAAATGAACTTTTTCTTAGACAAGCTGCTCCCATGTCATCTTAATAAGCACCTACTTGCTACATACTAGACAAGTAAATAGCTGAGGTCCTTTAAAAATATTTAACAATTTCTGACGAAATGTAGTAAATATAGAAGTTAAATTACTATTAGTAAAGTTGTACGTAGTATTTTATCTACTCTGAGCTATTAGCTTTATACTAATACCATCATTTTGATAATGATAACGTATTAATTAAAGTGCTGGTTATGTGCAGTCTAATCCATTTGCTAAATAAAAAGTTATTAAGTGCACGTAAAATGATTAAACCATCAAAAAGGGTATAATTTCGCAGGCAGCGACAGTGCACAAAAGTGGAATAAAAAAACAAATTGCAAAAACACGACGGTAATGAATTCGGTGCTGGGCGTTTCGCACGCAATTGCACAATTTCAATTATCACATTAGTTTGCGACAGTATGTGTGGGCGCGCCCGTCTGATTGTATGATACTATTATTACGATGTGTATTAATAACTTTTGATACTGATAGTTAACATATGAATGTATTATACTTTTCCTAATTGTTATGCTCGTATTACGCCTCATAAAAAATCTGTATACTAATTTTAAATAAATTATGAAGGAACTGATTATTTTGAAATAAAATACTGTGCCCTTGTTTAATAAGCATTTTTAGCGTTAAAAGATTCATCATTTTTTATTAAATATTCATCGTAAAAAATCACACACCAGTATCTAATGAACAACGCCCACGTTTGAGTGGAGTTTAATTTACATCAAACGTCGAAAAATTACAAGTTTATTCGCAGCTAAAAATTCCATGATCAACTTCATGCCCCGTCGAAAAGCAAAGGAAAATGCGCACACAAAGGCTATCGCCGATTTTTGTTTTCAAGTTTGGATCCAGTGAATTACAAAAGCAATGCGCGGCGTCAATCCTATAGGGCTGTTAGAAATTGAGTTTGAATGCGATTTGTTACGCGGCTTTTTTCAGGTGATTAGGCTGTTTTAGAGAACCAACGTTCATGTTTACCTAAATCCATACTGCCAGTATAGACACTCGCAAATTTATAATATTACTACGGATTTATAAAGCTACTTATGATATTTATAACAAGTTCAAGGCGAATAATATATAATAATAATTCTTTATTTCAGGCATCACAGTAAAGTAGAACTACAAATACAGGGCCCATAGATAAATACCTTAATCTAACATATATATATTTATAACTTAATCTAATAATATATACCGATATCACACACCCTAATTGCATTCACAACCCTAAATTTCAAATAACGAGAATACACATCGAAAGAGAGATGCCTATCTATTGAATTCCCGAAAAAGGCGAGAAATAAAAAGCGCCAGTGAGTCCCTCTCATTGGCACCCTCGCTATTAATAGTGCCGAATAGAGCTCTATTGAAATTTCGATATTTGTCAGCCTGATTAGCCAGTGCACCTCCCGTCTAAATTATACTCCAATCTGCTGAATGACTCCGCGTGATACCAATATTTGGGCAATTTTTATCGTGGCTTTTGTTTATTCGAAACAGAAAGGTAGTATGCGGTATTTAATCTATCGTAATGTATGATTTATTGCAGAGTTGGCAGATATGGAAACATTGTAAGAAATCAAAGCTAAAATAGCTAGTAACGTGTCTTGACAACAGACACTTGATTTTTTGAACTAGCGATATAAAGATGACTCAGCCTCTTCTCTTACCATGGGTAAGATCGCTGATTTTTGTTCATCTTGGGAATTCATTAAGTGAATTCTTTAATTACGCTACAGAAAATCTTATAGAGGGATTTTATGTCAGAGACAATAAAACGGATTGTTTATCTATTAATTGTATAGGAGAGAAGAGGCAAAATACAATTTATACAGATCATCGTGAATGCCATAGACAAGGAGACGGAGATATCAAATGGACAATAAGAATATTATACAAGCCGTGGAAAACTGTCGAAAGTTTCCTGTACCGCGAAAATGCATTTGGCTCGACAAAGTTTTGAGATTGCCGTCATGCATTCACTGATGAATCTCTAAAATGGCGAAGAGAAGTTTTGCAAACAAATTCTACCGCGTCTATTCTATTCTTGCTTGATATCCTCCGCCGAATTTACTTTTTATTCCATTTCAATTGCGTTTGAAGCTGGGCATTCGGAATGAATTCTATTCATAGGTGTGTTAGTGCAATTACTTTTCTTAACCGGGCATTTTGAATCGTCAATCATTTATGCCAATATAAAATTATTTATACACGATTTTTGTCCATTGTATTTTGGTTTAGGTTTATTTATAGATACTTATTTCTACCACTTACCGGTCTATAATAACGGGATCCGATGGTGTTTCGTTTCTATTGCCACAGCTCTTCTTATCACAACACCGACTGAAAAAACAACATATTTTAGTAATAATTACTAATCTACTTTAATAATTAACATGTTAGTTAATACATAGTAATGACATGAAAACGGGTCTTATACGCGATATTAAATTGTTTATTTACCTCCCGAAACACAAGAATTTCAATCGGGAAAGTGGTTTTAAGCTTTCTACTGCGTGGAATCCGGTGTTAGGAAAGTGTTCGCGTCGCGATGTATGTAAAGACGTATCCGCGGATGTCGTGAGTTTTGTGTGTCGGGACCCAAATTTAAAAACTCATATGGAGATAGATAACAATATTCGTTCTACCCGCGAATCAAGGAGAAGGTGACGTACATAACTACAATCAGTCAGCTCGTGACCACGGCCGATGCAACTCGGTCGAAACGTCGGGAAGTAAATAAACAATTTAATATCGCGTACATAAGACCCGTTTTCATGTCATTACTATGTGTTTAAATCGCGAAAGTTTCAAAAACATGTTAGTTAATAATCTACAGCGTCTCCTTAATAAGTTAAACAGTTGTTAGTTACAATAATTAAGTTTATTTTATAGAAACGTATATAGAGCTATGCTAAATTATAAATGCAACGGCAATAAATTTAACTCCGAAACAGTAGCTACTAGAACAATATTTACCGTTTTGTACTACAAATAAAGAAATTACATTAAAATTTCATATATATTACATGTGGATAATATTATATTCTTATTGAAACTAAAATATTCACACAGGCCTCTCCAAAACCGCATCAAGTTTTCCCAAGCCTGCCAAGTAAACTATTTAAAGAGGCAACGAAGAAATCAATATATTGCCAGTAAATGCACGAAGGGGTCTCGAGCTGCGTGTCACTCATACCGCGAAAGATTTGTAGTACTCCCTTATAAGTCACGTAGGAGGAATATTGAATTGGTACGGTACAGTAGGGGCAGACGCACTGACTCCCGGTTCTAAATTATGACTTATTCACTAGATATAATACAGATACGTGTTCGACAGAAGTTTTTGAGTTTATGGTTAACATGAATTTAAAATAATTGTTTCATTAGGTAAGAATCTAAAATTTATTCGCTGGTTTTGAAATTGATCATACACTTCAGTAAACAATTTGGCAGGCGGGTACCAAATAAAAAATGTTTGAAAAAATTTAATACCCGTGCTTTACAACTCTTCAATCAGTGGAAAACTAGTTCATAAAAAGCAAGTAAACGTGGACAAGTTGTATCCACATTAATCTCGCCGTGTATACACTTCGCCCTACCGGGGCTTCTTGACGCAAAGGGCAAAGACATTGAAAGGACAGACTCCCTAGAGACTCCTCCCCTGAAGACGGCAGAGTGGGACGCACATATTACGATATAAGAGATAGATATACCGCGTCTAAGGTGGAATAAATTTTTAATTGCTCACACAGACGTGGCCCGCTGTTGTTAAACACAAACACATGGAACTACAGATGCTTCGCTACGTCCACAAGCGGAAAACCACCCCAAACAAACGGTTAAATTAATAAGGACATGCAATTCTTTGTAGTAACATTAGTTCCATTCATTAGAACATTGTGTAGAACAAAACTCTTAGCTTCACTTAATAGTTGATAGTTAAACTACAGGTTTTTAAAAAAATATGTTTTAGCTGTTAAAATATTATGTATCGAGGCAAATTATTAACATAAGAGTAGCTCACGAACAAAGGTGCGCTATTGTGAGATAATCGTTACGATAGTTACAAAACTTCATACTTTGAGGAAACATGACATTGCGATCTTGCAATACTTACGAGAGATATTTTTATGACAAATGACAATCATGACATTTCTACGAAATATGACTGAATCTTTTGAATAACGAACGAACACAGCTGTACCGAAGTTGACAAAAACTATCGATGGTTTTCGGTCGCTAGACAAAACCCTTTTTTGTTTTTGGCAACATTTTATGGGTAGGTATTTTATATCGCTTAGTTCTTCTTACTTTCTTTATTAGTTTCAGTACGTTCCAATATAAGTTTTATTATATTATTGCTTAATTACCTGCACATGACTTCGTGAGTAAGCAAAACCCTGCACATTTCCGGATTCTTATCTTGACCTTCGTAGACGATAGGCTAGAACAAAAAAAAGTCATTAAATATGTGACTAATGCGGATTAAAAGTTAAAAGATTTCCTTAGCAAATTAATTGGCGAAGTTAATTAAAATTGGCCGAAAGATAAGATAGGAAGTTCGTTCGTAATATTACTTTTGCTAATGTATGCACCCCATCCCTGCATAATTTTAGTCTCTAAAAATGAACATAACTTCATTTGCATAGATACAATAATATTTGGGTGGACACTGTACAATTTAGTATTGATTTTGATCAAGATGCGAGTAGATTGGGCATAATCTAATTATAGGTACCTATTGATGGCATTTGTTTGTATACAATTTTAAAAGATGCAGTATGAACTGGATCTTCTTAAACGAATCAAACTGGATGGGTTACTTGGGTTTATAAAAGACCTAAAATAATTTATAAAAAGTTAAAGTACATTATTTATCCATAATAATGCAAATACCGGTGACCACAGAGAAGGGTGCAATATAGAGTATCGCAATCATGGAGTATACATTTGTACCAATGTGTACACGCCCTAAATGCATTATTCATGAACTTATATATGTTAAATTATAATTAATTGGTTACAAAACAAGTTAGTAAGACTTGAATTTTAAGTTGCATTTAGTTTTATTTTCTATATCCCGGTGGAGCTAATTTGAATTCCAATATTAGATAGCTGCATCAAAAATATAATCATATTTTACTAACATTTTTATTCTATGTCTATTTCAGTAGACTTAAAAAATGTAAAGCAAATAACTGTACATCACGGTAGCATCAGGCTGTTAATAATTATTATAATTGAGGCTTTCTACATACGTCGTACAAATGTAGTGTTCATAATCCCGAGTGGTTAGTACAAATGAGAATGTATAATCGTTGTCTTAACCAAAACTATTTCTATCCTTTTCAATAAGTACATCTTTCTCTTACTCACACAATTTATAAATACATCAGCTGTTACACCCCCAAATCTGTACCTAATACATTTTTCATCTCCGACAAAATATTTAATTGAATATGAAATAGCTTGGTATTATCGTCTTTTGTGCGAAGGATTTAGTCGGATTGTGTATATGTAGGGTTCTGTTAAGTATTTAAGGGCCATACGAAAGTATTTAATCTCTACTAAATGGCTTGGGGTCGGTATCTTCACATCAGGGGCACAAAAGCTGGCATCAGGTGTAATTGTAAATCAAATATTATCATACGAATTATGCCATAGTGATACGAGAAATAATCTCTGAAAAATACAAGTAAGTAATCCTTAAAAAACAAAAATTCATAAAAAATATATTTCAATTTTATATTCATTACATTCGTAAAGAAAGCAAAGGAGTTCTGAAGAGAAGACTATAATTAAAATAAAGGGAGTATGAATGGAGCGTCACTGTAAAGTGGCGCTGTGTTCTCTCTGCCTACCGAAAAAACACATACAACGAGAAGATGTACACGTAGATTAAAGCACATCAAGCTCTAATCTTCCAAGAATAATCTTAGAAGCATCCTATAAAGCTGTGTCTGGGCTACACTCAGCTAGATATTTTGCGTTTCGGAATCATTCCCTAGGCACAAGGTATTTCAGTGCGGCCAGATCGCCCCCGGTTATCCCTGGGCGCATTGGGATGCTCCATGCGTCGCATGGGATTCAATCTCTTGGGAATTTACGGGGATTTAAAAAAATATTTCCCTTCTAATTACCCAGGAGTAGGGTGGTTATAGCGAAAACTAATTAGGGTGGCCCATTGTTTAGGTAGCTACATATTTTATTTACACGAGGGCTTTTGCCATGGAATATAGTTTTACTGAGTGAGAGAATATTAAATATTATATTAATCATTAATTACAAAACATACAATATTTTAGTTTTGGTCAATACATTGCGCTAAATTTCCTATATTTTGTTACTAAAACTATACTAGGTTTTAAACGAGTAAAAAGTTATGTAAGTAACTTGTCAAACAGCCGGGTATTCGTGTAGCTTAACACCTTAATAACTTTAAAAAATTCAAACTGTCACCGATTTAAATATATTCGACTTAGCACTTTGAGAGGAACTAATGTCTCACAAATCTGTGCGAAAGATAGAAGAACGGCAATGGTGTCTCGAGACGACGCGTGTGATTTACACGAGCGACCAACTAACAAGACTTGGAGCATTTTGTATCCAGGGAAAAAAATGACCCTTCGCAATTTAGAAAATGTTCATAACTTGAAGTTTGAACTAGTTTTACAGAACCTATACACTTTAATAGGAATAAAACTATCTACTCTGAGCAGGTATACTACGTATACTACACAAATCGAGGTAGCTTAGTATTAATTCGGGTTGGTGAAATGAAGTCCATACACTCAAGAAGACATGTTGCCGGCCTTTTTAGTGATCTAGACGTGATCTAGTCATTGTTCGACATTGCCAAGAGGACTTATTCAGGCATTCAGGCAGAATACGAAATGAACAAATACCTTTTATGTTGCCATAAAACAAAAATGAGAATTGATTCATCATCGTCATTATTGTATCGTAACATTTTGTATGTGACTGAAATTGGGGAATGTTTTATAAACAAAATAATGTTTGCGCATATTCAAATAATATAGTCCATTTAACTCAAGAAGTGTAGTGATTTATATATCTTTGCAACGACACTACGTTTGCCAGCGCCGCCGTTTACAGAGATATTTTACTATTATTGCAGCAATGCTTTTGTGCATTTTATTTTCAAGTACGTACTTCACCTATTTTAGAAAGAACTAAAGAAATACTTCACCTATTTTACATGGGTCTTTTTCCAGCCTAAATAAACTAACGAAGATCTAAGCCCAAGTCGTTATCTTATCTGAGAGTTGCTTGACTAGCTATTCCTTACGCCAAAACCAATTCACTTCGGCTTCCAAAAGAATAATTTAAAAAATACTTTATATTATTAATGACAATGTAAATGACACAATCACAGAAATATAATTGGTGCACTTTTTATACGTAGATGCATATTTATGCATTTTTTTTAAATATTTAACTATTACCGATTTAATTACCTATAACTCCCATTTAACATAACTGATACAGTCACAGCTGCTACATTTAGAAGTGTGTGTGAATCCCTACATATTGTATTATTTAGGCAAACTGATTAAGAAGTCATTTCCCCAGCAAAAAGTACCAAATTAATATGTTGTTTGAACATTATTAAGCAAACATAATCAGTGAGACACGTGCAACGCGCACGCCTCTCTATTCAAACCACGGGTTCCGCTATGGGATTGAACAGAATCTCATTCGCTGAACCATGAGTCAGTATCTTAAGACTAAACTCAAACAGAGGGTGGTCAGATTGATGCTTTAGATATTGATATGATAGTGATTTACTATGGGAACACAAATAATCCGGTAATTTAAAGTTGGTAGCCGAAGGGAAGCGGGTGGCCTCGTGTTCTGGCCCATTAAAAACATAAAGATAGTGAATCGATGATTCTATATGCACTAAGAAATTTACTGACTACTAAGTAATACGACTATGACATTTAAAAGTTAGGTAATATTTCTTCAAAGTTAGAGAGAGAAATAACTTCATTGATAGCGATCATTGAATCCACGAGGATACGCTGGGCTAGTAGTAATGCTGCTAGCACAGTGAGTACCCTCATCAACAACATGGTTGGCAACCCGTTAGTGATACCCCTGGTTTTGCTAGCGGCTATAGGCTACGGTGACTGCTTACCATCAGGTGGGCCGTATGTGCCACCTTAGTGGTATAAAAAAAATGTCGGCTCCAATCTGTTTCAGACTTTTGGAGATATCAGTAAACAACCAAAGGATTTTGCTATGTTAGGATATCTGGTTAAACTAACAAACGATTTCACGAATCGCAACCGCAAAAGGTTAAAAAAGATTTAAAAAAATAATTCGATTTCCTGTACCTCCAAAAATGGTTTTTATCAAAATGATACTCGCGTGCTCAGTTCGCATGCACCGCACGGCATTAGCTGATTGCCTACCGTTTTAATACAATTAAATCGACCGCAACTCACTATTATCCGAACGAGTACTTAGCATCCGAGTTTTTACCGAACGACTGTTTCGCGTGTCACTCCAGTTTGACTGAGTGATTTGTACCATTATAAGAAGTCATCTGGATATATATTCTTTTCTACTCATATTCTATTCTATACAACGTAATCGTTATTTAATATCTACCTACCTCTTTGAGTGAATATATATTAAATTCATGTACCTTGCATAAACCTCTTTAATCAGCATAATTTATCTGTCCGCTATCCATACTTTTATAACCGCATATAACCATCTGCTAATATACCGAATATGTATCTAAACTTTTAATAAAAAAAATAACATAGGAAGTTTGTATGTATTCAAGTATCGTCTTAGAAGCCCGTAGTCAAAAGTTTTTCTCATAATAAAAAAAAAATTGTATGTATATACCCGCGCTTTTTGTAATCAACATTTTTCACATTCATTCTTTGAATTTCCAATTGTACGTATCTTTTTATTGTATATTTACAAAATCACCTGGATTTCGTTTATAAAACAAACCAACAGTAAGTTTGTCACTACGAATCCGCCGTTCTGATTTAAATGATGTTTGGTATGGAGGAAACTGTTTGCTGCTCCAAAACTCTTCGCCATATTCTCCTTCCGACAAATAAACAAAATCTCACACGATACCATACACACACAGACAATGCGTAATTCTTAGTTAACAACGTTCGGCCTAAGTTAATTATGTTCCTGGCATAAATCTTTCGTAATTGGCCTCTTGTTACACAACACTAAGAGGTTGGGACGTGTTGAAATTATATATGTAGGTGCGCACTGAAGTTTCATCATGCGTTTACATTGTTCCCTGGAATATGCAAGGGGTTCAGTGTTTTAAGAACAAATACGCATGCTATACTCATATACACAATACATTACTATAATGACGGACGTATAATAATTAATATATTAATATAATCTTTATTCACATAAAAAGTACAAATTGTAATGAAGTCCCTGATTTCTGAGCTCGGCTAAAATACCTGTATTACAGAAATCAGTGTCCTCTCTTATAGTAAAGTGACATATCATTTTATGTTAAATAAAAAATAAATTAACTTATCTAATAGGTTAGGTAGGTAAAGTTCTGTTTTATTAAATAGTTTAATCTGTTACGTACTGTGTGTGTGTGTGTGTGTGTGTGTGTGTGTGTGTGTGTGTGTGTGTATGTGTGTGTGCGTATGTGTGTGTGTGTGTGTTATTTATGACAATATTATTCCACAAGGTATTATAGCAACAACTGTTCGGTTTGTTCCCAATCTAGTCCTAGTAACCATTTTTTTATAATTACTTTAACTTTATATTTGTATAATAATTTGTCTGTAAATATAATAATATTCTAATTCTCTTAATTTCACGGAGCCTTGTAAGGTCCGGTCCTTTATCTAGGCTTGCGCGGGGATATATATCCAACACGTAGAGGCCCGTTCGAGAATTTTAATATTTGGTAAGGGATACACATGGCAATATCATCCCCGGAATGCATAGTGATGCATCCGGGGATGATCTTCGCCGAGTGCAGAGACTATTTCATGGGGATGGAAAACTAATTCTTATTCTTATTATTATTTGCCCACATAAGACTGTTAAGGAAGTGGTACTGAAAACTGTGAGGATATTAAATAGTGTGTTTATGCTGCGAAGACTTGCGAAAGACCCTAGTTTTGCTTAACTAGAACACCATTCAAAAATTCAAAAGTATATTTAAAGTTCATTTGTTTCGAAACGAGGCTGGTACTGATTTAAGCTTACAAGTATATTCTATTGTAAAGCAATTTCCCAACTTTCCAGCGAGAAACTAATTAAAATAACGAACATTCTTAATACCAAGATGTTGACAGTTAATTTTATCTACAATCCAACCCTTTAAAGTTGTCGATCAAACTGACAGTTCACACTAAACCGGCGCCGGCGTCGAATTCAAAACTACAGTAATATGAAATTGTAACACGAGATAACATAATGATTGTTCCCAAACGCAATGTAATTTTCGTTGACCAGGGGGCGTGGGGATTAGACCCTAATCGGGCGGCGGCGATGACAATCTGCCACGTGACCGACACGTGAACAACACGTGGGTGATGCGAGTACGCGACGATTTTACTCTAAGTGTACATCTGTAGTGTGAAGGTAGTAAAATTGTACTAAACTAAATTCTTCAATCAAGGTGATGACCTGATTGCAAAATAAATAGTTGGTTCTCAGTAGTACGTTTAAAGGACCTAGTTACAATTGTGTTGCATTGCATCTGCAAGCTCGTAATATTATTATTTTATTTTACTAAATTAATAAAGCTTAATATTTTCAAGAAAGAAATGTAAAAATATATTACATTATAATTTCTTAGATAATATTTAAATGTGTTATTTTAATATATTAACCTGGTAAAACAGTTATTTCTGAATTATTTATGGATGCTTAAAATAAAAATTATCTGTTAATACTAATATTTTTTAATAAATTAATATTGTGATATAATAAAAAGATACTAACCTGTTTGGTCACCGAGTCAATAAGCCGGACAAAAATATCTTGTTCTTGTCTAATACCTGAAAATAAATAACTTTATTGTATTTTAAAAGAAAGTTATAACCAAAGCAAATAGGGGAAATGGTATCTTATTCTAGAGGAACTAACAAAGCGATTCAATTACATTTCTGGATGTAATTATTATCGATTCAGACCAATTTTGTATGAATTCCTATTATACATCTTCACGTATTGGACTCGAAACAATTCCCAAAAAAAGTCTTAATTTTATTGTTCTTCTAACACAAACCATAAAATTCTATCAGAAAATCAACGTATAACTACATACTAAAGCTACATACGTTGTTTACTATAGATCGTTCTAATTTCCGTGCCCATAAAACAGTAACATTTACACCATAGTGGCCGTAAAGTTAGCTATAGCCGTAGCAGGCTACGGGCTACGAGCTACGAACAGGCTACGCTCGTAGCGGCAGACATTGCACATTTTGTTAACCTCGTGAATAGCCTCCTAGCTTTTTCCTTTGCTTTTCACGATAAGAAATAAAATATCGGACTAGGTATCGGACATAGTAATATTGCACTCAATCTCTTAGGCGTTGTAAGCTTCGGTTTGAATGCTACAATAACCAATGCATGTGATAATTTATCGAAACATATTATTATGAGTTATATTATGAGAAAGTTTTACATATAATTTTAATATTAATCTAGAATTTTAGGCAATATAATATACTTTAATGCAAAAATACTTTTGAGTGTCAATTTCTTAAAATACCGCAACTTTAATACTTAAATCATAAAGTTGAGCGAAACAGTAATAACGCAACTTGGTTGCCAAGTCAGCCTAAATAGTCTAAGAGACAGTCATCATTCATAGTCCAGGAGCCAGTCTATTCTATGCGAATTTTCCCGGTCTAACGAGCAAGACGGCAAATATTTACAATGCTACCGCCGCCGTGTATAGTCTGCGTTGTCACCGACGTTTGTTGAATACTAAACAAGGCTCGCATTTGATTTGTACCTTCTTAGTGAAGAAATAAAGTATACAATCGGTTTCCCTGTTGAAAATTTACAAGTTTTATGGTTTGGTGCCCCTTGATATAGTGCCTATATAAGAATGAGTTGATTTATTGAACATTTAGTTATGTCAACGTGAATATAGACTATATCTTTCACGATATCTTTGTCATATAATTAAAAAAAAAAAAAAAAAAGAAATTCAAGTTTGTTTAGAACTGACATAAAATCAAAAATTAAAGGATCTCAGTAAAAATACAAAAGATATAGCTATGCTATGTTAACTTATAAAAAAACGCTATCTAAATTCACCAGTGGAATTTAGATGACCTGGTGAATTTAGATAGAAAAGTATATTTCTGATATATGATGCATCTATAGATTCTTACTATTTATACCTAAATGGTGTCTGGCCATTAATAGATGCATCTTTCCTAATAAATTACTTTAACCTCCAACAATTACCTCATTGTAATAGACCGCTCCGTCCAAGTTTGCCAAACCTACTGATGATGTGAAGCTAGACAAAGCACTGGCAATTCGAGGAATTATTAGCCTAACTACAAACATATTCAGCCTACACAAAGATTCTACAAGATAAATATAATTTGTGAAATATTTATTAGTGGTTTAATTGAATAACGGTTCATGAGATCCTTTGGGTCTTTTAGGCATTTTTTTATTATTGAACCCAATTTATAAATATGTATCAATTCAAAAGCAAGTTTCATGTGTAACGTCATAATTTTTTGTAAAAGTTGAATTTGTATGACTTTTATTCATGTAGGTGTAGGTTATGTTCATAGAAAGGTTTACAGGTACTCACCATTCGCGTAAAGTAATTGCAGTCTATATTGAATACCATTATTCGTTTTCTGTCCTTCGGCCTCCTGCAAAAATATTATTATACAGATTACGTAGTAATAGTAACGACGAGACCGCTGGTCCAGTTGTTAGTATATTGATTCCCGTTCGATTCCCGTCAGGGCAAACATTTATGTGACACACAAGTTCACTTTGCGTCTGCGTGTTTGGTATGCATTATAAGTGTGTATTAAAAAAAAAGTATTTGAGTATTCTATCTGCCGCTGGTTCCCATAGATCATACAAATATTTTTTTATATACACTTAGACATCTATTAAAGATAAACAATATTTGTTTGTATGTTTAATCTCTGGAACTACTAACTGATTTCAAGTTACACTGCCCTTAGGAACTAAGAAAAGATTAGGGCAATTTTACGGAAATAATTTAGTACACCTACCATAGAACTGAAAATATTGTCTATTTCATAAAATATCTACTAATACTACTTAATACTGATTATAATGAGTGTGTGGCCTATACCCTATCTGGGTCAAAACTGCGTCATAACCAAAAGGTATTTACTAGACATTAACCAAACAACTGAGCATAGCCGACTCAAGCTGACCGAAACAAAACAAAATAAAGCTTGTCGCACATATATCGTAAAAACGCGGACATGTGCGTTTGCTCTGTGAATAATTAAGGGGAACAAGCAAGATGTGTGATCGCGCCCTACAGCGACGACTCACTAACCTACATTCCTGTCTAATATTTTATTTTTCACATGCTTTTGTTATGAATTACTCAGTTAGTAATTTCGTAATGTTATCACAAAATATAAGATAAAAATGATGTTTAACTTGTATTACTAATAAGTTTTAAATGTGCCAATATACATTTAAAAAAAAAAACAGCATGGTGTGTAATGATTTTTACTTAATTATATATTTCTAATGGATATAACGAAAAACATTGGCTTTCTGTACTACTTTTAAAATTGTCGTAACTGAGGTACAAAGTTTTTCCTTCATGTATTAACATTATGATAAAGATATAATATTTATCGTAACGTAGAAACACGACCAGTTATATTTGACACATGCCACCGGCGCAGGCGCATTATGTAAATAAGGCATTGAGCACACAATGGACATCACGTCTGTACGATCCTGATTGATGGAACCCTGATTCATGATACACATCTCGCATTACGCGTTTATGAATTCATAAAATAACTATTACAACTTATTGAAAGGAATGTGTCTGCGTTTTAGTTGACTCTTACAAAAACATTATGATGATCTACATCGTATTTTTATTGATTGCCATTTAACTTCGTCGTCAAAATTGACGTTTGTTTATTTTATGTTATTACAGTACAGATTTATCAGAAATACACATAAGGATTTCCTTATGTATATTTCTGATAAATCTGTACTGTAATAACTTACTATACTTATACTTGTAAAATATTGTAAGTAAAATATAAAATTTCTAATTCAACTTGCAAGATTTAACCTAAATAAACAAACGTTGCAAGTGAAATAAAAGCTTCTAAAAAGTGTTAGTGTAAGAAGCACGCCTAAATAGTACAATGTACCTATTTATAGAATGTATTAAGGTCATGCCAATTGCCAAGGCTTAACATAGACCTATCTACCTATAGGATGCTCCTCTGGTACAAAACTCACGATGAACAAACAATGTTTATAATAAAATAAACTATAAAACATTATATTTTTAATTATCTCACCTGGTCCTTTTCAATGAACCCGATAAAGGCAGTGCGCTCGATCTCGACCGGCTGGCCGGCGCGATCGTACAGCGCCACTACGAAATGGAAGAAGTTGCTCTTGCGCAGGTTGCTGGGCGGCTGCTTCTCGAAGTGAGCTCGACCCACACCTACGCTGCTGTCAACGAGAAAATATTACATAAACAGAGACCTATGTTATTATAATAAGAAGGTGAATATTATCGTAACATAATCTACGGTACTGTTGCAATTCATTATTTACAATATTCATAAAAAAAACGTATCTACTTTAATACGTACTTATAACCTATAAGTACGAATAAAATATTTCACGTAAATCAATATTACTCCAGAGAAGTCAAGAATGCGAGAAGCATTGCCACTCTGTACAAAATTTGCTGATTTATAATTTATACAATTTATATTTTTATAGTCGTAATTTTAAGCATACATATTAGTATAATTTTACTCTTGCCTAAATTTCTGCATAATCTCTTCTAAATAAAATAATGTATCAATTTGTGTTTCTTCACAATCTACACTCAGTAGGTGACATAATAGCTTAGGCGCAAAAACTATGGAACCCCAACAGAGCCATAAATAACCAGATTTCTTTCACATTTTGCCCGGTAATTTGCTTCAAACCTATATATTGCGACCAAACCTAAGCCACCTTTTGACAATAACCACAATATGAAACAAAAGCGACGATTATAATACTTTTAAAATTTGATTTATTGTTTATGCGCTCTGTTATTTTTCAAAAATATTTTTCTAAGACTGTTATTCAGTTGGTTTATGGTTGGTTAACCCTTTGCATATTGTCCGTGCTGACGTCTTGATTTTGTAACAATGCTAGCTGTTATTAACTATTATCTTGTTTTTTGGCTAGTCACGTGTGAACAATAAAATTGCAGACCTAGTTTCATTATTATTATAATATAATTTCCTTTATTTCCTATAAATAACTTGTACGGTACTCTGAACTATAAGTATTTGGTACGACAACACCGTTGTCTAGTTGTTAGTATACCTATTACTACTACTATTACGCTATTATATTATACGACTATTGCGCTAGGTCTTGCGGGTTCGATTTCCGTCGGTGTATCCATGTGATTAAGTTGTGTTAACCTTTTATGTTTTTGTCTTGTTACCATATTATAAGCTTTGCTTTGTTTGGGACTAGATGGCGCTGTGTGATAATGACTGAGCAATATTATTATGTAAAAATCTTAATTCATAATGATGAAATAAGACCGTAAATCTGAAAGCAATTCCAAAATATCGATACCAGTAATGAAGTGACGATATACGAATAGCGCCACACACGTCGATATCGACACATGTGGAGATTCGGTTTTGGTAATTTTACCCGCCAAGTTATATATGCCGAATATACAACCGTTATTACGTAGCATTAGGGTCGAATTTACATCATTCTAAAGATAGCGTGTTTTTGTCAATGTGTGCAATAAATACATCGATGTAGCAACATTTCAAATGCGTGCAGTTCATCAAATCTTCGGTCTCATTTCTCACTGTTTCGACTGTGTTGCTTACTAGTGATGCCCATTTATCGACATTTTAATTTTATATTATATATATTTTTATCGATTAAAGTAGTCAGGTGTGATATGAATAAGAACTAGTACTAGGTATTTTTGTTAATTATATGCACTTTTTACATTTTTTAAGTATTGCTTAAAAATTAACAAACGGTTGGTCTGTGTGATGAAATGACCTATTGGGTTACATGACTGTGAATTCGATTCGGACGTGCACACCTACGCACGTAGGCTACTCGAGAGATTATTCGAGAAATAAAATACGACACTTAACATGTAGACATAACCATTGTACGTTTCTGAGTTATTCGCGTTATAAAAGAAAACCTCCTTATAGAAATACATTTAATGGTAAATATCTATCTACATCATTCCTCGTCCATCCCTAGAGCACAACATTACCGCCAGGACCGTATTACGCTATGGTTGCCCATTCATCTCTCTACGCTGCAGAATTTGCGTAAACAAATTGGTTTTGCGATTGCCATTTTATACTCTAGCACGCGACACTCCATTGTTTTATTTATCGCTACCAGTTTCGGAAGCGCGATCGTGATTAGGTCGAAGCGCTAACAGATCGCGGGCCCTTTGTCAATCTCTCAAGATATTTTTGGTGAGCAATCAAAATTGTATCTCGACTGTGGACAGGTATGATATGAAGTGTAAAAAAATGCGATAGTGTTTGTATATTATTATCCTGAATCATATCTTGATAGGAGGCATTTATGATTTACATAGTTATCTAAGTAAGATTATGAATAAAATTGAGGGTTGGCAACGCGCGAGTGTTTCCCGCGAGAGAGGGATGCGCGAGAGAGTGATAAGTCAGCGGTAACCGCTTCCCATCAGGCGGACCGTATGCTTGTTTGCCACCTTAGTGGTGTAAAAAGTAGATAAAAAAGAGCTATTCAGGAAGTATTTTTGAACATAATTAGTTGTTCAAAAGTTTTTGTACCCTAATTTACAGTTAAAGACCATCCTATTAACATATTTATGAAAAGTAACACTAAGAGAAAAGCTTAATCGTGAAACGATAAAGCTAACTGTTTTAATATATTTTATGTCCTTGTATCGTATTGTATAGTATCCTTGTGTGTACTGCTTAAAACAATTACAGTGTGCGTGCCGAGCCTCACATATATCATTATAATTGTAGTAAAATTTTAATTTATTAAAAACGCAGCGACTAATCGTCGGGGTGCGCTGGCGTAATGATTTACAGTCGGCTTTATAAATGACCCTGTCGGCACCGACGGCCGGTTATCTGTCAACATTTGTCATCTGAAGACGCGAATGATTCTGTATTAATTTGATTAGTTGTAGGTATTAATGGGCTGCAAATTTTAGTTTAATTCATAAATAAATAGTAGATTGTTATACAAGGAGCTAAAGTGACCTAATTGTACACCAGATAGTTTTACTTCCGAGCTTTAGCGGTAAATAGAAACCGAGTTACAATGGGTTTTAGCGCCGTATGTAAAAAAAAAATTATTGGTACCTACTATTCTGGATATTTAACGAGATGGATTGAGCAAAAAATATCGATATAACAAATTTTATTCACCCGATAATTATCGATACGATAAGTATCGATAAAATTATTGCTGCAAAAAAAAAAAAATATTTTTCATATGCCCGTACCTACCGGCAACTTAAACAATAAATAACATACATGTAGTTCCAGGTAATAGATATAAATTAAAAAAAACTTTATCACCAAGAGCATGATAATCTATTTTTCCCCGCTCTGGAACGTTACAATGACAAACTTTTTGAGCATGAGGAGTGAAAATTAAATTATAATGTGATAATGTTTATTTCATTCACTAAACTCTAAACAATCATGTTTTGTATGGAAGTGTCACATTTACGCTCATGCCAAGCCCATGACATACTTGAGTATTCAAATTGGAGTTAATAGGGATAATAGTGGTAAAGTAAAATTATTCAAACTTATTTAATTGGGACATTATTATTACATAATATCTTGATATTTTTGCTGTATGTTTGCGATCCAAACTTTATTGTTCCATTTAGTGGTATATTATATAACTTGTGTATTTAAGAAAGTTTTTAAACTAAAAAAGAACTAAGAAAATCTAACAAATGAAGTGACCAAACAAACGAGATTACGAAAGTAAACATTTTAAGGTCGATACTAAGCTCGACAGATGTGTAGGGGTAGTCCATCAAAACACAATGTGTACTAATTCTGTAAGGTATACAACTGCACATCATATTATAAGCATTGAGGACCAAATGCGTGCGTATTGTTGCGTAAATATGTTTATTTTTATTCCGTAACTGTATTCGCAAAGGTGCTTCTTAAATCTTCATTTTTATTCTATTTTTTTTATTTCACTTTTCCTTTCTATCCGATAATATTGAAGGCCTCTTGTTAAAGTCGATTAAAATTACGTAAATGTATAAAATAATACGGTCACATGGTAGTAGCTTTATGTACAAATCGAGTAACCAGATTTGCTTCTTTTACATTCATCATTATTCGCATACTTGCACGCCGGTTCCGAGTACTCTTTACCTGTCCATCATCGAGTACTATGGTAATTCGATCAAGAAAACTGGACCTTAGCCTTCGACCTCTTCTTCTTCCACTCATATTAGCAAGGCCAAAAAGATATAATTTTTACCTTGCATTGGATGAGAAAAAATATTTTGGCAACGTCAAACAATAATAGCTTTTATCTATAATTTAAATAGAACAATTCTTAGAGCTCCACCAAAAAGTCTAATTTCGGAACGAAAATAAAACTCTGCATGCCATCGTGTTGTCATTAACATGTTTAAAGATTATATTTTTTATCGACTTCATGTTTTCACAACCCTAATTACTAGGTACAGTCGCAAGCACAACCGTACCGCACAGCCCCCATCGCCATATGATTTACAACGCCCTTTCTGTTATGAATACGCACTTGTTACGGCCGGGTTCATTATCGGGCGTGCGAAATTCGCCCCTGATTGGACGCTACCAGTGATAATGGTCGCATTGTGTTGCAGGTAAAGGGAAAAATGCAGTTATAATCAGCATTAAAAGTGTCATAAAGCGGCAACATTTATTTTTCATGCCAACATTGTTGTGAAGTAAGATGTAAATGTTTTCAGATAGCCTCCGTAGATTTAAAGACATTTGGTGTTTTATATGATTGTGATAAGGAACATAGGTACTTCGCAATTTAAATACGCTTACGAATTTGAAGACTTGGTTGTCTGCTAATGCGATTCGTGATAAGATATCAGATAATTTTATTGTTTTTGAATGTATTTTCAATGGAATAGCGAACTTAGGGCCCTGTTTCTTGCAAAATAACTCCCAAATGGACATAAACCTTATATAATGTGGCAACCAAGATACACGGAATCGTACTTTAGAATGGACTATGGTATATCAAATGTTTATTTCTATGCGTGTATTATTTTCACGTCATTATTTGCTAAGCTTAAAGAATCTTTGTAAAATGTAACAACAAAGTATTAATAAATGAATAGCCATGAAAAGACCCATTTGAACTGCGAAATAAAAAATGCAAAAAAAATATATTTTATTAATTAAAAAAAGAACGGAGTAATCTTTTACGAAACAAATCGAACAAACCCTCCGTGTTAGAATTAATCCCATTTAGTTATTTAACACCAAAGTGAATAGACATTTGTTTCGATGGCTCAGTTTGTGGAGCTCTAATACAATTTTGGTTCCCGTAATAAGTTTACTGCGTTGCTCTTTTCACCCCTAAAAGGTTTATTAAAACTGTGTAAATAAGGACTGTTTTGAACCTTCTTAACTCAAGTTGTACTGGGGTTGTCAGGATTCAGTGTGGTGGATATTATATCAGTTGTAAATATGGCTTGTAGAGTTACTGAAACAATGGTGTATTTAGCTTCCCAGCTTCATGGTATAAGAATCAAAATCAGCAAAGAAAGAACCGGGGAGTTTGATTTACCGTTTCCTTTCCTGTCGGGTTTGAATTTGGAAACGTAGTAAGTCGTAGTCCATCAGTCAATTTCTGTGTTGAGACTTTATTGTAAAGAGAGCGTCTTACACCCTCTACTTCAAGATGAATCAAGGTAATGACTTAATTTACTAAGTTTATATACACTCAATTTTAAGGGTGGATGATTTCATTTTACTTTCCTAATAAAATAAACGCGCTAGTGATAGCCGTGGTATTTCAGGCGTTCATAGGCTACATAGAGAGATAAATATAGGCGAGGCCGAAAGATTTTTCTCACCAGTGTATAAAAAGACTTACTTAGTATTGTCAACTAAAGAGCTGGGTGTCATCCAGGCCCTGGTGAGGGGCTCCTCTTTGAGCGAGGTGACTGGACCTCTGGGCTGAGCGTGCAGTCCCCCCGCCGCCTCCTGGTGGTGTAGGCCGAACATCAGCCCACCTAAGAAAAACACAGAACTTAGCCATGCAACTAGCAACTAATATATTTAATAATTATAATAATAAATAGACTTCGGGTCTGCGCCCAAAGTTTATTTTGTGTTTTAGCTTCTAAAACACTACAATACGCGAATACAATACAATTACGCGCCAGTTATTGAGCTGTCATATAACCATAAATTGTTGCAAGGTTAATAAAGCTGTGCAATAATGAGATAAGACAATTTTTTTATTATTATAAACATACATCTAAGTTATACATCTAAATGAGTTCGGATACATTTTCGCGTATTTTATACTAGACCTTATGTCCATTTATTAATAGATCAGTGAAGAAGAGAAAGAAATAGAGCCGACTGCAGTCCGTACCTCCACCTTACAAAAGGTCGCAGCCAAATAACTTTACTCTGAGCAATTGTGTTCCTTTGGTATGTAAGTTTGAGCTTTTCTACCACGCAGGCACGCACTGGGCTGGTGGTAAGTAGACCATATAATGCCAGTACCTACATATACTAACACCAGAAAATCTTTGAACGGTAACGTTGGCAGCGCGCTAAAGATACTCGTACCTTTAGTAAAAGAATCAAATATGATATCCCCTTTGAGATTATTGGTATTTCGCACTTCATAGTTTCTCGATATAAGTGGTAGACATTAAAGGGCCCACCACATCTGTAGGTTTCTCAAGTTATATGTAGTGCCATGCAATTTCTTTAAGTAAATGCATTGTTATCTTTTATTATCTACCCATATTCAACTAGTACAATGGGGTGGATGACGGAAATATAATTATGGTCATTTAATCACGCTCGTGTACAATTGAGAAGTTAACTAAACCCTTTGCGATTTTTTTAAATATATTTTTTAAACTTTCCTCTTAGTTTCGTACTTAGTTTTTTATAATATTAATACAAAACCGTGTTTTTATAATTAATAACGCAAAAAAATTACGGTAAAAATATTTGTTGTAAACTAGTTCTCTAATTTTCTACACGAATCTACCACTAATATACCTTTAAAATCATTTATGCTGTAAAAGCCTACAGTTTTAAATATACGAGTACTCAATCCGACTGTATAACTTATTTGACTCCAGACTCAGTATAACCTTTTCTGATCTTGTCTTAAATGGTAAATAACTATTTAAAACAACAATGATTTATTTAATTTACAGAAATATATATATTTATAAAACATAATTATATGATATAGTGTACAAGATAATTTTTATGTAAAACATTTTAAATTGAAATCAGAATCAAAGGAAACGAATGTGTTTTCTCTTTTACCAAAAATGTTTTGTAAGTACGTAAAGCAAAAAAATTGGGTAAATCATTTAAAATGTAAATTAAAAAAAACGAATTCTTTCGAAATTATTTTCAACAAATTGCGTTTCTTTACCGTATACGTATCATGATTTATATTCGCTTTTCAAAACAATTATATAAAATTACAGTCTCAAATAACGTTTATAAAATAATTTTGTGTTCATTTCTTATGCTACGCCGTAGTCATTCCGTAGCCGTTAGGGCTACGCTTGGATAATATTAACAAATCATGTGTATATCCTATTAATAATATAAATAAATACATATTGTAATCTCTGACCAAATGTTTATATAAATAGCTTTTGTCACAAATGTTAGGATATTATTTGTTTATCGTAATGAAATGATAACTAAAAAAGTATACCTAATATTATTTTTCAAAGGAAATTAAAAGAGTAGCAACATTTCAATCGCGTAACATTTTTTTTTAATAAAACGTATTAAATACTTTTTACGAACTAAATTGATTCTCAATATATAAACTAGTTTAATTTTGATTATACCAAAAAAAAACGGATTTAAAAAGGTATTTAATTTGAGAACCGCATGTGTCCTCCGTACCGATGTTTTAAATATATTCATATGTGAATTGTAAAGTTTTACCTGAGGATCTGGGCGCTCCTGATGGGTACAGCTTCCGTCCCCATCCCACGGGATCGAGTTCGAGCGGCGGCCACGGCGAGCCCGAGTACCCGCCCGCCGCCGCGTTCAGCTCGTCCGACCGAATCGCGGAGCACTGCGCCCGCCCCCGCTCAGCGCCCGAGAGCGCACGAACACTCGCGAAAAATCACGAACCGAACCAAAAAAATCGCCAAAATTCTAATAAATTCTTTATACAAAAGCGCGCACTCTATTTCTAATTTATATTTAGAACTTTTTGCCAAGTAAGTATTATTAAAATAAGATTTTTAAATGTAAAAAAAATCCAGCATATCTTGTTTTATAAAGAAAAATCTCTAAATCGCTTGTAGCTCGCAAGGTAAATAATCACTTCTCAATATAAAACACGAAAATATTTTTCAGAAAAAGTACTGAAAACTTTACTTGAATTCCGTAAAAGCTAGTTTCGTTAACTACCCGATAGACGTCTCTGTGTTATCGTATGTGCGTTCTGGGATCGAGTCCCGGTTGTGCGGGCGATCCCGCTGTGAATTTGCGGAACACTAACAAGCGTCGCGGGAGCGCGGCGCCGAGTGCCCGGGCTACGCGGAGCCCCCGTCCGTCCCCGCGGACTGTGGGAGGCGCCCTAGGGACACGCCCTCGCCTCACGAGCGGGACGGCGAAACTGCCGCTGAGGGCGCCACTTGCACACGCATCCATTCCAAACTCAAAATTTCAATCTAACACCTTACTTAAAAAAAAACTTATACCAAAAATTGGCTTCGATTTTTAAGTTCCGTCAAACAGCCACACGTGTGCCGTAATCGACACAGTTTATGATAATGGGAGGTCGGGTTGCGAGGTTTCCCTCAGAGACCGCGAGGGTAAGAGACAGTGGAATGGATGAGACGCACGACCTCTCTCTGGACCATCCGGCCTCAGCTCGGGGACGGCCCACAGCGCGAGTATTACTTATTTAAACCCAACTTAGATTGACGATGATGAAATTTCAGTGGGAATTGACTTTAACTGTTCGCGAGATGAGGTTTGGTCGCGTCATTAATTATATGTAAATATGTCGTGTGAGCCGGGCGGGTACAAATCACTTCGCACTTAGTATTCATTAGAATAAAGTCGAGTTTCATAAAATTTATGAGGTGACCTTAGATAGCGTATTATACCGAATAAATTATTTATTTTACTCAGCACGAGCTTTGGAACGTAGCATGATAACAAATTTACATTAACTTACAAATCAAATCATTAGCTTCTGTAAGGATCACGTGATGATAAAAACTGATAATTTACTTTGCAGTTTGTGAATTTTCCAGTTGGTGTCGCCCACGTACCGACTTGTATTGCAAATTTCGTTGTCTATAAAAAAAAATAAGAAAACTTTTTCTCAATTTCTCATAGCTTTAATTAATTGATAATGTTTGACGTGTCGTCAAAGTATAATTTCGCATGTAAAATCGGATACTAAAAACCTATGTGGTATCTGATTTGGATGGCGTTTCAATTTCGTTCAGAGAGGATGTGTTAGTATTGCTTGTACGCAGTATGTTATCTACTCTGAGGTATTGTGAAATATTCTGTTAAATCCCCGTAAAATATCGGTTCAAAGGAATTCAATCTTATGTGATTTTTGTCTATGAATATTTTGATTCTAATAGCCATATAAGAATTGTATCAGCTGCCGGTTCCCATTTCAACCTTTGCTTAGTTTAGGGCCACGTGGCGTTTCTGACTGCCCCTTCAAGCGGGCCCGGGGCTGGTGGCAGCACGACGTGGCTAGTGCTGTCAAGAGCACGCGAGGGTTCCAGTGGACGTGCTCAGGCAAAGTGCAGGAGGCACCGGTGCGTTCCACTGGAGATCCTGGAGGCCTCCTACATGCACGGAGGATGGCCACCGGGGGGTTTTAGTGAGTCAAAATCTCACATACCCCGACTGCTCCCCTTTAGCAAGCGGGTACCATTTGAAGGTTTCCACCACGTCAACAAAAAAAAGGGCCACGTGGCGTTGTGCGATAATGTCCGAACATTATTATTATTAAATGTTTTCAGTAGTGTAACTTCAAATCTTTACAAGAAGTTAGATGACGTCGCCCAACATTCACGTCCATATCCCAACCCGACCCATACCACATACTGAATGAATGAACAAATTCACATATAGATGTCATGAATTTATTTTCGCATGAACTGAAAATTGAACTCAGGAAGAATCTTAAGCCGTGAGCATCACCACTTAAACATTGAAACTATTACTTATTTTATGTTTGTCTTTTCAAAGAGCTTTTGCTCGCTGTGACTATGTCTGTGAGGAATCCCATAACTATAATAAGATCAATTGAATAAGCGCTCAAATAAGATTTGTTTACATAGTACATAGGATGCAGAATTACGGAATGGCCCAAAAAAAAATTAAGGCTTAGAGCTGTTACCTCCACCTTTTATAACAATACTCTGATGTATATAGTGTTGTGTTTCTGCAGTTCAAATTACTAGTCGGTGAGTAATCTTACCGGAGCCTCTCGCAGATGCACTGTGCTGATTGTTACTGTCGGAACGAAGTGATAAGAGGCACCAAAAACACTAGGGGGATCGCTTCACTGCGTATTTTCTCAAATTAATTAAAGACACTTTTACAATAACTTTCCAATGACGGGAGTCTAATGCCGCTTCTAGCCTAGCGGTTGTATTCTCTTGGGTCAAAATCTAAACATTCTACTATTCAAACCGTAGTATGATATTACTTTTACATTACACCAACCCTAGCGAGAATAACCTGCGACTTCGTATTCGTATCGCCTTCGACTATTTTTTTATGGGAAAAAGAACGGCGCTGCGGTGGTAAAAAGTGGAACTAGAAATTCGTGTGACCGTTTTGACATTTTGAGAGTAACGTTTTGGAATACGCAGTCGAAAGATGTTCTTGCTACTGGCACTGATCAGCTCCATGTACGCCCACCAACCACCAAGGCGTTACAACACCAAATGTTGAAGCTGCTTCATAGCATAGAGAGACCTCACAATAGGTAGGCAACGCGCTAGTTATACTTCTGCAATTTGCTGCAAGATTACTATTGCAAGCGCCTATAGGATACGGTGACCGCTTACCGTTTTACCTTTGGGTTTTTTTTTGTAATATCCTTCTTTGTGGTTAGTTCAGTTGAAATAACTAAAAATTTGCTTGACAATATTTAAATTATAAGCAATGTTCATTTATTATTGCAGTTCGGGTAGCTTATGTAGATAATAATAGCATTCCTTCAAATGTTATTACTCACTTTAGTAAAGTTAAATTTAAAAGCTAGAGAATCTTACTTCATAACCAATTCCCTCTTTCCTTAGGTGTTTTAAAGATTTTTGAATAGGCTCGTTGGCACGGTATTTCTTATAATTATTGTAACTCAAATACAGAATATTCATTAATAGTCAATTATTTCTCATTGCTTGTCTACGACAAAATAGGTGGCCAATTTGAAAGGTTGTAGTTTTGCTCTTTAAAATATTCGAGCACCACCAATGAGTTCACACGTGCATATGATCAGTCTGGGACCTAATAACGCTAGAGCAGTATATCATGGCTTATTCCCTATGATCTCAGAGTAGATAATCTACTACGTCTATGATGGTTGCGGGCATACTGACATCACTTTGACGCAAAACAGAGGGAAAAAAGACAGCCTTTGTAATAAAACAATATTTTTTTTAATTTGCTCCTACGCACCGTAAAAATGACTACAGAATGTTCACAACCGTAATTGGGAATAAGCCCACACTAATTCAGTTTCATGTTCTTAACCAGCCAAGAAGTTAGTTTTAACACCTTACATGAATACCCCATTAATATTTTACCAATAAAGTGGGCAATACGTTTAGAACTCGCGTAATGGTAACCGCCAACCTTCGCTTATAGACGCTCACAACTTCAAACCCCTCGTTATAAAAGATATACCTCAAAATGTTCCCCTTTCTAGTATTACAATATATGTAATAAAACCCTGAAGCATTATATATAAGTGAGTAGGTATGTAAACATATTTTCACATAAAAGCTTTTTCGCTGAGTAACGTTGTTAAATATAACACACGCCACAAAATGGCTAATATAAGAACAAGTCGAACAACAAACAAGTTGTTGAAGCCTCGAGGCCAGAGTGCGCTGGGAGGTCCCAAAGGTACCGCCCGGAGTAGGCCACGCCCCCTCGCCACGCCCATCGTCAAGAGACTTCAATGTTACTCAAGGTGCAATATACATTCAACTAAGAAACATAGAATAGGTAGAAGAACATTTGATTGGAGCTTACCAGTTGCTGACTAATCTCATATTACTACTAATCTCGTATTATTACCATCTTAGCAATTTTGAAACTAAATTACTTTAATGTTCAAAAATACTTAAAATTTGTTATTTTCTTCTTCATAAGTTTGATGATCGGCGGAATCGCAGAGGTTATTTTTTTCAATTGTCGAAAAGATGTGACACACAACAAGCGCTTGTAATAAACTTGTAACTAGGTGTAACTTGCGCGTTAATAAAATTTGTTTGAATGGAAACGCTGAGCGACTTGAGCAAGTATTAAAATTAGTGGTGAACAAGATCCTCTTCTTCTAGTACATAGTCATCTTAATAATAGGTATTTCAAATCCTTATTAATAATACGCCCTAGGTTAGGGTATGTGACATCAACACGATAACTTGTAAGGCATAAATCGAGAAGCTTTCACTTTGAACGGGCGATACCCTTGTGCCCTACCTCCAGTGCATGAATAAAATAATAGCTTATTACTTAGGCAGAAGAAACAAAAAAAGATGGTACACCTTTTCATCGCCGAATAAGTAATCTACAAATATTAATGGATATCGTTTAAAGGTCTCTTGTAGTACAATTAGTTACGATACTTTCTCATGATACATTTCGAAAATAAAAAACATATCACTATTATCATAATACTTGAACATAATGATATTTGTAGCTAAAATCTAGTTAATATTTAATTCAGCATCAATTACTCTGAGAAGAATATTCATGACCAACCCTTCATTTCTTAAACCAACATGACGAGCAAAGCACTCATCTGGTGGTAAGCGTCACGCTCACCCATGCAACAGACGCAGTTCCTAGGACATTTAATCGTAAAATTGGATATTGTGACTCAGTATAGAATATCTTTTTGGCCAGGAACTTCGCTACCTTCAGTACCTTTTAAGCTGGATTCGTTAATACCCACTACTGCTTGTAGGCATATAATCTGGAATTGAGATAGTACCTAGCCTAATTACTTAAGCTGATATGGCTGGTATGGTCTACGATCTACTACGTACGCATAGCCGCAATTTCTAATAAATTATAATTTACATTCTCAGATCTATTTGCATTTGTTTCCTGAACAGTGTCCTTTAGTAGAACAATGGATCATTGATGCCTCAGCATAGCAATCAGGTTAGTATTGTGTGCACATAACTAGAGCGGTCGATTGGGAAATGCACATTTGCATGAACAGTTGATCCGATGAATTATGAATTGATATTAACGGCCGGCCTCATACAGGTACCAGTACCGGAGTAGCTGAAAAAAGGTAAGCTCTTAGTTTGATTAAAAACACACAGTCACAGATTTAAAGCGTTATTATTATATCATTGTCTATGTGTTAATGCTATTTTATTAATCATGTATTCTTTTGTGAAATATTCATGTTATGTTAGTAATTGAAATGTTAATTATAATTGTGTTTTTCGTTTGGTTTTAAAAGAGTAATTGCTGAGATTCGAGCCGGATTCTTCTCAGCAAAAAGTTACATTCCGAATCCGGTGGTAGATTCTGACGATTTGAAGTCAAGTCAAATAAAGATCATTCACGTTCATATACGAGTCCATACTTAGATAACTACCGAGCATGTCAATTACCTTACGATTTACCCTACTTGGAGAAAAATCGTGCAATAAACGGGACCCGGATCGCTTTCTCCTTCATTTTAATTCGAAACCTTAAGTCAGCTTTAAATTACAATTTTTGCCGTCCTTATAACACCCCCGACGCCTGTACCGGATTAAGGGCTACCAACGAGGGCACGGGTACTTTTTCTACCAGTGTCAAGAAACATCGTCCTGCCTTTAGAGGCTCCCCAGGGGGTGCTTTTAGACCCTTAACGTTTACGACTACCCGATTGCTTTTCTATGAAGGGACACTAGACGGCCGCGACAAAAACGGAAACCGGACAGATGCTACTAAGAAAACGGATGTTAATAAGAAATTGATAAGAGTGTGAATGTTTATGTTCCGTGGCCAGTTAAGTGGCTTGCGTGGATGTTCACACATCTGATACTTAAGTGGGCGATGAAAAAATAATCCTAACTAATTTTGAATAAATGCTTATGGATAACACGTGTCGGTACTTATCATTCGAAGTTTTTGATACAAAATATTATTGGATGATTGAATTTAATATGAGTTAAGGTAATTATTTTGTACCTACTATGAAGGTGGCAAGCAATTATACGGCCCACCTGATGGTAAGCGGTTACCATAGCCTATGGACACTTGTAATACCAGAATATCAGTCGCACTTAACCTACCCAAACTTTTTCACTTACGAATAAGAATTTTCTAATTAACATATACCTGAGGAACATAGGCTACTTTTTATCGCGGAAAATGCTTCATTTCTATGGGAAACGGGTAATACTTAGTATACTATATTGCTACGCGGGCAAAAAGCTAGTAATATACAAAATTAGATGTAAATAACTAAAAGCAACATTTTGATTTTTGCTTTAAAGTAATTTTGCCATCTTCACATACGCTACAAAAAAAGGCGTCAAGCTGTGACAGCGCACACCAAAAACATTTTGACACAAAAGACACATTGGATGCTATTATCGGCTGTTCAGGGAGCTTCTTTCGAATACAAATAGGTAGTTAGTATACCACCGTCCTTTAAAAGGGTTAAGATGCTTGTCTTTTGCTACTACTCTGTTCTTGAAAGAGATGCCGACTTTTTTCCCAAAACGTCTTTTTGTATAACCTCACGCTGGTTTTTACTAATAATTCTACCAATGTTGTTTTTAAAATGGATGCCAGAAAATTTTTATAACAATGATCTTTAATATTTGTATTTTTAACAATGTAGAGATTTCGAATGGATATTATTTAGATGCCACAGTTTCGACAATTCGTCAAACTGGCGTTATCAAAGATAGATAACCTTTCAATGGTAAAGTGATTTCCTTTCTGTCTGCAAACTGCCGTACAAAACGATCTTTATTTATGAAATGTACCTGACGCCACATGTAAGTACCTGTGGCGTACCAGTAACTATTATATATAAATTTTTCATGAATCGTATGAAACTAAACATAATTCTGAGATTTCTTATCTAGTTCAGTAATACAATACCAATTTCTCCATATCCATTTCATTCGTATAAAATGTTCATGAATACATGATTTTGAAATAGAGCTCTAAATTGTACCATTTAAAAATGTTAAAAAGGTATAAGCCCATATGTAAAATGCAGATAGAATTGCGAAAGATTAGTAGCCCCCTTATGATTGTAATACATCAAGGCTGGCGGAATAGTTAACGAAGGCCTAAAGGCCAGACTAACAGACGAGACTGGGTATAACCGTGTCTACGTAAAAAAAAAACTAAGACCACTAAAGTGAACTATGAAATGCGAGGATTAAAAAAACATTCAGAACAACGGAAAATGGATTGCAATTTTGTGTTCACAATAAAAGAAAATTTCAACCCACCTTAAGTGAAGTATTTTCATGGCATTTTCCCACACGTTGTTATCATATTTGTGGCGCGGTGGCATGATAAAACGGCGGCAGACTCGTCATAATGTGTTTAGCATTCGCTCCTCTGTTTGCATCCAAAGAAGAGCTTTGTTACAGAACTACCAGAGTAAATATACATCAAACAAACAAATTTTTATACGAAAAGTGTTCCATGAGTAGGTACTGTTACAGTTGGAGTATTCCTTATACATACGCAGTATATTATCAACTACTGTTCTCAGAGCCGACTTATACAAGCCGCAACGGTACAAAATCAAAATCAAAAATCATTTATTCAGTTTAGGCCCTAATAAGGCACTTATGAAGGTCTAAATTACCACCGGTTCGGAAAAAAAGCCACCTGAGAAGAACCGGCAAGAAACTCACCTAATCCAATCCGATGTTGCAGGTTTAAAAAAGTCTTCACTAAATTGACCGAATAATAAGCTTCGAGATCCATACCAGTAGTCAAACATTCTAAGGCATGTCATGACAGTCAGAAGCATAATTGCTAATTATGCTTCTAGGTCTAACTAAACTAAACTAATAGATTCAAGGATATGAAAAGGATTCTAGGTAGGTATATGGCGCGGATGAGCGGTCACCCAATTAGCAAGATCGTCGTCAGTGCTTACTTAGTTTGCAGCAACAATTTTGAAAGATGTAGAAATCAAATAAAAAAAACACTGTCTGATTTCTACGGCTAGCTTGTTGCACTGAATCATATTTATTTGCCAACCAAATTTTACCAATATCAGAACCTTTTATAGTCCAATTATAAAAAAAACACCAATATCAAGTTGGTATGAATTATTTTAATCGCAAATTAGCTACAGGCGGCTGGCAAGGTAAGTCTGTAGCTTGTTTCTTCTTCATATTCGCATTTGAAGCAGCTTTACTTATTCAATATTCCCAAATTGGTTGCACTCGGTGCCGTAATGGAGCCAAAAAAATGTATTTGCGCGCTCATTATTTATTTAGCCATTCAAAATTTTGTAACAAAAATAGATGATATTTTTATTCTTGTTGCTGTTTACGAGAATAAGCTATTCCAGCCATCATCATAATATTTTGTTTTGACCTTATACTCTCTTGTACGAGATACAATTATAACGGCATCAGAAATATTAATCGTTTTAATTGTAAGTATGTTTTTATTCTAATAGCTAGGACGAAAGATGTCGGACCGAGTGGACGGCTCCTTCCACCATTTGATGCCAGAGCTAAATAACAACGTTCTATGTAATGTTGTTTTCTTACAGGAAGTAAGATTTCAAAAACTCTTAGAAATTACTAATTGAGTTGAGTTAGCAGAATGGGAACTCCATTGTGCCACACAGATCAGCAGTGTTTAAGTGCTACCGCTGATGTAGGCATCCAGTGGGCCATATGCTTGTTTGCCTCTTCAATACTAAAAATACATCTATATACACAAATCCATAGTTTACCATCCCCAGCCCCTAAAAAGACAAGCCAAAAACGTTCTAGCGAAACAAGTGGATCCTAAATACGCCATATGACCGTCGTGTCAGTGCTACCATTTATCATGCGAGATGTGACAACTGAATTTATTTATATAAAAAACAAACAATAGCAATGCGTTAAGGCCCAAATAGCGCCCCGTGATAAGTTTCGCTGGCCGGTATACAAAGCACAGAGTTATTCGATTGCAGAAGTTTTTGCATAGGTAGTTTTGCGTATTGTATTAATGTGCTGACTGTGTGTTTTGTTGTTTTCATCTTTAATTAATTTAATATTATTTTTAACTATTTCGCCGTAATAAAAGAAAATTAACTGGTTTATAATTTAATTTATTTGGATCTGAACTGTGTATACCATATATTTAATATACCACATCAATTGCAATATCGATGTCCAGTGTCACTACTGATATGTTAAAATGTATAAGTATTTTTACCATAAATTACTGTACAAAATCCATTCTTCCATACTATTATTATAAATGCGAAAGTAACTCTGTTTTTTTGTTTATCTATCTTTTCACTACGAAACAGCTGAACGCCTCGTAATGAAATTTTACATGAGATAGGCTTTTGTCTCAAAAAATAATCCTTAACGGTTGAAACAGGGTTGAATGTTTGTAAGCCGTCTAATCAGTTCAGTCAGAAATACCTCTTCTTACATAATAACGTTTTTTTTCTTTAAAGAGACGCGGACTAACCTCGGGTAACAGCTCGTAATACATATCGGTTCATCCGTTACTAACACAGATACACAGTACAAACTAATAACACCCGTCGATTTTGCGTCGGGGTTAAAAATAAATACCAAGTCTATTATATTCTATACTCTGCAAAAACTTGTTCAAAAATCGAGGGGAGTAGTTGGTAGCCGGGTGATTTAGGGCACTACACAATAGGAGATAGCAATTTGATATTCAGGCCACATTTTTAATAAGCACAGTCGCTTGTGCTGGGTAATGTGCCAAGTGGGCCCACTGTCTAATAGCTTTTGTTGTGCCATTAGGCCGAGTGGCCTCTTTAGGCTGGTCAGTTGTGATTCATTCATTGCAGATGTGTGTTATTTATTGAAAAGTTTGTGAGTCAGTTCAATTGTGTAAGAAGTTCTTAGAGTCCCTAAATAATAAGGCTTATTTTTCTTAATATAAGAAAGTATAAAGAATAACATTTAACTGACAGCGTAAAAAAACGTAGATTTCAAGCGTAAATATATTACTCCCACAAATAAAGAATACAATAATATTTATATTATGTATTTAAGCTAAGCTTCTATTTATTTTTAAACAATCACGTTGCATGTTTATACTATTATACTTATATTTGCAGTCTGTCAAGTATGCGGAAACGGTTAGTGTTGTGTGACGGTACGCTAAACTTAAATATTGACTAGCTGTCCCGACAGACGTTATCCTGTCTTATCTATGAATTCATACGACAAATAAACCATAGAACAATGGTCCTTTAGTTTATCCCAAAATTAAAATGTTCATATTCTTTTTTAAAATATTTTTATCATAAGGCCCTTCTGCTGAATTTAACAAATAAAAAATATAAGAATTAGCGAAATCGGCCTAGCCATTTACGTGTGATGCCGTGACCAAGGGAAATAAGGATTTATTTTTATTCATAGAGATAATGAAATATCGAAGGTAGATGAAGAAATATCTACCTCACAAACGGAGTAGCCTCGCTGCATCAGTCCAGTCTGTCCGTGACCACGATTAGTGCAACCTGATCGAAACGACGGGACAAATGAAAAGGTAAATTTCGTGTTAATTCCCGTTTTTATAATTGTATAGACTAAGCATTTTAGCCGAGAAAGCGTGTCCGAGAAATGGCCATTCATACCACGCACTCAAAAACTCACAAATCATCCAATAACTTAAACCAAATAAAAAACCACAAACTCTTCTACCAAGTAATGTCTACGCTGTGATGATATAAAAAAATTAACATGTGCGTTACTGCTTGACAATCATTGATATTTTTATTGAGTGCGCGAATACTCTTGTATCTAACGAAGTATTGTATCTCCATCTGTTCGCTTGCATATTGTATGCAGTTGCTTTTGTATGTATTTTCTGTTGTTTATACATTTATAATGCTCAAAGTGAAAATACAGTCATAATTACAAAATTGAATGATATTAATTTATTCTGTATTTTTTTTCCCACTAAGTTATCACCTAGTAGGGGTAATACCTACTTTTGTTTTTATTCCCACGTGTTAAGAACAGGATATAATAGCGACGATTTTTTTTTACTTATAGAAGTAATCCTACTCTTAAAGACTAGAATCTCACAATCCTGGAATTAACACATCCGTCCTAGCTGGATCGTGGCGTAAGTATACCAGAAGTGAAGTTAGACAATACAACTTAGTAGAAACTTAGCAGAACTGCCTCGTACCACTTAATTAGCGTTTCGGTAGTGACGCTGTTAACTTGTTTAACTTAGCAGACCTAATTAGTCGGGCATTGTAGTGGCTTCTGTAGGCGATGATCTGTAAATGCAATTGGCCTCTAGCAAAGTAAAAAGTATTTTTACTTCTTTTCAACACACATGTTGTAGTAACGTAGCATAACATAGGTTTATTTTGAATTGATTCAGGTGTTACTTTGCGGAAATTCATATTTATAGAATTCAAAATATATTATAATTTGCTTTGTCCGCTTAAATGAGTGTGATACGGTCGAACGGCCTGCGCCCAGGTGTGAGCTCAGGCGTGGTTTCTTCCGACACGTGTTTCAGGACTTCCACGTCCCATCATCAGGGTGCCGCTGCGTTGACCAAAGCAAATTATAATATATTTTGTATTCTATACTTAGGTTTATATTCAAATGTTTCAATATAATGTATACTTTAACGTGTTTCAACAATAAAATGCAGCATAATGCTGCCATGTGAACGTCCTTCCCGTCCGTCCGTGTAATTATGGTTTATTTGTGATATTATGTGATTGCATATTTTTTAATCCCAATTCTCGTATTGGTTTTAAATACATAGAAAACCAACAGTGAGTCCTCATCAACAACATGGTTGGCAACCTATTAGTGATACCCCTGCTACTGCTAGCGGCTATAGGCTACGATGACTGCCTACCATCAGGTGGGCAGTAGGCTTGTGTGCCAAATTAGTGGTATAAAAAAATCAATGATGATTGCTTGTGTAATTGAGACATCGTTAAATAAATAAGTAAGTAAAGTCAATTGTATTGAACATTCATTTAACTTTTATTATATTATACGAATAAAAAAGATATAAAAGGGGCTTGGCAATAGTTTATGCCACGTTGTAATATAAAACATTTTTTACCATAAAATGCATTTAACACTCTAAAGATAAGAAAAGTCCGATCATTCAGCCGTACTTATTGGGGGAATTAAAACGTGGCCACTTCGATAGTGATATCGATCAAATAGAACCACCTAAACTAAAAGGAAATAGCCATTTGGTATGCACAGGTTAATATCCGGCTAACGCAAGGTAGTTGCCATCAACTTGAGGTCCTACTAATTAAATACGAATCTCAAGACAATACGCCCCTGCCCAGATTTCGACTTCTGCGTCGAGTCATACAGGGTGAAACATTAAATACGAGAGGGGCACAAATATTATGCGTATAAATAGGTATCTCATATAAATGAGATAACAATAATATCTATCGTATGTCGATAGGTTTTATTTAGATCACATTAAAACTGGAATATAATACAATTTAATTACGTTTGAATATGTTCACTATGTTTTTACTTCTATGTATATAAATATATTTTCTTCTTAAAAAACATACAGACGAACGTAGAACCCGCTCATTTTGGGATGCTTAATGGAAACAGCAAGTTTCACCCGTGTTTTTTTTCATATAAGCTTTTCCGCCAGTCCAACCATTTAGGCATAGATTTCTAAAATAAAAGATTCCTATGTAATGTAAAACACGAAGGTAAATTTTGTTTTAATCCAAAATAACCAATGCACCGACACAAACACATCAGACTTAACATAACTACATATAGTAAAATAATAGTGAACTTACTAGCGAGATTATGGTAATTGTGTTGAAATTTGAATTGTGTATCGAGTACAAAAGAAATCTCCCTGACATATTCATGAATCTTATATAATTATATGATGTATGCTTCAAAATTCGCCTAATGTAACTTGCGTTGAGATCACATCCATCCAAGTCTAAACTAGCGGAAGTTATAATTTATGGAGCGAGTTCCGCCCCACTCCGCCACGCTGACTCCTGAGACGGTAATGAAACACCTCATCTTTAATTCAATGCGTCTGAGATGCTCTTAAAACTATAACTATGCACTTAACTATCTCATTTTTAATTCAGAAATCTTGGCCCGCGTAAAAATATAATAACACATAGCCTCAGAGATCTAAGTTTTAATCAGTGATTGTTTTATAATAAGGGCATTTTTTTTATACCATTATGGTGGCACACAAGCATACGGCCCATCTGATGGTAAGCAGTCACCGTAGTCTATAGCCACTTTTTTGGGAAATCCCAAATCGCCCTACCTCTCTTTTGGACTGTATTTCTGAAAGTTTTTACCATATACCCATCTTTTTAATATCACAAGCATACGGTCCACCTGATGGTAACCAGTCACCGTAGGCTAGCAAAACCAGGATGTCACTAACGAGTTGCCAACTCTTTTGTTGGTTCCATTCGTTACGGTTGTACGTAGTATATATATTATCTACTCTAATATACTACGTACTGATATTATACTACGTACAAGTTGTACGTAGTATATTATCTACTCTGAGATACTACGTACCCACCTACCGTCAAAGCGCCATCTATGAAAACTGAGGGACTATATACCGACTCAAGCGTACTGCACAACACAGAAACTATATTGAAATGCTGTTTTGCTAGCCGTCTAGAGATGACTATAATTTTATTTATTTTTGAATACTTTCCTACATGCATTTTTATACTTGTAAAATAGATCGAAGCACAAAGTGCAAGAAAACACAGACTAATAAAAACATTAGTAATTTCTTGTGTAGCGCGATCATGACAAAATAATTTGCGATAACGTTTGTATCGCCTTCGACTATTTTTGTATTGAAAAGTGGAAGTAAAAATGAGTATTTTTAACATTTCGTGAGTTAGTACGTTATCGAATACGCAGTCGAAAAAAATTCCTGCTACCGCCGCTGATCCAACAAAAATTTATTGTTCTTCAAAATAATAAGTAAAGGAAGCTTTTTAACACATTTTATTACTGACAGCTGATAACAGGACTAAATGTAGAAGAGACACGTTAGCTTGTAATCTCGTTGGTTCGCTAGACCTAAAAGGGGTATATCCTTTTGTAAAACTCTCCACACGAGCATATACACCAGGATACACTCCACAGCTGGTGCCCCAAGACACAACTCCGGCTAGAGCTCCTTGACACACGAGTGGACCTCCGGAATCTCCCTTAAATATTATTACAAAGATCAGCAACACAATTCAAAATCATATTTTTATGAATATATCATATATATATATATATATCATAAAAATGTTCTGGCGGGCCAGATGATCTGTGATGAGTCTTGCAATATCAAGTATCATTTTTCGCTGTCCGTTCGTCCGCCCATCCGTCTGTCTGTCAGCAGGCTGTATTTTGTGATCCGTAAAAGGTATATAGTTTAAATTTTCACAAAATGTTTATTTCTGTTGCCGCTATGAAAGCAAATAATAAAAAAATAAAAAACCTTTTATGTGCAAAGCCGTGCGTGCCATCTAGGTAACCAATGTGGAACTAACTTCGCCTACTAAAGAACTCATACACACTTACCTACTCTTAAAATAGTTCAATTTGATGGTTACAGATGGCTCTTGTCCACATTAAGGTTTTTTCTTTCAGTACGGAACTCTCGGTGTGCAAGCCGCACTTGGCCGATTTTCAAGTT
Organism: Falcaria lacertinaria; assembly: GCA_951449985.1. Taxonomy (NCBI): domain Eukaryota; kingdom Metazoa; phylum Arthropoda; class Insecta; order Lepidoptera; family Drepanidae; genus Falcaria; species Falcaria lacertinaria. The sequence continues at coordinate 6,687,700 of OX602118.1, read as the reverse complement.
TATAGTTTAGGGGACTCACTCACTGTGCTATTTGTATGTGTGGTCTCATTACTACCAGCAATCCTCAAGGAGCTCTGAACACCTTGGCAACTCGCGAGTGATACCCTGGTTTTGCAAGTTGCTTTATGCTTGTTTGCCACCTTACTGCTATAAAAAACACATTTCCGTGGAATTGCATCAGAGTGGGTATATACATACATGAAAGAACTTTAGTCTCATACCTGACAGCTGTCTTTTCCTTTCATTCCAGCACAAACATTCGAGGACCGTATGTATTTAGAGGAGTAATGCTTCAAACAAATGTTTTGTGATATAACGGGGACACATACCATGTTTAGTACGCGTGACGACGTGTCCTGGAATTAATAAAAATATGATATCCTGATTAACAAAGTTTATACTTACTGTTTACAAGCTAATTCATACTTATCTATATCTATACTAATATTATAAAGAGGAAAGATTTGTATTTTGTATGTGTGTGTATGTTTGTATTATGTAATATGTAATATATGTAATATGCTACGAAACTACTGGACCGATTTCAAAAAATCTTTCACCGTTAGAAAGCGAAATTATCACCGAGTAACAAAGGTTTAATATTATTCTGATAAGCGGGCGAAGTCGCGGGGAAACAGCTAGAAATTAATACATTTGTTCTTAGAAGTCAAGCGATAGTCATTTATTCTAAGAATACTTGATCGGAAACTATTCTAAAAGCTAGTATGCAGGTACATGTCTTACGTTCTCCTTGAGGCCGTAACCTGAGACAATACAATTTACTCCTACAGCTTCTAGATTCATGTTTAGATCTGTGGTGTGCATGCGTATAGGCCGCACTGCTTTGGATCTTATGAAGTTGCTACTCGCCTGTACAGAGTAATTAAAAATAAACACAAGAAGATAAGTAAGGAATAAATATGTAAGGGAACATCAATTAATGTAGTGTTGTGGTTCTGCGATGATTAAGGTTGTCAGTATTCCACGAGGATACTCGTACGCTGCGCTAATAGTAATGTTGCTTATGTGCCAAATTAGTTGTATAAAAGAATCAACGATGCTTACTTGTATAATTGAGACATCGTTAAATAAATAAGTATGATGGAAATGCTTGTGAATATAAAATGTTTGTATTCTTCTCGAGTGTTCTATACTATACGTGTATATAGATACCAAGGACTTGAGAGAGCCTGCTACGATTCTAATATTCCTTGTTGATGTCATTTGTCTGAAAATAAATTAAATGAATAATAATCTAAACAGCGAAGAATATAAGGTTACATCAGTGATAAAAAGAGAAAAATATAATCTACAATGCGAATGTGAATAAAAGAAGCCGTGGAAGCCTAGCTATAACTTTCAAGATCTTATTGCGATAGAAAGGTAAATAATTCTTGGAGCCGGCGGGCATGTATGACGGTTGATGAACATAAAAGAAGCAAAAGACGTTTGCAATTTAAAAGTGAAATGGCGCTTTATATTTTCTGTTTATGCCAAAAGGGCCTTGGCGTGATGATATATATATACATAATATAATTATATTCTTTAGAAATTTATAAAGATGACTACTCACCTCTTTTTAAAAAAACAATGCGCAGCTGATAAAACATATCTAAAAGTGATGAGTGTGCCACCGCAGAAAGATGACCAGTAAAATCCGCCGTACACCGGTTTTCTAAGCGATACCTAAAATATTTATTAAATAGGTACATATAAAGAAGTAGAAGTGCTTGGATTTAACCACTTCTAGTTCTAAGATTGTAGAGACAAGTTTACAAAGTTCTCGGGGGACAGGGGAGAATTCATATTTAATGAAGTTATTGACTTATGAAGTTCACGACCGACTGACTATCTTACTATTATTATACTATATACTATTATTGCGATTTATAAAATGTCAGTAACACGCCTGCATCGGAACGCGGCTAGAACGAGGCTGAATAATACTAACCAGTAACCACATTGAATACTCTATAAAAGATGGTAATCCATATCTCAACTATCGTGGCTAGCAAACCCACAGGCGGAAAAAGATTAAGAATACTTTTAAGGTACAGTCATTTACCTACTTTAAAGTTTTAAAGTAAGCATAATATTTTTGCCAAAGTCCACATATTTTTTACAGTGCTAACCTGATACGGCAGGTCCCCGGTCTTGGCTTCGACTCCGCCCAAAATCCGCAAAGGACAGCGATTAAGTACTACAGGGAAATGACTGTTTTCTTCCACAATTTCCTGTAACCATAGACACTTAACATATAATGCAAAATGTATTTTTCTGTAATATAGAAATGGTAATGAGTAAATATTTTTTTATACCACTAAGGTGGCACACAGGCATACGGCCCACCTGATGGTAATCAGTGACCGTAGCCTATAGGCGTTAGCAATATCAGGGGTATCACTAACGAGTTGCCCACCCTGTTGTTGATGAAGACTGTCCTTGTGGAGCACTGGCAACCTTACTTACTTTAAACACATCATTACATATGACTGCACAGTACACATATTGAATACGTGTATATACTGACCCCAGAACACAGATTGCTGTGTTCTGTGATAACGTCTGACACCACCAATTTGGGCTCGGCACTAGATCTAGCATACCTGGGTGTAACCGTAAGATTTTGATGCTGTATGCATGGCAGTAGATGCCAACCTCTGTAGCCAATATTTATAGCAGAGAAATTGGTTTAAAACATTGGAACATGTATAACTATTATTAACTCAATATGTTACAAATTAAGTTAAGAAATCTTTACTCACAGTGAAGTTAAGAGCACGTTTAAGACCACTGTCTTCTTTCGCATCAACCAACATGAACACTTCACAATAAGATTGCTGGATTACAAATATTAATATAATGTGGAAAGAAAATGTATTTTTATCGTTTACCATTGATTTTCCCCAACTAGCCTGAACAAAGTTCTCCTTTCCAAAGGTCTCCTTGGAAATCCTGTGAAATCTCCCATCTGTCAATCCAAGAGAATACAACAGCTACGAAAGCCGCTACGCTAGACTGTCAATGGGGAATAATAAATGCGTTAGCATAGCGGTCGTATTCTCTTGCATATGCGTTCAAGAACACTGATTACTTACAACATAACATTGTCAGTAAATATTAGAAACTTTTTATAAACGTATCTCTTGAAAACCTAATATTATGAACAATACAAAATCTACATTTCACGACCAGGGTCGGCAACGCGCGAGCGATACCCCTGGTGTTGCAATCGTCAATAGGCTGCGGTAACCGCTTACCATCAGGCGGGCCATATGCTTGCTTGCCACCTTAGTGATATAAAAAAACAAGCATTTATATTGTACAAATTTGCTTTCGGACTATTTTCTAGACCACACGTCGAGGGCGTCACTACAGCGGTTGTATTCTCTTGGATCACTACGAGACCTAAGGATCTATTATAGAGAGGTACACTCGGTATTCGAGAGGAACCTACAAAGAAAAATAAAAAAAACGTCAGTATTGTCCAAATGAGTTCCAACCGTGTTCCAAACGTAGTGCGAGTAAGTTCCAAATGACTTTACTTATATGTCAAAAGTCTAAATTGTATTTGCTTATTATCACGGCGCATCTGTCATATTGCAATCAAATTGTACCTTTTATTCAACACGGTACACCCGCTCAACTTGGCGAGGTTCCATATCAGGTAATCCAGAAAATCCATAGAAGAGAAAAAAAGTATAATCTGCTACCAACCTTTTGTCAAGCCTTTGTCTAACATTTACTAGGCTAGGGTTCTTAGCTCTTACCAAGTACTCTCTAATCTAGAGGAAATTTAGATGATGCCTTTAAGCAATTTATACGAGTGAGTAGTTCTAATCATCTTCTAAAATGTTATGCTTCAGGTCGCAGTAAAGAAACTTGACGTTAACGACCGACTGCGGTTCATAACATTCTGCGGTGGAACTATAATTGGAGACAGGAAACTCCTTTCAGCAGCTCACTGCTTCGTTGTCGAAGGCTATCCCAGTTTTATTTCGATTTTTCTAGGGTAATTGAAATGCAACTATACGATCAAATCAAATATCTTACATAGATTTTCCAAGATTAACATTGGTCCCCGCACTAGGCGAACCTGTATCGCGGGAGGCCTGTAAGAATATTCATTATTGAATGCCAACCCAACTCATATACCATGTCTTACACATGCTTATATAATAAACAATATACCGATTACACAAACATACACTTTGAACTGATCCTATCTAAGATCAAAAATCCTAAAATGACAGGCAGGGCGAGTTGGGATCTTGAGTTACCCATTTAATTTGGAGCTCGGCTGGGATTATACCTCCAGCTCCACCTTACAGAAAACCGCAGTAAAAATAACAATACTTTGATGTAGTGTTGTGTTTCTGTAAGTGAGGTTGCCAGTACTCCACGAGGATACGCTGCGCTAGTAGTAATGCTGCTAGCACAGTGAGTCCTCATCAACAACATGGTGTGCAACGCGTTAGTGATACCCCTGGTATTGCTAGCTGTAGGCTATGGTGACTGCTTACCTTCAGGTGGGCCGTATGCTTGTGGGCCACCATAGTGGTATAAAAATAACAGTAAATAGCAAAATTATATTTCTCTCAAGGAGCTCAAGGATAATCGAATTGGATGATGTATACGTTGTCGCCGGTACATTACGCAACTTGGCTTATGACAGAAATGACTACGAACAATGGAGAATTATCAAGAACGTTACATACCCATCCTCTTTTAACTTCCCAAATGATGATATTGCGATTGTGGTAAGCGACAAAGTTCTTAGAAACAAGCTGTTGCCTGTTCGAATAGGTAGATGTTTTCAGGCTTGTTACTGTAAGGTACAGGTTGGTTTTATGGGTACTTAATATTCTGCCGTTAATTATATTTTTCCCTCGTTATTCCAGTTTGTCATTACACCGTTCATATTTGATAACTACGTACAATCTATAAAATATTCTACCGAAGATATTGACTACGCTAATCACAATTGCTTAGTATCTGGATACGGAAAAATTAGTAATGAAGTAAGTTAATTACAAACTATTTCTTTTTTTGGACTCAATATAATTTCAGTACCAGGCACAATAAATGTGTATAAAGATACATTGTATTTTATTCAGTTAGTTTTTTATGCTAAAAAGGTCCTAAAATGTTTTAAGACAAGGAAATAGCTGCGCTCTGTCGTGAACTATAAGCACACTACCTTATCAGATTCCTGATATTTAATACAAAACAGTTTTTTTTTTTAATTAACATTGAGTGCACGAATCTCGATTCAATTTCAGATTCATTCCGATAGCTTGCTGAGGGCGCATCTGAAAATATTTTCCCGGGAGTGGTGTAGTTGGAGTCACCGCAGAAACATGAACAAGTTCATCTGCTCATCTCAGTTGTCAGCAGATGTTGGAGAGGTATTTAGTAATGTCATTTTCAAGACAGACCAAATCAGGCTAGTTATAATAAGCTAGTTATAATTATTTAAAAGCTCTCTCCAATTTTCTGCAATGGCTGAAGCTGTTATTGTCATGGTCGTGTGGTCCAAAGCTGGACAAAGCATTTATGGTTTGTTGTATTTAGAACTTGTGCATCAATTTGAAACGGTATATTCTGGGTTTGAATGTGCCTGGGAAGCGATGATGTCCTCTATCAGACACATCGAGCCCAAAGAGTATACGATCATGAAAAGAAAAGTTGCGACCTCTTATACATGGCTCCCGTCTTCTAATGTATCTTTTTAGGGTGATTCAGGAGGTCCCTTAGTGTGCAACGTGGACAACAATAAAGAGCTAGTTGGCATCGTATGCGGAACCACACCCAGTTTTAGCAGTTACTTCACCCGGGTTGCCGCTTTCAAAGATTACATTGCAAGAAACAATGGATTTTTACTTAAAGAAACTGTTGTGTTGCGTTACCTTACTGTGTACTTACTTACTAATATATAACGTATAGAAAATAGCTCCTGTCTTAAAGCAAAATAAAGTACTAGAAATCAATTAAATTCATCTAGTGACAGTATTGATATCACAAAATACAATTTATGGTTGTCTTGTCTCCAAACACGGGTATATCCCGTATTATTACAATAGTACAACTTATTACCATAACCATAGATAATACACAAACTACCATAAGCTCCTCGCGTAAAGTTTTGTATTCTCTGGGTCACAAAAGTACGATACGGTCTACGGCGTAGGTCTACGGTCACCGAAGCACGTGTGACCGTGCTGTTGTACTCTCTAGAGAGAATACAACCGCTACTGTCACAACGCGAAAATAATCCTAGGTCGTAGACAAGTATAGAAGATAGCTGTGATCCTAGGTCTGTCGTCACAACCGTAGAGAACGGTCACAAACATCATCATCTGACAAGAATTGTCAATGTAACTTTTTTTATACAAGTTCCAAAGAATTGAATCAACAATAATAGGCACCAATGTTCAGAATAATTTACCTGATTATTTTAACCTCAACAAATCTAATTTCAATTAAATCCCAAATCAATATATCTCAAGATATAGCAAACGATACAATTAGTTTCGGTGTCAACGACTGGACTCCGCGTGTTGTGAATGGGTGGCCGGCTATGATGGGTGACGTGCCTTACCAGGTAGACACAATGTTTTGAAGAAGAATTGTAAATATCATGAAATTTTTAAAGGTAAAGAGTACTCGGATCCGGCGTACATGCATGTAAAGGAGCAAAAGAGGTGTGCAAGTCAAGCGTGAAATAGGGCTCTATATTTTTTGCCTAGCCTAACGTTAGATTTGGCGTAATGTTTTGAATGTATCATTGATTTATATACTTGTCGAATGTATATATGTATGTATTTTGAAGAGGTCGAATGTATATTTCGTAGTAATACTACATAAATCATCGTCATCGTCCTATCTTATGTAGCTGGGAACCAGATTTTTACATAATATAGCGATTGCTATCGGACGTTCGCAACACTTAAAAGGGAGAATACTGTCGCTTTGTGTTGTATAATAATCGGGTATGCAGTGTAAAAAAATCGGGTAGTAGCATAGGCTAGTGCCGACCCCAGCAATGCTTGAGTAGAGAGTGAGATTTATAATGTACTAGCGGCTCGCCCCGGCTTCGCACGGGTAGACATTTATCAATTATTTTCTCTACCCATGCGAAACCGGGGCGGGCAGCTAGTATAGCCTAAAGCCTTTCTCGATAAATGGACTACAACACAAAAATATTTTTTTCAATCCGTACCAGTAGTTCCTGAGATTCGCGCATTCAACAAATTCTTCAGCTTTATAATATTAGTATAGATTTTGTACCATCAGGTGGGGTTCAAACGATTGAAGTCACGTTATCGAAGGATGTATACAACATGGTGTGGAGGAGTTATTATCTCTCCTAAAAAATTGGTATCAGCCGCTCACTGTTTTGAGGGCAACCGAAGTCCCTGTGGCAGCCATAGAGATGGGTAAGGAGATATAATAATTGTTTTTAACTTGAACAATTGTATCCCTACTAAATTGAATAGAATACATGTGAGACCTATTAGAATTAGGGTGGTATAAAGTACCACCACAGGGTCGCTGGAGTAAACACTTTCACTTGTCGCCTGAACGTTAGGTATGCGTATGAAAGCAATGATGTGCTCGTTCATTCACACTTTTTAATTGAAACATTCATGTGTTTACTTAGTTATATTTTTGTTTGTATTAATGTCCGTGGATACTGTGTTCCACGCGTTGAAATATTTAAATTTTTAACAAATTACAGGCAAGTTCAAGGGAGAACTTACGCCGTAGCTGGCTTCCTTTGGAATGATGCATCGTATTATAACAGAGAGACTGCTACTTCAGGTCAATGGCGGAGAGTAGTAAAAGCCATTTACCCACCTGACTATCGGTTCCCGAAAAACGACATCGCCGTTGTGGTAATTAATGACAAACTATAAAAATGTATATGGTGTGCAATTGTATCAAGACTGTGGTGATATTTTTATTTTGACTTCCATATGAATGAATCAAAATCTTTCGAAAACATTCGGACAGAAAGTGATGGTACAGATAAGAAAATGCTCTTTAAACATATACTTAACATATTATTTTATTTCGGTTTGATACAGGTAATGAATGTGATTTTTCTTCCAGTATGTAGGAAGGCGCTTTAGTTTCAACAACTACGTTGGTCCAATACCATTCGCAAGTTCAAATTTTATTAGTTATCAAGGAGTATGTTTAGTTTCTGGATATGGAAGAACTTCTGAAAGAGTAAGTTGAAATAGTCCATATAGTTAAAGTTATAGTTGCAGAACACTTGGTCAGTTCTGCAGAATGATAACCTTATTGATGAACATCTATGACGAAGGAATTATACATGAGTATGCCGAATCTTGGCTACAACAATTGCTAGTACCAAATGGAAATCACAGTCCTATGCCATATTTGTAAAGAATACAAATAGAAAGAATAAATACTTAAAATTAAATTAATTCATTTTACATCAGTATAAAAATGGTTTTATAAATAGTTTTTTACTGTATATGATTAGGTCCTTTTCTAAAACTTTTCTTAGCGGATGCTTACGCGATAAAAAGCAGTTCATCCTTTTAAGGCGTAAGCAAAATTTTGGCTTTATAATTTCATGAGATTACGTGATAACTTGATAAATTTTTGTTTATTTTGATGTTACGAAGGGGTAGCAATATTTTATTTAAATCTTTGTACATGGGTAAAGAATTAAAATAAGGTTATAATTATCAGTACATCCACAGCATACGTCAACGAAACTGTTACTGGCTCACTTGCAAATACTATCGGCCCCAGCGTGCAGTATACTGCATCAAAGGAACATGAATGCATTCATCTGTACCTCGTCGATTGTAAGCGATATTGCCAAAGTAAGTATAAATACGCACTTTAAAGCTAGAAACTCACCGCAACGCGGCGCGGATGCGCCGCACGAGTTGTACACAACGAACTTCTACTACGGCCGTCATACTTCGATGTCACATCAAGCGCGGTGGGGTAGCGGCCAGCGAGCGCGATGCGGTGCAGCGAGCTCGTCGTTCACCGACAGCGGTTCTAATGTGGCTTGTACAACGCCACGGCCTTTATTCCGCTCAGCCTGCACCATAAGAATAAATAATAATACTTTGTTATTATTAAGCTATTGCATAGCTTTTATCGCGGGCCTTGAGCGTGGGGACCGAATCCAAATCCAAATCCAAAATAAAAAATGCTATGCAATAGCTTTACCGCGGCAGTCTCCGAGTGCCACACCTAATTTTTATTCTGTGCCCACCGCGTTCTGGTGTGTTTCTAGTTTAAATGCTTACTTTTCCGAATGAGTTTCTTCTGTGATAGGTAGAAGGTACAATAATAATCGTCATCGTATTGATTAAATTAAATGAGAAGTCACTTAACGAATTATACATGTTTAAGCGTACCGTAATTATATATTTACAGGGAGATTCTGGAGGTCCACTCGTTTGCAAAAACACAGGCGATCCATTTGAGACAGAAAAAGGAGTTCTTGTAGGGATCGTGAGCGGCAAGCGATTGAGAGTGGGGTCCTTCTTCACGAGAGTTTCAATGTTTTCTAAATACATTGAACGAGGTGGATGTGCTAAGCATCAATATAAAATGTATATCTCAATTACCTTTTGTATGGTTTTGTCAATATGCGAAAGATTTTTATTATTTTCTTTGCGTTTTATTCAAGTAGCACTTAAGTCAGCCAGTGTCGGCATCGGTACCACCTTATAAAAATACACCCATTATTTTAACGTCAAATAAGGCCAAATAAGCCACATAAAATGGACTTTGGACTGTTGGTTCCATTAAATAGTTCCATTGATGGGTCCAGGACGAATTAAACAATTTCTTTAATGCACAGGCATAAAATCAAGTTAAAAACCGATTATGCCGAGGATGCTTAAATAAAGAGAAAAAAACGATTTATCATAAGATATAATATTTATTTATTTGTTATTCATATGTAAAAATTGTGTCCAAAAAACAAAGTTTTGCACAATTTATATCTTAAAAAAAAAGTACGTGCGTAGCGGTTGTATTCTCTTGGAAGTACGTCGGAAGAAGCTGAACGGTTTTATCAAACATTATCTTTGAGAAGTGATCATGACTAGAACACGAGTCTTTCAGTTAGGTTTTTTAGTTTATGGTTTAAAGATCAAATAAACATCTACTATTTTAAGCATTTAAAAACACGTTAAATGCCGCGGTTGAAACATATGGTTCGCAGCTTGCCACTATGATTTTAATAAATAGAAATTGATCTATGGTAATAGTGAACTCTCAGAACGCAGAATCACGTACTGAACAGGACTAAAGCCGTAGACTAAAGCTAAGTCGTAGAACTGAGTTACATCCTGGAGTTTTTGGCGGGAATCAGGCGGAGCGGTTGACATTTTTTCCAGTGTGTCGTAAATTGTGTTATAGTGATCTTTAATATGTATTTTTGGTGTCGATATGTGCAGTAAAGTTTCATTTAGTGACTGATTTATATGAGCATTGGAAATAATGCCATAATACGACTTTTGGGTTAAGTGATTTATCATTTTGGTCAATAGGTTACCTCTAATCTAAAGGCGTGTTACGATCTGCTATTGCCGTGGGTTGTCTCCAGAAACTCCATTGGGCGTTAGAATGCATGACACTAGGCATTTTAATGCGGCAAACACGAGAAATTTTGCAACATGAAAATTCTCTAACACTCGACACTGGCAAAAATAGTCCCTGAAGGGATTGATTGCCATACTTAGGAAGAAGAAGAAGAAGAGTTACATCCTGTACGCTCTACGAGCTAAGTGAACTCGACCACACTATCACTGTCATAGCGTAGCGGTTGTATTCTCTTGGACTGTCATTTAGACAGTGATACTCCGACTTTATGCTACGTTTTAATGACACTCTTTTTCGTTCTTTCGTTGTATTGTCTTGGACTCTTTCTTTGGTGTAAGCGGTTGTATTCTCTTGGTTGGTGTACGTACACATGGAGTACACGAACACAAATCACAATAATTAAATTAAACCTAAATGTAGTGCCATAAATGAATAATAATAAAATTTACACGATCTTGCCTAAATAACAAAAACTTCTTGTTATTTTTATATTTGTTTTGTTGCCATTAAATAAATCTATATCTATCTATCTATCTATCTATCTACTAACATTATAAATATTAGAATGATTAGGATATTCATCTTATTTATATTGCCCTTAATAACTTTCGGTATTCAGTTTTGCTATTCACAGTTAATAAATGATACTGTCGATTACGGTGAGGGCGACTGGATTCCACGTGTTGTCAATGGAAGGCCAGCGGTGTTGGGCGATGTCCCATATCAGGTACGCACAATGATATTATATGTGTAAAAAGGCGGATTAGAAATCGGAGGTGCAGAGTGAGGTATGGCTTTCACTATAGCTTTTAAAAGGTTCGGCAAAGCAAAACTCTTGTGTAGTGTGTATCATGTTTCTGCGGTGATTACAGTTTCAAAGCTCTTCAATGATACTATATGTAAATGTTTCATCTCCCAGGTGGCTTTTAAGAAAAAAATACGTACATCTAACAAATATTCAACATATTGTGGAGGGTCTATAATAGGCCCGACAAAGTTGATATCGGCAGCACATTGTTTTGAGCCTAGAGGCAGCCGGTGTTGTGGAGCTGGGTAAGAAGCTAGCATATTTTTTGGAATCACAAACAATCCCGAAAATGGATTGACGTGATTTTATATGTTAGTAATATTTATTTATTTAAGTACAGCGGATTCAAGCCAATTGCAAAAATTAACAATTAAACCGCAGTAATGCAATCATCTGGGCGACAGGATATACTACATGACACAATATATTCACACATATCCACAACCTTAATCTCTGCACCTATGTGTTATAATCTGACCATACACTACTGTTCTAGCAAGAGAAGTCTAACTAATGACGTAGCCGTAGCCGGTAACCTGTTCAATGTGGCACATTTCGACCGCGTGGAGACGGCCACTTCGGGTCAATGGAGAAAACTGGAACGTGTCTCTTATCCGAGGAGATACCGCTTTCCGAAAGCAGACATCGCAGTTGTGGCAAGTATCGACATCCTTGGAGCAAAAGCTCAGCTCTTGAATTCTTACTTAGGGCCTATCTTGAAAATAAACAAAAAATATATGACCTTGTCAGATCTTGAGTCGGGAAAATTTATAAAAACTGTAATCATGACTGGCCCGCAACTGGTGGGTTGGTAGTGGGCTTAGAAGCATCGAATTCCTTAAGTGAAGCAGATGCGTAAAAAGAAAAATTGAAAATTCACCCCAAGATTTTGTAAAATTGGGGTTTTTAAAACATGCATGTGAATTCGCAAGGCGCAGCTAGCATCAAACTAAACATTTATTTTTAAGTTTTCGTTAGGACTTGGTATGATGCGCGGATAAGGGGCTTACTTCCAAACCGCTAGCGCTCATGAAGTTTAAGTAACAGAAAAAAAAATTACGCGTTGAAAGTTGATTAATCATTAAGAATGAGTATTCTATTTTAGCTTAATCTTCCTAACCAACTGCTTCACACATCCTAACGGTACCAACAAGATCCCAAACACGAAACCTTTATCATGTTATAAATACTCTTCCAGTATGTAACGCAACCATTTGCATTTAACAGTCACGTTGGTAAAATACCATATGCTAGGATGTTTATTGATTACCAAGGAAGTTGCTTAGTCTCCGGATATGGAAGAATTTCTGAAAAAGTAAGTGTAATGATAAATGTACTTAAATATTTCAAAAACAGTACGTTTTATTAATTCGGGGCAGTGCCAATCGCTGCCGACGCTAAGGTGCTTTTATAGCATGCACGAATTAGACTACGCTACATACTTGCTAATGCTTTTAATTATTAATTAAATCAGCCTGTCTATGTATTTGCCTTGGTAGATGCCTCACCCCTCACGCTTTTATATGCAAGAAGCTAGTAATTACACTTTTTTTTTTTTTTATATATAAGGTTAGTTTTTTTTCTTTTAGTTTTAGATAGTCCCATATATATCTTATCCTACTTCTTTAATTTAATTCCTAATAAACAATATTTATTTAGCCTTATAATTATTGCTTTGTCATATCATACTTTTTACGGATTTACTGTTGACAAAGAAAGAAAGAAAAATAATTGTTTTTCTCTGTCTTTCTTTGTCAACAGTAAATCCGTAAAAAATATTCATAGATAATTTTAAAGCACTCCTCAATGTTGTGTGACTTGTACTTTAAACTTGATTTTAATGTCAATAATAGTGTCGATTATGTTGTTCAAAATTACTAAACTTAACTAATTTGACAGGTCTAAAAGTCTTGCTATCCCTTTCTCATGTACGGGGTTTAATAGGGATGGCAATATTTTTAGACCTGTCAAATAAGTTAAGTTTAGTAAATTTGTACAACAGATTTGGCACCAATATGAACGTGTCTTACGTGTCCACAGCGGACATCAAGCAGACTGCTATTGGCTGATCTGGCTTTATTGCCAGTGTCAAGATGTTCTAGATTACATCGACGAAATATGCGGTTTTTCATTTGCACATCATCTAGAGTAAGCGACATTGCCAAAGTAAGTTTAGATTTGTTTAAAAGTTGCGTCAGTAAAATAAGATAAGTATTGTATGTTTGTCACAAAATAAACTTATTTCCAAGAAAGATTAAACTACATGGGCGTCTAGCACCATGTATTTGTACGCTATTTTACTAAAATTGTTTTCGCAAATATTGCTTGGAGTTGCTCAATGTCAGCCACCATAAAATATAGAGCGGACTATTTTCAAGCTACAAAAGTTGTACTATGTCTTAATTCGACGAGTGTACCTACACTGTCATGTTAACTAAATTACTAGTTCATTGTTGGATGGGACCAATTGCTCGAAACTACAAGTATGAGCAGATCTAGTGTTATTATCCAGGGTGGAAAATCGTAAAATACATTTGTGTGGAGAAAACTCTAGACTTCTGCCTTAACGCAAACGAACACAAGTTAATGGTGGCAATTCTTTTGTAGGAAATAATTAAACACGCATTAAACTAAACAAATTTGACAGGACTTTAGTGATTTTGTACAACAAAATTGGCACCAATGGTTTTGTATGACTAACACAAAACAAGTCACTTCTGGTTCATGAAGATTGAATTACCTTAATCTCCAGGGTGATTCTGGCGGCCCTTTAGTCTGCAAAAATACTGGTGACCCAGCTGAAAAAGAAAATGGCCTACTGGTAGGAGTTGTCAGCGGACAACGACTTAGGGTCGGCTCCTTCTTCACCAGAGTATCATCCTTCTCCAAATTCATTCAAAGAGGTGGTTGTGTTACAATCGAAGGTCATGTATTTTTGATACTAACATTTTCCACATTATTCTTATTAAATGCTACACCTTTCCTATTTTAATTTGTTTAAATTCTTATTTTGTAGGAGACTATGTTTAGTTAGATGGCTGTAATTTGAATTTGACTAACAACTTGTACCGATAAAATGTATGTACCGTATAAGGCCAATACGTGACGACCCTGGCTTACTATGAATCTAGCGTAGCGGTTGTATTCTCTTGGACTATGAAAAGAACTAATCTGAACTAATCAAACTCGTCGAGTCAGGTTGTCAAATTTCTTTTTTTACCACTAATAGAAAATTTAACTATTTTAGTGGTAGACCGACCTAGGTATTTTTTCGCTATATCTGTGATTATAGACATAATAAAAAAAATCTTCTCTTTGATTTTAACTGACAACAGTTGTCTGTCTATGATAATTTGACAAACTATAAGTTGTACGTAGGTACGTAGTATATGAGCTACTCTGAGCTAAAAGGCTTTGTGCTTTGATTATTTAAGAACTAAAGGTTTTGTGCAAATAGTAAACAGATTATAATAATTTTATTATTATTGTATCATTTCTATTCTTCATTATAATTGAATAAGATAGCTGATCAAACAATGTGATTTGAGATTATGTTCCCAGTACTTGCATCTGTTTTGATATTGCTAACATTCGGTTTAGAAGTGTGTTTTTCACAAATATTATGTAAAGATAAAGCAGATGCCTTCGGTGAGAGTGACTGGGTTTCAAGGGTAGTTAATGGATGGCCAGCGACGTATGGCGATGTTCCTTATCAGGTACAGATTAAAGCTTAATTTTATGCCTAATTGTAGCCGGTGTAGTAATCGACTTTTCGTAGTAAGACAAAAAAAACATGCTCACAAGAACACTGAAACTAGCCAATTCTAGTACATACATTATTTTCGTAAATTTCAGAGTAGTTGCGGCTACTTAACCGTAAGGTATTAGTATCGGAAAGGAAGTATTATTTCTAGAGCTATTTGCTGACTTTTATCATCATGATATATTTAAGGGGCTGTTCTTCTATTCGCCATCTCCTTGACCTCCTACGACATAACGTTACCCTTTATCTCTATCTGCTGAAAGTAACTAATCCTTGGCCTCCCTCTGCCACGCTTACGTTAATGCAAACATATAATCATAGTAATATCACTCTATTGTTCAATTAAGGGTCTTATATAATAAAGAGTCTCATACTCTTTATTCCAGATAGCTTTCAAGAAGAATGCTGGGATATTGTTCGGTACATTTTGCGGTGGTGTCATTATAGGCCCGGCAAAAGTAATATCTGCCGCTCATTGTTTTTACAATAATAAAACGAAACAAGAAATGAGGTGAGACTGTATATATTTAGCCTATTTCGATGTCACCAGTAACATTGTATGCAGTTGAACAACCCTCCTTAAACACTGTGCTATCCCATGAGAACCCGAATTTAACTGCTCAGTCTGAAAACGTCTATTCCATGGTCTTAGGATCCATATTATATACAAGTTTATAATCAAACATCTATATATATATAAATGAATCCTTATTTCCCTTGGTTACGGCATCGCGCGATTGGCTAGACCGATTTTGCTAATTCTTTTTTTGTGTTTGTTATTATGAGGAAAAGGTTCATATGAAAAGAAAAAATGTACCTTTTAATTCGGGATAAACTAAAAGGTTTTCTATTGTGTATTTGTCATATTATAATACCTAAGACATGATAACGTATGAGGGATCCATAGTAGAAATAAAAAAATAAGAATTATATTTTTATACGAATTGGCAGTAAGACGTTTCCCTAATTCATTATTCATTTCGTTATTTCAGAAGAAAAACAGCATTCGCTGTGGCCGGCAACTTGTTAAACCATGTTCCATACAGCACAGATAACAACCTGACAGGTCAATGGAGGAGTTTGGAAAGGTTCTTGTTTCCCCCAAACTATACATACCCAGACCCTGATATTTTGTTGGTGGTAATAATAGTCAATTTGATATTTTATGTTTAAGAATCTTGAGGATTAAATTACTTATAATGCGATATTACAACGAAATAAAATTATCTGGACAATAGCACTCAGTTTCTAAATATATATTGCCCATAGGCAAAATTTCCGACATTTCCACGAAACGGTCCTTATAGTTTTCTAATATCATGACGTCATCACCGACAGTTAGCCCGGAGAGCGCCATAGTGTGCTGATCGTATTCAACAAATTTATTCAATCTTTCAGTTTCTGAAGACTCCGTTCATTTACAACGAAAACATTGGTCCAATACCGTACGCGACTACGTTTGTCGACTATAGCGGAACATGCTTAATTTCAGGATTTGGAAGAACAGTTCAGAAGGTTGATACGGTCAGTACTTACGTTTCTGAAGTCTAAACCAAATTATGATCTTACAGTTTCAAATTGCATCTTCAAATAATAGATTAAAGTTGATATTGATTCATAAGCTAATCGTTTTTGACACACCCAGCGCCAACTTTTGCACGATTTTATTCGATATTAAGTCAGGTGAGTATATATTGTTCCACTTGAATTTAATAGCGATTACCAGCTTTATTTGCGGTCCAAAAATACGCCACCCATAGACTGCAAAAGAATCGTGACAGAAATAAGGGATTGGTAATACAAAGTTTTTTGCTGCTACGCCGCGATGTGCTATTTTCGCAGAAATACATTATGTAATCGCTATAAAATTTAACTGGACTCAAATTCTCGGATTGGCACACATAATAATAACTTCTCCAGTCTATTTTAAAGAACACCATTGGTTCAAAATTCATATTTGTGTGTTATTCAACAGCACCGCTCAGAAAAACTGCTGGTAGGTCATATGGGCCTCGTAGCGGCAGCACAATGCAGTAAAATACATAGAAAGGACATGCATGACTTTATATGTACGACCAGCATGGCCAGTGACCTTAGCAATGTTGCTCGAGTATGTTTTGTTTCATTCATCTATACCTACAAATATTATAGCAGGGTGACTCGGCCCGGCGAGTTTTAAACGGATGGCCAGCGATGTTAGGAGACGTTCCATACCAGGTACAGACGAAGGCACTAATGATAGTATACTACTAAACTATAATATTTACACACATCTAGTAGTTCAAAATCTACTCTGAGCTTCCAATGAGCCACTTCCTACTGTAAAATGTGTCGTAAAGCTCGGTATATGTCTGCTGGTAGGTCATATGGGCCTCGTAGCGGCAGCACAATGCACTAAAATACATAGATGGGACATGCATGACTTTATATGTACGACCAGCATGGCCAGTGACCTTAGCAATGTTGCTCGAGTATGTTTTGTTTCATTCATCTATACCTACAAATATTATAATGTCAAAAAGTTCTGTTAGAGCTTGTCCGTCTGAGCATTGATTACTATGGCACCAAAGTTCGACATAACAGGACATTTAATTTGTTGTAGTTATTTTGACGTCCTATTTTCAACAAAAAAATATGAAAATTCTGATTTTCGAACTCAAATAAAATCAACTACAATGGTCCTACAGGTTAGGTGCCGTAGTAAAAAAAAATCAAACGTACAAGCTCTAACAGAATATACAAAAAAATGTGTTGGCCAACTTTTTCAGATGTGGACCAAAATGGATGATGTCCTTCGTATGACTTATGGTCGAGGTGACAGAGGGATACTGATCGTAGACGCAGTATATTATCTCTATTATCTAATCTGAGATCGTAATATGTGGGACAGGAACAGTAGGGTCAGCCTACCCATTTGAGAAATATAATTTGCAGTATTTTTTTATTAAATAAGGCCAGTCTTTAGCATGCCTTTGCTTTGCAATTAATCTAATACAGTAAGCATGATATTGAGCCGGTTGCCATTTTGTTACCGCAACTTTATTGTAATACCTACAGTTACAGTGTAAATCAAAAGCAATAATGTATACATACTATTTTCAGGGTGACTCCGGAGGTCCTCTAGTGTGCAAGAATACAGGGGATCCAAATGAAGGAAGTGGAGGTATACTTGTAGCGATCGTAAGGGGAAGTCGCAACCGTTGTACATTATTTACTAGAGTATCCTCCTACGCTGCGTTCATTGCAAATAGCTATGCTAGAAATAAATACACAATTTTAACTACACTTTTCAGTACGATTTTATTAATAAATATAAGATACTTGCTATTTTGATTTTGTTAAAATAAACTTGCTAATTTTAAAAAAGCATACATTCACAACGCATCTCGAGGGAACAGTGTTTTCTCTTCAAACCCACTGAAATAATATATTAAGATTCTAACCAGACTCTTTAGGTCCAGGTTCCTACTACTAAAACACTTCCCAGAATGTGAACTAGCACGATGGGTGTTTTCCATAGGGATCATTCCTAAGAACACACAAGTGGACAATAGTTTTTTGGAGTACTCCCTTCAGTCTATTAGAAAAAAATCATTTCATGATATGCTTATGTGTTGTAACGACCATTCCTGCGTCACGTCCATTTCTGCGAATGTCCATTTTTGTGAAAGTCCATTTATTTGAACGTCCGCTTTACTGGGAGAGGAAATGGACTTGTTTTTTATAATTATTAACTTTTAGTAGAAAAGTTACCAAATATTATCTATTCTGAGCTAATACCAGTAATAGGGTCTTCTGGTGCTGTTTTAGAAAGAAGAGTTGTCTTTGAACACTCAAGCCCACGCTGTAAACATTCTGTGAATCACGTGACTACGCGTGTTTTTTAAACGCGCGGGTTAATCTCTCAAAAAATGCACATATTATATTATCTGTCATGTAAATTGTATCTGTGGGAACCTATGTCTTAATGTTGACAAGTTATAATGTTTTCATGAAATATAGCTTTTCAGCGTTACTCAATCAGTCATACGTTTTCAGCTTTTTCAGCATATTTTAGTTGATTCAAGTAATTCAAGTATACCGTCTTTCTAAATTTTTATGTAATATCAGAGCCAAAACAATATGATTTTCGATGTTTTCAATATCAGCAGCTGTCATCCTGTTGATTTTTACTTTTCATTTGTGCGTTTCTCAATTAGATAATGAGCCTAATCGTGAAAATGAGCAGGGTGACTCGGCCCGGCGAGTTTTAAACGGATGGCCAGCGATGTTAGGAGATGTTCCATACCAGGTACAGACGAAGACAGTAATGATACTATACTAAACTATAATATTTACACCCATCTAGCAGTTAAAATCTACTCAGAGCTTCCAATGAGCCACTTTCTACTGTAAACTGTGTCGTAAAGCTCGGTACATGTCTGAGCGAGAAACGTTACCTTCTAGTAACATCGTTTTGAACATTCCTCTCGCACAGGAGGTCCAAAGACGAGCGGTTATATGTTTTCTGTCAATAGTATTATATGTTTAAATTGTTTTGTGTACCGTTGTTATAACTTTAGGTAAGAAAAATATCAAAAAGATCAAAGATAAAGACATACACGAGGGAGGAAGGTGTTAAAAGCCTTCTAAATTGGGTTGTATCATTACATTTCTTAAGTATTATTTTTATTGTATTGTTATGCCTTTAATTATAAACTTGTGTTATGTTTATAATCTGGTGAATTTTACCCAAAATATTTGAAAATATTCACATTATAGAACGTATATTGATTCTTCATTGTTGTGACAGGTAGCTTTCAAAAGGTCATCAACGGAGTGGTTCACTACATTTTGTGGCGGGGCCATAATAGGATCCTCCAAAATAGTGTCAGCCGCTCACTGTTTTGTTAGAAGAAATAAAATTATGTAAGACTCATATGAACTTTGGAACTTTATACTGTAGGTACATATGCTTTTTCTACGTAGTTTTGTTAAGTAGTACTGTAGTAGTAGTAGTAATACTAGTCTACTTAAGTGGTGTAACAATTAAAACAGTTTTCAATTAAAAAAAAATTTTTTTAGCGGAATAAAGACTTTCGCTGTGGCTGGAAACTTATTAAACCGAGTGCGCTACACCAGCGCGGACAGTGAACGGTCGGGGCAGTGGAGGAGGCTGAAGAGGGTGTCCTACCCCCTGAACTATAAGTTTCCGAGCAACGATATTTCACTAGTGGTATATTCTTTTATTATCAATCTTATTGTGCAACAGCTACACGCCCTATGCAAAGTTATCTGAACGGATGGACTGATTTGAACGATATTTCACGGCAGATGGATGGTGTTATATGCATAACTTACACTACTTTTATTTTGGCATAATACCACCGTATATTACCGGGTACCGTGAAAAAAAAACCCATGAAATTCCGAACAAAAAAAATTCACGCGTACGACGTCGCCGGGCACATAAGGCGCTTGTATGAGAAAAAAATTGCTGTCGAAATTCAGGAAATATTTGATACTTTCTTGCTACTATGCGTTACCTTACGAAGTCGCCTTGAGCCATTTTCACCCTGTATTTAGGGCATGCCTGTGCTTATTTGAAAATATAAGGCTGCGAGGTAGAAAATAATCAACAATCAAATTTTCAGTTTCTAAAGGATCCATTCATTTACAACGACTACATTGGCCCAATACCGTACGCCACCAGGTATATAGATTACGGAAACCCATGCTTAGTTTCAGGATTTGGAAGAACAAATAAAACTGTAAGTACATTGGTCACGTATTTTTAATACAAATGTGGCTTCAATTCGTTCAATCGTGGCAATCAATTCGTTCGTCACTTTGATCTAATAAAAAATAAAAACTCGATAATTTTGTAAACTGCCGAAGCTACTAAAGGCGTACTGATATGTGAGTAGTAGGTAACTAAACAGGTTTTTGTTAACATATTCTCTTCTCGGATCAAATAAAAAAGCTATATTGAACTTTGCGAACAATGAAGTGACGCCAGTTAAAACTACGCCTTGCAGTGTACATATACACAATTACACGCACACACCTACAACGAATACAATTAAACTTTCACTGCCCACGCACTACATGTATTAAAAACTGACGTCACATAGTTGTTCGCAAATTTCCATCTACCTTTTTTTTTTATCTGAGTTTCTCTTCACAATAGAGTTAAATGAATAATGATCATCCAACAGATGCATTCAGGCAGACTAATGCTAGCTGATTTGGAACTTATTACAACAGTACTGTGCAGTAGTATTCATCGAAGAAATATGTATGACTTCATATGCACTTCCAACAAACTTACCAATGTCGCTCCAGTAAGTCTAGATGTACAAACATACAGGCATGTGTAATTTTGTCATCATTCTGTCCCTTTTAGGGTAGGCATAGTGTTAATAGCAACCAATCACTGAATTTATTCATTCATAACATAATGTTATGTGCATTATTTATTTATTAAATTAATTCTTGAATAATTTATACATATACATAATATCATCTTGGCTTGGTGATTGCTCCACCGACAAGAGCCTAGATGATGATGACACATATCATCACGCCAAGTCCCTCACGAGGAAGGCAGAGAGTATAGTGCCAGTCTGCAAAAAAATACTAAATGGTATACACGCACTAGCTGATTGTTCGCGTTTGATATTCTATAAAGCAACCATAAAAGTTGTTATAATAACTTATTTACAGGGTGACTCTGGAAGCCCGCTCGTGTGCAAAAACACAGGAGATCCGAATGAGGGAGATGCTGGTATACTTGTGGGTATAGTTAGCGGAAGTCGGAATCGAGACACATTCTGCACCAGGGTATCCTCATACACTGGATTCCTTAGAGCAAAAGCTAGCAATGCAGGGAACGAAAACGTTAGACTCGTCAATAAAACTATCAGGATCATTTTGATAATATACGCAACATTTGTGCTATTTTGATTTTGTTTTATTCAAGTACAAATTTCATAATATCTGCGACATTGCCTTTTACCACTAAGGTGGCACACAAGCATACAGCCCACCTGGTGTTGAGCAGTCACCATAGCCTATAGCCGCTACCATTACCAGGGATATCACTTAACGAGTTGAGGAGCCACTGTGCTAGCAGCTACTAGCCCAGCGTATCCTCCTGGAGCACTGGCAACTTCACTTACCGCAGAAACAACACTACATAAAAGTAGTGTTATTTCACTGCGGTCTCTTGTAGGTGGAGGTATAGTCCCTGGTCGGGCGGCTCCAATATTTATAGGAAAACCCACGTTAGATCCCAATTCGTCCAGTCTTTGGACTAAGTCCACTAACTAGGTACGTGCGTTCGTGCGTTAGTCTCGCGAAACTCGAAAATAAATCGAGGGATTTTAATATAGGTATATTTTTTTGTAATAGTCAGGACTAGATTTGGATAAAAATTGGGAAATGCAGCGAGATTTTTGAAATTTTGACTGAATGGTACACGTGTGAAGCCAGATTTTTTAAATATGGCGTTTTAAATAATTTTAATTAAGATTCATATTCGTATAATTATTTAAATCAGCTGGGCATACAGTCAACAAATGTCTCCATAGTCTATGAAACTCATGCAATGATTCTTCTATTATAGTATTACGTCATCAAGATAATTCAACCGCTTGCTGTCACATGACTGGGAATAGTAAGACGTATTTTACAAAGCATTTTTTCTAATAATGCTGTTTAATCAAGTTGAAATTTGCAACCTTATTTTATTAACTTCAGCATTGGCTTTAAATGAACAAAATATTACTAGTAAAACAGATGACATTGTAAGAAAAAATTGGGTACCAAGGGTGGTGAACGGTTGGGCTGCGAAGCAGGGTGACATTCCTTACCAGGTGAGTAATAGAACCGCCCAAGAGAATACAACCGCTGGTATCACCATATTCTTCATAATCTAACATCGTATTTAAATAATAATTGCGAAAGTTTCTTTGTTTATTGATTTATCACCCAAAAACGACTTAATAGACGATTTATCGAAATTTGCAAAGCTTCATTCTGGATGTACAATCCCAGGGAATAAAATTCCTGGATTTTTCCCCAAGTCTACGCAGACAAAGCTACGGGCTCAGGTAGTATTAAATAAGTACGTGGATGTTGCGACAAGTAATAATGACTTGGGCATAAAATAATATAATAGATAGGACCGACTTCTACTTCTTATGCCAAAGAAATGGACATAGTAATCAGCTAGCATTTCTTTTATCAGGAAAATAGGTTGGATTTTGTATAAATCAGCATCTGACATAGGGCATTGCAGCGAATAAATTACAAAAACACGCTTAAATATAATTTATATAATAAATGGACGAGTAAATATAAAATTTTCTTGGTTCTAGGTATCTTTCAAACGGCAAGGACGGCAAAGACCACAAGAAAAACGATTCCGAACATTTTGCAGCGGTGTTATAATTGCTCGTGAGAAGCTGCTCTCCGCGGCACATTGCTTTGCTGCGAAATTCCGAAATGATAATTCTACGTAACATTGCCCTTTATTACTATTAATACCACCCTCAGATCAAATAACGATGGATCTTTGCGGACAAGGACGTGACGCCAGTTAAAACTACGCCTAACAGTCAGTGACTAACAGTGTACATATACATAATTTACAAGCAAACACTTACAACGTACCTATACGACGAAACTACGACTTCCCACGTTTGCACGATGCATGTTTAAAAACACCGGCATCACTTAGTTGTTCGCAACGCAAAGTTTCGTCTACATTTTTCATTTGATCTGAGTTACTACCTATATCTTCCCGGTCACACTGCGTTGTGGTAACGAAAATAGGAAATATATGACACCCAAGCTGTGAGTGATAAGTATGTGATAAATAATATACCTGCAATATATCACCATAATTCTCTTGGCCTAATCACTCCTTTTTTATACCACTAAGGTGGCACACAAGCATACGGCCCATCTGAAGATAAGCAGTCACCGTAGCCTACAGCCGCTAGCAATACCAGGGATATGACTAATGAGTTGCCAAATCTGTTGCTGATGAGGAGTCACTGTGCTAGGAGCGATACTATTAGCTTAGCGTATCCTCGCGGAGCACTGGCGACCTTACTTACCGTAGAAACAACACTACATCAAAGTAGTGTTATTTCACTGCGGTCTTCTGTAAGGTAGAGGTACAGTCCCGAACCGAGCGGCTTCAATATTAAATGGGACAACCCACGGAAAATCCCAATTCGCCCTACCTCTCAAAATGTGTGGTCGGCGCAATATGTATTACTCTTCCCTTCTTCTCTATCAGCCGTCACACCTGTATTCACTTGTTTTCTGCTCATGCCATGCCCGCTATATATAATCTTTTTTATCTCTACGTTAGGTATTTTCAGAAATCGGCGTACGCAGTGGCTGGAAATTACATGAATTTAGTGGCATTCTCAAGAGAAGACAGCGACACCCGAGGCCAGTGGAGGGAAATAAAGCTAGTGTCATATCCAAAGACATTCAATTTTCCATACGACGACATTGCTGTTGTGGTAAGAATTCGTTTTTATATAAGGATTACGTTATTTTTAATATCTCTATCAAATAAACGATATACTTCGAGCATATTTATTAATTGTGCATGGCATGGTATAATTCATTGTTAGTTTGGTTTATTCTTCATTGCGGGTCACGCAAAAATATTCATAAATTGCAAGGTATGGAGTCCAGGTTAACCACGTCTTGCCTATCATTTGGATGGGTTTCCCCAATCGCTATGCATCGAGCAATAAGTACTAGGAATGCTTAAGTCTCAGTCATTACTGGAGTTAGACTACGCATAATTTTGAGATATTCTAGGTATTCAAGTGGATACTTTAAGAAAGTGCGAGAAAATCATATTGTAATATGTAGCGCTTGATACAGAATACAGAAAAATCTTGCAAAATATATGTATCTTTACCTTAAACCCAAAATAAAAATGAGGTAGGTATTAATTTAAATTCTTTTTCACGAGCCCATTAATGATTAACCTATTAATAAATCGAACCGCATGTGTTTACTATTCTTTTTGCAGTTCACGACCAAGCCATTCGTCTTTAATGCAAATGTTCGCCCTATACCCTACGCAAGCAAGTTTATTGAATACGAAGGCCCTTGTTTGGTGGCCGGCTATGGGAACGCCGGACCTCATGCGAGTATTATTGTCACTAGTCACCGATTATGTACACTTGGAATGTCGAAAGCAGAAATAGAGACGACATTTGCCTTAGCTAGTATAGCATTCTTACTCGCGGTTGTTTTTCCTCCATTTGCTTTGTTATATTCTATCAAATTATCAATCTTTTCTCATGTGAAGTTATGCAACAATCTAATCAATATAAGTATTCAGTAGAATAGCTTCTCTCAAAACGCGGAACGTGATGCACGTGTCCATTAACGATGATAATCACTTACCATCAGGCAGTGCTTATGCTAATTTGACAATTTTCTTAGTATACGTTTGGGTGCTTGTATGAAGAAATTGCTAACTACGGGGTCTAGAAATGAATATAAATGTATTGTCAGGCGAGAGTGAAGCGGAGCTCTCTACTCTCACCTATCAACGAGATAAGTAGGTAAAACAGGTTTGGAATCCATAGCGCTGAATATATTTTTTACAGAAATGGACAAACAGATTATTCTTGGCCGATTTGGAAATCCAACCATTGTCGAGTTGCGATAAAATACATCGTAGGAATATGCAAATGTTTATTTGTGGCAAATCCGCTTCAGAAGCTGAAATTGACAAGGTATGTATTTTTACGCTATATACTACTTCGTTGCTCTTTGGAATCATTTAATTTAATACACCTGTTTGAGCCAGCCTTGCAATTTCATTTAAAAAGAACAGGCATCATATCAGGGCTATGTATTTTTTTGTATTAGTAAGTTACGAGCATAGTGCAGTGCCAATTAGGACTGAATTGCGATGAACTGAGCAGGCGTAGAGCTGACCAAGCAAGGTCTCCACTGTTGAACAAAGGCCTCCCCCATAGATTTCCACAATGACCGACTTAATGCGACCCGCATCCAACATTTTCCAGCTACCTTTATCAGGTCATCAGTCAATCTAGTGGGGGCCTTCCGACGCTGGGTTTTCCAGTGCGTGGTCTCTGCTCCAGAGCTTTTTGTTCTGGAGTAGTGACCGTTATATTAGCTATGTGCCCTGCCGATAGCCACTTCAACTGCATGATCCGTTGGTCTGTCGTTTACTTTAGTTCTTTTACGGATCTCATTTTTTTATACCACTAAGGTGGCGAACAAGCTTACCGCCCGCCTGATGGTAAGTGGTTACCGTAGCCTATGTACGCTTGCAACACCAGGGGTATCACTTGCGCGTTGCCGACCCTTAATTAATTTCTCGCAGGGAAACACCCTGCATAGCACTCTCTATAGCTCGTTGAGTGACCCTGAGGTGACAATTGACGTTATGAGGTCCATCTTAGCTCATCATATGTTTAAAAAATACTTGCTTTCAGAGCCACGCAGGTGGTCCCTTGGTCTGCTTTAACACAAGCGATCCAAACGAAGGTGATAGAGGTATACTGGTGGGCATCTTGACTGGTCACCGCTCAACAGCTGGGCCATTCTATACGAGAGTCTCATCTTACCACGATTTCGTACAAGGTCCTCAGAAAACTAATATAGAGAGAAGCGTTCAAAGAAGTCATCAAAACACCTGCCTTAATATTTATCCGTTGACAATTTTGGTATCAGTATACTTGTCATTTGATTTATTTTAATTATCAAACTTAAGAAATGAATTTGTCTGTGGATGGATTAGAAATGTTTAATTATCATGAAGAATCACCGAGATGAATGCAGTCCCGTTCCTAGCCTCATGCATGCACTGAATATTTATTTTATATTAGGCATGCAAACTATTCAATTAAATTTAAATTTGAATGAGCGAATCCAATTGAATCTAAAATATAGAATTTCTATCCAACATTTAGCTGATTTGTGTTGACGCCATTAGTTGTGGATGCAATGAAGCTGCATTAACATATTAGGGTCACCTCTTAAATCAAATAACAGTGTTATAACTTCAAACCAGTATAATATAAAAACCTAAATCAATGAAGAACAAAAGTACACAATTACTAATGAGTGTGGATGAAGCATCGCGGACCCATTTGTGAAAGAGGCCAATTTTGGAGTGAAGACTAGGCAGATAACTGTTTGAGAGGCTTGTGATGCTGACCAAGACGCCTTGTTTCTCGTCTACCTCTGCGGGGTCACCGGTGCCGTGACATACGAGGCCACCACCGATAGTTTCCTTCAACAATAATTAAAATATAAGAATAGACTAGCTAACTATAACATTATAATGGTGCCAATTCTGTTGTTCAAAATTACTAAACATAACTAATTTGACAGGTCTAAAAATACTGCCATCCTTATTTAACCCCGTAGGTACATGAGAAAGGGATAGCAAGACTTTTAGACCTGTCAAATTAGTTAAGTTTAGTAATTTTGAACAACTGAATCGACACCAATGCCTATCTATAAGACCGCCTAAAGTAGAAAATTCTTCAAACTCGGTTAAACCATTTAAGAGGCGAATAATTACGAACACATATCACACCGGACTTTAAATTCCTAGGTATATTGTCCATTTACACCGATATATTGTCGATGTCAATGAACATAGCTGAACGACTCGATAACTGCCTATTGGACCATAAATTAACCTTAGGAAATATATAGGCAAATCTTCACGCCTTCCCGCAAGGGGCCCCGAAGACGTAAACAGCACTTTTCACCGAAGATATTTTGGTGCCAACGTAATCCTTGAATTTGTTCTCAGAAGTATGCAGGTTTTTTACGATCTTCCCTCGTAGGTAGAGCTAGAGACCGGTCGGATTGGAACTTGCGTCTCTAGAATAGCAGACACGCTTCATACAACGCACCCACCACAGCTCATCAGGTACTCTGTGATGCCCAAGATAACAATGCCCCACCAGTACATACCGTATACGCGGCTTTATGAGTTTTGTCGTAAGCCGTGCAGTAATATATATAGCAGCTCCGTAACAATAAGCGTTCACAATTCTTACGTTTGATTAACTGTTTCTCTTCAACGAATAGGACTTGACTTTCCTTCAACCAGCTCTGTAAATTATGTGCATCTACATTATTTTGTATGTGTGTGCCTATCTGATAAAATTCACAGACACGATATCAAAATCAAAAATCATCTATTCAGTTTAGGCCTAATAAGACACATATGAGTTCTAAATTACCGCCGGTTCGGAAAAATAATACCACCTGAGATGAACCGGCAAGAAACTCAGTGCTCCGACTTTTATTCAATATTTTAAACTATTACAATTACCAGGAGCGGGGAGCCACTTGTGCAAAGTGAATGTTTATATTCCAAGCATTATTATCATTTACATAGTATGCTGTATGCTAATATTTAGGTATGCTACTTACGTTCTAAGCGATAATATTTTAATGGTAACCTATTAATGAAAGTGACAGTTAAACAGATGATAAATGTCACGCATTAAATTTACAATCATGGCATGACAGCAACAACACCTTCAACAATCATTGTCAATTTACAGGCAATTTACACAAAACCTCAATAAATTATACACTGAGCCCTCAGGAATGCGTCCATTAGTGAAACCTATACGAAAGTTCTGTATTTTTGAGTTTATCGCGTTCAGATAGAAAGACAGAGGTGGCCGTGGGACTTTCTTCTACATTCAATGGTGGCAATTCTGTTGTAGAAAATTACTAAACTAATTTGACAGTTATAAAGGTGTAGCTATACGTATTTAACCCCGCACATGAGAAAGGGATAGCAAGACTTAACTATCAAATTAGTTTAGTTTATCTTGTACAACAGAATTGGCACCAATAAATATCTAGCGATAATTACTTATTTCAAGTTATTTCTTACTAAAATATTTATGGATGTTTCGATTAGACGTGATGTTCAAAACCATTTATACCTTATAACCCTTATACCTTAACTGTTTTTGAAGCCGCCAACATACATACTCCATCAAAATCCTGATCCATGGTAGCAAAAGGTATGCTGTGTACGAATTGGTTAAAAATGAATGGCTGGTCCATTTCCTAAAAGATAAGTATAAATTAACTGCTATATAGTTTAATAAAATACACATAAGGGATCGATTGGTCACACGTGTATTTACATTTTTATTTATTTTTGGTCGGCAACGCGTGAGTGATACCCCTGGTATTGCAAGCGTCCATAGGCTGCGGTAACCGCTTACCATCAGGTGGGCCGTATGCTTGTTTGCCACCTTAGTGGTTTCAACAAAATATACCCCTGGTATTGCAAGCGTCCATAGGCTGCGGTAACCGCTTTCCATCAGGTGGGCCGTATGCTTGTTTGCCACCTTAGTGGTTTCAACAAAATATTTGTGTTGATAATAATAATATTTTCTATAACAATTTGAAATGTGTTACAATGCTATTTTATGTAAAAATGCCATCGTAGCCAGCCGTTATTCGGCTATTCCGACCATTCATACTTTTGGCCGATACTAAACTCCAGTCATATCTGATGCCCATGCCACATAGATTGTAATAGGCTTCTGATTAAACATACGATATTGTATTCTGACGACGCTTCAAACACTTAAGTGGGCCTTCAGTTTAGAATGTCGTTAGTTAAGTATTCGGCCGTAAGACTAACCAAAACAGCAAGATTATTCGCTGGGTATCTGAAATAACGCTGGCTGTAGATTTTGTGGATCCTCCGCCACTGCTGAACAGAATCCAGTATCGGTTGCAGTGCATACGTGTGCAATATACCGGCACCTACTCTTAATTTTTTTACAGTGTATTTATATCTGCGAAAAACATTTATGGAAATAGGTTTCAATACATATATAATCATATCGCCAAGGCTTTTATGTAACATCATTTTACCCCCTACCTCTAGTCTCTTATGGCTGAATACAGAAACGTCAGTCACTTCTGATGCCACATTAATTTTGAGTGGCCCTTACATGTATTAGATTGCATTTTGACGACGCTTCAAACAGTTACGTGGGCCTTAATGTCGTGTCAGTATTCGGTCGTTAACCACCTATATCTTTTTTAATTTAATTTATTCACGTACTCGTATATTATCAAATTAAAAGAAACAGACTCGTCAAAATATTGTGTATAGCATTATTTGTAAAATCGAATGTTTGAAGTAGTTGACTTATTACTATTTTTAGTATCTCCATAATTTACCAACCTTTTCCTATTAGTTAAAAAGCAGGATGCAGAACTCAGCACTCTCTGTATAGTAATAATATTGCCAGCGCAATAAGCTCGGTAATCCAAGAGCCATCTGTTATAAATCCTATATATATAAACCTGAAACATATTTTATACAAGTTCTTCGGCGGGTCCTGCATTAAGCAGAGCCAGGAGACTGGTTGGAGGCATACTATGATTATAAAAAGGAAAAAAAAAAAGTTTGTTTGTGTGTAAGGGGAAATATCTGTAATCTATTTTCAACAAAGCTATGTTCAAGAGTACAGAAAACGATTAGTGAGTCAAGTCGGACGCCAGTCAGAAGACTGCGGTGCTTTTTTTTTATACCACTAAGGTGGCACCCTAGCATACGACCCAACTAATGGTAAGCAGTCACCGTAGCCTATAGCCACTAGCAATACCAGGGATAGGTATCACTAACGCGTCGCCAACCCTGTTGTTAATGAAGGCTCACTGTGCTAGCAACATTACTATTAGCGCAGCGTTTTAACGTGGAGCACTGGCAACCTTACTCATCGCAGAAACACAACTCTATATTGATTGATATTCCCATACTTATGATATAATACATACCAAATACCCAGACGCAAGGCAAACACTAATATTTATCACATAAATATTCACGCCGGCGGGACCATGCGACCTCTAGCGTAGCAGTCAGGTATACCAACCACTAGACTAACGGTCTTGTATGGTTCCATGTATTTGGATGCGTGATTGTAGCCAAAACAATAGTAATGAGATTAACGATTCTTCACTTGTCACTATAAAAGACACAGAACTTGGTAGTTTCTATGTGTCTGGGTATTATATAACATGGAGATAGTATGACTTACATGATGTTTCAATTCGCCAAGTTTTAT
The DNA here is from genome assembly GCA_951449985.1 of Falcaria lacertinaria. Taxonomy (NCBI): domain Eukaryota; kingdom Metazoa; phylum Arthropoda; class Insecta; order Lepidoptera; family Drepanidae; genus Falcaria; species Falcaria lacertinaria. The sequence continues at coordinate 6,656,394 of OX602118.1, read as the reverse complement.
TTCTCTGCCCCTATAAGTTAGACCAACCCGTTTGATCTGCAAGTTTGAAACTGTTATTTCAAAATATAACAAAATGTAGGTACTTTGTAGGTTTACTTACTTACTTCCTGCCTTCGTTTGACCTTTATCTGATCATCAATCAAAACCATGAAAACGGTTAAATCCCTTACCGCACTCAAAACTATACCTACCACAGAGATGCCCAACATGCATACGAGCCGCCTGATGGTGAGCGATTACCATAGCCTATGGACGATTGAAACACTTGGGGTATCAGTTGCGTGTTGCTGAGTTGTATACCTGCGCTTACAATTAAGTGGCAAATTTGGAATTGCGGAAATGCGTCTGTATATACTATATACCTATGTATTGATAGCGTATTTGAGTACTTACTTTGACTAGTGTAATATTGGAAGCACATATCGCATTTATAATACATATTGTTACGATTATACATTGAAAAGTCCTAAAACAATACACTTTGAAATAATTTATTTATGCTGTTATTTGAAAATAATGCCATTTAAATGCGATAATGTTAGTTTTGAAAAAAATATATCACGAAATCCAAAATAATTTCTTCAAGAAACTTGAAACTCTGAATATTTTATTAATTGACATTAGAAGAAAGTGTGACCAAAGAGTCAATGAGTGTAGCGTTTGTATTCTCTAATCTCTTGGAGTAAATGATTTAAAATATAAAGTTTATATCAGGTTTAAGTCAATGGTTGAAAATGTGAAATTCCAGTTGTTCCATATTTCTTTAATATCTCTAGTAAATTCATCAAAGGCACGCACAAATCGGGGCTTAATCCGAAAAAATACAAAACATTATTAATTTCCTTTCCAAACCTATATTCGTATTGAGTATGTAATATAATGGGAGGCATTCATATTTTTTGACACACCAACAAACCTAACACCATTATTTCATATAATTTTATTTACGTAAAAAATATTAAATAAAATCGGTATTATTCTTCTTTCAGAGCATTATCCTTCTTGTTTGGGTCTACGTTACCCCATAAATCCGTACCATCTCCAGTCCTGAGGGCTCTATTTCTGATAACATCTTCAGACACCGTTTTCAGGTCATAAGCCCAACCAAGCCACGCGAAAAAATCTATGAACATGGCCGTAAAATTAAGCATATAATTCCCTAGTTCAGAGGATCTGTAGTCCCACGGAAAGACGTGATGATAGTTATGAAACCCTTCGCCGAGTGCTGCCACTGCAACTGCATAATTTTGACTCGGCAATATTTTAGAATCGTAAGGCTTATAGCCCCAAAGATGAGCGACACTGTTCACTAAGAATGTGGCGTGTAGGTTCATTGTGTATCTCAACATTGCTAAGTGCCAAGCGTTGTTCAAACTTTCCCCCCAGAGGAACATAGGGATCACTGTCGGTAGAACAAAACCTACCATTCCAATAACTGGTATTGCGTATCTGAAACAAAAATATCGGTGCATTAAACAAAACAGACTAGAAACAAAACTACGAAGTAGATAATGGACTAAATTAATAACGATAGAAATAAAGCAACTGCTCGAGGATTTTAAGACATTCGCCTTTTATTTAAATTTTACTAGCCATTATGTCGTCGGAACTTAACACAATTGACCACATTAAATTATGTCTGTATTCCATATATACAACCACACAGCAGAATATCTGACTTTGCTGTGATCCTCAACTAACTCGCCGACCTCTCGCGACAAACTTATGTAAAGGCTACTCTGAGGTAAAGGGGTAAGAAAATGATACCAGTTAGATTAGAATATTAGAATGACAGTTAGCAGTCATTTGGAAACTTTGATATCACTCACTTTTTCTGGAACCTCAAGACGGGATTCTTATAAATATCAGACATATCGATGAGCTGACCACGTCTCTTGACTTCTGGATGTTTTCGGACTAGTAGCCAGCCCATATGCGAAAAGAAGAATCCTCTAGCGGCGTTGTGCGGATCGGCGTCTGTGTCCGTGTACTTGTGGTGCAGACGATGATCTCGGACCCATTCTGTCGCTGTATTTTGATACGCCAGTGAGTTGAACACCATAAGGATTATTTCCAGCGCTCGATTAGCTTTGAACGCCTTATGCGACCACAGTCGGTGCGCTCCAGCTGTTACTCCCAATTGAGCTGCTACGAAGAGGAAGAAAGCTGAAAAGGAACAAAGAGCTTTGCTTAAAAAGATAATTTTAACGAACACACATAAATCAATTGTATTTTCTATTTAATTGAAACTTTTTTTAAATACCTCAATATTTTTATCAGTTTATTTTGACCTGAGGGTCAGTGCCTGAGGGCTTATTGTTTGGCTGGTTACCAAAACCTGTTACTATAGGTACTGTTGCAAAAAATCTGACTTCATCTTAGAACCAACAAGCGAAAGATTGTGACATTACCGTAGGACATTAGTAACCAAAACCGAGTAACTCCCTCTACTCAAAAGCCGTAGAGGGTCTATTGGTTACTGTGCGAAAATCCTAGGGCTGTGGGTATACATACATAAACATGTATGTATATATGAATGTTACAAATATTTTGCTATTTTTTTACTTTGACAGACTGCTATGCTTTAGCTATAGATAGTTTGAATTAACCAACTTACTGAACAATAATGTGGGCCATTTTGCTGATGTGAAGCAAAGATAGATTCCATAAATAGCTGCTGAATGCCAGTATCCAAAAGTCAACAGATTAAAGTATACAATCTGGTACTTCCTGGGTGCTGCCTGGGGCGCTACTAGTTTTTCCAAAGTCTCCTCCACTTCCGGCAAATTTGATTCTCCGCTCACCGAATTTGGGGCCATGGCGTTTTCCTGAACAAGACAAATGTTTTTACAATATAACCTTCTTCCCGAAGAATTATACCGAGGCAGGCAGACAGACAAAAATGAAAATAATTACAGTTTTGGGGTTCAGATCCTATTTAGAAAAGTTCCCTCCAAAAAAATTTTCAATGTACAGAATTGGACCTGTTACCATAAGAATAAGTAATAAATGAATTATTATTTATACTTATGCTGTAACAGTTTTACTATAAGTATCGATAACGGCTTAAGTGACTTTGCGCTTTTTAATGTAAAGTGCCTAGGACCTCAAACGCTTAATCTAAGAATAAGCACTGAGCCAAAAAGCCAAAAGGAGATGATTAATATCAAATTATTTAAATACACGCTGTAACAAATAAACACAATATGAGGATATAGCCTTGCCTGAATGTCTGACGGTTGATTCGCACAGACTAAACTGCTAATCGTAGAGACCTGAAACTTGGAGGGTGTGTTCTATGTATGACGTAGGCATTCGATAAGAAATTGATTTTCCGAAAGTCTACCCCTAAGTGTGAAAAAGGGGGGCAAGGTTTGTATGGGATATCGTGATTCCTTGGGATAATCTACTTCAAATTTTGCATAAACCTTTTTTAACAGAATTTATGGAAGTCGTGTTTCGTATTTTATCCCCTGTTATCCGCGACTATATTAATGGAAGTAACTTAAAAATTACGGATTTACATAGGAATGAGAGAATGTGTAAAAATCCGTTATTTTTGAAGTTGAACATGAAAATTGGTATGGGGCTTTTCAGTTCAAAATAAAAACATATTTTTTTTTTTATTTCACCCCTATGCGGGTAAAATAGTGTATGAAAATCCGACATTTATGAAGTTAAACACATGCAAGTTGGTATTTGGCCTTTGTTAAAAATAAAGAATACATATTTTAGGACTTTAAATTCTATCCCTAAAGGGGTTAAATAGGGGATGTAAATTTGTATGAAAATCCGTAATTTTTAAGTTACTTCCATTAATATAGTCGCGGGTAACAGCTACAATTTATATATAGGTTGACTTATTCATTTAACCACGCGTGCGAAGCCGCGGGAAAAAGCTAGTCGATATTAAATAATCTTTTCCCAACAAAATTATTTATCACTTGGTAACATAGGCTTAATTATATTGCTATGCGGGTGAAGTTGCGGGGTAAAGCTGGTATTCGATAAAAGTAAAAAAAGCACCAATTTTAATAATACACAAAGAAAAACGTACATAAAAAAACACGCTTATACTTCGATCAACCTATGCGGCGACAACGACACTTAAGAAAATATGCAATTAAGACGGTTTTTTAATTTAAGAAAATTTTATGAAAACAGCGAACTGAGTTGTAAATAAGATAAAGTGTAACTGAACACTGGTTGAAGGAACTGCCTTTTATACACTACAAAAATATTTATTTAGTGTTCCGTAGGTAGGTACTACAAGTGAGTCCGGAACAATCACTGTTTTCGTGTAAATCAGGTACCTACGCATATTTCAGGTATTTAGCATATTTCTCAGCAAAGATTTTCTCAATAACTGTCAAAAGTATCAAAATACTTTGATTCGTGCCATAGCACTTATACCCATCATGTCCTTTATAATTTCTTGGAGCTTTAAATAATTCAAGCAATTGCTTCAACCACAAGGCCGTGGTGGCCTTGTCCAGGTTCAATCCCAACCTGTGCCAATATGAGGATGTAGTATGTCTCTTTCTAAGCTTAAGTACAGTGATTAATGATAATTTCCCGTGGGTTTTCCCATTAAATTGGAGCCGCCCGACTGGGGACTGTACCTCCACCTTACAGAAGACCGCAGTCAAATAACATTACTTTGATGTAGTGTGTTTCTGCGGTAAGGAAGGTTGCCAGTGCTCCACGAGGATACGCTGGGCTAGTAGTAATGCTGCTAGCACAGTGACTCCTCATCAACAACAGGGTAGGCAACTCGTTAATCATATCCCAGGTATTGCTAGCGGCTAAAGGCTACGGTGACTGCTTACCATCAGGTGGCCTGTATGCTTGTGTGCCACCTTAGTGGATAAAAAAAAATTACGTATGTCCGTTTTTCACCGAGGGACGCTATTAAAGGAATATATTATTTTCTTTAATTGACAGTTTTTTTATTGATAATCCATGACATTTCCATGTATCCTTTAATCACCATTTTCATCTCCCCCACATGTGAATTGTTAATCCGTTGATTGATGACTTAAAGGACGGAACCCATTGCGCGTAAGTCACTCACGCACTCCACCTGTCTGGTTTATATAGTTATATATTAAAGTACGTCAGTATATTGTCGTGTTGACAATGTTATTTATCAAGTAAAAAACTTTGTTTCAAGAAAACTTATAAAACAATATTTTATTTAATGGCAGGCTGCACAATAAGCAGGCATTACTTGACGTGACCGCTGCTGTCATGCTAAAATATGATGATCTCTGCATTTAGGTTATGAAAATTAAATATGTTTATGTTACAAGAATTCAATGAACCCGTAAAGCCAGTAAAGGGGTTTGCAGTCGCAAAACTGAATCCCCAGCCCCAACGATATTGCGTTACGTTTGTTTGGTCCTAGGATATTGCATTACGCGTTCGAAACATTGAAATTGACATAAGCTTTAGTTATAATTATTAATCGTATTATTGGATTGACAATAACAGAGTGTAGGCCGGTCGTAAGAAATAACCAGATAGAGGGTCACTGGTCAGGGTCTCGGTCGTGCCTGGTTCTCGAAACGACACCGCGAAAGGAACATAATCGTTAATTACATCATTACTATAATATTATAAAGAGGAAAGATTTGTATTTTTGTGGGTTTTTATTGACTAGGCTCCGAAACTACTGGACCGATTTACCGTTAGAAAGCTACATTATCACTGAGTAACATAGACTATATATTATACTAGCTGCCCGCCCCAGCTTCGCACGGGTAGACAAAATAAAAATCTACCCGTGCGAAGACGGGGCGGGCCGCTAGTAATTAATAAAAAAAAACGCTATAGTAAATTGGACGAGTCTGATTATGTAATGTTTTTAACCTTCAATTGTTTTCTTGATATATCAAATATTTTAAATATTACTGGCGTTGGAATCTATACCTAATGGTTATAAATGTTCTAGCATTAAGTCCACCATTGTATTAAAATTATGCATAAAGTTTTTAAATAATTAAAAACATATAATAATAATTTACCAAACAATAGAATCTTTCTCAAATTTGGAAAGATTGCCATAAAATTTACTGAGTTGTTTATTTATCTTTGATATTGTAAGTATGAGGTAACTAACAATTATTTTGCCTCATAAAATTTCTGTAACTGATGTCACAAATGTTGGATATACCTACTGTGTAAAATACGTAAGAGACAGCACGCTAAGTTAGTGTGAGCAAACATTTTTTTCTTATGTAGACATAATTTAGACACTATTTGTGTCATAAATTTGATAACACTTTTCTTTATACTTATTACATTTCATCATATTATGAAGAGATAGGGGTAATCGGCATCTCTCGAGGGTTTTTGTCATTAATATTGGAGCCGCCCGACTGCGGACTGTACCTCCACCTTACAGTAGACCCCAGTGAAATAACACTACTTTGATGTAGTGTTTTTTTATTGACACAAAACAGATTAAACTATTTACAAAAACATATCTTAACCTACCTACTTATAGATAAAAGATCTGACCCAAACCGGAATCATGCGGGAGCGTGCCAAGAATGCTGGCAGCATTGCCACGCTGGATAGCAATGCTGATTCTCTGAGCGAGATATGTTCCAGCACGCCTGTCACGGAAGGCCTCAACCAGCCGACGTGAGACCTCCTTGAAAAGCTGAAGTGCATCCGGGCCCCAGGGACCCAGAGTTTAACCGCAAATGCAGAAAATATGTAGCCTGGACCAAGACATGCATATTTCCGGCGCTTGAGGCTCTTGCTGAGCAGCAGCGGCGCCGGCCGCCACCGAGGTGCCAGGGCGATGAGACGGAGCCAGGGTATCGACACAAGTTGCATCCCACACCAGGGGCCGACCCAATCTCCATGGCACCAACGACATGCCATCTGGCCTCCGGCCATCGCCCCGCGCCAAGCTGACTGGTTCCAGTACAGCAGGTACTCCAGCAGTGACCAGAGCCCGGCGTAGCAGGTCATTTAGGGTCGAATGACGTGACAGACGACCGGCGCTACCGGCACGTGAAAGGCCATGGGAAACACAACACTACATTGTTATGTTTCTGCGGTAAGGTTGCCAGTTCTCCACGAGGATACGCTGGGCTAGTAGTAATGCTGCTAGCACAGTGAGTCCTCCTCAACAACAGGGTTGGCGACTCGTTACTGATATCCCTGGTATTGCTTGCGGCTATAGACTAAGGTGACTGCTTACCATCAGGTGGACCATAAGCTTGTGTGCCACCTTAGTTGTATAATAAAAACGCGAAATAATTAGACTTTTACCCACCATGTTTTTTTAATACCAGTATCAACCACCTTTATTATCATGCAAAAAAATATAAGTCAATCAGTTTTAACATTACAATTGGTGTTATTATTTCTTCAGAGTATTCTTATTGGTTGGGTCTACATAACCCCATAAATCAGTGCCATCTCCAGTCCTGAGAGCTCTTTTTCGGATGACGTCATTAGACATAGTTTTCAGGTCATAAGCCCAACCAAACCACGCACAAAAGTCTATGAAGAGTGTCGTAAAATTAAGCATAGTATTTCCGAGTTCAGATGCTCTATAGTCCGAGGGGAACACGTGATGGTAGTTATGAAACCCTTCGCCGAGTGCCAAGACTGAAACTATACTATTTTGCCTTGCCAGTATTTTCGAATCGTACGGTTTATATCCGTAAAGATGCGCAACACTGTTTATTAAGAATGTGACGTGTAAGGTCACTGCGTATCTTAATATTGCAATGTGCCAAGCGTTGTTCAAACTTTCTCCCCAGAAAAACATAGGGATCACTGTCGGTAGAACAAAGCATACCATTCCAATAAATGGTATCGCGTATCTGAAACAAGTTAAATAAACTTAGGTACCTACATGAAACAAATTAACCTACATACTCAAATCAGTGCAACGAAGTCTTGAACTAAAATTGACATAATGAAGTAACAACGAACGGTGGGACTTATTTGAACAGGACTTTCACTGAAAGGTAGCTGATGCTATGAGCGTAACTTAGGTATAATTTATTTTGGATAAATAATTATGGACGGTGCAACAAAAATTAAACCCATGATATTGTCAACAAAACTAATTCCATGCGTACCAAGTCGCGGGCACAGCTAGTCTCTATCTATACTTAATATTATAAAGAGGAAAGATTTGTATTTTGTGTGTTTATATATTCAATAGGCTCCAAAACTACTGGACCGATATTAAAAATTATTTCACCCTTAGAAAGCTACATTGTCACTGAGTATGAGTAACATAGGCTATATATTATACTAGCTTCACGCCCCGGCTTTGCACAGGTAGACAAAATATTTGATAAATGTCTACCCGTGCGAATACAGGGCGGGCAGCTAGTTATTAAATATAGTAGTGGGAAATGTAGATCATTAACTTTTAAATCACTCACTTTTTCTGGAACGTCAAAACAGGATTGTTATATAAATCACTTAAATCGAGGTGCTGACCACGTCTTTTGATTTCTGGATGTTTTCTGACTAGCAGCCAGCCTATATGCGAGTAGAAGAACCCTCTAGCGGCATTATGAGGATCAGCGTCTGTATCAGTGTACTTGTGGTGTAAATGATGATTCCTGACCCAATCTATGGCAGAGTTTTCAAACGCCAATGAGTTGAAAACCATGAGAATTATTTCCAGTGGTCGTTTGACTTTATACGACTTATGAGACCACAGTCTGTGCGCTCCAGCTGTTATTCCTAATTTAGCTGCTATAAAAAGAAGAAAAGCTGAAAAGGAACACAAGTTATATTGAAATAGGACGTTCATTAATTTAGTTGTAAATAATTATTTAACGGTTTATAATCCTATCATAAATTGGTCAAAGTAACAAACATTTGAAAATACGAATTTCGATCTTTCGATCGAGATCTTTAGTGGAAGGATGTTGTAACAGCGTAGCGGTTGTATTCTCTTGTATAGTGACAACATTAAAACATGAGTGCTATATCACTACATAGTATAAATCAAAGTCGCTTCCCGTGTCTGTCTGTCTGTCCCTATGTAAGCTTAAATCTGAAACTACGCAACGGATTTTGATGCGGTTTTAATAGATAGATTGATTCAAGAGGAAAGTTTCTATGTATAATACATGCATAATATAATAGAGAAAGACTGATATTTTTAGAGGTTTCTAATGTAATGTCGTAAATAAACAAATTGAAATTGAAATTGAAATTGAATAAAAAAAACTGAACGGCTGCACCCTACGAGATACATTAAAACAATGTACTACAGTAAAGAAATTTAACAAAACAGTCCGCGATGGTATATGTCTATCTCTTACAGATAACCCACAATAACCTTTTTTTATCCTTTACTTCACTCTACATCACTACATAGTATAAATCAAAGGCGCTTCTTGTGTCTGTCTGTCTGTCTGTCCCTATGTATGTTTATGTCCATTAAAATAAATAGCAGTGGGCAATAGCTATCATTAAGAATTTTAGATATAGGTACATGTTGACTTATTCACTTTACCACGCGTGCGAAGCCGCGGGCAAAAGCTAGTTTACTTACAAAACAAAAGCGTGGGCCATTTTGCTGACGTGAAACAAAGATAGATTCCGTAAAAAGCTGCTAAATGCATATACCCGAAAGATACCAGATTAAAGTACACAATCTGGTACTTTCGTGGCCCTGCCTGTGGTGCCACCAGAGGCTCGAATGTCTCCTGCACTTCCAACAAATCAGGCTCTCCGCTGATTGAGTTCGGAGCCATATCGCTTTCTGCGGCGGAAAATAGTAAACTTTAATCCAGTCGAATCCATAGTAATTACAATATTTTTTTGGTATCAATAACATTTTTTTATATACCATCTAGATGGCACACAAGCATACGGTCCACCTGATGGTAAGTAGTTACCAGTTTTTGTACATTTTTTGTGTTAATATTACATTCATAATATAATATGTAGTACATAAGTGCATACACCAAAACAAGACAAACATTCTATAGTGTTTAATAAAAATGGAGAAGAGGGAGACAGAAATTGTCTCTTCCATTACCGCACATCACAAAATCTACTAAATAATTAACAAGAAAATAAAAACCACGCTTGGAATCTATCTATCCCGAAGATCCTGGTCAGGATATTAGGATAATATTTTGAAACTTTTGTATTGAAATGACGTTGAAAGATTATGTAACATTGAGAGATACGTATATTATATACATACAGACTCAGAGTAGATGATACACCGCACAAATACAAGCGAAGCTAATTAAAGCGTGCTAAGAAATAAAAACTAGTTATCTGGGAACCTACCTGTACACATTAGGAAGTACTAACCTGCAGCTATTATGAAACCTAACAGAACACTGAATAACCTAGCGGAATTTTATACACCCACATATTTCAAGATAGAAATCAAATATTTTAGCGTTCCGTACGAATTTTTTTTAGCGCCCACTTGTCCTCAAAGTAAACTGTGCTTGTACTCAGCGAACCAGTAGCTGATACAATACATACCAAGCACCCAGACGCAAGGCAAACATGGTTTTCACATAAGTTTTTGCCCCGACGGGAATCGAACCCGCGACCTCTAGCGTCGCATTCAGGTTTACTAACCACTAGACCAGCCTCTCGTCTTTGAAGTTAAAATACCAAAACAATGATACTATTATATACCTTTGCGACATATTTTTATTTCTTTTTTTATACCACTAAGGTGACTCCACTGTCAGTTCTAATGCTGAGGATCGCATTTTAGAATGACCCACCAACCACCACCTATGCAAGGTCTGAAAACAGTACAGAATTGTTTATACAACTCAAAAACATTTTTATGCAGATAAGTGTAAACGTATAACAGTGAGAACTCTTACCTTGAAGGGCGTGGGCATATTTGCCTTAGTTAAAACTGTCTTCTGCAACTCGCGTAGTTAGACCCCGATTAATCTTAGGGGCAATGTCGGAAATTCCCTATTTATTGGTCCAGCGCCGCCTAGGGGCCTACTGCTTATGACATATAAGTGATCTTAGAGCATAGGATGAAACGAAGGGACCAAACAATGTTGATCCCAACTGTGCTTAACTTCTACCTACCTACAGGAGACAAGTGCACCAAAACATACATTGCCTATGGTAAGGCCCCTAGATGGCTTAATCTGGCCCCACGTGGGTAATGTCTATTGCCAACGAGGTGTAGGTATATATATATTTATATATACATATGTATATATAATTATCCGTTCTATGTAAAGGTTGATCCAGTAAAATATTAAAAGAAATGTTGATCCACCTTTTTGCAGTGTATAATTGTCTCTTTACAAATATAATTGATATACTTTGATCCGAATTTGAAATGGAAGGGTTGTTTGGGGATCTGCATCGGTCGCTTTGCAACATACTTTCCATCAAAAAATACATTATCAAATGTTTTTGTTGATCCGTAACGGTCGCAAAAATTATACCGACGAGTCAAATGTGCATCCGTTTTATATTCATGCTCATGCGCAATCTTACTAACTAACGTTGATCCGAGGGAATGTATGTATCCATACTACTTAAACATTATAATAACAATTAGAAATTGTCCATAAATCTTCTGTATATATAAAAGAAGAAGCTGACTGACTGACTGACTGACATATTAACGCACAGCCTAAACGACTAGGGTTACAGACTTGAATTTTATACAGTACGTACCTTTTATGACGTAGGCATCCATTAAGAAAGCATTTTTGGAAATTCCACCCCTAAGGGGGTAAAATAGGGGTTGAAAGTTTGTATGAAAATTCGTCGTTTTTGAAGTTAAACGCATGAAAATTGGTATTTGGACTTTCAGTAAAAAATAGATTAATACGTATTTCAGGATTTTTGGATACTCCACCCTTTAGGGGGTAAAGTAGGGGATGAAAGTTTTGTATGAAAATCCGTCATTTTTGAAGATAAACGTATGGAGATTGGTACTTTACGTTTCAGTAAAAAATTAATAAAACGTATTTCAGGATTTTGGAAATTCAACCCTTAAGGGGGTAAAATAGGGGTTGAAAGTTTGTATGAAAGTACGTCATTTTTGAAGTAAAACGCATGAAAATCAGTGCTTGACATTTCAGTTAGAAATAAATAAATACGTATTTCAGGATTTTTAGAAATTTCACCCCTAAGAGGGTAAAATAGGGGATGAAAGATTTGTGTGAATATTCGTCATTTTTGAAGATAAACGCATGGAAATTGGTATTTGGCCTTTCAGTTAAAAATAAAAATCAACTTATTTCAGGATTTTTGGAAATTCCACCCCTATGAGGGTAAATTAAGAGTCGAAAGTTTGTATAAAAATCAGTTATTTTTGAAATTAATCGTATGAAAATTGGCATTTGGCCTTTCAGGTAAAGTGAATAAATACGTATTTCAGGATTTTTGGAAAATGCACCCCTAACAGGGTAAAACAGGGGTTGAAAGTTTGTATGAAAATACTTCATTTTTTAAGTAAAACGCATGAAAATTGGCATTTGGCCTTTCAGTTAAAAAAAAAAAATACGTATTTCAGGATTTTTGGAAATTGCACCCCTAACGGGGTAAAACAGGGGTTGAAAGTTTGTATGAAAATACGTCATTTTTTTAAGTTGAACGCATGAAAATTGGTATTTGTCCTTTCAGTTAAACTAAATAAATACGTATTTCAAAATTTCAGGAATTCCACACCTAAGGGGTTTAAATAGGGGATGAAAGTTTTGTATGAAAATCCGTCATTTATGAAGATAAACGCATGGAAATTGATATTTGGCCTTTCCGTTAAAAATAAATAAATACGTATTTCAGGATTTTTTTAATTCCACCCCTAAGGGGTTATAAAATAGGGGTTGAAAGATTGTATGAAAATCCGTCGTTTTTTAAGTTGAGTGCATGAAAATTGGTATTTGGGCCTATCAGTTAAAAAAAATATTTAAAAATTACGTATTTCAGGATTATTGGAAATTCCACCCCAAGATATAAAATAGGGGATGAAACTTTTGTATGAAAATCCGTAATTTTTGAAGGTAAATCCATAAAAAAAATTACCAGTGGGCAAAAGCTATCATTTAGAATTTCAGATATAGGTACATGTTGACTTATTTACCACGCGTGCAAAGCCCCGGGCAAAAACTAGTACGAGTATATCTAGTATTGGTAGGACTCTTGCGAGGGTTAGTCTGAGGAATGGCCAGACCTTTGTCAGTTAATCAACGGCCAAGCAGTAGCTAATCAACGCTACGGTGTTCCGGGTTGAAGAGCATTGTTTGCGGGGTAATAACAGGGCTTCGAGACTCTAGATCTTATATCTCAGGGTACTGAGTGCGATACAATGTCAGACATTGAGCTGCTGGCATGCATGCAGCTGGGCACGAAGCTTAACATCGGGTAAGCGACAAGCTCGTGTCGTCAACAAATTTCCAAATACATATATCATACCTATAAACATAAAAACTTAATAAATAAAGAAAAGTTAATGATTAGGTGGTCTTGCAATAAATTATACGAATTAAACCATCCATATATATACCTTAAGTATGTCCAGTAGGAGGACTTGCTGCCTTCTGATTGGCCCGTTTGAATCGGATCAACAACTATCGGAGTGGATTTGTATATTGGATCAACATTTCGGTTGCGTTTCCTAAATTTCAACGGAGTAAATCGGTGATCCAGCCGGAACCACATTTGTATGAAAAATATTACAATGGATCAACAAAAACCACCCGGATCAACATAGGTTTTCGGATCAACAAAGTGCTCGCGATATAGCACGCATGATCAACAATTGACGGAATGGTATAACTATATATATATATATATATTTATATATACATATGTACTTCTTTTGAAGTGTTCCTTTATTATTTATTTATTTAATAATTGCACGTATAATGCATGGTATACATACATTATACTGTAATTATATCTAGAATACACACCCTGTAGGGCACAGCAATTGGGAGGGACATGCTTAGTAAGTAGAGTATACAATATATTATTATATTCTTAATGTAGCACTAATATTTCAGTTATTTAAGTTTCATTACATTATATAATAAAACCTATTTTAATAATACAAATCAATATCTAATTTCATTTATCTACTTTGAGGTATTTATATATTGTTGAACAGATTAATAGCATTTGTTAATAATGTCAATTTTTCCATGGAAAATACAATTTATTGTGCCACTGAGATAAAAACTGTCTCTAAAATGCGTACACAAAGTTTCGTTATGGAGCTCTTCCTGGATATTGATTCAGGTTATTCTTACAATGTAAATGCATTGTTATCGAAACTAAATACCATAAGTTAAAGTGATTCTAATTTAGCTTGCAAGATTTACCTAAACAAACCAACATAAAGTTAAATAAAACCTTGGAAGTAAAAAATACGCGGTACCTAGAATTCGGGGGCACGCTAGAAATGCTATTATCACACATATTGTTACGTGAATTGATTTTGACGATTGACGACGACAACATAAAACACATCATTGCAAGACGCAGCGATGACTTTTTCATTAATTAATGACCCCTTTGACCCAATGTAAGGCGATCATCGAATTCATGACAATAATCACTTCAATAATGCTATTATAAAACTTAAATAATTTGAACATACTGTCTGGCATTGTGTTACACCTTAACAATATCGTTATATTTAATTGGTCAACTAAATATATAGATTTGAATATATCGATTATATCGATGTATATCGATATCTATAATAGTCCTCGTATCTATCCTAATAGTATTATTAGAATTATATTAAAATCTAATAATGTTATTAGGTAGGTGTAAATTAATATAGTGAAGACAATATGATAAACCAGAATCGAAACTTGAGTATCCATCATAATATCCATGATAAGTGAATATGCATTAGGCGATTAAAGCTAATTAATCGCCAAGGCAACTCTGAAATTGCGAGAATATGATTTTCAGAAATAATTGTAAAAATAAATTAAATTGAATAGTCAGTTTGTAATTTATAAATAAGTAGCTTATACCATTATTCGCTTGTCTGGTGTCTGGATGCCTGCGCATATTTTGTATTTATCACGCCCATCTATTTGTTTTCCCGGGTTTATTTCCTTAACGGTAAACTTTGTCACGACTTTCGTCAACAGGTAGACTTCTCGAAGAGTGATCTAGGATATTTTAACCGGAATTAAATATCGGTCTTTCATCCTGATTACGATGCTGAAGTAGCCGGCAAAAGCTAGTACGTTTTTTATATTTTTTAAGTTATTTCCCACATAAAACGTAACAACAATAATTTGTCAGATATTATCACATGAATTTATATGCATTTTCTAAAGACGAATGTGTGAAAAATTTACCTAATTGAAAATAATTTAGACAACTAATTATTCAAGAATCTTTCGTGTCATAATAAGTTTTAATTTTCATTTATAAAGTATTTTGTGTAAGGTTTATTTATTGGTCTTGTGTTGTTTTTAAAAGTGAGAATATCTTTCTTTACGCGTTTTTTTGATTAAAATTACATATTTTTGTATCTTTACATGTCGAAAATTGCTTTGGTTGTGTTTTCGCATGACTTTTCTAAGCTTTAGGTGCCAGTCAGTTCAAACCAAGGGCTTTGTGGCAGCTATAAATTGAGAGAATTATTCTCCCATTCCATCATTACAGATATTTATCACCAAACAATATTTCTATCGCCGACTATATTCTTATGACTGACTTATAAAGTCAATGGGACGAACTTTTTTATGGTGTCTCTTTTTAACTTGAATTAGGTTAAGAAGTACTTTCTTCTGTTGCTGAGCCACGGGTGAGACTGGATCGGCATCGCAAATGATATAACTCGGTCACAAATAAAGGATTGAACATGGAGGCATAATATGTCAGTTTACCAACGACCATCATATCGTGTTACAAAAATGTTTCTTTGTAATGTTTTATATATCTGTTGACGTTTAACTGAACAAATAATGAAGACACTACAATACACTTACATATTAATTTAAGCAGATATAGCATATTCTATCTCAAGCACTGCGCCGTCAGCTGCCATTATTTCCTGCCTATTTCAGAATCCGGCGATATTGTGTGACCCAGAGGCATAAAAGACATTTTCCTTTTATACTTTTCCTCATGTAGTAGCAAGCATCTATAGGCCAAAAAAAATGCGGCAACAAAACCATCAGGCGGGCCTGTGAGCTTGATAGCCACCAGATTATGTATAGCCTAGCGACCATAGATAATACACTTACATAGGAAGCTAGCGACCTTAACCGGATAAATAAACCAGACTATCTGAAATACTACCACTAACAGTCCCAGGACCTGCTAAAATGAATTTGATACCATAACGATAAGAATTGTTTTGAGAAGTTAATTAGCGGCTTAGTACAAATAATTTTAGAAAGTAGCTTCTTTTTAACTAAGGAACTTTATGTGCATGCCACCAAAACACACATATTTGTTTACAAAATCGAGTAACATGACAACATTTTTGTCAAAAATGCCGAGTGATTTAGAGCGAGTGACTACACTCCCCACTACGGTTGGAGCTTCGAGCCAGTTTTACCATAGCAGTGCGTGGAATAATCCGGACCTGCACGGTCGGCATGGCGAACACACCAGCGCTCGTGGTTTTAACACGTGAGTGGACTTTACAACTTTGATTTACGGCACATAACTTTTATTTAATAATTTATTTGACATGTTAACGGCTGAACTTTGGCGTAAACCATGACGTAGGTGACGGAATACATTATCGTCGAAAGTGAACAAAGTCTTGTGATGGAATGCGTCATACACTTTTCTATCGAAGAATTTTAATATGGAATTATTGTTAGGTAAAAAGAATTGCAAATGAAAAAGCCAAGTGCGTGTCCGCATTCCGAAGAGTACAGTCAGTACCTAACGGGAACGGAAAATCCCCACGTCTACAATGTTTCTGAGACTTATTTTATTTTGCAAAAATTCGCGTGTAGACTGTACGCAATTTATCGTACATTTTTTTATAGTTGACCACTAGGTGCATTTGAATTTATTCTTTTGTGAATCTAATTAGCCTCATGCAAATGCCAATTAAGAGGTAACACAGTTAAAAAATATAGGTAAATGATAGTTAAAGTGTTTTAGTGAATTGAATTCGTACAAGGTTGTCTCGCAATGATTCCACTCGGGATTAATGTAAATGATTTTCGGATTTTTTGCTTTGTGGATGACGATTTGGAGCGCAGCTATATTGCAAGAATATTGTCCTATAGCTTATTAAGGATCTTTACAAATGTATAAGAGAAAACAAATATTAACCCACAATATTATCTCAACTGTAAATACAGGATACACACACCTTAAACGAAGTTCCATTATTTATCTCTAAGATGACACGTTTTCAAATCGGTTAAAACACAAAAAATTGTGAACTTCTTTTGGCGATCTTCTAATTTTAACCATCATACAATATTTGGTAAGAATTTTGTCGGAATAGTCAATGAAATTTCATCGACTAGGGCACAGTACCTAGGTACCTACTTACTTATTCATCTTGTTATAATTTTCATCACGCTTACACATAGCGTCATGCTTCATAGTATCCAGAAAATAGGTTCTCATCATGTTTACCTTTGACCTACACTTTCACGAACGCATGCGTGTTGATACAAGTACCTACCTACATATTAGCTCTATATAAGTTCCAACGTGGTATTACATAAGTAAATAAATGCCCTCTGACTGTCACAGTTGTCGTGCCCTATAAACAGGGTGTGTATTAGTGTACGTAGTATATTATCTACTCTGAGGTATTAGTATAAGTTTAAAAGCTTGTAAAATACTTTACTTACATTTATGCAATAAAGATTTATGATTTATGTGGTAAAGATGTTGATCGAAGATTTTTTTTACAATTGAATATATCTTGCTTGATGTTTTTATTTTCTTTACAGCTAAAAATAGGTAACTACCGGCTCTTACGCTACCACTAATTATAATACCGGATGATACAATACGAACCCTTATTTTACTAAAAATATTTTTTGTCGAATGTTTATTGTCTTATTGTATTCAGAATAAGCAATATTTTTTATTTTATGGTAATAATAAAAAAATCGTAAAGTCGCAAGGACGATGTTAAGTGTTATTAGCTTCGATGTTGCAAAAACGGAAATATAGTATTTCTACGTACCTGTATATTTCTTCAATATACAAGTACGCAGACCCGAATTATAGTACAGTACTATATAGGGATGCAACGATACGGCTATTACGATACCAATACAAATGACGAATACATCGTAATGGCCAAATACGATAACGAATTACGATACGAATGCATTACGATGTTTGTTTAATACCACTTTGATGAATTTATTGGAAGCTTTGTTGATTTTAGGGTCGGCAACGCGCGAGATACCCTTGGTGTTGCAAGCGTCCATAGGCTGCGGTAACCGCTTATCATCGGCCGACCGCATGCTTGTTTGCCACTTTAGTGGTTAAAAAAAAAACAACCTATCCTCACTCCTCCTTAAAACTGTCAATGCCAAAAGTGACGGATGCGAAGCGTTCAGAAATTGACGCGTTATGCGTTTCGTTTCACCGGAAACAGTAAAAATTTAAAATTTTTGAAATAAATGTATCGTAAAAATATCGTATCGTAATATATACGATAACGAATGATCGTAAAGGTTTACGATAATCGCCGATATACGATTATCGTATCGGTATCCATGCATCCCTAGTACTATACTTATATTAATATACTTCTAAAATGTAACTGAAACAGACGAAATAAAATACAAGGTTTGTCGAAAAAAACCGCTGGCGTAGTTGGTAATTTAATTTCCTTGTTTTTCGACGCAGGTTTCACGACACATTTCAACAGTAAATTGATTGCAAACAAATTGTCTCGGTACAACAGATAGTAACTTTTAAAATGCACCGGAGCTACACTGCCCGCGGGCTACTAGCAAACTCCTGCATCACAATAAGGCTGGCGATAGAGCTTTCATCATTCTAAGTATCATAATTGGATATCGCGTAACTGTGACAAGCTCTACATAGTCCGAATTCCATGTCGAAGTCATGTGAATCATACTTATAAACAACTAGCAACCCGCTCGCACGGTCGGCATTAGCCATATTATTAAATACCTACAAAAGACAAATGAATACACATACACATCCCACTTGAATCACTCTATCTAATAAAACGCATCAGAATCCGTTGCGTAGATTTAAAGTTCTAACCATACATAGACAGACAGTGGGAAGCGACTTTGTTTTATACTATGTAGGTAGTGATAACGGTCATAGTAGAACAAACCTTACTCAAATAGATTTTGCACCATGTTATTTACCATAAATGTATGACAATGCATTAAGATAAACGATAAACCTATACATTAAATAATACATAGATTTGTAAAATATGACTCTTAAAAATAAAACTGCTACTAGGTTGTTCTTATTGAATTAACAAGCGATGTAGATCCAGCTACATAAGAAAAAATAGAAGCTAGAATTTTTTGTAGTAATCAATATATCCCTAAAAAATCTTTCTTATAAATTAAAAGCAAACGATAACATTATAATTTCTCAAACTGATAAATAACGTAGAACAGGGTGATTAAACCCAAAATTGTATCACGTTGGAGCTAGTGAAAGTGTAACTTCCAGCGGATTATCCGGTCCAATAGATTACCTTACTTCATTGTGTAATGTTTATAGAGCATGCGATGTAATCATTGAAGGGTTACCACGCATAGCCAGCTGAGGTCGACAACCTCTCGGGAGATCGGGACTGCAAAAAGTGAACCTTTTAAACCAGTTCTTCCATCAACAACTCTTGCTAACATTACGTCCGGTAATGCCTTTCTTCCAAGAATTTGTTTTTGCTACGGCTGAACGCGGTCATTTTTACACCAAATAACTACTACCTAAAGTATAAATTGCATGGTTTACCATATTCTGTAGCTATAATAAATTAATTTTAACGCCTGATATAACTAATTATGGAATTTAGTCTATCGTGGGCGAGTTCCACGACTGAGTCGACGACTGGCATAATGCACGGCAAACTCATTAGCAGCGGCGCTCGAAGGGCAGACGTCTTTTAGGTGTTTATTTTATATTTATCTCTTGTTACGGTTTTTGTAACACGAGCGAACCCGAAAAATGTATAGGCAAATTAAATTAATGTCATTTAATAAATTTAGATACATGAAAATGTTAATAGGTAGGTAAATAAAAATAGATCTTATTTGTTTCAGTGTTACAACTATGCCGAGCTGAAATATCGGACATACTCCCAGAACCATGGTATTCAGCGAACGTCATAAACGATGGCTTCCAACCGAAATCAATATCTGAAATTTTCACCACAGAGTCTTCATTCTCTTCAACGAACCCTATCATCATTCTCCCGAAATCATCTAAACCAGGCGAAATGATGTTATTCCCAACGCTGGCACCCTCTCCACTAACCGGTTCGGAATCATCGACTTTAACTGACGTCACTAATGTATCTGTAACGCCATCTTCTCCGTCTACAGCACCACCCACATCACCTACTGAATCTACAATCCTTCAAGCCGTAGAGACATCTTATCCTTCAACTCCATTTTTAAGTCGGGATCAAACAAAAACACAATTGTTACAACAATCACAAGCTCAACAGTCTCAGCTGCAGCAATTACGCTTTGAAGTTTTGCCTATAGCTCAATCTCAGCCAGTACCCGCGCAGCCGGTGCCCCAAACGAGCATTCCTGTACAAACAAACCCCCCACCGCTAAATCCAGCGCAAGTATCGGCTACGAGGGAACCTCTATCTAATTATTTTCTGATATACCAACAAGCTCCACAAAGTATTCAAGGATTTGCTCCTCCAGCAACGATAACAGGTCCTAGTTCTCAGGCATTTGATAGCCCAGATCCTAGTAGACCTGAAGTGTATCCAACAAGTCCATTGTTTCCTTTCGCTCCATCAACCACAGCAGCCCCTTTTGCAATATCTACTACTCAACCTCCAATATCTTCTTTACCGCCGATTTCATCATCTTATTTGCCTCCATCAACGGACCGTACAGTGTCAATACCAGCATCGACTCAAACATTCTCAACAGCCAGAATAAGTAGCACACCTACTCGCATCACCTTATGTCCGAATCCCGGGCAATACGTTGCATCAGTAACAACACCCAATCCAAACCTATCTTTATCTGGTGTCCCTTATCCTTTGAGAATAAGGGTGGTAGCGCCAACTGGTTCTATAACTAACGTCAACATAAATCCAGCAACCACGACGACAAGAAGGCCAACCACTACCAGAGCTAAGGGGCCAAAACCGAAGAGGAACAGTTACGACAGATGCATAAACTCGTGCAAAGGAAACAATGAGCCGATTTGTACTATACCTCTGGGATCCACGCCAATAGACCCGCAGACCTTAAAGGGATTCCCGTCCGTGTGTCACATGGCATGTCATAACTCCTACAGAAGACAACGTAAGTCAATAATAATATAGTAATAGTAAGTAATAAAATATATATAGTACTATAGGTAGGTATTGTTCGTAATCAATCAATTATATGAAAGCAATAAGTACGAACTGACCGAAATATTAGATTGTAATAAAAAAAACTTGTGAGCTATTGCTTCAACTTGAATAAATAATTTATGAAGACATTAACCAGTGCGTAAAATAACGCTGCTTTGAACTGAAAACAATCACTACAGGTTTTGTATTAGGGTTTTTTTTCAGTCAATAATTACTCAGTGAGCTAGATTACAAAACCTTGTTTTGTAGTAAGTAGGTAAATAAGTGGGTTATATCTATATGAAAGTATCACAACTATCACAAGCATAACATTCCTGTAGTGATGAATAGAAATATAAGTTTCACGTATCCATAATATGGATGTGTGTAAAAATATTCCATTCTTCCATACTAGTAAGGATAAACAAGGTCGTTAGTCACTATGTCACTTCAATGGGGTGATGTATATATAACGACTTATGACCACAAGAATTACCTATACAATAATATATCATCCATTTATATTTTATTCTCAGCGTACGAGAAAGTACTGGACGGCCGCTGCGGCAGACTGCGCACACGCATACAATCATTCGGTTCCAAGAACAAATTGACTAGGGAAGAACTCAACAAAGCGCAGTACACCGTTGAAAGTACTGGACCACAAACCATCGTTGAGTTTTCAGGATCTTTTCGATAGACGCCTGTAAGAGTTATACCGCATTAAGACCGCACTGGACTGTTTTATGTTATACAGTTAAAAACAGTCGCGTAATTATTACTTTTACGTTTTCTTTAAGCATTTTATTTTTTCCCCGGGAAAGTTCTTTACGTACCTATACCTAAAGTCGAAAAAACTCTTACACTTAAAGTGGTAATCGCAACACTTGACTGAATTTCTTTACAATTTTTTGTTCGCCATTACATGTCATATATAGAGAAAGAATTTTATAATTGTTGATGTATGTACATAAATGCTTGAATAATTTAATTAATTATTTCATTATATGTTAGAGTACATAAGATAAGTAGGTATAGGATATAGGAATACAATTTGTGTATAATTCGCATTGTCTATAAACGCACGCTATGACGTGCTAAAACTAACTAATTATCTAGTGTGACAATTAAACACTTAATTATTTACTTACGGTACACCGCACGTCAATTCTGCTGTCCGAATCCAATTATTCAAGTGCAATAATTAAGTTCAAATATGTTACTACACAGTCCGTCTCACACAAGAAAAAAAATATGTGAATTAATAAGTAGTTATATCCAATTCATGCGTAAGTTATTTTGTAAACAATTTAAACCTTTATCAGCTATAAAACTCCGTTATGAACCTAAATATTTATGCTAAGGACTTAAGTATTCAAAAGACTGAAATCCTCTCGAAATCAGGAATCTTAATATTGCGAGAATAGTTAGTACTTACCTCAGTTTTCCAAACCACGAATCTGAGTTAACAGCGGCAGTGTTTAAAGCCGCGTAATCACTTACTACTGATAAGCAGATTTAGGCTTAAGCAAATAAAGAGGCTGGTCAACAGTGTTGACAAACATGAGAATGTTTTCGGAAACAATGTTTCTATGGAAGTTTCGACACAAAGCGCTGGATTTGTGCGTTAAGAACTGAATTATTGAACTAATTTAATCAATCAATAAAATAATTTAAGTAATACTGGCATATTTATAAACACACAACATTATAAATATCATATAAAAAGATTTCCTTAAATACACAGAAGTATACCATAAATATTTTTTATTTTATCGTAGATTATTCATGTATATAATTAATTAAGAATTTATATTTACAATAAAATATTTTTATAAGAACTAAATTGTATTTCCATTGTAATATGAAATAGAACAACCAACAACACTGATCAGGGGCCAACGAAAGGAAAGGAAGTGAAACTTACAACGCCATAGCAAGAAACATTTTATCTAACTGTCCTTCGGTATAATGGAAAGCAAAACTGACGCAACTATGTTAGTTAACTTCACGAATTGATAATTTAACTACTCCCACACTTTTAAGTATTGACGATTGATGAGTTGACTCTTAGTACTAATTCAGGCACATTTTCAAGTCTGTGTCTGCGAGTTTATACTGAGTTTGAAGCATTTTGGAATCACCGTATGAAAATAAAAAGTTGAGTTTTATTCCAATTAATTATACAAATATAATTAAATCACTTAATAATACTTTTTAAGAGAAACCAAAAAAAACTTGACATCCTTTGTTAAAACAATCAAAATCCTTGACCGGATAATGATTCTAAGCAAGATTTTTTATTTGTTACCAATATTGCAACTAGGTTTATAAGTATCGTGTAACTTACACACACTTATACGCATAATGCCATCAATATTACCCGCTTACCATCAGACCTTAGGCCGTACTAACCACTTGTATAAAAAAATGTAAATTCTAGATATACAAACCATACTTTTATTATATTACTTGTACACATAGACTATGACTTAAGCGTTGGTTGATCGAACAGACTTTCTATGACGTGGAAGAACTTTTGAGTTTCTTCTCTTTTGAGACTCTGTTGTTATTTTAATTGTGCAATATTTATTAATTTTAGTATTTAATAATTATGTTCTGTAGATTGTGTCTACGTTTTTTGTGATTATTACTATTATAATTATGATTGACCTGTAATATTTGACATTAACCAATAAAACACTATTCACAATGCTTATGGACATAATGAAAATACCTTACAACTAAAACCTTTGTTGGAAATTGCCTTGTTGCTGCGAACTGTTGCCCTGTTGTTGACCCCCGAACATCATTTGTTGCTGTTGATGGAACTCTTGCTGGCCGCCGCCGGCCGTGTTGTTGCCTTGGTTTTGACCTGACAATTTTATTATAAGTAAATTTTACTATTCATATTTTATACCACTAAGCTGACAAACAAGCATACGCCCGCCTGATGCTAAGCGGTTACCGTAGCCTATGGACGCTTGCAACACCAGGGGTATCACTTGCGCGTTGCCGACCCTCGATACATACATACGACACAAAGTCCCTCACGGGTTAGGCAGGGTATAGAGCGCCATTTCAGTGTTGACTTGAACACCTCTTTTGCTTCGTTTACATTAATCATTCTCATCATATATCGGTTCCCAGTTTTACCATTCCAAAACGGCAATTTGACCCTGGCCTTCCACTGCTTCTTCAACACGAGTTGTATATATTATGTTTTTGGTCATTGTTTTATATATCACGTTTATTACTTTACTAGCTTCCTCCCGCGACTACGTCCGCGTTGAACTTAGAATCTCAAAGGAACCTAAATTTTTTCCGGCATAAAAAGACGAATACTGAAACGACATAAACAAGGTGGTGTCCCATATAACTGTTTGAAGCGTCGTAAAAAATCTATTTCACATATAAAATCTTAGGGCACTCACAAATATAATAGCATCAGATTTGACCGACCTTTCAGAAGATGGCCATATAGCGTGTTTAACACATTTTTTCTGTTCCATTTCTACGCGGCTAAGTCATGGGCAAAAGCTTGTTTACAATAATAGTAGAAAAGACCAGTTTTACAGAATGACCGATGTGAATTGTGACGTACATTCATACATACCTGACATTCTCATTCTTTTCGCGTTATTCGCTGCGTGGTCGTGGCTGTTGGCTTGCACTTGGTTTTGTTGTGTCTGCGAAAGTACACGAGGATTCATACAAAATATTATAAGTAGGTCAAATTTGCTTGTTTGTGTGTAGGTATGATGTAATCTCTGGAACGACGGAATGGAATTTAAAAATTCTGTCAATGAAACTACACTAAACTAACTCTTTGTAACATAGGCCATATTTAAAGGCAATGCATTATCAAATATTTAAGGTGGCGGGAGTAGTATTTAATTAGTGTAACTTGGCCATACACATATTCTTCTGCTTGACAAAAGTAATCGAACCTTAAGGTACAATATGTGTAACACCTGACATCTGATGGCCAACTTCACCACTGCGCACGTTTGACCGATAGTCAAATCAAATAGCGTCCCCGGCTTCCAGTTACAAACATTCGTCCCTTTTCACGAAATCACTCCCACACATAGAAGCCGAAGGTGGCAGTGTGGAATGAAGTGTTTCCTGCTATCCTAGCGACGCAAGTTTGAATCCCACCTATCTGTACCAATTACATTTTCTAACGTAAATGCAGTGATTAGTCACACCACGAGCTTTACGCCGGAGGAAAACCCATCATGAGGAAACCGGCATACGGTTGAAAATAAATTCAAGGACGTATGTAGTGCCTAAGAGACGACGACGGACTCACCATCTTGGCACCAAATTATCTTCGATGGATAGTGGGTTTTTTAAATAAGCCCTTTTGGAAAGACGTTAAGATAAGATACACTTCCACAGATTGCAGGGAACCGAGAGGAGATGTTACATATCAAAAAGCTATGTAATATCTAATGTAATGTAATATCTAATATAGTTTGTTACATTAGGTTGTTGTTGCTGTTGTTGGTTCTGCCTCGCTTTGGAATCGCTCTTATCGTCCTGATCGTCGTCGGTCAAGAACTCTCTCTTCGGATACGGTATGGGACATCCGGCGAATACGTCCTGGAACCACATTACCGTACATACAATTGATTTATACATTTATGCATATCACTATTCTATTTTATTATCCTTTGTACCAATAGATTTGGTTGGTTTGACACATTGCTGTACAATATTGGATTATAAAAGATACATAAATAAAATTTGTTCTGTAATGGGAATATATGGTTTATATGTATGAATAATCTTCATTTGAGTATAGTTTTAGAATGGATCTCCACTCAAATTATCTATCTATCAAATCTGTTTTTATAAGTCGAGATTCGTGACTGAGCCGCATTTTAGAAGAATCGTTTAATAATACATAGAGGTATATAACATTAATTAACTATTCACCTGAGTAGGCAGTGGATCTTCTGTGAAGTATGGGTCCTGCATGGCCTGTTCCGATGTGATCCTTCTATTAGGATCCATCAGCAGCAGCCGCTGCAGCAGGCTGAACGCTTTACTGTCAGGTTTAATCTTGTGTCTGTCCATATACTTGCTTAGGGAACAATTTTGATAGCTGTAAAAATACAAATTACCTTTTAAAACAGACCGAATATGGTACGTGGTAGTTCACGCTGTTTATATCAGTTTGATCGTTTTAGCATCAGAAAAAATATGAGAATGAGAAATAGACGGTCTTATAATAAGGTCTTATAATAATTCGTTTGCAATAGCTACAAACAAGAAAAAATGCGAAATATAAGTACCAAACTGGACTACTTGGACAGGGTCATGTGAATGTCTTGCTAAGCGCAAATATCGAGAGCAGCTGAACCGATTTCGCTAATTATTTTTTTAGAATATATTTATAATCCTTGAAGTACGAGGATGGTTCTTATGGAAAGTTTTTTTTTATTGCCTTTAATAGTCTATAAACGGATAGACAAAATATTTGATAAATAAACCCGTGCGAAGCCGGGGGCGGGCCGCTGGTAGAATAATATAAATCTTTAGACACTATAGTACCAATATAATATATTTATCAACCGTTCTAAGATTGCGTGTGAGATTTATTTTTGTATGATGGATGACCTCCAATTTCAACAGACCACATTCAAACTCATTGGCTATATTTTCGTCCTTCAGTGAAATCTTACTCAGTTGTTTGGTAATATTCAGTTCACTTACTTAGACCTCTTGAAATCTTTCACCAGTGTGGCATGTTCAGGCATTTTCCTAATATCTTCCCAGTCCTTCTCCTGTGGGAAACCCATGACATTGAATATCCTATCTAACTGATCATGGTGGTATGGGTTACTAGTCTTGATATCCTCTTGTCTGCAGTGGAAAATTGGCTCTGACGTAAGCAACTCCGCAAATATGCACCCTATTGCCCAGATATCTGAAATATAAGAAAATTGGCTTCTACTTCTACTACTAAAGAAAGTTTGAAATACATACCCAGTTTCGGTTTTTAAGGAGGGGTATGAAAATAAAGATTTCAAATGATTTTCCATTTCAAATCAGTCCTAATTGAACTAACAACTATATATAATACTAGCGGCCCGCCCCGGCTTCGCACGGGTAACTTTTATATCAAATATTTTGTCTACCCGAGCGAAGCCGGGGCGGGAAGCTAGTATAATATATAGCCTATGTTACTCAGTGATGATGTAGCTTTCTAACGGTGAAAGAATTTTTGAAATCAGTCTAAAAAATAAAATAAAAAATTTAGGGGTGGACCACTCCTAACATTTAGGGGGATGAAAAATAGATGTTGGCCGATTCTCATAGATACCGGATAAGCACATAAAATTTCATCAAAATCGGTCAAGCCGTTTCGGAGGAGTATGGCAACGAAAACTGTGACACGAGAATTTTATATATTAGATCATCACTTGTTCAACCCTTATGCCACCAGTATAGCAAATTTATTCAATACATTAGTCTTTGCAACAAAAAGTAAACTAGTGGCAACATGCTAGTGATCCCTCTGGGACTACGAGTGTACAGCTATAGAATGGCTAGCAGTGGTAAACATTGGTCACGTTACGCCCAAGGAGGTACCAAGAAGACGGTCAGACAAATTTGCTTAGAGCAACACTACACTCATATTATAAAGCGGAATGATTTGTATTTTTATTTTATTTTTTATTTTACTTTTTATATTATTTTATATGTAAGGAATAAATTTAAAAACTACTCAACCAATTTTAAAAATTCTTTCACCAATAGAATGCTGTCAATGATATAGAATCACTGAGTTACATTGGTTACATGTACATAATATATTATGTTGCTACGCAGGGAAAAAGCTAGTATTAGTATAGATAAGTCATTTACCAATAGCCTTAGTATAATGCCTCGCCCCTAGTAGTAACTCAGGTGCCCTGTACCAGAATGTCACTACAACAGGGTCTAAGTCTGCCAGTGGCTTTAGAGGTGCGTTGAACAATCGTGCAAAACCCATATCAGCTATTTTAACCCTGCCTCTCTCTGGACCCTCACCCATTACTAAAATATTAGCTGGTTTCTGGAAAGAAAAAAAACATTATTTAGCCTGTGTGAGTTAAGTGTGTTACTTTTTTCATATACATTTATGTACTGTCATTTTAAAAATTATGTTCTTGTGGCCATGATTGAAACATAGACAGGGGGCAAAAACAGACTCAAAATCTGTTTAGGATTTACATAAAATGTGCCAAATTTGAATTTACATACCAAATTTCAAGTTATTTCAGTTTAAGTTATCCCTTTGAGAGCTGCTAATGTGTTCGTACATGCATATTGCCAGTCATGGACTCAACAATGCTAGACTGCAGAGGTCTTGTGATGATTCTATTGGTAGTATTTCAGTTATATTAAAAAAACATATACATATTTGGTACAAAACACACTTTATGAACACTTACCAAATCTCTATGTAAAACCCAATTGGAATGCAAGTAATGTATGCCATCCAATATCTGATAGAGCAAACTCTTCACCATGCCTTTAGGCACCATAACAGATTTCTTATTTGCCTTTGCAGCACGGTGGAACTTGATTATATGCCATAAATCATGTTCTGCATAATCAAACAACAGCCACACCTTACGGTCTGTGTGTGAGAGGAATACTCTTATTAAATTGATCACATTAGGGTGTTTTAGTTCTCGGAGCAACTGAAATAGATTAATTTAAGTTACATTAGGTTACAAGCAAATTCAAAACTGTCCAGTTGATTCGTATAGTTATGTTATAAGAATGAATAATAGGATGATAGAAAAACTGAAGCACATCTATCTACATACAGTAAAAACTGACATTATTCATTATTGCAGCTATCATTTCATTCCCTGGGGACAACAAAGTGTGAACAGTTTTCTAATACAATTCGTAGATAGCTTACTCACTGCTATTTCTCTGCATGCAGACATAGAGAGCCCAGTTCCTTCAATTTGCTTCAGTGCATAATCTTTGGTATCTGACCCGTCTTTTCTCCTGGCTTTGTAAACATGTCCATATGTGCCCCGGCCAACCTTACAACCTTCAAAATCAAACAAATCTTCGACCTTAGAACGCTCATTCTGTGTCTTCACCTTAAAGTCATAGTCCATCATTACCGGTGCCATTGTTTTGTTATTCTGAAAATTGTCGCCCATTTTTGGTGATAACCTAAGTATTTGTTTATTTTATTTACGAACAAAAAATTACACTGTTAAAAAGACTTTTTATGTAGGTACTTCCTAGATGTCTGTTCCTTTTGAGTAAGGTGGTTTAACTTGACTCTGAAGCCTGAGGGAGGGATCAGGGAGGGTAGATTTAACAATATTTAATGGCTCTCTATCAGTTAATATTGTTTCGAAGGAAGGTAGGTAGGTAGGTAGTACTATGTGGTATTCTAGGGTAGCGGTTGTATTCACAGATGTCTGCTATACTCTCTTGGGTAGGTGCACAACGTAGTGGTTAAGTACTCTGAGCGTAGCGGTTGTATTCCCCTCTTGGGTACTCTGTGGGTAGTTGTAGGATTCGTAGTTACCCAAACGTAGTGGTTATGTACTCTGTGGTTACCCAATACAAAAGTTGACAACGTTAACATGACGTTAACTTCTGTACAGTCTGTGGTAGCGGTTGTATTCTCTTGAGTCTGTGGTCAGTCAGTCACACAGAGATGTACCTACTCTGTGTCACAGAGTACTAACTGCGATACGGTACGGTACGGTACCATGTACGGTACCTTAAAATGGGCTGTATGGGAATTGTGAGTAAGAATAGATCAGATAGAGAAGATTGAAAGAATTGGAATTAGGGATAAATTCAGGAAAGATTTCATCGCATTTAATATATATGTATGTATATACAGATACTAAAATATTTCCGAATGGAATGGCACCGTTTTTTTGGGATAATCTCTTAATATCGATTAAGCTTTAGAAACCGTACGAAAATAAAAGCTATGTGACAGCTCTCTCATTCACATTTAACATTTTAGTAATACAACGTCTAAGTACAGCGTAAACGAGTGTGAGTAAAATTGTTTTTAATTAATTTGATGCCGTCATATTTTTTCTATACCACTAAGGTGGCATACAAGCATACGGCCCACCTGATGGTAAGCAGTCACCGTAGCATATATACGCTAGCAATTACAGGGGTATCACTAACGGGTTGCCAACCACGTTGTTGATAAGGACACGCCGTGCTAGCAGCATTACTACTAGCCCAGCGTATCCTCGAGGAGCACTGGCAACCTTACTAACCGCAAAAACACAACACTACATCAAGTAGTGTAATTTCACTGCGGTCTTCTGTAAGGTGGAGGTACAGTCCCCAGTCGGGCTAAATTTAAATGGGAAAACCCAAATCCTCCTACCTCTCTTTTTAAAAGCTCATGGTGTGATTAATCACTGTACTTAAGCTTAGAAAAACTCATTGGTACAGGCGGGGATTTGAACCTGGGCCCATTAGATGACAGGCCTTTGCTTCAACCACAAAGCCACCACGGCTTCGAAATCTAGTTAATCGGATTCATATGTCTAGCTTAGCGGTTGTATTCTCTTGGGTCATATGTCTGAAGCATGATTGTATGGGAATTATACCGTCACTCTGAGAGTCCATCAAAACACTACTATCACCATGAATATACATATTATAATATACAAGTTTTGATACGAGAAATAATTAATATTATTTAGAACAACGCAAATTTTGAATTTTCTACCTAACTTGGAAAAAGTTCTCGAAGTTGTGTGCTGCCACTTACAATAATGGGGACTAGATGCCACAATTGAATCGATTCTTGACATATGGTTATAAATTGGCTACCTATTATCTTTTATTGTTAGTAGGCATAGAGGGAGTATCTTCGTAGGTTATTAAAATAATAAAAATATGCAACCCCATATTAAATCTATAGGCATCCCGCCCGCCCCGCGCCGCCAGCGCATGCCAGCCTTTAAACTGTCAATGTCATTCGATTCGTTCGTTCCGTTCCATCCATAGATATGATATGAATGATATGATAATATGATATCCCTCCCTCCCTAGTCCGTGTCCATCCATGTCAATGTCAATGGCTCAATTATTATTGATAATGCAAAATGTGATTATTTATCCAACTTGGAACAAATCAGAGGACTTTTATATAAACAATCGTTTTAAACGTTTACGTTTTCTATTATTTCCTAACCACAAAAAATCTTAAAATGGAGAATCAAGATCAGTGGCTTCAAAATGGTCATTTTGACGCTGTTGTTGTTGATAATCTCATGAGCATGTTCGGTAATATGATAAGCAAAGATGTGATATTAGCAGTTCTGGAGAGTTGCGACGGGGACGGTGAGTTTATTAGTTGTAAAATATCAACGTAGGTAATCCTTTGTTCTGATCGATAAAGCTGTAAGTGGAAGAAAACATAAC
The DNA here is from genome assembly GCA_951449985.1 of Falcaria lacertinaria. Lineage (NCBI taxonomy): Eukaryota > Metazoa > Arthropoda > Insecta > Lepidoptera > Drepanidae > Falcaria > Falcaria lacertinaria. Next base: position 6,624,458 of record OX602118.1, on the reverse strand, counting down.
TATCTCAAAATACCTACTATCATTACGATACCTATATAAATATTTATTTTATCGCTCTTATTACGAGCCACAGCAAATCATGCATTATTTTGTATTTTATTGGTAAGTACTTACCCTTTCTAAAGGCTGCTGGACGGTTTTCACCTAATAATGAGGTTCAGGTGATGGTAAGACTGTCACTTGTAAATAATAAATACCCTCAAAGTTACAAAAGAAACACCAAACTACCTTAATTTCTCAAAAGACAAGATTGCCTCTTATCATCCTGTATTTTTTTATATCAACCATTAATATACTGTACAGTATACCTAATACCAATAGCAATAAGTTTATTTATATTAAATGCAGAAGTTATAACTAACAACAAGCCATGTCAGTCCCACTTGATAGTAAGCAGACAGGAACTAAATCCAATTTCCTGAAATTTAGTCTGTTATGCATATTATGATTCATCTACTTATGAGACCAGTACATATTTTATCTAATCAAGACACATCAATACCACACAATTAAAAAGTGTTTTGGAATCTACTTCATCCAGTCTAATCAGTTGTTGTTCACAAAGATTTCGTTCAGAATTGCTAAGATTAAGATTTAAGTTTCAAAATATCCTCAAAGTACAGAACTGGATCTGTTACAGTTTTATTATCGGAATAGATTGGTAATTTGTCTATGTTGTCATTGCTTGTTGTCTTGCTCACACAGACACAGTCTAGAGTCAAGACTAGACTCTAGACATTGCTAGTTGTTGTATTGTGTTGCATATTGACATTGGCAATGGATTCCTGCATCTTAAACTGGTATCATATCTTTTGTTTTTTTTTGGTTTTAATGTTTTCTGATCAATTTTTGCTAGCAAATAAAGTACACAACAACAGACAAAAACTAGCACTTGATAACACATGCCAATTTTTTTGTCCAATCTGAAGTAATTGTGACTTACCTATACCACATGATATATAAAAGATATAATACATTAAAAAAGAGTATTTAAAAATGTTATCAATTATTTTTCTTTACAGTAAACAATGCTGTGGAAGGTATCATGAGACTTAACAGTGATGACTCTTCAGTACAAGATGCAAATGCAAATAATTTGATTAATGCACTTGATGATCATGACAATGGCGATGCAAATGTAGTTCAAAATGCTACTGAAGACATTAAAAATGTCATTTTACAAAGTAACACTGCAATCCCGCCATCTATAATTATACCACCACCAAATCAGTCATATGCTGTTGCTTCACAAAGTACTGGGGCTATACCAAAAAAGACTTCATCGTCACCTGTTTCAGACAAGAAGATGGAGATTTGGACAGATCAATGTCTGGAAATTATGAAAAATCATAATCAAGGCAACCGCATCCTCATTATTATGAGAGGTGTACCAGGTAGTGGAAAGTCATATTTGGCTAGAAAAATTGTGGAACAGACAACAGGTTCCACATTTAACCATTTTAAAACTCATATTTTTAGTACAGATGATTTTTTTATGGTTAAGAATAAGTATTGTTTTAATAGGTATCAGTTACCAGAGGCTCACTTGTGGAATCAAAATAGAGTTCGAGTTGCAACCATGCAGGGAGTGAGTCCCATAATAGTAGATAACACAAATGTTGAAGCTTGGGAAATGCTACCATATCTACGTGACGGCATAAGTAATGGATATATTATCGAAGTAATGCTACCTAATACACCATGGGCAAAAAAAGCGAATCAACTGGCTCGTAAAAATGTTCATGGGACACCATTTGCATCAATAAAGAGGATGCTTGAGAATTTTGAATATGGTTTAACAGGTGAAAGCTTAAGGATACGATTTAATCTATTATATCCACCTTCTATGGTACCACCAGTAAAAAGAAATGTACCAGTAATAGAAAATATTTTTTTACTACCAACAACTGATTCAGCTCAAGTAGTCCAGGCAATGGAATCAAATGGCGTAGTAACTATGAGACATGATGACTCTTACAAAAATTCTCCTATAGTTGCACAACTGCCATCAGATTCTAATAGTCACCAAAATAAAGGGGCTTCAAGTGACAGTGCAGATAAAATTGATATTTCAGGTAATGCTGAAATTATGCCAAAACATATTGAGTTTGAGACACATGAAAAAGAAACAGATAATTGTAATGAGACAGAAGCAGACATTGCTGAGGGACGTAATCAACACCAATTATATTTAGAAACCCAGAGGCAGCTTGAACAATTGCAAAACTTCGAACTTGCATGGGAAAGTGGGGAGAATTGGGACGAAACACAAGAACTGGAAAAAGTTGAGCATAAGAGTCTTAACCATATAGACCCAAAACCACAACGAAAAAATCCTGAAGCTAACTTGTCATCAACAGCAATTTCACAAGAAGCATCTTCAAATATTCTTCTAGATTCAATTACACAATGCGAGGACTGGCGACAAATTTCAATGTTCATGCCTCCTTGGCATGTTGGTTCTCTCCCAAATTCAAGACAATTAGCTGATATGCCTGTAGCGAAAAGAGCTGCTAGTACTTGTATGGAAATAGGTGACACAGATGACAGTGGATCCAAATTAAAAATAATTTCGGCAGTACCAAGAGATATCAATGAATTTTATGTATCTCATGAAAAAGAGAAAATACCTGAGAAACGAATGCTTGATAAAAGCAGCATGACAACAGATCACGAAATAACTGAAATGGTCAGGTGTAAAAATGAAGAGAAGCATTTTGTTGCATTTAGAAAATTATTTAAGAATATTCCTAGAACATCTTTGAGGGATATTTTTGATAATTGCCGCGGTGACGTCAACTGGGCAGTCGGAATTGTTTTCGATGGTATGGCCAATAATCAGCTTCCTGCAGGAAATTCTGAGGAAATGTCTGACCACGAAGATGAAGTGGTAGAAGAGTGTAGCTGTGTTTCCCATTACCATGTTATTCCGAATGTAGAATGCTCAACAGCAAGCATAATGAACGAACAGATTGCTTCAAACTCAGAGACGGTCTTTCAACCACGACGAAAACCTAAAAAAGACATTCCTTCTGATATATCAATGCAATTAAAACGCCAAATCGAACAAAATGTAGCTATATCAGCAAGTCATTATTCCGAGCATTGTCTTAAAATAAGGAAGATGCGACGTGGTGAATACTCTAAGGAGGATGAAGACCATTCTGATAAGGGGAGACCTGCGATTGTGACCCCTGGTGCTGCATCTAATTTGCATCAAGAGTTAGAAAAAAGTGATGATGAAGAATCAAACGTAAGTGAAGAAGAGACTGTGAACATAAATCTTGGGCCAGAATTTGTTGCACAATTAGATAAAATGTTTAGTAGGGCGGATGCGGTGTACCCCAGCAGCATTAACTATACTATAAGTATTCGGGCGTCTATTATGGATGAAATTAATGCCTTGTGGATGGAATCTGTTATGAATCAAGTGGATGAATGTTCACATCAATCGGCAGTGATGTTAGAACAAGATGAAGAATTTGCAAGGTGAGTCTTACTTACGTCAAGGTGAGCACTCAGCACTCATGGCAAGAAGGGATTAATGTCTGAAACAGATTTAAGTATGTTTTTAAAAATCAGATGCTAAAATTAATTAGTAATTGAGCAATTGTAATTTTTATATTTAAATTGTTACACATCCTTGTAACTTTAGGGCCACATACGTGTAACCTGTTTTTTAAATAAATAAGTCACTGCCAGAGCTCATTATTATACTTGTTCTGCTGATGACTTAAAGTTGTTATAAAATTGAACGCGAGCGGGGCATGCGAGTTACTGGTTATTTAATGAACCTTGTTCAACAGACTTCTCCAATACAGACTGAGTAAACAACCAATTATTACTATTTTAGGGAGTTGGCATTAAAGGAACATGAACTAGCCCAAGCCGGCTTGGAACCAGCCGTGCCCGATTTCAAAGAAATAATGGATTTAGACCTAGCACTTTCATTGTACCGCAAGGATGTGGCGGAGTGGCGTAACAACGAGCCCATGGATCTAGCCGCTAAGCTAACCCGTGATAAGTTGTACAACTTGTTCCCTGAAGTATCGCCCGAGGTGTTGTCTGAGCTACTCATGGCGCACGATAATAATTTTGAAGTCACGGTCGAGGTAATTATATATATATATATAAAATAAGGATCTCCAAAAGCCCTAAGTACCGGGTCCAAATATATATATATGGTGTAAAACCATAAAGATGACCTCTAAGAAAAAAAAAACGGTAAATCCGTATAGCAGTACTAGTATAAACATTACCTATACATATTTGTTGGTCTTCTATGTACTCTTGCTAGTCGTAATCAAACTAGATCCTATGGCTATTAATTACGATTGAGCTCCATAGGCGCTACTGGTGTCAACCGGCAAATCAGGCATCCTCCAAGAAAAAAATGGCGTCAACAAATTCATCGTGCAGAAAGAGTTCGAACGACAACAAAAAATTCTGAACGAAGAGCAGAAGGTAAAAGCACAATAGATTTCATTGCTTAAAATTTTATTCAACCTTTCTTAGATTTATGAATCTAAGATTCTAACCAGTACCGGTGTTAGGGGCCGTTGCCCCATCCCCCGGCCGTGATGGGGCGACGGCCAAGGGCTCCAAATTTGGAAGGCGCCATACCAATAATATAAAAGAATAATATTAATAAATAATTTATGAGTTCCATAACTTTCTATCCCCGTGTCGTTGGCTCCGGCCTCCGGGTAATGCTAAAGGAAAGATGAAATAAGTTCAATTTGGTTCAGCAAAAAATTTATACCTACTCAATAACGATTTCCTTATGTGGGCGTCCCGATATTCTTGCCCGGGGCGTCAGTGGTCCTAGTGCCGGTACTGATTCTAACATTTCTATCTTCCCCTGAATTCCCTGGAAGAAATTGCTGTTACATTTAATTGTACTTCTTGTATTAGTTAAGTTATTAGTGGCACCTCAGAGTTGATAATATACTGCGTACATGTGGTATATTACTTTCGGTGATCCCCTAATACCATTACTTGATATTTTGTATTCTAAACAGTTTTAACGTTTTCAACATTTATTACAGGCTCTAAGCGAAGTAGAATGGCCTCTACTTTCAAAAGCAGAACATGTTGAAATGGCCACTGTAGATGGGTATCGCGAGGAGGCCGAACAGCATTTAGTACGTCGAAACCGGTAAGTACTATCGACACCTTCACGACAGAGACAGATAGAGCGCTATTTCACTCTGAACTTGTACCCCTGTTTCTTCCGGATTCATCAATCAAGACCGCAGTCAAATATGAAATAACACTACTTTAATGTAGTGTTGTGTTTCTGCGGTAAGTAAGGTTGCCAGTGCTCCACGAGGATACGCTGCGCTAGTAGTAATGCTGCTAGCACAGTGAGTCCTCATCAACAATATGGTGTGCAACTCGTTAGTGATATCCCTGTAATTGCTCGCGGCTATAGGCTACGGTGACTGATTTACCTGATGGTGGGCCGTATGCTTGTAAAACACTTCATATACGTCCGCCGGTTCCGAACACTCCTTAACTTTCCATCATTGAGTACTTTATGGTGTGAAGTTAGATCGTGGTCTTCCGCGGGTTATTCCACTCGCATTGTATGTGACTAACCAATCACGCGAAATTACCTACACCATTGATCTACTTGCTAGTAAACCTGATTTACCATGAAAGGTTTATCTGGTTCCATACCATCAGGGCAAACATTTACACAATTCATATTTTGTGTCTGTGTGCGTGCTATGTATTTTATGAATGTGATTGCTGAATTCGAACATTATTTTTATAATATCCCGTGTTGTTATTATAATGTAATTAAACAGGTTGTATCAGTCTAAACACACTTTAGGAGTTGAGTATGATCATGAATAATAATAGGCATCGAAAATATACTCCTTTTAAGTTTATAAAAAATTTAGTTATTTTAAATGTATTAGTATTTAAATTACATGTAGTTAATGATTGTAAACACTCCAGCGAGGCGCGTCGTCGAAAATAAACTGAGTCTCAAATGTAAACCACATGTTTTTCAGGTATTATAACAAAGCGCAAGACTATATCCGACGTGGTATGATCGTACCCGGGCGCCTTTGCAGCGATGTAGCAAATCTCCACAAAAAGAAGTATGAACAAGCCAATAGTCTCGCTGTGGCTTCGCTCGTGCAGGTAAATCCTACTAAAATTATAAATGCGTAGAAGTTTGTGAGTATGGATGGGATGCATGTTTGTTTGTTACTCTTTCAAGCAAAAACTACTCAACGGATTTGGATGAAATTTGGAACACAGATAATAAATGTAAAATATGAACACATAGGATAATTTTTATCCCGGGAAAATTTTAGGTTCCTCTGATATTCTAAGCTCAACGCGGACGTAGTCGCGGGCAGAATATAGTTGAAAAATTGAAATCTTTTAAGTTTAGATCTTTGTTTGTTTGTTACCTAATAGCACCAGCTTCTGAACGGAAATCGAATATAAAGTTATAGTTTAAATGCGATGTCAAAATATGAGATTTGATAGGTAACGTTTTATTCCAGCATATTAAAATAATGTTATTTTGTAATTTTCCAGCTGCACGCGTCAAAGTGTGACAATGCCACAATCGATCTTCATTACTTTCGAGTGGCCGAGGCGAAAGAGGCACTCGATCTGTTTCTCGACACCCACATACAACAGCTAAGGGAAATCCAGCAAAGGGGCGGTGTGAGGTGCCGAGCCCTCTTCTTCATAACCGGCCGGGGACTTCATAGCCCAGGGTTGCCTCGCGTCAAGCCAGCAGTGAGAAAACGCCTGATAGAACGTGGGTTGACGTAAGTATTTTGAATTTAACTTAAAAACCTCAGGCGCAATGTTTTTTGAAATCCGAATTTGAGCTAAATTTTTTTAAGTTCTTACTTTCTATTGTTTCTAATGAAAATGTTATGTAGGTCTTTGAATACTGAGTGGAATGTTTCTGGTTGAACCATTCCATTCTCTACGCGAAGACAAAATAACAGCGAACTCTGGCTAGTGCGATTCTTCTGTCTGTAAGGGTACTTTGTACCTTGCTAGACGGCTTGCTAATTCCTGGTAATGCTCAGCTCAGCTCAGCTCAGCAAAGGAATTTTTCAATATGCTCGAAGCTTTATGATCTGTACATTTTGATATCTTTCTTTCACTATTTTTTTTTCTTTTTCTTTGCGAAAAGTCCTTTTGCTGACTTCCATGTGTACACAATTATGTAAACATTGATTTCTAGATATCAAGTAATAGACTTTTGTGTAAGTTCGGTCCTGTAAGAAGTATTTTCATAAGACGATTGAACACTTTAAAATTATTTTCTTTTTGTTAGGTCTAATTATAAATTGGTGTTTATAGGCATGCTATTTCTTCCTTAGCGCGGATTGGTTTCGATTTTGCAAAGCAACTGCAACCTGTAATATATCCTCCTCTCTTGTAATAACAGTGACTGTTACCAGTCGGCGGTAAATAGGATTGAAAATGGCCGTAAGTGTAGTATCGCATTTCAACTCTATCGCTTGTTATCGAGAGCTTCTTTTTGTTTGCAGCTGCAGCGAACGCAACCCTGGCTTGCTTACAGCTCGAGTGTGCGCTGAGGACAAATTAACGTATCAGGTTCCCTAGGGAATGGCCGGAAGGCAAGCGCCTTCAGAACGTAGTTCACTCGTTAACGGTAACGGCGGGTGTTATGCCCCAAGACCCAATTACGGCCAGTACACTGAACGAAGGAATCAAGCCGTATTTGCAACAATATTTGTCGCCCTCGAAGTATATCCAATTACAATCCCACATTCAGCATTTATTTGGAGATTCGAATATAAAATCTTCTTTTTCAACATATAATATATCAGTATTCCTCCTATAGGCTCCATATTTTAACTGCAACAATTTACCATTTTATAAAATAGACATACAAGAAGTAAATTATTTAAGATTCTAATATTTTTTCAGTGCTTTGCGTAGTAAGTAATGTAAATAAAGCTTAAAATTGTAACATTCGGATAACACACTTCGAAATTGAGTCGGAGAGTGCAAGTATTCAATTTTGACTGTGAGTAAACCTAAAGAGACGTGTTTGATTAAGACATGAGCAATGTTGGGAATACCTAACAAATTAAAAAATATCCATTGTAAATTAAAAATAAACAACTGGTCGGTCCCGGAACTAGGGTTATTGATAAGATTGATTAAATTGTAGTGTACTATTGCATGTAGTTAGTATGGTATTCTTCTGTGGACTATCTGCCGTAGGTAGCTATTCGTATGACTTAGGTATGGTATGTAAATCGTTACTGTGGTAAGTTGATTATAATTAATTAGGTAAAATTATTTATTAATTCTTATTATTCGGTTAAATTTAAGATGTTAATTGCGAAATTAACTTGTAACTTGAATATCGAGCACACGGTTAGTTGTAGTAGTAGAATATGCGTAAACGTCAATAATTAAGTTCAAATTATTCGTACTTCATTCAGAACCTCTTTAACTATCTCTTAATTCTATGTATATAATGAACTTTCGACTATTGCCTTCTCTTTCTATTATACTCCCTACTGGGCTAAGGGCGTAGATTATTGACCATATTCATACATCAATAATATTGTTAGGTTTAAGATTGAAGCTCAAAATTTACTTTGTTTCAACAAAAAATAATATATACCTGCTCAATTATGTTCTAAGGTTTGTGAGTCTGGGTAATAAGTATGAACCAAAACTTAATCAGTCATGATTCAAATAAAACAGTATTCGTACAGTGCAAAATACATAATGTCTGTTAATGCCATGGATTGATGTTCAATATCACGTGATAACATTTATTTTTTCACAATTTCATACTTTGGACGTGTTCAAATTAAGAAGTAGGTATTATCGTCCTTCCAGTTCTAATAATATAATACACTACATTTTATTAAGATAGTCGGTGATGAATATGTTTGTAGTAGGAAACAGTTATTCCAACTTAGCATAAGTAAAATTCGGTCTTAAGAAAAATAGTATCTAGATATTGAAGAATTGTTCACGATTGTGGATTGTAATATTACAATCTATTTCATACGTGATAAATGATTGAATGTAACAATTGGAATTCTTGTTAATTTTTAATATGACTCTGTATTCTAAATGACAAAATTACAATCCGCGAACAGGTAGTAGTTATAGGTACAAATAAAAGCACAAAGCCAATATTTAGGCTGATAATTTAATACTTGATTTTAAAAGACATAAATTAATTTTAGAAGTTGTTCATACTCCTTACAAATTTAACATAACATTTTTTTGGGAATTGTCATATAAGGCTTTATTGAAAAACATTGATATTGGATGTTATGTCGACACTCTTGGGAATACTTGGGATTCAATGTAATATTTCTTACGGGCTTTTGTTCGCGTGAACTTAGGATATATTTTTTTAATCCTAAGGTCACTGTCGCTTCCTATATGGAGATTAAATCTTAATGCTGTGAGGACTCGAGATCACCTAATATTAAACCCATGAAATTGTGACCATTATCAGATTCAAATAGGGAAGTAATTTTATTCAATTTGGACAGGACAATTGTCTGTCGGGTCAGCAGACTAAGAGCTGTGTTCGTATAAGGGCGACCGATGGCCTTTTTTCAAAGAACATTTTAATAATTCTGACGTTAATTTGACGTAGCATCAATAAAAAAATGAGGTTTTGCTTACCAAATAGACAATTTTTGAAGGGTACCCAACAGAACCCTATTGCTAAGACTTCGCTGTCCGTCCGCCCATGCGTCCGTCCATCCGTGTTCATAGAATGTGATTTGCTACATTGTTTTAAAAACGAGCGGATTTCCTCTTACACACTCTTTATTTGCGGTTGGTGCAATAGCCGTGTCTAGGGAACGAATGGCAAAGTTAAGTTTGTTTGTGTTGTTAACCTAGTTGGTTTATAGTACGGAACCCTCGGTGTGCGAGTCCAACTCACACTTGGTCGATTTTTCGGCTGTTTATGTAAAGTGACGTCAGATTGGAATATTTTACTAAAAAATATTCCTCCCTTATTCCGCCTCTTGTGCAGATACCACATCATAAGGTCGGCAAAGCGTGAGTGATATGCTATTGCTGGCTTCTACAGCCTACGGTAACCGTTTACCATCAGGCGGCACGTATGCGTGCCACCTCTATAGTATAATATATATTTACTCTCTAGTACCTCTATAGTACCTCTATAGTTACCTCTATAGTATATATTTACTCAGTATGTACTCATATGATATGCCTGAAAATAGCTTTTAGAATCTTGATGTAATCCAAAGTAATGCGTGGAGTAAATGGCCTAGGTACTAAGATATGTGTCTATAATAATATATGAATTTTATGTTGTGTTTAGGTGTGATTCAATGTGCAGTAGTGTAGAATTGCTCGTAAAAATACAACTATAATAGTTTGTGCCAAATTATTGTATAGTATGGTAATACTATTAAGTACGTCTACGAAATCGAATGTTACCACATTCGATTACGTTTTCGTATCGCTTTCGACTATTTTGTATGCTACCTTGCCAGGCCGTAGCTAAGGGGGGAGGCCTTGTGGGACAATTCCCTCTCTTAAAATCATCAACTAATAATAAGCAAAGTACTGTGAAGATACGTTATGACGGAATAAATGAAATAATGCTTGGACATTATCACACATCGCTTACTGGCCAAACTAAGCAAACTTTGTACTACCAGCAGCTGATTAAATACTTATATACTTTATTTTTAAATACATACTTTTAATACATAACCAAACACATAAATGTCCACCCCGACGGGAATCGATCCCGCGTCCCCTGGGTTAGCAGTCAGGTATACTAACCACTACACCAGCGGTCTCGCCTCGCATTACTAGCGGCATCAAAAAACGATTGACCAAAACTGATCAAGTTTAAAAGTTAAAATTTGACTTATGCCCTACCTATAATAACAGCTGCCCTTATATTTCAGTCTAGCTACAGCCCTGGGTGATAGTTATGAGTTAAAATAAGCGTGTTAATAATGTACAATTTTTATTTAACTTTTAGTATACTTATTAATGTAGATTTAAATATATACTTTTTTTTTATTAGAAACGAATTATTTTGAGTGCATGATAACGATGAAGATTTGATAATATGAGCTGAATGTTGTCATCCATAAGTACAACAAACACAATGTACCATCTCATCTCTAACAATACTATAACTATATCTAATTCTTATCTTTTCTCATCTTTTTAATCTACCTCATTCACTTAATATTTCCTTTGTATTTTCTTAACAGGAGGCTCATCTCAGATCATAGAAACAAAGGAGATGGGCCATACGATTCGATATGAATCACTATGAGATGTAAACCGTTTTTGTATAGTGAGCTGATTTACATCAATGTGACCGCTCTATGTAGCTAATCTAAGCGTGTATGTTACTGCACACACCACTCTACAATCAACAACATTGGGGCTCACTATAATTGCAATGAGAGCTGAACCCTCCCGTGTTTCTATAATCTGACGAAGAAAAACTCCTTGCTCTTTTGATATCATTAGTCATTACGTATACGTTAAAGAAATCCGTTTCCGTTTCCAGAAATTATTTGGTGTTGTTTTTTTTTAGTTGATTCTATTTCATCATTAGTTATGTTTATGTTTTGATATATTTGCAAGCAGCCATGTATGGCTAATTGATATAAGGATGTGCATAAATGATTTAATTAGTCAAAGATGAAAACACATTGGTGTCGATTCAGTTGTACAAAATCACTAATTTGACAGGACTAAACAATCTGCTATCCCTTTCTTATGTGCAGGGTTAAATAAGGATGGTATTACTTTAAGTCGTATCAAATTAGTTTAGTTTAGTGATTACGTACCACAGAATTGCCACCATTGAGGTATTTACATTTTGACAACTGACCCGAATACGATGAAATCGTCAAGAGTTTATACCTCCATATTGATTAGGTTTATGTATGTTACCTCATAAGCGTTGAAGTTTATTTTTGTTGGCAATTATATTATGTTTTGACGCTCTATTCCCTCCCTTCAGGAAAGGGAAAGAGAAAGATATGTAAGTAAATTTAATACTAATACGATGCGACACTGAAAATAATGGTTCTGTTATTTTTTTTATCGAGAAGGGTTCATTTTCAGAGAAAATGTACGCCTTAAATGGTGCTTCAGAATAACGTGATATGTAAGATATGGAAATCGAAAAGTGATTAAAGAAAATATAATTTAAACGTAAGACTACGCAATGTTTAAAATGTAAGGATTAAGAATGGTATTATGCAAGCTATTATGAGATTGCATCTGCCAAGGAGCCATTAATGTTTTCGTCTTGTTCGTCATATGAGAGTAGGACAGCTATAGACAAAGGCACCTTTACAGTCCTGTACTCGGTAGGCTCGCAATAGTAGGTACCTAGATTACTTGGTGGGTCCAAATTATATGACATTTTATCTACACTAATACATTTTATATACAATTGGCACGGCAACAAAATTTACAATATAAATCTAAGAAACATAATATGGATATTTGATATCCAATATATGTATTTGCATCACTCATATTTCAAATAAATGGACTGGAAAAAATCTTAAAACTAGACATACACTTACTAACTAATGACGGAATACAGAAACGCAAGTCAAATTGATGCCGCATTAATTTTGAGTGGGCTCCGATCTTACATCCGATTTTACCTCAGATTGTATTTTGGTGATACCTCAAACAGTTACGTGGGCGTTCAAACTTTGAATGTCGTTTCAGTATTCGGCCGTAAATCTCTCAGCTATCGTCATACCTAATTTAAAAAAATGTAAGCTGATGAAATTGTCTTTTTGGGCTCTGTCCTATACATCTAAGTCAACATACGAAATTGTAAAAGCAATCTTAATGTACTCGTAGGTTTTTTGATAATAATATTGACGTAGGGATCGGATTTTATCTAGTGTTGCCATCGATTGATATCGATATTGCAGGAGAAGAATGTTGTCATTAAATTAACTGAGATAAATATCATAGGCCTCAAATGGTAAACCGATGAGGTGTCGATATTTAGGTAAGAGACTGGAAACAGATGGTTACCAATTTATTTGAGTCGTTTTGATTTTTTATTATACTGTTTCAGATAAATTATAATTAATAGTTTCTTAAGTATTTTTGTTTTGATGCCATTTTTGAACAAGTATCTATAAGTGTTTAGATGTAAGCGCTTTTTACTATTGATGTGCAGATGACTGTCAATTGAAAGACAAATAAATGTTTTGTACAACACAAATTTAGTCTATCATTTCAATTGTAATGTGATATAATTCTAAAGTAATATAATTTGCGAATTAGTTAAGTGTATTTTATGCATATTAATTTTTAAAGGTTCCTTTTCAGTCGTGTCAGGATAAAAATACTCAAATCTAATTTAACGGTTGGTATTATTATTCTATCTATAGTACTTTCTAATAGTATGCTTTGCGCTTTTGCTATTCGGATTTACTAGTCCTTTGTGTTAACGTCATTAAATTAACGATACAAGCGGATAGCTTTTATATGTTAATGTATTTATAAATATAATGTTCTAAGTGTCTTATTGTAAATCTCAAGAAATCACTTACATTGTTTATTTATTTATTTATTTGGATCACCAACAGATGAAAACACAACACGGCATATATAATAAACAAGAATAATCTTAATTAATTGTTCACCTAATTACAGGTAACCACAGCTACAGTCACATTGACCGCCAACAGTGAGTGTGCATGTCGCTGGTCTGGAGTATGAACACTAGTCTGAATGTACATTACGCGACTTTAAAAAAATCCGCATCTTGACAGGCAATGAACATCGAATAGGTACTTGTACATTTTTTTTCGTGCATTAGCGGCTAGCACTTATTTCTTACAGAAAAATATATCTATGACATGACAAATGATTTTATAAATGAATGTACCAATGCAAAATCTACATCCTGAATCTTAATTCATAATGAACTAAGAGAACGTGAATAAGGATTCTTGTATGAGTTGAAAAATTATAGTGGACGAGGCCGGTTGATACTTACGTATAATAGGTACCTAGAGTGCAAGTCACAGAGTCCATAAATACGAGTACATAAAGGTAGTAAGCGATTCGCACTTGTCGCGATTCTTACATCGACCTTGCGTTCGATATATTTTCGCAATTGGTATTCTAATAGGTAATTTTATGTAATTAGGTTCAATTCACAAAGAAACTATCTTGCACGCTACAAAATCATTATTAAGAACAGAAGTCAAAGTCATTCTTTATTTAGTTTGGCATTTGGTGTATAGTTATCTACACTAATATTATAAAGAGTAAAGATTTGTATTTTTGTGGGTTTGTATTGAAGGGGCTCCGAACCTACTGGACCGTTTTCAAAAATTCTTTCATCGTTAGAAAGCTACATTATCACTGAGTAACATAGGCTATATATATTATACTAGCTGCCCGCTCCGGCTTCGCACGGGTAGACAAAATATTTGATAAAAGTACCCGTGCGAAGCCGGGGCGGGCCGCTAGTTGTATTATAAAACCCGTATTGTGTTGCGTTTACGTTAGGGTAGGTAATTTATAGAGAAGACAAGAACTGAATCCTGTCAATCTCAGAATTAATTGGTTTCTTTATTGAATTCACTTTATTGAGTAGGCAACCTGCATACGTCTTAGAAGAAATTCAAGGAAGTAACGTATATAGTGCTCAGAGACTGCGACGGAGTCACCATCTGTCCCGTTGGCATCAAATTATTTATCTGCGGTGAAAAGTGGGTGTTGTACAACTCTGCCTTCTACTTGCAGAACCCGTGTGGGAAGGCTTGAAGATATAATAATATTAAATCAAATAAAACAATATGCGACTGGTTTGGCATCGTAGGTATATGACTCTGGCAGGACGGAAATAAATTCCTATACTTCCTAGACTTACAATATTGGTTTGGGTGTGACATAACATAACGGGAATTAAATCGGGAGGTATCGTGGAAACGTGATCGCAGTAGCCCCTATACTATCGGCTCGGCGAAAGCGATTCCTACTACTAAGTGTGTGGTGTGTGCCTCTACCCAAAAGCCCAAAGGCATATTGCTTGTTTGACAACTCTGTAAAAAAACAAACGCGCTTTGTCAATTAACACTGTTTGCAATAAATGTTTCTAGGCATCGTTTATCCGTTTCGAAAGACGGTATCTACATATAACTAGCTACTAAAAAATAAAAATAAATTAATGTGTTATGACGAAGCATGTCGCTGATATCTCCTTTTGTTTGTTAAAGTTAACGCATTGACGAAACCTGAGGTGAATTCTAACCACGTTCATTGGACGAAGCCTGCGCCGTGGATATAAATCTGTCCTTTAAATTAAAAAAAAAACTAGCTACTAGATTGTTACCTAAGTAGGTACGTACTTGTTGATATTTTGTGCACTGGTCTTGTACAATTTAAAACGATTGCGAGTCGTGACTCGTGACATTAAGATTTTATTGAGTTCGGTGTCAATGAACTTTGCAGAACAAACTGCTTGCAGATCCTGTGTGTAGTTTAGTGGTCCCGTATAAACAAATATGAGTTTCGAAAACACCTTGTACAAAGTGATAGGCAAAGGGTCGGCAACGCGCGAGTGGTACCCCCGCCCCGGTGTTGCAAGCGTCCATAGGATACGGTAACCAATTACCATCTGGCAGTGGGCCGTATTCTTGTTTGCCACCTTAGTGATATAGAAAAGGCTAAACGGGATGTCCCGTTAAAAATATAATCTGCTCGACTGGGATAGGGCCTCCACCTAACAGGAGTGGTGTTAGGTATATTCCTGCGATAACGATCCCGATTGTCTTGTATTGTATCCCTAGAAACTGGCAAATTATGGAAACTGAAAAATACGGTAATCCGACTCCCAGCTTACAGATACGCCTTTTACATTAAAGCTATTTCGTACCCGGTCGAAGCTAACGGAATAGGTAAGTATAATAATGATATTATCAAATCTGATTAGAGACGGAAAACATACCTATCTAAGTATAAGCTAAAGTAAAGCAGATCAGTGATACTGAAACAAAGTGTTAAGTAATCGAATCAGTGGTTCGCAACATTTGCAAGTTTAGGCGCACTAAGGGATTAGTCCCTACTTGGTAAGGGTTGTCTCGGAAGAAGAATGTTGAATCCGAATTATAAATAAAAACCAGAAAAAAAATATAGGTATTATAAACAAATAGATAGAACTACCTATAAGTATAAACAAAAACATTGATTGACGCCTACCAAGTAAGTAACATGATTTCATATCTCACGACTTACCTATATCATGTAATGTAACAGGTAGGATTTGTCTGAGCTGACTCACTATCGTAGAATATTTTCGTGTAGGTTGGTACTCGGCCCTTCGCTAGACTATCACGTAATAGTACAATACACAGTGTATTATCAACTCTGAGCTTATTTATTGTTTGTGTGTTTTGGTACCTATTATACTTTTAAGGATGTATACATCCTTAAAAGTATTTGAAAACCCAGAAACAATTCTAGAAACTATTAAAAAAGAACTCCTTTCTACACTCCTTATCATATTAAATAATAGCTAAGGGGGACTCCTCAATATACTGACTGGATTTGTAGGTTACAACCTGTACAGAATATATTATTAAGTATTATGTTATAAGTTACTTTATATTGAGCTTATTCCCTGCCTATCGAGCCGTGAAATAACGATTTGCACAAGTAAAGAGCTAGGCTAGATTTTGCGCTAGTATGGCACGACTTTGTCAAGGACGTTGGTAGGTACTGGTGCCAATTCTGCTGTACAAAGTTACTAAACTTTTAACTAATTTGGCAGGTCTAAAAATATTGCCATCCTTATCGAACCCCGCACATGAGAAAGGGATAGCAAGACTTTTAGACCTGTCAAATTAGTAAAGTTTAGTAATTTTTAACAACCGAATCGACCCACTGTGTTAATAAACTATTCGCTAAGGTTGCCGTCGTTTAAGATAAATCTGATTAATGCGATGTTTTAACCTACCTCACTTTACTGTCAGTTAGTAACAGTTCTACTTGAAAATGCGAAGCGTTGTTTGATTCGATATTTGACAGATTTGGTTAATATTTTGAATTATTCCTGATATTCTTGGGTATCAAATTATGACACGTAGACAAAATTGCGAAAAGCGTACGTATTCTCGTCTCATGAGTAAATTTAGCATTTAAAGGTCGTTAGGAAACCTGGTCTTACTGAATGCTAGTCCGACAAAAGATAGGTAAGTGTGTCGAAGTGACAGTACAATTAATCGCCCATTTCTAGACCAAGGAGATAACTTAAGTGATTATTTTTCCATAAAAAGTAATACACCATATATAAAAAATACACACGTTCAATAATTAACTATAGAAACCTCTTTAATTTTATTAGTAGGTTCCTTACCAAATTTCTTGTATGTTAGCTATGTATGGTGTCTTCGATCAATTTGTGACTTTTTTCCATTCTAATAGCAGACTATGACTAAGCCCTTACTGAGCCATACCATGTGGATAAGTGCAATATGTATCTAGTATTTCCTCCATCGTGTTAGTCTAGCAGTAATGTAGTCTGTATGTACATGATTTAAATGCAAGTGTATACGTCACGGTGCTCGGCTGTTTGCCGATCTTACGGCCTTCGTGATTTATTTTATAATAATTATTAAAGGTATCAACTAGGAACTTAATGTAATGCGGTTAACCTCGGCTCGCGGCGGCTTCTTTCACTGCGTATTGCTGCATAAGGACTCCAAAAATGTCAGCTTAATCAAAGGTTTCTCCGGGACGTATGCTAATCGTAGGTACCTCTTATATACACTATACAAAGTGCCAGCTAATCACTTTAAAAATAGTATTGGTAATATTCATGAAAGTCTACAAAAAGGTGACACCTTACATAAGATCGCAGTCAAATAGAACTACTCTAATGTGCAATGTAGATGTATTCAATCATTCCTTCGCTTTTTTATACCACTAAGGTGGCAAACAAGCATACGGGTCACCTGATGGTAAGCGGTTACTAAAACACAGCACAGCAATTCCTCAAAAATATAGTTGCCAAATTTACAAATATTTGTATATCCTTAATAAATTATTAGTATTATACTTAATAAAGCTTTGATATCTCCATGTACTCTGTTTGTATTCTATTATATATTTTAATGTACAATTATATTATTCGTTATTGGCTCTATGCTTATCTATATTCCTTTTATTAATGATGATGAATGAATTTTGTTTAAATATAAATAAATAATTAAACGCATAAACCCTGGTTTTGCAATTTGTTGGTAGGCTATGGCGATCTCTGCCCATTAAATAGGCCTTTGTAGTAGGTATATTTACTATTACTAGGAATATAATACTTTCAACTTGTATGCAGTTATTTAGTGAAAATTGTTTCGTGTCACCTAAAGTCCCAGATAACTAGCCCAGCCCACACGCATCCATTCTTAAAATAAGTTTAAGGAAATACTGGACAGTATACGTATATGTAGGTATATTATATTGACCAAGTCCTTGATATGCCAACACCTCGTGTATTGCCAATTTCAATTAAATTCTTTATACGAAATGAGAATATGAGTTCCGGCAAATGAATGTTTTGCTTATTTACTTGGAAAAGGACTCCCTAATCAGAAAAAAATATGATTTTATTCAATTATCTAAATTGCTCCGATGATTTTTATTCATTAGGATTAGCCTGAGGCGGATTTATACCTTATTTTTTTAACGTCACTATGCAATGGCAATTTTTTACAGTAATTTATGAACTTTCCTTTTGAAGGCATTGATAAATGTAGAAGAAGCAAAACAGGTGTGCATGTGCAAGTCAAGAGTGAGAATGCCGCTCTATATGTACCTTCTGCCTATCCCGAAATGCAAATGAAATGCATATTATTGCTTAAACAAAAAGTTCAAAATTACCACAGTTGTTATGCTTACGTAAAACGAATATTATGTATTTTATTAAAGCGTGCTATAACTGCTTTACTTATTACTGTCTCAGTTAAAATTACACTGGATATTTAAATATAGTAAAGTAATGATCGAAGACGCCAACTTTTTAATTTAAGGTTTCCGGGTAAACTTATGTGCTCGTGAAATAGAGGATTTCCCATGATTTAAGAATAGGTCATGTGAACCTTAGTGCAAAATTAAATAAGACACTTGCCCTCCTGAGACTTGAATGAGTTTTACAAGCATCAGGTTCAACTGTTCCTGTTCACATTTAGTACCACTGTTATATGAATGTAGGTATACAAACCATACACTTACGAAAGTGATTTGAATGCATGATAATTTAACATAAGCCGATATGATAGATCGGATCAGTTATTGAGTAGTATTGCTTCCAAACGAGGACGCATAAGCTTCGCTCCAAAGCTTGCCCTATGCTTCTGCAAGCACAAACGAAACAAATGAAATTGAAAGGCTATCACTGAGTCATGGGCGTAGGCTAAGCTACATGAACGAACAGTACACTCGCTTACCTTGGCAATGAAAGTGAATTGGACATTGTGGACGGCACTTATCCGTATAAAAACAGGGGCACTTCTTACCGAAATTATTCAGTTGCCAACATTAGCAGCATCAACATGTACGCCAAGGTGTGTTATGAGATTTAACTTACCATAGTAGTTTACTTAATTTGGATTTATTCATCGGTTCACAAGGACCAAGTACAGAAATACTTCACTAGGAAAGTGGCTCCAATAGTCATTGATCACCGTCCAGTGCTGGAGTCTGACTTCAAATTCTTTTCACAAAGATATTGATTGTATATGAATGAAATTTTGCTAACCTATGACGAAAGATAGTTTACTATACCTATATGTTTGTAATCTTCCAGCTGATCATCACTCTGTGCGCCGTGGGTGTGGCCCGTGGTTCCGGGCTCTTGGGAGCTCAGCAGCTGGCCTACAGCAGCCACGCCATCGCTGCCCCCGCCGTGATCACCAAGACCATCTCCCCCGCCGTTTCTTCCTACTCGTCCTACTCGACCCAAACCGCGCACGGTAGCCCTATCGCCACTTACGCCGCACCTGCTGCGTACTCTACCTACGCCGCTGCTCCCGCTGCGTACTCCACCTACGCCGCTGCTCCTGCTGCATACTCCACCTACGCCGCTGCTCCTGCCGTAGCGACTTACGCCGCTGCCCCCGCCGTAGTCACCAAGACCATCACCCCCGCGGTCTCCTCAGTCTCTTCTTACTCTACCAGCACCTCCCACGGTTCTCCCGTCGCAACTTACGCCGCTGCCCCCGTGGTCGCTAAAACCTACGCTGCCCCCGCCGTGGCTGCGTACGCCGCTCCTGCCTACGCCGCGTACTCCGCTCCCGTGGTAACCAAGACCATCACCCCCGCCGTGTCCTCCGTGTCTGCTTACTCCACCCAGACCGCTCACGGTGGTGCGTACGCCGCCCCTATTGTGGCTAAGTCCTACGCCGCTCCCGCTCTGGCTACCTACGCCGCTGGTCCCCTCATCGCCAAGTCCTACGCTGCTCCCGTCGCGTACTCTACCTACGGCGCTGCCGTTCCTGCTGCGTACTCCACCTACGCCGCTGCTGCCCCTGCTGCGTACTCCACCTACGCCGCTGCTGCCCCCGCCGCGTACACCACCTACTCCGCTGGTGCCCCAATCCTGAAATCGGCTGTCGCGTACTCTGCTGCTCCCGCTGTCGCTCACGTTGGCTACAGCGGACACGCCGCCAACTATGGTTGGTAAACGGAATCTAATTTCTAATTATAAAACTTTGTAAATAGAACAATGAAAAAAATAAACGACTTGCCATACTAATTCTAGCATTTTAATCCCCAACTTTGTATTTTTTCATGGTTAGTACTGTGTAGGTATATCCTTATAATTACTGGTCAACTGAATTTGCTTCAATAAGTGTTACTTAGTCATCTGACTGGTTTGGAATATGAATAGATGGCTGTCTCAGCTGCCTGCCTTGGCTAGCCTTATTAACATCAAGTTGTAAGTGAAACTTACGATTTGCAAGTACACGTTTCGAGTTATTGCTCTATAAAAACCCTCAATACATATAAGTTCTACGAAATTATCACAAATCTGGGCTTATGAATTCGATTAGGAGATTTGTATTTTACTTCGTGTGACTTGTAAAAAAAAACATATATTTTTTTTTGCATAGGCTCCAATGCCTCCAATTCTTGTTAGTCCTCCTTTAGTTATTTTTATTATATATGTAAATGGCATTGGATAATTAATATTGCAGTGGGAATATGTATAGCTAAATTTGAATAGCATAGCAAAAATAAAAACATGCGAAAGCAAATGACCTCATTTTAAGTCGGTCAGTTTCAAAATTCTAACGTCATGTTTGTTCATAGCATGGTGTTACTGTGGTGCTAAAAACATTTGGTAACGTTTCCTAATAGTACCCCATATATATCTGCTCTGTGTAATTCATATTTTCATTATTACTAGTAAGTACGATGTTTTGTTAAAAATGTCCTACCGAGAAAAATTGCCGTAATACAACCATCCCTATTTTATTAATCCAATAGATTCAAAGGATTGTTCTCATAGTGGGTACTCCAAAACCGGATCTTTTTGAAACTAAAAAAGTCGTCTGTCAAAAATGTAAATGATGATTAGTATTTTATTAAAAATAACACTATTATTATTACTTATTTGAAATATGTTACCTTCAATTATATACAAGTATAAAATCAAAGTATTAAATACAAGGTATATTATGTACTCTGAGATACAAGTATATAATCAAAGTATGTTACCTTATTACAATCAAATGTCAAACCATGCCGTATTCACGACTGTTGATATAGATTCAAAAATATATAGGTAAACGGTTTCAAACGAAGTTACTTATGTTTATCTATATTTATGTGATAATGTTATTTCCTTTATAATAAAAGGTTATTTCATAAAAAATATGTAGCACTCATGTATGAAAGAGTACATAGAGTACAGTCTAAAAAGAAAATTCATTAACGAATTACGTGCGGGCTTTTTTCAATTATTTAGAGAACTGCGTTAAGGAAGTAAAGTTTAGATAAGACTCTATATGATACTAATATACAAGACCAATACAAAGCTATACTATTTTTTGTCCCTTTCCGCGGGCTTTTTCACGTTTCGTAAAATACTTGTAGGTATAACTTAACCTATTTTTTGATACAGCTAAGTGGGAGAAGTCACTGGTCAGGCACTTTACGCACACGGTCGTACACATTGATAACTATCTCCATCACTTTCTAGGGTAGGCGGTGTCTTCGTGTATTAGTTAATCGGTCTACGCATTGCAACAAAACAGAAGCATTTTGGATAATCTCAGTATATTTAAAGGTTACAAAGGGTAGAACTAAAAGTAGTGTTTTTGCACAGTTGTAAGGTTCATAAAACGGGGCAATGCTGCAGCCTAGTGACCGGCACGGGCGCTGCACTGTGAGCCATTTTAATTTGATAGTATTTCTACATCTTATACGAAGGAAGTAGCGAGCGGCTACTAGCTCGAGCTCGAAATAAATAGTCATCAGTATCTAGGTCATTTATCGACACCACAATTCGCATGGTAATAAATTCAATATCCGTGATGTAAAAGGAAGTGGCACTAAGACTAAGGTTTTTTGGCATCCTGTTGATTGAGCAACCACCAATAAATTATAATCGGATGGATAACCGTGTAGTTAAATTAAAATGGAACAGGTTTCAATTATTGCGTTTGTCAAAAAATGCCTTAAAAACAAAGTTAAAAACGTACTTCAAGCTAATTTCCGCCTATTGAGACATTTATTGACAAGTTGGTGAGTTATAAGCAAGATCATTTCCATGTAATGTTACCCCATGTCCTTGCGAATGATACAATACAGACAAAAGCAAAAGTCAGAGATCAATGAATGTTTTAAAACACGGCCGTTTAGGTGACGGATACGCTTAGGATACGGTCAGGTACCCACCATGTTATATAATTATAATCACGTACTTTCGACTATTTAAGAGTTTTCATTAAATATACAAATTATCTCGCGAATTATACTAAAAATAATAATAAATATTTCTTTGGGACCTTCTTTTTTAGCGGTAGGATATCCATCCGCCCGGATGGAAGAAAAGAACGGACATGACGAAATTATACATATATGTTCCGTTTTCGCTATTTGACTGCGGAATAATGAGCGTTTTTAGAAGCACTAATAATATAGTTTTAGCGACGTGTAAAAATATCTCGCATAGCCATGAGACACATGCAAGTATTTATCGTTACATTTCATTGATACTTTTATAAATTTAATAAGCATACGCTAATCTACGTGTTTCTTAACAAGTAGTTGACAGTTAACATATGCACCTTTTTCAAACATGCTAAAAACATAACTTGTTCAAGCGTGTCAGTTATTAATATCAATTAGAGGCTTTTAATTTATTAATGTTGCGCCATCCGTCTCAATCATATCGCTACGTTGCGCGGCCGCAGGCCGGATTCGATTATAAAGTTTGTTAAATAATACTTTTGTTAATTGCCTTTGAAGTGCTCTTACAATTATATATATGGGTGTGATACATATCACATATCCATAGCGCCGAACGTTGAACTTCATGTCGGATGGTTAATGGAACAATTAAAAAAGAATGACGTATGAGAGCGCTAAAAGGCACAGCTTTGAATAATATTTTGTCATACATGATCCTAAAACGGCTAACAGAATATGGGTGTAAACTACAATATCCTTAGAAACATGTTTAATCCTATTACATATTTGGTAAAAGATCTTATCAAATAACTGTTAAGATTATTTTTTTGTTAAAACGCGCGAAGCATTGCATATGTCTTCAATGAAATATACTGTTTAAATATGTTTTTATCTGTAAAATAAAAATCTATTAAAGTGGATTTTGTAAATAAAGTACCTGTTCCAATAATAGATCAATCGTTCATTTTTTTATGTGTTTCCTATTCTTTTAGAGTGATAAGGTCTAAGAGTCGGCTTGTAATCTAAAATGTTTCTTTTGTTTTTTATTTATTCGTTTATAAGAATGTATGGACTTACTATTTTAGGAGCTTATGTAAACTCAATAACTCGTTTTTGTATTGTTATTAAATGACCAGTCTGGGACGTTTTTAGATTTCGTTTTTAGTACATAAACATGCTGTCGAGCTGGTGACACACTTTGGCAGATGTGCTATGCATCTCATAAATATCGTATTTCGATGAATCTAAAGGTCATTTTTCTTTAAGTATATTGGAAAATTTGCATCGTTTAGAGGATTCAATACCAGTTTGTCACCGAACGTATATATATAAAAGAATGCAGCTGATCTTGACAATATTATACCATCAACATGATCAACAAGGTACGGTTTTCGTGGTCCCTAAAATTACTGGAATATTTTTTGGTTTTTATAGTGTTCTTTATTGTTGCAGTGTTTAATAGTGTTGCTGTGCATAGCTGGGCTTGCATTAGCTGGCAAGCCAAACAAGAAACATACCAAGACATCTACTGAGCGTACTGTGAAGATAACAGAACATGTGTCGCCAAAGACGAGATCAGCATTACCATACGTCGTGCCTGTGAATCCGTACGCTTCGGCCAGAGATTTTTACGCATCCAGTAGTGCATATCCTGTTCCCGTTGCGTATTCTAATGCTGCATCGTATTCCAATGCTCCTATTTATCATAACGCTCCGGGGAACGTTAACGTTCCTGGATACCCTACTGGTCCAGTAGCCTACGCTACTGCAGGATCTGCTTATCACTCAGGCTCTGGAGTCCAATATGTCGCCGTGCCTGTAGTTCCTTACGCCACCGGTGCCCCAGCTTCTGCATATGGTACTGCAGCACCCTTCGCTGCGTACTCCACACCATCACCAATTGCTGTGTACTCCCCACAACCAGCCGCTTACTCAACAGCAGCGCCATTTGCTGCCTATTCGACAACATCTCCGATTGCCGCATATTCAACTCCGGCTCCTCCAACCTACGTCGTTTCTTCAACTATCGCACCTCCTACTGTTGGCCGACAATCCGGCGGTCCCATTATTACGACTTATTCTACCTCTCCAGAGGAAAGTCAACCTGCTAGCCATGCCGTCTCATACAAATCTGATAAAACTTACAAGAATCCACCGAGTAATGTTAGGGTTGCTCCAACAGGCTCCCCTGTAGCGTACTCTGTTGCAGCAGTCCCACCAGCACCAATTGGTGAACATCCTTATGACTCTGTGCCAAGTCCTGTCCCTGCGTACGCTTTAGATGATGGCCAGGGGAACGTTGTTCCTCACCCATCATTCAGACAAGCTTACACGGCTGCTCCAGTAGCGTATTATCCTGTCCCCGCCGCTCATGCTGGATCACCAGGTTTGGTCAATCCGTATCAAATTATACCTGTCGCGTACTCTGGTGCAGCAAATTCACAGGGTTCATACACTAGAGTAGGCGGTTACCCTTTCGCTCCCGGTCTTGCCTATGCTCCTGTTTCTAACAGTCGTGTTCCAGTTGGATACACCATAAGTCCGTCAGTACCTAACACTGCTGGAGCAGCTTTAATACCGTATGGAGCCTTAGCGTATTCTGCTTATGGTGCAAGAGGCCCTGCAGCTTATTCTGCAGGGCCAGCTGTCTCAGACAACGGACCTTACACCAGGTTTCCCTTGAAGTAATGAAATTTGTAAGTTTATGTTAACTATACTTAGTTATTTGTTGTAAGGTTAACTGCTTTAGTAGTATGCCTGCTTAAAAATGTTATGCGTTATTATTGATGACAAAAAAAATGATTTATTGAAATAAATCAGTATTTTTTAATTGTCATGAAAATGCACCTATCTTTGTTGCAACGACAAATTATTTTTAAACTGTTTTATAGTTGTTGATATTGTATATAATAATAGTATAGTATAATAATAGGAATATTGTATGAATATGTTATACTTTTTAAGAACCAAATGCACTGACTAATTTTAGAATAAATACATGCATTTTTTATTTTTATTTATAAACATATGTTTGGTTTCTTCGCCTCCCTAATTTATTATATTTAAAATATGATAAAATTCTAATGTATAACATATACGCATAAAATATAATTCCTTATTAATGTGCTGACCATCATACTGAAGGTCATCTTGCGAAATGACTAGTCGGTCTGCTTTGAATGCACACTAGGCACGTGTTCTTATTAAATGTCATTTTGTTACGCTCCGCAATAGACGGGATCCAAAGAATATACTTAATATTTACAATAGAAAAGGTATCAATACCTAATACAAGACAATTATACCAAAGAGCCCATCAAAGTTTTTAACTACGTCAATTCTGTTAGAGTTTTGTAAACGAAATGCAATATCTATGATCTGATGTATCTATGGTTTACTCTCTTTGTTTAATTGTACTCGCATAGATTGACACTTGAAATATAAGTCGTGTACTTCTGTACAAATAAATTTTACATCCGTAAGTTTATAACTGAATCTTTATTTAAACGCCCAAATTTCCATCAAATTCAACGTAGACCAATGCAGTGTATATTGAATACTAATAGGTACGTAGTATATACTCTGAGCTAAGTATTTTTAGTTTAATTTTGATAGACGCGTAATGATATCTGTGAGCCGAAGAGTGTCCTGGTCATCAATTTGAATGAATATTTAAAAAGATAAGATTTATTTTCACTCATTATGTTAAATTGTAAAGTTCAACGTGCAGTATATAACTCTTTAATTTGAACTCGTCTAATATATGCATGTTTAAATAAAACGCAAGATTAGAAATGAACAATAATTCCGAAATTACCTTGCTCGATCGCGCAAGTTTCTTAATAATAAAATTAATATCATTAAATGTTTTGATAATTTTGAAGATAGGTACTAAAGTATCGGCTAGAATGTATCAATTTCAAGTATAATGTTTGCGATATTTGTTAATTCGCTTGTTAATAAAATATTAGTAGACCCATTTTATTTTATAACAAAAAAAAACTGAATAGTTTATGTTCCGTGCATGTTAAAGACGAGTGTAGAATTCATCATTATTTTCAATAAATGCTGAACAAATTATAATGATTATATGACAAGGGTGGACAATGACAATGAAAGGGATAATTCGAATAAATTACATATTTATTTTTAGCATTTCGATATTCGATATAACATTATTTACAGTTTTAACGAACACTAGAGTAAATAAATATTATTAATATATTACCAGCCGTAGTTGGCTCCAAGACCAGCGTAGGAGACGTGAGAGACGGCGGGAGCAGCAGAGTAAGTGATGGCCGATTTGACAACAGGGGCAGCAGCGTAGGTAGTTACAGGTGCCGCGTAGCTCTTGGTCAGCAGGGGGGCGGAGTAGGAGAACGCAGGAGAGATGGTTTTAGTGAGGACGGGACCGGCAGCGTAAGTCGCGACTGGGCCAGAGGCATAAGTGGCCACAGGAGCAGAGTGGGTAGAGATCGACTGGTAAGACTTAGCGAGGCCGGCGGAGTAGGCGACAGCGGGAGCAGCAGAGTAAGCTACAGCAGGGCCAGCGGAGTAGGTGGTGTACGCGGGCGCGGCGTAGGTCTTGGCGACGACTGGGGCCGAGTGGGTAGAGATGGTCTGGTAAGACAGAGCAGGAGAGACTGCCTTGGCGTAGGTCAAAGCGGGCGCGGCAGCGTAGGTCGTCAGGGCAGGACCGGCGGCGTAGGTCGCCACGGGTGCGGCGTAGGACTTAGCGATGACAGGTCCAGCAGCGTATGTGGTGATAGGGGAAGAGTGCGTTGAGAACGACACGGAGGAGACCGCTGGAGCGCTGCTGTATGCCACGGGAGCGGAATTGTACGCCACGGGACCCGAGTGGATGAGGCCGGCGGAGGCGAGGCTCGCGGCGCACAGGAAGACGACAACCTATGATAACATAAAAATCATATTAATAATCAATCGTATATGGGCTTTCGAAAATGACTCTGTAATGAAGATAAGGATATGTTGGGATGAATCCCTCAATTTGGTTACTATGATGAGCAGGAATCAGAAACACACTGGTTATTTTTTCCCTACTCGTCACTCTATGGCTTGCACAGTTCTGATGGTAAACCAGCACCTCAGTCCTGCCATCCATAAATAACTATTCCCATCGCAAGTGCAGAGGGCCAAAAAAGCTGATGATGGTCAGAAAGGCACTTAGCAACGATAAACTTTTTATTAATTTAAATTATTTCAATATTAAAAACTCTTTAGTACCTTGGAGTACATGTTTGTATTGTGTGTTGTAGTTGCTGATAATAATTTTTGGAGCACTTGCTTTCGCTTTTATATCGTCGAGTGCAAACTGGTATCGAGTATGAGCTGATGTGAATCAGCCGCAGGCGCTTTCTGTTTCAATGTCAAGGCGAGTATCTGCGGCCTATTGTGTAATCTGCCCCCGTACATTGCTACTTCTTTAAACTTACTATGGAGCTATGCTACCATAAGGAAATATGTTTTTAATTTGTTATTTTATGGGCGTGTTTTAAAGTCGGAGAGAAGGTTGAATACTCGAAATGTAAAGGGTATCATTTGTTTTGTTATATTTTATTCCAATTTCAAAAACTAAATCAAATAAGGTTTTAGCTCGTATAGGAGTCCAAAAATAGAATGTTAGTAGGTCACTTGTATAATATAGGATCAATTCCTCTCTGACCCAATTATTAAAATTGCTTTTTAACTGGACTATAACTGAAAATCTATTGGATGTGTTCATGGTAATGGCTCTGGTCAAACACTTATAAATAAGGGCTTGTCTGTAAAACAAGATATTGCAACCAAGAGCATTTGCTACGTGTGCTGAAATATGGGAAATTCTTACAAAAAAAATGCAGACTTAGCTATGTTTATCTTATACAAAAGATCCCAAGGGTCGACGTGCGTCTGGGGTAACCTGGACCCAACAAAAGCCCAACTATAAGATAAGATAGCTATGTTTACTATCTACATTCGTTAACGCTATAGAAAACGAATGAATTGTATGGGAACTAAAAACTATTACATTTAATTTAATGTCATGTGGTGAAGTTTTTAATTCCCATATTTTTTTTCGTTTTGTATAGGGTTAACGACTATAGATAGTAAACATGGCTACAGGTACAGGAATTTTAATATATAAATATAATTGGATTATTTTTCAAATTATTTTATTAATGTTCACCATGGAGTATACGTACATGCCTTAGGTCTAGTTTACCAGGCGGCTTTGTTGCCGTAAGCACCGGCACCGTATCCGCTGTATCCACCATATCCGCCGTATCCACCAGCAACGCCATTGTAGCCTCCGTAAGCTCCAGACTTGTCGCTGATGACGCGGTGTACAGACACCTTTGAGATTGCGGGGTTGCCAGCGTAGCCACCATAACCGCCAAGGGCACCAGCATAGCCGTTGTGGCCACCAGCGTAGCCACCATAGCCGCCAAGGGCGCCAGCATAGCCGCTGTGGGCACCAGCATAGCCGCTGTTGGCACCGGCGTATCCCCCGTAACCACCTAGGGCGCCAGCATATCCGCTATGCGCTCCAGAGTATCCGCCAAGCGCTCCAGAGTATCCGCCAAGACCGCCGTTGTATCCGCCGTATCCGCCAAGAGCACCGTTGTATCCGCCGTGTCCGGCGTATCCACCAAGACCGCCGTTATATCCACCGTATCCGCCGAGAGCGCCGTTGTAACCACCATTATAAGCCCCGGAACCGGAGATATGCTTTGTTACAGTGGTGTGGGAGATGGCTGGTTGTCCGTAACCAGCCCCGTAACCACCGCCGTAGCCACCGTAACCACCCTGGCTACCATAGCCACCATAGCCGCCGTATCCACCATAGCCGGCAGCAGGGCTAACAGCGCCGCTTAGTGCTCCAGCACTAGCGAGCCCAAAAAGGCAAGCAATGATAGCGGATACCTGGAAGAAAAATAATAAACTTTTATTAGATAAGTGGATGTTGACGGCAAATAGGGATTGGCTTAAACGAGACTCCAATCACTGGAATCCAGACTTTTTCCAACCACCATTGGGAATCGTTCACTGGTATTCAGTATTTCAATTCCGATAGATTATTTTGCTTATTGTGATGGCAATACTCTACCCATCCCTTTCCTGGCATTGCATTAACTAATTAGAATACTAAATAAGTGTAACAAAACATCTTTAGCAATAATTATCACAATGATATGCTGCTTTAACAATTGAAATGAATACCAACATGTTGAAATTTTCGCTCACAAGCTAACCGATGCAGCGCTGCTGTGAATAATTTTAATAACTTTAATTGTTTTTACCTTAGTGTACATGATGCTGGTATGTGCTGGTACGTCTTCAACTGCGATGGGTTGAATGTTTTTTTTGCTATTGTTTCACGCTTTTATATAAAAAAACGTAGGAAACAAACATTCTTTTTCAAGGTTTCATTAGATTTTTGTAAAACGGAGCGTGACGCCCGTTTAATTACACTGTGTTTAGTTGCAATTATTGCTTACCATCTGCCGAAATGTATGCACACGAATGAACTCCGTATGACCTTTGAATTAAGACGATAATCGCGTACTGTGCACTTGTATGTATCTCATTACGAGGCATAATATAATTATCTTGCATCATGTAATAAGACTTGTTTAACAAAATGCCTAGTAGCTTTTACTATATTACACTTTAATTTTAAGGTACTCGTACTTTATACATTGTAATATAAGTTTTTAAAGCCCGTGTCGAGTGTCTATTAGAAAAAGAGTTGCACAGGCTTCTTCACGTTCTAATAGTGACACATTCGCATAAAGAAAGTTAATGCAGTGAAAACTAAAAGTATTTAACAATTGAAATTTTCACGTTTAAAATAAGTCTACATACACATACACTACATACTTACACAAGACAGAAAAAAATTGCAAGTGTATTTCCTTTTTAAAAGTTGTAATTAATCTCAATTGTTATTTCCATTGATGTTATCTAACAATACTCATTATTTAATTAAGTATGTATATTATTTCGTTGCACTCGTTTCACTATTTTGTTCTTATATCTACTTTGGATGTAGGGAGAGGATATAAGGTAGATATATTTGTTGAAAATAAAAAAAACATGGTTCCGCGGGCAAATGGCAAAAACGTTCTCTCGTTATAGAGGAATAAGATTCAAGGAATGTGTTTAATAATAGTTATTATTATAAATTTGGGACGTTCGGCAACGCGCAAGTGATAGGTACCTACCCCTGGTGTTGCAAGCGTCCATAGGCTACGGTAACCGCTTACTATCAGGCGAGCCATATGATTTTTTGCCACCTTAGTGGTGGTATAAAAATACATATATACATGATTTATAGTTGGAATCAAACATATCATTATAAAAGTTTCAAAATAGATTCAAAGGATCCGAAGATTACCCATTCATACAAAAAAATGCTGCCGTATAGGTTTTTCATATTACGTGTTTAATACATTTAATACAATGCAAGCAAAAAAATAAATAATGCAAAGCTAATATTTGTGTCTATCCTTGCATTACAATTTATTTTAATTGAAAATAAAAAACATAATAACAGTTAAGACTCATTGTTCCAAGCGTCAATTAGTTAATCGGTTTATTGCCATATCGAATATTTAATAAAATAGTTTTTACATACAATATTGTTGAGCCTTCAACATATTATGCACACTGGCCGCCAAAAGTAAATTATAATTTGTTATAAAGGGCAAGAATATGTATATAAAGTAAGACTTAGAATATTTTTCAACATTCTGTGAAGTACATGCCAGCGGTAACCATCTGACGTAAGATCGTTGCCATCATTGTAGTAAATAAAATAAAATGCTTTGTTTTAGATGAATTCAGTAGCGACTACATAAGTATTTGCGGTTTAATAACACCTCGAGCCTACATTGTATACGTGGCTCGGCAGCACAATCAACTTTGTATTACCATGCCGTTTTTGCTTTCGAGTTGTTTTCTGTCTATGTTGGGCGTGTTTTGGACCGCAAATACCGCAATAATGTCGGTAATCAACATTGAATTCAATTGCAATAAGGTATAATAATATATCCGTATAGACATTCGACCTTAATTCCAGTTAGTTCCACAAAGGATCTGGAGTCTGAAGTCTAGTACGTTTGTAAAACAAACTACCTACGAGTTTACCACCCTTTGGTATAGTCAGGCTACTCAAACCGCAGAATTATTTTATTAACTTTTTTTGAATTGCACAATCAATCAATCAGTTTATCACTGTACCAAATATGTGACATTATGGCGTTTTGATTGACTTTCTGATTCGGACAGGTGTTTTTGTAGAATAATACCTTACCTAGTTACCTCAGAGTAGATAGGTACCCTACATGCTTATTTGAAGAATCTATAAAATTTGAAATGGAAGAACGGCAGTTGCAATGTTTTTACGTTAGGCGCTTACAAAATAATTATGTATATATATAACTATATCGCAATAACTGTATTGAAATGGGAACCTTCTAAGTATTTCTGAAAGGGCACCTATGTGGTATACAGGCTTTACTTGCCAGCACTGATGTACTAATACATGAACATTAGGTCTAGTACCTACAAAATTCAAAATAAAAGTATCCGGATCTCATCTATATGAACTTGGATAAAACACTTAAGATTCAATCTTATCTCATTACCGCACGGTTTAATTTAGTATGCAAGGAAATATGGGCTGACGTATACCTACTGCACTCTTTCTGGTTTGGTTGCTATGGTGATTGTTTTAACAATTATACACCATCGGGTTTTTTAACTTTCTTTGGGTAGTTTTTACAAGTTTTCACCATGTACGAATTGTTGGCGTGACAGCCGTGACTTTTGACAGTCGACCAAACGGAGACTGACGCGCGATTTGCATATATATTCCGCGTTTTCCAAGTTATTTGTCTCGGACACTTTTGAGCGCAGACTAGATACTATATTCTACTAGTCCATGATCTAGTACGTCAGTGGTAGCCAGTCATTAGAGAGTTGGAATTTTATCTAGTGTATCGAACAACCTCGGAAAGTATGTTTACATTTTCTGAGATAAAGTAATTTCGATACCTACCTATCTTGTGCCATAAACACGATTCCCGATTATTAAAACAAAGGTTACACAAACATGTCATGTTTATTTTTATTGTCTTCAACAGAAAACCAGCTTAGTGCAAGTGTTTCTTTTTACACAATTTTCCGTTAGTTTAAAAAACCGGGTCTCGACAATCACCTACGTATAGGTACTACAATAACAAAAAAAACTGACACATTGGTCAAGCTCTTCTCAACTATCATATATGCGGCAATGAATGCTTAGAAGATTTGTAGAGCGCGATGGACGATCGAATCGAGTCGAAGAGTGAAGATCCGACGAACAACCTACCTACTCGTCTTGTTACCTAGTGTTATAACAATATGCACAAAAGTGTGTTTCATGCACGGTAAGTATATTATATAACTGATATTTTATTAACATCATCGCGATCAATACTAAATTACCACAATCCAACACTTCGTTTCTTTTAAACATAGCTTTGTACACAGCGAAACTTCTGACTGTACTAGGTTACTATTGTACTATGTACTAGGTACTAAACAGGTTAGCATTGATTGCTCGGAAGCATTTCAGAGAACACCTAAAAATTCACTGATTCAGTAGAATTTCTAGTTTGATCACTAATGCATACAAATATATTTTATACATGTGTCTGATTTAGAGCGGATATATATTTAGTGTGACGGGAGTGAGATCCTTATTAGTAGTTAATGCTAGCCAAATGACACATTAATATTCGTTCAATTTCCGATATTAATAAAACATTATCTGTTTTAAGAAACGAAGGCCTTGATCGTATTGATGAATAGATAATTATATTTTTGTTTTCACAACGTTTATATTGGGTAGGGATATAATAGTCAGATATCTGTTTAAACGTATTTATTTACATAAAACATATACACAAAAAAAAAAGAGATTTGCCATAAGGAAATTAGAAATGAAAGCAGCAAACCTTAAAAAAATACATCACAGAAGAACGCTAAAATATATATTTACAAAATTAATTTTGGATGTTCGACTCCAAAAATTACCAACGGTTCCAACCACCGTGGCTTTTGCCGTAACCGCCGTATCCGCTGTATCCACCGTATCCGCCGTATCCGCCGTACCCGGAATAACCTCCGTAAGAGAGAGGACTGTACGACACTATGGGACTAGAGTAAGTTGAGTAGGAGATGGGTGCTGCAGCGTAAGAGTAGGACGGGGCTACGCTGTAGCCGCTGTAGCCACCATAACCTCCGTAGCCACCGTAGCTGGATCCATAGCCGCCGTATCCTCGGGATCCGTGCCAGCCGCCGGCTTGAGCCAAGCCGATAAGGCAGAGGACAGCCAAGAACTGTCAAACAACAAAATATTTGTTGTAATTAATGTATGAAGTTTCATTACGTTGAGTTTACATCAGTGCCGGTAGCAGGAACATTGTCGACAACGTAATCGAAAAGTCAAAATTGTCATACTCATTTTTAGTTCCAGTTTTCACCGCCGCAGCGCTTTTCATTTTCCAATACAAAAATAGTCGAAGGCGATACGAAAACGTTGTCGACAATGTTCCTGCTACCGGCACTTTTATAAGGAAGGTATTTTATATTAATTATATCCATAAAAATAACTTAATAATGAATCACTCATAAGGATTACTGCAAACTCAAAAGTGCCGTAATAGAGTATTGGCATTAATTATAAAGTAAATAGGTCGCAAAGTTTTTTAAATACATGTTTCAAGATAATGTACTTTGAAATCAAACGCCAAGGCGATGAAATTAGAAGAAAAGAAAGTAAGTACTTTATTAAGCTTAGAGGAGACGAATAAACTAGAGCGGTAAATAGATCATAATAAAATTCTCAGTACAATAGGCATTATGCCAAGGTAAGCAGTCGACATAATTTCTACACCTACGTTAGATATCTGAGTACTATCTCGGGCTAGTATATTATTGTCTTAAAGCGATTGCACAATATTGCATACTGATGGATCCTTAGAAAGGTTACAACGAATCAAATTGATATTGAGAGAGCTGAATTGTAACAAGAAAGCGATTTATGAAAATAATTAATGTGTAATTTCATTTATAAAGACCAACAATCCAAAGTACTGAAGTTAATATAACCTTAACTTGACAAATGTAGGTACAATTTTAGTAAAAGTCTTGCAGAATGTACCGTATTGTAAAGGAGCCAATACTAGTTCTTGAAGTTTATTTAAAGTAAACTAATTTTGTATTTGGTAATGGTGAAAATAATAATTCTAATATCAAACAATTTAACGAGCTTTAGGTAACTAAAACGTCTGAATGTAAATAGATTCCTTGGCAAAGATACGAGTAAAATATGTCTTGAATCCCTACTATTAATATAAAATAAAAAAATATCTTACCTTTGCGATCATTTTGGAGTTAGGATTGTTTGTTTTGCTACTTTAGGATGGGTGCGTCGAATGATAATCTCTCTGAAAAATGACAGCTTATATACTTAATTCTCAGAACAAACCGACCTCGCTATTGTCAAGTTTTGAGACGATTTCACTAATTCGGATTCTAATGTGACCAATGTTATTCATAAGGTCTTCTTTGATTAATATTTATACGTAAATCAAAACAACCGTAAATTTTATGAGTCAAACAAGGAAGTGCTTAAGGTCTGAAACGTAATAAAGTTACGAAGGTATCGCTTATCGGCTGCTTAAGGTATGCACGTATTTAAGGTAACTCAGCAGGCAGTTACGTGAATTATTATATTACGCTCTTCAAACAAACAGAATTACTTGCGTATGTCCAATTTAAGGAGTTTTGAATGTTATATCTGGGAACTTTAGAAGAAACTCAATACAAAATAAATACGCGAATAGTAATGAATAAAATGAAATGAAGAGAGTTTATTTTCTAGGGGTACATGATAATGCTATAGGTTTGCTACTTATAGTCGGAGCTCGAATAAAGGATGCTCATCCATTTTTCTTATAAAAATAGAAAAATGAAACTCCAACAAAAATACACATTAACGCTAAAAATACAGGATAAGATTATTACGCAACATGTTTATAAAAAAATCATTGCAGGTTTTCCCGTTTTCCTCATTCTCCGCCGTACATATTCTTGAGACTGGGATTATACGAAAGCCAGAATATGTTTAGAGAAGATTAGATGTGTCTTTTTAAGTATTGATATGAAATATAAACACGGATTGAAAAAATAACTTATGATTTAAAAAAATAAAATACATAATTCTCAAACTCAATCTAGTTATTAAACTAAAACAATTAAATTACTTATGAATGTTTACTTTACCACCGTTCAGAAAAAAAGCTAACAGAGAAGAACTGGCAAGAAACACACAGACCACAATGTAAAAATGAAATGCTGATAATAATAAAAAAAAAACTCCTACTAAACAATGCAAATACGCGACTCTGTACACTAAGACCCTTTCGTGGTAGGCATGATCACCATTTCACGTTTCGCCAATACATAGTATCTATAAAACGGTTGCTCTGAATAGCCCTTGACACGATAGACACACTCTCCATCAGACACGAATTTCTAGCGTATTTTAAAAGATACATTCTTAGAACAATTATTTCTCTCATATCAATAAAAGTTCATTAACCTAACCTGACTACCTAGTCTACAAGTCACGACAAAAAACTACCTCGACGCATTTTGTAATGCTAGTAATGACATGTGTACTGGCCTGCGGCTACGGTTGCAGTTTTTACTTGTAATTAATTTCTACTTTAACTATAGCTTTATTCAAATGATAAAAAAATAACGCACGTCAATAAAATTACTTACATGCAATTTACTCCTAATACTTTTACTACACATGAAGTCGAAGTCCATTCTAAATACTTTTACGCTATATTTTTACTGCAAAAGGATTTTCTATTCATTTCTGTTTCTCACAGCATCACGACTTCATTTCAATAGATTTGCATTTGAGAAGATATTTCATCGTTTCTGCTGCTTAGAAAAAATGTTTAGCTTAGCAAATATTTGCTTCATGTGTATGCATTGCAAATTGCAAGCCATGTCGCTGCTTTGATACTATTGATACTAGACTACAGAACACGGAATTTTCTATTCTTAGATTATAATATAATGTAATCTTACAAGAGGAGGACATACAAGGAGTGGGCTTACAAATATGCTATTATATGACATTTATTTATATTTCTCTAAGAAATTATGTACACAAATTATTCATATCCTCCATATTAATATCTACTCTCTGCAGATAACGAACCGAGCCAGCTTCATGGGTATATTTCCTTTGTCCGTTTCTTCCCCTGCGCTATCTTCTCGTGTTTTGTCCTTGAGCCATAATTCTGTGTCACGTATGACGTATTCATTTGTCACATTCATAAATTGTGTGACGTTTGTCGAGCTTGGTTCTCATGCTTTCGAACTTGGTCGACCTTGTTGGCACATAATGATGATAAAAATGATATTTATCTCTAATGCATAATTATTCTCGGGTTGTTGAGTAACCTATGCATTGTGAGTGAGTGATAATTATTTGTTGGTGATTGCTTGATTACAGATGTGACCTCTTATCATGTCTTACATCATTTATTTCAATGTCGAGCTTCACTCTTCCGCAAGAAGACTGTATTCCGGCCCATTTTTATTTAGAATAAGCTAAAGCGTACCTACTGAGCATCGTCTATATTTATATGATGCACCTATATAGTCTATATCTTTACCGTATCATGCTCATTTTATGAACAGTTAAATAATAATATAATGCGTCATGATAGCACTGCATCTGATTAACCTTTATTTAGCATTTTAAATCTAAAGTTGAACCCGTTTATAACAGACCGAGTTTTTACTCAACAATTTATGACCACTGACTAACCATAACTTGTATTTTTAGATTTATTTTTCCTAGAAAATGTGGATCATGATTTGCAATATCCAGACAGATGTTGACTATTCTATTCATTTGTTAATATGTACTTCACGGTTACTTATAGTACTTTTCATTAAATAACCATGACGTCACGTCACGTCACGGTTATTCTAGTAACTGAATTGCCGAGATTCGGAATGCATCAGTGATATTATGAACTGACCGAAGTTTTATTTAAATTTTTACATAATATTTGATCAGTATCATACTCCTTTATTGTTTTGAACAAATTGTACTAGAAGTGATTTCATTATTCAAGTTCAAGGTATTGTGAATAAGTATATATAATTATGTAGGTAGCACATCGTATCGAAGGATAAGAAGAGAAAACAAGAGAATAAAATGACTTTTAGAATTTTATTGGCATTGTACAAAAATAAATATACATACAATTTATACAACTAAATTTGAACACAGTTGGTAAGGTGATCACCAGCCGTAGTTACCCGAGAGACCACTGTATGACACGTGGGAGACTGCGGGAGCAGCAGAGTATGCGTACGCGGACTTGAGGACTGGGGCAGCGGCGTAGGTTGCCACGGGTGCGTGGGCGGCGTAGGTTGCCACGGGAGCGGCGTACGAGGTGTAAGGAGCAGCGTAGGCTACAGGAGCGTGTGCGGCGTAAGTCGCAAGGGGCGAGATGGTCTTAGCCACCAGGGGAGCAGAGTGAGCAGTCTGAGTGGAGTACGAAGAGATAGAGGAAACAGCGGGAGCTACAGCCTTGACCACTGGGGAGGAGTACGCTACAGAGGGTGCGGC
This sequence comes from Falcaria lacertinaria, assembly GCA_951449985.1. Lineage (NCBI taxonomy): Eukaryota > Metazoa > Arthropoda > Insecta > Lepidoptera > Drepanidae > Falcaria > Falcaria lacertinaria. The sequence goes on along the minus strand of OX602118.1, from coordinate 6,585,775 downwards.
GTAGCTGGAGTATGCTGGCGCGGCGTAGCTAGCGTAAGCGGGCGCTGCGGCGTAGGTCGAGTATGATGGTGCTGCGGCGTAGGTCGAGTAGGAAGGTGCAGCGGCGTAGGCCGAGTAGGATGGCGCGGCGTACGCTGAGTAGGAAGGTGCGGCGTATGTGGAGTATGCCGGTGCGGAGTACGCGGACAGCGCAGGCGCAGCGTAGCTCTTCACGTATGGGGCCGAGGCGTAGGTCGCCACGGGAGCGGCGTAGGACGCGTAAGACGCTCCCAACAAGCCTCCGGCACGAGCGGTCGCCACCGCGCACAAAAGGATAACCAACTAGAACAAATATAAACGGTTATTCCTGTTGTTTTCTTTTACTGCTTTTGTCTCCCTGGATATTGGCTTTATAGCCGTAAATTAAAGTTTCTGAGTAGTTTTTAGTTGAGCTTCCTTTATACATCAAAGTACAAATATGGATCGCATATGAGGACATATTCATACATTTAATGATAAACTTTGATGACTTAATATTCGTTGTTATAAATAAAGATAAACTAAATATATATTATAATCCCCTAAACAGAGTTTTCAAGAACTTCATGTTTTTTTTAAATAAATCCAGTATTGAAAATAAGATTTCGAAATTTAAAACACATATTTTTTTTGTCCTAATATAATTTTTTATATAATTTTCTATACACTGAATTGTTTCACTTTATATAAAAATTATGTTTTAAAATAATCCTTAGTACCTTAGCTGCCATTATTGTATATAAAATCCACTACGGCAAGTGATACTGTCAAAGTGTAGTCGCGTACTTTTATACTAGTCTCCTTACCCCCGTGCGTTGGCGCACCTCGTACTAAATGTATGTACACGTCACATGGAACCCTGTCACACTAAATAGTGGTGACATACGGAGTGGCCAGTTAAGATTACTTGGTAACATGCGCTTAACTAATTTACTTTACACAACATACTCCTAAATATAAATGTGTGTTATTTCAAAATATAAAGCTTTCAATCCTTTAAGGATGGCCAGTTAGTAATGGTATTTCCAGGATTTTAAGGTAACGTAAATTACCTTAACTATACAAAACAGTGAGTATAATCTCTATATATAAAAATGAATCCCTAATTCCCTTGGTCACGGCATCGGCATCATGCGTGAACGGCTGGACCGATTTCACTAATTCCATTAGGTATATTTGTGTTTGTTATTGTCAGGAGAAGGTTCTTATGGAAACAAACCGAACCTTTTTAATTTCGCGATAAACTAAAGGTCTTTTTTGCTATGGTGTATTTGAGATATGAATTCATAGCTAAGACGGGACATCGCTTGTCGGATCAGCTAGTATTCAATATTTATAAAGCAACAGGTGAATAATAATAATAATTATTAAAATAGATTAAGTATTTAAAAAGGAAAACCATATTGTATGATATATATTTATTACCCAAATTTGATACTACTTACACAATTCAGTTAAAAATACTGAATTTAAATAATAAATACTTCCTAAAGAGGTCACGTTAAGTACAATCACAACATGTTTTTGTCTAACGATCTTGGCGGCATTGGCCATAAGCTTAAGACGACCGCACTATTAATAATTAATTATGTTGTCTTTCCTTTCTAAATGTACCCAGTATTTGCAAGTATATTATAACTAGCGACCCGCCCCAGCTTCGCAAGGGTTACCTACATAAAAACGTTCCTCTTGAATCACTCTATCTTTTAAAAAACCGCATCATAATCCATTGCGTAGTTTTAAAGATCGAAGCATACATAGGGAAAGACAGACAGCGGGAAGTGACTTTGTTTTTTACTCAGTAGTGAAGCAATCAATAATTATTTAAGATATTGGCGTATAACACAATGTAACCAGACAACCATTTGTAAAATAAGTCTCACGGTGAGTGTTCCAACGACGGTAATTTTCCATGGTTTGCTAACATTCTATTGAACACTGCCCAACGCCCATACAATATATAGTTGCTTCGATAGGCTGGCGTTATCTATGAAAAACGTCTTAATACGTAATCTTAACAACGGTCGATTGACAACTTTCCTTTTAAAATGGCTCCGTGGATCAGGTAGTCGTTTTGTCAAAAATTGGTAACCAGACATATCAAGTTTGATCTAGTGCCGTTCCGAACTATGTTTATGATATATCCAACCAGGGTGATGATGAGTCGTATCTGTGAGCTAAGATCTGCATAAGTAAGGTTTTAAAACATACGATTTGTGTTGTTTATCTTGCTATTGAATATGGCATAAAATAAATAAACATAAAAAATAACATCTTAATAAACTTAGGATGGAAGCTAGGATACCTTTTCAGTCCCGCCACATTCAAAGACTTAGGTCAAAGCCTTAATGGTTTAGACAACCATACATGGGGTAAATTAACAGATCCCTCACAGTTTTCAACCGACTTCAACGGAGGAAGTTATCAATTCGACTGTGGGTTTTTTTAAACTTGGGTTACCAAAAATAGGTAAGAATACAATACAATTTGTGATATCTTAAAACATAGTATGTTACACGTTAAAATAGCTAGTTCATGTCTCAACTTAAGTGTAAACTCCTGCGCATTTGATTCATGACTTTGATAATATACGCTTGCAAGTGATATTATCGCATTACTTTGCACCTGGTGTGCCTCACATACTTTGATTTTACTTCGTATGGCAAGCTTTATGGGAGTTATGTAAGATTAATACATTAAGTTTTTGTAAAGAGCTGGCACATACCGATCACATATTCAGACGCAGTATGTAGATAAATAAGGTTTTAATTTATATGCGTCAATGGCACGTGTGTTATCAACACATATACGTGTGTCAAAAAGCGCGAAGGATAGAATATAAGTGTATTGTTTCTTGAAATCACGCATTTTAACCGGACAAAGAGATAAACAATGACAAATGCGGAAGACTGTACGGCTACTAAACGGGTGTGAGTCAATTTGGATCGTAACAGCTCTGTAAATCTTATGAAAAACGCAAAACTGCGATCTATTCCAATTGCGAAAACCAGTATTATTTTAATAAACTTATTACTCTATATTATGAAACACTTAGAATGTGACGTCTTTACTATGTTATAATATGTTTTAATATTTATATTATATTTTTAAGGTTTTTAGTTTTAGGTTTTGATACTCATAATTAGAGATGATAATATGTTGTAATTTACGTAAATAAATACCCCGCCTTTACTTGTTATGAAGTTATTATTACAAAAGTTAAGACATTTTATTGCTAATTGTTAAAATATTATTCTAAATATTGCTTTTTCCCTTTCTTGGAAAAAGCAAGCAATATAGTATACTAATACCCGTTTTCCCAAGGGAAAGAAGTATTTCCCGCAGTAAAAAATAGCCTATGTTCATCAAGGATATTGTCGGCTTCTATTGGTTAAAAAATACCTATTATATTTCGATATAATGGGCACTGCAACTTATTAAATTCCTGCGCAAAATAGACTAAATACTTAATTATACCATCAAGGATATAAGGTTCAGGTCGTCACTGTAATATGTGTGGACAGGCGGGACGCTTACCATTAGGCGTTAGACACGCTTACGTAAGATTTGCTTTTCCCAGAGAGGTGTTTACGTTGTTGATATATTTTAAGTGTAATTAATATGAAAAAACCGGCCAAGTGCGAGTCGGACTCGCGCACCTAAGGTTCCGCACACACTAGTAGGTAAGGTTAAAATAAGGCGAACATCAATTGAGGTCATTTTTCGTCGGTGACTCAACAGCGCGAAACAGGAATATTTCTTGCTAAATTCGCATAAAACAAAAAATACCTACATATTTACGGATTTCAGTTTTTTTCCTTTACTTGTGCTGTAAGACACTGCTTTTTCCTAATTTCATGTTTTTAGGTCAACGGGAAATAACCCTGTATGTTTTGATTCCCTTGTGAAAACGCAAAATATGCGAAAATTTGCGACATAAACGGTCATATCTTTCCTTCATATTGACTTACAGGTTTGATTATTTTACTGCCGAAAAAACTATAGACCCGGGTTTTTCATATTAATTTCAATTTGATAACTCCATGCGTAGACAGACAGACAGACAGACAGACAGACAGACAGACGGACAACAAAGTGATCCTATAAGAGTTACTTGTTTCCTTTTAAGGTACGGAACCCTAAAAATGATACATATTATGCTCTTCAATACGGAGCCAGCATTATAAGCATGCTATTAGACATGAAGTAACCATGCCATTAGGTTTTGTATCCCGCCCTTTATATTTACAGTTTTGCAACGCACGTGGACAGGTCAATCGTGCGGCGAAACCAGCTGCAATCTAAGGCGAATGTGTAACACCAACATAGCTACAATACATCTTTATCAACGGTGTTGTATTACGTTGCAGTGCCGTGTGCAGCAATACTATGTTCGAACGTCATTATATAATATATATATATATATAGTATCACATTGTTGCCGTGTAGGTAGTTGATTTTATCTGAATTTATATTAAAAGTGATCGATATTCTCTGAAACCTATAATAATGGTATGATAATGAATCTTTATTATTACTTTGCAACAAATATTTTATGTCACGTGGGTAATTAAAAGATACACCAATTTGGACTCAGATAATTAAGTGTAATTATTTAGTAATTAATGCCTCCACTTTATCTCGTATCTAAGTGCCATTTCGTACCAAAATGCTGACTAATCAAATTTCATCTCTCAGGCGTGTTTCGAAATTGATTGCATATTTAATGCAAGAAAAGACAACAAATTTGGCAATTAATCATATTTCATGCTTGATGGTAAGCGATTACCATAGCCCATAGAAACCCGCAATATCAAAGATGTTGAGAGGAATCGCTGTGTTGGTAGGGGGCGAAGAGAGACATGTAATGAACAATTTATTTGTACCTACTGAAAGCCCATCGCCTCCTTCAAGAGCTCAGCAAACCTTACTCCTTACTGGCCAAAAGAACTCAATATTATATAATAAAATTCTCGTGTCACAGTTTTCGTTGCCATACTCCTCCGAAACGGCTTGACTGATTTTGATGAAATTTTTTGTGCTTATCCGGTATCTATGAGAATCGGCCAACATCTATTTTTCATCCCCCTAAATGTTAGGGGTAGTCCACCCCTAATTTTTTTTTTTTTTTTCGACCGATTTCAAAAATTCTTTCACTGTTAGAAAGCTTTGCACGGGTAGACAAAATATTTGATATAAAAGTCTACCCGTGCGAAGCCGGGGCGGGCCGCTAGTATTATATAAAAGGGACTATGTGTACGATTATACGGCTGCAATTATGGGTGTGGTCGAGGTACCTATACTATATCACTCGAGCATCGCTGTCGTTGAAAGCGAGGCAGGTTGTGCATTTCGATCATCAGCTGTGATTTGACCTCCGCAAACCATCTTATTGAAAAACCGACTTACTAAATTAAAATCATTAATCACTACTACATGACAGTCACTGATTTATCAGATTAAATGTTGATGAAGCCTCGTACAGTTACGTGGGCCTAAAAAAATTTATTAGCTCAATAGATATAGTGGTTCACTAGCTATATTAGCTCAATCGGAAAATCTCGCATTTGAAGTACTATTTATCAACCCCGCGGGAATATGCCAATTTTTGGTAGTGTATATGTATATGTCACGCTAGATGCGTACACGTCTGTCTGTATTTGATAGATAGCATATCCAAAACCCTCAAAATTTGGATGCACTCTTAATTTCACTATCCCTAAATATTTTATTGTAGAAACTTAAATGATGTGATATGAAACACGTTGTGTCATCGTAATTACCGACAATCAAATTATCAAGCTCAGAAAATATGGTACATAATTACGAAAAGTTTATCTAGGCTAGTTGCAATTGTACCGTGCAGGCAATATTGATAACCAGTTCCTATAATGAATATCAGTTTATAAACAGCAATGTAATCTTAATATTTTTTTATAAAATTATATAGTACTAATTAAATTTTATATGCAGTTAATTAATACATTATTTCAATGGAATGTTACACATCCTAAATTGGCAGAGTTGAGAGTAAAAGTGTTTATTAGGTAATGCTATATTACTATTCAAAATAGTCTTGACATTCAGAGCGGTGATGCAATGAATTGACACCATATGACAAATTTACGATACATAAACACCTCGTGTGGCTTGAATAGTGTATTGCAATTTGTAGTACCTTCAAGTGACCATCAGACGATTCAGGTTTTTAACCAGCCAAAGGTGAGGCCGATGTATTTTAAACTATGGCGTGAAATGAGGCGAAAACAAAATGTGATGCAATACGTGATTTATTAAATCACGAGAAACATTTCAAACAATACAAAATAATACATTAATTACCTAATCTTATTTAAAATTTAAATTAATAAATTAAACTTAAATATAACGTCAGTCGCGCTCATCCAAATGATACAGTTCTCAAATTATCAAACAAAAAATTACCAGGAATAGCTAGTTCCTAGACCAGAGAAGGACATATGCGAAACTAAAGGAGCTTCAGAGTATGTGATGATAGTTTTGACTGGTGCATCACCAACTGACGCGTGTGACGCATAAGTTGCTAGCCCAGGAGTTCTAGCAACATCGGATGTAGTGTAAGAAGTTAAAGAAGGGAAAGAGATTGACTTAGTCGCGGGAGAATTATGAGTAGTGTAAGCAACGTGAGTTGGAGCAGAGACAGTGTGGACTGGAGATGAGATACTGTAATCACTTTGTAGGTGGTAAGCAGTTGGATTTGCATGGCTAGAGGAGTAGAAAGTGGGAATGGCATGAGTCAACAAACGAACATCTTTAACAGAACTGTCGTCGTAGTTCTTATAAGTAGTGTACGCATTACCGTGAGTATTTAAATTGAGAGCTTTCAATTTCAGATCTTCTGAAGAAGATTCATATATAGGAGCTGGTTGAATGTAAGACTTGGTGTCCGAAAGCGGAGTGACGAAGGTATTCCCAGAAGCTACAGCAGTATTGGTGGTAGGTCCAGAGGAGAATGATGAGTAGGATACCGATGAAGCCGGAGAGTAGTGAGGCTCGACATGTCCAGCAATAGCGAGAGCCAAAAGGCTAAGAATCACGACGACCTGAAATAAAAAAATATAAATAAAGTCATATTAAAATGCTTAAATTTTAGCGAGATAAATAAAGTCAGATTTACCTTTACTGCCATTTCTTTGGTTCAATACTGGTCAAGTGAATTTCTTTGCAGTTTTACAGTCTTTTTATACAGCCAGACAATATAAAATTTTATTTTCCTCCTCAACAACTCCGTCCCGTCGTGCAACATAATGAGTGCAATATATCACCACTTATTAGCAGTACAACCAGATTGTGACCTTAAACTCGTGTTCACCTTTGTCTTTAAATTTAACCCATTTATGTGAAATAAGTAATCTCTTATAGACCGCCGTTTTATGGTTTCAGTAATAAATTCAGTAAGAATGAATAAACATATTCAATATTTTATGTTCGCGGTCTTCTCTCTCTGTCTTCTATTGTGACATCTGCAGTAACATAGATCCGGATACTCTTTTCGGATGTATTCAAAGCTTTTATATGTAGCTCTGAGTTGATGCACGACGGTGTTACCGCAAATTCTTGTTTAATTGTGAACAAGGGTGAAAGTGTGGTAGGTCGGGTTTATTCGTGACTCCGTTACGCATGTTACGAGTACGTCAGACAAAGGGACGCGAAATTATCATAAGCGTATATCATTCGTCTTCATTTAACACCGAACGGGTTTTGGAAACGCAAGTATTTTATCGGTTGCCGTATAATGCTCTATTTCGGTGCCTTCAAAATAAAATATCTCCTGAGTCTGCGTAACGTTGTTTCAGAAGATTTGTAAGTAATTGATAATAAATAAGTTTTATTCATGCGGTGTTATCAATAGATCTTTGTTCGTTAATTCGATAATCTGGTACAATCGAGTAAATCATTGGGTGGGCTCGGCTTATGTTATAATCGCCGAGGCGCCGCGCGCCGCCGTCGCCGTTGAGTCTGACTAAAAATATCAATTCCATATTCGTCAATTGTTGTGTAATCGTTATAATAACATAAAGCTGGTACATGTATGGTGCTTGCAATCTCAGTTGTCAGTGAACCTTTGAAATATTAGCACCGGTTAGCATACTCATACGTGCATTCGAATATGGTGCGTAGGAGTGACCTAAATTGTGTTCATAGATCGTATCTCTAGCGTACAAAATGTGCCTACTTATATGCACTACTAGCAAAAGTCCGGCTAGACGATCAAATTGAGGTCCGTTTAATTAAGCGAAGGACGCCTGAACCGATACGATTCAAATGATAATTTCATCGCTGACGACGCCAGCTACGGTGTCAGTATGATTTGACAACCCAAATATAGCCTGTGTTGTTTGGTGTCTTCTTCTTAGTCGCTTGACTCTTGACAGAGTGGTCGTGGTCGTTATGGTTGAGATTGAGTGGCCAGTTTTACAATACAATGCCATTCGTCTCTCAGGTTTGCCTTTCTTAGGCAGTCATTTATGGAGTTTGTGGAGGTGGTTGCCCGGATTTGGTCCGTTCATCTCATTGGAGATCTGCCCCGTGGTCTGGTACCCTCAACTTTCCCCTGCACTACGAGACGTTCAATGGACTCTCCACCGCGGCGGGACACGTGGCCAAAGAAAGTGAGTATTTTAGCCTGGACTAAGGATGACAGACGTTGTTCTATACCAACGTCCCTGAGAATAGACTCATTGGTACGGAATTCTGTCCATGATACCCCCAGCATCTTTCTCCAGCACCACATTTCCAAGGCGTCTATCCTCTTTTTCTCACTCTCACGTAGTGTCCATGTTTCTGCGGCATAAAGAAATATAGGAAACACGAGCGTTTTTACAAGTCTGACTTTTGTACTTCTTGTCACAATCCTGTGTCTCCATATCTTCTTGAGTTTATCCATTGAAGATCTCGTTATTGCCATTCGTCGTTGTTTGATGTAGGGTTTTATATTGTTATTTATTTGGTGCCATGGTTCAAAATTTTATTCATTATCATATACAACCTTTATTCAGGTTATCACTAAACACTTTTAAGTCATGGTCAATATTATTTCAAAGTTATAAATTCAATATCAAGGTGAATGTGGTATGGGAGTTTAAGATGATATAAAGCTATTATAAATAGAACTCGGATATTGATCGATCTCCATTAAATGGAAACACCGTGTATGACGTAATTAACTGTTTCCATAGCAGCTCAAGGCCGGGTGATAAGCCAATGAAAATTTATTATTGGGACCTCGATTTCGCATCAATAATACATGGGATGGTAAGTGGTAACCGCTGTCGAACGAAGCCATTATTTACTTTAGCCTTTGACGGCTCTGTAAATTTTGCCTTCATTAAAAAGTTAAGGAAAATACTTTAATTACTTATTTCCTGTTTGTCCTTTTTGATTTAAAATTATCCTTGAAGAGTTCTTGTATAATTTAATTTCGGTGACTTTGATCTTACAATTTTTGTTCATTACATATTTTCTGATTTAAAATACCTTCTAGAACCTGATGACTTGATAAAAGTACTTTTTGAAAATAATGAAGAAGTAAAAGACGGTCATGTTAAGCATAGCATAGGCGCTCTATACTCTCTGTCTCTCTATCAACCCCAAAAAAGACGGAGTGACAACAAATGTCTAATATAAATTTGAACATATAAGTAAGTTCATATGAAAATAAATTTAGATTAAACTTTTTAACTTGCAAATATGTTTATTTTAGCCATCAGTACATCAGTTTTATGAAAGGTGTTAAAATTGCTTAACAAATGAAATCTAAAGTCATCGAATTCAACAATCGATCGCATTACAGATCTTTGATATGTTTCAGTTATCTTCAGCAGCCTTGTACCATTCTAATTGTACTAAATTCATTTGCTCCTGTTATAACTCCTGACCGTGTCGCAAGAAGACTAGCCCGATTGGCCCGATATCTAGATTATTTTTCTTGTGTAACGGTAATTTACGATCTAAGCTTTGCTTTACGACAGTGACATTATCAGCGACAGAGTGTGGCGAAATAAAGATGTAGTTAATAGCTTTTAAGTGTCTCACTAGTTAGCCAACTAATATAATAAAATGTTTGGTTGATTGTGTGTTTGTTGATCTAGCCAAAAAAGGTTGAACATATTTAAATATTAATAATATTTAAATAATTAGCACACGGTCCATAATTTGGATTCCAACATAAGTTACACGGTTTAAAAATCCCGGGTTGAATTAGTTCACTACACCAGTATTTCAATTGTTTCAAGTGATATTAGGTTCAGTGTAGGTTCTCAAAATGTGTCCTAACGACTTCACACAGCATGCATACCTGATTTATAGTTCTTAATTGTAATAGTTTAACATCGACCTCGCACATGTGTGTCCGATTAAATGTATGGTACAGTCAGCAACGGTGTCTTGGTTTACATTAATCTTAGTCTGATAATTTGGAAAATAGCTTCGAATTACGATTCTCGCAGTAATTATCAGAAAGATTTTTGTACTACAAAGGTGGCATCTGGCAAGGACATCAAAAGTTGGTTGCCACTGCCAACTCCATTTATTGTTGGACTCACTTTATACGGCTGCTTTTTTTTATAAAGAAGCCTGTCTGAATAAATATTTTATCTAGTAGTAATCCTCCCACAGCATCAGTTGTTTTCGGTCCAATGCTAGGCATATATGTATATATATGGCTCCTTGCCAAAACACCTCTCTTTCCAATTTGCGTCACTCTGCCAATCGGCACCTTGTGGAATATCTTTCTTTTCAACCACCATTCTGTTCAACATGTGTGGTGGCCTTCATACCATCTAAGCAAATGCTGATTCATACGTAAGTAACAAAATCATTTTTTATTAGCACACCGTACTGTCGATGCGAGATCCGTTTTCCCACTTGGTCAGTAAATTAACTCAACATATTTCTATGCGTGTCTCATGCAAAACTGGGTTCGGTCGCAATTTTCGTAAGTAATCGCCTCTGTCTATATCAAATTAATTTGTTAGATTTTAATAGACCTTGAATTGGTCGACATAATTTTTTTGTAAAGGTCTTGCCAAAGAGAACGCCGCAATTATTTCACACAAGTACCTACAATGGTAGTTATCTACGTGTCGAAAAAACTGAACAAAGAATTCAAGGATCGAACAAGCTGATGTACATAATAACATACTTTGGTAAAGAGTATTATTTTCTTCTCGAATTATGCCAGAATAGATTCAGTTTACGCTCGGCGAGAAGGTCAAATACGCAAAGAGATTACGCGTATATTTATGTGTTCAGACTCGTTGGGAACTTCTACTCTGTAAAAAACACAGGTTAGAATACAGAACAGAATTTTGGATTACCGAGGCAGTAAACAGCTGCTGGTCGTAGTACTTTGACATTGTCAATCCACATAAGCTGACGCCCAGTTACTTGTTCTTGAGGTTGGCTGTACTATAAAAAGGGTCGACACAGAAAACAAGTTCCAACGTAAGCGCTTGTTCCCACACTAGCGTCCTTAACATATTGTCAGTGCCACATACATGCTAGCGCGATCCACTCACAAAAAACATTAGCTATTAAACCATAATGACGTATTTTTTAGAAGATGGCTAGCAAGAATACAGCCCGCCTGATGTTAAGCGGTTACCGTAGCCTATGGATTCAACATCAGGGATATCACTCGAACGTTGCCGACCGTGCGGGAATCAAACTGGCGATAACGCAATCCGTGTACCAATTGCTTAGCCACTAGACGCATCATTTGAAGTAGTAGTGACTTGAAACATTGATAAGAAGTTGATATTTTCCAAGTAGCAACTCTCTCTTTCAGGTCGGTCCCTCATTACTGAGGATCGTGGTCACTTGGTTTCAATTGTACGATCTGCTTCCATCGTTTCCGGTCCATTGACTTCATCACGGCTTGTTGGATATTGATAGAGGAGGTGGCTTGTTTTACTTGGTTACACCAGCGTGTTGGGGATCGGCCTCGCGCTCTTTTGCCTTCTGTCTGCCCAACAATGACTAGCTTTTCCAGACTGTCATCTCCTCTCCGCATTATATGGCCAAAGTATGTCAGTGTGCGCTGTAGGCATACGGATGATAGTCTATTTGTAATTTGGAGTTGTGTTAGAATAGACGCATTTGTGCGTTTGGCAGTCCAAGGTGTAAGTAGCAACTACGTAACCAAAATGTTAGCAGTCGTAACACATACCTTACAACCCTGCTCGCACTGCATCTTAGCTCGATTCATCTCTCGAGACATTTCTTCTGTGTTTCACAGGGCCTATCAAACCAGCCGTATTCATTGGCGGCAGAATATCAGCTGTACACCTAGTCCCTAGCAATTAGAAGCCTAAAACTATGTTGCAACATTCATTCTGGAATGATAGTCAATTTAATTGAGAAGCATTCAACTTTGTTACACAATACAAAATGTCATACTTTAAAGATTAAGACACTCTTAAAATGTAGACTAGGTAGAGTCTAATAGACCTACTTATAAATCAACTCTGTTACAATTTTGTTCGTTAATTTTAATGAATTGCAAGCTTACAGTATACTGTGAGAAAGTATACTTTGTAATTTATGATTGTACACCTTACGCAACCGTTGGTCTAGTTGTTAGTGAGCTGGACTGGCACGCTAAGTATCGGGGCTCTAATCGCTGCATCCGGGCTAACATGTAAAGTTTTTGCGTTGGTCGTTTTTTTTTACATTATCACACAGCGCCACCTGACCCCAAACTGAGCAAAGCTGGTACTATGGGAGCCAGCAGCTGATACAATACTTATGTACTTACTTATTTTTTTGTAAATACATTTCAAACATCTAGATTCAAGGCAAACATAAATGTTAATCACACAAATGTTTGCCCCGGCGGGAATCGAACCCGCAACCCCTAGCGCAGTGGTCTCGTATACTAACCACTACACCAGCGGTCTCGTGAGTGTTTTTAAATTCTGCCACTTGTCAGGTACCCATAGTACAAGGTTTACTTAGTTTGGGACCAGGCTAGCCTGTGATGTGCCTATTTATTTGTTTAGATCGCAAGTGCATGTGTGTGTGTGCCTGTATGGTTAAAAATAAAATAATTATATCCAAAGGAGCATTACGGTCTTTAGACCGCAATGAAATATTCTCCAAGTGATTCGAGAATATTTTATTTGATATGTCAACACAAATAAAATTATAAATGCGCACATTCCATGCATTACGCGGATTCATTTTATCAGGTTGTGAGTCATGGCGATAAAAAATACAGGTGTTATTTTTGTTAATGTTATTGGAATGTAGTCCTCAACTTGACATATCCAGATAAACTTTCTATTGGCATAACACTTAAACGCAATTGTTAGACGCTTGGCGTGATGATAATGTATTCATATATAAATTGTATATTTAAACAGAAAAACAACGATGCATAGACAAGAAGAAATTATACATTGTATGCTTCGTGGTTTTGGTTATTAGCTACAGTAAAAAGTTTGTAATTTTCAATAGTTTCTGAAAAAAAAAAAGAGTTTTCGGGAACCAATATTATTCAGATATACCTATGTTATTTGTTTATTTTGAATTTTGAATAAGAGCATTTAAAATGTCCAATAGTTTGTGAAGTCAAACAAAAGTGGATACGTTTTTGAAAATATTGTTGAGGTATGGGAGATATATTTTTGGGGGTAGATACCTGATAACTATAATTGTTGGGAGATATATTGTTATCAAGCGACGTCATAACCGTTTGGTAACGGTTGGCGCGTAGCCTAACCTGTGTAGCGTCTTGCCAATATTGCCGAGGTGACAGTTAACCACACTAATTGACCACTCTGCCGCAGATGTCACTGGAGACACGCCAGAAGACATTCTACATTTTTCATAGTTAGAATGACTATTTTGGTTTATTATTATTGATTCTTTGGCATTGTTAAAAAAAGGTTCCAAAAAGGCTTGTCTACCGCTTGCACAAAAATGTATTCCTGTGGTTTTTATATTCATCAAAAATCTTAATATAAATCCTAACAAAAATAAATAAACATGCTTAAATAGAGACCTTGTGTAATATGAGGTCCGTTTTGTGTTTTCGTGTGCGGCTATCTACAGACAAAACTTTAATAGCAACCAAATTGAATTTCTTTAAAATGTTCGCTGACGTCCATTTCATCATGTACCTACTACATAAAAGCCTCTGAGATATCGGCATAAGAATAGGTAATATAAGGCTCAGAGTAGATAATTATACTACGTACAACCGAATACATTTATTTGTCACTTAATAATACAATTTATGCTTATAAAAGATCGATTTATCTACTTGTCATTCTGGAAGTAAGTATTTTGTAGACAGTGACAAAATTTATCATTAGCCTTGTATCAACTAGACAAAAAAAAATATGCTGACCAAAAATATGCCGACCATATGATAAATTGCGAAGTCAACGGGAAAACAAATATTTCTTGGTAATACTTGTATGCAGTATATTAGCTACTCTGAGGTAATTAATACAAAGTTGTTTGCTGCGCCACGCTTACAATGTAGCACGATGTGTCACTGAAACACAAACACAATAAATATTTTCTTTATTTGTAACAGCCTATATTTACATAAGTTATATTCTGTGATATGTAGGAGCAACCTTATTTTTCTCTCGTGAGCAGGTGCTCCGGTTCTCAATGGTCTCATCGCAAAGGTCCTGTTGACATTTGCTCAGCCTTCGGTCGTATCTGGGTCAATGTGAGTCAACGCTATTACATTTTTTTCACTCGAGCACAAGATGTATGTTGTGACTTCGTCCGTCCGCCGAATGTGCAGTGACTAAATTGAAGAGATAAATAAATTCATTACACAATAATAAATATTCTTTATATTCGTGTGGTTCTTTACTTAACTGGTTTGGGTTGTCTGTTTGGTTTATCTGGTTTTCCGGTTTGGTGTCCCATATGAAGAAAATCTTTAATATAGTCTGGGCGTGACTTCGCCCGCGTAGAATTATAATATAAATAAAATATGATACTCAGCGGTCATATAATATAGCATTCTGGTGGTGAGTTTTATTTTAAATGTGGTGTAAATTTTGAGTTTATTCATAGTATACGTAAATACAATTCCTTTCTCTATAAAATATTAATATATTTTTTGTCGCAGTAGGTACAAATGTGTCCTATTCGTTTGTGTTTTGTCACCATTTTATTTATCTAGTTTTAATCCCATTCAAAACAATATCATCAGCCATATCTGAGTATTACATGGAACAAAGCGACATGTAATTATTCAGTTACGACCTTTGTGCTACGTGTAATAAGAATCACATGGGCATAACTTGATATGAGCATGTACAAGTCATTCGACCAGTGTAAATGTAGCACAATAGGCGTAGGACAAGTTCAGTATGTAATTGTAATATAGTACTTTTCATTGTACAGTTATGCAATTGTGAGCAATTTCTTTATACCACTAAGGTGGCACACAAGTGTACGGTCCACCTGTAGGTACAGGTCGCGGCACGAAACTCTAGCGCTGAGCGAAACGTGGAGGGGATAGCTGCGCATGGGTACCATCGCGCACGCAATACAAATTAGTAATTTAATTGCTTAGTTAAAAACAGCAAAATAATGTTTTAATGTAAAGTCAAATAGTAAGTCTAGCGGTGAACAAAATGTGGAACTTAACTGCGTATGGGTACTGTCACGCACGCAAATATTACTTCATGTTACCTACAATATAATTTTTAACAAGTTTATGGGGAGTAGAAAAATAAATACACTATCGGATTTGTAAATTTTTATATTAAATACCAAATAATAAAAAAAATTATATTAAGTCCGAATTACATAAGAACCTACTGAAGTTTCTTCTCAGGATAGAAGAAACCTGCGAGTTCGGCAGGGTGTGGACATCAGACACCGCATTCTCCTTTCCGATATCTAGTCCGAATCAGACAATGGTCTTACACCTTCAATAGTATCCCAACAGGGCCTTTTGCTTACTGAGGGCCCCGGCTCAGGGCTGCTTCGGTCGTCGGCACTAACAGCGTCATCGTCATCAGACTCACCAAGGCTATCCTCTGAACTGTCACCATCAACGCGAATGATGAATTCTTCTGTAACCAAATCCACGACATGGTCACTCTTGACATATTGCTCTTCTATGTCCTTTACCTTTTGGCATAACTTTCCCCAATCCCAAGCACCCATCAGCAAAACTTTTTCTTGAATTAGTTCTATACATTTAGCAACACTCCACTTCACATTTTTACTGCCTACATATTGCTTTATGTCAGACCATGCCATTTCGATTGGATTTAGATCTGGGTGGTATGGTGGCAGTCTTAGCACTTGATGTCCTTGCTCTGCTAGTATCCTGTCAATTGAAAATGTTTTAAATCTATCTTTGTTAGCCCGTATTAAATTGTATAGTTGAGGTTTTAGTAGAGTTTCCTCATATTGTATGCCCTTTTCAGTAAGCCAACCCTGCATGTCAGCTTTTTTGGAATTAGAAGTGGGTGCAAGGTCCCATTGTTTATTATGGTATGATGCGTTGTCGACTACCACGACAGAATTAGGCGGTAAGTTCGGCAATAACTGTGTCCTCAGCCATTTTTCGTAGTTGTCGTAGTTCATATTGTCGTGGTAGTCGCCTGATTTCGCACCAGCTTTAAAAGTTAACAGTGCGTTCGGTATGAACCCAGCCTCTGATCCTGCGTGGACAATGACCACCCGCTGTCCTTTGGAGATAGGTTTTTTGAGACCTTTTGTAGTACCATCGGTCCAGGCTTTTGGAGCAGAGTGCGATGAATCTACGTAAGATTCATCTGTATATACGATGGGCCTTCCCTCTTGGCGATATTGTTTTATTTTGCGTAAGTATTCGATACGTAGTAAACGTATATTTGAACTTTCAATCAGTACTTTTCGATTGTTTTCAGTATTTTTCCACCGAAACCCTAAACTCTTAATTATTCGTCGAAGACTTCGTTCTGAGCCTTTGAAATTTATATCTTCCTCTAGCTTCTTTCTCAACTTTCCGACGGTGGGAAGTTCATTATTTGTCCTATGAAAGTTATGTATGCACCTCTTTATTAATCCTTGATCAAAGTTATCAATATCTGTGACCGGTTTTGATCTGGAGCGTTTTTTGCCTGGTGTTCTAAATACTGATAATAAGTCGGAATTATTGGCTTCAGTGGAGATTTTCCTTACCGTTGCTATGGACGTCTTTGTAGATTCAGCTGTCCTTTTCTGAATTTTCTGTAAGTCACTAATTATACTATTTAATTTTATATTTCCCGCCTGAATAACTTCTGCAGTTTGTTTTATTTCACTTATATCTACAGTGCTGCGGTCAGAATCGAGTAAAATACTCGCAGCTTCGCCAATTTCACTTTGAATTTGTTTCAGGGAATTAATGAAATCATTCGATTCCCTTTTCAGAAAACAATGCACGTCAAACACCATTTTCCGTGCCTGTCTTTTCAAAACAGTATTCCTTCTCGGCCTCGGCATTTTCACTGTTTAAAAACTGTTCAAACTTAATCAAACAGTGAATAAACTAACAAACACAACAAACAAATCAACAAAACAAACTTAACAAAAAACAACAACAAAAATTAACGATGACAACAAAACAATTCAGAACGCGACTGTACACTGGAAGTGCGCGGAGCGTCGTATCGGCACGGGGGACGGAGTACGACTGGAGAGCCAATCGGCGCAACGCACGCTCGCCCTTCACCCCTGTACCCCGCCAAGACACCTTATTTTTTACTTCTGCGCAATAACGGTCAGCGCTAGAGTTTCGTGCCGCGACCTATAAGCAGTCACCGTAGCCTATGCCGCTAGCAATACCAGGGTTATCACTAACGAGATACAAACCATGTTGTTGATGAGGACCCGTTGCTAGGAGTATTACTACTACTGCGATGGAGCTCATAAATATGTCTCATAAGTAAGGAAATTGCCATTGGGTGGTACCTTCAAGAGATTTTACTTAGATACAGTTTATATTTGTATGTTATTAAAATAGTGATGTGTGTAAGAAGGTGTCTATTTTATATATTTAACTAAAAGTTTTCTGAATTAATGAACTATATTATTATTTGGATGAATTACCTGTCTAGTCTATACTTAATTACCAATATAGTGTTAAAATAATGTGTTTTTTGTGTTTATTGAATGTCTGTTTATAAGGATTCGCTTAAACGAAGCCTTTACGTAAAACTAATTAATTTAGAAATCCAAATACCGCATAAGATATTATGTTAGTAGTTATAGTAGTAAAGTTTTATCAAAACTGCACAACCGTGGATTGAAGCTTGCCAGGGGAAGTATTGGCTTCAAAAATATAAATATTATAACCGAGCCACAATAACGTGAAATTTATTGAATATTGTAGGTCCAACGCAGCGGCTGAAAATATTATGGACTTTAATCGAAGTGGCAATATAACTTTTACTGCTTTTATGAGCGTACAATATTAACTTGTCTGGCGTTATGAGGGCTAATTTAAAAAGAATATCATTTTAAATGTCGTTTATTATATCGGATAAGAGATAAAAAAAATATCGAGTAAATTATATTTTGACTAAAAGATGTAGGTACAACTTGACCATCCTATAGATCACACCACAACAGCTATGTACGAGTATATTATCTACTCTGAGCCAAAGCTAAATAATGCGATTAGTTCACAACCCTCTAGTCGATTCACATAAGTTTATAAATATTACTACGACTACCTCAGAAGCTGTACTAATATAGCTGAGCGAACACTTAAATAAAATTTAGTATAATTTCCCAAGTTAGTTAGTGATACCCAAGGTATTTCTGGATTGTAAGAGTAAGGTAGCCGCGTCCACCAAGCGGGCCGCATGGTTACTTGGCTAAGAAACTTAATTATGATAGTCATCGCTTAAGGTTATAAAATAGTTTGCGTCCTATTCTCAGATCTATCTAATAAACACGAAAAATTACATAAAAATCGGTCCAGCCGGTTTGGAGGAGTATTATTACAAACACTGTGACGCGAGAATTTTGTATATTAGACTAGAGACCCACCCCGGCTTCGCAAGGGTTAAACAAAACGTTAATATTTCACACATAAAAGCCCTCGTCTTGAATCACTCTATCTATTCAAAAACACCGAATCGCATCAAAATCCGTTGCGTAGTTTCAAAGATCTAAGAATACATAGTGACAGACCGACAGCGGGAAGCGACTCTGTTTTATACTATGTAGTAATGTTCCAAAATGTCTCAGTTTGTCAGCAAACGGATCAAAATAAAATATGATAAAAAACGTGATCTTTGATTGAGAGCCCAGTGTGGTCAACATCAATAACAATTTACATAAATAGGCCTTCGTTCAAGATCGTCTTGTTACCATGTCGGAAAATTGAGTCGATAATTGTTTGTCTTGTTTTAATTAATGGTTTTGTTTGTTGTAAACATACGAAGGGTTACAGCTTATAACTTTTTTACTTATTTATTTTAACAACTTACATCTATCATTACAGATTTACAAAACAGTATGCGTAAACTCGTACTGCGTAGTGTGGCAAAGAGGGCCAAGAGCCCTATTTCAAGCACTGGACCATCCAAATCAACGTGCCGCCAAAATGAAGATTAATTACTTATTCCTATTTTTGTTACTAACTCCTAGTTTTAAGTTTTGGTGTTATATTGTTACTAACACAAATATGGAGATTTGATCCCATATAAATTTGTAATATTGTTATTATTTTGTAACCTATTTTTTAGGGTCGGCAACGCGCGAGTATACCGATACCCCTGTTGTTGCAAGCGTCCATAGGCTGTGGTAACCGCTTAACATCAGGCGGGCCGTATGCTTGTTTGCCACCTTAATGGTAAAAAAAAAACCTAATGTAATAGATTAGCAACATTTATAAATGACAAAATAGCGTATTTACATGTAATATATTGTTACATGAA
Source organism: Falcaria lacertinaria (assembly GCA_951449985.1). Taxonomy (NCBI): domain Eukaryota; kingdom Metazoa; phylum Arthropoda; class Insecta; order Lepidoptera; family Drepanidae; genus Falcaria; species Falcaria lacertinaria. The sequence goes on along the minus strand of OX602118.1, from coordinate 6,565,820 downwards.
AAAAAGACAGCACCGGTACTTCTCAGGTGGGTTTTCTTTCCGAACCGGTGGTAATTTACAGCATCATAAGTGCCTTTTAAGGGCCTAAGCTGAATAAATGATTTCTTGAGAAGAGCCCTTAGTGTTTGAAGAGGCAAGCACTCATTCCATAACTGCTCTTGTAATTCCTTCCTAGTTCACGCTTGTAACATTAGGGTTATAAATCGCGCGTCTCCTAACCCTATAGAAATTCTTAACAATGTTCTTAAACCCCATGCTGTACCTATTCCTTCGCGATTACCACAACAAGAAGCTCACTACTTCAGGGAAAGAAAGCTTCTATAATATAGTTAGTAATAAAAATACAGTTTTTTGTCTTGCAGTACGTAGGCATCTATAAAGAACAACATGTAGATCTCAAAATTATAGATCGTGATGTATCATGCTTAGTAGCTAAGATTTAATAATAGAATAGTTACATTAACCTTGGGCTATATTCAAATTGATGGCTATGGAGGCTTACGTTCAAAGTAGGCGTTAAATTAATAGTAAGCCAATGTATCATAATAATACATAGGTCCTTGTGAAGCTGTGACTTGGGAGTCTTTAGCCAATGTCAACACCATATCAAAATATGATTTATGCAGTTAGAGCTCACGCACAATAGGTACTACGCCTGTCATGTCTATGCTAGACGTTAAACGTGAGTAAATGAAAAAATAAGTTAGTCTAGATTTTTTTACTAGTATTCAACTCATAACAAAGGAATGTGAAAATGTACATATACCTAGGTATCTAGTCCTGAAATCTGTCAAAGCTTTCTCAGTTATCAGCAACTGCGTTTAGGCTTCAAAAGAGAAATTAAAGTAATACCATATAAATTTTTCAGACCGTATGTCACATACTCAGACAATATTCACACGTTTCTTAACACGGAATATGCGGTGTGAAAATTCGACCTGATTAGTACGGTATAGAATAACTAGCGACTTCATCTGCATAACAATACAATTTTATATTATAGGCTAAACGGTACTCAGCGATAGCATTTTCTTGGTGAAAGATTATTTTGAGCTTATGCGTTACAAACAAAATCTTTTCTCTTTATAATATTAGTATAGATGTACGCAAATGTAGAGCAATTTCTTTTATTTGTCATTTAATTGGTGAAATTAATCTTTAGAGGTTGAATCCTTATAAGTTCTTTGCGCAGTATATACCTACTCCAGCAGGTTGCAGGCAGGCCCACTTCGTTAAAACTTTAGAGAAGAGGAACGCGAGTTTGAAGTTTGCTGCCTGTTTACTGTTCGGACCAACTTCCTCCCCTGTACTAATGTTTTCTTTTAATTCCTTTTTTAAAATACAAGCTTATACAATTGTTAAATGTAATTAACTGGTAATATAGTAGAAACACTTTATTAACCAAATATCTCTGCATTAATGACATTATTGTCTGGACTTTTGTTTGGTATTTATTGCATATTTATTTGGATACTCGCTTCTGCTCGACGCTTCGCACGCATGGTAAAGGGAATTAGGCAACATGTAGCCACTGTCTGTCTGTCCTTATGTACCAATGCTTAGATTTTGAACACTACGCAACGGATTTTGATGCGGGTTTTTTTTAATAGATAGTGATTCAAGAGGAAGGTTCTTATGTATAATTCATTTGTGTTTGAAGGTTTTTAACTTATACGGCTAACGCTGGCTGTGCGAAGCCGGGGCGGGTCGCTAGTACTTATGTAAATGATAGCATTTGCCCGCAGGTTCGCACTCAATAAAATATGAATCATGTCTTCCCTCAATTCTGTTATAAAAGGCTTAGCCAAATTTTAAGTATGAACTAAGGAATCACGCTGTCATACAAACTTTACCCCCTTTTTCACCCCTTAGGGGTAGAATTTCGGAAAATCCCTTCTTATTGGATGACTACGTCATACAAAAACCACACCCTCTAAGTTTCAGGGCTACGATGAGTAGTTTAGGTTGTGCGTTGATCCGTCAGTCAGTCATTAAGGACAAAGCCTTTTATATGGAAGAATAGTACCTACCTACCAAACATTCGATTTTTTATGAGGCATGAATTCTAACCAAATTCATTAGCAGTAAACAATGAAGTAAAATAAAATATTAAAAGTAAAGAAAATCTTCCCCTATATATATGTTTTTATAACATAGCGTTGATGTAATGTAGCAAAAATATGAAATGTATTTACTGAGTAATATATTTATTAATTTTTAATGGCGATTTTTTGTAATGTGTCGCTTGCATATGTCAGCGTGTGTGTGGGTCCAGTGTATCTGAACAAGTGTGTGATACATATTTCTACTAAAAACCTTAAAGAACAATTAAAAAAATAGGTTTCTAAGAACTCAACTAACTGACCCTAGTTAGGTCTGCGACATAGCAAATAATTTTGCTTAATTATATACTTAGGTCATTCTGTGACGCATGATTTCTGCTTGCTCCATTGCAGTGTTACAAAATCTCTTTATAATTAGCGGGAATTATTACAGCACTTAGCCTCTGTGAATCATTGAGGATTTGCTTGTGAAATATCCGCAGCCTGAGAAGCAGTCTATGTTGGTAATAATAGACCTGTTTGCTCGGACTCGTTGTATGTCGTGTAGATTTCGAGTTTTGTGTTGTTATTTTCCATTCTTGTTGGCAAAATAATCTAATGGGTGAAATAATAATGACATTCTGTAATAATAGTCCTATTGACTAGTGAATATTGTTATAAGTTTACATCTTGCCGATATGTTAAGAAGTGGTTTGTTTTCAGAATTGTGCTGTGACGTCCCAGTGGATGTCAGTTATACATCATCGCAACTCTGATGGCTTTTGAAGTAAAACTCGCTTCTAACTCAATGGCGTGAGTGACAGCAAGTAGTTGGACTTACTAGGTATCTAATGTCTACATACTCTGTATTATTTATTACACTTTGTTTTACTGTAAATTTACAATGTAAAAAGTATCCCATTTAAAATACTTATTGGAACCAATTCAGTTGCAGAAATTCACTTAGCTAAACTAATTTGACACGACATTGGTGCCAATCCGAAATGACTAAAATTAACTAATTTGACAGGTTTAAAAATATTGCCATCCTTATTGAACCCCTCACGTGAGAAAGGGATAGCAAGACTTTTAGACCTGTCAAATTAGTTAAGTTTAGTAATTTTGAACAACAGAATCGACACCAATATCAAGTTTAAGTCTGTTGTGGATTTACTATAATAAAGATTTTTTCTTGAGTGTCTTGTTTATATAATCTTTGATGCCAAATGAAATATACAAGCAAAGTACGTTTAGCAGAAAAGAACTCGTGTATTTTTGCCTGAGTTTTGTCAAGAAATACGAACTATTTCACATGAGATTTCTATCTTGTTAGTTCCTTTCTAGGTGGAAATGACAGCTGTCATAGTTAAGGCTGTCACTTGTCATAATATTGACGTATATTTTATTCAGTGTAGGATTGTCAATCGAGCGAATATTAAAGCGGGAAATCCTGTTATCGGAAATCTGTTATAAACGATTGCTTTTATGATTTCTGTAATATTATTTTATTCATACGACAAAATTGGCAGGTATTTACTTAGTCGCTCACTTGAATAAATTAATGTTCGAGGTTCTATATTGATAAAGATAGAAACGTTTATATAATTTAATTGATGTATATAACATTACTATCTATGTTTTTGTAAATATTGTTCTTATTTTAATAAGACACCCATCCACATTCCAAATCCTCTACAACACACAGCTAAGAACATTCTGGATAAAGATCACCTTAGAAAGAAAAATATAAATCAAAATCAGTTCATCCGTTTATGAACTATGATGCCACAGCCTAACACAGATACACACGTAAACTTATTTGTATCTGCGTTTTATACCCCTCTTTTTCATCTTAATTATTAATATTAATTCAACAATAGGTACGCACAAACACGGAATTGTACTAAAGTAAATATATCGTAGTGTTACTTCTGTTGCTAGTCAGATTTAGCATTGGTATCTTTATTCTATACTTCTATGCAGATTTCATAAGAGCTGTGAACACGTTATATGCGCATAGCGGCTATTATATGTGCCAAATATGGTGTGGAACAAGTTTTTGAATGTGTCGACCAATTTATGTTCACAAATTCGTGCAGTGCCTATAAAGAGCTCTCCGCAATGTCTTGTCCTAAAAATGGGCCATTAACCATTTTGACGTTTTGAAAGAGTCAGGTCCTTCTTTTGAAATATTTTACTCTTCAGATATGAGTTAATGCAAAATGCAGTTTGAATAGCGAAATAAGTTATAAATTGTTGTCACGAGTAGTTTCGTTTATTTTTACCATACTTTTATAACGCTACATACCCAACATCAAGCCACATTCCCTTTCGGATGGCAGAAAATATAGAGAGGTGTTCAGTAACAATCAAACATTTCTTAAAATTATTCAATAAAATATTGTACTACCTGATAAAATCACAGCCCTGCCAAAGCTGCCGTAAAGCCTAGTAGTAGTGACGCATACATTTTGTTCTCCTACATGAAAAAGCAGGAGCGATTTCTGTTGCCTTTGATTATATGTATAATCTAAGCCCGTAGCTGTTTTTCCTAAATAGTATGTTTAGCAATACAATTTAGAACCAGGCCTGTTGACCGGCCTCGTGCGATTGTATCTATATGTAGCTTAACCAGAATGGAATTAAACATTACAATGTTTGACATAAGATCGAATATCAATCACAGACATATATCCTCTATCCTCTTTAGCGATTGTCATGGTATGTGGAGACGGTTCATATATGGTTAGCAACTTTGCATTCTTATCCTAAGATAAATTAAAAGTCATTTTTAAATATTCACAGCTTAATGATACTATGTTCTCGACACAAATATATTGTAAAGTACTTAATAAGTCGATATCTATAAATGAATGTAAATCCTGCCCGACTTGCGTCGAACCTATATTTTTTCTTAAAATATGTACTAGATACCATCATTCCAGAATAGTTTTTTATGTTTTGAGTTGAACTAGTTATTTAAACGAATTTGTTTTTATAAATGGAACATATACTGGACTCAAATCTTACAGTAATCCCTACCAAATCAATGCGTCTGTTATTTAAATTGGCTATAGTTGATTCACGAAAATTCACGGAAGTGCATGAACAGATTTATGACAGTGAAAGATGCCATACGTCAGATTCGTAGCATGTGTTATGAGCTACCTATATTCATAGTACATTCTATACTCTAAGTTTTTATTATATGTGAATCTATATTGAGTTTTTCTACTAATATTCAATCTCATAACATAATAATTAGTTTATGAACCAACTTTGAATGAGATGGCTTAAGCCAATGTGCTTAAGTACGAATATTATAAAAAAGAATATCATAAATCAGTGTAGGTACACATATGACCGGATTGTGGTATGCTCTAGGATAATTTCGTAATATCCCGCCATGAATTTATCAACGTCTGCAACGGCACATATACTAAATTATATTTAGGTGGAATGTAGTATGTACGTACTAGATGACATCGATTACAGTTTTATTATAGTTATAAAAAAAAAACGAGATCTGTCCTAAGTCAATGTCTAAGGTGTGAATTTTATCGGTTGTCATTTTAAAGTTACTTTAAAATGAACTTTAGTTGATACCAAATACAAAAAAATGACAAGTGCGAGTTGGACTCGCACATTTACTTGTTAGCATTATTTAGATAGAGCAAAAAAAACGTTTCTAGTAGGGGGCCCCTTTATTCTTTTTTTCAGTTTTATTATTTGTTGTTATAGCGGCAACAGGTATACACATTCTGTGAAAGTTTCAACTGTCTACCTATAACGGATCATGAAATACAGCCTGTTGACAGACAGACGGATGGACGGACGGCGAAGTCTTAGTAACAGGGTGCCATTGGTTTTCATGTACGAATAAGTTCGGGCTATTTACAAAAAATACATTAAAAATTCAGGCTTAATTGAGAATCTCCACCTGATTGGCTAAATATTCACTTTCCCTTTATTACATTAAGGATGATAAGCCTCGAGTTTTCTATGTGCCGGTATTCAGGTAAGATTTATGTGGGTACATGATACGTTGGGTTATCCACTCTGATAAGGCACTTTAGTACTCTCGGTTTTTGCGAGAAATCCAGTATTAAGCCTACGTAGGTATTTCGATTTAGATTTCGCAAGATCATCGGGCGTACACATGCGTTTATCTAGTCGCGGATCTAGATCGCTGCCTAGACTTTTGTGGTGAAAGGTCAGGCGAACGCGTCTGGCAATATTGTGTAACGGTAGTTTGTGAAGGGACGTATGGTTTACCTAACTGTATACATAGGTACAGGCTTTATCGTATGAACGAATTTATTACATTACATTTTTGCCAATGATATATGCTACAGGCATGTAGATTTCTAACGCATCAATGAGATTTTACCTCAAAATTAATAAAATTTAAGTGTTTTTTGATTTCGTTTTTCTTGACAATATATCAAAATCCGATTACACTTTTTTATTTCTTGTCTGTTTAGTAATCTATCAGTTCATTCAATCCATGGATAACCCTATATCTCAATTCATTTTGTCTTCGAGTGATGAGCCGTAAGGTGACAGTAGAGAGTGCACTTACTCAGATTGAAGGGATTTAATTCTCAACAAAAAATATCAGCAACTATGTACATTTACGGGAATAGTATGAAGAAACAAATGGCGTAAATAAAGTTTCAGGTATACAAATCACGGTCAATTTGTTTTACTTGTACCTTTGTATACAACTTCATACGCTTACTAAACTTTCTAAAATAAAATTACCGAGAAATAGTAACTATTTACGAACTATAATGAAGTGATTGAGTACATGAAATCATTACTTTACTGGTGTACCATCTTCTCTTGAAAATTAATCATAATCCGGTTACACCCTGTCAGTAAAAGTTTTGGCTTAGTTTCAACACTAAATACATTTTAATTCGTATCAAACTTAATTACATTCAATCATGGTGTTTATTGATAAACAAATGTTCAGATTACGTAATAAGTAAATATCGCATCTGTGCAATTCACGCCACGTCTCACTGCGTCACATTACTAAGTAGTGATTCACTCATACGCAATGAATGCACCTCAGATGCGCAGGAGTGCTCAATGAGGCTTTGCTGCAGATCATTGACCCCACAAGTCGAGTTCAAGGTAGAACCTACTCATCTTCATTGAGTTTACATTAAACTGTAATAGCTAACGCCGAAGTAATAATTTTGGATGTGGTGTTAGCATTCTGAATGTTATGTATGTCAGTTACTCAGGTCCCTTACACTTGTATATAATATAGTTTTATAAGATTGAGTAACTATGCACATTTGTAAATAACCAATGTTTTCCAATCAAAATTGGAGCCGCCCGACTGGGGACTGTACCTCCTTACAAAAGACCACCGTCAAATAATATTACTTTGATGTAGTGTTGCGTTTCTGCGGTAAGTAAGGTTGCCGGTGTTCCACCAGGATAAGCTGCGCTAGTTGTAATGCTGCTAGCACAGTGAGTCCTCATCAACAACAGGGTTGGCAGCTCGTTAGTGGTATTCCGGGTATTGCTAGCGGCTATAGACAACGGTGACTGCTTACCAATAGTTGTGCCGTACACTTGTCTGCCACCTTAGTGGTAAATATGCATTCACTTCCATGAATTATAGATGTTACTGATTTATCAGGAACCACATACTTAACCAAATCCTGTATTGAATCAGCGAAACTAACACTTCAGTCATTAAACCAATATACAAAGTACCGCATCCATTTAGCTTCAGTGCCAACTTCATTTCATGATCACATTCTCGCTCAGTAGACTCGTCTGCCGCTAGTGTATTATTTAGCCAGATCAGCGCAATGTGGGCTAATAGGACGCTAGTTCAAGGCGAGTTTTACTCGTCTTCGTCATTAAGTTGTGATTATTGTGATCATCAGTTGGTCATTCACCTTTTGTAATTTTGCGAATTCATCAGGCAGCACCCATCATAGACTTATCTTATTTAGCGTAAACTCTCTTACAAGTGATTTTTGAACAAAATATTATAAATTATTTAGCACGTCTTTCGTAGTTTTTTGGATATGTATACAAAATGTTACTTTCATAGATTAAACTTCCAAGCCATAACTACAGTAAGGATGTTACAACTCCCGTTATGGAGTACAAATCATAATGTGGGATATTTTTTACAAAAGTGACAGTACTTTTGTAAAATCTTTTGTTCCAAAAGTTTAGCAACCGCCCAAATCCGGCAAACCTGTGTAGATCTCAAGCAAACAGTTTATTATCATAAAGTAGGTGCAGAATATTAACATAACAATGTTCTCGAGCGGTCCCTTGCTAATTAACTATTGTAAAAATTCTGTGCCAAGGCGAGTTGATATTCGGTCCGAACTGCCTATGGCGTAATTGCTTTGAACTTTATCCATATTATTCAATTTTCTTATTGCTCTTTTATACAAAGGTTAAGGTGAGATCACATATTAAAAGCGCATACAAGATTCAAATTGCTACTTAAATCGCAAAATATGGTACCAATAAATTGGTATTCTTTTTCTCAGATTTTTTTATTTATTTATTTATTATACACAAAAAACAAAACACAATTTTATAAAAACAAGTAAAATGGTTAAAGTCTGATCTGAACTGTGTTCCAAAGCTTGTTCCAGTATGGGTGCTGTTCATGTAGTGAGTGTAAAATTAGACTGAGGAGAGAATTGATTCAAGTCGTGATTTGCTTGGTGGGCTTCAAAGCATCATTTTGCCACTGTTAAGATAATATTTTGAGCTATGCAACAGTATTTGTCATACGTTAACTGTACTACTACTGGCAGATAGCATTTAAAGTTTTCAAACTAAACCAGTTTCTCTGGACATCCTACAGAGCTAATCTCATTATGTAAAGTACTTACTTCTCAGCGATTGTGTTTGTCATTTGCATTTAAAAAATATTCATTGGTTTCACAACAAATGTAGGTACTATAGTTTATAATTATAGGGGGCAGTCACATTGATCTTAGTCGATGGCATCGCGTCGCCCTGCTTTTCTTTATGAGTACAATCATAATAGCCTAGCTACCAAGTTTTGGCCATTATTTCTCAATTTCATTGATGCATGTAGCTTGTGAGCTACACTGTACTGTACATGTAGGGTGTGAAACTACACTCTATTAAGTCTGCAGAATTCATAAGATACTGTCCATGTAAAAACACACTGAATGAATCAATTAGAGGACAATAGCTATTTCTTCTCGTTTTATATGGAGTGGGCAGCACACCACCCCATATAAAACGAGTGTGATAAGCGTAGAATATTGTTTTTAAATTATAAATAACAACCACTTTGTCAGTTTATTATGTAATGTTACGTATCTTACGTATAAATTTATACGATGTTAAAAATTCGTGGTTAAAAACAACAACTCTCTAGCCGCGGATAGCACTTTAGAACAATTGAACATTTCTAGTAATTATAGGTCATTCAGATTAAGCTTAAGATAGCCATACGATTCCCAGATAACAGATAACCCCAACGATTGGCAGACGGTTAGGGTGCTGCTTTCAGCCATATACACGGCTAAAGTGTAAATGTGGAGTTAAGTTACACTGATATATTTCTAAGTATGGAATTGTGGAGCATTCATGAGCTCTGTAAGACATGAGTTTCCAACAACCTTGTAAAAAAACCTTGCATCAACAAAAAAAAAATTTTTTTGAACCAGAAAAATAAATATGTCCTTTCCAGATCTGTATAAAACAAAGTCTGTTGTCTTACGGCTCCAACACTCACTATCCATTTTATGATACACACACGAAATCTATTCATTCAATCACACAACAGATTAACAAACCCTATTACTAAATACTACAATCAGAAATCAAAAGACCATATCATTAATCCCCAAGTTGTCAATTCTAATCTTGAAGCCAGAATGCGTTGAGATAAATCTGGGTTCGGAGAACGTCTGTCGCAACGATATTTTTGTAAATGTTAATCGGCCAACAGAGGCTCTACCGATCATTGCTTCGTTGGGCAATCGGTTAATTGGAACATGTCATGTGTGTTGGCTTAAATTCTACATAAAGCAGATGTTTGCTGCTAAATGGCACTACTTACTACTACAACGGAATATCAGCGCAGCATACGCCAACCAACACATGCTGAGTTGGGGCCGTTTCATAACAACACCATGTTCTTCTTTTACATTCTTCTTTCTTTCTTTCTGTTCTTTCCTTCTTATATGTTTAAGTGTTATTATGAATATTATTTTCTTCCCTTATCTTACTGTTCTGAAGTATTGTGCTCCAGCCGTGAGCTAGGTTTCCAGAGCTTCTCGGTAGGAGGCAGCCAGTTACTATAACAGCGGTTCCTTGAAATACATCGTAGGCACTGGTACGAGTGATATCACATATATAGTAAACGTCTGAGAGCCACGGTAAGCGCTTGCTGGTGAGTATAATATTTTTTGCCGCATTCCTAGTATACACTGCTTAAGCAACATCGAAAAATAGCGACAGCATACCGCTAATAAATAATTCAATCAGTCGAATAGCAATAGACGTCTAATATTAATGTCGGAATCTTACAAAATTTCATCTGTCTGTCACTTGATGATATAGTTCAGTATCAATAGAATACTAGCGTATTTGAACATAAATCTCGTCCAAATATATTGTGGGGTAATAAAGGGCTTAGGGAAGTTGTGGATAAAATAATAAAAATATCCAGATATGTACATAGGATAATTTATATTTCCCGTTGTCATTCATCCGCAATATAATATTATGCGCACGTAAACAAACACGGGCAACAGTAATATTTTAGTACACACATTCTCTAAGTTTGGGATTGCCCTCAAGATAATATAATATTATTAGGATATAATACAAACAATATAAAATCATTTTATGATAATTATAAACACAAAACATATTAAAATATTTACAAAAAACAGAACTTTATGATAATTTTGTTTGTTCAACATGAGATATATTCTATATTTCGATCCTTAGGTACTCGTATAATTGCCGTAGGCAATTGGAGTAATTGCCTTCTTGGCAATGAAATGTTGGGGGGGCAGATATTCCTCAACGTGAAGAGTAAACCAAAGTTGTATTAAAGACCGTTTATTATAAATCAACGTAACATATGTACAAGAAGGAATCTAAAACAAGAGTGCAACAATAACATGTCACTCGATTGATTGCTTGACACAATCACACATTTAAACTAGACACGGAATAACTTTCTTTTAATTTAAATAGGCATATTAAACCTATTTCAACATGAAAAACTAACTAAATCGTTTTAGGTCATAAATAAATTACCATCTGGATAATTTTAAGAAAGTAATTGGTTTATTAAATTAAAAAAGGAAATTCCTAAAGAAATAAGTTAATATATTAATGTTATCATTCAGGAAATAATAATAGTAATAATAATAGAAATAATAATAATAAAGTAATTGGTTTATTAAATTAAAAAAGGAAATTCCTTAAGAAATAAGTTAATATATTAATGTTATCATTCAGGAAATAATATATTCTTAGGAGGATTGTCTTATAAAAGAACCTCTCTTAATTTTCCGCTCGGATAGTTACTTATGCGGTAGAATAATGAAATTGTATTATAATATTAGGCATTGTAAATTAAAGATTTACTTATTATTATAATTTTCCTTTATATCTGCACAAAAGATCCCAAGGGTCGAAGTGCTTCTGGGGCAACCTGGACCCGTTCAGCCTACTAATAAGATATTATTATAATATTCTGAACAGTCTCATATTATGCGATGCTTGTAAAACAAATATGCAATCAATTTTAAAAATTATCTTTAGACTACACTCTTAAAATAACTTAGACGCCCGAGTATTTAATACAAAGTAGTTTACTTAAAAGACAGTTTTTATTATATGAAGATGTGTGACCTCAAACTAGTTTAAAATTGATTAATTTAATGGGATGACTAATTAATTTGTATCGTCGGCAGGAGGGGTAAAGTCGTCAATGTTGAGCACCACAGATGTAAATCATGTCCAATATACCAAGTTGGCTCAATGCCATACTTCTTAAATGTCAGATTGCTTGTGTGACATTACGGTTTTTACACCTTCCGGTTCCGTCTACAGTGTTCTTTGGTCACGTAGACTGAGTTTGTGAACAAGTTTTGAAATATACTATTTCAAAACTTTTTCAGGGCATCTGCCCTGAAAAATAACTATAGCCAGTTAACTTCGCATTAGTGCAAATCATTACATACACTAGTAGTGTAAGTAGTCATATAAAATCTACTGGTTATATAGTCGTGTGTTTCTCATAATTCTTGGAATACTATTTTTTTATTTCATTTAATTATATTTCATTTTATTTCAGTATACGTATAATAATCTTACACACCTTACATTCTCAGAATTCTACTGAAGCCTTAATTATAAGCATTTAATTACATACGTTATTAATCTTTTTTATTATATAGGTTACCTAATAAAATAACCATCTCCACGCAAATAAAGGTAGAAGTTACTACATAATTTATTCTATCAGAATTTTCCTTTATCCATTTTCAGTTAAGATTTTTTAAGGATGATTTATTGATAAAGTTTTTATTGTAATTATTTATATTAAAAATATAACAGTTTATAATATTAAATATTAAAAAAAAGAAATTAATCAGTTAATTTAAGGGAATGAAATAAATAGTGAACATTTTCTTCAATAACGCAAAAACGCGCCACCGATTTTACAGAATTATCTATATTTTGTTTATTCATGCATAGTTTTTCGCCTAAGGATAATTCTAAGTATGTGACTTATATTGCAAACCTGGCCAAGAACTTTCCTAGACGATTGTAACCAGTTTATAGTAACAAATAAATAAAATTAAACATCTACTAAACATGTAATAAATGCGAGGCTAAAGCTGCGTTTAAAAGAGGCTATTAGGTCACACGTAGTTACTTATAATGCAACAATGTTCTATACGAATTAATACTGCATTTCATTTGGAAAACATATAAGTTCATTTAAAGATATCGAAATGATGTGGAAAAATAAGGAGTAGGTTTAATAATATGGTCAAATAGTGTTTTTACTTATAATTAAGCTTATTTAATATAGCTTACAATTCAATGATTTTAACATTTAAAACACGGACTATTTCTAGATCTAGGTTTGAAATTGGAACGCATTTTAGAACATTCTTATCACTCACTCATGCAATATCTTTCACGAACAAAGAAACCTTTAAAATAAAACGTCTACTTATTCCTTCCATGTAGGGTACTGCATCTGCAAAGCCTAAAGTATCCCGGCTGGCGCAGCCACTAGGGTTGTGAAAAATAATTCAAATAGGTTCTCTTAATCAATGACTTTGTGGTTTTTAATTTTAACAGATGTTAATTATATGAAATCATATATTTGTTAAGGTTTTATTTAGTAATCATCATACATTTTTGGTCAAATTTCCAAATGAATTATTTGATACATAACATTCTTTCTTAAAACGATAAATAATAAAACAAACGAATAATGTATATTCTTGTAAGGTAGCTTTAAATATTAATTAAAGTAATATGGAAAAGGTATGTATGTATTTTATTCTATAAAAGGATTAATTAGGATTAGAATTTATTTACTTAAGTTAAAAAAATACTAAATTCATGTTCGTTTGATATGGTTGGACTGGTTGGCATGTTAAAAATGTTCATACTATTTTGAAACGTAGTAGTGCTAACTAACAACATTTTTGGCAAATTGGGAATCCACAAAATGATTAAGCTCCCTAACTTCGTTTGAAAAATTAAGGTAACATAGATTTTCTGGATCATCAACTGCTGACATCGTCGTCATGTCAAATCCAACGTAACGACATAATTATAATCATTGGCAATATTGGCATATATAGGGTAATTATTCCTTTTCTGGCCTATGTGCTGTGATGAGCAATGAAGACAAAGTCCGAGTGGTACTCCAACATCCTGTAGCAAGAACAACTTAAGACTACGTAAAGACGGCGAAAAGTGGAATAAAAAATTCGTACATGACAATTTTGTCATTTTGAGTTACGTTTTCGAATACGTAGTCGAAATTCTTGCTATCAATACTGGAGGGAGCAGAATTCTGGGGTGGGCACGGACCTATTATACATTATTGTGTGTTTATATACAAAAATGATTATAATAATGCATTGATTGAATTATAAGATAATGATGCCGTTACGGTCACGTGACTAAGGTTTTACTTGATATAAATTGATCTAAGAGTTCAAAGTTATTTCAAGTTTAATATTAAGTACCACTATCCGCTCAATATTCATATTCGATTATCTAAACATGATATAAAGAATTAGATTTTCTATACAAAGAGCACTATGAAGAAGTATGTATCTCTTTGTGCTTTCCCTCAAGTCAGCCATAATAATCACACTTTTTGCAAAGAGATTACCAACTGTCACTCCTGGGAGGAGGTGCTGGTGGCCTGAAAATAATAAAAGTTTATACAATTATAAAAACGGGGATTAACGCAAATTTACCTTTTAATATATCCGTTTACGTTTCGACCAGGTTGCACTGATCGTGATCACGGGCAGACTGATACAATTGTTCTTTACTTCCCACGTAGTCGCCCGGTAAAGGGCATAGTAAATCTCTATACGAAACTGACTGCGCTAGATTAGCTATAATATGTTTATGCCCTAGGTACTAATGTTGCAACACATTCAAGTTGAATACCCTAGCTTGGGTTAGTTAGACCAGCCAGTTGGTAGGTTTTAGGCTACTAATGAAATCTAGGCTGTGGCACGGATATTCTATCTCTCGGTTATTTATGACGAAGAACGTGATTTTACATAAGCATACTTACCCACGTGTATTCCAATTGCTGCCGTCGCATAACACTGTTGTAGGTGTTTCTTGCTGACTGCAAAAACAAAATAATAATGACCGGTTTGTATAAAGAGTATAGCATCGGGACCTTAAGAAGAGTGTGAAAAGATTTTTCTATTGACGCACATTTATAGCAACGGCAACTATTTGTTAATCACTGGCATGCTTATTTATTGACGTGGCAGAGTCAAGTGAAAATTACTCCTGCAAATTTTATTGCGCAACACTAGAAAATATTTGGAACACCAAAAAAATAGAATACATGCTTCCATTTTTGAAAAATAATCTCCATAAAGTGACATAATGAATTCGTTTTAATTTTTAAAAAAACGGTACACTTAGGCAGATAATTTGAATAATTATTTACCCTGAATTCAAATGAGCGAGCGCCAAAGCCTCTTGAACCCGTATTTTCCTTCCGAAAATTCTCCATAGCTTAACACAGAGAGGCGTTAAGGTGGCACACCATAAGGTGCCTAGGAGGAAACCGCACACCCACCAGCCGTGCTGAAATACGATAAGGGTAATGTGACTTAAATTTTGGTATTAGTTTTAATTCTCTCCCAAAATTATAGCTTTTATTTAAGTTAACTTATCTTTCGACCCCCCAAAATAAAGCCGCTGACTGACCTTTGAAACATTCCGTTCCGTATTTTCAATAAACAAATATGAAAATATAATTTAAATTCAAATGTTTACGAACCAACTGAAAGCAAGTAAATGGCAACTTTCAACAGTCTTACTAACGTTTTGGTTGTTTTAATATATAGGGTCTCAACTCACCAATGAAGCAACGTATTGTGTGCACAGCAAGGATCTGGCAGCAGCATACACAGCATAGAGCGGCCGGCACCGAGCAGCGTGTTTGCCAGCAGACACCAGCACGTGGGTCCTCCAGCCAGCAGCGTGGGAGATCAGACGGGAAACGAACATCGATACTTTCTAAAACAATCATGCAATACAATGACTGCAATATAAAATATTCCCATTCATGAAATGGTATCCGTGTCGTTTCTATGCCAAACATAGATGGACTTAGCATTCTGGATGCTCTTCTTAGCAAAATACTTTGAATGATTGATTACGCCAATGCGTAAACAAATTATTTTCTATTTTGCGGGCTGGACGAAGCGCGCCCTTGTAAAAAGGAAGTTTTAGTGCAATGTTTTATCTTGACAGATGGATGGTTCACGTTTGCCGTTAAACGGGCTTTTTCACACTGAAATTCTAGAATTTGTTATAGATTTAGTAAATAAATATAGATCATCTAGAAGTCTGCAGTTTTTACGATGATTTATAAATAATCACTACACACATATCATGAACAATATCGATTGGTTTAAATATTGGTGGCTACATTATATCATTTAGAATTTATATTCGAAATGACGCCTGTATTATGCTTACAAGCAATGTTACAATTGAATAGACACACATGTTTGTAAGCACGTAATTTTTTTATAATTATTTCGTAATGTTTTCAATAATCAAGGTTTTCTCGTTTCGTATCCTTTACTTTTAAAGTCGGTTAACAGCGAATTTAAATCGGCTCATAATCAGAATAGACAATTTAAAATACTCAAATGGGCTGTTAAAATAAAGCTTTATTTTTGCCTTAAAAGTACAAAGATTACAAAAAAAAATGTCAGCTTTCTGTAAATACGACTAAATCAACTATAAAAGCTGAATTTACCTTTTGTGCAATTATATCTCCTTGATTGTCGATGTAATACTGCGCAGTATGGATGTGGCTGAGCGAAATGTTCAATTTCCTCCTGAATGGTGACAACTGAAGTTCCAATTCAGTCAATTTGAACACCACATCCGCTCTTAGCTGCTCCAGTGGCTTTATATTTGTGAGGTGGAGTCTTTGAGTCCTTGTTGCTGAAATGTTTTGGCTTTAGACATTCGTACCAGACTCTATTTTGATCACTAAACTATTAAGGTCCATTCAAAAGATTTTCAATGGACAAATCAAATCATTTGTTGAATTGGAGCAATATTTGAGCTGCGAAGCTTGCTGATACGTTCATACTTACCTCGGGTTGAAACGATAATATAATCAACCTAACATACATACTATATCTTACCTAAAGTCTCCAGCCTTCCAGCAGTATTAAGATCAGTTACTTGAGCTGCTATGTTCTCCAATTGATCGACTAATGACGGTAGGTCTTTTCCAACCACAGGTACATTGTAATCCATCCTTAAAATGGAATGAATTAACATAACAATTAACTGCTTAATGTAATTGTAAATTCAAATAACAGACAATAAAACTAACAGTGCTATTTCTTTGCTTTTTATGAGATAAGACGTAAGGGAGAAGAACTAAATTCATAGAAGTCTGGCAGACTTCAATGTTATAGAGAGCTAAGTTTATAGAAATTGAAACGCTTTTAAATTTAATATCCGACACGGTCACACTATTTGTTTTATATAGATTGTTACATTTAGTCTAAGCATCGACATTTTTGTTATAAACAAAATATAATGTTGAATTTAAGTTTCATATAATAATATGTTATTGACTAATTTGGCCGGAGACAGAGTGTTGCTTCACATGACATAAGTTAAGAAGAAGAAAGCTTTTCAAGAAAATAAATAACAAAATGTAGGTAAGATTCAGTTTAAGATTACCGATATTTTGCAAGGTTCACGTCAGATACGACAAGCATTTCGTTCAACAGTTTGCTAAAATTAACAGAAATGGTCTTCAGTAGCCCGACGTCGATAGACGAGGCCAGTCGTCTTAGATCAGCCTGAAGCTCTTCCCATTCAAAATAAGACGTTTCTTTGTTGACATCTAATATTTTGTCAAGTTGGAATACCATGTATGCTGGTCTGTCTTTTTGACAGTCCCTGAAAGATGAAAAGGTACATGTTTTGGAACTTCATTTATTCGCAAAATACATCAGATATGTCTAAAAAGTCAAAGCTGATATGGAAGTTGGTTCAATATGGTCATGTCCCTTATCTCAGAGTAGATAATATACTACGTACAACCCGTATAAACTTATTGTCAATAAGTTTACTTGGGGACTTGGAGGACTTGTCATTTCAGTATAAAAGCTCCCATAATACTTTTAATATTAACAGGCACATTACATCTTATAACTTCCTACAGATATTTATTAGCCATTTGCCTTTAGGTCGTGAAACTTCTTGATTGTGAACACTATAAGCTATATCTTCGTGGCAGATAAGTAAGCAATTTGTTGATAGCTTAATATTATATTCAATAACGAACCAACTTTTCTCTGAAATCACCCATATAATATGATAAGTTAGGGCAAAAAGTTAACGTAAGCCGTCGACTGAAGCTATAAAATCTATATTATATCAATTTACGAGTTGGAGTAGATGTATGCTATAACGTAAAGTACCGACGTTTACGGCTCATGACAATATTTATTTGATTCTAAGTAATACTGAATTTACAAAAGTCATAAAAATGGTGAAAGAAAAATTTACTACATCTAGACATTCAAATATACTCAATAGTAAAAAAGTACTGATTAACTAAATTATCTCACCTTAACACATCTTTAACTGATACTTCAATGGTGATATTATCGAGTTCTCTGAACAGAGCATCAAATATACCTTCACTGTTAGACAAAAGGGGAGAAGGTCTATCTAACAGAGATGTAAGGGTTTCATACTGCGGCGAGTCCCATAGTGCATGGCAAACGTAAACCTGAAACTCAAAATATTTCATAACACACACGTTTTCGTTACAACTCTACCTAAGCATAATACCGTTAGGAAGTATTTTCGCAATGCATTATATTACGGTGTTTGCATGGGGTTTTTTGACATAAATATGTGTGTATGGGGTGGCATGTAATAAGAACTCGAACGTGCAATAACGCAATACGATAATTCCGGTATATCGTCGCTCCACTCAGCCGATTCATGAAACGGGTCACCTAGTAGGAATTCGTATTCTCATTATTGGTATTTACGTAAAGTGTACAAGTAAATGGGTATTAACTTGACTAAGGGAATGTTTGTTTAAAAACAATCATTTAAGCAATTCGTGTTACAAACAGTCAAACAGCATGTTTTTTTTGCGTCAGCGTAAAGCCGCTTCTAAGCGTTAACGCCTGTTAGCTAACGCAAAGCAGTACACTAGAAAGCGATTTTCATATATCAAAGAACAAAGGCGTTTTTCAACCGTCATTTTCAGTGCTTATTGCGATTGCGCGTTTTATTTTCCTTCCACTGGAAAATGTTATCTAGGTAAGCATTTGAAGTTTTTTGAGACGGATGTTTCTTTTAAAAGTAGTTAATTTAAAAACGTACCTCAGCATGTCCTGCAATCAGGAAGACTGCACAAATCATTGTCCAAAGTAATAATGAAATTAAACATATCCATACGGCTGACCTGGAAGAAGCATACATTAATTGAAACTAAAATAAATTTTAAATAATTAAAGAATTTTAATTTACTTTTTAAACTCTTTCCATGCTTATGTCATGTCACTTTTGAGGCAGAGTTTAATATAAAAAAGCTACAAACAATTGATTAAAATTACCCGAGCACATCAGCTGACTATTTAGGTCTCCGACTGTTCTCAAGAAGAGGTGTAAAGAAGCAGCGCAAGAAGCCTAGTGTTCCTCTTTATGTAATATTATTTGCCTGGGCCAGGAAACTTATACATATCTACATATTCTAATATCATCCTATTCAATTGTTCGACGCCTAAATATATATTTACCCATTCCGTAGTTATTTTGAGTAACTTACACTTTCAAAGTCCTTTGGGCGTGACTCCTAGCTTGTCCGCATCCGCATAAAGTTGCCAAAAGCACAAGCATCATGACAAAGCCGAAAGCAACTAAGCATGCTGCAATCCAATTATTGTGTTAGTAAAAATTGATAGTGTTATTTATCTGTGCAATGAAAACTAAATTAGAGATTGTCTAATTGAACTAAAACTAATTTAAACTTAAACTACTACCCCTCCACGTCTTACAAACAAACGTTACCAAATACAATGCGTAACGAAATGAAGGTGATTTTAGATTACATGATCTCAACCAAAGAATTCGAGTAGATGTATGAACCGCTTTATATCATCTGATTTCAATATTCGATCACTTTATTGTTATATAAGTGGTGTGGTAGAAATGTTTGCAGAAAAGTTGCAAGGCTTTCCTACAAAATTCAGCGTCTGACTTAGTTTAGATTTTCGGATATAGCATGTCAATCTATAAGAAGATTCTCGATTCACATCAAATATGCTGTAGTAAATTCAGACAAAATCAGAATCCATTTATTCAATGTAGGTCCTAATAAGGCACTTAAAATCATTTATTCAATTTAGGCCATATTAAGGTACTTATGAAGGTCTAAATTACCAGCTATACCAGACACTGATATTTAAGGCAATCGCATAGTTTGATTGATGCAGCTGTCCACCGTTTTTTGTCGAAACGTGCGGGAATACGTCTGTGACATGAAGCGTATTTAATCCGTATACTTTGAAGAAAATCAAGGTAAAGGCTTGCACACGACTGGGTAGTATTGCTACTAGAACTGGTAATCATAATTAAACAGATAATATTGAGTTTTATTCGGAATAAAAAAAAGCTCTGTTATATAACACATCTTATTTATAAAGAGGATAGTTAAGGTTGATACTTTACCAAGCATCAAAGTCCACCTCCAAAATTCATACTTTTGAACCCTCTCAAGTCCTGATTCTAGTTCTCTGGCCACTGAGTGCAAGCCGGCTGTCAGATGGCGCACTATGTCGCTCAGAATCTTTGCGGAGCCATGTACTTGCTGCCTACGCGACTCTATGTCATTGATAATATCTAAAAAAAAGAACCACGTAGTAAAGAATTTTTGTGAGAAAGTAATCATTTGAGAACCTGGTTTAGTGGTTCAGTACAAAATTGGGGGCATGTATGTTCTGCTTGTTTTGCGGCGTATCAAAGTATAAATATGAGTGGGATACTTTCCTTGAGGCGGGTAGAGTATTATAACATCTGCCGTTAAAAATTGGAATTTAAACGTCATCCCTGCCTTCATTCATAAATATTTACATTCAATCTAAATTCAATCGTCAGTAAAACTGAAATTTATGTTTTGGTACTACGGTGATGATCCTTGAATGAAAACCTCAATGAATCAATTTACAGTTTACGAATTCCAAACACACCTTTCCTAACTTGAGATGTTTGAGTGGATATAGCAGACGGTAACACCCGGAACTCTTGTCGCGCTGCTGATATGGCTTTTGTTAAGTTCTCCACACCAAGAGTACGCAGTTCTAACAACTGTTGTTCATGTAAGATCTGAAAGGAACCTTAGAGTTATTTCAAAACGAATGTTCAGTCAGTCAGCTTCTTTTATATATACCACCTATACACAGATTACGAGGTGGATCATTCCTTTTTATCAAGAAAACTTCATAAGACTGTGATGATGGAACGGTAGGCCAATGCAGAAACAGATGGTATCAGAGATATAGAATTAACAGGCAAAGCAACTTCCCGATGCTTGCAGGATTTTGGAAAGGTGGCTGAGTACTGGCTGGAGTAGATTGGCAAACGAACGTTAAATAATAGCGTGTAGATAAGCAGTGGGCAAAGTGAGTTGGTAATAAATAAATTAACACCGGTAGTTGGATGACATTAAACAGGCGGCTGTGCACTGGAGTAGAATAGCACAGGACAGTAGAAGAAATGGTGTGCTGAAGGACAAGCTTGCGATGAATGTTTGCCAATAGTGAATACATGAAAATGTCTAATCGAAATTCCGCTCAAGAGCGAAGTAGCTATAACGTTAACGAGTGGCAAGAGTTTCTCTATAGTACTTACGATGGGACTTTCTGATTTTTATTTATAAGAAATACTAACGAAGGCAATAATTTGGAGACATATAAATAAATATTCAATGCTAACAGAGGCATTTCGAACTCACCAAGTCAAATCTCATATTCAATTCTAAAGAATGAGTATTGATGGTGTCGCAAAGAGGTGTGTCCTTCACAGTACAATGTTTCTTCAAATTGTCCAACTGGCGTGCCAAATCTTTAATCCTTTCTGATGCCGCTGACGCTAGAGCACCAGCTTTGATGCAGACGTCACGTAGAGATGATATCTTAGTAGACAAGTCTTCGCTTTCTGAAGTGTATTGTGTGATTATTTTATAAATAGGACTATTTAACAATTTAATTTTAACAACACTTAATAACAGGAAATCCAGCCGTGGCATATGGAATCAAGTAAACATAGCTTGAAGTAGTTAAAGATTGCTTATTTTTTATACCACTAAGTTGGCACACAAGCATACGGCCCACCTGCTGGTAAGCAGTCACGGTGCTAGCAGCATTACTACTAGCCCAGCGTATCCTCGCGGAGCACTGGCAACCCTACTTACCGCAGAAACACAACACTACATCAAGTTGTGTTATTTCACTGCGGTCTTCTCTAAGGTGGAGATACAGTCCCCAGTTGGGCGGCTCTAATTTAAATGGGAAAGCCCACAGGAAATCCCAAATCTCCCTACCTCTCTTTAAATAGATTAAATAGTGTCCAAATAAAATCGTGATCCAAATCGTAACGTCTTATCAGATACTCCTTCACCGATTGACTTTTTTCGACGTATAAAAAAAAACAAAATACGATTTTATTTCTATTCATTGACATGTTGATTTATTGATTGTAATTTTAATAAATGAAGTAAATTGTATACCTTCATAATATCATAATGTAGTGTGCACCTACATCTTTTGTTTTGTTTTATTTTTACGAAAATTAATGGTTAAATTCACAATTGGTACTTTATTCGTATTTCAAAGTGAGAGAGAGATCAATAGTTCATGGTACGGTGGAAGACAATGACAGACACATCTTATATGATTATTTGGCATTACATTTATTTAAATGCATAATTATTGCATTATCATAATATGCTGTTAAACTGTGATATTTTAAATAAACCTAAATATACGGATCTCCTTTAAAATTTGAATTCACCTTGCCAAGAAGGCTCGTAGCATCATCAAAAGTTTTAGCATAAATGCATACTAACGGAAATGTAAAATCAGCTTGGGTTATGTATTTTCGATGGAATTAATCACCTTTAATAATATCTGCTAAGGAGTCGAAAACTAAGTCGATTCCACTTTCAGATGCAATCGCCTGTTGAATGGGCTCTCCTAATAATTGCTCCACACCTGAAATTATGAACAAATACAATCAATAAATAAATACAGAGTGAAATAACAGAACCGTACTTAGAGGGGCTGTCTAAAATCTTCAGATAGCTAATTTAATTGATAGGTTTTCCATCTTTGGCATTTTGTTATGAATGTTCGTCATGAAATTAAAATTTTGGCGTTAACTTCCTTAATAAATCGATTTTCATATGGGTCCCCGGTTATTGAGAGTGAAATTTATACAAGCTCAAAAGCGTTATGGAATAGTGTGTGAACGTTAAGAGCTTGTCGTGCGTCGAAGCTGACTCATAAATGTTCTTTGTTAAATGTACTTAAGCATGAGTATGAGGCTTGCAGCCAAAACCAATTATGTGAGTATCAATGACGTCAGAACTAAAAAAACACGGTACACTTTGTTCTTATTCAACTCAATAGTGGTTAGCGTTAGCATTTTTTTTAAGTTTACTTATTTACTGTCGGTAACCCATCTAACTTTAAGGCAAAACCACTTCACACCATGTCATTACATACATAAGCTTAGTGTTATCGGTTTCCGGTAAGTGAAATCCCTTCGCTATTATAGAGCGAAAGGGTTACGTACTTTTCCCGAACAACGTCGTTAACTGTTTATACGTTCAACTCAAACACACCGCTTTGACATGCAAACGAAGTAGTTTTTTTTCGGGTAACAGTTTGCGTGCCGAGTAAGCTGTTCATAGCAAAATTATTGAAAGAAACATACTCCTAGAGATGATGTGCGCAATATATTTTTCCTTGGATTTAATAAAGATGTTTGACCTAGCGGAATAATTTTGGTTCTATTATTAAATTCATCTACTCATTTAGCAGAATATTTTTTAGTAATCTCATGCAATTAGAAATAATCTTCATTCCGCAAGCGCTCGTCATTTCGAAATAACCTTAGGCATCCTCCTAATAGACTACAGCAAGAGATTGTTGCGTGTAAAGAGTGTACAGGACGCGTGTGATCCAGAAAAGTAAAATTTATTTTTTTATATGTGTCCTCGTAGTAGGTGATTTAGGTATAATATTTACTTTTCAAGTCCTCTCTATACGCGTGGAGTACAAGGTCAATAGGAGGAGCCAGGCTGTGATGCAACTCCCTCGCTGCAGACGCCAGCCAGGCACCGATGTCAGCGCATGCGCACCTGATGACATTGCGGCTGTCAGTGGCTGCTGAATGCGCCTGCTCGTTGCTCACTGCCATTCCCGTTATAAGTATACTGGAAGAAGATACAATTATGAGTGTAATACTTTTATTTTTCATAAAAAGCTTATGTCAGTGATTTCGATCGAGCTTTACAGTGAAGAAGTATTCGTGACGAATCCTGCACACGTCTCAAAATAAATTCAAGGAGACGGGGACGGAATCACCATCTGCCGCGTTGGTCCCAAATTATCTTTGGTGGAAAGTGAGTGTTGTAACATCTCTGCCTACTTCTTCGGGGACCCTTGTGGGAAACGAAAGGATAATATATTATTATTATTATTTATTATTATTCTTTTCGTGATTATGCGAGCCTCTTCTTGCGGGATTTCTCAATAAAAGTATAAAATTACCGGGTGCGTCAGCTACTTTGGTCGACAAAAAACAAGCTCGGTAACAACTTAATAATGTAAATATTATTTTCATACTAACACCAAATATTAAGTACTTTGAGCTAGCACTATCGAGATGTCGAGATGTCAGCGTAGCGGTTGTATTCTTACCTCAAAGTTGTATTCTTACCATCTCTTGGGAGATGTCATTCGTTGTGGAATTTGTCATTCCACTACAACATTTATTTTCAACTAGCTGTCCCGACCAGCGACTTGGTCCCGACAGACGTTGTCCTATCTTAGTCCAAGAGAATACAACCGCTACGCTAGAGTCTTAGTTATGAATTCATAATTATGTCGAACAAACATGGGAAAAAGTACCTTTAGTATATCCCAAAAAAAAATGGTCCATATTTTTTTTCCTTTTCATAATAACCTCTTCCTAACAATAACCAGCACAAAAATAAAGAATAAGAGAAATCGGTCTAGCCGTTCAAACGTGATGCCGTGACCAAGGTAAATAAGGATTCATTTTTATATATATATATAGATTACCGGTACAGTTTTTGCTAGCCTCGATAAAAACATCAATGACAGACGTCAAACCCTTGAGTTCACTAAGAATACATGATTAAACACAAAACTTACCAACTGAACACTACGATGAATAAGATAATAACTATCAATGCGCGATCGTTGCAACTTGAATCTTCATCATCAGGGAATAAGGCACCGGTTTCCATTTCATCGTCGCACCTTGACTTTGAGAACAGCGCTAGGATGCCCAAGATGAAGAGGTAAGAAGGTATCACAAGGGCCATGCAAGCGAATGCAATAATAAATGCCAGAAATGTTGATTCCACTTTTATTGACTGGAAAATAAAATAAAAAAAACTTTAAAATTGGAATTAATGAATGAGTTTTAAATTAAAGGAATCAGTTAGCAACACTTTTAAGGGTACCGAATTACACTTTTTAACTTTTACTTTTAACTTTAAAATCATTTTTTTACTAATTAATGTAGGGAATTGTAGTCAAACTAAATAAACAAACAAACAAAACAAAACAATACTCTATCTTTAATTACAATCTATGAAGTTTAGTCAGTAATCAATCAGCGATCTACAAAAAACATAATATTAGGTCCTTACATATGAAATTGGCGTTTTGTATGGGAGGAACAAAAAGTCGAATATTTTTTAATATAATATATTTAATTAATCAAAGTATGAACCATTATTTTCTATGCACTTTTGCCATCTCATAGGTAGTTCATTGATCCCTTTACTAAAAAAACCAGTCGGACGGGAATCAATAAAATCTTTGAAGGCGATTTGGACTGCCCCATCGGAGTTGAATTTTTTCCCTTGCAAGAAGTTATCCAAATTTCGAAAAAAATGGTAATCTGTTGGAGCAAGGTCCGGGGAGTACGGAGGATGTCTTAGACTTTCCAATTGAAGCTCTTCTAATTTAGTAGCCGTCTGTAGCGCAGTGTGTGGTCTAGCGTTGTCGTGAAGCAGCAGTGGCGTGGAGCGATTGACCAGCCTAGGTTGTTTAGCCGCTAGCTTTTCCATCATGGTTTGCAATTCCTGACAATAGACATCAGCCGTAATAGTCTGGCCAGATTTGAAAAAACTGTAATGAACAATACCGGCACTAGTCCACCAAACGCTTACAAGTAACTTTTTTGGGGTTAATTTTCGCTTGGGGCAGGATTTGGCTGGCTGGCCAGGATCTAACCATTGCGCTGAGCGCTTCCGATTATCGTAAAGAACCCATTTTTCATCACAGGTAATGATTCGGTTTAAAATACCTTCATTATTGTGCCGGTTTAGTAATGTAACGCAGCAGTCGACGCGCGTTTGCCGGTTTGTTTCAGTCAATTCGTGAGGTACCCACCTTTCAAGCTTTTTAATCTTCCCAATTTGCTTCAAGTGAATTAAAA
Source organism: Falcaria lacertinaria (assembly GCA_951449985.1). Classification (NCBI taxonomy): domain Eukaryota; kingdom Metazoa; phylum Arthropoda; class Insecta; order Lepidoptera; family Drepanidae; genus Falcaria; species Falcaria lacertinaria. The sequence continues at coordinate 6,539,238 of OX602118.1, read as the reverse complement.
CAGTTTTATCACTAACATTGCAGCCTGCAGCTAACTTGGACGTGGTTTGCGATGGATCCGCTTCCACAATAGCCTTCAACTCTTCATTATCAACTTGAGTCTCAGGCCGTCCACGGGGCTTGTTCTGCAGGTCGAAATTTCCAGAACGAAAACGTTGGAACCAAAAACGAACTGTGTTTTCTTTTGCAACACGACCGCCATACACATCATTCACCCTTCGAGTTGTTTCCGCAGCACTAGTGCCACGGCGGAACTCGTACTCGTAAATAATGCGATATTTAAGGTTTTCCATTTTGTAAAATGAGTGACGCAAACAGAAAAAAACAGAAGAAAAAAAACAAATGAATGACGATCATCGAAGCACAAATACATGAGTCTATAGCTGTACAAATTTGAATTTGGAATTCCTTACCAAAGAGGAGAAATTCGTGATTAAAGTGGCCAGTACGAAAAACGCCAATTTCATATGTAAGGACCTAATATCTAAAAATTAAAAAATAAATAAAGATAAACTATAATTATTATATTTAAATTTATAAAAAGACATAATAATTCTAAGGATCACCTCTGCCCATGATCTCAGAGTGTATAATATACTGCGAACATAAATATACATCTTAGAGACAACAAAAAGCTTGGTCGTAAGAACTACTGAATTATGTGTATCCTATATCGAACACAAGCTCCTAAAATAATAACTAAAACCAGACGCATTAATTTCGCTTAAAGTGACGATAATCTGACCAGACATCCAAAATGTGACCATGAGAACATAGAAAAAGTTTTAAATAATAATGAGCTGATAAGCAGGTTCCTATTTATAATTTAGTATGTTTCCTGACGCTAGAACTAGTATAAAAAGTTGCTGTCGTATGATAATATGAGGGAACTCGTTGTTTCTCGAGATGAAGTTAGGGTGGCAACGCGCGAATCCCTGGTGTTCCAAGCGTCCATAGGCTACAGTAACCGTTTACCATATGGCGAGTCAAGCCGTGGTGGCCTTGTGGTTTAAGCAACGGCCTGTCATCTGATGGGCCCATGTTTGAATCCCGGCCTGTGAGTTTTTCTAAGCTTAAGTACAGTGAATAATCACACCATGAGCTATTAAAAAGAGAGGTAGGGCGATTTGGGATTCCCCGTGGGTTATCCCATTTAAATTGGAGCCGCCCGACTGGGGACTGTACCTCCGCCTTACAGAAGACCGCAGTGAATTAACACTACTTGATGTAGTGTTGTGTTTCTGCGGTAAGTAAGGTTGCCAGTGCTCAACGAGGATACGCTGGGCTAGTAGTATTGCTGCTAGCACAGTGAGTCCTCATCAACAACATGGTTGGCACCCCGTTAGTGATACCCCTGGTATTGCTAGCGGCTATATGCTACGGTGACTGCTTACCATCAGGTGGGCCGTATGCTTGTGTGCCACCTTAGTGGTATAAAAATAAAGTCTATGTATGTTTGCCACCTTAGAAGTTTCAAACTACTCCACTTTTAATCACAATTTAATAAAATAACCGTTTCAGAATGTAAGTATGTAGTTATGCGTCAAAGACAATAAATCTTATTCCTTAGTCCTACCATGCCTATCTCATGATTTTCTAGGTCTTTACAATAATGTAAATGTGGATACAACTTATAACATGCCCAAAGCAGAAAGTGATTTCAGTAAATCACATGTAAAGAGGCCTTGATATAATAAAGTGACCAATATATCTTGACTAAAAGAAATGTGCTCTTTGGTTAATGAGAGATACTAATTTCTGCTATATGTTATCACAAAAACTGACGCCAAGTCACACCAAGAATATGAGACAAGACGGTGACAGAACTCGAAGCGATAGTAATCGAATTAACACCCATGATCTTGACACTAATATAAACTGATACAAATATCGTATATAATATTATATAACTTAAAATACTTACTAAGTACCTAGGTTTTTTTTGTTTACTATACTCTTAACTTCCACACCACACTTATGTATGTTTCTTCCACATTTACATTCTTGCACCGGTTCCTAGAGCTCTTTAAATGCTGCCTTGCCATCACTGGGTATTTACTCTAAAATGTTCTAACGATGAAGAAGCCGAGGAAGACCACTATCTAATCTTTTCTTTTTATACCACTATGGTGGCACACAAGCGCACACATATTCGGCCCACCTGATGATAATCAGTCACCGTAGCCTACAGCCGCTAGTTATACCTGGTATAACTAGCGGCGATCTGCATACCAGGGATATGACTAACGAGTTGCCAACCAGGTTTGTTGATGAGGACTCAATGTTCTAGCAGCATTACTACTAGCGCGGCGTATCCTCGTGGGGCCCTGCCGCAGAAACATAACTACAGTAGTGTTATTTGACTGCGGTCTTCTGGAAGGTGGAGGTACAGTCCCTAGTCGGGCTGCTCCATTTTTAATGGGGAAATCCCTTACTCTATCATTCACATTCCCATTGTATCTTTTTGGCAGTCACATCACTCGTTGTTCAGTTCAGCACGTCGACGCCATCGTAGCTATGTTTTTGTTTTTAAAAAGTCTTTTTCAGTCAAGTAAGCCTGATGGCCCATCGCTAAGTTCGTTGAAATTTTAAAAGCGTAAAATCGCTTGAAAACTTACACTTGTAAACAAGCGAGTGTTCAAAACAAACATGTTGGTGTAATCACGAATACATGACCCTCTTAGCAAGGTTCCAGAAGCGGGGATCTATCTTTCTGTCCATTACTGACAAGTAGGGAACGATGCTTTTAAAATGTCAATGTCGATACGACACGTGCAATTCGCAAGCTGACTTTCTTAAACCCAAGTCCGATGTTATTAGAAGTATGTAACATACTAGCTTTTTTCACCGCGAATTGACCCGCGTAGGAGTATAATATATAACATTAATATTACTTCGTGATAATATAGTATGCCACGGATGAAATATTTTTAAAACTAGGTTCTTCTAGTTTTCGCGTTTATTAATTACAAACAAAAATACAAATCTGTCTTAATAGTATTCGTGTAGATATATTATAACGGACAGATTAAGGTAAATAATAAATGTTAATTTTTAACATTTATTATTCTGTGCGTAAGTTATTTTTTCTCACTACTCCATGTCAATTCTAAACTGATGAAGTCACGAAGAGCTATAAAAACTTGGTAAATTATGCAAATTAATTAAATTTACAATTCCAAAATTCTTAGTTGTACCAGTTGTACGTAGTATATTATCAACTCGGCGCTTACAGGCAAAACAATTTATCGGAACGGGTGTTGTCTTCCCTTCTTCTTCAGCTGAATCCTATAAACTTCATGATTTTAATTATATGAAATATTATTAAAATAATAATTTGATAACGTGAATTATTTATTTGTATTATTTTGTTTGTGTAGTCAGTCACGCCTCATCAAGGCAGGTGCACGAATTTTATGGAAAAATTACAAATAAATTGCAAAGACAGAAAAAGTTATAGTACATTGGGTAATTTTTTAATAATTATTATATTTATTATTAATACGTGAAGCAAAAACGTTGTACCCCTTTTTACGAAAATTGCGCGGATGGAGGAGGACGGAGAATGGGGGTGAATTTACCACAGTTAAAGTTTATAGAGAACGAATGCAGAAAGATAATAATATGTTTATATGACATGTATTAGAAATACAATATTATTTTAATTAAATATAATATTTAGCTCACTACCATGCATACATATATCGCACACAACACTGCGTCGTGTCAGTAAGTAAGTACCTATTAGTTGTACGTAGTATTATCATCTACTCTGAGCTATTACGTACTGAATGACAAGTTGTTTGTGTATCGAACTTGTTATTTTTCTGAGGTTAATAATTTAGAACATATTTAAAACTAGCTGAAATGACAAACGTTGTCACAATTATCAAAATTAACGAAAAAAAACTAGGTCTGTGAAATTAACTGTATTCTTTTAAGATTATTACCTACGTCCGCGACTTCGTTCGCGCTATAAGCTATTTCGATTCCAAATTTTATTCGAAAAGGTTCAGCTATTTTCCGCCATTTTGAAATTTACCCGATAATGTTAAAGCTACCTCTATTCCTACTTTCTTACAAATCCATTCAACCTTTGACGCGTGAAGAGGGTACAAACACACACAAACTTTCGCATTTATTCGTGTTCGCAATATTAGTGTGATAGTGTCATGTAGACCACGTAGATACTATATAGATTGTGGGCGAAATGCAATCACTAGGCGATTATAATAATAGTAAAATTAATAATTCGGACATTTGTACACAGCGTCATTTTTGTCTCAAGCTAAGCAACGCTTATACAGTATAATATGAGTACAAAGCCACTTGTAATTTTTTTTTTTGTATATTCGATGTATACCTCCTTTGATTATATGGGTACCTGTTTATTTTGTTACTTTTACACTAAGCCTTCTAGTAAAATGTACTTATATCGAGGTCGTTAATGCAGTTATATTTTTGATCAAGATCATATTATTTACATAGGACCTTAAAACTGGAAGAGTATTAGGATTCCGGTATTGAATGTAATGGAAAAATACCAGTTTGTATACTAATTTTGTAAAGTTGAATTTGTCACCTGTCGTTGAACAAATATATGCAAAATAAAAGTATACAGGGTGTTCGTATCGTGCACAGTCAAAAGTTCAGAAATTAATAGGGTGTATTAAAACGTAGTTACCTAGCACCAACAAATATACGTCTGAACATACACACATTTTGTTTTTTATTTTACTAATAGTTACTTCATATGCTCTCATTTATAATAATAATTTTAATATGTGTAGCAAAAACCTCTTTTTACGAAACTTACGCGCACATAAGAGTATGCATTTTGCCACACTTAAAGTTTATATGGGAAGGAGCCTTGAAAATGAATATTTTATAAAATAATGCATTAGAAATACATTACACAAATAAAAACATACTACCATTTATTTAGCACCCAACACTGCGTTTGACACCAGTCCAAGTTTCTTTATATTTCAAACAGCGGTCGTATTTTTTAAATATATGTTAGATTGCAGGCTATATTTCTATGTCTAATTTATGCTAATAATGATACAAACTTAAAATAAAGGAAAAATAAAAAAACAAAAAATACTAACCTAATATATTTTGGATCACTAGGCGACCGCTGGTATTAATAATTACTATTTAGTCTTATGACCAACTGAAGATCCCCCTTTAAAATGACTGAATTCTTGGTACACTCTGTATATGAAATAAGCTCAACAAAAGGTTATTTTGGACACAACGCCCGCGGATCAAGTTCAGTGTAGATATACGAGTAGTATCGGTTAGAAGTGAACGGGTTGGACAATAAATATTAATAAAAATGTACAAATTATTATTATCGACATTTGTGTCTTTATTCTGTTATAGTTTAGCGAAAGTGTCACGTAAGTTATTTAATTATAGCCATTTCAAATTAATTTTTGTGATGTTTTTTTCACTTCAGCATCATCCTAAACAAGGCCGTTTAATTTTTAATTGAAGTAATATATGCAAATAAACCAGTTCCGCCGAGAAAAATACGTCAGTTATTACAATGTATTTCTTATACGTCCGTTATTACCATTTAGTAGCATCGTTAATTTTGTTATTTTTGTGGGTTTGCTTGATAACATTTGGATTTTGAGCAGATTTACGCGTATACTAGTATACGAACTTTATGAGAGTTTAATTGTAATTTGCCTTTAAATTCATAGCTACTAAATTGGGAAAGTATCTCCGCCTGTATAGTGCTGTAATTAGCTTTGGGGATAATTAAGTTACCAGAGCCCATTATATAAATGTTAACGTGTTGGCAGTAGGAAGACCTGTCGAGCTTTAAGTGGCAACTTATAGCTCGACCTTGAAAGCAGCTGCTCTGGATATGTTTATTGCTTATTATTAGTTTATGAACAGGATTTTAAGTATGTAAAAATATAGTTTGTATAAAAGCACAAAGACTATCGAATCGAAAAGCGTATTCGTATCGCCTCAGAGTAGATAATATACTACGTACAAGAGTACAAGTATCGCTCTGTCGACTTATTTGTATGGGAAAAAAAACAGCGCCACTGCGGCAAAAAGTGGAACTAAAAAATCGTGTGAACATTTTGAGAGCTACGTTTTCGAAACTTAGACGAAAAATGTTCCTACTACCACTACCTACAGATCTCCGCCCCTTTATATAAAGCATGTTTATGTAGATATTTCTTCAAAATTAATTTGATCCTTGTGCGTACAATTAATGAAAGGCCAAATTTTTTTAGCTGACTTTATCACTGCATGTCCTGGTTTGAAGCCTGACTGTTTCAAACAAAAGACGCAAGAAATCCTTCCCTTATTCACAAAGGGTATTCCTGAACTGGGCGTGCAGCCGACAGACCCTCTTGAGAGGGATTACGTGGGCTTGAACCTCGCTGGAGGACTTAAAGTTGAACTTTTCAACGGAAAGGTCACAGGACTTAGAAAATGCGCAGTCGAAGTTGCCACAATTGAGTAAGTGCTATTTTTGGATTTATTATGAGCTTTCTTAATGTTTTACATGATTGTGAAATTTTTGCTGATATTCTTATATCTTATTTGTATTTACTAAATTTAGAATGTGATTATTCTAAATTATTTTGATAATTACTTTAAATGTAATAAAACTTTAATTTAATACTACGTATATTAAAAACGTTATATCTTTTTACTATCATTATACATTTTACCTGCAAAAATGTACCGGCGTTAAAATAGCAGTTGGTCTTATGGTTGAATTGATGCCGATCCCAGCAATGTATGATAAGTACAAAACAATTGATGATGACTATTTTCAGTCGTAAAACCCTCGAGGGAGAGCTGGGTCTCCGCTGCAACGTGACAATCAAGGGCAAATACAAAGCTACGGGCAGGATTCTGATCATAACACTTAATGGAGATGGAGACGCGAAAATTAAAGCTTGTAAGTATTAATTACGATAATTGTGGTGACCATTCACCGTTTTTTAATAAAATGTTGTATTTGGTGTTCCCTATTTGTCATTTCAATAAATAAACACCAGGCAGCACTTGAGCAAATTTTTTTTCGTTCGATCGTCAAGTGCCTCTGTTTAAGTACCTTACCGATTATTCCTTGCAATTTCAATTGGATTGTGGTAGAGAAGGGCAGATGGCAGTCGCGTTGTATAACAACCTGGTAACGCATCAGGTTAGAATTAAATACTTATCCTAATAATGCTTGGGCCTTAAGTAATGCGTTATATTGTTTCAGCCAACGTAATACTGAATATTAAATACAAGTTGAAGCAAGTCGAAAGGGATGGAGTGGCGTATGCAGAAATCGAAAATTATAAAGTGGACCAGAAATATGGGGATAGGGTTACATTTGCTCTCACCAACCTCTTCAACGGAAACCCTGAGCTCAGTAAGTTCATTCTCATTATTACCAACAATTCATTGGCTATTATAAAATTGCTTACAATAGTATAATGTGCACCGAAATTTGCTTGTAATTAAAAAATTAAAGATACAATTTATATATTTATATTATCATCATCATCTATTGAAAAAGAGCTAGGCTCTTGTCGGTGGAGCAATCGCCAAGCCGTTCTATCGTTAGCCATCTCTTTGACCTCTTGGTACGACATAACGTTAGCCTTCGTCTTTATCTGTTGCAGGTAACTTATCCTTGGCCTTCCTCTGCCACGCTTTCCTTCGATCGTTCCTCTATGATATTTCGTATAAATGCGTCATGTCGTAACAAATGGCCAATCATGTTGCCCCTCCTATTTTCAATCGTACTTATAATCGTTCTTTCTTCTCCTACTTTCTTCAAAACGTCCTTATTATATTACATTATATTATATTATATTATATTATATTATATTATATTATATTATATTATATTATATTATATTATATTATATTATATTATATTATATTATATTATATTATATTATATTATATTATATTATATTATATTATATTATATTATATTATATTATATTATATTATATTATATTATATTATATTATATTATATTATATTATATTCTAATTATGTTGTCATTGGAAGTTGATAGGTAAAATAATACTATGAACCCCACTATTCATCGATAGTGATCAATATATGTATTATAATGCAAAGAGACTAAAAAATAAAAGTAGCAGTTTCCCAGAAAAGATCCATTATGATACCAGCGAGGCGATTGTTCGCGATTTATGTTGCAGGCGTTTTTATGTGTTTTATGAATGCTTACCATCAATGCGTAAGGTTTTTTGCTTCAATTTTATTGTGGATTATAGAATTTATAGAATGATTAAGTTCTCAAGAATTTTGCTTATCATAGAAGTCAAAAGCAAAAGAAAACGCTACACAGCCTTGTTATTATTAATAAATTTAGAAAGGTTATGTAAATGTACTTGATGTTATTCGCTAATTAGTTATAGAACATTAATTTAGTTTTCGGGGTACCGTACAACTCATACAGCTTAAAAATTTCCCGGATCACCCGGGAACGTTTATTGGGCATTCTTAATAATGATCGAAGCTCGAACTGACGTTCAAACACAGTAATTTAACAGCAATAAGGTAAACACGTAGCTTTTCATGACAAAGTGACGAGACCGCTGGTCTAGTGGTTAGTATACATGACTGCTAGTCTGCTACGCTAGTAGTGGCGGGTTCGATTCCCGCCGGGTTGAACATTTATGTGATAAGCATGGTGTGTTTGCCTTGCGTCTGGGATTTGATAGGTATTTACAAAAAAAAAGTTTATCAGTATTCCTAGCTGCTGGTTCCCATAGTCCAAACATTGCTTAATTTGGGGCGCTGTATGATAAAATAAAAATGTCAAGATCTAACTAACAGATATTGAATTTATTTTTCAGGTCAAACGGTTTTGGCCTTCCTGAATGAAAATTGGAGACAGATTAGTGACGAATTCGGAACACCCATCATAAACACTATGGTGGAATTGGTGGCTACGGGGATCAAGAAGTTCTTCGCTACGGTGCCCATGAATGAGCTGATAGTAGATTAAACCAAAATGTTAACTGCAGGGAGACGGTATTAAGCTTTTTTAATTGTAACTATTGTACAGGATGTAATAAGGTATGAGATAAACCAGCTATTCGAAAAGTGGTAAAGATCGTCATTATAAGACGATTTTTAGTTTGACACTAGTAGATTGGGGAGTTAAGTCTTGTATAATAATAAAATCATTGCCACTATGATTATAATGAACAATTTCTGTGAATATGACTGGTTGATTCTTTGCATTCTCTAAATATTAATGACTCAATAAATAGTTATTTATTTTGTTATGCTTCTCCTTTTACTCAAATGTTACAATTTTAATAACATAGCATGGCTACCAGCGGCAAAGTCATTATGAATAATTAAGTAGTGATTACAATTCCTACGATGAATTTCATAGAGTCGTAATCTTTCTTTGGACTGCCTTCATCATTTGGAATTAAAAAGAATATCAACCTATACATATAAATATTATAAACGAAAAGGTTTGTCTTCTTGTTTGTAATGAAAAAAATCTAAAACCACTGCATCGATTTAAAAAATATCTTTCTCCAACAGAAAGCTTTATTATCACTGAGTAACATAGACTATATATTATATTGATACGCGGCTGAAGTCGCGGGGAATAAGCTAGTATACTATAATCTGAATTTGCATTATTACGATATCAAGAAGACATCGGCATTTGTTATTGATATTCCAATGGCCTTGCAAAAAGAGTTTCAACTGTATGTCATTGACAAAGCATAATAATTATACATAATGATATATTGAATATACTTATGTAACAATAGGTCAAGGTAAAAAAAATCGCTAAATATTATTTTTTATTTCGCTATGAATTACCTACGGCAATTCAATGAGTTGTGATTTTGTATATTTTCTGTATCTTAACTGAGAACAAATGTATTTTATTATATTAGTGACGAGCCCACTGGTCAAGTGGTAAGTATACCTGACTGCTATGCTAGAGGTCGCGGGTTCGATTCCCGCAGGGCCAAACATTTGTGACAAATAAGTTTGCCTAGCGTCTGGGTATAATACATACCAAACGGTATGTAGGTATTATAAGTTGGTATTTTCAAAAAAAATAATTCTATCAGCCTCTGGTTCCCATAGTACAAGCTTTGCTTAGTTTGAGGCCAGTTGGCGCTATATGTGATTAAGTATTATTATTATAAGTAGAAATAATAATATTTGACTGTTTTGCTGATATAGTCATCTGTAACTTAACTATGATCTAAACTAAAAGGATCGAAACGTCACTAGATATAATAAAATAAAGTCCCCTGCCGCATCTGTCTGAAAGAGATAAACTAAAAAACTACTGAACGAATTTTCATACGGTTTTTATCAAAGGACGGAGTGGTCAAGAGAAAGTTTTAAGTCTTTTAAAGCCGTGGTGGCCTTGTGGTTGAGCAACAGGCTTGTCATCTGATGGGCCCAAGTTCGAGTCCCGGCCTGTACCAATGAGTTTTTCTAAGCTTAAGTACAGTGATTAATCACACCATGAGCTTTTAAAAAGAGAGATAGGGCGATTTGGGATTTCCTGTGGGTTATCCCATTAAATTGGAGCCGCCCGACTGGGGACTGTACCTCCGCCTTACAGAAGACCGGTGAAATAGCACTACTTGATGTAGTGTTGTGTTTCTTCGGTAAGTAAGGTTGCCAGTGCTCCACGAGGATACGCTGGGCTAGTAGTATTGCTGCTAGCACAGTGAGTCCTCATCAGCAACATGGTTGGCACCCCGGTATTGCTAGCGGCTATAGGCTACGGTGACTGCTTACCATCAGGTGGGCCGTATGTTTGTGTGGTATAAAACCTAAGTGGTATAAAAAAAAAGTCTAATATTACATTAAGGTTTTATGTAAATTGGCTGACATATAACGATGGTTGCTGAAGATGTCGGAAAATATTATGCCGCGTGAAAATACTCAGTGAGCAAGCGGGCTCGGCTACAGGTTGACAAAGGGTTGACACTACACAACGACAGAAATAAACAATTCGTGCGGATCGTTGTTATATCATAAAGAACTAAAAAAATACAAATTTATGACAACGAAAAGGAGGTCACGGACAAAAACATATTCTCATTCATACCTCAGAGTAGATAATATACTACGTACAATTCACACCCATTTTTTTATTAAAGGCAAAATATTTAATGCTGAGATAGGTTTTAGAAATCACAGATATAAAATTAAATAACAAATATTTATGAATCGAATCCCGTATTAAATGTCTTCATCACCATAGTATGAAAGTATTTTTTTAAAATATAAATCAAGCTCTAGGAACAACCACCATATAATCTACTACACTGCACTGTTTCAAAAGAGGAATTTAACGGAACGAGGTATCACTGTCTTCATTACGATAAGTATTACCTACAAATACGGATCTATTGTAAATATGTTGGTACATTTGCGTACAATCAACACCACAATTGGCTTAACTAGTTCGAATCTAATTTACTAACTAATCTAATAAACTGCGTTAATCAATAACAGAATACGCTTACCTGCAAAAATGAATACGGAAACGTGAACTCTCCCCATACAATATCTTTGATAAGGCCTGAAAAACAAAACAAAGGCTATGCTTTACCAACAACAAGTACTAGTATATATTTACCAAATTAATACCTAATTATAATGAACAAGAGGTTTTTTACTGTCCATAAAAGTTGAACTAAGTAATGAATTTATTAGAATACGTAAACAAATGATGTCACAACTATTTGCTTATCACACAAGCGTATAGCAATGCTATTTAAGTCTAATAATAAGATCATCTCGCAGATCTGAATATTATAATAGTAGAAGATAATATGGAAAAAATACTCATACTTTGATTGGCGAAACATAAAAGTGACAGAAAACAACACAATATCTATGACCTATTTAAAAAAAGAAAGGTAGAAATATCTTAAGTTCAAATTCTAATCTACGTATGTACTCGTATGTATTATAGGTTAGTACTTTCACCTTACATAATATTGCAGCCAAATGACTACTCCTATGTTATGTCGATGAGGTGCTGATCTTGCAGCGGGGACTATTTACCCCTGGCCATTCATTACCTGGCATCCGTAGTATACGGTAAGTGCTCTCGAACAAAAGTACGACCTAAATATTTATGTGGTTGTAAAAGTAACTTTATTCGTATTCTATAAAGACTTTTTCTTCCTTCCCTTAACCCGTGCGAATTCACGGAAAGGTAGATTCGTTTCAAGGTGTAGATATTTGTAGTGTGTACAAAATATTGATCAAAGTTCTTGTAACATGGCTTTTAACCACCAGTATTAAAAGACCTTTATCTACATCTACACTATCTTCATCTACACTAATCTACACTAATATTATAAAGAGGAGATATTATAAGAGGAAAGATTAGTATTTTTGTATTTTTGTGGGTTTGTATTGAATAGGTTCCGAAACTACTGGACCGATTTCAAAAATTCTGTCACCGTTAGAAAGTTAAATTATTACTGAGTAACATAGGCTATATATTAAACTAGCTGCCCGCCCCGGCTTCGCACGGGTAGACACAATATTTGATAAATGTCTACCCGTGTGAAGCCGGGGCGGGCCGCTAGTGTATTCATAAAATAGTATCATACTATACCTATATAACTTATACATGCCATATTTATAAGCAATCAGTCATCTTGTGCTTTCAATTTGTTCATATTCTATGCGTTTTCAATGGAATTAGTTTGTCCAGAGAGCTCCTATTTATCAACATTCATTTATCTTTCTGTCACAGAGTGTTTGTTCGTACAATCTATTTTATTATCAATTTTTCACGTCATCTCTATCATCCATCTATTTCAAACGGGGGCGAAACAATTATCGTATTGCAATATATTTTTCAGAATGTTTTAAACTTTTCTTCCTTAGAAAATATGATGCAGTCTATTTTCTATTTGAAGTAAATGTGGAAAAAACTAAATATCGGAAGGGGTAATTAATTCGCTTTGTAAATATGTTTGATATTATAATAAAAGTTTAAAAACGAGTAATAGTATAATAACAAAACTGTGACTTAAAAGAAGCTACACTGTGTCATAAGAAGAAGTATAAAATATTATAATGGGGTACTCCATTTTTCAAATCTACTACGAACGTTGACATACAGCAACAAGACTAAAAAAAAAATTCAGTATAATGTTACTTACCAACAGGAAAATCAAATGGGTGAATCAGATAAAAAAACTCTGACATAAAACCAAAAGGGTGAAATCCACCCTCCAACCTGAGAGTCGGTATTAAATAGGTTTCTTTCTGCGGGAGTCCACTAAATCTTATTTTAGTTCCGTCCTTTGCCTCGAACCAATCTTCGGCATAACTAGCTCTTATATTACTCTCAGTCACTATTACATTTTGTGTAGTATTAACAGTTAATCTTGGCTCTTTAAAAACATCTCTAGTTATTGGAATTATTTGGACAGTAGTTGTTGGAATAGTAGTTGAAGTAATTTCAGTGCTTTTTTTGATAATACTGGAATCTGGTTTCTGTTGTCTGCGCTCTTCTTTTTTGGCATTCATCAAGGTATTATATTTTTCTAACCATGCTTTCATTGCTGTTGAGTTCGCTATCCCAGCATCTCGTTTTTTCCACAAGCTTCCAATTTCTATTCTGTCTAGATATTGGATATCACTAACCTCGTCCATATCTTGTGATTGGACTGCGTTCCTATCACTTTCCTTAAATGTCGATTCTAAGCAATTGTCCCAAACTAAAGGCAAAGAATTCACATTTTTATCCAAACGCTCAGAGGGAATTTTCCCTATATTTACTGAGGCAGTTCTATCTGAAGATGAAAGTAATTCGAAATTTCCTTTTGGTTCATCTTCATATTTTTTATCAGGCGATTTCTTTTTTTCGGGCGGAGAAATTGTGGAGCTTGCTAGGAAATTCCGAAGCATTAAGTACCTCGGTATGCTAGAATCGACGACATTCTGATTGTTTCCGGCGGAGGTCGCGGTTGGCGCTTCCGTCGACGTCCGGATCTGTCGAGTTTGTAGCGCAAAAACTGTTGCCGGTGGAGCACTTATTGAATTTGCACTTTCTGGTAGCGAGTAAATTACTGAAACTGGATTGAGGAGGATTATTGCGAGAACTGGAGCAATCACAGTCATAACTTTAACTTTATAATATTTAAATGTAGAAAGTTCTGTTTATTTTAATGCAAGGAGTAAAACACTGTTGTTGGTTGGTATCGGCGAGCGACTGAGTCAGGGTGAGCGCCGAGGGCAGGGGATTTGTAGCACTTAGCAGTCTGCCCACCGACGTGGGACAATCGTATCACGATGGCGACAGCTCCACTGTGCCTTTACCGGATTATTCCAAGTGTAGGTACCCCGGATGTGTGTTTTATTTGTATGGCTGTAAATTAAGTTTTGGTTACGTTTAGAGGTGAGCGAGTCATGACTAAAATGGCGCTCTATAGGCTGAGATGCCTACCTCGATAGGGAAGTACCTATGGTTAAATTAAACAGAAAATATCATAACGTTTATATGTGAAGCAAAAACTTTATAGGCGCGGACTGACGAGTTTGAAATTTGACACCCTAAAGTCTACATGAGGAAGGAGTGTAGAAAACTATTAATGGATGCATAAGATTTTTTTTTTATTACGCACTTCCTTTATTGACTTTCAACTCTACATAAACTTAAATTAAAAACTTAAAATAAACTAAGCTAAGAAGTACAAAACTTAAATACTAAAATGATAATACTAAATAATGAAATTAAGCTGTATTTAATCCTGTTGTGTGATTAGTTTAAAATACCGTGCCTATTCTGAGAAATAGCCTTACTTACTTAATAATGGGCTTAGACAAAAGTTGTTGTTGAAATGCTTTTAAGGACCAGATTAAAATATAAAGCCTGCTAAATCGGAGATTATCCTTAAAAAGTATGTTACGCACGTTCATGTTATACAAGCTTTACTGCAGTAATGTAGTTAAATATTATAACTTACTGAATATAGAAAAAGCGATCAACTTATAACATATTATCACTTTTTATAACACTCAAATACACACGCACACAAATACTCACAAACGCATTCATCCAACGCACAATGTTAAATCTTAGGTAATTTATAGTAACTACAGTCCTACATTACCTACAATATTTTTATTTATCGAGAAAAATATCGATATTTCGCTATAACGATATTTTTTCTTAAGCCATCCCTAGAATAGGTAAAAAAAAGTTACAATTATTTTTTAATAAAATAAGTCAATATTTAATTTTGTATTGAATTATTTTATTTCTTTCTACTCGTTGTGAAAATCAGAGAGAGTTACACACGGTGCTAAAACCCATTGTAAATCGGTTTCTATTTACTAGTTCTAGTAAAACTACCTCGTATACAATGGGTCATCTTAGCCTTTTGTATAGCAATCTACTATTTAAACGTGAAGTCACTTGAATTTACTAACTTTCATATTAGACGCTATCTATCTTTGTTGACAGTTCAAATACTATTTGAAATTCCTTTGCCTTCTATATAATTTCAACATTTTCGGGACATTTTTATATTTTGTTTTTATATACTTTTGTTTTTTCTATAGTTGTAAGTCAGGCTAGGTGTATCCTACCTGTGTTGAATAGAGTTTCAGACTTTTGCGCTCTGTTTACCGACACAAACTCTACAATAAGAAAATATTGTCACTAGAAAACATTTACCAACAGCTTACAAAGACATCACCGATTTGTGTCGGATAAAAACCGATTTGCAAGCATCGATCCCATTTGCCTTGCACCCATCCGAACGTACAAGTTGAATTCTGCACCTAGTTTGAATTATTCATACCACTCGCCTACGCAGAGGGTAGGATAGTATTTGTCGTGCTTTCGTACATTATGTATACTTCGCACTAGTTTGACGCTTTAAACGTTTTGTATGAGAGACAAACGGTCATTACAATTCAACCGTATCAATGTTATTTACCTTCAGTTGTTTGTCTATAAAATATCTTCGAAAAGTGTATTTAATGCTAATAAAATTACTAAAATAGTGGGTACCTAAGTAAGTTCAGAGTAGATACTATACAGAGTACGTAAAAGCTTATTTATTTTTCTTGTTTTGGTGTGAAAGTGCATTGGTATGAAGCCTTTTCAAAAAACTATGTACACTTTATTAAAAAACTATATACTTTTTATAAAAATGCTATATACAAGTTTATAAAGATAGTGTTTTGACCTCGATTAATGTTCGTGGATTGTTCAGAATGTTGAGACTTAGTAGCTCAGAAGGTGGAATATGCGACGTTTCTGAGGGAGTCATACCAACTTATAAGCAATTGTTTCAAATCTGTTGTTTAAAAAGTAAGTCAAATATGTGTTAACTTACATAAGTCTGATGGCAAATATAACTTTGAAAGTAGCAACACACGCTCGTGTATTAAAAAGTATGTGCCCTGCCAGGCGTTTACAAACGCATAATTTAAAAGTAGCTAAATTTATCTACATCATAAGAGGTTCAATTGGATGGAAAATATTACTTCAGTAAATAATTATTAAAATCATACATGTTCTAAAATTAACCATAGCGTAGTAGCACATATTTAGGTTTCAATTTTCTTGTTTAAGTTGAGCAATTAAGTATTATATTATGGTACTTAAGATTAACTTGCATACATTTACCTATAAAATTCTAGGGCACAGCTCAATCAGGTTACTTCTTCAAAGAACTTAGCCAAAGAAAGCAAAACGTAAAACCATGCGCCAGTAAGCGTGCCGTCCACCATGAATGAATTTATTTTAATATATAATCTCTCAGTAACCGCTGTATATGTACGTAATCCCGGCACACGGCATGTGACAGCAATTTGAATACCGTAAACATCGCGGTTCAGGTCTCAGCCGTTCCTAAGCATTGCTAAAAAAAATCTCTGACTAAAACGGCCGAAGCACCACTCGAAAGTCCAAAGCAATATGCACTGTAAATGCAAAGGTGTGAAAAGGGTGAAGTGTCTTTTTCCCGTGGCGGGAGAAACGAGGCCGCTCGACCGCTGTAAGGTAGTACGTGTGGGTTGTGTCAACATACTGGCTTTTCTTTGGGGCGAAGTTTTCCGAGATATTTTTTAAAAGGTAAATTGACTAGTCGCAGGTGGTTGAAGGGAAACGGGTCAGCGGGTCTTGGTGGCATGTCATGTTCATGTGTCACCAGGGCCGGATTACAGTGAAATGCAAAAAGGGTTTGAAAATTAAGATTTATTCATTTGTTGCGTTTTATTTAAGTTCGTAATCTTTGGACTTACATATATCTATTACCTTACGTCTGTGTGTCTTGGATTCATTTGCGACAGATAAATTTACTGTAATCATAAAGATGTTTTAATATGAATTTAATCTTTACAAAGATAAAAAAAAACATTTGTATTATAATTATGTGTTGCATGTGTATTTTTATAAATATTAGATTGAGCTACAGATATGCATTTCTATTGCACACATACACACAATTTTTAAGTTAAATTAACGTAAGTAAAAATAAACGTTTATTATATCCGATTCCGTCCCTGGTGCGTCTTATTTCTATTAATTACAGCGTCAACTGGGGCGCGTCGTATCTTTCGAGGTGGGCATCTTGTGAAATATTGGATGGGTTTCTTAACTTCAGTCTCTTAATAAGCATGTGAGTAATTAAGGGATCAAAGATTCAGCTCGACACAACTATTTCAATTTATTATAGTTAAAGCTAACACGTTATTCAGAGATGAGTTGTTACACGCATGCAATAAAAATAAAAAATAAACATTTGTGGGCAAAATAATAAAAGAAGGAAACTTATCATAAACCTAGGTATTAAAACATCGTCCTTTTAAATAAACTACGGTTAAATCTATAGGTCATCCATATAGGACATAGGTCATCATCATCCATAGGTACAACATCTTTTTTTCATATCTATTTAAAATACACAAGTATACAATAAATGGTAAGGTCTAGCATTTAATTAGAACCCTCGTGGTTGACCTCAAGTTGCCGGGAGTGCCTCTGTCCGCCCCTTTAGCAATAATAATCATCAGTCGGACGCCTAGAGCCCACTTGATACCCTACTTGGGGCTCTCTCACACGAATGTTGCCTTAACGATATGCCCCTTACAATATTTGAGTGTTTGGATCTTTTCAAACGATTTTCTCACATTTTCTGAAGTATGTCTAAGGATGTTATACAAATCGTAATGATGATATTCATACTTATATTAATATATTTGTATGAATCGGTTGGGATTTGATATTGCCTACCCCGAAAGGGACTTGGCCGGATTTTTGTATGTATGTTTTGTAATTTTGATTTAGGTCTTGTCGTAATATAAATTATATATTTTTAAGTTAAAATATTAATAATGCAACTTAATTTTCAATAACACATTCAGATAATCAAAATAATCCGTTAATTAAAGAGCTTTAGCCACTGAATTATATTTTTCATGTGTCCTAATTCAAATTGAAACGTATATGATAAAGTTAAAGTTGCAGCATAGCGATGCATGTACTTGGGATTAATATTGGATAATCGCTTCCACTGTATTTCCTCCTCAGGAAGGATATAGTTACCTCTCGGGATCTAGTAAGGATGCAGGTGGCATGTCACATCCTACAGTGCTGCTTTATGCCATCTTAAATCCAACGAGAAGGGAATAAGCTTCAAAATTAGTCAACTAATAAGAAAAAAATATATTAAATGATTAATTAATTTATCTATAATTGTAAAGCAATTAGTCTTAGATATTTAAAATCAGAGTCTACCACTGATAAGGGATGGTTGCAATCTAGCCAGAATCTAAGCTTAACAATATAGTTAAAGTAAGTAAAGGTAATTTAATTGTAAGTTTATTTAAAATTACACACAACATATAAACGTTTCCCGATTAACAAACATTTTAATATATTAATTATGTTATAAATACCTTAGCCCTTCTATACCTATTTGTACAATGTTACGCCAAAGCTACGTCCTACGAGTATATAAACCAATTATGTTATTAAAATACACTGCTAAATTTTTGATTTATAGACGTCATCTGGTACGACAAGAAATGTGGTCTCATTTAAGTCCGGTGGCTTAAATTGGTAATCGAAGAGGCAGTTAAACATCCATACACTTTAGAAAATGACCGAAAATTTATAGGCAATATCCTGAAATATCCAGTCGGAACTCAATGTGATACTCAGTTTAATTTCCAAGATGGTACCAAATTGCTTTAGTTACTAATGGGTAATGCCTTTTGGGATAAATGCTTACAGTTTTATAGGCTTAGTTAGCAAAAGTAATGGTTGTTAACTTACGTTTACGAAGAATAGTTTTTCCATGCCCACCACTAGTTTTGTTAATGTCCATATGAATATATACATATATAATATACTAGCGGCCCGCCCCGGCTTCGCACGGGTAGACATTTATATCAATTATTTTGTCTACCCGTGCAAAGCCGGGGCGGGCAGCTAGCCTATGTTAATCAGTGATAGTGTAGCTTTCTAATGGTCAAAGAATTTTTGAAATCGGTCCAGTAGTTTCGGAGCCTATAGACATTTATCAAATATTTTGTCTACCCGAGCGAAGCCGGGGCGGGAAGCTAGTATAATATATAGCCTATGTTACTCAGTGATGATGTAGCTTTATAACGGTGAAAGAATTTTTGAAATCGGTCCAGTAGTTTCGGAGCCTATTCAATACATACAAAAATACAAATCTTTCCTCTTTATAATATTAATATAGAAGTATAGATATCACATCATTTGAAGATCTGTTGTATAACTGCAGGTGAAGTATCTGGACGAGACGACGTGTCATCTATGTACAATATGGCAAGATTATACCTATGCAGTGAATTATTAAGCAATAATAAAATCATTATCATTTTTAATTAGAATTAATTATATATATTTAAGTCTCATTCCTTGGTACGCATTAGTGTAATTTAAAGATATGAGAGATAAGTTTAGTTTTCGTTTCACACATAATACTTTTTATATGTCGGACTTTACTTTTTAAGGCAGGTTTTTATAGTGGTTGAATTTCATGAATATATTTTAGTTAAAACCTTTGGAAAGATACCACAGACCAATAACTTCAATAAGCGTATTTGTCTGTGGGAGACACTCATGGAAAATTCATCCAAATTTCAGATGTAGTTCAACCAGTTTAGACTGTGCGTTGTCTGACAGTCAGCCAGATACGGATTTCATTTTTACTTTATTTTATGAATATGTACCTAACCTATATATTATGTTCAAATATGAAAGGTTGCAATAGAAAAAATATATCGATACGAAATAGATCGATACTCAACGGACATTGACAACGGTCGGAACAAACATGAAAACGTAATTAAGAAGTTAAACATCAGAAGTTCACCGCAGGAGTAAGATTTAATTAGAGTTCACTAAGTCGTTAGGGCAACAACCTCTAAATGAAGATACGGTGCCGTACTTTAGCAGGCTTTCACGCTATTCCAACATTAAGTCTGAAAGATACGTACCAACTTATATATGAACAAGACATTTATTTTACACGAGCGATTGAAACCCGAATCGTTAGGAAGGTAATTGCACACATCATTTATGTTTTATAGTTATTTGCTCTTAATTATTGATCTTTAAATTATTGAAATGTCTGTGAAGAAATTAATGGATCATCTGCCTACCTCTTCGGGTTAATTTGTAGGAAGGCGTGAATATATATAGGTATTATAACCACTAAGGTGGTAAACGACTATACGGTCTGCCTGATGGTAAGCGGTGAACGTAGCCAATGGACGCTTGCGACATCAGAGGTTATCACTCGCGTGTTGCGGTCCCCAACATTACAATATAGATTAAAATATAAGGATACATCATTATTATTTTCAAAAACATCTTTAAAATGTAATAGGATTTTTGTCTTTATTTAAGTCCCTTTTAAAAATACTATAGCAATGGTAAATATCTATAACTTAAAACCATCGTGTTAACAACAGGCATGTTTAATAGAATTAAAGTCGCGTAAGAAAGGTGTACGCTTACAAATAACAAGATTAGGAGAAACAAACAAGTCTGAAAGAAAATCCATGTAAAGTTATTTGTCCCCACGTAGCAGTGTCGTATGTTTCATGCCACAACAAGCTCATTATAATTATTTTACTGATAATACTTTGGCTTGTAGAGGTGGTACGTAGATACTTGTGGTCTATTGATATTAGATAGACACAAACATTTGATATTGACTGATTGATATTTGATCAAGCAGAGAGATTAAATACTCGAAGGATAGGCACGCAGTTCCCTTTCAAAATCTCAAAACTAGTTCTTCATTTAAAAATAATTTAGGATGTTCTGCTACCAGTACAGCACTTGTAATGATTAAATTAATTATTTTGAACATATATCATAGTTAGTACAGCTTCTTGTCACAAGATGGCATTGGTGAAGTTAAATAGTGCAAATCTCTAATTAAACTTTTTTTAACTGTCTTTACTAGCTGATGTACATACTTATATTATTGAAAGAAAAGTAAGCCAAGCTTAACTTAGTTGGGGCTGGATGCCGCTGAGTGATAAAATCCAAGCGTTATTATTATGCAAATACTTTTTTATTTGTTCCTAGACAAATGTGATGGTTAGCTAATGTTAAAGACAAGTAAGTAAGTAAAAACAGTAAGCGGTCAGTGTAGCCTTCAGACGCTTACAATACCAAGGGTATCTCTAGCGGGATGCTTGCGTGATTCGACTATCTGCATAAACCTATACCATATACCTATATCATCATCCTCATAAATTGTCCTGCCCTTATACCATATTATTTGGGGTTGGCGCAATATGTATTTCTTTTCCATACTTCTCTATCAGCTGTAAAATTAGAAAAACATACGCATTTTTTGACGGTATACCATATAGGTAGACACCTATTTATCGTCAAAAAATGCGTATGTTTTTGTTATAGTAAGAAAAGGCAGACAAATGCTTAAATTGAGTCGATAACTTTGCTTGTGATTCAACATTAGTCTTAACTTTACTGAAGTAAAATACTTAGTCAAGGTACTTTAAATAAGTAGGTGTAAGTGCCTTTAAGGTGTCTACTCGGTTTTAAGGCCCAAACTTTGAGATACATTGTGGGCAAGACATAGTATGAGTTGGTTTTTAAGCTTTAAGTACTGTATTTTTTAAAATGACTTCAAAAAAAAGGAAGAGGTTCTCAATTCGACAATATGTTTTTTTGAGTAGTTGTTTTCGTAGGTGTACCTACATCCATGCATTTTATAGAAAGCAAGTAGTGATATTATACTGGCAAAAAGCTGGTTACAAAAAGACACCTCAGAAGAACCGGCAAGAGACTCAGTGCCTTGCATTGTTTATTTAACAATCATTATTTAACAGTTTTAAATAAAATTGTAGGTATACCATTGAATGTCGGAATATATTAGGTAGGAATATATATTATGAACTATACTCTAAGCTTTTTTACATTTCTGTTTTTTGGTTGTATACACCTAATTATTTTATGATAGATAATAAAAAAAACTGATCGGTATTATCACTATTATTCAGACCAACTTATCTTGAATAAAATAATGTTATTAATCCACTAAAATGACCTTATTTTTTGCGAAGCATGTAGTGTAGATATAATTACGCCTTCAAGGTTAATTCCGAATACATTACAATGTTATTGATGATATTTATGATTTACGTGTATCAAAGCATAATGCAGAGAGGAGTTTTATTGAGCTTCTTGAGTGAGTTACTGCGTAAGGATTCGCAGCGTGATACACGCGCACACGACTATATAGTGGAATGAGCACGTGGTTTTCCCAAAGGAAAGTATGTTCTTCAAGAAAAGAAGAGATTTTTGCAGGGTCGGTAACGCACGGCAGATATCCCTGTTGTTACAAAAAATACTTTTCTGGCACTAAAACGACAGTAAATATTCAAGTTGAGAAAATATTGCCACTCGGTTTGGGTCAACTTTACAGAATATTACGGCCAAGTAACAATAGCCTGATATTATAGTGTTGTATTTATTCCCAGAGCAAATTTGCCGCCCCGGACCATCGCCCCATTTCGACCCCCCTAGCGTCAGCACTGAATTGTCTTGTAGCCATGGTTAAAAACTTGGCTTACCTTGGATCCTAAGGAGAACATTTTTACTAAACCGAGTGTGCTGTTTAGAATTTTCATTAAATTATTTAGTCACGTGTTATTATGGTTGGATTTTGAACACTCTTAGCTTTTGGGAGTATGACTATTTGACTCTAGATAAAACATCGGTTAGTAATTTAGTAGCTTTGTCCTATTGGAATGGTTTTTAATAAAAAAGCAACCTCAATACTCAGATAATAAAGTTTTTATCTCAGAACCCTGTAAGGGTAAGCGCACGCAAAATCTAAACAAAAACGCACGACGTTAACACGAATATGCAAATGTTTTTTCATGAGTGGTGGAACCTTTTATGTTTCATATTTTCATTCATACCCAACCCTCGTTAGCAGTCGACCAAATTCTGCTACAAACGTCATAATAATTGTAGATTATGTTTTTGTAGGTACATGCGAAAAAAAAACTGTAATATGTATATTGCTCCGTTCCGTTACACTGCGAGCGTACGACCTTACGAATTAATTAACAAAAGATACGGATTTAACCGACCCTTAATTCGTTGTTATTAATACAGTGAATTGTAAATAGATAAGGCCCTTTATTGACGCACGTTAATCAGCTTGCCCAAATTAGAATAGTCTGCGGTATTATTTGGGTTACACTGATTACCAATAATCTATAACGAGCTTACGCTCTAAAATTAGTTCAATGAATAATTCAGCCATCAAACACTGTGAGTACATTAACTTCCCTAAACATCGAACTCGACTCGATCAAATGTCAACGCTAATCATCCTGTTTGAAACTACTATATGTATTTAACAGCTATTTAATTTAAACAGTGGGATTTTTTTGGAGCGATCGCCTCTCTTGATTAAAAGACAATTGGCCAAAAAAAAAGTATACAGACCAGTAAACTAAACTATTTGAGTCTGTTAGAGGTACTCCCTTTAGATACGGACACCTGTAATACCAGGGATATCACCCACGCGTGTCCCACCTTAAGCTGATCAGAAGAAGTACTGCTCTCTTTACTGCTAGTTTCAGCGTTATTTGGCACCTGTTTTTTATACCACTAAGGTGGCATACAAGCATTCGGCCTACCTGATGGTAAGCGGTCACCGTAGTCTATGGACGCTTGCAACACCAGGGGTAACACTCGCGCGTTGCCTACCCTTAAAAAATCTCTTCACACTCTTCTTGAAGAACCTCATGCTGTACTCCTTTGGGAAAACCTCGGCGGGGAGTTCAATCCACAATCTAGACGTATCTATTTATTAGGACTCTTCAGAGTCACCTGTTAACAACACAGCCCCATTAGAGGAGGAATATCGTTCAATGCCCTAGATGCATAACTAGGAGGTATCCGATATTCGCACTCCGTCAAACTACAGCGAGAAGAAGTATAAGTGGAGACACGACGACAGGTGTTCTATTAAAGTATTGTCTTGTGTGTAGGTAGGTAGCAATTTAGCTGTCACAATATTACCGGCGAGAAATGTTGACTTATATCCACTAATCACGTTAAAACTTACACGACCCTCGCACATTGGAGGCGTTAATGTTATAATCGAGTTTCCTCGCTCAGTCGTGTATTGGTTGAGTCTGGATGACAGAAGGTTGTTGTATTGAATTATTTATAATGCTAAGATTGGTGGGAATTATACAGAAGTTATAGAATAACTTGTTAGTTAGTGAATTCCCATTAATAAAATGCAGTCATGTGGATGTTACGTTTTACATAACAGGTAAATTAATAAGCTGAGTAGGTATGTGAACAAACTTAAGATTCTTCACAGTTGTTTCATCGTGAGCTGACGAATAATGTAGGTATAGATGTAAATTTTCTTCTCACTCACTACACACACAGCTACACTAAAATTTAGCTTAGTGATGTCAAATTTAACGATAAGTGTATTTCGTAACCTTGAAAAACAGAATACTTAGGGTGAATATTTTAATCTAGTTATAATCCAGTTAGATAAATAAAATTATTAGCAACAGTATCCCATAAAAGGAGAATGATAGGATTGAAGATCACACAGCCATTAACACGACATGACATGAAACATTTATTTGCTACGTTAAAAAACAACATCCATGTGAAGATCCTGTTAAAATGAGCTGCTAAGCTCCAGTGGCAATCTTAGATTGGATGCTGACTGCAAATATTTGAGATAAAGGCCAGAGTGACGAAAGGAAGAAATCCAGTTCTCTAATAGTTTTATACAAATATCTCAGGAAAAAGTTTATCTGGACTGTGCCATGGCAAGCACTTTTCTAAACTGATAAAACTGTGAAAGCTTGTTGGAGCAAATGACAATCTTCGGTCAGTGGACAAGTTTAGAGTTGACTCGTACTTACTTACCACAACAGCTTGTTAACTTAGCGTCTGCCGCGTTCCAACTGGTTTCGTATCTCGGACCCATTTCCACAGCATTGTTACTGAAAATAGAATTCTCTGCTCTTGGTTATCTCTTGTGGCTAAGTCGGGCATTTAATTAAGAGTTTGTTAGTAACTCGCAACCTTGTTAGATTCTGACGTTTATGACTTTTGACAGAGCGTGCCTTTGTCATTGAAATCTTTTAAATATAGTGAAGTGACTCTTTGGAATGGGGCCATATTTGGCAACACTTTAGTTAAAGACTTAGGTAGTTCTACTTCCTCAATTATAAAATTCAATGGACATATTACCACTGGAAAATAACATAAGATATTCAATGAATTTTAATACTTATTTTTCTATAGGTATCTATCTTCTATAACATTTTTTTTTCTTTATAGTTTATGTAGATTACAAAGTAAGACCCACAAAAATAATTAAAAGTTTAAGCTGCTCTTTACGTGTCATGGAAAATGTTCGCTGTAAAATATGACCGACTGAATTTTTTATTAACAAACTTTCAGATTACATGCGCTGCCGTTTTATGAGGCCTCAAAACTTTAGCGTTCGCTTGCAAATAGGACAGCATATGTGATATTGATAAACTATTTAATGCAGTACCTATTACAGACTTCAAAGTTACAACGCAAACTCTATACAAATTTTTCGAAGGAGACTTCATATTCTATTCTCTCTAATACTCGGATACTCCGTCTAATTTAGGTTATTATTATTAGTATTATCTGTATCATTAAGGATATTAAACTTAGGTACGTATTTGAACTTCATTACGGTGGCCATCATAATGAAATGTAAATTAGCATTATATTATTTTAAAGTTTTTTCTTATATCTCGAAATTTAACATGTCGGAACCAACAGACCAAATCTGAGTCGTAAACTTAATTTATGTATAAACCTATCAGAACAAAATTTTTAAAGCAGGTTGTGCCAACACGAATCGGGCCAAAAATTTATACCTAAGTTGAAAAAACTTTTGAATATTTATACTGAGTTAAATAATTATATTTGTCGTAATCCAGCTGGTACCATAATTATTCTTCTGGTACCTAGATTTCCCCCAATGAATGGTAAATTATTAACAAACCCTAAGGGTGTATAATTTGGATCCATTAAAACGATCGATATTTGCATGAATTGTTAAAAGGTAGTAAGATGTATAAAGATTATATAAAGTACTGTGCTTTAACAACAAGTTTATATTTCATTTACGATCAAAGAAATAAGCGTAGGAATTAAATATTTACATTCCATTTTCACCCGACTGCAGCGTATAAATGATGGATTTTATGTCTATATCAGGGTAGAATTTTAATTCACATATAACTGGATTGCTTTTGACACCCTATACAAAACATTTGGCAAGTTAAGTAACTGAATGTGACGTAAAAAATCGGTTGTCACTGCTCATGTCTCGATGACGAAGACGCCGGAAAGGCGTGACTGGCTCACTGTCTAACCAAGATAAATGACCAGCGTTACCAGACGATATTCTCTCATGTATCTTCAACTTTATCTCGTCTCTTTTAAGATTTATACTCGCTTGCGCGATTGACAATGTTTGTAAATCGAGTTCCAACTTTGTGACAATAACATAAATATGTCAGTTGGTATATTTAGAAAATAATATTAACACCAAGTCATTAAATTCGCAGCGTGGATGGTAGTAAAATTCAACATCAAAATCATCACTTTTGTGTGCCTATTTATGAGAATCCATTTAATTACTGTATTAGCTGTTTCGACAGACGTTGTCCTGTGCCGGTAGCAGGAACATTTTGCGATGACGTATACGAAAACGTAACTCGCGAAATGTCAAAATTGTCATACAAATTTTTAGTTCCACTTTTCACCGGCGTAGCGCTGTTCATTTTTCAATACAAAAATAGTCGAAGGCGATACGAAAACGTTGTCGCAAATTATTCATGCTTGCGCTACTGTCTTAACTATGAATTCATATGTCAAATACGCCATAGAAAAAAGGACGTTTAGTTTATGCCGAAATAAAAAAAATACCTACCGTTTTTTTTTTCAATGTTTTCTTTTCATAAGAACCTTCTCCTGACAATAACAATAACATAAAAAAATATATTTGCGAAATAGGATAGCCGTTCACGCGTCATGCCGTGACTAAGGGAAATAAGGATTCATGTATAGATAGATTATTCTAAGCATGAGAACCGGTCTGTGATGTTGAAAGATTTATTCGTATACCGACATAATATTATTATTTTATTAAATAAATCATAAGTGTCACAACGAAATGATTGTCCAGCCATGTGCGTATTATGTCTGGTCCAAATATCCACAGCTAATAGCGCTGCCAGTAACTTAGCCGAGCTAGTTTTTTTTTTCCATCCGATATTGAATTAATTTCCTGACAAGCACCCAGTGCATGCGCTGTAGGCCATTAAGTGTATATTAAATGGTTTTAGGAACAAGTAAAAATATGACAATGACATTGGCTTCTTTCAGACCAGCCATTGAATAAAAAAAGGAAACAAGAAATAAAAATATAATAACATTCTATTTTGTTATTATTATAATAATTAAATACCTAGTAATTCGTACGATTATATCTATATAACATATTTTTATTATTGAGGAAGTGGTACGTTGATAAGTTCTTCGTAGGGTACAGCGAGGAAGAACTTCTCAATGGTGTGAAGTGCCAGATCGACAGCATAGTCCACTATGGGCTTTCCAAACTCTTCGGCCACTGTTCGCCAATTTTCATTCAGGAATGCTAATACTGTGGCACCTATAAAATTAAAATGATAATAAATAAATTATTACTAAGCCAAGAATATTACTCTGTGGTAAGTATCTTCTTTAATCCCAGAGACCTATTTAGGTACCACCGCTATGCCAGATATTCTACTAAGCAAGTAGCATTACTGTGTTTCAATATTAAGGGCATTGGATTTGGAGCTAGTATTATTACTGGATAGTTACGAGTTATGAACTAAGGTCTCTAGGTGACAAAAGCAACTTCATCTGTTTAATGGATGAGCGTGACGCTTACCATCAGGCGAATAATTTGATTATCTCCCCAAGTAGTCGTATAAAAAAAACGATTAATATGGTCACACCCTTCTACCACCAAGCTAGTCATATATATGCTTGCTTACCAAACTAAGTTGAATATTAAATCTATTTGTATCTTTCTCATTTTAGACATGGTTGATTTATAAGTTATTTAGATTTTAACGCTTTTGTGATTTTCATAGCCCTGGTATTGCAGACGAACGCTTAACATAAAGCATGCCACAAGCTGGTACCTACCTTCCTACTTAGTATGTAAAAAGATGTGTTTGAAAAGTGCTTACTTAATTCCTTGCTTTCCTTAAAGAGATTTTGGAGATCAAACCAAACTCGATCGCCGTAATCAAAGGAGTACGTATAATCCTTTAAGGCGAAGTGGTTGACTCCATTCTTGTCCTTGATGTATTTTGTGTTTATGTCTACTTTCATTCTCAGGTTAGCTGCAATCAATAAATATTTATTTATCATCCACTGTAACCAAATTTAATGAAGACTATAAAAAAAAAACTAATATATGTATGTAATTACAAAAATGTATACAGGTAGGTGAATCTCAGTTGTCTGGTTGCCATAGTACAAGTAGTGCATAGTTTGGGACTAGATGACGCTGGTGTCCGAGCATTATTATAGACTCAGAGTAGATATAACGAGAGAGAGAATATACTACGTGCAATTATAGTGTATTACGAGTTTTTACTATATAAGAGACTAGCTGTCCCGACAGACGTTATCCTGTCTTAGCTATGAATTCAAAATATGTAAAATACACCATTGAAAAAAGGACCGTTATTTTATCCCGAAATTAAAAATGTACCGGTTTTTTTTTCAAAATATTATCTTTTTAAGAATCTTCTCATGATAAAAACAAACACAAAAAGAAAAGTATAGCGAAATATGTCCAGACGTTCACGCGTGAATCCGTGACAAAGGAAAATAGGGATTCGTTTTTATATATAGAGATATACTTTTGGTAGTGCAGCTGATGAATCTCCCACCTCATTTATTTTCCTATCTTTGTTATGATATTTATAGACAAACTAAAATATTCTTCAAAGAACTCCTAACCTAGAGAGCCAGCATTTTTTGTATTATTACTTTACAGATAATTACTACAATGGTATGGTTATGAACGGCTTAGATTATAAGACAGAGATTTTGGAGGAGATCGCGTAACTTGCATTAATTAGTGCGGTTCACAAAAATATTACTTCTCAAAAGCCTTGATCGACATTATGTTTATTATGTCAATACCAAACCGGTACCAGTTCTTTGTTTTTAATGGTCAAGTTGATATTTGTTTTGAAAGCTTCATATGATTGGAAAAACATCGGCCAAGTGCGAGTTGGACTCGCACAGCGAGGGTTTCATACTAAGAGACAAACTAGGTCAAATGACAGACTTCACTTTGCTGTTCGATCCTAGAGATTTCTATTCCGTCAACCGCAATTAATAAGTTTATAAGCTCGTTTTTAAAAATATATAGTGTTACAAAGTCTTTGAGCATTTCAAGCGCCTACTGGTTAAGATAGAGAAAAAAACGGTACTAGCAGGAAAAACCCTTATATTTTTTAATTTTTTGTTATAGTTTTTTGTTGTAGCAGCAGATATAGTATACATTCTGTGAAAATCACAACTGTCTACCTATTACGGATCATGATATACAGCCCGTTGACAGACAGACGGACGGACAGACAGCGGAGTCTTAGTAATAGGGTTCCGCTGGTTACCCTTTGATTACGGAACCCTACAAAGCAGTTGCATAACTTTTTCAATATACCTACGTTAAATATTACCTTTAATGCTGATATGGATAAACGGTTTCTTTTGCAGAATTACACGGGATTTTTTGTCATGAATATGTTTTAGCGCATGAAAGAATTGAATTTCATTCATTTATATAAATAACGTAAATACTACTACTGCTTAAACTCTGCGTAAACTCATGGATGCTAACTTAAGATCGTCACTCCAGTCGACTATTTTCATAATTATAAAACCAAAACATTTCAGATCTGATATCTTTAATACTCTTTGCAGAATTTAAGCAACTTTAATTAAATAAATTATTAAACATCAAATACTTACTAATCTTTACTTTGGCATCACCTTCTCCATTTATAGGGAACAACAGAATCCTGCCAACAGCGTCATACTGCCCTTTGATTGTTAAATTGCAATGGAATTCTAGGACAAAATGCCGCTTTTCAAGTTCTGATCTGAAAATTACAGCAGAGTTTTTGCGTCCAAAATACTGACCAATTTATCACAACAAGCTGTTTATTGTTTTATAAAACTATGTTAACACGCATATGGCTCGTTCTATGGTAAGCGGTTATCGAAGATTATGGACGACGTTACACCAGGGGTATATCTCGCGTATTACCGACCCGGCTTAAAATTCTTCACACTTTTCTTGAAGTATCTCCATGTTTTATCCCTTAGAGAAACCTCGACAGCGAGCTCATTATATTAATAGCGTCCACGCAAGGATGCTTAATTGGAAACTCATAGTTTGCGACTAATTTCAATATGGGATGGTCTGAAGTCTAAGTAGCCAGCTAAATTTCTGACGTAAGGAGCCCTGTAATGGATAATGAATGAGTCCATTGTGGCACGCAAGCCTTACTTATATTATATAGGCATGACTGTTGCCTGAGAAGTCTATTGATGAATAAAAAATAAAGATAACGTTTTTAGTATAAACAAAAATAAATGTAAACAAAGACACCGATGACTCAAATCCTATATTTAGCGTGATTAACTACACCATGACATGAATAACCCTTTGAATACTAAATCATAAAATGTGATTTATTGCCTTATTAAAATAACACTACAAAGCAGTGTGATCATCAGAAAAAGAAGAACGAAATTACACTCGTATATAATAATTAATATCCATTTTAAAACAGACTTTGACTTGATTATAGCAGACTTTATGTTCTGTTTGACCTTAAGAATACGTTAGTGAAATAATCTTAAGTAAGAATAAAAAAATATATTTCCATTCAAATGTGATCAAGAATCAAGAATACGTTAATTAAATGTTCGTAGCTAAGAATAAATAATATCATTATTTTTATTTAAGTTTGATACATTTAAAGCGTTCTTTATTCAAAGATAGTTATTATTAGTCTTGCATTTGCTTCAAATATTGCATTTTCATGTCAATTTTAAGAAAGGGATTTTTATTCCAGGCCTACGCCGACGAAGTCGCAGGTGCTATTGCTAATTAATGTGCGGATACATTCCACCAATAGCCTATATTGGTTGATGCTCTAAAATTCCAGGAATCCAACACTTTAAAAATAAAATACCGTCTATAAAATTGTTCTTGATTGATTTCTTAATTACATATTTGTTTTCAATGTCAAGTCTAATTGCACAAAATACTAAAAGGTAACAAGGAAGCTTAGCTCAAGGATACTTCTAATAACTAACTGATGGTTTTATTGATAGTGCAATGTTATACAAAACATTGATAGTAAATGCATATTTTATAGTTGATTCAAACAACTAACGATACTAATAATTACTATTAAATGTTAGTTGTATTTAGCTTCAATATGACGCATATTTAATCAACGTCTTAAGATAATTCACATGATAATAATTTAAAATTAATGGAAAGATATTAAGGGAAGCCTTTATCCAGAATGGGGACGAAGTAATCAAGGTGGATTACGAAATAGGGTATGCATTATGCTATGGCTAATAAATTATTATTAGCTGAAGAAAGAAGTGTAAAGCATTATACCATTACATTAGTAATGGTATAATGCTTTACACCTACTTTCTGCCTACCATGTCATGGACTTGGCTTGTTTATTTGTATGTATGTAATATTAAGAATGATGTAAGATCATAAGGATTTAAATATAAATGGAAGCCGACAATGACTAACTAGACTACATTAAGCTAAAATTAAAATATGGTGTAAAGGGATGAGAGCTCATAACCATTAAGGGATGGACAAGAGCAGCGCCTAAAGCGGAAGGTATGTTAGGTAGGGCTTTTTATATAAAATCGGTAAAACATACAAGCGTCAAGCATTGTGTGAATCTAGCGATCAAGTACCTATAAGTCAGACTGGCGCATAGCTTGAAGGATCCCGAGTATCTCGACATTATGTCAGTGTTTCAAGGGTCCATAGGCTACGTTAACCGCTTAACATCAGGGCGGTCGTGTCCTTGTTTGCTACGTTTATAGTGTTAAATACTACGTAGGTATATTTCGCTTTTTACTCGTAGAACTACCAGAAGAACCACCTGTATATGTATAGTGCCACGGATGAGAAAGCGTCAATTAATAGTCATACCTAGGTACACAATGAAGCGGCAATTCTAAGCAGCCCCTCAAATATGATTGAATTAATTTTGTTGCAAGCTGTATAAACATTGAACATAACACTGTAGGCTTAGTAAAACAATTCACCTAGAAAACTAGATACGAATGTCCCTTGACCTGCGCAAAGGACCGCATCGAACAATCGCCTTGATCGATAGGAAAATAATACAGAGGAAAATCACTCACATCACGTTATCGACAATGCATTTCCTGAATCCGGTGACTTTTCCTTTATAAAATGTAACTTTAAGTCCATTTAGTGGTATGGACAGCTTGTCGATGACAAAGGGGTCTAAGCTTTCTAGTCCGAGGCTTGGAATTCCTTTTACGAAATCTGGGATGGCGTCTTGTGTTGACTTGATGAGACATTCCCTGGTTGTAGCGTTGCATGGATGAATGAAGTCCGCTGGAATTAAAAATAAATTCAAGTTTAGAATGAGTCTGGGAAATTGCATCATGTTCATCATTTATATGAAGGACATGTACCACTAAACAAGGCCTCCCCATACATACTTATATTTTAAAATGTCTCTTGCCGGCGACTTCGCTCGCGTAGGTAGAGGAAATATAGCATGTGTTTTTTAGGAATTACATAGCTTTCCAGTAGATTACCCCGTAAATCTTTAATCTATGTATGTAAATAATAAACAAGAATCAAGTTTTTTCAATAAACGTAAAGCACGAATCTTTTGAGTCTGTTATTACGAGTCAAACCAACAAATGAACGGGAGAAGGTTGTGCGGTGTGTGGTGTTAAACATTTGATCGTGTTGTGCATTTCTATTTTTCTACTTATTATTCTGTTACCATTATTCTTGCGCAGTACAGTGTCATCCAATTCTGTAACAATGCCATCTATTGTTAGCAATACTTGTGGTCGTACATTACGACGGGCATAATGTGTTTGTTATGCATTCTGTGTCTACGATCACAGAGCGATAACTATGCGCTGATATCATATGGACATAAAATATTTGCTTCCGATTACTTCCTGATTGTGTTTTTATACGAAAGAACACGCACATGACTTTGTGGCTAACCAGTCTCAGTTGTCTATTTTTGGTTAGTTTTATAAGTTATTTATAACCTGTGTCAAAATTAAAGAATAGGGGAAAACTTGACGCTGGAAACCTGTTACTCACTTTATGGAATACCTTATGTTGGTAAATAGCGTTTTCGTTTCGTGCCACTTATTGGTTGCGATCTTGGTTGCGCTA
Source organism: Falcaria lacertinaria (assembly GCA_951449985.1). Classification (NCBI taxonomy): domain Eukaryota; kingdom Metazoa; phylum Arthropoda; class Insecta; order Lepidoptera; family Drepanidae; genus Falcaria; species Falcaria lacertinaria. Next base: position 6,505,112 of record OX602118.1, on the reverse strand, counting down.
CTCAATAGCTACTAATTTAACATTCGATAAAAATAATGTTTTTTTGGTGCCCGTAATAACTAATCGCAATTATTATAAAATTACCCCAAGTTATATAAAACAACAGTATGTATGTACAAAATAATTAATAATAAACTAAATATATTACTTGCCCACAAAAAGAAATATTAAAATAAAATAAAAAATTGTATTTTATTTTCATAAACAGGATAATTAAAGTTGCCAGCAACGCATACGTGTGATCCTATTAAAACCACTACAACGTTATTATAGCTAGGCACTATAACAACTATGTACATAATTATAGTGTTTTTTCATAATTACGCACGTGGATTACACGAGTAACAACTATGTGGCATAGCTGTCAAGCAAGAACATTACTTGGTTTTATTGTTACTATTTCCATTTTTTTTTATCATCTGAATCTGTTTAAAAAACGGTAATAAAGGTCTCGGAAAATCCTAAATTGAAGGCACCAAAAATAAAATAATAGATAGATGACAATTAAAATCAATTTAATTATGCACTAACGATTAACGATTATAAAGGTCTATTCCCACTAGTTCAGTTGTCCAGTTCAGTTGCAACCTAAAGTCATTACTAAGGTGACCGAGTGACAACCTAACGAATATTATAAATGCTATAAATGTAAGTTTATCATGCGTTCTTATTTATCATACGTTCACGCCTAACCTAATTAGTCGATCACAATTAAATTTTACACGCTATGTTTTGTCAGGGGCACAGAATGGGACATAAATTAGCTTTCTTCCAGTTTTGTTTCCTGTATTAAACTGTATCTGTACCTAATTTTTGATAATATTAACGGATATCACCACCTAGTTAGAGGTTCCCTGTAGGGCGAGGATACTACAAACATGAGCGGTATACATCCCCAATCCTTCTATTTAACATTAAAATCTGTTTAGTCGTATTGGCAGGTTTAACAAACAAATATCCATGAAACATAGGATATTTAAAGGATAAGATGATAGATAATTCAACAAAGCAGGTACAGTATTGTAGGTCAGATTGTAACAAAATACTTTTTTTTTAATACCACTATGGTGGCAAACAAGCAATTTTATTCCAGAAATCTCTCAATAAAAGAGTGGAAAAGGGTAACAGTTTGTTACAGACAACGAGACGTGTGTGGGCAAGATGGTTAAATATGAATAATAACAATACAATTTGCTCTGTACCTATTCTATATATAAATAGATAAAATATTGGATACAAGAGTGAGCAGCTATACCTACGAATATAACAAACATCCAATTTGTTAATCCTCTACATATCGCAGGATGGTTTCCTCCCACCGATATGTATCAACATTCATATCTTATAACAACTTATAATTATGTATTTTTATGACCTTACATTGACCTTCTACACAGTTTATTAAGTTTCAGCGTCTTGCATAAATTGCTAATGAAACAGAATAGATTTTCTACGCCGCATATCAATCTAGAATCTAGATTTAATTGCCTTAATATTTCTTTTAGAACGTAAAACTAATCCGTTTTGTATTAAAATAAGTCAAGGTAGTATACCATTGCATACATGTATATAAACTGGTCCTTAATTTTCAGTCTACCGTATATCGATAATGCTACTATTTATAATATTGAAACATGAAAAATATCTAAGGAAGGCAATTGAATAAGGGCCTTTGCTTTTGAACATTTTATAAACATAGTAAAAGTAAGTAACAAATCTAACTCTACCTTGTTTCCGTTTTTACAAAGATCTAGTATATCCTAATGGAAAACTATTGTATTCAGAAAAAATAATCTGGTGGCTTATGATGAGTCAACAGCTAAAATAAAATAAGTAAATGGGCTTGTTTCGTAGATAGATACATTGGTGACGGTTTTGGGTCAACCCTATTATTTTTTACTAGCTGTTTCCCAGCGACTTCGCCCGCGTATCAATATAATATATAGCCTATATTACTCTGTGATAATGTAGCTTTCTAACGGTAAAAGATTTTTTGTAATAGTTCCAGTAGAAATAAAGTAGTTTGAAATAGTCCTCTTTATAATAGCACAAGTACACGCAATGTACATGGCTTTTCAAAACAAAACAAATTGAATGTGGTTGTGTGTGTACATCCAATATATAACTAAACATAATATAAACTTGAAATGAACTAAACTAAAGTGTACAAATCTTATAATTTAAATAAATTTTTATATTCCATAAATAAATTATTTAGTAACTAACTTCAATAATGTACAAATCTTGATTACCTACACGTAAAATAAATTATGTTTTGTAATTATGTATCGCGAAAAGTTAAGTTAACTTACGCGCCAATTTCGCGTTTACATTTCCGCAGAAGAAAATGATGAAACTTAAGGCTACACTGCACAAAAGCACGTGGAAATTCATTTTTAACCGACAATGTGTTCAAATAAAGGTGGATTCACTACTGCAGCGACGCCGGCAAGAATTGCTGCTTTATATTATCGTCTTAACGGAAAGATATCATTAGACCTTCAACTGCCGGCATTGCGGACAACCGGTCTCAAGATATTATATCGAATGATTGCAATTTACACTATAATATTCTATCAACTCATGGGTTATATCATCCTGTCGAAGATTTAGTACCTGAATCTATATATCAAATCACTTTTTTTTAAATTTTAGAGACCGCAAATCATCAGATCATTCAGACGAAAAAACAATCAATCAGATTTTATTTATGAGCAATATTTCGCTGTATATTAGTTTTTATTTCAAAAATTAGTACGACCTATTTTTATAAAACAAGTTAACAATTGAGTTTGATTTTAATTTAGAAATTTATTTGGTAAGCAAATTTAATTCCATATTTTTTATTAAAGTTCTTTGATAAGTTTGATAAGTTCTTTGATAACTTTCTGCGTAGGTATATAAAATAATTTTAAAGGTTGGTGCCCCGGTTGATGCCCCACGTGTCCGTTTTACCCGATGACCCTAGAACCCTACACATGATCTCTGAATGGTGGTAAATGAGCTTGAAAAGAGGTAAACCTCAACGGTAATTCCAATTTAAAATTGGAGCTTATGTTACTAGCAGACTTAAATTTAAGCCGTGGTGGCCTTGTGGTTGAAGCAACGGCCTGTCATCTGATGGGCCCAGGTTCGAATCCCGGCCTACATTAATCACACCATGAGCTTTTAAAAAGAGAGGTAGTGCGATTTGGGATATCCCGTTGGTTTTCCTATTTCAATTGAATCCGACCGACTGGGGACTGTACCTCCACCTTACGGAAGACCGTAATGAAATAACACTACTTGATGTAGTGTTGTGTTTCTGCGGTAGGTTTGTGCAGGTGAGAATAATGATATTTACAATGATATTTACAAACGAACTTAAAATTATCTACAATAGTCGCCTACTATAATTGTACTCGTAATACATTTTTAGTTTTTTATTGATAATCTGTAAATTTTTATGATTGCTATACATGAGAAAGGGTAGAACACTGATTCTTCTCGGCTGCTTGTTTTCTGAAGCCGTTGATATGAAAACATTATTAAGAGCATCACGTATTAGGGTCAACTGTTTTTTTTTATTTGATTTGTTTAGGCGTTTACTTACTACTTAAGAAGAGCAAAAAAGCCTCCAGCTTCCAAAAATTAACGGCCTTCCTGATGTAGGGTGATATTCCATTGAATATGTACCTGTGTCCTCTGTTACCTAAATAATTGACATATTTGTAATTATATGTTGCTGTATTTGCTGCTGATAATGCATCTGTATTTGCATCTAATATAGTTTGGTCTCATTTATTTCCTTTTTCTATATAAAACTTCTGCATTACCACGAAGAACCTTGCACATGGTCAAAATTTTGTCAAGTTCCCTCCTAACCTCAAGGGAATTGCAATCCAAAGAGCCCAGAAGGAATTTCGTGGAATACATCAATGGATAATAGCCGTATTTACGTTTATACAAGTAACTCAAAAAAGCTTTTGTACCGTCTCCAGGAGCAACGTATATTTTTATTTGTGCTGATTCCACATGCATTGAAGCCGTGATGGCCTTGTGTTCGAAGCCACGGCCCGTCTGATGAGCCCAGGTTCCAATCCCGGCCTGTACCAATGAGTTTTTCTAAGCTTAGTACAATGACTAATCACTCCATGAGCTCCCGTGGGTTTTTCACTTTAATATTGGAGACTGTACCTCCGCCTTACAGAAGACCGCAGTGAAATAACAATACTTTGGTCAAGTGTTGTATTTCTGCGGTAAGTAAGGTTGCCAGTGCTCCACGGTGATACGCTGGGCTAGTTATGCTGCTAGCAGAGGGAGCCTTCATCAACAACAGGGCAACTCATTAGTGATATCCCTGGTATTGCTAACGGCTATAGGCTACGGTAACTGCTTACCATCAGGTGGGCCGTATGCCCGTGTGCCACCTTAGTGATATAAAAAAAACGCATGTACTGGACTTTAACCCCAAATGTTCCTAGGCTATGGTATAGGATAGCGGGAATTACCTGCCTATTAGTATGCTACTAGCACTACTAGATAAGGATTTGCTGCTTAAATAAAACTGTCATGGTGGAACTACTGTGACATTACATTTTAAGTGGAAACATTAATTAACCATTCTCAACTTCCAAACATTGTTTTTGCACTTATGTTGGGACTTTAGGTCACAAACACATTATACCGAAAATATATATCCTCACGTCTTGTTACAAAACATAAAAAGTTAACCTTACATAAAAAGGCCACGTGCAAAAAATGCAAGGGTCACACACAAAGCTCAATGAATATTTTTACTTAATCCATGTATTATAATGGATAATTAATGTAAGGAAACACTTATGAGAAGCCAAGAGACGAGATGGATCGAGAGATGAGAGAGATGGACGCGGTACATCCGTACGCCGGTATACTATAGGTACATACAGGGCACAAGAAGAATAGTGGATCTCTAGGATTGTATTGAGGACTACTGGGATTGCGTAAAGGAAACAGTGTATTCCTAAGTTTTTTTTTATTGGATACTAAATTGATTGAATAATTTCAAACTGAACTGCTTTCCAGGATGATTACAATTAATTATTATTTTTTTGTAAATGATGTAGATGATTTAAGGACTCGGGGAGGTCAAGGAATTAGGTATATGATAATTTTATTATTGTGAGGATAACCACCTGCGATGACAACATAATATCATAAAACCAAAATATTTTTAGTATTAGATAGCTTTTCCAATATATGTGCTTATAATCAAGTTTCAGCACAATTTTTTGTTAATAATATAATTTACTGCTTTTTTTTGTTTTCATTTGTGACATACTTTTCGCCTTAAGAATACTCAATTCGTATAAAAGCAACATAATAAAGCATTTTATTATTAAAAACAATTGTGTAGCTTCCAATGCGTGTTGGGCCAAAATCTTAAATATCATAGATTGTGCACTTATTGTTTCTCTGGTAAAGTGTACTATACCTGAACTTTATATTAACTTTATAAGATACGATGAAACATTATGTAGCCTAAGCAACAAAAACTTTCGACTACGTATTCGTATTGTATGTATACAATTTTAATATGGGAAAATAAACAGGACCGTGCCAGCAAAAAGCGGAGCTAAAATTCGGATGAACATTTTGACGTTTTGTGAGTTACGTTTTCGAATAACTCCTTACGAATCGAAGGATATTTCTGCTCCCACCACAGAACATAAAACACGCTAAAAAATAAGAAAATTATAATATCACGAAAGTTAAGCCAATGCGAAAAAGTTATTTTACATTGGTTATAATTAATCTATTAATGTATTATTATAATTTATGGTGGATTACAAAATAACAAGGAGCGCCAAAAAGTTGTACCCGTTGTCAATAATACTTACGCTTTTTAGCCTCTGGGCTTGTTAGAATATTGTATAACTTAGAAATAAAGAAGGGAAGAGAGAGAGAACTTATAAGATTTGTATAACATACCGTGAACGTAAGGAAATAATTCTTAACCAACTTTTTTTTATTGACACAAAACAGATTAAACTATTTACAAAATCATATCTTAACCAACTAATTCTAAATAACAAATTTATTTGGTAAACTTGGCGTTCAATTAGAACGAGCCTGTAATATTTTGTAATTATCATAAAACATACAATTTAAGTCTACTATTTGTTCTGTACTAGACACAGACCTTATATTTTCTGAATTACATATAAAATATTTACAAGGTCTCTGTTAGCGCCTAGCTATAACTGTCAGTACTTAGGTATAGGAACGTATAGAAGTTCGTCATAAGGCACTGCGTCGAAGAATTTCTTCGCTGTTGTCACTGTGATGTTTAAAGCGTAGTCCACGACTGGTTGGCCGAACTCCTCCGTTACTACTCGCCAGTTATCGTTCAGAAACTGTAGGACTGTGTTACCTGGAATTATTTATTAACATTATGTTTGTAATTTACTTACGTCCTACTTTTTTATGTGTAACATTCTACCTATCTTCTTCCTGCTTAACTTAATTTTAATATACGGTGGTATAGTGGTGTAAAAATAGATTTAAAGCTTGATACAATTATGTATATAGCAATTTAAATAGATCCGATATATGGTTATCATGACGTTTGTGTTCTTTGAAAGAAATTGCCTCCTTAAACTTCAATTACTTCTAAGCAGACTGAAGTCACACAATTAAAAGCGCTCACAATCTGTTTATTTTTGAATACTATGACTAAAAAGGTCATAATAAAGTGCCTACTCTAGATGCCTCGTGCATTTTCTAATGTAGCAGAATTCATTAGGCGCTTTGAAGACCACTTTCTGACAAGATTTTATCACCAAAGAAGCAAAAATAGTATGATTCGGATGATACAATGACACAGAAAAGGATCTTAAACGGGGAACTAGGTACACCCCTAATGAAAATCACAAACAGAATTTTAAGGAGCTTTTCACTTAAGAAAACACAAATAAATTCATTAGTAGCTTCAATCTCTACACTAAATACCAGTTGTTCAAGTTAAATTAATTGCCTCTTTAAACTAAATACCAGTTGTTCTAATTAAATTAATTGCCTATTTTGTAATATTATCCTTTTTGAGTATAGCCTTGGAAGAATCCGAGAGAAGTTGAGGCACCTTGTTTGTCGCTATCCGTATGTATGTATTTATTGGAAATATTAGTATATGGAATATGAAGTTCATGACAGTAGCCTCTAAAGGCTACAGCTGTCATGAATTTTCATAGCAGCCAAACATTATACTCACTTAATTCAGGGTTTCCTTTGAAGAGGTTACTGATGACGTAATGTATTTTTTCCCCGTAGTCAAAGTTGTACTTGCAGTCTTGGATTCCGAAATGATCTCTACCGTCGGCGTCTTTGAAGTACTTCGTCTTTATGTTCAGCTTTATGATCGAGTTTACTGAAATTAAAAAACAAACGGGTTGTATCTCTGTACAATTAGGGAAAGGTTAGATTGTATGGCTATTCTTGATGTATTTTAAGGTAAAAGACCCTCTGGTTTAATAATTAAAAAAGTTGACTATATCGGAACGCAAGTTTTCCACACGATCCCAATAATTTGGGATCACGACATCACGAACCACAACTTAGTAAATTCAGAAATTCATTGCTCTGATTTTTTAAATTTTCATTACTATCTCAGAGTAGATAATATACTACGTACAATTACTATTATTTGTAAGTTATTTTCATTAAATTATTAAGTTCTATAATAATAAATGTAACTCTCTCTTCTTTCCATCGCTTTGGACAACACTTAAACTATATTGGGCTGAGCTGGTTCTAGATCTTACTTATACCTACCCTATCTTCTTAAAAAGCTATTTAGTGCAAAGCCTCCGTGATTAGTGATTATGTGATACGGAAGGACAGAATATATGATTATTAATTGGGATCTCCCGTGGGTTTTCCGATTAATATTGGAGCCACCCGAATGGGGACTGTACCTCCGCCTTACAGAAGACCGCAGTGAAATAACACTACTTTTATGTAGTGTTGTGTTACTGCGGTAAGAAAGGTTGCCAGTGGATACGCTGGGCTAGTAGTAATTCTGCTAGCACAGTGACTCCTCATCAACAACAGGGTGGGCAACTCGTCAGTGATATCCCTGGTATTGCTAGCGGATATACGCTCCGGTCACTGCTATATTAGGGGTATTAAAAAATACACATATCATCTCGCAGTTTTTAAAGTTGATTTAAATTGATAGTTTCGTTACCAATTTTAATCTTGCAGTCGCCTTCTCCATTGATGGGGAACAACAATAATCTTCCAACGGCTGTGTATTTTCCTTTGATCGTTATGTTGCATCTGACTTCTAATTTGAAGATGTTCTTCTCTAAGTAGGCCCTGTAATGATACATGTCAAAGATATGATTATGATCATATGATTGGATCATTCTGCACACATAGATTTATTGTAATAATAATATATCTTTACGCCTTCCCACAAGGCTCCCTGAATAGGTAGGCAGAGGTGTCACAACGCCCACTTATTTGTCGTGATAATTTAAGTTATTAATGGACAGTGAACTTATATAGGTTACGTCAACTTTGCTTCGTACGGTAACCATGGGAATAAACCGCATTATTGCAGCAAAGTTGCCTCATATTTAGATGAAGATAATATACAAGTACAGCGACACACAGATTCAGCTTGCTAGCAGGCTTTAAGCCAAGGTCTGACTCTAATTTCCTGCACAGCTGTTGTTTGTGAGTTTATAATGGCACTACTTATTCGTAATGGATGTGAACCCAGTTAGTACCAGCCTGTTTAGCCATTCCGTTGGTGGTTATTAGATTTTTTGGTTAAAAACTATTCAGTATATACCACTAGGTACGATAATAAACATGTTTTTGAGCTCCGTAACAAAAGATAAAAATATAACACTTGAAAAACACGGTTATAAATGTATCTTACGTAGAGCCCTAACAGAGTTCAAATAAACAGGAGATGCAATAAGAATGGGAGGTAAAACTGTTTTACGTGCGCTGTTTGTTATTCGGCCTCTAAAACGTATGAAGATCATAAATAATAAAAATGGTTACATCATTAGTAAAAGGCATCTATTTTATTCGGAATATTTCCTAATAATGAAAATAATCATGTGTTCTGCACTATTCTCCAACTCAAAATTTATAGTGATTGATTCTTCAGTAGTAGGCTATAATGTTAATCTGTAACATACCGACGGACAGATTTAATTTCTTATGACATACACACATTATATTATTTATATAACGCCAGGGACCTTTAAATCGCCAGCCAAACCAACTGAAGAATTTCGATCGTAAAAAAATATTTTGTAGAGTAGGGCTAGCATGAATAATTAGCGACAACGTTTTCGTATCGCCTTCGACTATTTTTGTATTGGAACATGAACAGCGCTGCGCCGGAGAAAAGTGGAACTAAAAATGAGTATGGCAATATTTCGAATACGTTGTCGAAAAAGTTCATGCTACCGGTACAGTTATTTATTCCTTGTTTCTAGCTCAGAGTTGTTTCTAAACAATATATTTTGTTAAATTAAAACAAAATTCTATTTGCTTCAGCGAATGCCGAAACCAGGGATTGAACCAGGGACCTTTAGATCTTCAGTCTAACGCTCTCCCAACTGAGCTATTTCGGCCGTGAGTGTCGTGTCAAAGTTATCTTTGTGTAGGCCAAACTGACAGTCTTTTATTTCGTTGCGTTCTTTGTAAATTCGTTGTTGTCATGAATGAACTTTGCAATTATTATTATGCAAAATTATACTTTTTTTTATTATAAGTTATAAGAATTTATAGGATTTTTTGCAATTTAATAAATAACATAGCGCACGGCCAGTCTGCCCGTTAAACAATGGCTTTAATTGAAATTTGAAATAATCGATAAATTCATCTTATAATACGTGAACCATTTTTACCGGTTCCAGCCTCCGGCAAGAAATAAACAATTTACTGTTTAGCACTTATTCAAGTGAGCATTCTCGAGAACCTGACTTTTTCAATAAGTACTTTTAAATTTAAACCTTTTAATGTTTACAATAGCATCCTTTTTTCAGCAAGGTGTTCTGTACTACACTTGTATGTCAAAGTTACTGTTAGAATGAAAATAAAATTGGAAAACTCACTCCACATTGATCACTTCACATTTTCTAAGTCCAGTTGCTTTTCCTCCGTAAAATGTGACCTTGATTCCTGGCAGCTGAATGGGAAGCTCATCTATGAGGAAAGGGTCCAGCGGAGGGACCCCTAAATGTGGTAAGCCCTTCGAGAACTCTGGGATGGCATCTTGGGTGGCCTTTATCAAGCAGGAGGGCTCAGTAGTATTGCACGGGTGGATGAAATCCGCTGAAAATGAAACCAGTACGATTAGTTAAAATTGTGTGTTTCTCGGATTTGATTTTTACTTTAAGATCCATAAATTACTGTCTGTATATAATATTTATAACTAGGTTTCCTCTAGCGAACTCGTAGTAGTGTGTATTTGTGTCTGTCTGTGGCAGCGTAGCTCCTAAATGGATAATTTTGTTTTTTTTTGTTTGAAAGATGATTCCATCGATAGTGTTCTTAGCTATATCTAGAGAAAATCTGACCCGCCGTTTGGAGACCAGCACTACCAATTCCTTACCCACTTACAGCAAATATATCGTGTTTCAGCTCATTGTAATGGTCTCGATGAATATGCTATACTTCGATACATGGTGATGGTTCCGGTGATGTGATAAATAGGTGAAGTCGTGAGTCGGCGGTTTTGAAAAAATAATAATTTTGTGATTATTCATAGAGCTTTATTAATAAAATAACTCTTAAATGAGATGTTTTCCGTAATAGGTGGGTAGTAGGATACATGATTGAGGCTTATGTATCGTACTAAGTAACTATAACAACTAAGATATCAAATACATTATCGTAGAATATAATTATGATGTATATGGCATATAATATAATATTAAGATCCTTTCACTCAGCAATCTTCATCAGTTATGTTGACACTAAGTTCACATATTATTCAGCAACAATTTCTGAAGAAACAATTTATGGCGAGGTATCCTAATGTGGATATGATGGGAAAGTTGTTACAATATTTCGTCATGAAACTATTGAAATTACGTATTTCAATAGTTTCATTAAAATAGGCACAATAGCCGCGTCAACTATATAGGTAACATAACCATAAATATTTATATCTATATTTCGCAATAAATGCATGCGATCATTGTGGGGAAGGTTAATATAATATAATATCCCTCGTTTTTCGTCGGGGTTTAATAAAACAGCCAATCTTTGTTTTTTGTTGGTGGTGTCATATGAGCTAGTTATATCAATTCAAACGGGAACGTCCGGCAGCGCAATATGAACGGAAAATCCTATGTATATTGCCTCCCTTAGAAATGTGTGTATATAGTCTAGATATGATTTAAATAATATTAATTGCGTATTCCGTGTCAAAAAGTATTTATCTTTCTTTTATGTAATTCAATGTTTTATTATGTCCTAACTTTCATAGATATCAACATGAGCTATTTGGCTCTCAGCCATATTTGCCTTTCCTTTCTCGGGTCGTTATAGTAAAATTATGTAGTAACATGAACCTGCTCTAAGTAGGTATTGCAGTACTGCGATTTAAATTTAATTGCTTGTGAAGTATTGAATGACGATACATTACAGAAGTTTTAGATTAACGATGTAGGAATGAGTCTAGAAGCACCAACATCAAATCTTAATAAGTGATTTTTGAGACTTGAGTAACTTAATAAAAAATTTGGCGCATAACAAGTTAATTATTATTTATTTTATGTACACACAACAAAGTGAAAATCCCATGAAGGAAATAGATTGTACAATTGTACAATTAATGTGATATTTTCTGAACGGATGCATGTTGAATTACCACAACTTCAAAATAACTATGTCATGAACTCGTCGCGGTAAAAAAAACAGTTTGTTTAATAACCCAAACAAACCGCGTCATTAAGTAGACACATTTAAAGTTTAAACAAAGGCAACATTACGAGGTAAACTGCCGTGTTAACAAGCGCGGTGAATGAATACTTGTCTAGTCCATGTAATGGTCGTTTTTGAACATGAAATATGTCATAAAGTGACAAACGGCACAAAGGCATGACCTTTGAAAAAGTGGTTCACTTAACACCTTAATGCTGGGAATGAGCCATTTTCTTAGAAAATGAAGCAATAACTCTTGAAGACTGGTTAAAATGACACTTACAAGGGCGCTGTGAAAATAGATGTAACCACAGATAGTGACTTTACAAATTGGTCGCATGATCTATTTTGTCTCTTCAGTATGTACTTGGGAATGTACCATAAGTAATGAAAAGGATAAGCAGCCGCAAACACTTCAAATCGATTTCCTTTCTAAACGATTCTTAGGCCCAAAGCCAATGTACCAACAGAGGCTCAGGTCCCAAAGAGTTAGTGAACGTCAAATCAATAAATTTAATCACTGGCTTAATTATTAGCAGAATCGGTTGAAATAGCTTATTTGGCCGAGAGAAAATATTAATAGATACGTTTGCAGAAGTACTTCAAATTTAAGATGAATGTATTCCTGATAAGTTACCCAACGTACCAAAACAAGTATGAGTATAAATAATGAGTACGATTTATTTAAGAGCCAAGTTTATCTATACCTGATGATTAATTGTAATTACTATAAATATGATATTCTAGCAAAATATTAATGATAACTAAAAGTTATTGCCAGCTGCATCTTCAATTTAAATGTTAATAAAGATATAAGAGTCTGTCACAGGAAGCGTGACGGTGTGTGTGTGTGGATGCAAGGTCTTGTTTTTGTCCAAATTTTAACGATTTTGATAGATTAGCGATAACGACCACCAGCAAATTAAAAAGTTAGAAATAATTAAATTTTACAAGTTACGTTATATATTAAAATATCTAAGAGCTCCTGTGGTACTTTCATCAATAGCTTTAGGTACATTTACTTGATTAAACTTCGTATAATTGACTTATTCCCAAAGGCAAAGTGAAATTTATTTCTTCCCATCAAGATATTCAACCTTTTACGAGTCAAAAGATTTTTGAAATATTATTATTAAAATCTTTTAAATTATCAATTATATAATATATTTTTTTAAATTAGAATAAGTTACATATTCAATAAGAATTTAAATAACTAGGAATGCTTCTTAATATAAAATAAGTATTAGTTGTACGTAGTATATTATCTACTCTGAGGTATTAGGTACGCGATAGACCACATCTATATGTTTAAATGCTACGTTACATTTAATATACACTTAAATTAAAAACGAAATCTAAAACTAAAAACCTAATATATATACTAAAATAATTAAAATCTAATATAAAATTCTCGTGTCACAGTTTTCGTTGCCATACTCCTCCGAAACGGCTTGACCGATTTTGATGAAATTTTTTGTGCTTATCCGGTATCTATGAGAATCGGCCAACATCTATTTTTCATTCCCATAAATGCAAAAAAAAATTGTCCACACGAGCGAAGCCGGGGCGGGCAGCTAGTATATTATAAAAAGGATTCCCTTTAGCGTTTCAAAGCGTAGTATTTTTGCGTTCATGTTGCTTATGTTATAGAAAGCGCATTGCAATAGGACACTAGCATCAAATTGTCTATTATTTAAAATTTATGCAAATAAGACTCCTGTTAACTTGGGTAAAAGTCACTATTAGCATTCATTTCATTTACATAATGGTCTCTCCACGATGATTAACTGGCCCTCGTCAAAAGTAATAACGTTGAATTTGATAAGCTATTAACAAATTATAGTGAAGGCTAAGGCTTCATATCATAAAGAGAGGTAGGTTGAAATGGGATCTTCAGTGGTTTTTTTTTCCAATAATTTGGACAGGCCTGACTTTGGTCTGTACCTCCACTTTAGAACACTACATCAAAGTAGTGTTATTTCACTGTGGTCTTCTGTAAGGTGGAGGTACAGCCCCCAGTCAGGCGGCTCCAATATTAATGGGAAAACTCAGAGGAGGACCAATTCGCCCTACCTCTCCTTTTGAAAGATAAGGATAAGCAGTGCAGCTTCAACAGCAGACAGCTGACAGTAAGCAGATACTGGTACCATAGTGCATGTTCATTATCAATAGGGTTGGCGACGCGTTAGTGATGGTATTGCTAGCGGCTTTAGGTTACGGTGACTGCTTACTACCAGGTGGGCTGTGCACTTGCGTGCCAACTTAGATGATTAAATATCAATTAAATGAAAAAAAAACAGCGTACAGACGAAACAATTAGGTTTGGAAACAAAACAATAATTCGTTTTTTTAGTTATGATAATTATACTAGCTTCAGCCCGCGACTACGTCCGCGTTAAGCTTAGAATCTCAGAGGAACCTAAAATATTCCCGGGACAAAAATCATATGTGCTAATCCAGGTTAAACATTATCTGTGTTGCAAATTTCTTCCAAATCCTTTGAGTAGTTTTTGCGTGAAAAAGTCCATCCATACTCACACATTTTCGCATTTATAATATTAGTAGGATGATAAAATTAGGAGTGTTTTTCTTTCTAAATCCACGCGACCTGAGTAACGGGCCAACGGTACGAGTACGGGGTAACCTTTGGATGGGACTTGCCGTGTGATGACATAAAAGCAACCGTGAATGGTCTTAAATCCTAATCCTACAATATGTTATAACTATACGAAGTCTATATGGTATCCTTCATTATGTAGGTATACAAATAAAATATTATTTACTATTACAAAATCCCTCGGTTTGTTTGTATACAGCCGACTCGACCGACCACCGTTGCGAGAAAGCGTTGAAGTCTTGACCTTGAAATCCGTCGGCGGATTATGTAATTTAACTGAGCAGAAAATATTACTCGTTTAGGTATTTTCCTGTGAATCGGATTTGATCAAACCGGTTGATCTAAGTATGGGACGCTTAATTTTAGCGATAACGGGTAAGTCATGATTCAGCAGCTACTCGTATTATTTTAAAATAAACCTTTGATTTAGATTTCCGATTGACAGATCACCGGAAGCTTCTTATTTTTTTCTCAAAACAGTACACATAATCTAAATTAACTACGGGAGATGTAAAAAGGATAACAGGGAATGAGTGAAAACATGAAGGAATATTCATAAATCAAGCGGAGTTATCCATGCGGCAAAACGAACGTAAATCTATGCAAAAATAATTTATCCGTGATTTGGCTTTCTTTTTGGTACCAATTCATATTCTTAGAGCTTTTTCAAAATTTGAATATTTTAATAATATTAATAATATGTATTATTTACGTTAAAAATAACTTATAAATGAACTGGAAATAAAATGACTGCTTAGGTCAATAGTTTGTATTTCTACCAAATCATAGTATTTTTTGTTTCAATATAAATATGAGAGGCAATGCAATTGCAATGCGCCCCATTACAGTGTGATGACACAAGCAAGCAATTGTATTATCATCAACCATAACGTCGCGTGATAAGTTATAGGCATTCATACACATATTGTTATAACAAAACAGATTGCATTCATTTTTCTAATCTGTTCATGGGTCTATAGAACACGTACCATTGAACGTTTTAATGACCTTCAATTGCGAGGAGTAAATTCTCAAAATGTTCAAAACGGCAGGTATTTTTTTGTTGGAAAGCGTTATACCACTGGTTATTATTATAAAAAATAACCTCAGGAATTTACTAATTTGAATGTTAACTTAATTAAAATAAAGTAAATAATTATCAGAACCACGAACTATTATGTTTTAGTAATATTCAAGTTTGGGTAAATAACCATGCTTCCCTACAGTTAGGCTAGCAGTATGACCAGATTCATCATTAAGATTTTTTTATGGTTAATCGTTAAAATATGGCCAATAGATATAATAGTTAATATTTCATTTTTGTATTCAGTGTTCAATTAAGTTCTAGTATTCAGTTACACAATTCGTATTTCACGTATTAATAATCATGAGAAAATCAAAAATCATGTTTCACGTAAATTGTGTAATTTTAGTTGTAATATCATTGTGATTAGGTAGATAATATTAACTCTTATAGCGTGTTCTATACTTGTATAATTGTTACTCCACTGTATTAGGAAACAAACAAGGCTTTGCGGGGAAAACAGCCCAGCCCATTCATTTAAGTCCGATGTACCTATTAACTGATATAGGTAAATAACATTGACCTATATCAGTTAATACATTCCCATGTTTTGGAATAATGCACATTATTCCAAAACATGGAGGCACCATTAAGATAATATCCATAATTTAGTTTTGACTTTAAAGGGTTGGCAACGCGCGAATGTCACCAGCATCAGCAGCGTCTATAAACTACGGTAACCGCTTACCATAAGCCGTACGTGTGATTTTTGGACTAGTGGTACACATATAAAAATACCCTACTCTACGTCTGTGGTTGTATGTACGTTGGCCTACGTAACAGCTTAAATATTTCATGACTAAATTATGTGTAAAATATTGAGCTATATAAACAGGCAGTGAAAATACTTATGTACCATTTTCCATTCTTTATGTGAATCATTCTAATATTTTTGTTTCGTAGCTTTTGAAACATTGTGCGTTTCCAATAAAAAAAGGAGAAACATTTTTTTCCTTGGCACTGAAATATGGTCGGGTAGGTATAGCTAGATTTATTATTATTTCGATGCCAAAAATCGACGACATTATAAAAGTTACTATCGCAATGTCAGAAGAAGTGACGCGCATCATTCTTGAAGAAATCCATGCTGCACTCTTGGGAAAACTACGTTTAGGAGTAAAACCAGAAAAACTCACGTGCCAGTTTCGCCGAGCAGTCAGTGACGTAAGACGCAGCTACAAGCAGCAGAGTGAAAACGAATACATTTCTATCCCACATCCTGATGACACTGGCTCGTCTACTGGGGTAACCAATGCAGCCCTACTGAGTCCCGCAACCACACTGGCGTGGCCCTCGGTATACGTGGTTGCTGTTTATGTAAATTGAAACTAGTTCTTTCTTATTTTAGGTTGCATCAGGTTGGTGAGCTCTTTGCTAATGCAACCCCGATTTTCACGCTACACCGATCCCTTATCCGTTTCACAAAATACGCGGCGACCGAACGCACAGAACTGAATGCAGTGAACGTATTCCGTGGTGTGTATGCTCTTGGCTGTCGGTGTAAGCTGGCGTGAGGCGAGACCAGGTCAAGAGTGAAGGTTAGTTATTGCTTAATCTGATAGTGACAATATCTGGAAAAACTTACGATGCTATGCGGATAGTTACATTTTATTAATATAAACAATTAGATAATAGAGAATAGAAGGTCCAAGTTATTAAAATCATTTATTCTTCCTGGCATCATTCCACATTATACAACAGCACAGAGCGTCGCCTCGTCAATTGTAAAGTTTATAATGTATCATTTAAAAGTTAATACATCAAACTGTATGTACGTAATGTAAGACAATTTAGGTACACAAAATGTAAAATAACCTAGCTGTTTTCCCGCGACTTCGCCCGCGTCTTAATATATAGCCTATGTTACTCAGTGATAATGTATCTTTTTAAAGGTGAAGGAATTTTTGAAATCAGTTCCGTAGTTCGCCTATTCAATACAAACATACACACACACAACAATTCAAATTATGCCTTTTTATAATATTAGTACAGATATATTCATATCTATCATATCTAGTTATCTATTCACTCACGAGCTAGGTACATTACGCGATTGCATTTTGCATAAATCGAATGCATTTCAAGGCGATAAGTGGGAATTTAGGGCATAGTATTATACCTGTTCAGTAGCGTGCGCGCGTGCGCCGATGTTGCAAAATCTATCGACTGTTTCTCTTCGTAATTTTGTGAATCATCGCACCAATTAACTTTATAAAAACTTGGCATATCCTGTCCGTTTTGTATTTTGATATAATTTATTATTATCCAAAAAAAAAACAGGACACACTTTTATTACCTGTAAAATTAAGTTCATTTGCATGTTTTAATATTATTGATAAATATTAATAAATTTTATATAATTTGGATGATCTAGGTGACAAAATACAGCATATTCACATATAGGCTTTTTTAAACTTAGTGAGGCAACTAGCTAATCCCTTGTCTGAAGAGCCAGCCACTTAGCCCTCGTTCCTTAATCGGATTAGTGAAATATTCGATCAAGGCACTTATAAAAATCTCAATTTATCACAGGGTAGTAAATTCAACATTCAAACTGGGTACACTACATTCTGCTTGCGTGGCATACAAATAAATCAGTAAAATCAGCGTCGTTGGCTTTTTGTTCGATGAATTTTAGCATTCAATGCATTTGCCGATTCAGTAGCAATATATGAAAAGGATTTGGATGTATGTTTGTTTGTTAATTACATAATACTTGAAAGAATCTTTGAAGTTCGGTACAAAAATATATAAAGTATGATATCAATCCAAAGGGAACAATAGCATGACTGAAATGGCTAGTTCAATTATTTCTGTTTTATAAGTTAATTGGTACCTGTGTGCGATATTACGAAGGGCATATACAATAGGTTCTTACATCCTTTGAGATCCTTCCGATACTAATCCAACGCGGTAGTTCGAATATGTTCTAAAACGATTAAGTGCGTTCGAACTATGCCGTTCGGTGAACCATCATAATTATTAAACAACATGCGGTGGTAATTAATATAAAAGAGAGCTAGGGCGTAATGGGATGTATCATATAAAATTATATTTGCAAAATTTGGGACTACGGGACCTCTTTCTTACAGGACATCGCAGCCAAAGTAGTATATTATCTACTCTGAGGTAGTGTTATATTTCTGCGGTGAGAAAGGACCCACAGCACTTTAATTATTCACTGTGCTAGGAGTAAGTATTTAGTAAGTAATTAGTGATATAGAAGTTGCACAACACAGTTAAAGAAACCTCGCAACAATAAGGTTCGCAGCTAGCTAGTGATACCTCTGCAAGTGTCTGTTGTAGTAGAGATGTCAAATGTCAATATTGGCTGATTTTATTTATTCGTTAAACGTCAATTGATAAATTAAAATATCGATACTTTTAACGGTTGAAAATATTATTTAATATTTTTATTACGGATTTGATATTAATGAAGTTGATGATATATATTAGTTCGTTAAAGTTGATATAAATATTGATATGATATTTTTATTCGAAATCGTAAATTAACGATTATTATAATATAAATATTTTCAATTGTTCGTTAATTTTAACGGTTAATTAATATATTCGACATCTCTAGTCTGTAGGCAGGCTACGGTGACCGTTCACTATCAGGGGGAATGTAAGCTTGCTTGCTACCTATATAAAGTTTAAAAAAAAGCTCAATATGAGACCTTTTTTTCACTTTGGGTTCTCATTAAGTAGTCAGTAAGTGTCATAGGTCTATTTTTTATTATAGAAGTCAGATTTACATTCCCTGTTTTTAAATATACCTATAGGCAGTCTTAAATCGTATGAGACGAAATTTTTTAATAATTGTATTTTTAAATTTTTTTGCAATTTTAAGGCCGGTATTCTAAAAGGACTTAGTCATGAATCTCCACATAAAAGTAGATTTGAGTGTAAATCATTTTAGAACTGAACTCGAGTCAAGCTTACTATAGGTGTATTTGAAGCATACATTCGAACCTCAAGTAATGATCAAATGAACTGAGGTCAAACGACTCTAGAGTCTTCTTTTAGAATACCTTAGACTGGCAAGGAAATCGTATAATCGTTGGTGCTCTGCATTAACGTGTGATAAATAATAAAATTGCACATCCATGCGTTTATGGACACCGCGACAGGTTGCATGAAATATTTATTCAGTGCAAATTTATAAAGTATGGCATTTTTACGCGACTATAGTACGTACGTCGTATAAATCATACTGATGATAAAACTTATTTATGAAAATACGGGACATTATATTGGTGCATAATATTCATGTTTTTTTTTTTAAACCACTAAGGTGTGCCACAAGCATACGGCCCACCTGATGGTAAGCAGTCACCGTAGCCTATAGCTGCTAGCAATACCAGGGGTCTCACTACGGGGTGCCAACCATGTTGCTGATGAGGACTCACTGTGCTAGCAGCAATACTACTAGCCCAGCGTATCCTCGTGGAGCACTGGCAACCTTACTTACACTTTACACTTACTACTTAGAAACACAACACTACATCAAGTAGTGTTATTTCACTGCGGTCTTCTGTAAGGTGGAGGTACAGTCCCCAGTCAGGCAGCTCCAATTTAAATGGGATAACCCACGGGAAATCCCAAATCGCCCTACCTCTCTTTTTTAAAAGCTTATGGTGTGATTAATCACTGTACTTAAGCATGGTGTGATTAATCACTGTACTTAAGCTAAGGTCTATGTATGCAGAGAATAAGGATTGTTAATATCTCTATGTAAAAGCGCAGGCGTCTTGCTTCTAATCATGATGTCTTCTGATGTCTACTAGATACTAATCCACCTAGGCAAGGATGGATAATCTGCCACTTTTTAATCCGAAGCCTCAGTATTGAAATAATACTATGACTAATTCCAGGAAATTCTAAGAAGTTATTTTCGTCCGATCAATCTCGAAATCTAACCTCCATTAACTATGTACCAATGAGGCGAATAATAAATTGTTATTTCTTGAAAAACTAATTATTGTATAAAGTATAGGTACATGTGAAAAAATCACATCGATCTTGCAAGCTTATTGCACACACCTGATTAAGTTATGTGTTATCACAGATAAGATAATATACTACGTACAAGTAGAAGATACACAAGAGCGCCTGCTCACTGTACGTATAGTCTTAAAAGAAAAATTACTTAGTTACTATAAAAATATAAACAGGCGCTGTAGATAGTACATTTGGCCCGTGTCTAGCATTAGTTTCGAACTAATTTGATATTATGTATATGATTTAATTTATCATTGTTTAATTGAGATAAGCTAATCTATTTTTATTAGGTCTTCATGGCTGGATGATTAGTCACCTCATTGATTGTTTTATTTTTTTAAACTAATTAACCACCTTACATTTTTGCCAATACTAATGGCGTCCCTTGGACGGAGCTCAGAGTAGATAATTCCCCAGGGATATATTTTTGTATGGATTTTATAGATTTAAAATAGAAATCATCTGTATTTTGAAAAATGGTCAATATTTATAATTTTGCTCTTAAAAAATAAATATTATGTTATTTTTTGGAAAAGCTATTTAGAAGACCTTAGAAGATCTGTAGATTTTATTTTGATTTTAACTCGTATGATAAATTATTATTTATTACTGGAATTATGCAATCCGTTATTATAATTAAAAAACTCGGAAGCTCATGTTCAAGGCTATCATAGTTTTAAGTGTCTGCACATAGAGTACACATAAATACACTTTGATTGGGATATAATATTATTATTTTTTACTTCTTTTAAATCTCTTTAGAAATAGCGCTCTATATTCTCCGCCCATACTACGAAAGGGACTTGGCGTGATGATAAAATAATTGTGACAAAATATAAGGTA
Source organism: Falcaria lacertinaria (assembly GCA_951449985.1). Taxonomy (NCBI): domain Eukaryota; kingdom Metazoa; phylum Arthropoda; class Insecta; order Lepidoptera; family Drepanidae; genus Falcaria; species Falcaria lacertinaria. Next base: position 6,483,648 of record OX602118.1, on the reverse strand, counting down.
CAAATTAAGCGGTTACGCGCACAATTTTTACTAAAAAGACAATAACGCTTCTGTACAAGAAATAAAATATTTCTGTTTATATTTCATTCAATTTAAACACGTATGCAGATTTAATTGGTCTCGATATTTTTGTTTCTAGTCTGAAGTCATTTAATAAAAATAAGTAGATTTTAAATACTAGCTTACCTTGCTAAGTGCACGCATGTGTAAATCAGGTTTTACGTTCAAAGGCTAATACGTATATAACCAAGTTTTATTAATTAAACTTTATCCAAAGCGATAACACTTCTTTCAGATACACTGCCCAGTGTGTTGGTAACATTAAAAGAAATATGTTCGCTAAAATAGCTGTGGTATTTTTTATATCGGCCATTTTTGTGGGTTACGAGTGTGCATTTGGTAAGTTTCCAAGAGATTATATATTTGGAAAATATTTTCAAGCACGCTTTAAACTCATAGGTTATTATTTTTGTTTTGCTTGTATTTAACCACTGAACTTGCCAACCAGAAGAATCATTTTCATCGATCTGGTCCTGATCCCAACTCAAACTTTGCTAATAATCCATTTTTTATAAAGTTTTATGTGAGTGGTAAGGCACTTATTCACGAAGCATATCTGAGTTCACCAAAAACCGTTTTAAATAGAATTGTGATTCGAACAGTTGGCGATTTTTTAATACAGACTTGGCATAAGTCAAATATTATTGATTTATTTAGACATTAGTGATTCGTTTCAGTCGACACTCTACCAAAATGTAAGCTAAGTGACTTCGAATGTTTGAGGAGTCTTTATGAAACGATAATACGCAGCATTGGAAAGACTGGAATTGAATCATTGAAGATACCTCCAGTAGACCCTATTCAGTTACAGAATGTATCCGTTTCAATTCTTGGCCTAATGAACATCACTTTACTGGAAGGCGTAGCGAAGGGTATCAAAGACTGTGTATTTGATAAGTTTACGTGAGTATATTTTTATACGGAACTCATTTTGCATTTTATAAACCTAAATCATGATAAGTAAGTTTGCCTGTCTAGGGATCGAACGGCAAAGTTAAGTTTGTCATTTAACTGAGTTGGTCTTTAGTACGGAACCCTCAGTGCGCGAATCCAACTTGCTCTTGGACATTTTTTTACATCTTTGCCTTTTATTCTCACTGGAAGACAGATTTGTATCATGAGCAACTTTTCTTCCTGACCGTACTTAGACACTCGTGTATGGATGCCGTGGGAAAGAAAATTAATATTGAATATTTAAACTATCATGGAGGTCGGGGGAACTAATGTATTAAAGTAAATTTTTCGAGAACAATGGGTTTTGGAGGTCTGGGAACAACCCCACGGAATAAAAAGAAAAATAATATTATACCCTTACGCGTTTAATTTTTAAATTACTTTTTTATACGGATCCATCCGAAGCTATTTAAATCAAATCATATGACTCAAGGATTTTGCCATAATAAATGTTATTTCTCAGGTCATCCCGCCAACCCGGAAGGTCGTGTTTTATTATTAAACTGCTAGTAGTTATTAGAATTGCCTCTGAGCGCTTTGTTTTTGTTTTGACTAGGCACCGTTGGAGTTACCAACAAAAACAAAGTAATTGTAGAAATTAGCATGTTCTTAAGCTTAAATAAATGGTGTGTAACTAATCACTTCTCTGGTAAGTGACCTTGACTCTGTGTCTTGTGCATCATCCTACTCAGTACAACATTTTGTAGCTTTTTTAAGATACGTGCAAAACGGACTTTTTCTTTCGAACAACAGACCATTACATTAGATGATAACTTAATGCAATTGTTTTGGGACAAAATATGTTAAATACAATACAATATCGTCACATTGTATTGTATTGTCCAAGTACATTTAAAATAAAATTCTTTTTTTACTTATGAATATCGAAGAGTTTACCACCGGTTCCAAAGAAGCTAAGAGTAATCGGCAGGATAATTACGTATTGAACTTATTAAAGTTCAAATGTAAATACAAAAAAATAATAAAATTAGACAAAGGTCATCGTTTATGTAGTTAAACAAATGACGTACAAGCAAAAGATCAATGCTGTTAACCTTTCTTTGTGTTCCTCTTTTAGTATAAACATCGAAGAAGAGATAGGTTCCCAGGAGAACACTTGTGACGTCACTATAAAAGGTCATTACCAGGTACAAGCTTCCAGTCCTCTCATCCAGAACATCCTAGGAGGCGAGGTGCACGGCGATGGAAATGGAAAAGTTAAAATCTGTAAGTGAAATTAAACTCAAAATACATAGATAGATGATAGAATTCTTAATAACTTATAGAAGCAAACAATCTGAATAATGAACGATAAATAAAACAAATTTATCATGTGATTTGCTGTGAATTTTAGAATTTTTAAAGTATAATGTATAAGCCGAGTTTTACTGTGTTTTAACGGAAGTTATGCCTCCCCATGAATCTAATAGGAGAAAATTCTTGAAGTAAGTTTCCTCCTAGTCTATATATTACAGTTGAGAGTAGTACTGGAGAAACTTCATTTCATACGTCATATATATACATGAACTATTGTTTCTGGAAAAGCGTCAACTCAAAAATGATGGTAGTTAAGTAATACCTACGTGTGGGACAGCAGCAGACTATCCTGTCATTTTTCCATTTTATTTCCTCGAAGTATCAAAAACAGAGCGAGAAAGGCTGAAAAAAGTCAAGTGCTATATTTAACCTAATTTATTACCTGAACGAAGAACTTTAAACGTAAAAAGTTTATTACCCAGGATGTATAGGAGTTACCAAGAAATTTTGTTTAATGCAATCAATTTTTACTCGAAAAGTTCAAAAAGTTGTAAAATAAAAAATGTTTTAAGAAGTCCTATCCCCAAATAACAGTGTTGACTATGAGCTACTAGTAAGATTTTTTAGTATTAAAAATGGTTAAAATTGTTATTTTAGTAAAATATCGATCACATGATCATAGTTTTGACATTGTGATGATCTTGTCCGACACACTTTTACTCTCGATATGAATAACCTAGATGAATATTGGGATTATCCATGGTATAATTTCCCTATTAAAAGCGACATTAATTTCGATCCAATGCGTATAAACTTCTGTAGCCTTTGCATATACACACACCTTATCAAAATTGTATAATAACAATATATCATATTGTTCTCAGCTCAACTTCATCTGAAATTCGACTTCCCATTCTACGCACAAAAACGCGACGACGGTGAAATTTATATCAAGTGCTTATACGATGACATAAATTACGACTACGAAATCAGGGGGAAAACCATCTTCTTTGCCGATAACCTTTACGTCGGTGACCAGGAAGTCAGTAAGTATAAAAAAAACTCTATGTATGGGGTAACGATGTGTCAACTGCGTGATGAAATAAAAAATGAACACCAGGTCTATTCTCTAGAGCTCTAGAGTAAGGGTAACATTGCTAAGAGCAAAATTTCTTTCTCATGGATATTTACTCCATTGAACCACCTCAACCGATGTTTGTAATCCCCTCAACTGTTTGATTTCTTCACTTCAAATATATGCATCGTCCAACAATTTCTCTAGACTTAGGAAATAGGTACAAGCTTTTCGTAGGTCTTCGGGGAAGGTTGCTATATTTCATCTGCCATTAGTGTCAGGTAACTAAATGGGAGGCTCGAGCTCTTACTATCCTATACTGCATGCCCGGGGCAGTGTGCAGCATGGTATGGATCATACCGTCGAGAACAAAGCCAGAGTGCCACGGCTTGGCGACACAGCCGCTACCGGGAATTACTCATAACACTGGAGGCAGGCGTGCCGCGGCTATACATCTTGATTTTAAATGTGCTGATATGACAACTGGATGAGTCTCATAAGCGGAAAGCACGAAAAATACGCAGGGCTATGTCGAGGGCCATCAGACTTATTAACAAAATAACAGACCCTGTAAGATACAGGTACTGGTCTGTGGTAACAATACATTATGTTTAATCTGTTAATTATTCACAGGCAAAGTCATCATCCCTATGTTGAATGATAATTGGAAATTCGTCATGTCGACCTTCGGTCAAGCGTTCATCGACAAAGCTATGGAATTCTACTTCAAGTTTGCTGGAAACTTTTTCGACGTAGTACCAGCAAGATTTTTCATCTTGGATGACCTAACGCCTTATGCTAAGCCTTAATATACATTTGTTATGTTATTTTAGCAAATTAAGACTTATATGAATATTATAAAGGAAAAGTAATAAAATGTTAAATACAACCATTTCATTATATATCTGTGTTGGCTTTATTTTTCCTCTTTGGATCTAATGAAAGAAGCGGAGTGTTGTCATCATCATCGTCCGTTCTGACGTAGGCTACCAACACCGCAATACTTTTTAAGCATTACGCCGTACATTTAATTAAAGTTCTATACAAGTCCATAATGAAATAATTGAGAAAATTTAATTTCTGGTGGTGCACCTACGTTATATACAGCAAAGGATTTTTATTGTTCTTGATCACCCCGTTGCCATTTAGTATTGGTTTGGCATAAGCTCACCTACTTTTAATATGAACGTTTACCTCCATACCTGGAATAGACCATACCATACTATTACATCCTCCTATCAATGAAACTATGGTCATATCAGCCGTTTCAGACATTAACTAGACAGACAAACGGGCAGGTAGACAGATAAACAGATCGATGCAGTTGACAATGAATGATCTTATAGATGACAACACCCCTAAGTACGTTCTATTGTGAATTTAACTTCAAACAACCAATTCAAGCGTTTTTTCTTTGCCCCGACTAGCGGTTGGCATTCGCGCGCTTATGGTGGCGCTCGAAGGGAAACGGAAAGTATAACGTTAGGTTATCTATGTAGATTAAGTGTATAGCGCCACACCTGCTATGCTAACCTTTTGTTGCACATTTTTGGTTTCCGTATCCGTAGGGTAACCAACGGAACCATAGTAATAAAACTTAACTGTCCGTCCGTTCGCGGCATCTTCAGGGGGCTGTATCTCATGATCAGAATGTATATTTCTGTTAGCGCTATAACAACAAATAGTAAAAATGAAAAAATATAGGGGCTCCCCTACTAGAAAAGTGTTTTTTGTGCTTTAACTTAATAATGGCATAAGATAGACGTTCGAAATGCTGATAGGGTTTGTATTGCAATATTCACTAAAAACGAGTGAATTTACTTTTACAAACATATTATTTACGGTAAGTGCAGTAGCCGTGTCTAGGGATCGAACGGCAAAGTTAAGTTTGTCATTTTACCTAGTTTGTTTTTAGTACGGAGTGTGCGAGTCCAACTCACACTAAAATTTTATAAAAAATATGGTAAATTTTACTTAATGCATATTATAAAAAGAAATTAAACACGATACTAATAAAAAAACAAAACGTTTTTAAATTCGTTAAATCTTATTGACCTGATTCAGTAACAAACGACCAAACTCTCGTATTTATATTATTACTAGCTTTGCTCCTGCGACAAGGGATGAGAGTAAAAGAATTTACCATTCTTTATAAATACAAATCAACTGCCGCCTGTAAGAAAGATAACCTGAGAAGGTCTCAGCTGGTTCTGTTGTGTTTGTAATTGCTAATACAAGGTTTTGGAAAATAGAACGCAATCATCAGAATTCTTATTAAATTGCCCCCGTATTACTCGTAAGCTGGAGCGGGTTGCTAGTTTTGAATAAATAAGCGCCTGCAGTTTTGTTTAAGCAGAATTACAAAAGCAAATAAAAGGTAGCTATGTATAAATAATGCCTATACTGCAAGGCACTTGGCGTGAAGGAGAAATAATTCATGAATCTAATTACATTTAACCTGTCACATCTTAAACAATCACAGCTAAATGAACGCTAAAATTAGATATGTGATTAAACAAAAAATCGGCGATGTTATCTGCTGCTCTTTGAGAAGTTAGGGCACAAATAATACATTGTAAATTATAATGCATAGGTAATATCGTTAGTGCCTTGGATTAGGGGGCTATTCCTGGTATGGGACGCTGCATGCGTCGATGCTTGGCGCCCCATTCCATCTCCCGGGCACTTGCGGCCGATGCCGCTGCTGTACAACAGGAGAGCCTCAAACGCTGCAAGTATGTGTGCCTCGGAAGATATTACACATTAGTGGTTTTTGTCGTGGATACCCTAGGGCCATGGTACTGTATAAGGAGGTCTCAAGATGATTTCTTGAGGTCTCTGATGACAAGAAGGCTGGAACATATTTTACGCACAGGATCAGCATTCCCATACAGCGGGGCAATGCTGCCAGCCTTCTTGAAACCATCCCGCGTGTCAACAATTTAGAACAAGTGTTTCATTAATTTTATTTTTTTATAATAGGTTAGTTATTTATGTAGTGATTAAGTTTGAAAGCAAAGGATATTCATCAATTAAAATAATTTCCTATCTGACAAAGTTATAAAAAACATTGAAAATAGGATTTAAAAAAAATCAAAAGAAATGAATTGTCCTGTAATGTCCAGCTTTGGTGCCATAGTAATAAATGCTCAGACGGACAAGTTCTAACAAAATATACAAAAAAAATAGTTGGTCGGCACTTTCAGATTTGGACCAAATCTCTAAGAAACATGGATGATTTCCTTTGTGAGGACCAAAGCATCCTTAATAAACTAATTTATTATTTACTGCTGGATTAAAAATTAGTTACATTTTAATTATTCGCAGCTTAGTAACAACTAAAATACATTAACGCCAATTAAAATGATCATGAGCCGAAACAAAATAATTACTAGAAAAAGAAAAACACAAAAGTGCAGGATGTTTTTCAATTTGCATTATAATAGGTGGTAATCTTAAAAATAAAAAATACCTGCATTGTTCAAGTTCTTCCTATTTTTTGGTACATAATAATATAATCAGATGGTCATATTCATGAATGACCGTAAAGTATATAATAGGGGCAATTGCAGCCTTAAGATTAGATTCTTGCAATCAATTAGCGTAGTTGGACACCATGTTTGCTGGCTATTTCTTCGTGTGGACAATTTCATCCCTTTTCGTTGTATGTAACACTGGGTTTGGTTAGTTTTTTTTTTTCAATGTTCCCTACCATTTTGAAGGGTTTCGTAGTATCCCCGAGTAGAAAACCATTCAGAACTCTTTATCGGTAGAAAAATATAATTGTATTTATCAAAGGAACTGTGAACAATATCACTGAGATTGCTTAACTCAAATTGGGACAAATACTCAAATATCCCTTCTTAATTTAATAACACAACACAGTATCTTAACCCATCTTGTAGTATACAAAAGTTGAAACAACCATTAATTATAGTAATTTATGTTCTACTACCGGATAGACGGACGTAATAAATTATAAGTGTACCATTTTTCCGTTTGGCTACGAAACCCAAAAATATTAAGTGTAAGGTTCTTAAATATTAAACACATTTTATTTTCAGTGGATACAATTGTAAAATGTGGCATACATGATGACGAGTGCTTAAAAAATACGATAGCCACAATCTTTAGGAATTTCGGCCCACGTGGTCTCCCGGAATATGGAATCCCCAGTATTGACCCTATATCATTGAGTAACGTTGAAGTGGCCGTTGCTGGCCAGATGGATATAACTAATTGAAGGAAAAGCTACAGGAATTAAAAGTTGTATGAGCCAGAAATTTAGGTATGTATTTCAAAGTATTTTTATTTATTTGTGTACCTGCTTTTTTATTTATTGCATAATTTCGACATACAAATCATATATATGATATAAGTAGGTACTGTGGGGGCGCAGGCCGTGAGCGCCGGGATTAATTAAAAGGAAAACTGTGTTTATATTATTTCTTATTTATTTTGCTTACTATTCGGTTTGTACATGGAAGATGTATGAGAAAACCTATTATTAGGAGCCTTTATCAACGCGATAACGATTCTGCCATAACGGCTAAACCGATTTGGACGCGGTTATCACTATGAATTGTATAAGTTATGTTTTATTTCAATCAGATCATATGTTAAAAAGTTATGTACGTTGTAAAATCAAACAATGGAGCTTCGTCAGGTTTATAAGCCTCAATAAATTCCACGCGTACAAAGTTGCGGGCTCAGCTAGTCTAATCATATATAAATAAGAAATATTGTAATATACTTTAAAATTTCAGCGTCGACCTTGAAAAAGGACAATTGGTTCATGGCATTATTTGTGATGTTTTAATAGTTGGGGGTAAATACAAAGTTTCAACTTCAAGCGAACTGATTAGGCAATTACTTGGAGGCAAGGACGTACATGGCGAAGGCAACGGAAAAGTTGAGATAGGTATGCCCGGTTTACTATGATTAATATCGAATGAAGAGTTAGATTTCACACAGATTTCATTCAAAATTTTAAGGAAAATTGCTCAGAACAAAAAAAAAATCCCTACATATACTATACGAGTAGTTACATGTATTATTACTTAAATTGTTTTTCGAAAATTTTAGCCAAAATAAACTTAACCATACACTGCCCACTAAGTTTAGAAAAACGCGATGGTGATATTTATATGAAATTTGATTCTGATCATTATAACTACGATTATGAAGTGATGGGCAAGGTTGTTTTCAACGCAGATAACCTTTACCTCGGAGAAATAGAAGACAGTAAGTAAATATGTATAAATTATTACAAATATATCTATAGCTCTGCAAAACAAATGGCTAATAGAACTTAACATATTTGCTGTGACACGACAAGTATTTTGCTGTATTTGAATACCAGCCAGTACGAATTTTCGTTGTCTTTATTTTAAGATGGTGCGGGGGCGATTAAACTACTACGGCATCCCGTACTTGTATAAAAAAGACAGATCTTTCAAGATTTTTACTTGAATAGTTACCCTAACGCACACGGGAAGTAATTTTCTCGTAACGCACGGACAGAAAAAATAGTTAAAGCGCCGCCCCGCAGCGAATGTGTTAAAGAAATAGGTAGTTTTTGATAAATTATATAAATCAGTACCCTATACTTACATAAAAAAGATGTTGTAAGAGAACTGTAAAAATTACCTGTCCTCCTAAACTTAAAGAAACAGTCTTATAACCATTGTAACGCCCGTGTTCTTGTCGGGATCGGAATGTTGCCAATATTTTAAGCAGATGAAAGCGGGATATTATTTACTTAGTTGTAAGTACAATATTAGATTGAGATGGATTTGTTAACAAGATAAGCAATGGTAAAGGTTGCAACTGTATGAACACGTAAGATGAATGCCATGATTGGAAAGAAAGTGTTTTTAGTGATGTTATTTGAGAAATGAACAAACCAAATTGCACCGACATCATCGGAATATGTACATGAAACGTATGATGTTTCTTAATATTTTGTATTATATTTCAGGTAAGAATATAATTAAATTAATGAACGATAATTGGCAGATAATTATAAAATCATTCGGACGATTATTCATCGATAAAGCTATGGAGTACTACTTCAACTATGTCACGAGTTTCTTGAAGGCTGTTCCTTCGAAATATTACTTCGTTGAAGATTTGTCATCCTACGTCAAAAGTTAATATGACAATTATTTGTTTAGAAATTGTTTCTATATTTTTTTAAATAAAATTGTTAGCAAATTTCATCCAAATAACTTACTCCTGCTCCCCAAAATCCATGCCCATAAAAATAATACAATTTAATGTTTCGTACTTTAATATTTACTACAGTATAATGATAACGCAGTTAGATAAAAAAACATTTTTTTTTGTTTTTTGTCGCCTAAGGTTTTTGTGCGTTTTGAAACCCGTTCTGTAATAAAATATCTAAGTATCTATAAAATGTAAACAGCTTCACTGAAGTAATGTAATGCTTACAACTCGAACCTTGGAAGCATTATTTTCATAAATATCTGATACAACGAAGAGAATTTTTATCTACACTGAATGACAGGACAACAAATAAAGGCGTGTCACTTTACTCGAAACTCTGATAACGAAGTTTTTTTCTAGGATTTTTCACATAGACCTTGGCTATATATAATACGTATTAATTTTACTCTATTGAGAGTAATACTCAATAAGTATATCATTCTCATTACATCCTGAACGCCCCTCGTATATATTTTAAACGAAACACGCTTTGGGCATATTTCTGATATACCAAAAAAATACGCGAGTTTCCTCAAAAAATATATTTCGATACCATGCTTTTATCCTTATTGATGAACTTGATGGCCTCGATTCGAATGGAACTATACTATGACTATATAGTTTTAACAAAATGTGTACCGTACATTTGGTAAACAATATTTAAATCTTAAAATAATAATAAAATAAAATAAATAATAATGCTTGGACATTATCACACAGCGCCATCTGGCCACAAACTAAGCAAAGCTTGTACTATGGGAACCAGCAGCTGATATAATACTTATATACGTTTTTTTTTTGTAAATACATACTTATAATACATACTCAACACCCAGACGCAAGGCAAACATATTTGTCACATAAATGTTTGCTCCGGCGGGAATCGAACCCGCGACCCCAGCGTAGCAGTCAGATATACTAACCACTAGACCAGAGGTCTCGTCGAAAATACGTTCATATCACACGTACACGTACACGTACACGTAGGCAAAGATTATAGAGCGCCATTTCACCCTTATCTTGCATTCCTCTTTTGCTTCTTTTACATTTATCATGCTCTTCATACATGCCCGCCAGTTCCAATTAGGTAGGTACTCTTTACCTTTGCGTCAATTGTGTCAATGAGTATTCTGGTGATGTGATCTACAAAGCTGATAAATCACCAAAATGTTGGCAGTCCCCGTAGGACATGAATAACCTTGATAAATAGTATATCTTAAAAACCACACCAGTTGTTTCACGCTATTTATCAATATTAGTTTGGTTTTCATATTCTACGACATTCTGAGGATACTCACATCTTCCTGGTAATACGATTACGGAATCAAACACTCGATAATGAGCAAAAAAATAGATATCAGAAGTAGAGATGATAAGTAATTAATTTTGCACCGCGTGATAATAGCCGATTTATTTTATTTAGAGTCGAAGGGACCCTGGAATGGCGAACTTTCAAATACATTTACTAATGTTCAACCACGAATTTAAGTTGTACATAACAAACTGATTAGGTGTAACGAGCCCGTATAACTGACCTAACGACATATAGTAAAAAATATTGCAGATTAAACTATTTACAAAATAACAGACGTTTTGTTTCTTATCTGTAAATAGGTAGGCTATTTATAGATAAAAATCTGACCCAAACCAGATTCATGCGGGAGCATGCCAAGAGTGCTAGTTACGATAGTTTTGTAGTTTTTACTGGACGAACTTTTATTTTATGCTCTTGACTGACCGCGTCAACTGCGGCAAGGCACCATTATAACCCATGGAAAAATAAAAATAAACAAAACAAATATTTATTTTTGTCGTATGTCGTAGGTAGGTTTAAGATTCCTATACTGATAATCATCACCGTAGTTAAATACCAACAAAGCACAAATAAATTATACGTTAAACCCTTCTCTTAAATCACTCTATCTATTAAAAGAAACTCATCAAAATCCGTTGCGTAATTTTAAAGATCTAAGCATACAAAGGGAAAGACAGACAGCGGGAAGCGACTTTGTTTCATACTACGAGTATGTAGTGATGCACTCTACAAAGGTTTTGCGCTATCTAAATCGCTCCTGTCATTTGGGTGAGTATCACATCCAGTGGAATATTCCAAAAAAGCTGTTTATGGTACTGTGTTTAATATAGTATGTGGATTTGCAGGATAAACTTGTTACTGTTTTTTATTTTCTATTTGGTCGTGCAAATATGAAATTGAGGTAAATGTTTAGTCTCTAAGGACAAAAGGTGAACAAACTGGCCAAGAGCGACACACACATACACGTAGGGTTCCGTAAACGGAACTTCCGTTGTGTGTATTTATATTGTAAATGAATAATCATTTCACTTGCCTCAGTGTGAACTTGCAGGGGACTGAAAATTTCGCTGAAAACGTAACTGACCTTTTCATCGATTTATATCACCTTTATGAGGTCAATGATTAATAAATACTTACCGTATGAGTTATCAAATAAATACTATTTATTTATCTCAATGTTTTGGCCGATGGGCCGGGAAGGTACTCTTTGCGTGCGCGCTCGGTCTAACAGAGTACTCCACAAGTTGTATCGTGGTCGCTCTTTGTGAAACTTTCCAAGTGCGTCTTACTAAAGTATGTTTATATACTATCAATTAGTATATTAAATATTTCTAAGTGGTTGTTAATGATGTTTTAATAAATGGGATACCGTGAAAAAATATAATTCATCGAAAGGCTTGCGTTATGAGTCTGTGACGCAGATATGTATTAGTTACCTCCGAGTAGATTTTATACTAGTATTACGGTCTTCTTCGATTTAGATTTTTTTATACGGCCATTATCACACAGCCTCATTTGATCACAAAGTAAGTAAAGTTTGTAATATGAGAACCAGCAACTGATAAAATACTTGTGTATTTTTTTTTGTAAATAGACGTTTATTACGTAAGACATGTAAGACGCTATGAAAACACAAATGTTTATTAGATACATGTTCAACCCGGCGGGAATCGAGCCCGCAACCTCGCAGTCAACATACTAACCAACCAGCGGTCTCATCGAACTTAACAGCGGATCCCTAAGAGGACCGTAGATTTGTTTAATTTGGAACCTGTTTGACAATAACCAACCACCGCCTACTTAATATCAAAAAGCGTATAAATACCCGATACCCATCGACTGAACATTTAAACACTTCTCATCATTGTAAGCCATGGAGATCAAAGTTGCATTATTTGTTCTAGCTGCAACAATTTTGATTGTTGAATCTCATTCTACATTAGGTAAGTTACTTTATGATTTTAAATTCATGCTTTAATTAAATTATCACACTGTTGAATTTTGGATATAAGTAATAATTTAATTTAACATAAAATAATAATAGATCTAAATTAGCGGCCAATTATGTATAAATTGGGAGAGTAGTTATGTTTTCACTTTAATAAATTTCTGGATGTGTATTTTTGAAGGCCTCGAGAACCATTGATTTTATTTTTCATTTCATGGTTCACTACCCAGATTTTAGAATTTCTAGCTTTTGCGTACGACGCTGCACGCGTAAATAACTTTCTCATGCGGGTGAAACCGCTAACGACTAGTAGGCTACGAGTAAACAAACATTTAATGAATTTAACGTTAAATGTTTTAATTTTCAGATGACATTTTATTCAAATGCTACGTAAAAGATGATGTATGTCAGAGGAAATGGGTTCAAAAAGTAATACCAGCTCTTCAAGCTGGCGGAGGGCATTTGATAGAGCCAGTGGATCCTCTTTATCTACACGACATCCCTGTAAATGTCCTCGACCTGTTTGAATTCACATTGGTCAATGCATCAGTAACGGGCATTAAGGACTGTGAATTTGTACACCTGACGTAAGTATCCTTTTAAATAATTTGCTGCTAAATAGATGAAGAGAAATTAAAAAAAAACTGTGACGCATATTATAGCTAGCTATAGGCTAGCTGATTTTTTTCCGCGAGACAGCGTACTTTCTATGTTATTAGGCTTAATTGCAAGGATATTATTTTCAGTTTATATTTCCTACTAGCTGTGCCCACGACTTCGTACGCGTGGATTGAATTTTTTTCATGGGTTTAATGTTTTTTGCGCGGAACCATATTTATTTTTCTAAACTAAAAGTCACCGAGTGCCGCCTTATAGCATCAGTTATCTAGCAGTGGAAGTTCTTTTTAAATCCGTCCAAGCATTCGGATTTTGTTCGCAATTTAGGTAATGGGCTTTTTTGTTGCGTAGATACCTAATTATTTTTCCAAAATAAATTAATCCTAATTTACCGCTTTATAGCATCACCTACCTGCCAGTGAACAAATCGGTCCCGCCGTTCGGTTATTGTTTACAATTTCATGGGATTATTTATTTGTTGCGCATAACCCTAATTATTTTTTCGAAAATAAATGTACCCTAAGCAACGTCTTAAAGTATGAGCTACCCAGTAAAAGTGCTGTTCATATTGGTCCTGCCGTTCAAATTTTGTTCATAATTTCATGGGGTTTTTATTTGATGCGCGGAACTCTAATTATTTTTCCAAAAAAGAAGTTGCTAAAGTTATGCCCAGTAAAATCAGCTATCTGCCAGTAAAAGTCCCTTTCAAATCGGCTTAGCTGTTTCGGAGCTATAGCCAAGTACACATTTCGACTTTTACCCCTATCCCAGGGGAACCGTGTTGAATTCCGGGATAAAAAGTATCCTATGTTACCTCGTAGTATCAACTCATATCGTGCCAAGTTTCATTTGAATCCGTTCAGTAGTTTGGGCGTGATGCGCGGCCTAGAAACAGACAGACAGACATACAAAATTAAAAAAAATAGATTTGTGTTCAGTAGCGAATATAGTCACCTCCAAAAAAATTTTTCAAAATATCTTCAATGTACAGAATTGGACCTTTTACAGTTTTATTATAAGTATAGATTTTTATTTAGTTTTAGGCATAACTTTTTCGCACGACACAATGTTTTATTTTAGTTGACGTTGGTGGCTTAATGCCGAAAGCCATAGCCGACTCCACAGCGGTTTTATAGTTTATATGATAGTGATAATTATTTGTATGTAGACCAGCGGTGTGGAGCCCTCGGGGTGCGAGTCTGACTCGTCGATACATGGATATATTATTCCGACTAAAAGTTGTCGCAAGTCTTCAATCATAATATCAATGTGAATACCTATTTCAGCACCCACATCGAGCGAGGATATGCTGAAATGCGAAAAAGATGTAACATTAAATTAGAAGGCGACTACAAAGTAACCTCTTCAAGTACTTACTTAAAGACTCTATTGGGTGAACCACTTGACTACGAAGGAACAGGAAAATTAACATTCAGTAAGTTATTTATTTATATCACCTTTATATCATAACGTTAGGAGACATTTCGAAAATCATTAAAAGAAAAAGAAACATCTCTTGCTTTTCTCAGACAACTATATCAAACAGTTTCGTTCACCTTATTAGCATGCGTTGTAACTCACGACTCCTTACAACTCTGGATGTATAGAAAAATGTTACCGAGGCATCACATATTTAATATGCCAACACGGTTGACTGGTGGTTGGTAATCTTCACTCAAATTCCTTTCCCGCCATTGCAAACATGTATGTAATTAGCATAGTTTTTGTTTGTCTTGTGTCTAGGTGTGTAGGTATATGGCTTGTAAAAGAAAATGTTTTTTATAAGGTGTCTTACCCTTTAAGAAGAAGAAGATTTTTGGAAGATTAGTTTGAGTAAGAAAGATATTATAGAAATCTATTTACGTTGACGCCGATTAGATACAGAAATAATAAGATTCTTAGTAAAATAACATAAGTAAATAACATTTTGTATATTTTACAGACAACTTAAACATGTTCTTCCGTATCTACTACCAAGTACGCCAAGCTGCCGATGGTGACATTTACCTTGAAATTATACACGAGAAACACAATCATACATATCTTTATGAGGGACATGTCAAATTCGATACTGAAACCATTTTCTGGGAGAACCAAAAATCAAGTATGTATTCTATTCAGCTCCGAACGGGACTATAAATTATCTTGGTATTGCATAGTTGATATGAATCAACTTCTTAGGTCCATGCTATTCGCAAAATCCATCAAACAGGTTTTGTTTTTTTAGTCTGGTGTACGTTAGTAAAAATGCTGTAATAATCTACTCCTTTACTCTTATGTTTACGTCCGTAGCTCGTTTACGGACATGCTTGATATTAACATTCAATAATATCAATGATAGTCAGGGCGATGTTGCGCGGTTACACAAATGGGCCTGTGTTGTGTGTTAGCTTAAAATGTAATTTTATATGTTCTTGCAGGGAATTTCTTCGTCAACTTCTTGGAAGAACACAGCAGTATATTGAAGACCGTCATTGGAGATGAATATGTAAGGAGGATTATGACGGACTTCTACCATAAATTCCACCATGTATTCTTCGACACTATTCCAGCGAATAAATACCTTATCGACGACTTGACTCCTTACATTCATGGTAAACATCACTGAATGATACCGATAGCTGCAAGACACTTAGTTTAAGCAGCTATTATAATATCTTCCCACTTCGGAGAGTTTTCTTTGTGTATTTATACATACAATCTATGCTGATAAACTGTTTGTGATTTTGAAATAAATTTCTTTCTAAATCTTTTTGATTATTACTACATCAACAACACACTTTACCCCATATTTTATGTTTAAAGCCAGCCGGGTGTTCATTTTAACTGATCGCCGTGGCCTTATACAAAGGTTGTTGGGGTCGTCACTAGATCTAACACGATGTGGCTGATCTCATTTGACACAGAAAATCTGTAAATCAAGTTACCAGACATTCAGCTTCTATTAGACGTCTAACAATTTCTTAAGATATTAATTGGCCACCGGGTCCTACAACGTAACGTGTTTTACGGCACGGATGGATCTCAGTGTGGTATAAACCATCCCACAACTGGCCATCGTTTTTTTTTTATTTATACCTTAGTGGCACACAAGCATACGGCCCACCTGATGGTAAGCAGTCACCATAGCCTATAGCCGCTAGCAATAGCAGAAGTGTAACTAACGCGTTGCCAAACATGTTGTTGATGAGGACTCCTTATGCTATTCAGTATTACTACTAGCGCAGCGTATCCTCGTGGAGTGCTGGCAACCTTAATTACCTAAGTTCACTTTCTTAAGATCGCATCTATTGATATAGGCAACGACAACTACACTTCTATAATATCTATTATTATGCGGTTTTCTTATCGGATAGGATTTCTGTATTGAAAAGTTAAATTTTACGCTCTGTTGGGTATGTTTGAAAGCCTG
The DNA here is from genome assembly GCA_951449985.1 of Falcaria lacertinaria. Classification (NCBI taxonomy): domain Eukaryota; kingdom Metazoa; phylum Arthropoda; class Insecta; order Lepidoptera; family Drepanidae; genus Falcaria; species Falcaria lacertinaria. Next base: position 6,466,781 of record OX602118.1, on the reverse strand, counting down.
CCAGCTTAGGTACATAGCTATACCATTTAGTTTTTACTTCAAAAACATAAAATATTAAATGTAGGTATCATCAGAATTGGCGTGGAGAAATGTATGTATTGTTGTAGCACGGTTGCCAGTGCTTCACGAGGATACGATGCGTTGGTAGTAATGCTGCTAACACTGTAAGTCCTCATCATCAACAGGGTAGGCAGCTCGTTATCTATATCTCTGGTATTGCTAGCGGCTAAACGCTACTAATGAAAACTATGGTGACTGCGTGCCATCAGGTAGGCCGTAAGCTTGTGTGCCATCTTAGTGATGTTAAGAATATGACACTACACTAAAGTAATGCAATTATATAAGGACGTGACAAAAATTCAAGAGTTTAGTTAGCAGTAGACATTATACTGTAGATATTTAAAATTGGACGGAATATATTAATTTACCATAAACGCCAGATATTATACATTTTATAATTGCCAGGTGGATTAGCAGAGATCAGAATGAGGTAATTTAACTTTCCATATGATCCAGACTGTGAATTAACTTAACCATTGTTTATTGCTATCCAAAATAAATAGCCAGTCTATTGAACGGCCGGAATTAGCTCGTGAAATTATAGACATTGCATATACAACGTAGGAAATTCTTCTAAGTAAACATTTTCTTGTAATTTATTATGTTTGGTATAAATAAATCTACTTTACGGGGGAATTTGAATATGTTTTGTGTTATTACCAATCGTGTTGAAGTTTGACAGTCTCTTTTCAGAAAAGATGATATCACAGCTTATTACCGTATTGTTGAGAACCACCTTATTTTATTTTTACGAATCTTAAAATATTAGTTCAGTATTTTTGATCAAGATCCCTTTTTATTTACCACTCTAAAAAGGAATGCTTTACGAAGCTGATTTGAAAATTGTGTGGGAATAGGAAGGGAGTAACTTCTGTTTTATCTGAACCTAGTTTTCAATAGACGAAAAAAACTGAGTTACTTGAGGGGCTCCGAATACCTTACTCATATCAAGCACCACAAGGAGTAGCGTCACTCAGCGCAGAAGCTCAAGAATAGATCAGGATATTTTTTTCTACATTTATGATTTGACACGCTAAAGTTGTGTAAATATTAATACCTTCCTCTCATATGTAAAGGACTGAAATTCAACTGGTGAAGTATCGGATGAATGACTAAATAACTCTGTTACCAATGTGTGTGTGTGTATATGACCCATCGTCATAAACTTCTTTATATTTATGCCAAAAATTAAAAACGAATTTACCCTAAAGTTTTTCGACACGATACCATCCAAGATGTATATTCTGGACGACTTAGCATATGCCTTAAACAAGAGCAGCCATTATTGTAACTTTTTATTTTATTATTTCATTATATATGCGAACTCACGCATACATAAAGATTTATAGTGTATACTATAAGTAGTATTCATATTTCTTACTACATGTCTACATGTGGACAAAATAGAACTTTCAAATTGATTTTAAACTAATATTCATGAAAATAGAGCACTATTTTTGTTTTTCTGCTCTGTAGTTTTCCGGTAGCTGTGTTATTTCATGAACAAGACAATTACCTTAATATAAACACTTATTACAGTCAAATGGTGTTGAGTGATATATTTTCCATGTTGTTTTTCTTTGCAGCTGCTTCAACGACAGGCGTTTGGCGCCGAGTTAGGCCGTAGCAAATGGTTGCTCTTTTAATGATATTTATCTTCACTCAATTTTATATTCTTTCTTCTTTAATATGTAGGTAATATAAAATATTGTTGTCCTTATTTTAATATTTTTGCATATTTTTATAAATTAGTAACACAGCTCTCCGGCAATTTTTTTATCTCGACGGTCTCTAACTAAATACTTGTTCCTCAAATGGTTCAGCCCATATTTAATTGGGCTCAATAACTGACACGTAATATAACAGTCAATTCGTGTAATTTTTGGAACATCTGCTAATAAATTCAAACCAGTACTGATTCTAAGAGAATAGATAAAAAATATAAGGAAAATTATTTACGAAGGTGAACTAACTAGTTAGTTATTTTCCATTATATTTTTTTCATATCATATATTTCGAAATTTTTGAGGTTATCCTTAGTTTTTTTGTTTTACTGGTGTGGTACAAGTATTCAATTAGTTAATCTGTTCTATAGAATATTTCTATTGTTCGTATTTCATATCACTCAGAATACACTCGCGTCCAGCTGGAAATAAAATTAAGTTCTCATGCTGATACAGAATGAACGCGGGTAGTTGAAAACTAAACACAAATTCAATTTGATCCATTTTAATTTTACATAATAAAATAGTTAGTGATTATTTCTACACAATTGTAGTACATACATGTTGTTTTAGCAATAGTTGTTGCCAGCCAGTGATTTCCTTCGAAATTTCCTTGAGATTGTTAAAAGCTACCATGGAGGAGATGGCTAACATGTTCCGCACTCAAATGGAGGAGTTCCAGCATAGCTTGCAGGTTGCCCCACCAGCTGTTACACCAGCGTCGGAATCCCTCTTGGCCGATTTTACCTCATTTAAAAACTTCATCATGAAGGCATTGTCTACACTGCAGCGGCAAGTAGAACTGTTGGCCAGAGAGCAGGACCGGCTGGAGATGTGGGGCCGCAGGAAAATACTGCTGTTCCACGGAGTAGCCGAACAAAAGGATGAAGATGTTACTGCTACCGTGGTGAATGTAGTTTCAAGCCTCATGAAAATCCCTATCAGCAGTGCAGATATAAGTCGCAGTCATCGCATGGGGCAGGTATCAAACACCAAACCGAGGCCCATAGTAGTTAAGCTGAAGGATCCACTTGTTCGGGACAAAATTTGGTATGCAAAGGTGACACTCAAGGGGACAGGTGTAACACTCTCCGAATTCCTCACCGAAGTCCGTCATGGAGTGTTCATGAAAGCACGAGAACGTTTTGGTGTCAGCAAGTGTTGGACGCGGAATGGCTGCATCATCGTATTGGGGCCAGATGGCACCCGGCACCGAGTGACGTCAATACACGAACTCGAGAAGTTACAGAAGCCGGAACAACTCAACACTACTCCAACTGTTCCAGTAGGTACCTCTTCTAAGGTTGTATCAGCTCGGCCCAAGAGAACAGCAAGGAAATAACTTATCTTTCTCGTACTTGCTCACAAACTACTAGTTACCCACTTCTCCGATATTTATTAATTCACTACCTACTGTTTTTTGATAGTCTCACATTTACTATTAAATTATCGGATGAATGTGGGTAGCCGTTACATTAGTTTATACATACATATTCACCCACTTTTACTTTTATTGCTTGTTTTTAGTTTGTTTTGATAATTTTCTTTACCAATATGTCATCTCTGACAGCTGACAATGGACATGTGCTGCTTGCCATTTTAACGAAATTGCGTTCCGTTCCAACTGTACAAATATTTGATTTATGTTTTTAAATTATTGTTTTTCAGTTCCCTTTTAGCTGGCGGGTACCTTATATTTATCTTATTCTTATACTATATTATTAAATTAGATATTATAAATAATTATTACGACTGTATTATATAATGTCAGACTCAGATATTAGTAATTATGATTATTTCTCGGTCTCAGATAACAGTTTATGTAGCAGCGATGACAGCTTTCGCAGTATGCCTCCTCTCACTTTGAGTGATTCATTAAATTGCTATTTTAAAGACGTTCCCAACAATTTTAATATCGTACATATCAACGCGCAGAGTATTCCGGCACACTATCCTGATATGCTGACGTCATTTGAAAACAAGAATATACACGCTATTCTTGTCTCGGAGTCATGGCTGAAACCATGTTTGCCTACTTCCACCTACTCCTTACCCAGGTAAGGAGTAGGTGTATTAAGTGTGTATTAAGTGGAAGCCAGCTTCCACTTAATAAGAAATGATTGTACAGGAAGGGGAGGAGTTGGAGTATCCATTTACCTTCGAGCTCACATCCCATTCAACATAGTCAATGCATCCTCTCAGTCCCTTTCCTCCGATGGTTCAGAATATCTGTTCATCGAAGTTCTGATATCAAATAAAAAATCCTCTTAGGTGTTTTCTACAGTCCTTCTCTACACGTCAACTATTTTTCCTCCTTTGAACTCTTACTTAAAAACCTTGTTCCTTTATATGACCATACAATAATAATGGGTGATTTCATATACTTGCTTACTCAAAGGTGACCATAGAGCCAGTCATTTGAATTTTATAATCGGTTCTTCTAACCTTCACACTCTACCTTCCTCAGCTACTTATTTCTTTCCTCACTGCGACCCTTCTATTCTCGACCTTTTTCATGTCTCTTCGCTTGATCATGTTGCTACACAAGGTCAATGCACAGCTGATGCTTTCTCTTTTCATGACCTCATAAATGAGGTAAACCTCTCATACAAGATCCGCCCTCCAAAGTTTAAGTCCAGAACCCTCCTTCAGGGCAATTTCGGTGCCATAGATGGACGCCGCCTTCTGGAGGACGCAGAGCAGATTAATTGGACGGCCATCAGGGATGCGGGGTCAATCAATGAAAAAGTTGAAGTCTTCAACTCACTGCTGACCCAACTCTTTGATAAACACGCTCCTGTTCGACCTGTTAGGGTGAAGCATCTCCCGGCACCTTGGCTCACTGAGGAAATACGATCCATACAGGCCAAGAAAAATACCTTAAAAGCTAAATACAAATTAGACCCCGACAAATACGGCGAAAAATATAAGCTTGTAAGGAATCACTGCAATAGGACCTGTAGGGATGCTCAAAGACGCCACATACACAAATCCATAGAGGACAGTACTCCAGCTAATATCTGGAAACTTTTAAAGACATTGGGAGTTGGTAAACAAAAACGTTCTTCTGTCACCAGTAGTCTGGATTTAGACGCATTAAACTATCATTTCTCATAAGCTGCACAATTTGATTCAGTCACTAAAACCGACACTCTAAATCGACCTTCATCAACCATAACTCCCAACTGTCCTGTGTTTTCATTTAATCAATTTACCGATTGTGACGTTAAGAGGGCTATATGTTCCATCGCCTCCAATGCGGTCGGCTGTGACGACATAAGCCGTAAAATGATCCTCCCTCTCTTAGATTTCCTCACCCCTATCATTACCCACATCTTTAATTCCTCTGTTTCCTCTAGCTCTTTTCCATCACTGTGGAAAGAAGCGCAGATTATTCCTCTTCCAAAGAAAAACACTCCAACCATATTCTCCGAGTATGACCTATATCCATCCTACCTTTCCCATCCAAGGTGCTGGAGAAACTGGTGCATAACCAGTTAAGTACGCACCTGGCAAAACATAACTTGCTGAACCCCTTTCAATCTGGTTTCCGTCCTGGTCATAGTACGGCTACGACCTTAGTCAAAGTCACGGATGATATCCGCGCAGGCATGGAGAAATCACAGCTAACAATTCTCACGCTGTTAGATTTTGGTAGTTGTAGCCACAGGTGAACTGGGAACAATTACCGCCCGTATTATTCGAGGGTGTTAGCATACCTTTCAGTGATGTTGTCAGGGATCTGGGCATTTTAATCGACCGAACACTATCCTGGGCTCCACAAACGGCTGAGGTCAGCCTAAAATTGTTCGCCGCCGCTGGGTCCCTCAGACGACTGCGTAACTTCCTTCCTATTGGCACTAAAATTGCTCTCTCCCAGTCCCTACTCCTCCCAATCATTGATTATGGAGACGTCAGCTATCCTGACCTCACAGAGAAGCAACTCAACAAACTTGAGCGCCTTCAAAATCTTTGCATACGGTTCATATTCGGCTTACGTAAATATGACCATGTTTCAGAATTTCTTCGTAGGCTCAAGTGGCTTCCAATCCGACTTCGCCGGAATACTCACGTACTATTACTTCTTTATAAGCTTTTATTTGACTCTAGAATACCTTCATATCTACAAGAACGCTTCGAATTTCTTTCTTCCAACCTGCACCCACTTCGCAAATCCAGAGAACTCCTTCTCAATACTCCTACATTCACCTCCTCCTCCTACTCAAAATCCTTTACTGTGATGACTGTTCGACTATGGAATTATTTGCCTCATACCATCAGGGAAGCTCAATCACTGGACTCCTTTAAAAGACTGCTGTCTGACTATTATTTATCTTTATAAATTGTATTTATCTATGTAGTATATATATATTAGGTCCTTACATATGAAATTGGCGTTTTTCGTACTGGCCACTTTAATCACGAATTTCTCCTCTTTGGTAAGGAATTCCAAATTCAAATTTGTACAGCTATAGACTCATGTATTTGTGCTTCGATGATCGTCATTCATTTGTTTTTTTTCTTCTGTTTTTTTCTGTTTGCGTCACTCATTTTACAAAATGGAAAACCTTAAATATCGCATTATTTACGAGTACGAGTTCCGCCGTGGCACTAGTGCTGCGGAAACAACTCGAAGGGTGAATGATGTGTATGGCGGTCGTGTTGCAAAAGAAAACACAGTTCGTTTTTGGTTCCAACGTTTTCGTTCTGGAAATTTCGACCTGCAGAACAAGCCCCGTGGACGGCCTGAGACTCAAGTTGATAATGAAGAGTTGAAGGCTATTGTGGAAGCGGATCCATCGCAAACCACGTCCGAGTTAGCTGCAGGCTGCAATGTTAGTGATAAAACTGTTTTAATTCACTTGAAGCAAATTGGGAAGATTAAAAAGCTTGAAAGGTGGGTACCTCACGAATTGACTGAAACAAACCGGCAAACGCGCGTCGACTGCTGCGTTACATTACTAAACCGGCACAATAATGAAAGTATTTTAAACCGAATCATTACCTGTGATGAAAAATGGGTTCTTTACGATAATCGGAAGCGCTCAGCGCAATGGTTAGATCCTGGCCAGCCAGCCAAATCCTGCCCCAAGCGAAAATTAACCCCAAAAAAGTTACTTGTAAGCGTTTGGTGGACTAGTGCCGGTATTGTTCATTACAGTTTTTTCAAATCTGGCCAGACTATTACGGCTGATGTCTATTGTCAGGAATTGCAAACCATGATGGAAAAGCTAGCGGCTAAACAACCTAGGCTGGTCAATCGCTCCACGCCACTGCTGCTTCACGACAACGCTAGACCACACACTGCGCTACAGACGGCTACTAAATTAGAAGAGCTTCAATTGAAAAGTCTAAGACATCCTCCGTACTCCCCGGACCTTGCTCCAACAGATTACCATTTTTTTCGAAATTTGGATAACTTCTTGCAAGGGAAAAAATTCAACTCCGATGGGGCAGTCCAAATCGCCTTCAAAGATTTTATTGATTCCCGTCCGACTGGTTTTTTTAGTAAAGGGATCAATGAACTACCTATGAGATGGCAAAAGTGCATAGAAAATAATGGTTCATACTTTGATTAATTAAATATATTATATTAAAAAATATTCGACTTTTTGTTCCTCCCATACAAAACGCCAATTTCATATGTAAGGACCTAATATATGTATATTATTATTGATATATATTTATATTTAGTACTATTATATCACTAATATTTTCCCTTCAATCACACCTATCTTTAATTTCTCTTTCACTTTTTTCTGTACCCTAAGGTTGTCTGGAAGAGATCGCTCTAGCGATAAGACCGCCTGTTGTCTTCACAACACTGTATCTTTTTTGTTCTTGTATGTATTTTGTTTTTTTGTGGTGTGCAATAAAGAGTATTTGTATTGTATTGTATTGATACAGGTGAAGAAATTGTTTCAAAACACGGCCTGGTTGTATGACAAACACACCAACTGTTTTACTGAAACTATATATCTACCAACACTTTGTTCGTTTGTCTGTCGGACCTGGTTACTTTGATATTTTAATAGGTTCATTATCCATATCTTATTTTGCTAAGGGCACAGCCTATCTTACAGTAAGTGCCGCTTTCAACACTTGGGGTGTCGGAGTTGCAGAACTTATCTAAGAGAAAACTGTTTCACAAACGGGTCCACTTAAGAGGTAATCATAATCATTGTAGGAACAAAACACATAAAACTTACTAAGTAGATTGTGTTTTTGGTTCTTATAATTTATTACTTCGACCTACAGGATCAGGTACAGTACCTGTTAGGCAGCTCCAATGTCGAAAGGGTATCCCGCTGTGCTCGATCCCTCAAAACTCTCAGAGGTTTGAAATACCCAAACCCTTTTTTACAATAAGAATTGAATAAATTCAATGCTTAATGATGATCAATCTGTTACCTCTTTTTTTCAAACACCACACCTCAGGATTATGTTTAGCACCACATGATTGTTTGATAAATTTACGTCATATGGAATTACAATTTGTATTCACAAACACAGATGAAAACACATTCTCATGGAATTTCCCATTACCCTACGAACACCAATTATATATTATTGCCAGTCTGTTTTTAGCCAAGGTCAATGTCAGCTTACTTAATTGCCTACAAATAGTTATGATTGCCTTTTCAATTAATGTATTAATTAGGCATGCTTGTTGCTGTCAAAGATGAATGTGTCTCACGTATAATACAAAATTAAGGTAAAGAAGTTGACACCTCTCTAAAAGATATACCAAATTTTTAAATTCAAAATATGCCAAGCAAAGTCTGGATCATGCTCAGTATGTGAATTCAGTAGGAACGACGGAGACAATGAGTGAAATGAAGAATAACACATTTTCCTTTCAACATACAGATCAGTGATGTGATTTTACTTACCCATTCCTTATCGAATATTAAAAAAAGTAACCGAAAATCTTAAGCAAGGGTAATTTGTATGTTAAATTTAAATATATACAAATATTTTGGTTGATATACGTATTGTGCTTACATCATCGCGTTATAACAAAAGTACTATATAAGATTTGATACAAATTGCATATAATAACCAAAAAAGATGTTGAATAAAGTAATAATTTTAACATTATGGACAATGTGCTCGTGGATTATTGTCAGCAAATCAGCGATTGGTAAGTTTATGCAAAAACTTATGCGAATTCCTGAGTAAGTTTTTTTTTATATCCTACAAAGGTCACAAACAAGTGTAGTTCGCGGTAATTGTACCTTCTGCTAAATCTAGGGGTTCTACTAGAGCGTACATTATTAAAACACACTCGTGGTGCCCTCTCTTAGCTCGTACAAAAGATAATAAAATTTTGTTAAACACAGATTTTTTTATACCACTATAATGGCAAACAAGTATACGGCCCGCCGGATGGTAAGCGGTCACTGAAGCCTATGGACGCCTGCAACACCAGTGGCACTCGCGCTTTGCCAACCCTTAATTGCTTGCATAATAATCCTCCAGCCTTCATTCATATTTTTAATCGTTTTTAGAGGGTACCTACATTTGCTCAGTGTTGTTTTCCATTCTCTTCATCTTTATCACATCACAATTTCTTATGTACCCTTGCGGTCATAATACTACTTCACAATTTTATTCTCAAAAGTATTATTTCTTACTTACTCGTCATCTTTCAATTACTACACCGATTTAGTAGATTATCCGCTACGAATACATCCATTACGGTAGCTCGTTGTCAATCTAGCTTTGGGCGATCACTGTGCTAGCAGAATAAGGCTTGAATATGTCTCCATAGTGACAAGCACATTGCAGCATCTATGACCTCTGCAAACCTTGCTCACCGTAGAAATAACACTATATCGGGATAGTGTTATTGAGCTCTGAGTTTCTGTAATGTGCCATGCACAGGCCCAGATGGGAAGCTAATTTTTTTTAATGGAATATCCCATGCCATTCGCCTTTATTTACTAATACTCTACAACTATACAATAATATTTAGTGTGGATATATTTTTCCAGTGAATAAACTGATAAAGTGCAGAGGCCAAGATGAGGTATGTCTGAAGCAAATGATGAAAACTTTGCTCATTGAATTTAGCAAAGGTCCCATCACCGAATTGGACCTACAAGGCATAGACCCCTATCATGCCAGGGACTTGGAAGTCGATATCCCTGATTTACTAGACATAAAACTCATCGATGCAGAAATTAAGGGAGTCAAAGATTGCGTGGTAAATAAGTTCGAGTAAGAAACTACATATTTTACTTACTACTGTGTTGGTAAATACCCGTATATGAAAAATAATTTTAGTGACTTTTTTATCAAAGCTCTTAATTATTTATAGCCTAATCCAAAGCATAATATGAAAGAACAAGAGATGACGGCTTAATGTTTTTTAATCAGGCTAACAGCACTGCCTCTTATGTATTTTTTCTCTTTTTAACTCCCAATAAGAATTATGGCATACCGTCCTACTCGCACGCTCCATTTAATATAGTGTGCCATTACAGTATAACGTTATCCAAGGTGTGCGTGAGAGTGCCTCTTGTAAACGTTGAATACAGCACTGGTAGCCTACACCTTTTAACACTTTTTTTACACATAAAATATCATCGGTAATACTACTTTTAATGTTCGTAGGCTAACACAGCCATATTTTTAGGGTTTGCTTTAAATCGTTGTAGGTTCCTATCACTAGATAAGGCAAAAAAAAAATATTTTTACCACACACATTTAAAATGTAGGTAGTTTACCTACATTTTAAATGTGTGTCATCTAATAAGTTTATTAGTCCGAAGAATTCTGATCAATGTATAAATTTTCCAACGTCCGCTTACATACAATTATAATTATGTTGGGATTTTAGCCTCCTCAAATATAGTTCCTTTGCTTCACCAGTATAATTTGAAGTAGTCGATAGTGTGTAGTTCAACTTTGAATTTCTGCAGTTTTCAGATACATCAGGAACGAGCTGTTCTCGAAATATCTTGTTCTAAATTCTTGATTCAAGGCGAATATAAGGTATCCTCGTTCAGCTCGACCATCAAACAAATTTTTGGGAGTGACAGCATTCATGGTCATGGAAAAGCTAAAGTCCAATTGGGTAAACAGAAATTCACCAAAACCTACTATTAATAAATTAATAGGCAAGATCAAAACAATCAAGTATTGGTACAGTAATGAAAATGATTTGTTTTCTGTTTGTGAATAGTTTTATTTTATTTAGTGACTATTGGCGATTGAATAATTAGAAACAGTGAGGCGTGGTCAGATATAGCTATAGTATCCAGAAATTTGTGTTTAAAATAAATGATTTCTTTTGGTAACTCATATTTATAAAGCGATTTCCACAATCCGTTACATGTTTTGTCATAGGTATTGGTACAAACAAGTCTTACATGTAAATTATTATACTAACACTTTTTAGAAAACGTTAACGTAAGAATGACATATCCTTACGAATTAAAAGAACGCGATGGGGAAGTATACTTCAATACAATAGGCAGAAGACCAGACGTGGACACTTTTCATGTAGAAAATGCCAACTTTGATGCAGACAACATTTATTTAGGCAAGGAGAATGCCAGTAAGTACTTAAAAACTATAAATTTATGTGCAACGAAATAAAAAAGATTAAATTAGCTTTGCAAATCATCTTATAGCTTTTTCCCCGACTGTTTTTTGGGACAACATCAATATAACCTGATATGACTGCTTACAAGTTTTTGCACGAATCGACTGGTTTTAATCCGCGCAAATCGTTTTAAAGTAAAAAAGATGACTGACAATTTTACCTGACTTCACCAGGAGGAGGGTTATGTTTTTCAAGTGCGTATGAGTTTTATGTAGCCCAAGCGGCGTGAAGGATTCATTTGAAGCGTGGGAGTAACGTAGGGTATAATTTAATATGGCGTACGCGGTTTTTTGTTTCAGTCGGTTTTGATTTGAACATAATACCTACATTTACAAGCGTATACCCGATGTGCCGAGTTTTTTTTATTGCGATGAAAGTGCTTAACTCAACTTCTTTTTCAGGCAAGCAAATCGTAGAATTTGTCAATAGGAACTGGAAACTGTTTGAGACCACAGCTGGCACTATAATAGGCACCAAGTTTTTGGACATTGCAGCGGAATACGTCGGAAAACTTTTCGACACATACCCAGCTAGCATGTTCCTTGATGATGATCTCGCTTCGTACATAAAACATTAAATAAATAAAAAACCTTGTATCTACTACATATGTTACGTTTTAATTAATGCTTGTTTTAACAGTTTAATTTTATGTAATAAAAATACATAAAGAATTGAATTAATACGTCTGTAATCAATGAATTCTCTATCTACGTATTCATATGTTTCCAATAGCAATACTCAATGACTGAATTTTTTTAAATAACAATAACTATCATTGTTATTTTTATAAATTGAATTCGTAGAGAAGAATTGACCTTTGCCTCTTCAACGTTATAAATATAGTTAATTGCAAGTCGTGTATCCAACATGTTATTGATTTCTTTATGATTCAATGATTTATATGGATATTAACTATTTTGGTCATAAATTTTTATGATATTTAATTTACTTACGGAAAAAAGAATGCAAAGGGCTCGCGTCACATTTTAAAAACATAATGTAAAGTATTAAAAAATATTTTTTGGAGCCTTATGTTTACTCACTGCAGAAACTCAACGCCGAAAACCTCATGCATTATTTGGCTGCGATAGTATGTATCCTAAAATACTTAGAGAATCCTCAGTTATATTTTCAATGAAACAAATTACACTACCCCCTATTCACGACAGTAAAATTAATCCTCTCTGCAATTTACTGCTCATAAGGAAGGGGTTAAGTTCTTTAGCACAACCAAAAAATCGTACACGGCACGGTCATGCTACTAGTTGATTTTCTTGTTTTGGTGATTTTTTCTATGCGTTATTCATTGGTATATATATTATGACACCGCTGACTTCGAGTTTACTTTTAGATAAATGCCCACAGAGCTAGTCAACATGTTTGATAAAAAATGTGTTTTGGTTTTAATTGCTTCTTTAGTTATCTGTGAAGCAAGTATTGGTAAGTCTTTAAAATCCATTTACTTATGTGATTTAATATAACTGTTACTGAATGTGTACTGTAGTATGTGAAGTAGTGTCAGTATGTGAAGTGTATTAATTATTTTCCGGGCATTTTATTTTATTTAACAAAATATACCTATATAATGTAAAGTACAAAATTCTTATACGCTAATATGAAGTTCATAATTAAGCAGCCAACTGGGCTGTCCTCAGAAATTATATTTTATATCAACAAAGGGGAACAAAACATAATTTAGTAAGGTATATAATAAATATGTGAACCTAAAACAAATAAGCCAGACTTTTTTTAAATGGGGGATCTAGTTTAAATTTAAAATTTATTTAATAGTTAAAATATTGATTGGACAGAGCAAAGTTGAGTGAAGTTTTAAATCTGAAGGGGTAAAGTTTTTGTTATATGACTCAACAATACGACGAATTGGAGCTCAAAGTCCAGAGTTATCTTATCTTATCTTATCATCATTGCACTTAAGTTAGAAAACTCATTAATTCAAACGGATGGGATTCGAATTTGCGTCGCTAGAACACAAAACTTCTTACCAGAAGTCCACCACAACGTCTTTATTCAATGCATTAAAAACATTATGTAATAATAATCATATTAAGAAAAAACATTCCACTAGGTACCACAGACCTAGGATTTTGTACTAGGTACCAAGCGTTTGACACAAGTCTTCGTGAGTGTCATATCGTGAATTTTAATTACTGGGCAACCGGTAGATAGTTATAAACAAGTAATAAAACGTTGTCGTCTCATTTCAGCTGATTATCTTGTCAAGTGCAGTAAAGATGATTTTGATTGCCAGACCGGCTTAATTCAGAATATATACTCGGTAATTTGCGGTGGTGGAGCTGAAGAAGATTTTCATATACCGAAATGTGATCCCTATCATCTGAAGAATCTTAAACTGGAGGTGCCGGACCTTATTACTGCAAATTTAGTTGAAGGAGATGTTAAAGGTCTCAAGACTTGCAAGATTACGGAATTTAAGTAAGAGTACCCGTTTTTTTATTAACAGATTTATTAATCAGTTGCAGGCTAGCTGCAGAATGCGTTCCATTTAAAAATGGTATACAAATAAGAGTATCGTTTAAAACAATCTTTGTATTCAAGCTGGTTTTAAAATTTACTTATTTTACTGTTTTTTTTTTTCATAGGTCTTTTGAAGTACTCTAATGGGTGAAACCAATAGACTCCTACAATTCTTGGTTAAAAGCGTATATATAAAGCCACATAAATAATGGTCAATGATTAATCTTAGGAAATTCAAGCTATTGTTATAGTTGCTTGATTTCAGATAAACTGCGTGTAGCTTTGTAATGACCTCATTTATACTTCCTTGGTTAGGTGTCCTTAAAAAGTGTTGTATGTAAATGTTTCATTTTTATTTTTTAGACCCGACTACGAAGTTGGACGAACCACGCTTGATATGAAATGTGAACGTATTTCGGTCAAAGGTCATTACACGGTATCCTCGTCCGCACCATTGCTTAAAACTCTTTTAGGAGGTGAAGAGGTCCACGGAGATGGGGATGCTCAAATTAAGCTCGGTAAGTAGTTTTTATCATAATGTGTTTCCTAAGTAATATTAAAATTTTAAGGTGGCACACAATTATACGACCCACCTGATGGTAAGCAGTCACCGTAGCCTGTAGCCACTACTTTACTACAATAGGGGTATCACTAACGCTTTGCAAACCATGTTGTTGATGAGGACTCACTGTGCTAGCAGCATTACTGCTAGCGCAGCATATCCTCGTGTTGCACTGGTAACCTTACTTAGCGCAGAAACACCACACTACATCAAAGTAGTGTTATTTGACTGCGGTCTTCGGTATGGTGGAGGTACACACAGTCCTCTATGATGATGAACATGAAATAAAGTCTCTCCCGAATTGTATGTACCCCATATTTACCTGTGAAAACCCCAAACAGGCAAACCTACAGACAAAGTTTTTAAACATCACCTTCAATCAGTTTTTTAAGAAGCCTATAGGACAAAGTGCGTCCGCCAGCATAAGATGAGCTGTACGGTCAGTGATTCCTGGTCATTCTGAGGTTCAAGTTATATGGACCCTATACTGAGGGTTGTAATGTCAGCAATTTCTGAACTGCAAAACCGATGTCCTTCACATTTTTAAGGTCCTCCTATCAAATAAAAAAATAGATGAATGAAATCGGACTACGCGTGTATGAGTTACAACTAAGTACATATTATTTTGGCTCTTATCCCTTCTCCCAAGGGAACCGTATTGAATTTTATAAAAAAATATCCTTTATTATACCTCGTAGTATGAACTTAAAACGTGCTTAGTTTCATTAGAATCCAATCAGTAGCTTAGGCATGATGCACTTACACATTAATTAAAAAAAAATACAAAAAAAAAAAAGGTTTTGGTATCGATCGTAGAGTGCCCCACAAAAAAAATATCACAATATCTTCAATGTTAAGAATTGGACCTACTGTTTTATTATAAGTATCTAGATTTTACAATCAAAATAATTTTATGATGTAATGATTGAAATTTAAAAATATATTACAATATCGTCTTATCCGTGGCAGTGTCGGTGGTGTTACATGTTACTATATTTTTGCACTATTTTCACATCCCGGTAGTCATAAAAAAACATTAATGAATTTTTTTTTTTTATTGTTTTAGAGAACCTAAAGATGAAGCTGTTAACGTACTTCGACCTTATTGAAAAAGATGGAGAAATCTATGTCAAAGATAAGAAATTTGAAATTTTGGATCTTAATATTGACAACGCGAAGTTCAATATCACCAATATTTATGTGGGCAAAGAGGAATCCAGTAAGTATTAAATAGTATATTGTGTCACAAATTGAGGGGCTTATCAGGTACCTACTGTGTGTGTGCTCCTAAACATTTGTAGTTACTCGTATTAAATTGTATAACCGAGTTACATTACATTTAATAGATGAGTCCAATAACAACAATATGATTAGTAACGTGTTAGTAATACCGCAGGTATTGCAAACGTCTATGGGCTACGGTCACAACTTACCATCAGGCTGGCCGTAAATTAGTTTGCAAACTTCGTAGAATAAAAAACGGGCACCGATCTTTGCATGGGTGGTGAGCCTATAGTAATTAACTCCTAACCATATTTTTTTATATTAAATATTTGAAGAAAGTAGGAAGACTTAGAATATTGTCATGAGCTTACTTTATCCGAAGAAAACCTTACTTTATTGTTATTCTGTATAGAGTTCAAAGTCACGACATTGAAGAACGAAAACTAGTTCACTCTGCGCCAATCCAGTTTTGTAGACAAATCTGTTCGATCAATAAAACATAAATTTTACAATGTCAATACCAATAACACGGAAAGTTCAAACGAATAAATTATTATCAAAGAATCAAAATAGTGCTACTCTACCTCTTGAAGATTAAATTTGGATTATAGGAAGAAACCAATTTTAAGTATAACGTCCATAGGTATAACATTATAAATATTAGTTCCTGATAAACTAATTATTGTCTTCAATCAGTCAAGATTCACGGGACCTTTAGCATGCTTTGTCGAGATTGAGTTCCGAATAGATACTCGCGCACCGCCCTCGGTGGTTACACTCACTTGTAGGTACACTCACAAGTGTTACAGTATGTCATGTCAAAGTCTGTATGTATTTCAAATTGTGGCGGTCGAATTTGGCGACCGCTTCTTACTATTAATAACCATTATATACATTTCCCACCAGGTATCTATTTCATTTGGAACCAGTTTCTCAGTGATAATAAAAGTGAATCCACATTTGAATAATATGGATTATTGTAAAATACCACATCACGGAAAATTATGGCTCGTTCAGACTAAGTGGAGTACCTGTTCAGAATAAACATTATTTTGATCAATCAGCGGATGTTCTTTGGCTAATGATGACGACGAATTATTACTAATATATCGTTTATTATTGTTACAGGTGACAAAGTTAACGAACTTTTGAAAACAAGCTGGAAACCAGCGCTTACGACATTTGGACCAGTTTTCGGAAAATCGGTCATACATGAAGGCTTTAGACACCTGCGGAAGTTGTTGTCAAAACTTCCTGTTAGGCAATACATCATTGAAGACCTGTCATCCTACGTGAAAAAATAAAACGGTTATAAGATTGCAATTTCATAAATTGCATTTTAAATTTATCAGTATTCATATTATGTTTTTTTTAATACAATGTGTCAGAAATTTTGCTGTTATTATTTCTATTCCTTCCATTCATATTGAAACTCATGCAGCATGCTTCTGTAGAACATTACTAGTCATACCCGACCTGTGGCAAAAAATAAAACGAATTTACGAAATAAGAGCAAATGTTTGCCCATCGAGCCTTTTCATTTGATACCCATATCATCGGGGTTAATTTGGAAACTCTAAATCACATCTTTGCAGCGGCCGCCATTTTAAATTTAGAATGACGTCTTATTTGATACCCATTTACCATAATTTGCGAGATAAAGTAATGTAATTCCACCGTATAATATGTACATAATTTGTACAACCATACATCTACGACCTATTTAAAACATGCATTTAGTTCATTGGGCCTGCGGATTAAAAACTATTGGGCTGAATTGCTGAAAGAGCCTATGCTTCTAGCAAAACGCTTGCTCCCAGCACTTGGTCGGCAATGGGATGGAGATGGTAAACGACATAATTAAAAAAAATCTGTTTACACAAAATCATGGTCATCTCCCGGGCCTTATCCCAACCACTATTGTGGTCGGTACTAGATCTATCTAGCGAACCTGATGTGTCTGGTTACCAAATTAGTACACAAAGCGACTGCCATATTCTGAACTTCACAACCTATTGGTAAATATGTATGTATTATAAAATCGATAGCCCAGAATCGGCATCATCGTATTTAGAGTAAATACGAAACAAATTAATACAAGTATGCTGCACTCTCCATCGTCAGGAAAATGTCATAGAATAACATTCCTATTGCGTGATACACGCATTAGGTATATTGATTCCCCCTGCATTTGATGCCCTTTTCATTGATATTTTATAAACTCATAAAAATGTATTCGCAACAGATTGCCTTCAAGAAACAGACAATTACGATTATACATGCTTGAAATCAAAATTCTATATTTTGTTCTGATCCGGGAAAGAATTACATTTAAGTTAATACCAAAAATTATGTATGTTTCTTTATATTAAGCCACTATCAATGCTATAATATTTCAAAGATATAAATCGATCTTTGTTAGTATAATAAATGAAAAAAATATCCCGATTTAAAAACATATTTCACTTAGAAAAACCTATACTTTCCCTGACCCTAAGAAACGTGGTCCGCAAGACATAAGCAAAGTACATAGGTTACGCTGTCTAACTGCGGGCTCCACTAAGGTGGCACACAAGCATACGGCCTACCTGATGGGAAGCAGTCACTGTAGCCTATAGCCGCTAGCAATACTAATGAGTTGCCAACCCAGTTGTTGATGAGGGCTCTCAGTGATAACAGCATTACTACTAGCGCAGTGTAACCTCGTGGAGAACTGGTAACCTTCCTTACAGCAGAAACACAACACTACATCAGGGTTGTGTTATTTGACTGTGGCCTTTTGGTTCAAGTACAGCCACTCGACTGACGGCTCCAATTTTAATGGGAAAACCGACGGGAGATCCCAATCGCCCTACCTATCTTTTTAAGCTCCTGTGTGATTAATCACTTTACTTAAGCTTAGAAAACTCATTGGTCAGGTCGGGGTTTGAACCTAGGCCAATCAGATGACAAGCCGTTGCTTCAACCACAAGGCCACCACGGCTATTAAAATATGCGTGTGTATCTGCCATAGCTTGCATCGCACCGCCTGCCACTGGCCGTTACTAGCCTAATGCTTCGCTGCGCGGCGTTCGAGTATTTCATTCATTCTGTTTCATATTACGAACTTGCTCCTAACATTTTCTATTTCCCATTATTTGTTTACTTGGGCGCCTTCAAATACTTTACTTAAACGTAATGACAAGGGGTGCATAAAAGTATGATCGGGACAAATTAATTAATATCATAAAGAGTCATTTCCATTCTCTGGAGTTATTGAAATTATTTAATATTTTTTCGTAAATGGAAAGCTACACTAACCTAGCTCTGTAGTTTATACCTATTTGTATCCTTATAATTTTGGAGGTCTGGGAAAAAACCCAATTGTTGCGAGCGAAGTGACGGATACCAATGCATCAATATACACAATAATATATAGGAATACTTAATAGGCATACATTATTAGGCCAACGCCGTTTAGGGTACGTTAATATAAGTCAGTCGGCTTTCGGGACCAGGACCACGGTCCCAAATGTCACCTTGGATTTTATATTTTTTTTTTTTTTAAATATGACGAGGTGAAAAAACCTTTGCAGCATCTGGCAAGCGGAGATATCCGTCTATCGTCATAATATTATGATACAAGGCTAAACTGAAGGTATCCATCGAATTAATATGTGTGTATAATCACATAACACATACTTATTAACGATCAGAAAATCTTAGCGTGGGGCTGTGATAATGTATTATGAATAAATATAAAACAACAATGTTTTATGTCATGTTCTAGGGCTTATAGCTGCAGCAAAAAAGGGGTCTTAGGGTGTTTCAGGGGTCAAATAAATAATAAACATTACTCCATTTTTGTAAGGAATTATTATAATTAATACATCCTAGCAGTATGTTACAAAACCTACCAGACAAGACCTAGAATTAATTAAATTGTTATAAGAAATATACCTTTTTTAATAAACACGACTGGTGCCAAACTCATAACCACGCCAAGTTATGTTATGAAGTAGCTTTTGTAATTGAAAGCCGGCTAATCTATAAATAAATCTATCATGTTTTATTACCACATATAAATTTATTCACACAGCAAAACCGCTATTTAATATGCATGAACATTTAATCTGATCAGAATCAGAAGCATCCCAGAAAAAGTTTAAACAACTAGGAAATTTACAACAGATAATTATTTACGTAAAGGTAGAAATAAAATTAAGACGGATGGATAACAAAATGAAACTGTTACAGAGTATATCATAGTCATCATTAGCAGATATACGTCCACTGAATAAAGGCCTTCCCCATAGATTTTCTCCCGACAATGACCGATTTAATGCGCACGCATCAAACACCTGCCAGAGACCTTTATCTGGTCATCATCAAAATGCTAATCATTAATAGGTTAATGTTGAGTTTTACAATTGAATGGACAGTCCTCGCGATTAGTAAAAAAATCATCCTTACATTAGGGTCAAAATAATTTTCTTAATGTTTTAGAAAACGAACTCCCAAATGTTCGTTGTGAGGATTTAGCAATTCGAATTTCTTATCTGCAACACGATATTTATTAATATGCCCCCAGTGAACTAATAATATTCGGTTAGTGTACGCCTCTTATATTTCAAGCGTTGTTTTGTTTATCAAAATTAATCCTTGACAGCTTCCATTATTCTCATAATTTCATTTTATTCTATGATTAAAGCCGACCTTGTATAATTTAATTAAAACCGACGGATAGGTAAGTATGTGTGTTCCTTCTTGTAATATATATATATAAAGCGTTTCTGTTGAGATTGAATATTTCTATTTAAGTACTTGTGGCTTCAACATCATAATTATGTTCGCGATGAAGTCGCTCATTTTATTTGTGAGTTGTATCTTTGTGGTCTGCGAATCTGCATATGGTAATTTATTTTTCAATTTCAATTGCACGTCAAATATTTTAGTCTACAAAATAATAATTACGGCTAATCATTATTTAAGTAGTTTATTTATCCGCCTATACTTATAGCTATATTCTATTAGAAAAAAGTAATACAACATTGTCACCGTAAGTTATTAAATTAATTTGAAGAATAATGTAAGAAAATCAAACAAAAAACAAAATAATAATATTGTAGCTGGTTTAATACATTTTAAAGTATAATGTAACGTAATTTTGTTTTTCAGTTGATTCTATGGGAAAATGCAGTATTCATGACGCAAAATGCCATCAAAACTTAATCCAAAAAGTTTTGCGTGATATCAGTAAACCTGGGATTCCTGAACTCAGTATCCCTCCAATAGATCCTATTGAACTGAAAAACATATCAGTGTCTGTGTTAGACCTGTTGGACATTACTCTAATCGATGGAGTAGCCAAAGGTGTGAAGGATTGTGTTGTTCTCAAATCATCGTAAGTACTGAATACTATTTTGTGTAAACCAAAGGATATATTTGATACTTTTTGGTGGAGAGTTTTCAGAAGTAAATATATAAATTGGTGACTTATTTTTTTCATTCCAGTGCCAATATCGAAAAGGAACGTGCATCTATGGAATTAGTTTGTGATATTACCGTGAAAGGCTTATACAATGTATTTTCTTCGAGTCCACTCATTAAGAGTCTATTACAAGGAGAAAATATCCATGGCGATGGAGTCGGGAAAGTTAAGCTGGGTAAGTTTTTGTAATTTCAAATAACATTATAATACGGACACCTAATACTAGACCAATCTTTTCTTGAGATACTTAACTTTAACCATGTTTGCTGGTTCAGCCAATATTGTTTTGTGGATTCGTGCTTATATTTGTTCGGTATAAAAAAAACTTGATCATAATTTTCGAATCCTAACTCATCTTTGTTGCGTTGATAAAAACGATACCATGTACTTTTTTTAAGGGTAATTTATTGTGAATAAAGCATAATTAGAAGTATTTGGTACCGACGGGCATGTATGAAGAGATTGTTGAATGTAAAAAAAGTAAAGTAATATTGTGGTGTGCAATTCAAGAATTAAATAGCGCTCTCTTTACTCCCTGCCTGTCCCGAAAGGGATTTGGTATGACGATATGTGTTACATACATACATGAAAGAATACATTTAAAGTTCAGGTGCATACACTTAATAATAGTACCTAATGAAAATTATACGGTTCCTAAGAGAACTACGAGACAGAGATTTTGCGAATTTATGACGTGCTTTGATCACTACAGCTTTATTTAGATAACTTTAGAATATAAATAATAAAATCTGTAATTAGAGGTTTACTCCATTTACGTATACCTAGACCTGGTCGTCGCTGGTCAAGAAATTCGATTCGTGGACTGTACATTAACCATAATGTTTATAGGCACCAGCCTATTTATCTCGGTCTAAGTACTTACATCACTTATGAATCCCATGATTCCGGGGATTTAGGTGTGATGACTATAAATAGAATTTATAAATTAAAGTTTAAGAAAATATTAGGTCCTTACATATGAAATTGGCGTTTTGTATGGGAGGAACAAAAAGTCGAATATTTTTTAATATAATATATTTAATTAATCAAAGTATGAACCATTATTTTCTATGCACTTTTGCCATCTCATAGGTAGTTCATTGATCCCTTTACTAAAAAAACCAGTCGGACGGGAATCAATAAAATCTTTGAAGGCGATTTGGACTGCCCCATCGGAGTTGAATTTTTTCCCTTGCAAGAAGTTATCCAAATTTCGAAAAAAATGGTAATCTGTTGGAGCAAGGTCCGGGGAGTACGGAGGATGTCTTAGACTTTCCAATTGAAGCTCTTCTAATTTAGTAGCCGTCTGTAGCGCAGTGTGTGGTCTAGCGTTGTCGTGAAGCAGCAGTGGCGTGGAGCGATTGACCAGCCTAGGTTGTTTAGCCGCTAGCTTTTCCATCATGGTTTGCAATTCCTGACAATAGACATCAGCCGTAATAGTCTGGCCAGATTTGAAAAAACTGTAATGAACAATACCGGCACTAGTCCACCAAACGCTTACAAGTAACTTTTTTGGGGTTAATTTTCGCTTGGGGCAGGATTTGGCTGGCTGGCCAGGATCTAACCATTGCGCTGAGCGCTTCCGATTATCGTAAAGAACCCATTTTTCATCACAGGTAATGATTCGGTTTAAAATACCTTCATTATTGTGCCGGTTTAGTAATGTAACGCAGCAGTCGACGCGCGTTTGCCGGTTTGTTTCAGTCAATTCGTGAGGTACGCACCTTTCAAGCTTTTTAATCTTCCCAATTTGCTTCAAGTGAATTAAAACAGTTTTATCACTAACATTGCAGCCTGCAGCTAACTCGGACGTGGTTTGCGATGGATCCGCTTCCACAATAGCCTTCAACTCTTCATTATCAACTTGAGTCTCAGGCCGTCCACGGGGCTTGTTCTGCAGGTCGAAATTTCCAGAACGAAAACGTTGGAACCAAAAACGAACTGTGTTTTCTTTTGCAACACGACCGCCATACACATCATTCACCCTTCGAGTTGTTTCCGCAGCACTAGTGCCACGGCGGAACTCGTACTCGTAAATAATGCGATATATAAGGTTTTCCATTTTGTAAAATGAGTGACGCAAACAGAAAAAAACAGAAGAAAAAAAACAAATGAATGACGATCATCGAAGCACAAATACATGAGTCTATAGCTGTACAAATTTGAATTTGGAATTCCTTACCAAAGAGGAGAAATTCGTGATTAAAGTGGCCAGTACGAAAAACGCCAATTTCATATGTAAGGACCTAATATTAAATGTATATTTTGTATTCTATAAATATGAATTTCCGCAAAGTAAAACCTGAATCAATTCAATATATTCTGAATGCCAATCCCGATAGTAAACGGCATGACGACAAAATATTATAAATGCGAAAGTTTGTCAGTATGGACGTAGGGATAGATGTAAGTTACTCTTTCACGAAAAAACTACTCGACGGATTTGGATGAAATTATTTTTTATCCCGGAAAAAATATTTTCGTCCCGGGAAAATGTTAGGGTCCTCTGTGATTCTAAGGTCAACGCGAACGAAGTCGCAGGTAGAAGCAAGTTAAGAATATTGTTATGTTTGTTCAAAATATTCAAAACTTTACAGAGAATCTGCATATGAAATTCGAATACAATTTCTACGCCCAGAAACAAGACGACGATATCTACATCAAGTGCAAGTATGACAAGACTCAGTACGAATATGATGTTGGAAAAATGACTTTTGCCGCGGACAATTTGTATCTGGGTAATACTGAAGCAAGTAAGTAATAATTCAAATGGTGATCCCGTTTTAATTATTAACATTTTATATCCTTGCAATAAGTACATAAGCTTGACACATTAATTATATAAAAGAAAACCCTGTTTGGTTTGGTTTCAATATACGGAACCTTAGTGCACCCTATTTTCAATATTCTTAACTAATCAAACTCACCAGAATCTTATAAGCTCTATCTAGAAGATAACATCAGCATTTGAGCTTATTATTTTTGTACAAGATTACTCTTCGTATTTTAAAACCGGTAGATTCTGACTTTTTTACATCCTTTTCTAAACCTACCTGGATAAAGTATGTTAAAAAAAAACTGAATTTGACATACTGCCATATTTAAGAATTTACACAGCGGGTGACGTGATCAGCAAAGCAAACATATCCATAATCTTGATATGAAATCTTCTACAAGTAAAAAAGAATCACGTAAAACGGATCAGTGGTTCTGCTCTGTTTGTTTTGTGTGAAAACAAGATTCGTACAAACACTCGCTAGAAGTAAATCAAATTTGTTATGTTTGGAATTCTATATAAAGTCTAAACTTATAAAATTTATTATAAGCTTATATTAATATGTGATAGATAAAGTTTAATTGTTTGTATACACTCAAAGACTACTGGACTGTAGCCCGAGCAAAAGAATTAACGAGGCGTATTCGTATTGCCTTCGACTATTTTTATATTGGAAAATGATCAGCGCTGCGCCGGTGAAAAGTGTAATTAAGATTTTGTATGAAAATTTTGACATTACGCGAGTTACGTTTGCGAACGTCGTCGAAAAATGTTCTTGGTACCGGCACTGGATTAGAAATCATTTTCAACAATAGAATGATATATTATCACTGAGTAACACACGCGCGAAGTCGCGGGGAAATAGTTATTTAACGATAGAATGCTACTTTTTGATTCCCACACGGCAAAAACTTTACAACTCTAAAATTTGGTCGATGGTCTTTGAAACGTGTTAAAACAAAACCGGATTTTAATATTTTTTGCGTGTTATATCATAAGTTTTTATACAATTAAAACACAGGTAGAGCCATTAAGGAACGAATGGGTGGATAAAAAAAACTATCTTCGTGGAATAATCTCGTATGTTTTGGTATTTTGTAGAGCACATGAAAATATATATTGCCTTCAATTTTATAATATTTTAATTAATTTACTGCGTATAAACTACACTCATACATATATTTTAAATACGTCTAAGATAGTCTAAATTAAGGCGAGTGTTAGGTAGTCAGTGCTATATTATATAGTATTATTTTTACAACACCAGATAAAGAAGTAAACACAAATAAATTATTCTGGCCTTGAACTCAGGCGTAAATTGCTATAATAAGGCACTGCAATTACCTACTGCCATAACAACCTGGCTATTAAAATAAGGTAAATACGAATGCCTATGTAGATTAAACTCATGATATTGTTCAAAAAGTTTTTTAAGTAATTATAACGCTTACCAGAGTCATAGAAAGGACGTGAATACAGAGATGACGGCTGATAGAACAGGATGGAAGAGAAATACATATTGCGCCGACCCCAAATAATATGGGATAAGGGCAGGAGAATGATGATGACCAGTCACAGAACAGCCTACCACTTCGGGGACCCTTGCGAGAAAAGTTGTTGTATGATAAAATAATAATGACCTTAAAAAATACAATTGATAAATCTAAATCTGTATTTGGATACTCAACTATGTCAACTAAAATAAATTCTAGGTGCTGCTTACCAGTTTTAGGGTTCCGTACTTTAAAAGGAAAAAAGAACCCTTATAGGATCACTTTGTTGTCCGTCTGTCTATCTGTCAAGTTCGTTGCGGAAAAGTTATTAATACGGACGATTAAGCCCTAGTTGATTATCAAATTCAATTAGACTCTGATGCCTTGGGCAACGGGAAAAATTACACAATTAAATAACGCAGGTCCTTAACATCACTTTATTTGTTCCAGGCAAGATGATTGTGACATTATTGAATGAAAACTGGAAAATAATAATGAATACCTTTGGTAAGAGCTTCATGGACAAGGCCATGGAAATTGTCTACGAATACACTCATAACTTCTTCAACAAAGTACCCGCCAAGTATTTCATTAGTGACGACTTAAGCCGTTTCGCTAAGCCATAAGATAATTATATAAGATTTATTTTGTATTACTTCTTAACAACCATGTGATTTTTAATTAAACGTTGTATTTCTGAATTAGATTTTTAATAAAATAAACTACCGGACTACTCCTGTAGCCTCCGTAAAATCCTTTCCTGAGCTATACAAATTATGTTTGATTGGTATGTGACCCTTAAAATATCCAAAGGCAGAGTAGTTTAGCGGGCACCCATCACATTAAATAACTACTTATTATAATGTTGCACATATTTTATAGTTCATAGTTTTAATTTGTGTGTTTAAAATTATAATTGACTGTGTATTGTAAAAACTGCTTACATAAATTTGGTTTTTTATTTCAGAATAACAATATAAGAGTCAGTCTGACTGCCTTCTGAATAAATTGCTTATTATAGAAATTATGTACAATCAGTGATCTTGACAACAAGGCCCCGTGTCTAAACGTGTCCATACAGCTTGTTCACTGAACAACATTGTATGAAGATAATTATGTATTATTATACACATCGTTGGGAATAACATGCGAGATTTTTTGAGTAATCTCGATACAATCTTGTGCACAATAATTTATTCACATATTATGTATTATAGGGTAAAGGTGGCTGGCAAGCGTACGTCATCACAAGTGGCAAAGACCGTCAATAGGTCAACCTTATTATATTTGTTATATACATATTTTCCATCAGGGCGTGAAGTCAGAGATATTCAATGAATAAAATCAAATGCAGTCATAATGCCACCAATGGCAATCATATAATTAATAAACTGAAGGCCCAGGGTACATTATTTTATTGTTTGCTACTTAGACGTTACTTTGATGAATGAAACGTGATGAATCTGGTTTAAATAAAGGAAACAGAATCCACACATGTGCTAGTATAGTCTGCATACTGTAATATTCGCTAAATGTAATATGTTTCCTTGCGAAATATTGACCAGTGAATATTTTAAAAGCCGTGGTGGCCTTGTGGTTGAAGCAACGGCCTGTCATCTGATGGGCCCAGGTTCGAATCCCGGCCTGTACCAATGAGTTTTTCTAAGCTTAAGTACAGTGATTAATCACACCATGAGCTTTTAAAGAGAGAGGTAGGGCGATATGGGATTTAACGTGGGTTATCCCATTTAAATTGGAGCCGCCCGACTGTGGACTGTACCTCCGCCTTACGGAAGACCGCAGTGAAATAACACTACTTGATGTAGTGTTGTGTTTCTGCGGTAAGTAAGGTTGCCAGTGCTCCACGAGGTTGCGCTGGGCTAGTAGTATTGCTGCTAACACAGTGAGTCCTCATCAACAACATGGTTGGGACCCCGTTAGTGATACCCTTGGTATTGCTAGCGGCTAATAGGCTACGGTGACTGCTTACCATCAGGTAAGCCGTATGCTTGTGTGTCATATTAGTGGTGTAAAAAAAATGCGACACTTCGCGACGTTGAGTGGATATTTTTAACGCAAATCTTTTCAGGATAAACGATGTGTACTGAGCACATACAATATATGTAGCATGACCTTTTGTAGGGGTTACGGAAAGGGTAAAAAGGGAACTCTTACAAGACTGCCATTTCCTTTCCGTCTGTTCGTAGGTCCATTCATCGTATATGCATATAATTATGTGTTACTCCTTTTATAGGAAAGTATCTATGTTTTTCATAAGAATACATATGGACATACTGGTCTCCCATAAAGGTAGGTCTTACCAGTGCTGCGCTTCCTAGTTACATTTTCGCCTTCTACGTTGAACACCCCTTTCGCCCTTTCGTTCGTTTATAGTGCTACACACATTCGTAGCATTATCTTTCTTAAAGTTACCTTAAGTCACTCAATAGACACAGAATAGATTAAGGTAGTAGCATGTAGTAGGTTCCACCTCTCTCATAAAAAATAAATAAAACATACATAAAAATTATCTTGAAAAACCTAAATCTATCATAAAGTTTTTGTTCAGCTTTAGTTATTATGAACTACATGCTAAGTTTTGTACTGATAACTCATAGTTGTACAACACTTAGCACATAATTAAAACTTAAAATATTTGACCTACTAAAGCCTATTTATACCATACAGAACAAATTTTAACATGTTGTGTATTTTATCACAAAGCCAGCGCCATCTAATCCAACCGAAGCTTGTACAACTCTGTTAAATTCCACAGTTTTACAGAAGGTCGCAATTGCAAGTATAATATTATTACTTATATATAGGTATCATCACGCCAACTCCCTCACAGGGTAGGCAGAGAGTATAGATAATAAATGATTACATTACATGAAGCTACAATCTAACGACTGAAATTAGGTACCCTGATATCATATTAAACTTAAATGACCCTGACGTCATAGTCTTGTGACGTAAAAGTTGCATAATAAGTCAAGAAAATATCAATTCCACCTCTAATACCTTCGTATAAGATACAAAGTAAAGTTGCTTTCGTTTTCAAAGCCATTAACATTCCGCTGCTGTAAAACTAATTGGAATAATAAACAACATCCATTGCGCGTTTGTTTTGACATGCATATTGCATGTGATAAATCAGCGCGGCATGGTGATGAAACAATGCGATACATCATATAAAAGATTATGTCAACAATGGTTCGCTCACGTGTTGACACAAAATTGATGGCTGTATTCAGTTAAACTTCCCTAATGAAGACCTGCAACGTGTAATTTTTCATAGTTTGTTTATAAAATGGCTGAACGAGCGGCTCGAGTACAGTTACTCGGGTTTTACGAGAGTCATTCAGTTAGTGTTTTGTTGGGGAGTAAAAATGTGGCGAGCTTATTCGTTGGTGCTGGGTTCACTCGCTTCTGTTTCCTCGCTGGGATTGCGTAAGTTTAATTAGTTATATGAACTACATTTTGCCTATAGCTGCATTTCTTTTCTAGGAAATAGTTACCGCGTATCGTATCATATTATCTATAGGTACCTATAAGTTAGTTTGCTTATTTCCTTGTGAAAGTAGTACCTATGAACTTGTTTTTCTTTCTATCGTAAGATCTACCAAGTTGTAATAGCATTCTGCAATTATGTAAGAGGCTTTTTACAACGTTTTTATGCTACAGTATTCATAAAATGTTATCTATATTCAGTGATTGAAACAAATAAATGATGTACTAAGTTAATAACCGCCCCAGCTTAGATTTATATTCCAAACGTTAAGTGTATGTAAGCTACGTAACGAGATTTTGGCTAGAATATGCCATTCATAGCCTGACTACTTATAACTTCCTGCTCTTGACACCAGTCGTCAGAGTAGTTCGTATTACTGGAACGTGTTCTAACTATAGAGTTTAAATGAATTATATATTTCAGATGTTCTGTGGAACTACTAAAACAATTAAAAAAAAACAGTACTTACCTAATGAAAAGCTACATCGTTCCCAGTAACATAAGTTGTATTTTATAATAAGACTATGTGTGATCCTATTTCCAGCTCGGATAAAATCGCGAGTAATGTTGATTATCATTTTACGGGAATGACTAAATTAATTATTTTTTTATATTTTTTCCAGCCTCATACATACAGTCGTGTTCAAGGAACGATCCGAATCTTAACAATTGTGCTCTCAAGTCTGCCCGGGAATCACTTCAACGGTTCTCTTTAGGTGACCCCGAAAGGGGACTACATCCTTTGGACCCGCTGTACGTCGCTGAGATGACGGTATATGTACCTAACGAACATGGTCTGAAAGTTGTCTTTAAGGACAATAATTTTACTGGACTGTCCTCTTTGCATTTGGAAGATTTAAAGTGAGTATTGCTTATATTATTATTATCTTACGTTACGATATCCTTAAGGATAAGGTATCTAGCTAATTAAGCTGAGCATGGTTTAATTTATTAAAATTAAATTATTATGTTGTGAATTAGTTACAATCAGTACTAGGGTGTAGGGTGTAGTAGGCATAGGATAAACGTAGGTACAAATAATAATTTTGTATGTAATCTAATATTAAAATACCAGCAAAACCATCATAAGTTCGAGTGTCTTTGGCATTCCTCACGAACAGTGTTCGGGTCACTACACTATCCAACCAGATATTGGTGATTATCCGATTGTTACACGAATTGACTGCGATGCGACCCTTGTAAACCATTTCCTGGGTGAATTAGTTAAATAACCTAGGTAATATTTTTCTTCCGTAAGATTTACGCGATCACTATAATTGGATTCAGCCGAGTCCGGCTATGTATCGTTTGGAGTTTGATAGTTATCTTGGCAGCTGTTATGCTGAGGATATTAACACTAAGATAATTTAATATACCTGATCTTTAACGAGAGAATAATGTGTACTCGTAGTAAGGGCTGTCTCCCACCAACGAATAACCACATAAGCTTAAATGTGTTTCTCATTTATTATATTTCCATCCAAATCTGTATGAAAAGCCTTCCCGTAAAGTACTACATAGGTACTCTTGGGATTAAACGAACAGCCAGACTTAATGAACTAGTTTGTACAGTGCTATGGGGTCAACAAATTTTGCATGTTGGTACACAGTGTAGAGATAGTAGCGATGACTGGGACTAAGTATATCTAACCCCATTAGCATTTTCCACGCGAAGCGTTATGATTACCATAAACGGTACGGACTGCAAAATAACTAAAACTACTTTTTCATCAGTGCCGGTAGCAGGAACATTGTCGACAACGTTTTCGTATCGCCTTCGACTATTTTTGTATTGGAAAATGAACAGCGCTGCGGCGGTGAAAAGTGGAACTAAAAATTTGTATGTCAATTTTGATATTTCGCGAGTTACGTTTTCGAATACGTTGTCGACAATGTTCCTGCTACCGGCACAGTTCACGATAAAGAGTCTCGGTAATCTTCAAAAGGTAAAAGTAAGGTTTATGTAAAAGTTTTATTTATTTATATTGTATTGTAACCGATTGTTGAAGAGGTCGCAGAAGTGTAACAACACCCACTTTTCACCGAAGATAATTTTGAGTCAACGTAACAGATGGTGTGTCCGTCGTCATCGTCTATTCAGCACTATATTAGGCTCGGCACCGCGTGAGTGATACCTCTGGTGTTGCAAGCGTCCATAGGCTACGGTAACCGCTTACCATCAGGCGGGCCAAATGCTTGTTTGCCACTTTAGTGGTATAAAAAAAGGACTACATACGTCACAGACATATGCAAGTTTTCTCACGATGTTTTCCTTCACCACAAAGCTCGTGGTGTGACTAATCACTGCACATAAGTTAGAAAAACTCATTGGTACAGACCAGTGGGATTCGAACTTGCGTCGCTAAAATAGTAGGCGACGCTTCACCACCACGACTATCTACTTAACTAAAATATTCATCATGTTTGATGAGTTTCAACCAATTCATCGTATGGATATAACTTATTTTGACAGCACAGAAAATGTATTCTCGTGAGTAACAAGATAATTAATAGGAATATGTGCATCTTGTGATTCGACCGATACTTCAAGTTGAAGAAAATTTTGCCTAAATTAAGTAATTACTAGTCATTATAGTTGTCTCGTTACTTCTGACCTTAGCAGCTGCATAGACAAGGTATATGAATAGACAAGGTATATAAATGACGTCAATCCTAACATTTATAAGCCGCCAATTAAAACTGAGTATCTTAATAAATAATTTGTTTTAAATTCTTCATTACTGAAGTTAAAAGCAATTTCAAGGCAATCTTGTTAGTTTTTAAAAACTGAATGCTACGAAAATCTTTGATTGTTTACATGTTAAATAATCAAAGGAGAAGCATCTAAGACAAATTATATTTTATATAGGAATCGCCAGTTTTCTTTTATGCATCATAGAATTACTAAACACAAATTGTTTTTAACAGAATCGTTGCGTAGCTGTAGATTACATTGCATAAGACTTGTAAGACCAGCAATTTGTGATATAGAACTACCAACTTAGATATTTTTAATACAGCGTACCCCGTCTTATGTATACTATGTATAAGTAAACTAGTATGACCGCGTTTTAACCGCGAACACCTTCCTAAGGCAAAAAATATTCTCACAAAAAAATTTACACTGTTTTGCGGATGGTATAAACAACCCGTCGCTATAATGAACTATGTGCCGACTAACGACGACGCCACGACTCACGGACAATTAGCTCTGGGCCTTTTAATTACGAATAATATTATAAAGCCTTAACTTAAAGGCCGCTAAAATAATTAGGCCCAGATGATTCATGGCGAACAAAAGGCGTAATGGAGTGAAAGCCACACCGTGATCTGGCGGTTATATTCTCAGCAATTGCAAAGGTTTTAAGGAAATTTTGCAAAAAATAGCTTCTTACTCATTTATAGAAGTTTTAGCGGACCATTGTGAATAGAAAATTTTAGGTATGGTGTAATAGAGCTGTCACATTATTTCTACGTGAAGTTTCATTGGAAATCTAGCACGTATTCAGCATTATGGTGAGGTTTGTATCCTTTTCTTTGCGTTGTTATTAAGCAATTTGATTAACAGTTTTTTTTCTATTTGCACCGTTTTAAGTTTCGACTTGGAAAAGAAGCTCATAAAAGCAGATGCTAACGTGAATTTGAATGTAAAGAACCGATATGATCTAAGCGGAAAAATACTGATGATACCTATCAAGTCAAATGGTGACTCTTCGATTAACTTGAGTAAGTACAATACAATCAAACATTATTTGGCTTAACTAAATACTCAACTATGGATATTTCTATTGACATTTGCGATAAATATCTCAAAATACATTATGTATGCTGTTGTTATATTACGTAACACTCAAAGAACTAAATTGTAGACATTTATATCTGATAACATCTTTTAATTATACTGAGGTAGCACTGTTATAAAAACTGTAATAAATTTTAACATCATCTTGGTAGATTAAGTGGAAGATTATTACGATTATTTGTACGCAGTATATTATCTACTCTGAGCCATTAGTCATATTTTACGGTACCCCTAATAATGGACATTATTACAATCATTAATATAAATAGTGGGAAATGAAACAAACCGACGTCTGCTCTGTCAATAACACTATGATATCACATAACGGCCATCGCTGAATCTAACAGTCCATACGAGTAAGTTGTCGTAAGAAATTAGGTTGCGTAGGTACTGGCCCAGGAATAGTGTCGAGGTAAATGAAGTCATATTTTATTTTTTACTCTACTCTCAACACTTCTACAACAATCTAAAATTTTTTGAAAATCTGGAAAACCATAAATATAACTTTGTGGCTGAACACAATCTGCTTGTTTAATATGGTAATTTAGTTCTGAAACTACCTACAAGTAAATACAACGATAACATATTTATTCCAGAAACAGCCACACTCCATATAAGGTTCTGGTACGAGCATGTGGAAGGACCCGATGGACAAATTCATTGGAAAATCACGAAGAATGATATAAAATATGAAGTAGAAAAAGCAACATTTAGGTTGGAGAATTTATTGAATGATAAAAATATTGGTAAGTTGCCCTTTTTAAAAACATTAAGTATCAAGATATCAGAATCCAGATGAAGTCACGGCTAAAAGCTAGTTAGGTTATTTTAAAACTGAACGTGGCATTTGGTCGTGTACGGAAAATGTATTTTTAATGTCCTTTATAAAAATAAAGTGTCCGAGAGAGTTATTCGGTCTAAGATACATTTCTTAAGCCTTAAATTATCATACCCTTCTTTAACCCAAATGAGAAAGGGATTAAAATTAGTTTAGTTCAGTGATTTTCTATAACAGAATCGACTTTAAAACATATTAAAATTCTTTACTTTTGGCCCCAATACTAGGTTTCCTTATATCGTGGGTGCCGCCCATACATTTAATACACAAACAAACCTCCCATACTCCCATACCGCAACCCTTTAATAATTATTATTTTAGCGTACGTACCAGGTCTTATAAGAAGTTTTTTTATTGCAAGTACTAAATCGATTATTGAATAGATTGTTTCGCAAGTTGCCAAGATTCATTAGATTACTTGTATCGGGGAACTAAAAAACAGCCGCAGTTGATGATTGATCGCAGCGCTGGGGGTGTTTTGAGAGCCGATAGCAGTAAAATTGAGATATTTACGAGCAGAAACTTCCCGTATTGATGGTCAAATAACTGGCTCCGTACACGTGAATTTAGAAAATTGGCCGATCCCTCAACTTTTGCAATAAATTGTACTTATCCAGCGAGATGACGTTAACTGCTTTTTTATATTTTGCTAGATTGTATGAGATACAGAATTAATTTTCGCAGTAAAGTTGTAGGTTCTGTGCATTTTATACACTCACAATGAGTACCTACATCCAGTGCTACAACTATTCAGCAATTTTTCATATTTTAATGAATTAAGAAAATTCTTTGAAATGATTAATTCAATTAACCTATGTATGTTATTTAATTAATTCGGTACTTATCTATCTTTTGTATGACGTGAAATCAAATTCAAAGTATAATAATTTTGATGACGCGAAATAACTTAACATATTTGCATTAAAAAAATGTACTGTTATGTTTCTTATAAATTCACGGTGCCTTATAAGGACCGTTCTTTTATCAATGCTTGCGTGGGGATATAAATCCAATACGTAAAGGCCTGTTCGAGATTTTTATATTCCATTTTGATATTAGTGTAACCGATACAAACGGCGAACACTATCTCCGGAATGCATAGTGATGCACCCAGGGGTTGATATTCGTCAAGTGCAGAGACTGTTCCAAGGGGATGGAAAACTAAACATATAAAATTATGGTCAACTGGTAATGGATGGGGAGATCTGAGCTATGGGAGGAGACTACGGACGTCTGCTATACAATAAATCTCAATATTGAAAAAAAAAGTACTCATATACAACTAGTAATTGTTTCTGTGATAGTTGACTATACTAAACTACCTTCATTTTTATATGTTCCAGGAGACCAGATGTCACGTGTTGACACAAAATTGATGGCTGTATTCAGTTAAACTTCCCTAATGAAGACCTGCAACGTGTAATTTTTCATAGTTTGTTTATAAAATGGCTGAACGAGCGGCTCGAGTACAGTTACTCGGGTTTTACGAGAGTCATTCAGTTAGTGTTTTGTTGGGGAGTAAAAATGTGGCGAGCTTATTCGTTGGTGCTGGGTTCACTCGCTTCTGTTTCCTCGCTGGGATTGCGTAAGTTTAATTAGTTATATGAACTACATTTTGCCTATAGCTGCATTTCTTTTCTAGGAAATTGTTACCGCGTATCGTATCATATTATCTATAGGTACCTATAAGTTAGTTTGCTTATTTCCTTGTGAAAGTAGTACCTATGAACTTGTTTTTCTTTCTATCGTAAGATCTACCAAGTTGTAATAGCATTCTGCAATTATGTAAGAGGCTTTTTACAACGTTTTTATGCTACAGTATTCATAAAATGTTATCTATATTCAGTGATTGAAACAAATAAATGATGTACTAAGTTAATAACCGCCCCAGCTTATATTTATATTCCAAACGTTAAGTGTATGTAAGCTACGTAACGAGATTTTGGCTAGAATATGCCATTCATAGCCTGACTACTTATAACTTCCTGCTCTTGACACCAGTCGTCAGAGTAGTTCGTATTACTGGAACGTGTTCTAACTATAGAGTTTAAATGAATTATATATTTCAGATGTTCTGTGGAACTACTAAAACAATTAAAAAAAACAGTACTTACCTAATGAAAAGCTACATCGTTCCCAGTAACATAAGTTGTATTTTATAATAAGACTATGTGTGATCCTATTTCCAGCTCGGATAAAATCGCGAGTAATGTTGATTATCATTTTACGGGAATGACTAAATTAATTTTATTTTTTTATTTTTTCCAGCCTCATACATACAGTCGTGTTCAAGGAACGATCCGAATCTTAACAATTGTGCTCTCAAGTCTGCCCGGGAATCACTTCAACGGTTCTCTTTAGGTGACCCCGAAAGGGGACTACATCCTTTGGACCCGCTGTACGTCGCTGAGATGACGGTATATGTACCTAACGAACATGGTCTGAAAGTTGTCTTTAAGGACAATAATTTTACTGGACTGTCCTCTTTGCATTTGGAAGATTTAAAGTGAGTATTGCTTATATTATTATTATCTTACGTTACGATATCCTTAAGGATAAGGTATCTAGCTAATTAAGCTGAGCATGGTTTAATTTATTAAAATTAAATTATTATGTTGTGAATTAGTTACAATCAGTACTAGGGTGTAGGGTGTAGTAGGCATAGGATAAACGTAGGTCTAACCTAAACGTAAATCTAATATTAAAATACCGGCAAAACCATCATAAGTTCGAGTGTCTTTGGCATTCCTCACGAACAGTGTTCGGGTCACTACACTATCCAACCAGATATTGGTGATTATCCGATTGTTACACGAATTGACTGCGATGCGACCCTTGTAAACCATTTCCTGGGTGAATTAGTTAAATAACCTAGGTAATATTTTTCTTCCGTAAGATTTACGCGATCACTATAATTGGATTCAGCCGAGTCCGGCTATGTATCGTTTGGAGTTTGATAGTTATCTTGGCAGCTGTTATGCTGAGGATATTAACACTAAGATAATTTAATATACCTGATCTTTAACGAGAGAATAATGTGTACTCGTAGTAAGGGCTGTCTCCCACCAACGAATAACCACATAAGCTTAAATGTGTTTCTCATTTATTATATTTCCATCCAAATCTGTATGAAAAGCCTTCCCGTAAAGTACTACATAGGTACTCTTGGGATTAAACGAACAGCCAGACTTAATGAACTAGTTTGTACAGTGCTATGGGGTCAACAAATTTTGCATGTTGGTACACAGTGTAGAGATAGTAGCGATGACTGGGACTAAGTATATCTAACCCCATTAGCATTTTCCACGCGAAGCGTTATGATTACCATAAACGGTACGGACTGCAAAATAACTAAAACTACTTTTTCATCAGTGCCGGTAGCAGGAACATTGTCGACAACGTTTTCGTATCGCCTTCGACTATTTTTGTATTGGAAAATGAACAGCGCTGCGGCGGTGAAAAGTGGAACTAAAAATTTGTATGTCAATTTTGATATTTCGCGAGTTACGTTTTCGAATACGTTGTCGACAATGTTCCTGCTACCGGCACAGTTCACGATAAAGAGTCTCGGTAATCTTCAAAAGGTAAAAGTAAGGTTTATGTAAAAGTTTTATTTATTTATATTGTATTGTAACCGATTGTTGAAGAGGTCGCAGAAGTGTAACAACACCCACTTTTCACCGAAGATAATTTTGAGTCAACGTAACAGATGGTGTGTCCGTCGTCATCGTCTATTCAGCACTATATTAGGCTCGGCACCGCGTGAGTGATACCTCTGGTGTTGCAAGCGTCCATAGGCTACGGTAACCGCTTACCATCAGGCGGGCCAAATGCTTGTTTGCCACTTTAGTGGTATAAAAAAAGGACTACATACGTCACAGACATATGCAAGTTTTCTCACGATGTTTTCCTTCACCACAAAGCTCGTGGTGTGACTAATCACTGCACATAAGTTAGAAAAACTCATTGGTACAGACCAGTGGGATTCGAACTTGCGTCGCTAAAATAGTAGGCGACGCTTCACCACCACGACTATCTACTTAACTAAAATATTCATCATGTTTGATGAGTTTCAACCAATTCATCGTATGGATATAACTTATTTTGACAGCACAGAAAATGTATTCTCGTGAGTAACAAGATAATTAATAGGAATATGTGCATCTTGTGATTCGACCGATACTTCAAGTTGAAGAAAATTTTGCCTAAATTAAGTAATTACTAGTCATTATAGTTGTCTCGTTACTTCTGACCTTAGCAGCTGCATAGACAAGGTATATGAATAGACAAGGTATATAAATGACGTCAATCCTAACATTTATAAGCCGCCAATTAAAACTGAGTATCTTAATAAATAATTTGTTTTAAATTCTTCATTACTGAAGTTAAAAGCAATTTCAAGGCAATCTTGTTAGTTTTTAAAAACTGAATGCTACGAAAATCTTTGATTGTTTACATGTTAAATAATCAAAGGAGAAGCATCTAAGACAAATTATATTTTATATAGGAATCGCCAGTTTTCTTTTATGCATCATAGAATTACTAAACACAAATTGTTTTTAACAGAATCGTTGCGTAGCTGTAGATTACATTGCATAAGACTTGTAAGACCAGCAATTTGTGATATAGAACTACCAACTTAGATATTTTTAATACAGCGTACCCCGTCTTATGTATACTATGTATAAGTAAACTAGTATGACCGCGTTTTAACCGCGAACACCTTCCTAAGGCAAAAAATATTCTCACAAAAAAATTTACACTGTTTTGCGGATGGTATAAACAACCCGTCGCTATAATGAACTATGTGCCGACTAACGACGACGCCACGACTCACGGACAATTAGCTCTGGGCCTTTTAATTACGAATAATATTATAAAGCCTTAACTTAAAGGCCGCTAAAATAATTAGGCCCAGATGATTCATGGCGAACAAAAGGCGTAATGGAGTGAAAGCCACACCGTGATCTGGCGGTTATATTCTCAGCAATTGCAAAGGTTTTAAGGAAATTTTGCAAAAAATAGCTTCTTACTCATTTATAGAAGTTTTAGCGGACCATTGTGAATAGAAAATTTTAGGTATGGTGTAATAGAGCTGTCACATTATTTCTACGTGAAGTTTCATTGGAAATCTAGCACGTATTCAGCATTATGGTGAGGTTTGTATCCTTTTCTTTGCGTTGTTATTAAGCAATTTGATTAACAGTTTTTTTTCTATTTGCACCGTTTTAAGTTTCGACTTGGAAAAGAAGCTCATAAAAGCAGATGCTAACGTGAATTTGAATGTAAAGAACCGATATGATCTAAGCGGAAAAATACTGATGATACCTATCAAGTCAAATGGTGACTCTTCGATTAACTTGAGTAAGTACAATACAATCAAACATTATTTGGCTTAACTAAATACTCAACTATGGATATTTCTATTGACATTTGCGATAAATATCTCAAAATACATTATGTATGCTGTTGTTATATTACGTAACACTCAAAGAACTAAATTGTAGACATTTATATCTGATAACATCTTTTAATTATACTGAGGTAGCACTGTTATAAAAACTGTAATAAATTTTAACATCATCTTGGTAGATTAAGTGGAAGATTATTACGATTATTTGTACGCAGTATATTATCTACTCTGAGCCATTAGTCATATTTTACGGTACCCCTAATAATGGACATTATTACAATCATTAATATAAATAGTGGGAAATGAAACAAACCGACGTCTGCTCTGTCAATAACACTATGATATCACATAACGGCCATCGCTGAATCTAACAGTCCATACGAGTAAGTTGTCGTAAGAAATTAGGTTGCGTAGGTACTGGCCCAGGAATAGTGTCGAGGTAAATGAAGTCATATTTTATTTTTTACTCTACTCTCAACACTTCTACAACAATCTAAAATTTTTTGAAAATCTGGAAAACCATAAATATAACTTTGTGGCTGAACACAATCTGCTTGTTTAATATGGTAATTTAGTTCTGAAACTACCTACAAGTAAATACAACGATAACATATTTATTCCAGAAACAGCCACACTCCATATAAGGTTCTGGTACGAGCATGTGGAAGGACCCGATGGACAAATTCATTGGAAAATCACGAAGAATGATATAAAATATGAAGTAGAAAAAGCAACATTTAGGTTGGAGAATTTATTGAATGATAAAAATATTGGTAAGTTGCCCTTTTTAAAAACATTAAGTATCAAGATATCAGAATCCAGATGAAGTCACGGCTAAAAGCTAGTTAGGTTATTTTAAAACTGAACGTGGCATTTGGTCGTGTACGGAAAATGTATTTTTAATGTCCTTTATAAAAATAAAGTGTCCGAGAGAGTTATTCGGTCTAAGATACATTTCTTAAGCCTTAAATTATCATACCCTTCTTTAACCCAAATGAGAAAGGGATTAAAATTAGTTTAGTTCAGTGATTTTCTATAACAGAATCGACTTTAAAACATATTAAAATTCTTTACTTTTGGCCCCAATACTAGGTTTCCTTATATCGTGGGTGCCGCCCATACATTTAATACACAAACAAACCTCCCATACTCCCATACCGCAACCCTTTAATAATTATTATTTTAGCGTACGTACCAGGTCTTATAAGAAGTTTTTTTATTGCAAGTACTAAATCGATTATTGAATAGATTGTTTCGCAAGTTGCCAAGATTCATTAGATTACTTGTATCGGGGAACTAAAAAACAGCCGCAGTTGATGATTGATCGCAGCGCTGGGGGTGTTTTGAGAGCCGATAGCAGTAAAATTGAGATATTTACGAGCAGAAACTTCCCGTATTGATGGTCAAATAACTGGCTCCGTACACGTGAATTTAGAAAATTGGCCGATCCCTCAACTTTTGCAATAAATTGTACTTATCCAGCGAGATGACGTTAACTGCTTTTTTATATTTTGCTAGATTGTATGAGATACAGAATTAATTTTCGCAGTAAAGTTGTAGGTTCTGTGCATTTTATACACTCACAATGAGTACCTACATCCAGTGCTACAACTATTCAGCAATTTTTCATATTTTAATGAATTAAGAAAATTCTTTGAAATGATTAATTCAATTAACCTATGTATGTTATTTAATTAATTCGGTACTTATCTATCTTTTGTATGACGTGAAATCAAATTCAAAGTATAATAATTTTGATGACGCGAAATAACTTAACATATTTGCATTAAAAAAATGTACTGTTATGTTTCTTATAAATTCACGGTGCCTTATAAGGACCGTTCTTTTATCAATGCTTGCGTGGGGATATAAATCCAATACGTAAAGGCCTGTTCGAGATTTTTATATTCCATTTTGATATTAGTGTAACCGATACAAACGGCGAACACTATCTCCGGAATGCATAGTGATGCACCCAGGGGTTGATATTCGTCAAGTGCAGAGACTGTTCCAAGGGGATGGAAAACTAAACATATAAAATTATGGTCAACTGGTAATGGATGGGGAGATCTGAGCTATGGGAGGAGACTACGGACGTCTGCTATACAATAAATCTCAATATTGAAAAAAAAAGTACTCATATACAACTAGTAATTGTTTCTGTGATAGTTGACTATACTAAACTACCTTCATTTTTATATGTTCCAGGAGACCAGATCAATCGCCTCCTAAATGAAATGTGGCGAGAGATCATAGCTGACGTTGGTCCTTCCATTTGCAAGTCCTTAAGTACAGCTGTGGTGGACAACCTTGCTGTTCTATTGGAGCAAGTACCTTATAATGAACTTATGCCCGAATGATTTTAAGATATTGACTTAGTTGTTCCAAATGTTTAATTACTTAGAATTACATAATTATATTTAAACCAGTAGTTAAGATCTTTTTCTATAAGGCGCGTCAAATTTACGGTTATAAAATAAACAAAAAGGCAATACTTCTATATACCAGACATAATCTAGAGGTTTTAATTGACAAAAAATACAAGCTCTAAATAACTAGCAGTTGTAAGCAGAGCACATAATTCTATGGCAATGATCACACTATAAGTACCTACCTATTTGTCATCTTCCGATAGGGAATAAATTACCTTTTAATACAATGGTGGTAAATAAGAGTATGCTTCTCTTAATAGTAAGTCAGGGAAATGCTTGCCGTTACTTCGGAGGAACCGAAGCATAAAAGACAAGCCAGTCTCGTTGTATTAGTGCGGCGCCTCTTCGAAGAGCTCTGAGGACCTGACTTCCTGCAGAAAATCAACATTCCAATTGAATGGAGTTATTTGGCTGCCAGTAGGTACTAATCTTAGTCAGGCAATTCCGATTTCGAGCGGGAGATACCGTTGAACTCGACATCTCTGTTAAGCTTAAATATGTAACAGTCTGGTATCCTGGTTACCAGTGCACAAAATTACGATAAATAATTTATCGTCGCGCTTAAACACTGAAGAATATACACTATGGTGGAGCTGTATGAGTACCTACATTTTAATATGGGTCGGATAAAGGTAGGTATAATTTTAATCCGAAATAAAGATTCCTTCTAATTTACCACGTTTTCATTTTGCATGCTCTTAATTAAAAGGTTCTGGGTCAGGAGTTAAATGCCTGGAGGCCCTCTCTTTACTCACTAATTGCTGACTTAATATCCGATTACCTGTTGGATGTAACTCGAGAGCAACCCTTAGAGATGTGTAAACAGACGGAATCATTATTTTATCCTGTGTAAATTTCACCTTAATTAACAGACAAACCGTCTTAGCGAATGAATTATAAGATAAGACGAAAGGATACATCAGCAAAAT
The DNA here is from genome assembly GCA_951449985.1 of Falcaria lacertinaria. NCBI lineage: Eukaryota > Metazoa > Arthropoda > Insecta > Lepidoptera > Drepanidae > Falcaria > Falcaria lacertinaria. The sequence goes on along the minus strand of OX602118.1, from coordinate 6,424,438 downwards.
ATAACCTGAAATACTAAACGCACAATCGCTACCTAAGTATATTCCAAAGTTTTACAAACAATTAGACCAAAGGTTTTGTCTTAACCTATTCCAGTTGAACTATTATCATCAGCACTAGCTGATAACAAATGTACTCGTATTTGAGCTTCAATAACACATCGTGCCTACATTATGAACGTGGCGTGGTAGCAAAAATAACTTTATATTACCAACGTACCATCAGGTAGGTCGACGTTGAACGACGACGTTTTCTATCGTGTTGCTTTCGCAATATATCGATAGTGTTTTTTGGACCGTATATAAAGTTGGTAATAACTATTAAATTCAAATGAAAAAAGGGTAATAACAAGACTCGAGTATATTTTCTCTTTTTAAATTTGTTTGTTTTTTATTAACCACGCCAAAGTAGCTGTAAGTAAATGGGTTTGAAATGTGAAATTAACTAATTACCTAGAGGTAAAAGTTCTTTAGAAAGAATGAAATTTAATAATTACCCCTAAAGAAGGTGAAAACAGGTTGACAAAATGTATCAACACCGCAGAGTACAGCTGCTAGTATACTAAAGCTATGTTTACATAAACTTCCCACGATACCGTATTATATTATTAACTGCGACGATAGATAAATAATACATTTTCATAGTATTATGTTACAGTAAGGTTGGTTGAACGCATAAATTCATAATAGTTGCAAGGAAAGCTCGTCTCTAAGAGGTTTCATAATTTAATTAAAGTTTGAGATCATCCATATGGAAACCACTGCCTTAGATGCTCTGATTATAATAATTGTATTGCACAAGGAATAATATTATTATATTAAAGTATTATCACAAATAATGAAATAGGTAGTTCTATGTAGAATACTTGCTGTGATTAAAATAAGTACGCCATATAGCATGCTAGTTTTTTTGAATCCGCAAAAAATCCATTATTGTTCATTTGCTAAAATAATGGCTTGTTCAAGCCACACTTGACAGCTTTTTCAAAATAGCAGCGAATCCATGAATTCGATCGCGAGACTATTTCATTTCTATATCTATATATATATATATGTATTCTCGTGATTCGTATGATGAAGCTCTAAAGCATCTGCTAGTTGAATTTTACGCATTTTACCTTTAGCCAAGCATTTTGTAATTTTATAAACACGTATTCCGCAAGAGGAACTAATAAAGCCTTTGTATTATAGGTAGAATGAAAATTTTAGCTTATTCGCGATAACTAATATGGGGAATAAATTTACGTAGAAATGTTACTTAGTAAGTGTTAATTAAAATATGCTAGTTCGTCTATTTATACTGGAATAGGTAGGGAATAGGCAAGCGGCCAAGTGAATGTTCAAAGGTCACCTTGACGCATATACTGATATCTAATCTAAATAACGCACCCAGCATTTAATGTACTTGTAATGAATAAATTATATATATATATATATATATATATATATATTATTACCTTTAGAGACTAACAAGTGCTTCGTTTCGAAACGAGGAGCTTTGATTAATAAGTTATGGAATTTATTGTTCTTAAATATATGTAAGAAATGTTTATTTTTTCGATATACTCTAAAAATCATTATAGCAACACACCCCACACAAATACAACATATAAACACCACAACATTTAACGAAAGCTTATCTCGCAGGATTTAAAACTAAAATTGCAATTACACAGGAAGGGAAGTGAAACAAAGACTGTGGCAGAATATCTGGGCTTGAACGTAATTTAGCCGAGATAAAGGTGGGACAATGTGCCCGTCTCGCCGGCAAACAGATGCGATTACCACGAATGGGGCCCGTAATACCGTTCGGCCCACTTCAGGAAAATGCTTAAATTTTACGTTTAAAAACTGCAGGCCTACGTGTTTTCATATCGGAAATATCAGCTTAAAGAATTTTGATGGAACGAAAAATGAATGTTAGACTACTCCCTACCAATCGCAAAAAGGTATTGATGTGAAATTAAATTCGTTAATTTATTAAATAAAATAAAATTGATTAAGTGAGCAAAGAATAGCGTACTTATAACAATTTTCAAACGATCGTTTGAATTTAAAATTGACTGAGCGAAAGTAGACCTTCATAATTGCCTTATAAGGACCTAAACTGTTTTTTTTTTATTTCAGGCTAGGATGGCGATTGCGGCCAATCTCATTGTTAATAAAGTATTTCCTTCTTTAGGGATAAGCTTATATTTTTTTAATACATTGGCACGGCCTGGGGTTTCATCCAATCACCTCGTGAATTGTTAAAAACCAGCCTTTCTAATATTTTTTTGCTAAATTGTCATCAAACATTTTTATGCACTTTAACTTTTATTGGATACAAAGGTTGGTTCTAATTAACTTAGTAACATCTGTTACAGTACTTACGTTTAAAAGGGGAGTGCCAACCTAGGTTGATTTGCTCTTCCAACGATGTAACGTCATACAGAAATAACTAACATGGTGCCGTAGTATTTATCTTTTCAATTAGTTATATGTTTGATAATAGAAATATTATTAAAAATAAAAGTATTATTAAAGTTCTCATAATATATGTTGACCCTCGCCTATATTGGTAATTATGAAATAAACAAAATAACTTTAATATTGATGTTTTATAACAAAACCAACGTGCACATTTTGTTTCGGTACTAAAAGACCAAGAGAATACAACCGCTACGCTCTAAAAGACAGAGAGTTGACAATTAGAAGAATGACAGTAAAAAGACAGTGAAAGTATGTTGGTTCTCTTATACGAAATGTGCCAGTGGCTATTAGCAACACAAAAAAATAAAACTACATCAAGTCGTTCACGGACATGTAACAATTCCAGCTGACTCCCTGGTTAAAAGCTTCTTGTTCCCTCAGTTTGTTAAAAGCTCCTAAAACCACTATGAATTGAGACGTCCCGCGAACACAATAGACTAAAAAGGCAGCATTAAGACCAGATTTTAGAGTCTTAAGTGACGCAACGACTTTAGACAATCGTAGGCTTATTCATCTTATTTAATTTTGTTTAGAAGGTATTAAGCATCAAACTTTGTAAGATGGGATATAATCCGCATTATTCATCGCTTCATACTCTTTTCCTATAAAAAGTATATGGCTCCTACAAACAAACATATCAACACTCCGAGTCCCTTTCAGGGTACTTAGGAAGATAGAACGTCATGTCATTCTTGACTTGCACACATAATACGAGCTCTCCAGTTTTGATTAAAGCATATGGCTATCTTTGTAGTTAAACATATAATTATCATACTTATCTTAGTTATGATTTGCTAAGGGAAGTGTTTGGTTATCTGGTATCGGATGACTAAATAATTTTATTCCCATTACCGGACGACTAGCAACAGCCGTACGGAGTGTCAAGTCAACCGACCCTCCGATTACCGACGACTAGTAACAGCCGTAGGGAGTGTCTAGTCAGCCGACTCTCCGATTACCGACTACTAGCAAAGGCCGTACGGAGTTTTTAGTCATGCAACCCTCAATTACCGACGACTAGCAACAGCCGTACGGAGTGTCTAGACATCCGACCCTCCGGTTACCGGATGACTAGCAACAGCCGTTCAGACCGTCTAGTCATCGAGTATGTCGGAGGAATATTTTTTATTTAGTCGTCCGATTTCCGAATGACTAGCTCAAGCATTTTGGGAAGTACGACTTTGGTCATTTTTCTGTCTAATTGCAAGCTAGTACGCAAAGCAACAGATTCATGATCCGCCTTCAATTTATTCTTATCATCTTTTTTCATTGAATCTAATATAATAAAAGTATAGGCTTTGTCATGAATATTTCAATAGCTCCTATATCGTTGTTATGATTTTCTTTAGCTCGTAACGAATCTGCGTATTGTGAAAATGTAAATCTCACATAGAAAAGCAATGCTTATTATGAGATTTCCACATGTCAATGACTTTTAATCAAATAAATACAAACCTAGTAAGCAGTTATAAAACTTGCGTGTGAAATTAGACCAGAAAAGAAAATTAGACCAAATGAGGCACTTAAATAGATTTTTCAGTTCTATACATTCTTTATTTCACAGCGATATACATAACAACTTATCCCTTACTTTGTCTTTTTCTACCTACCTATTTTAAATTGACGTATGCTTAAAAATTTTCTAACGTCCTGTTGATTACGTTTTATGCTGTGGCTAGACCATACAAGTTCGACATTTTAATATCATTTATATGGAAAGAATCTAGCTTCATTTTAGCATAGAAACATATGACTTATTTACTTCATATTAGATCTCACGCTTGGTTTAAGTGAGCCAAGGCAAACAAGAATAAATTGCGTAATATTTTATTTTTAGGTACTTCTTATGATCCATTATGATAGTAACATAATACCAAATCACTTCGGTGGTAGTAAGGAAGTAGAACTATCTCAAGAAACTTCTTTTTCATATGAGACATAAAAGGCATGTCATAAATTACAAGGATGCGAGACATAAGGGTACTAGTACACGAGTCACTCTGAACAACCATGACCAACCAACCACATCCGTAGTCTGCTGTCTCCATTATTCACATAATATCGCGCCATGGCAAAATGTAGTACAATAATCTATACGTATGTCTATAAAAATGTATGTTATTTTTATCTCGTATATACCTGCTTAATCCTATAAATTAAACTCTGGTGGGATGTTACGTGCGCGCCTGTGAAAGATTTGGGTAAAAAATGCATTCATTAAACATTTGCTTCGATGTTCGCACAAAATGTTCTATACCGTGAGAAGCGCTGCGATTAATTTGTTAAATAAAAAAAACACATGTAGGTAAGGTTAAAAGTAGGCGAACTTCAAATGAGGTATTATTCGTCGGTGACTCCCAACAGCGCGGAACAGGGATATTTTATAGTAAATTGGCAATAAAAAAAATACCACATATTTACGGTTTTCAGATTTTTTCCTTTACTTGTGCTGTAGGACACTGCTTCTTGCCAAATTTCATGGTTTTTTTGATTCCCTTGTGAAATCGCAAAATATGCGATAATTTGATTCGTGTACACAGTCCCTTATAGACGACGGTAGGATCGCTTAATATTTTCCGACCCCTCTTGCTACCAGACGCGGCGTATCGCCTACAGGCACAAAAACAATTTACTTTTCAAAGAACAGTTTAGATCTGTAGGACTGAGCAAAGTATCCTACTCTTGTTCCTTGAGAAGTCCATTTCTAAGACAATCCTACCTCAGGCTAGGACGGAAGATGGAAACACTCACTGGCTAGATTTAGTGCTTTCGTTTGGTCGGAATAAGTAGGCATCCACGATGATACATAAAATGTCAACCTCTTTTTGAGGTGTATGGAAATATTTAAAGAGATTGCGGTGGACAGAAACAAATTATAGGTGTTACATCAGTTGCGTCGACAAGAGATTTAGCTCATATGTTTGTGACGATGAATGCAAGAGTAGAGCATCATTCACTATATATCGATACTGGTGTAACTCGATGTAAATTAATGTATGGAACAGACACTTTCATCAGACATATGTATATTGTAGATATTGGATTCCTCAGTTGCTAGTTGATTAAAGTACCGGTACTTTATATATTATTTTAAGCAATACAGCCTCTTACAAGAAGCTCAAAACAAAATGAAAAGATATGTTTATTATTTTATGAAATGTATCCAAGAGGACAACATTATTATTACAAAGCTGGATTATCACAGCAGATTATGTTGGACTCATCAATGGCCGGAGACTAGGCAACTGTGTGACTAACATATGTGCCAAGCTGGAATGATTTAGTACTTAGAACAGTTAGAACATAGTTTATGCCATTGCTACTGTTGAATTAAATTATTTTCATATTTGTATAGATGAAAAGATATGCTCCCTTGATTTTGAGAATGACTAAAAATATATACAATGCGAATGTACGTAGAAGAAAAAGCTGTGGAAGGCTAAGGTCTAATTTCTATTTTTATGTAGGTCTCTATTTTAGTTTAGAGAATATCTCATACTTAGTAGCTAGCTATATATACTTATGCAACTTCAATATGATATCGTAGGTACAACTCTTCTGGCGATCCACGGGCAAGATTTTCCCCGGGCACTTCTATCCCGATTTACATTTTTACTATTCGATACTAAGTCGGGAATAAAAATGTACTCGTAGACCGAGATTTAAGCTGAACACGTGCAGTTGGACTGCAATCCGGGTATTGAGAATGGCAGGTAACGCAAAATAAAATGGGTTTAGTGATTGAAATATCCCTATATCGTCGAAAGTGGACATTTTGAAACAGTTCAAATATTATTTCTTAATATCGGGTTTCGTAAAGGTTTTTGGTATGATCGCCTGACTGCTCCATAAATGATTTTCTTTATAACTCTAACGCAAATCACATTCCTCAAAGATCTGGCAAGAAAGTGTATATGTGTAGTCCGATGATTTATACATTTATGGAGGGAGCGATTATCATTCATATCATTAACCATTGTGAGGGTTAAGGAAACCGTTGTGAGGAAAGGTTAGGTACACGTCTGTTAAGAAATTGAACGACGCATCCAATGTCCTATATCCAATCAACACCCTGCGATAATGATCCTCGATCAATGAACGATCAATACCTCATACAATTAAAAATGTTAACATTACGCCGATCCCTTTTCAGATAGGCAGAGGGTATGTATGAAACCCAAAACAAGCTCAACTTTATGACTATTTTCTAAGACAACATAATAAGTCCTCTGATATTACTGTTCACCTCAGTAATTCCATTGGAAAGGCACCGCGGCTAAATAGGGGCACTTAGCTAGCGTATTGGCAATTAAGTGCGAGCGTCTTTGCTAATGAAGATCAAACGCTCTCCTATTAAAAGCTGCACCAGTAAAATATGTGCCACTTAGCAGCTGCGAGGATCACGCGAACTCGACATTAGCGCAAACATGCACCGACATTATTTTGGTATTGTAAAGTCATGTAATATTTTTGTTTGTTGGTAGCACTGCGATACGCAGAGAGCTAGATAATATTGTGTTCAAAATTATTATCGGTATTATGCAAATTACATAAATGTGTTAGTATAATATATTTTTCTATAAACTGGGTCTTAGGAATTAAACAAAAAAAAAGAATAATACCACACCTTAATTATTAAGGATCCAAATATTTACATTTTTTGAGCTTAGAAAATCTCGCACTGAATCTGAAGACACACAGTATAGATAAGAGTTAAGAGGTTACGCGGAATTGCTTCGGGAAAACGTACGAAGCGTCTGGTGACCTCTTTACCGCGTGAAACCTAAATGTGGACTTCAGAAAAGAAGTCCTCTGTAATAAGTAACAAATGATTCGCAAAATAAGAAGAAAAGGCATATTTACATTTTTAAAGATCTTTTATAGTTAGTTGGTATTGTAACTTAGTAACATAACTAGGTACATAGCTACGAGGAACGATATAGGAACCAAAAAATAAATTAATATTCAGTGGTAACTTTATAGCTCTACCTAAAGGAGTAACAGATAAGGAGCGCAGTAACAAGTCATAACGCTGGCTAAAGCAACAAGCACTTTTTCCATCACTGTCGTTTTTTATATTCCTTACGCCGGCCGCTGGGATTTGCACACTTAGTACCAGTCATAAATAATAGAACTAAATATTAGGTAATTAAGTATGAGACCCATAATATCGAGCCAACCATGTAATATCAAACAGATTTGCTTGAGATACATGTAAGCAAATGAATTTTGTTCCCAATTTTCTTATTAAACATTGTGCGTCGAGATAACAAAGAAAATGTCAACGGGACTAATATCCTCGCAAGTAAAAATATTGGAGTCTTAAGGCGGGACATGATCATTAATTAAAAGACAGCAGATGTTCTCAAGGAACTTGCAATTAGCCAAGGGTAAGTGAGAGGCGGATAAAATGGGGGTCTAGAGGGAAATACTTTCCGTTATTGCCAACTATTGCCGTGGGTGAAGATTTCCAAGGAGATGAACGACAGACCCCTGTCTTACCCTTATATAAATCCTTTATAGGCGTTCTCGTTCCACTAACATCATAAATCTATGAGAAACTGCTACAGCTGGCAACTTTTGAAGACTAAGAAATTATACAGATCAATCAACCGCTATGTAATTCATTAAAATATTTACGTTTTCAATTCGTAATATATTAAGTACAGTATCTTATGCCGCACGGTATGTTAGTATTTCGCCTGTCTACGGACATTGTTTTGCAATCAAATCAGCGATGTTCACGTACTACTGGGTGGTAATTCTTGGAGGTAGAATATATTCTGACTTACGATGGTACCCACTAACTCGAATTCTTGCAATTAGTGACTGCCAGCATTGCTTAGCGCAACTGATTACGTCGACCCTTACAATATTTGAAAATGTTATAATGAATGCGATGTTCATTATGATGAGCACAAAAAAAAATGCTGTATGTCCTCCTCTCTGCATATGTGACGTCCCTAATTATTTTCTTCAAATCAAAGCGAAGGTCAAAGAGTAGCATTCATAGCCCAATGATCAAAGCATACAATTCGAAGCCATAAATCCGAACATCCCCAAGGCCATTATTGCGACCCCGGAAAGGGAGGCACCACGGGACATTAGCCATGGAGTGGTGTTCCGTACGGATGTAACCATCTCTTAAATACTGTTACTTAAAAGGGTTAGGCTTTTGTAGATATGTAAGAAGAACACTTTTATGGCAAATCTATTGTTATCATCTTAGAATCTAGTATAATAATTATTTATCATAATAGCAGTATTTGAGACAAACTTTTGAAATCAGATTCATATACGCTAGCTTACGCCCACGCCTCTGTTTGCGTTTTGCCTTTACGGGTTGAATTTTGAAAAAGACTCAAGAATTATTTACAGAAGCATTTCTGTGAAGTTTCGAATAAAAAAGTCTATCTAACCTTGTTTCTCCATACAAACTTTGGACACCCGTTTCAAGCCCTAAGGGGTGAATTTTGGAAAATCCTTTCATAGTGGCTGCCTACGTCATAATAAATTAATAACTACCTACGTGCCAAAATACAGCGGAATCCGTTCAGCGGTTTCAGCTGTATGTTGATAAATCCGTCAGCCAGTAACGGTTGCCTTTTATATAGATATCTTAGTCTTTGTCTTCAAATAATCGAACCTCGAATCCACAATTCTTGAAAATGGCATAATTATTTTTGTATAATATACGCAACATATAATGTGATATTATAAACTGAAATAACATAGTCAGAAATAGTGCATTCTAAGCATTCAAGACAACATTCCAACAAAGGTTGGCAATTGAAAAATAACATACCTGCTATTTTTATCGCTTCCTCAACTAGAACAAACAATTTGTTTATGAAATGGCAAAACATATCCGCAACACTGTTGGCGACCCGAGTATGGGAAACAGACAAACAAAGCGACTTTTCACGAACAACGGGTCGACCCGTAGTGCTATGACGGTTACAAAATAACAAACTTAAATTCACTCTTTTCATAACATCTAACACTTGAAAAATAAAGTTTATATTTGAATGTTACATAAGTGTTGGATAGTGTGGTTCTAGAAAATGATTTTTTTCGTATGAGCTTTAAAACATTTTAGATACCAGCTAATGAAATAGGTGCAAGTGTTTAAAAGATTATAAAGAATTATTAATAGATAAAAAGGTGTTGGTAAAAATTGACATGACACATCTCAGCCCACATGGGGTAAAGATAAAAAAAAATACCTCCAAGTTTGCAACGATAGCTCCCAAATTACGGAACGCTTACCTGGTTACTCTACATGGGCTAAGTTCACCAAAATAATACATTAATAAAACATGAACTCCTTTTGTTTCTGGACATGAAATACTGTATGTAGTAAATGTAAAGTGCGATAACACTATTCAGAACCAGATTTGCGGTTAGAGAAACTTGCGAGATAAAATCAAGGGTAAAATATACAATGGCAAGGATTGCTACAGGCGCTTATTTTATTTGAAAATATATATGTTACTTGACTTCTTTCAAGACCGGAACTCTTAACCCTCATCATTAACTGAAACTGAACTTACTCATTTAAAGACCATTATGTTGATTCCTTTTATCATCGCATAGTCAACCAAGTAGAATATTGTTGATTATGTTTAGGAAATGGGCTTAAAGTGATTATTTTATTAGATTTACATGAAACGACCGTCACGTGTCTGCGTCTCAACCAGCTAGCTTAATTAATAGTATTAATTAAATAGTAGTACATAATATAACGGAAGAACTAAGCGGTATCAATAGACTGGAAGTTAACCAATAAAAAACTAAGAAATATACGAAAAACATAGAACCTCAATAATTTAAAATATGTTGAGTCAAATGCCAATAAAATATTGCTTTGTATTTTTAAATGGTTCTATTAATGTTCTGACCTCAAGTAAGTTATATTTTGATACATTTCTAGGCTTACGATAGATAACATAATGTTAATAGATATTGTGGTTAGTTCCTAACACGAAGAAGTCTATAATACCTTCAATTAAGATACTTCTTGTCTAGATAAATAAACATCTAAAATGTTTGTGCTTATTCATTACGAATTTTCATTGCAACAGAACGGCGACAGATGACAAATGAAGTTTTCCAGCATCACAGCTTCGCAACGAGCGAGATTTGTCTGAATATGTTCCTGACCCAATTTATCTCGTTTTCGTTTCGTGTTTTACGTTTTCGGATTTTTGTGAAGCCTTTCAATCGCGTTCTTCTCTTATATCTCTTATTTTACCTTATTAACAGTTACGAACCTACTCGTATCCACTACTTTACTATAAAACATTACTCATACATATTTATCCCCATCGTAATCTCTTCAGTCATTTCACATTTCCACCATTGTATACATATAAATTATAACCTCTTAAAAATCAAAAATACTCTATAAATAAATTAAATGTACATTATTCCATCATACTTTTAAAAAACCATTAATTATAATATATATGACGTAAATAAAATGTTATTACTTACATCGTACTGAATTTTTCAACCTTGCTAAACAGACTTATCCAGGCGCACGTTTGCGTAACTTTTTTTATGAAAAAAGTAGTTCACCATTTTCCTCATGTAGCATGTGTTAGGGCAAGTATTAGCTAATATTACATCAAAACAACTTTACGGGGTGCCTAATTAAATTCCGTTCCTAACTGTCTAACTAAATAGTTCAACTCTTGAAAGGAACACACCTAACTTACAGTACAACCCTTCTGGTTTAGAAGTGCCTTACTTTGCGTGGGAGCTAAGTGACCTAATTGGATCCACGCTCATTTTCCAACCCTTGATCTGGTGATACTTAAATTTTAACTTTATTATCTTAGAAGTTTAGTTAGAATTACGTAGACAATTTTGTAGATAAAGTTTCGATACTCTTAGTCTATTCATTGGCACGCACCGTTACGTTACACGAGAAATAATGGCGGCGTCTGCTCGAGTAATGGGAATAGCAACTGACTTATAACCTCAGACTCTTATAAGTTTCTTCAAACTTCTGTGTCTCAATTCAGATGTGAGAAATGAAAATTCCAGGCCACCAATAAAATAAAATTTAAGTTAGGTACCTAATGGAAACAATGGCAAGGAATCATGTCTAAGTACAGTGCCGGTAGCAGGAACATTGTCGACAACGTATTCGTATCGCCTTCGTCTATTTTTGTTTTGAAAGATAAACAGCGCTGCGTCGGTGAAAAGTGGAACTAAAAATTAGTATGACAATTTTAACATTTCGCGAGTAACGTTTTCGAATACGTTGTCGACAATGTTCCTGCTACCGGCACTGTACGTATGAGAATTAAATACAAAAACATACCGACCAATATGTATTCCATTACCACGTGCCTTCGTCTTCGTGAAAAAGTAAGTTACGTGCCTCTTTGACGACAGCAACAGTTTGATGCAAAATACCGGCATGCTTTGCTTACGCGTACAAATAAGTGTTTCAATAAATGGCATGCTAACTGAAATCAGTATTTCAGTTACAAATAAGACACACGAACATAACGTAACGTAAAATTATCCAACTCTCGTTGGAAATCACCCATTGAGAATAAAACTATTCTTTCCATTTAATAATGAGTGGAACGGTCGACAATAGTTGAATAGTCTGCGAATTGAAGAGTGGAATGAATGCTGATACTGAATATTTTTCGCTTCTCTGCATTTTCTACTACATAGCATAGGTATTCTATCTGAATCTTTCCATTTTCTCTTTGGCAATCTGTATTATGCAAAACAATTTAGATTGAGAGCAAATCTATAAAATGGGCGAATATTTCGTTACATTTTACTGCTAACATTTGGTTAAAATTATTTATGTTTGAATTTTTTTGCAGATCGTCCAGATAGTAATAATACCCATTCATGAATTTTTTCAATGTATCAATTACGCTGCGATCTTCTGTGACTTGGAGGTACTATGCCAATATTCTACAGTGTATGTTGGTATAAATAACATATTGAATTCCTATACTTTTCTATTCATATTGGACGTATCATGCATAACAAATTTCATATTCAACTGATCGACGCGATACTTTAGAAGTCCTCTGAAAGCCTATTTGAAGTTACAAAAGCGTCATATTGTCTCACAAGAGTCAGGAGTGATAATAGAAGCTGATATGTTACTGCCAAAGTACTGTTACGAATATTAAGTTACCGCTCCAAGCGTATCAATGTATCCGTGTTTATTTTGTTTCAACTGAACTTAACACGTTTAGCGATTCACTCATTATCTTAACATTTGTAACTGTGTAATCTTCCTTACTTCCATACATATAAGACAATTGTCCATGATAATTTATAATGGTAATATGTTTTATTTATTTATTATTTTGCTTCTTCGATATTTGAGATACATCACACATTTAGAAAGAATACTAGGTACGTAATTTAGTTTTGGACACTCAAACAATTAAATAAGAACTCAACATTCATATTAAAACAATTAGCGTCACTCTAAAAATTGCACACTACAACACTTAATAAAATAAAAGAAGAGAAAAATAAAGACATAATATTAGTAAATTATTTCGCTTGAGTAGCATAAACAAAAACCTGAATTAAACATTAAAATAATTTAAATTGCAACAATAAAAGGAAGCAATGGAAAATATATCACAATACAGTCGAAACATTTTTGTGTGTTCTCAATCTTGTTTCTCTACTCATAAGAAATGGCTGCATGATTATTCATTTTCATACTTTTATTTAGCTGGTAGTTTCCTTTCAATATGTATGCAGCCGAAATTTTAGCCTTTAGCATATTTAGGCTCAGGTTTACAATAAAATGTATGTAATAAGGTAAGTGGTATGAGAATGTCTAGGTAATTTTCCTTCAGCAATTCTAGGCAGGTACATTGTAATCTTGTGATTGCGTGAACGCTAACAAAAACCCGAGTAAATGTAGCAAAACGAATGTGTGCAGATTTTCTTTGTGCGTTTACTGCTATAATTTTACGGCCTTTGAACAAACGTGTTACTTGGATGGAAATAAGATTATGGTAAATCCAAAGATTTGTCTCTAAGCACACACGCATTTACAAGTTTTGCAATAATCTACTAGTGTTATTGATATAATAATGACAGGCAGGCAAAACTTATAAGTAAATTGTACAAATAAATTCACGCAGACTGAGACGCTAAAACGCAAGGCCGAATATTTACTGAATCAATTATTCGTTAGGCAATCAATGAACCATGAAAAGCGTCACAATATTGGCTGTTAGGCAAAGCTGCTGACTTTTAATTAACGAAAATTGACGGCTAATCAATCTTGTTGACACAACAATATCTGACCCCTGTTTCAATTAGTTATTATGTCAACCGTTACTCGTTAACATATTTTAATACTGTGTATTGTGTCTTTTTTATACCACTAAGGCAAACAAGCAAACGGCCCTTACGGCTTACAACACCTGTGGTAACACTCGGGCGTTGAAGAACCTGCAGAAATCTCCTCTCACCCTTCTTGAAGAACCTCATGCTGGAGTAATGTCCTGTAATGGATGTAGATACATTTAACAATAATGAAATATATTTAAAGTCAATGAAATATATTGTCGGTATCTGATATCAACAAATCTGATGCCACATTAACTTTGAGTGACCTTCGATTTAACATGTGACATTATTTTGACGACTTTGCATACGTGCGTGGGCATTCAAGCTTTAAATGTCGTGTCAGAAGTCTGCCGTAAGTCTTATATTTATTATATTAATAACAGTTTTATAACCAGCGAGTATATTTTAAGACTAACCTGACTTAATCACGTACAGATTGGAAAAATTGAAATACGAATTACTGTCATCCGTATTGAAATGAGTGTAGTGGTATCAATCCATCTGTTTGCACGAGAGGCATCGGCTTACCCGCAACCCTCAACATGGTCGGTGGCAGTAATTAAAATTGGCTTAAACTCTATCCGGATCAAATTGAAAAGCTTAATTAAAAGTTGGCGAACACATTTCTGTACTGACAAATTGTGATTTTTACTATCATGCAGACAAAATCTTATGTTGTTAAATAATTATGTTGCTCCTTAATAAAAATACTACTATATTATTTAAATATTGTATTATATTGTATTGGGCATATGGATTTGGAAAAATTGCGAAAAGTTAAAGCGATTCACTATTCGACGTTAATATCTTCTTCACTTCCTTTTCGTTCAAGAGTAATAATAAGTTTTAAGACCAAATCCGAAACAATGCTATCAAGTGAGCGTCAACAATGACAGAAACCTCTGGGCGCACTTTCTTACAAATTGTATCATCACTTTGTGGATGTTTTTAATTCTAACAATAAAATTAAGGATAAGTAAAATTCTATTTTCACTCCTCATGCTCAAAAAGTTCGTCATTGTATCGTTCCAGAGTGCGGAAAAAATAGAATATCCTGTTCTATGGGGAAAAAGTAATATTCTTTTAATTTATGTCATGTACCTGGCAGTACACGTATCTTATTATTTTTTATATTTTCAAGACATGGATACAAGTCCTTCAGTCGCATAGTTACTAATAATTATATAAATGAAGTTGCTGGTAAGGATGGGCATATCAAAACATATCGATATTTTTCGTATAGATAATATAAGTCGACATTTAATATCGTTTTTTTTTATATTTACCGTATCAAATTTTATATCGATATTTTCATACATTATAGCATCATTAAATTATCGGGTGAAAACAATGATATTAAAAGTAACCGCCTTTTTACACATAATATAATATTATCATTGGGTGAAAAAATGAATCGCTGTACTTATCGATATTCTTTGCCCAAGCCATCTCGTTAAATATCTAGAATAGTAGGCACCAATATTGTACATTGATTTGTTTTTAATAATAATATAAATATTTTTTTAATATTAATAATTGGATTATTTAATTTTTCGCATTCGTAGTGAGAAGCAGATAGTGTTACACACGGCGCTAAGACCAATTGTAACTCATTTTTATTTACTTCCTCGCTAAAGCTCGTTAGTAAAACTACCTCGTATACAAGGGGTGACTTTAGCACCTTGTATAACAATCTACTATTTCCAGAGTGTTGTAAGTATAATCAGCTAACCTCAGAATAATTACTAAAGCTCCCTAACGCTAGCTACCTCTTAGTTCATAGTGCGACAACGTCATTATAATAAAGTGAAATAAAATAACAGAGTTTCATAAGTGGTACAAAAAGCCGGGGAAGATGTGACGTTGACCGATGATGTGGACATAGCCAAGCTTGCCATTAGAGTCGCGGGTCACAGTTAAATCGTAAGCAGTAGTGTAAGGCAGAAGCTGAAAATTATATATCTAATCGTGATTACTTAACTAGTGATCAGAAAGGCCCGTCATCAATATAGCCAAAATGTAAAAAAATAAATTATTTTTATTCTTCACATGTCTTAATAAGTGTCATCTCAATGATATTTACAACAATACACATAGATTCATAAAGAGTATCAATTGGGGCATGTATTTTACTATTAGTTTAGTATGTAAAAGAAATAAAGTTGTTGGTATCTAATATATAAAATTCTCGTGTCACAGTTTTCGTTGCCATACTCCTCCGAAACGGCTTGACCGATTTTGATGAAATTTTTTGTGCTTATCCGGTATCTATGAGAATCGGCCAACATCTATTTTTCATCCCCCTAAATGTTAGGGGTAGTCCACCCCTAAATTTATTTTTTATTTTTTAGACCGATTTCAAAAATTCTTTCACCGTTAGAAAGCTACATCATCACTGAGTAACATAGGCTATATATTATACTAGCTTCCCGCCCCGGCTTTGCACGGGTAGACAAAATATTTGATATAAAAGTCTACCCGTGCGAAGCCGGGGCGGGCCGCTAGTATTTTTATATAATTCAATAGATTTATGAATAACAATTCAAAGGTTCTTTTGAACATTGTCCATTGCAGTAGTTTTATTGTCTGAGAACAATATTAATGGTTTTATACAGAACCGGGTGTCATTAATTTACTATTTCACTTTAAGACATTGTGAGTTTCAAATCCTAGGAAAAATCTAAGCTGTTTTTATATTATTGCCGAATTCCATTATGCCGCAATATTTGTCATTCTTTAATCTAACATGTACCCAAGAGAATACAGCCGCTACGCTAGAGCGGTCGCCTAGTGATCGAAATCCGACCGTAATTCAAAATATGAACGAACTTGTGTCAAACGAAATTTATAAGACTTGTGTTTGACACTGGCGTATGGTAGAACCTTAGAACAAGGACTAGCGCAAGTCCTTATTCTAAGGGTAGAAACTATTTGAAAATTCTGTAATAATCTATCCTCCGACAACTACTAATTATATTAATAATTAACTCTTATTTAAAATTATCTATTAATGTTCTAACAAAAAATTTCTTAAAAAATACTTTATTTTAATATCTCAAAAAAAAAGTAGGCGTTTGACGGACTCGTATCCATGTCATGAGTAAATTAAACAAAAAACATGTCTTTCTTTTTATTCAACTGTCGTAACATTCCAGATTTACGCGGTAATAGAAAAATAATATTTTAAGCCGAGAACTCCGTGTTCTGTATTTGAATTTTAAGCCTAAGTTGCTCTCTTCCAGCACCCCTGGGTGGCAATTTTTATTGAAATGCAATTTGTATGTCTTTAGTGTTATCATAAAATAATGGCATATATTTATATAAAAACTGCAAATATGGTCGTATTCTTTTATAACAGTGTGAAGTTATTACTTTTTATTGTGATGGGTTGCATCGGGTGAGTGAGTGATCTTATTATTTTACAAATATCGAGTGAAATGTGAATCTATGAGATTTCTTTATAGACAAAGTGAATTTGAGTACCTTCATTGTGTGTTGTGAATAGAGTGCAAATTTGGTGGTTTCTGGAGTTCTCGAGTATAATATATGCGCGGGATTGGTATGTATTTTTTATTAACTGATATGCCCTTTTTATTAATTTAATCTTTTTAATATGAATGTGACAAGCAAGTATCCCTATGCTGCCTGGGCCTGCCTTATGGTAAGCGGTCACCGAAGCCTCTATAATTGTGCTTGCGATTATAGCACCATGATACTACCTAGAGGTTGCACAATCGCGTTGCTACCCGTTTTGGTGATTGGATATACTGTCCATATTTCTATAAGAAAATAAACAACCTGTCTGTGTGTCTCTGGCATTGATTTACATTCTTCTTACAAGTGTCTAATTATTAATTTAAATATCGAACCAAAAATAAGTTTTCTTCGGAATCAATAAGTTACTGAAAATGAAATTTCCAGATCAGTCGGATAGTATACCTTCCCATCCTCATAACTTAAAGGACATAATATTAAAATACAATACAAAACTAACAACACTAATCACAAGTTTGCAAGAGCCATAACTTTACCGACCGAATACATTTCACGGTCACGGACCCGTCTTACAAAACTTAGTTTTTCCAATACCTGCCCTTACAATATACCTAGATGAAAGTTGGCAAATAAATAACCTGATGTGTATGTGTCACTAGACCTTCCCTCGCGCCTACAAACACCATCCGTCAACGTCGTTTGAATCACTCCTCTAGTGTAAACAGGCCCTTAGAGACTGTTTGCTGGTTGAAAGCATCAGCTACTTAAGTTACGGGGTACAAGATCGGTGAGATTTGATTGATTTATGTGACTTAAGGAGGTTAAGGAGGTACATACGTTTTGGTTACATTATATTTTAAATCGATTGCAAAACAGCGTATAAGTTTTATTTGGGAGTATTTTCATAGTGTATATTAAATCTCAAGTCTCTCGCTGAATTTTTATTTAGGTACACATTCAAATTGGACTAAAAATGATTTGAAACGGGACTTATTTTCGAAGTTGGTGCCTCATAAATCAAACACATAATATTAAAAGCTACGGAAGACATCGAATCTTCAGTCTCACAATTTTATTCTAGAAATTTTAACCCGTAAACGTGGTCTAGTTAAATATTTTTAAGCGAAATTTTCAATTCAGCATAACTTTAAGTTATTATAAAGTGCAATAAAGCGTAAAAGTGATAATGTCATCGACGAAAACGACCGTTTGGAGGCGGACTGTTAGCGATAATATATATTTATGGAATGCTGATAGTTTCCCAGTTCCCGCCTGCCAACTTTCCCATTAAACCCATAATCGTATTTTGGTGCAAACATCGCAGCAGTTCGGAAAAAATATAGGAGCATTAACTATGTATATATTTTATTGAGAAAACTAAATTCACACAAACATCATTGTTACGTTGTTATTCTACAACTGTTAGAAATACACTTTTTTTTATAAAATGTCGTTATTTTTTTATAAATATGCATATTAAAAAATCCAACCATTGGGGTGTCGTTGGATGTCACATTTTTTATCAATGCTGTCTGACATCTGTCAAGCGCAAGACTGCTTCGCGGTCACTGTGCGCCCGCATGCACGAAAACTCCGATTTCTATTAAATTTTCTATGGAAGCAATATGTTACAATTATTGTTCTAGAATACTGATTAAATTTCCTATCCAATTCAAATAGATTTAGTTCCGTTTCTAATACTTACTATACATGCATAAAGACAAGTGTCCATGGATACACATTTTACTAAACTTTTGATTATATTTTAACACATTCGCCGCCGTGCGTGTTGGTGACGCAACCGCAAACCCGCCCGCCCTAAGCGTAATGTGGGAACTACGTAATTTTCAAATCACATCACGTCGCATTGTTCTGCGGTCGGTACGTTGTGACACTGGACGTGTCATTTATTTACAGTATTTACACTTTACACGGTGGGTATTGAAGATGAGTGGTAATTTTAGCGGATCGTACATAGCCGGATTGGGAACGACGTTATGCTAAATTGCATAGAATGTACTCTAATAGGTACATTAGATAAATAGATAAATTGTTGGTTACCAAACCATTTATCTATACTCTTTTTCAATTAAAATTACAAAAATGAAAGTGCTATGAAAGGTAAGCCGGGGAAATTTAACAAACGACTAATAGTGAATTTGTCTCACTCGTAATTTTTTCCGTCTCAGTACTTGTGACCATTGCTTTGTATTTTATGATAAATAGGCGTTTTTTGTAATATAGATATTTTCTTGTAGTCATCAATGCACGTACCTAGTTTTGAAAGTTGGGTAGATACACACAATCTGTAATTTATTACTAAACTAAATAAATAATGTTACAGTGCATCAATCAATTCTATGTGAAATATTGCAAAATATAATATTTATCACAAAGACTCAGCCGGGCGAAATTTGCCGTACTCTTATATTGAAGTACAAATAATATGTTTATGACATCAGTGATTATATCTAATAGTATGTCTCTTTTATATTGAGATAGAACAATATGCGGTTTTATAATACCTTATTTAAATATAAATTTTCTTTATCCCTAACCTCAGTTCAATAAGCGAGAATGTTGAAGAAAGACCAGTTTTACGTGACCCCCGTAAGCGTCTAGAATTTTCTAATCCGTTCCAAGTTCAGCAACAATAGGATAGTGCGGCGGCCAAAGGAAAATGGACATATTTTGCACCTGATTTTCCTTGCAGAGCAAATAAGCAGTCTGCGTTCAATATATCGCCGCTGAATAGGATGTTAAATGTAGGTAGGCGTTAGGTTAGGTATACAGAACACTGAAAATTGACTTTAATGTTGTTAATATTAGTTAAGATTTCGTCAATAAGTACGTAATTTAATTTGTTAATAACTTTATAAAACGGCTCCTTACTTCTTTCTTATTTTGTGTAAAGTATCGATAAGCCAAATCATGAGTACAATGTTTTCTTGTAGGTTAACTTATATATATATATATATTGATAAGATTTTGATAAAACATTGTGCTTATATATTTACAACAAACTTGCAACACCAGATGTAAGTTAGACGATGGGCATTGCAAAGTACGGAATATAGTCTAATTGACTAATATATTATCTAATATATAAAATTCTCGTGTCACAGTTTTCGTTGCCATACTCCTCCGAAACGGCTTGACCGATTTTGATGAAATAATTTTTGGAAATATACCTACTCTTTAGAAATCTAAAAGTGAAGTATTAGGAAAAGTGAGGTAGTTTTGTTCCAATATTTTTGGACTCACTCTTGCAAGCGGCTTACTTTACACTATCCTAATATAACGTCCCATTTGACCACACATAACATAATAGGTGCCTACAGCGTACCCCACAAGGCAAGCAGACCTCCAAACAATAACAGACCAATTACTAGTTATTAGATACACAATGGGTACAGTCTGTTAATGCACTTTGCCTCAAGTGTGGTAACTAATTAGTACGAGGACTGTTTCGCCCTTCACTATGATAATTATAGGAATTAGGAATTGTACTGTTTGTCTTCAAAGTGACCGTAACTACCGGACAAGTAAAAGCTAATTTTATGTGCCTAATTTCATACACAGACCAATTTTGGGTAGGCTTTACGTGGAAAAATTATATAGTTACGTACTTATTCTTGCATGCTTTATTTAAACTCGTCATCTTCAAATCTAAACATTTTTGAAAGACAAAATGTTCAAATAAATTGTTTCAATAAATATACCCACTCAAATGAGATTAATTTGTTAGCATTTTGCGTACATTTGATTATTATACAATAATCGCATATCTTATATCAAAATTTAAGTTTCAAATAGTAATTTCAAATGTATTTATATCGGCAGAACTTGTTAATGGTTTTAACACACTCAATATTAGCCGCGGCGCAGCGTGATGATATAAATATAAAGTATGTTCTTTATAATGGATGTACGATATTTAGTCTATAGCGTCTGTAGCGTATGTAGCGTAGGTCCCAAAATTAACTCATAAATAGCATTCAATTGTAGGTCTAATTTTCCAAGGTAAAATTAAATGCACTATACCACTATACCACTTTAGTCCTATCACAGTATGAAAGGAAAACTGTCGTAAAATTCTATTAAAAATCCGATACAGCGGACTTTCACTAGTGAATAAAATCGAGAATAGTGTAGGTAGTAGTATAAAGTGTAGTATAGCCCGCGGGGATACCGACAACTGTGTGCGATTTAAACCAGTACCGTGCTATGACACGCGTTGAAAAGTGTGAAAGAAAACTCACGGCGCGGTAGTGTACCGCGGTTCGCGGTTCACAAATAGATTATATATTTACATAATACTCCATATCTCTGCAAAACTAGTATTTCTCTAAGTATGCATAAACAAAGGTTCAACTAATGTTTCTAGCTCAGAGTAGATATTAAGATAGGTACTGCGTACAAGTATCAGGTAATTACGCCTTGACATATTATTTCAAAAAGGTTTTAATTTGACCTTAAAAGAGAATTTTCCCAACACGGATTGTTTTTAAAACATGTTTTTTTTACCTTTATGGTTCATGTATCCCCTCAATATAATGAGTAAGTGTTTTTTCTTGTGTTAGGGAAATCATGGAACTGATTTTTTTATACATCATTATGTAACAATTCATTAATATTTTTAATTCAATTCAAATATAGTTTTTTTTTACCACGACCGTTATTGCCTTGTAGCTGCGTAATGCAGCCGCTTATAAAAATACATCGTGGGTACACGTCTTATCCGGATATCTTTCTCGGTTCTCTCCGGACACAACTTTTGTAGACGTATCCCTTGTTACTCGAACAGGTTGTATTGAACCATTGCATCGAACTTCCCAATTTATAAAGCTTACTTTTCCGCGTTGGAGTGTTTTATTATTTTATTAAACGAAGCTGGCAAGCTGGCTTACGAAACGTCTTAGGATAACCAGAAATTATAGGAGATTGTAGTCCCAAAGGTATCACGAACGCGTTATCGAGTCGAGGGGATTTTGGGACCGGGACCAGGGTCTCGAATTGCAATTAATAAATATATTTCAGGGTCAGCCCTATTATTATTGTTGCTAGCAGTATATCCTTTACTGGCAGCACAACGTATCCTCGTAAAGCTCTAGAAACCGTGCGCACCACAGAAACACGCACTCTATTAGCCCCTAAACAGGCTGCTCCAATTATTAACGATAAATTACTAATCCTCTAAATATAATGCCTCTTCTAAAGGTATCTTTTATAAATCATGTATGTATATTGTTAAGCTTACAAATACTATGAACGAATTCATGTCCACAGGAAAAAATTACCTACACAGCACGGAATCTTCAAATGAAACAATTTCGCTATCCCGCTATCACGTTAAAAATACATACTTTTTAAAGTGAATAAAATTTATGAAAACGTGTTGTTTCTCGGCTCGTAAAAAGCATTCATGCAAATTCTTTGTTCGGGGCATTAATTATATTGTTATGAGTTGCATTTAAAAGCGATATCATAATACGGAGGTTAACCCTGGTTCATCTATGTGTTATGAGAAATATTTTAAAGAGAGGTTGGACGCGATTGCCCTAAAAGGATTGTAGGCTAATTGCACCATTCTGATGTAGTGTTATATTCCTGCGATATATTTCGTGTTTTCAGAGTTTCTAGAATATGCGCGAGGTCAACCTGTAGCCTAAGTCGAGTGCCAGCAATGCGGTAGGCAAAACTTCAGTGATGCTCCTGGTATTGAGTTTATTTATTAAATTAAAAAAAACATAATAAACAACCAAAAACATACAGAATGTATAATCATAACTTTTCATATTTTCACCTATTTTCTTTCTCTATTTTATATGTAGGAAGTAACCTCAATTTGAACACATTATAAAACAGTATTACAGACATTCCGACAGATGTCTGATACAATTTACTCCGTGTACAGAAACCACTAACCAATATGGCTAGTTAATTTTCCACACCGATAGCCACCTTAATTCCTCAAACGTACCGCAAATAGATATGGACATTACGTAATTGTAAACTGTAAGTATTCAGAGGAAATACATAGGTACAAGGAAAAATAACTGTACATATTGATAATTTTAATGTAGAAGATTATAATTATATTAATAGAGTAGTTAGACATGAATATAAGTAATGTATTTGTTATGAAACTTTAAGTGTAGGTACAATTATTTATTTTATGAACATAATATTTTTGGAGGTGGTTAATTACTTTAGTTAGATTATATGTATATATATACATTTCCAGAGACCATTTAAAATATGTCAAAATCCAACGTAACTCGATGAACTCGATCACATATAGGAAATTAAAACAATGTGGTTTTCAATAAAATCGACACCGCGACATGCCCACAAAACCAAAATGATTTTTTTATGCGCCGTGATGATGCGATATCGAAATTTTGCATTCACTAAAAGGCTAGCAATCATCGCGGGGTTAAATTAAAACCACTGTATTTGTGCCACCACAATTCACACAGCAAATGTTCATTGAAGTATTTAATTATTGGAGTGCCCATATCGAAGGTTGATGTAGATGGAGTATCGATAGAGTTATACCAGTAGCCGATAGTGGTACCTACATAAAAAAATATACGTCTTATAACTGAGTTATCTTTGTGCCTCGAAAATCACTTAGTTGTCAGTCCGAGTTGCCAATTAAATAATCTTTGACTATCAAAAGGTATAACGTAGGTACCTAAATATAAATCCGAAACTATTAAACTTGTCCAATGAACTTCAGAGTTAAGAAAGTAGGACTGTGGTGTTTTATCCGGGTTAGAAGAAAACTTTTTATAAATTTTCCTATATGGGCGTTTTTCACCAATTTGACCTAACAAAGTTGTCTCAGCCACATTTTTGCTTATATATTGAACAAACCGATTTGATGATTTGATAGATATCTGCCTAGTAAATAATTAAAAGTATCTACCTAGATAAACCAAAAATATTCCCATTTCATCCCTATAGGAAGCATATTTTCTGAAAAATCGACACACGGGACTGCGTATTAGACCGGTTTTGTAGCAGCTTTTTTTTTGCAGAGGTAGTAAGTGGAACAAATATAGCACGTGATCTTTTCAGTCACAGTTGTCGGTAAAATTTTATTAAATAGAATTTATCCTTTGATGCTTCTCTTTTGAATTTATTACTGAAAACGGCGGGAATTGCTCTTTACTGCTGATCTTTTGCATCTTACCTAGGTACGTATCATACGCCGTCGTACGTAAGTAATTAATTAATGCTGGCAATTTCGTATATGTAAGCTTGTGTACATTCAATTGGTAAACGTGGCTGGAACGTATCATTAATAATGCATCAGTTATTGAGTACTTTGTGGAGAAAAGCAAATACTAATAGGCATTATTATGGTTAAATCTAGTTAATTATTAGGTATTATTTTGAAGAAAACTGACTCAAGTTATTTTAATTTATTGATATCAATAGTCTCAGTACCAATGAGTTTTAATAAGCTTAAGTACAGTGATTAATTACACCATGACCTAAAACTGAGACGTAGGGCGAATTGGCTTAGTGTTATAAAAAAACATATAATATATTCCTTACTCAATCGCGCCAATACGGTTGTGTAAGACATGGTCCTTCTCGGATACGTTTTAGTCACAGAAAGCTGTAGATGAAGTCACAGGGCACAGCTTGTAATAAATACAAGTTCATGCTCTCACTAAAATTTTCACCACAATAACAATAACATTCCATCATAATTAGAGCGTACAGTTTATTCAAGAAACGTTTTACGACCCTGTTAAGTCAGTTCTCTATGTATAATTTATTTACAAAATGTTTCCTCTGTTCAAACTATGTATCTATTATTACGGAGCTTAATTTTGTTACGCATACGGAGTTAGTATGTAATGTTTCGTTATTTATTCAAAACATCTAAGGCATATAAATTTATTTGAATGGGAAGGCTTCACTTCTTACGGACATTAATTCAGTAATACAATTATTGGTACTTGGTTACAGGATACTGGAGTTGTGAAATTATTTATTTATAGAACATTAAAGCAATTTGACACTGCCCTATATATGTGCTTCTGCGGTGAGTAGATATTCTCGAAGCATTGAAAGTGCTGAAAAAATTGGCCCATTAGCTGTAGCTGTCTAGCTGACGAAATTTCTTTCAAAATAAGGTCGGAACTAGCTAGTATTGGATGTTATAGGTATTCACAGACAATGGCAACAGCTTAGCAAAGGTAATTTATTAGCTCTCCACCATAATCGTAGTATAAAAAAACTCAAAATTATTTATTGTCATAATATAAGTAGGTAACTGTAGCAGGATTCTTCAAGGGAGGTGTGAAAATATTTTTAAAGGGTCGGCAACGCGCGCGTTGCTCCCCTGGTGCTGCAAGCGATTGGCAATAGGTATCGATAGACCTAACAGCTAATCATCTTTAAAATTATCACAATCAACATCAATCATTTTCGTAGTATGAATAGTTCAAATCATACTCTTCTCTATCTAGGTACTTGGTGGGTGGGTAACCCACATAGTTTTAAATATCTACATATTTTTCAAAAATAAGAAAATTGTTTTCTTTCTATAAGAACTACATGCATTAATTCGTAACGCTTACAGTTTTTAATAAAGATATTAGCTTTTGGCCATGTTAATTAGATAATAACACTATTTTAAGCAAATGGGTTGTTGGTAATCTAAAGCTTAATTAGCTTTATATAAATCTCTTTATATAGCATTATGTAAATCCCTATGCTACATTCAATAACGGAACCATTTTAGTTATGTCAACGTCTGTGAGCGGATGACGCTTCAATGAACACAGTGCGATAAACAAACCGAACAAACATAAGAACAATGCAGTAACTTTGTTCATTTCAATTAGTGAACAAGTCTCAACCGCGAAGTCGCTTGTCAACTTTAACTACAGTCACTGAAGTCCGATAAATTAGTATTCTGTGTCACCACTGAGGACGTTAATGACAATTAATTTAATGGTCGTTGAAACTCAAGGGAGTAAGGTACTAATTCGACTGCCATAAATAATTTATGTTCTTAATTACTGTCAGTATTTTTTTGTAAAATGATCCCAAGCATGATATTACTTAACATTTTCATAACAAATGAGTCGATAAGCAAGCAAACCTTGTCGTTAAAAATGATGTTTCTAGTCTAGCTACACAGTTCAGTTTCCTCAGCAAATGTAGGAAATGACATTATTTCTCGAAGCGGAACGTGTAGGAAGTCGGGCATCACAAATGGTGTATGTATGGATGGAGTGTGTATGATGTCTCTCAGTTGACGCTCACTTGACCCAAGTTCACGTTAGGGTGAGAAATGGCAGCATATTTTTAGTAAACCCTATTTGGACTATTGTTTGATTATATTTATGGAACTTGATATTGTTACTTTGGAATACTATTTTAAATGTTTATAATTAATTTTAGTATCATTTGATAGTTTTTTCAAAATTATGATAAAATCAGTTTTTATAATTGGTAGAGGAAACATTCGCTTTGTGTCGAATAGCCTAGTTATACTAATAATTTATTATTAAGTAAGTTGTCAAAATTCTTAATTACCCACAGCGCATGAAATCTAGTTCCTATCCTAATAATGTTGGGATAAAGCCAATGCGTATCATTGATCATCCTGCCAAGTAAATTATTTTTTTAAACTAGTTTTAAATAAATTATCAATATGGATATGTAGAAGACATATCCATAAGGTACTTTAAGTTAGATTTGTAAATAATAAGTAAAGTATAACTTGAAAATTTCAAGCCAAATTACGATTACGACAAAAATTTACTCACGTAATTCAAAACTGAAATTCAAAACAGGAAGTAAAAACATTATACCTACATCTAACAAATTTGATTTTAGAGAACGTGGTCACGACCACTTTTCGCTCATTAACTCGTGGCTTCGTGTGAAAGTACAAAAACAATCGTATAAAGTCGAGTGCCAAGGACTTAAACATTTACCTGGCAAATAAAATACGTGTTTGCAAGCTGTTTTTTGTTTACAAAACAACCCGTTTTGCCGTGAATTTTGAATTTCTTAAAACTTTTATGCCAGCTTTTCTAAGGTTTTGCCAAAAAAACTGGAACCAACAACCCAGGAACTTACATAAATAAATGTATGTAATGCCTAGACCGTAATCTTTTTTAAACAAATAAAAGATTACGGTCTAGGTTTTATATATAAAATGTTATAACAAAAATCTTTAAAAAGACTAATTAAAAGTTAAGAAGCATTCAGTTTCACAACGTACAACATACAACTTCACTTATAAATAATGAAGAGACGACGGAACAATACCTATGCAAAATCAAAGAGAACTCATGTTTTAGAAAGTTTTGAAGAGATGTTATTAGATCTAATTAGTTTAGTTGAGGATATAAATACAAATTATGAATAGATTTAATGAATGGTTTGCTTCCCATGACTTTAAAAGACATATTTAACTGATTATTAAACATACAAGTAGGTATAAATACATTTACTATGAGTGAAGCTAAGAAAAAATCCACCGAACTAACGAAAATCTGATACAATTTAAGCGACTGCATTTAACAAAATATACATATAAAATTACCCTGTGCCTGTCAAAATAATAATTACCTATTGTTTCTTGTCACATTCTCAAAATTCTCAGACTTCAAGATTTCTTCTCTATCGTGGGTGCCACAAACGCACATCACTTCACGAACAGTATACACGAAAACATGGATTAAATAACTGTAGGTCATAGGTACACGCAAATAGAGCTGCGTGCTCTTGCATTTGTAAGTTTGATTCAATAAACCTATATGACCTCGAAATGCGCTAGTCACTATACCTTTCATGACATTTAAACAGTGTTACCCTCCAGACAAGTCTGACATTAGCTCACAACATGGCAAACGGCCAAGCAATAACATTTCAGCCCACATAACATCACTTGGCAACAAAGCCTCGAGTTGTGTTTGGGCACGTATTGGGACTAAACATACGCCGATAAAGTGCTGTACGATATTTTATAATGGACAGTTTTAGCGTTCAAACCACACACTAAAGATAGATACGCACTCTGATTTTTGTAAAAACTAAATGTAACTTCCTATCATCATAATCGATCTGGCTTTATCCCAAACATTGTTGGGATCACTAGAACCAGTATATTATCTACTCTGAACTAGAACTAACCTGATGTACGTGGTTACTAGATTTTAACACCAAGCCACTGCCATCTGACTTTTACAATCCATTTCTGCTCGGAAAATCGGTTACCTGGTAGCTTCAAGTTTTTCTGCTTCTTACAGACCTCTAACGATTAATATTGATTTACAACTGGGACCGATTCCTCCACGTGCTCTCTCAGCCATGAATGGTATTCTTTCTTGTAATGTAATGTGTCCATTTTTTGACAACTTGTTAGTTTATCTTTCTTGTAATGTGTCCATCTTTTTGACAACTTGTTAGTTTCATTTAGACACCCCACTTATCGTAATGAAATTTGTAAGGGAGGTTCCTTATCAAGCTCAGAATAGGATATAGGATATTTTCATCCTTTCATTTCTCACTCGAGAACATGTCAGTTATACCCTGAGAGCTACAGCTGATCAAAAGTAATACACGACAAATTCCTATATAAATTAGAAAACACTTTTCATTTAGGTTATTTAAAATATATTAGATTTGGTTCAATAAATTATTTTTTTAATATAGTAAGAAGTACATACAAAATATTTTTTCTTTTACTATTAAGCAGAGAGGTGGCCAGATTCAAAAGTTGATGCTAGGTCAGTGGGCATCTCTATTACGTAACTTAAGAATTCTGTAAATTGGATCAGTTGTTCTCGGACTATAAAAGCTACAAAAAACTGTCAGATTTTGCGCTTTATATGTAAAGAATATCGTAATATTTTTTTTTGTATTGTAATCGTTGTGAAATATCGACATTGGGCCCTTTTTGCTTCAATCTTTAGCAATATCAATAACGTTCGTTTTGGTTACAGATTCATCTTATTGTTGGTATTTACTCCCCATCTCTCAGCTTTGATTTGATTTATGATATTCGAGCAACGTGCATTGCCTATAGAGTGTAATATTAGGCCTTTATTAGGCTTAGCAGATGGATATTTGTTTATTGTATGTTATTATAAGTATCTAACTTTAAGTAATTAATCTGCTGGGTAATTAAAGATGACAAATTTTACAGGAATTAAAAACTTAAAATAAACTATACTAAGAACTACAAAACTTACCTACACGGAAAATAAATGTCCCGAACCACTGTCACGGGGAAGTGTGCCAAGAAGGCTGGCGGCATTGCCACGCTGAATTGCAATGCTTAGCCTTTGGGCCAAATATTAGCCAGCCCTCTTGTCACAGGAGGCCTCGCATAATTTGTTTGAGGTCTCCTTAAAAAGGGTATGAGCCTCTGGCCCCCAAGGCCCAAGAGTTTCGACCCCAAACGCCATAAAGATATACCCGTCCTTCAGAGATATATATTTACGGCGCTTGAGGTACTCCTGCCGAGCGGCTGCCGCACAAGCCACCACTGAAGTGTCCGGAGGTGAGACGGCGCCAGAGTGTCGACGCAGGTGTCTGCTGGGTGCTTAAAAAAATAGGATAGAATTCAATATTACAACGATATCAATGATAACGATATATTTATGTTTACTTTATTTTTGTCCAATTTTGACTAACACGATATTCCTGACGAATAAATCCTTCTTTGAATATATCGAAATATGCCGAAGTCGCAGATTAACGGTACGATTCGTTGAAAATCTGATTACTTCCAGGCGACTAAAGCTGCGGAGAAATAAAAATACCAACATATAGTCTCTTATAGATATTGTTCTTGCTTCCTGGTTTCAACTCAACGCAAGGCCTATTTCCTTCTCTATAGCAATATCCGTCGTACTCACAGGACAGAAAACGCCGACTTTCCATGCTTTAAGTCATTGCAATTTCTTACCTAAGATTTAAAATTGTGTACATACGGTTACGGTTTTCATACGGCTACTACAGCCACCTTACAATAAAAAAAACACTATTCGGCTATGGTTTTGGGCTTTGGCACACGAGCCATTACGCATGTTTAAGCCGTATCTATTCCTTCAAGAGATCGTAAATTATTGTTAAACGTGGAATAAATTAACGGAATTGTGTCTTTGTCTAGGTATAATTTCCATCTATGTTCTTGAATTTAATGGTATTGATCGGTACAACGCTGATACTCCTATCCGAGTACAATGGGTGGTATGATTAGATGAACGAAACTTGGCTGAACAAAAACTTGGGGATGACACATCAATAATGACATTACGTCAAGTACAACAATGCAAAGATGAGACTGCACCACAGACCTAGGATTTTCGCACTGCACTTATTCCCATATTTTAGCACTGCACTTATTCCCATATTTTAGCACTGCACTTATTCCCATATTTTAGCATGTTGCTAGAAAAAATACGAGTATGCTTAATATTTGGCAAAGTCAATATATCCATTGTCCACACCGAATGGTGCATGTATATGTTACGACAGGTATCATGTAGGTACAAAGGTATTTAATTCAATACTCAGTACGGTCATGAATATGCAATTACCATCTGCGCAAAACTACACTTGGTAGAAGCTCAGCTTTCGCAGCTTTGAATTGTTTTGTTGCAATTACTACATTTGCGTTAGAAACATTTACATAAGTGTCACCAATGTCAGTACATAATATGTTATACCTACATACATACCTATACTCATTGTATATTTTTATTGTATTCAGATTATTAGTACATTCGTATTATATTATTAGAAATGTATGTCCCATTTCAATATATTTGAAAAATATATATAAATAATGCTTTTGATGGGTGCAGTTATTTCCTTTTATGTTGGTATACTTTGAGGTAGGCAGGTACTAAATAAGTTTATAGTTTCAATACTTATCTCCAGGCATAAAGACTGTCGTTAAATTATAGTGCACATTTTCTAACATCTTGTTTACGATTCTTCAGTCCTTTACGATGGAGTGTAAACTGGGAATTGATAAGCCCACCGTTCATTTGTGCTTTGATTAAAATGAAACCAATAATCTATTACTCACTGACCTAGAGGTGACAATCGCTTGACTTTAGTTGAGACGTTCACCACGTTCAGCGGTTGCGCGGTGAGAATCTGTAATAATTACTTCGATTAATTAAAATAAATATCTTTTCTACACGTATAAATTTATTTTATATTTTTACGCAAACGCAGTTACCGTATTTGTACTTACACTAACATTGACATTGATTGTGACAACGAACATCTGCAGAAATCTCATTATGCCACATAAAATGGCACGTAACAAATTTTGTTTTCGCCTTGTTTTATATCACCAACTATAAATATATATACCCAAAAAAATGGCCGTGACAATATTTACCACAACTAGCACGTAAAGCGATAACGTAAAAATCAACCAGATTATTAAATGGTACTACCCGGGCGTGGTAAAATCATTGTTAATATTTCTTAACGTTTATTTCCCAGCAAAGCTTTCTAGTCTACGTTTCCACTGAAAAACGATATAACAAGTATATTAAGTATTCTTATAAAAAGTGAGGCTTGGTGCTTGAAGTTCCCTAGAGAGACGCTAAAAGCTTGTGTAGATACGCTTGGATTATATAAACGCATTTGCTTTCTACATACTTATATGTATTGTTGTTTATTTTATGTATGTAAGCTTAAGTAGTTACACGTTTTGAATTTGTCTCTTTCATTCATTCTTATTTTTAAACCCACTAAGGTACTCATGTCGTGGATGAGGATATGACGATACGCTGCGCTAGTAGTAATGCTGCTAGTACAATGAGTCCTCATCAACTACAGGGTTGGCAACTCATTAGTGATATCTCTGCTGAAATTGCTGTTGGCTATAGGCTACGGTGACTGCTTACCATTAGGTGGACCGAATAAAAAAAACATAATAATCTGGTTTTCGCAGTAAATACTATGAAATACTAGATGGCAGTTTAATATAAAAATCTGCGATAATGAGCTATCCGCTTCAATGCATACATTTTTTATTTATTACTTACGTATAATTTGCCATATATTTGTTCTTCGATTTGTATTATTGTGCT
Source organism: Falcaria lacertinaria (assembly GCA_951449985.1). Taxonomy (NCBI): domain Eukaryota; kingdom Metazoa; phylum Arthropoda; class Insecta; order Lepidoptera; family Drepanidae; genus Falcaria; species Falcaria lacertinaria. The sequence continues at coordinate 6,392,009 of OX602118.1, read as the reverse complement.
CATAATTTAATAGAACCATATGAATTCATACATTGTGTCTGGCAAGTATTGAAAATAAGTGAAACGATTCAAGATAAAATTCAACTTATTATTTTGTTACAACTGGTTGCGTTCCTTATATTAAATATGATTCTTTTGCAGTACAGGACTTATTTTTACATTTTATGAGACCAATATATTGAAATACTTAATTTGTATCTCATGGGTATTTTTTCAACTAAATTGAAATACTACTCACCTACCGCATTTCTTTGCAACCAATAGCTTGAATCACCAGGCTACTTGGTACGCTTACTCTGGAGCATGCCGCATACAACGGGCTGTGAGAGAAGCAGCTTTCCTTAAGGCCTATTCCTGCTACCTTAAGAATTTGTCCTTGAGAATCGGTTATAGTTATTTTGAAGCAGACTTTAATGGGAAACTGCACTCTCTTGAATTATCCTTTCTTATCGGATGCTTACAAAGAAGTTTCTGGTCTCTACGATCAGCGGTTTAGGCTGTGCATTCCGTCATTCAGTCATAAAGGTCAAGCATTCTATATGTATCTACGTCATCTCTATGAGGCCGTGTCGTAAAGTGCATTAAGCTCTTTAAACTTAGAAACCTTATTAATATAGTAGGTACGGTGACTTTCGAGACATTCTAATTTAGAGTATTTGCTTTTTTTTAAAAAATCGGATTGATATTGCAAACACGTGTCAAAATAAAACGTAATAGCACTAAGGAGTTACTGATATCAACTTCGAAGCATATCACCGCCAAAATAACTATCTGCCCTTTTTTAACCGCGTTAGAGGCTGAATTTCAATAAAATACGAAACACGACTTCAATTTCAAAAAATGTTTAAATGCAAAATTTGCTGTAGATTAGACTAGGGTATCAAGTTGCACCCCCTTGGGGGTAAAATTTAGAAACATCCTTTCTTATTGAATGCCTACGACAGGCAAAGAACACACCTTCAGAGTTTCAGGTATCTACGATCAGTGGCTTAGGCTGTGCGATCCGTCAAGTCAGTCATTCGGGACAAAGAAGCGTAGCGAAAAAATCTTTTATATGTATAGATGAGTGATATTACAGTATTTCATTAGCATCATCGTTCTGGCCTTATTTCGAACATTGTCGGGTTAGAACATGATGTCCAGTCACAACTTTTTTTTTAATATAATAGGTTGGTATTCATGTTTAATTTGTGTAATGACAAAATCTATGTCAAAACAACTGTTCACTTACTACTTAGCAAAGTATTAAGTCAGGTCTAGTGATCTGGCATAAGCTCTAGCGAATCACCAGATTTAATCTGAGCCGATTCACATTCGACTGCGTATCCGTATTTCGAACTTTTTCGTCTGTCGGTTTCATCGGGCGTTGAGGGGAAGCCTTTTTTGGTTGGAAATTTGGATGATTAAACTAAAAATGATTAAATATATGAACATATATTTAATTATTTTAGTAATGCGTTTCATTTTGTATAAGATATTCTACTGTGAACAGATTTATAAATCATTATTTATACCCCACTAGGGTGAAGTGAAAAGGAGGGTTATGATTTTATCCAGTATGTACCTATGTATTTACAGATATCTCTACTCTATGGGATCTTCAAATAAATTATAATCTTACTTCTTTTATCTACGCTACTTAAAGTTTATTTGCGGTAGGTACTCTTACGTATAATATAGTATTTTTACCTGAAGTCGGAATGTCTGACTCTTTATCAAACATTGTCTCACAATGTAAATGTATGTAACTTTAGAAAAGTAAGACTAGAGCAATAACACCCACCTAAATTATTTAGGTGACTCAGAGACCATAACATTTAATTCTATTAACAAGAAAACATTTTGCGTCACATTACATAAGAAATATACGGCGATAGAAACCAAGGATTATACAACATAGAGAAACAGGACACGTCCCAATCATACAGAGCTCTTAACCACAATATACAAATATAAGCAGTAGCACATGGCTGGACACTGTACTAAGCTAGGAATTGCGAAATCAAAGCAAAATGTAATAAAACTAAGTTCGATTTGTCACCCATCAATAGGATGTCGAGATCTTTATTGTGTCTATATTAACATAAAACAGATTTAAATATTTACATAAAACAGAACTGAAACTACCTACTTATAGATAAAAGCACTGAACCAAGCTAGAATCCCGCGGGAGCGTGCCAAGAATGTTAGCCGCATTGACACGCTGGTCAGCAATGCTGGTTCTCTCAGCGAATATGTTCCAGCACGAAAGGCCTCAACAACCAGCAGACACGTGAGACCTAATTAAAAAGCTATTGTTATTATTATTATTATTGCATCTTTCCTTGCCCTTTATGTTTCATAATTGTCTGTATTATTTGACATACAATTTAAAATATGTATTTGAATTAAGAATGTGAATGTATATTGTGCATTTCTTTGAAAATAAGATCATGATATTTCGCTCTATTCTGGATTACTTCACAGCTTTTTTGCGTGCATGTAAGTACAATAATAATCATTTCAAGAAAATGCACGTACTGTGTGTACTTTTCTACTATGTTCCAGCTTCTAGTCCGGGCGCATTATAATATTATTTTATTATACCTTGAGAAACACAAGTAATAAAACACTGTCGACACATTTTTCGCAAAAGATTCCACGGTACGGGAACCATTTATAATAATTTCCTGGCTAAATACGTTCGGGTGAAACATAAAAACCTGCGTAAATTGTGACAAATTATTATGTCTGGCCCAGAAGGAAACGGGAGGCGTATTTTTTAAATTGCTGGGCTATAAAGACACGATGGTGTAGGTAATAAAAATAATTTCAATTAATTGCCCTAATTTTTATTTGGATGATTTCTTTAGGGAATAAGTAGGTAAAATAGATATCAAATTTTGACAAAGAGCGTATACACTGTCTATTTGTCATAATGAACTTGAGAAAAGCTTCTATATTAGATGTCATTTATTTTGATCACAGCGACGGTTTCTTTTCTCGATAAACAATTTATTATTGTATAAATAATTCTTTATTAAATATTAGGCTCTTTATAGTAACATATATTATTTGAATCATTTGTCTTGTGTATAATATATAAAAGAAAAACTGACTGACTGACTGACTGACATTTCAACGCACAGCCTAAACGGCCGGGGAAAAGGCTTAAATTTTTGTCAGTTGTTACCTTTACCTTTAGGTAGTCAACATGTATTTATCTCTATATAAACGATAGCAGATACCAGCGATTATTTTCATGAATTTAACTTCAAAAATGACGGATTTTCATACAAACTTTCATCCCTTATATTAGCCCCTTAGGATTAGGAGTGGTATTTCCAAAAATCCTTCCTTAGTGGACGCCTACGTCCTAAAAGGTACCTACTGTCAAAATATCTAGGGTCGGCAACGCGCGAGTGATGTCCCTGGTGTTGCAAGCGTCCATAGGCTGCGGTAACCGCTTCATCAGGCGGGCCGTATGCTTGTTTGCCACCTTAGTGGTATAAAAAAAAAAACAAGTCTAACCCTAGCTAGCCGTTTAGGCTGTGCGTTAATATTTCAGCCAGTTAGTTTCTTCTTTTATTTATACAGACTAAGCTGTAAGATCCGGTTATTGTTTAGGTATTATAATAGTTAGAAACTTCGGCACACGATTATTATACGAACAAATCGGCTTCAGTGTGCTTCAGGGAAACATTTCTAAGTGTAGTAACTGCTCAGATATTCCGGAACCAAGTGGACATTCAAAAATTAAGCTCTTTCCAAGTCGTTTCCCTGGGCTAAATTCCCATTTAGACTCGTAACCATATTCCAAGTTTTATTTGGCTCATTATCATAACTAAACACAACAAAATCCTAATAAAATTTTCATAAAAGCGATGCGAGACGAAGTCCGATGCGACGGAAGCCGTTATCACGTACTCAACGTTACTCGAACTGAATCTAAACTGGTTATTATGATGCTCTTTTGTTTTAACGACTCCTCTCAACAGGACTCCAATACCGATATTCTCGGCAAACTCTTAACTTTCGTAGACTCCTGTTGTTTTAAAAATATCAATCGTTATTCTCTTGGGACTTTGAGCCTTAATTATTATATTGTAGACTTTTTTGTAAAATTTAAAAGTCAAAGATTAGTACATAACTTGTAATGTTTCTATTTAACAAGGATAATGTATTATTCATACATGCAACAAAATCATATTTAAGAACATCACTAATATGCAACGGTGATAGTTTACCATCAGGTGGGCCGTATGCTTGTGTGCCAACTAAGTGGTATAAAAAAAACAGAATTTAATTAGTAAGTCAAGAGTGAAATGGTGCTTTATACTCGCTGCCTACCCAGTGAGGGATTTAAAGGTATGGTCATATAATATGGATGTATAAAAGCAGTAAGTGTTTGAGTAATACTGACTTTAAATCTATAATAAGTTTTGTTACCTTTTTTTCTTTTCCCTGACCCCTTATCATAATTATTTGGGGTTGGCGTAATTTGTCATACTTTTATCTAGCTTTCACTCGTTTGCTATTCATATTATCCATACAGCCCATTCAGCTCTTCCAAGATCGTACTATTCCCTATATCCAAATTGTGTAACCCACTTCATTACTTAGTTATAAATCATCTTTTGGATGCCAAACTACCAAAGCAATTAAAAACTCCTTCTAGTTTAGTGCAAATTCTGTACGAGTAAATGTTTACTTTAGAAAAGATTCAAATTAAAATCAGTTACAAATGTAAGTGAACTGCTGACGAAGACATTTATAAAACTTTAATCCAGCATCAACACATTTACTGCCTTGAAGCTCGCTCGCAACAGTAAAGGATGGACGGTCCATAAAAAATAGCCATAAACAAGATTTCTCATAGATATTCTCTAGTTTTGCTTTCAACTGTGCCCCTTTTATTACCAAAGACATTTAGTAGATAAAAGTTCTATCCTCAGGGCATGTTATATCACAATACAGTACAATTTATTTATTATTATGGAGTTTTCATAGTCAAAGCACGAGAAACAGCTAAAGTTCTTGGTTTAAGATAAATTTGGCGTTCTTCTCAAGTATTTTTTTATTATTTTTTAAGAGCTGTTATTGTTAACAACGGCATTACAGCGTCCAAAGCTTTGTCGCTGGAGTATTATTAGATATACTTCTTCAATTATGTGTACAAGTGTGGCATTTTTTTATACCACTAAGGTGGCCATCAAGCACACGGCCCGCCTGATGGTAAGCGGTTACCGTAGCCTATGGACGCTTGCAACACCAGGGGTATCACTTGCGCGTTCCCGACCCCTGCGAAATCCTTTCACACCCTTCTTGAAGAACCCCATGCTGTACTCCTTTGGGACAACCACGTCGAGGAGTTCATTCCACAGTTTAATAATTGTGCGCGGTGGAAGCTTTTTTGGAACCGCGCAGTTGGTGACCATTTTGGTTCCAATGTGGGGATGAATTCCCCGCCGGTATTTTTTTTATCTTGTACAAGTCAAGTACAAGTACAAGCTGCTGTCTTAGCATCATTAGTAGAACACAATGGAATAAAGGATATGTAGAGGATGAGGAAACAACCAATTTATAAAAACCATTTATTCTGTCTCAATTTCTGTATTAGCATATAGGTAGACATGAACATTTGTTATTTTTTACTTAATCTAGAAGGAAAATATTGTGCGATTCGGAATATCTCAAGAATCTCCTTTCATACAGTCTTATTATTTACAAGTTGAGAAATTAACTTCATTCTTCGTCTGAATTCTTATATAATTTCAAAATTCCACGAAACAAAATCTTGGTCTGATTCCAAATTATATTAAAATATTTATTTCTTTTTTGACCTTAAAAGTGAAAATAAATAAATAAAATAACAAATGTGGCATTAACTCCATGACAAAATTATTACAAAATATATAAAATTGTTATATTATTTTATGATTATTGACTAGATTACTTATATAATACAAACATCACTAGTATTTTCAGTACTTACATATTCATGAAAAATATTTAATACAATAATCTAGATACAAATTAATTATATACATTAAATCTAATACATAATAATTATCATTTTGCCTTGCCTCCTTAGTTAACCACGGGCTAATGCCTCTACCTGCTATAATTTTTACACGTTTCTTCTTAATTATAATTAACTATTTGTTAAACTTATTACTGTTTAAATTATATTGAGAATTTAGACCTGAAACTACTGGTCCACGTAGACTTATTTCTATTTACCCATCAAACAACTAAATATACCTATTAACTGACGATACACACTCGTGATTACAGTGTTCATGTTCTGGGGTTGAGTCCAAATGAACGACATTCACTGCTCTGTCAAATGTTACCCTCGGAAGTCATCGTGTCAAAGTCACTTCTGTGTCACTCGAGCTTCTAGAGCTCTCTTTGATTACGTCAAGTTCCCTATTAGACAACGACGAATTTCTCGAAAACTTATGAGTAACATTATAATCACTTCTGTCATCACAGCTTTCACGGATACCACCAATATATTCTTTATTATCATTTTCATCTGAATCGTCATCAATAATACCATTCACTTCAACTTCGAGTAAGTTATCATTGTCCTTCAAACCGAAGGTATTAAAGCTTCTTTCGTGACTTAAACTACGTATTCTATCCAGATTATGTTCTAGTGTCTGCATCCCATTGTCCATTGGCGAATCCTCAAATTTCCACTTAATGTTCGAGTTGAAATGCTCTACGTTTGGGTACATTCCTATACTATTACTTCTATGCCCGAAGACCGGACAGTTTCGAAACTCTCACAATTCTGGATGTCTTCCGTTACAAATTTTACTGAAGTTACTTTCATCTAAGCTTAAGTTTGACCTAGATCGACCGCACTCCAGGCCTGGCGTAGGTCTGAATAGGCAAATATCGGAATTCTTTAATCTACAGTGCCTCGAACAAGATTCTATCTGAAAGGCAGCTCTGTCAAGATGTCTATAATCTGTAGGTCCATAACCATCAAAAAATCTTGGGTCTCGTTTGCAGGAGCCGCTAGGACATCCCTTAAAAGACCCTGAACATCGTTGAGGATCTCTGTGGCAAGCTTTTTGAATAGCATGCAGTGAGCTGGACGAAACGGTTCGCTCTAGAATTTCACCCCAATATTTTTCACCAAGCCCTTCAAATTCTCCTTTTGAATGCAATCCATCCGATGTGACTGGAGAGCCACAACATCCTGTAGGTTTTTCGTAACTTGGATATGCTTTCGTTTTTCGACAACATACCTGTGAGTAAAGACAAAGGTTTATGTATGAAAGCAAGTTTATAATCTGTTAAGCCCTTAGACACTTACAAAGTATTGAATTAGCTCGTTACTGATTCTTCTAAAGTGACTGTTCAGTAGCCAGTAGAGGAAAGGATTCCAGAAGCTATCACTTAGCGCTAGCCACGTCACGATGAAATCTAAAGATGGCGGTACCTGAAAAAAAATACATTTGGAAAAAAAAAACCCTGTTTTATTTTATGTCTGTTTACCAAACTAAGATAATACGAAAAGATATATAGTTGCGCACTGCAAACTTCCATAATGCCATGTTACGATTAATTGACTACGATTTGAATTTCTGTACCTTCAGGATTTAGTGATTGCGAAAACTTCTATGAGACTTGTGTAATGTAAGTAATATAATAAAATCTGCATTCAAAAGAATCAATACAGCTCTCGACGTCGAGAGGCCGTCTCAATCAGCAAATTACCTTGCATCCAGTACATGCAGTAACCACTTCCTGTATTGTGACTGGAGTTACCATTACGATGAAACCTAGAGACATTGCAGCCATGGTTCGTGATGTGCTCACACTGTGAGGTCTCACTGGAGCCTGGATCTGAAAATAATTGAAAATAATATTTTTTGGGTTTTATTTTATGGAGATTTTGCAGGATCGATAATGAGCTGATAATAATATAATCACAGGTGCTGCAAATCCATATTTATATATCTTGATTTTGATTTATCTATATATTTTGATATTGATTCCATTTAGAAAGTCTCCGTACCTCTATTACTAATTAAACGGCGATAAAATAGGTTTTATTGTTATTTTATGAATTTTCATAATCCGGGAACCATCTGTTTACGCACTGAGATAGGCAAACAAATAGTAGGGAATTTGTGTTTAATTCTACCTTATCATAGTTTTTTTGGGCAGAAAAAGTTTAGTGCGTATTCAATTTTTTCATTAAAATCGTTTATTGCAACCCAAAACCTAACTACTTTGGTATGCATACTAATAATTCGTATCGTTCAAAAAACTTTAAGCTTGTGCCCAAAGACCTAGGATGTTTTTTCGCTACGCCTTGTGCCTTAAAAATGTATTTTTATACTTCTAAAACTGAAGTGAGACATCGACGTCGTTAAGAAACTAAGGAATAACCCTTTGTAGTCGTATAAGTTAATTGTCAAAGTTTCTATGATCACTTACATCTCAGCATAAAAATCTTTAATACGCCCGTCTGTCATCTTCTTTAGAAAATATTGTGGATCGAGTTTATATGCAAATTGAAATTTATTTAATAGAGGTTTTTTTTATAAATCGTGTACTTATATTTTTCTCGTAACATTATACATACTATGTAACTTTATTCACAATTTTATAGAGTATAATTCAATAGCTTCTTTAAATTACTGTTTATTAGATTAATTTCATATCTCGTATCCAGTTCATTTGACTTAGCTTTCAAATTATCAGACATCAGACAAACATCAAGAGACATAAACATCTCATGGTGTGGTTAATCACTTTATTAAGCTTAGAAAACCTCATTGGTACAGGCCGGGGTTTGACCCTGGGCCCATCAGATGACAGGCCGTTGCTTCAACCACAAGGTCACCATTGCTTTTTGAAACCACGGTTGTTCGAGACTCCGGAGTTTGGTTTCGACCAGAAATTGATCACCGATGACCTTTTTGGCTCGGCGCTCCACCGAGTCCAGTGCTGTGTGCTGATATTTGGCAGAGCAGTCCCAGAGGTGGCAGCAGTACTACATACACGAGCGGATCTGTGCTTTGTATAGGCTTTGAAGCTGTCCAGATGAAAAGTATCTCCTAACACCAAGCTTAAGCAGGTCGTTGATATGCAGCAGATAAAGAGTTGTAGACAGAAAAGACCCCTGAGGTACACCGGCATTAATAGCCTGTAACTTCGACGAGCAGTCATCTACGACTTCTTGTATGGAGCTTTCACTCAGGAAATCAGCGATCCAGTTACAGATGATGTTACTTGCGACTTTATTCAAGTAGATATAACTTTCGGCAGCCAAGTGACCTCAAGATGCAAGATCATTATTGAATACAGTCGAAGGCTTTGACAAATGATTTGTATTTATAATATTATTATTTATGTCTATTAGTTTAACAACTATTAGAAAGCGCTTACCACAATTTCGTGCTCGCCATGTAATGTCTTCGTGCAAGGCGCCGGAACTCCGTTGAGTCTAGTTGGACCTTGATCGCATTTATTCCGATTCTTGCTAACGTGGAAACCAGACCCATAGCAGTACATTAGCGCCATCGTCGTTGGAAAATAGTAGGCGCAACATGATAATATCCTAAAAATATATAATATAAAATTATATGTATCATAATTTGTATGCAAATAATCTCATTAAATAAATTAAATCCGTATTCCACAGACACATAAAATCACAACTACAAGTCTTGAAAACTTATAATAACACTTTTTTTTTAGTTGTTGAAGTTCTAAGCTCGCATTGAAAAGTTGGCAATGTTTTTTATTATGTGAATGTATATAAAAAAAAACATACAGTCGAATTGAGAACCTACTCCTTTTTTTGAAGTCGGTTGATAAGTCAACAGGTTTATTTTGAAGTTGAGGCCGTATACAAAAGAAGTACTCAATAACTAACATTTGAATCAAAAATCGATTATTCATTTTAGGTCCGTTTGTAACTACTTTACCACGGTTAGGAAAATAGCTATTATTTATTAAAATGTTATGTGTACCTGAAAGCGACTCTGGAGTGGAAAACATCACAGGCCATCAGGCCAGTGGAATTGAAATAATAGCCCGACCGCGGTAGCACCATTATAGCAAACAGTGATACTGACAGTATCCAAGTAATGCTTATTACTAGTACGCAGCCCTGAAAAAAATACCAAATACATTATGAAGAATTGAAATATAATTTTTTTTCGGCACAGGTCACATTATTTTTATAGGTGCTATTCGACGACAAATTTTATTTTCGCAATTAATTTATGATAATTTGATAGTATAATGTCTTTATAATGTATGTCTGTCTGATATTAATTTTGTCCCAGATTGGCGATATGTACGTGTGAACTCTTTAGTGGCACTGAAAGGGAACAGATATTTATATATCACAGTTCACTTAATCATTAAAGTTTATATTATGCAACTTTATTATCACTTCAGACTAATTTTTGCCATGCTGTCAAAATAAATAATATAATAATAATAATGTTTGGACATTATCACACAGCGCCATCTGGCCCCAAACTAAGCAAAGCTTGTACTATGGGAACCAGCAGCTGATACAATACTTATATACTTTTTTTTTTGTAAATACATACTTATAATACATACCATACACCCAGACGCAAGACAAACATATTTGTCACATAAATGTTTGCCCCGGCGGGAATCGAACCCACGACCTCTAGCATAGCAGTCAGGTGTACTAACCACTAGACCAGCGGTCTCGTCGAAAAAAATTATTTTTAATATACTGTGTAAAAAGCATTTACTTCCGTTATTTGAGTAATGTGTGGATCTGCATGCTGTAACGCCCTAAGCTTCTCAAACGCAGTATCAAGTTGCTTTGAATTGTAAAATATTCATATTTACGTGAATCACGTGAGACAGCCGAAGGGCAACTCCTATTGTATCTTACTGGATGAAAATAATAGTGTCTAGAATTAAAACATGTGTTGCGATGGTGCAATCATTTTAAAAGAATTGAATGAAAGGTTCCTTACGAAGGTAATATATGAAGCAAACGTGACTGGATGCGCCCACGGAAAAACGATTATGAATCAAGATCAATATTCATTCCCAGACAGGTGAAATCGGTAGCACTTACACACAGTGAAAGTACACGAGGGTGTATGAATGAGAATGAGATGAATGATTTGTGTGAGATTTTTTTTTTATGAGAGTGATCCCTGATCAACTGAAATGGGATATTTACTAAATCCTAATTAATTTACTTGCCTTTTTACTAGAATGTTTATGATAGGTGTTTGGATGCAGCAGATAAAAATATCTGTCGATGGCCATGCAGACTAGGATAATGGCGCTCTGTTGACTAACCGCGCCTCTCAGCAACGCCTGCAATAAAAGCTTAAATAACTCCTTCAAAGACAAGTCACGTTTAAGATAAGAAACATTGTAGGGAATCCAAATGACCTTGATCAACAAAATTACAAGTCAGCGAACCGAAGGCCGAGCATAAGCTACAAAGCATGAAGTTCGCAAAGAGGCTTTTTGCTCGGTCACTATAAACCATTAGCCTATACCACATTTACTTGCACAAGTTTAAGGGGTCTCATTATTCGCGCATCGCCGCCTCGCCGGTTCGTCAACAATTACTCATTTGTCCGCGAAATTTGTTCTTTAATAAATAATTTGAACAATAAAGAACATTTTACGCCGTTTGAGGTTATTCTTTTAAGCTGAGAAGTCATCTTTTCACCTTTTTTTTGCCACGATATTCTTCTTATCTTTTATACTTTCATATATCTTGTAGAATTAATTTACAACATTTTTGTTTTTAGCACAATGTAGAGCTTTATATTTATTATACGAGGTGCCAACGCAACCTCTATCTCTCTGGTTCATTATTACATTATAAAAAAAAATATCTAAAGATATTATAATGCCCATTATAAGCGATGCCAGCCAGTGTTTATTCTCAATATGAGATTACCTTAAACTTCGTGGCTCAATCTGAGAACTTTTAACCTAAGTGTAACTTTACTCATTTTCTCCTTGTTTCTTGTTTCTTGTGTTTAAATAAAGTTCCGACTTTGTAGCTTCGACTAGCTCTAACAGTATTAAGCGTTTCTGTTGAGGGTTTGATAGAGACATTATTTTCCATATTATATTTAAGCTCTTTAATCTTAACCAAATACAGTTACATAGTTTTAGAATCTCAAAAAATATACTTTTAAAAAGAGTAAAACCTTTAAAGTTTAAAGGTTTATTTTATTATATCTTGTAAATAAAAGTATTGTAGTTTTTAGTAATGTATTGTAGTTGAGAGTGATAGGTAATCGTGATTCATTTCTTTAGACCCATAGCTCAATAACTTCAACAACATATCTCACCTGAATCTGACAGAATATCTCTCCGTACGGCCAACACTTGTATAATGCCGGCAGAAGAGCCACTGGCGCTATTAAGATCCCAGTGAACAGATCGTTCAGGGCGAGCGAGGTTAGCAAATATCTTGGCTGTAACATTTTGGTATACATTTCAATACAACAAGGACTGAGATATTGTATTTGTAATACTGTGTTTCTACATCATGTATGTAAATATCCTAGGCGACAAAGAATTTTTATGTATCATAGATATAATTATGATATAGTGCAAACAAAGTAAATCTGATAAAATTACATCTTTTAAAGTATGAAAAATTATTCAATATGGATCATGGTTAAATCCAAATATCCAATAGCAACTTTTGACTATGTACCAAAGCATACAAATTAAAAAGACACGATAATAATCAAGGAATTTTGTAAAGGATAACCTTCTTTAACCTTTAAGCATATAAAGAAGTTATAGTACGATGTATAAGTATTACAAACAGTGATTGCAAAGCATTTATTATTATTACCTGATTGTCTATGTACTTGATGTACCTCCGATTATTTAATACACAAATCAGTACCAAATTGCAAAATACAATTGCCATAGACAGGGCGAAAATGAAGAAAGCCTTAAAAATATCAGCTGGTGCTGGGAAAGTAGAAGGCCAGCCTTTTCCGTTGAGTCCGCAAGAGCTGTTAGAAAGAGACGGCGCTATGAGCAAAGCGCCCTTGGTCGAGTCGAACATAATCGGCGCCCGCGAACAGCGCACACTTTACTTGAATAAGGCATTTAGACCATGTACTGTATACTGTCTTCAGACTTTCTTCGCTCATTCAGGTGCACTTATTGGAGGCCGAGGAACAAGTATAGCTGTCTTCTCCATTATTCTCCGTCGTGGTAGCATATCCGGCGCCTGGAACAAAAATAAGCATAAGATATAAAGATTAACTTAATTACGTGCAACTAAATTTAAGTACTCTTATATTACATCGTTATTTTTAGTATATGTGAGATTCGTTTATATTTCTGAGGAATGTTTCATTAATTTTAATTTTATTAGTATAAAGGTAAGTTGGCAATCGCTTTATGTAAAAACAAATATAAGTACCAAACTGAAACCACTGCCCTAATAATGTAACAAATTAGACTTCAATAACAATTTGAAGTTCGTGTTGATTTAATTGGTGAACATAATAAAAATTTTAAACAATTAAAAAGTCATTTTTACTATAACCATATAAGATCATAACGCAGTAGGTACGTTTAACCGGACAAAATTGTACACATGGATACAGAATCAAATCCACTCCGTTCAGTCAGTATTGGTCTGACAAAATTGTCCTCAATCCCTGATTTGCATTATATATGAAGCATGCCATCCTTAAAAGAAGTAAGAAATACAAGTAAGGCACATAATAATTAAAGAGTTCAATTTGAATGCTTTCATCTCTCGTGTACTGGATTGCTAGTTCTAAATTGAATTCAAACACTTCACGGAAACCAATTTGCGAAGGACCATCTTACTTTAAAAGAGCGAGCTATGCTGTTTTCCGCTTCACATTTTTAAAGGAACAACGAGAAATGTTAACAATTTATAATGTTAGACGGGCGTGCGTGACAAGACACGTCTTAAGAATCTTTTCTAGATTTTTCTCCGCGAGAAATTCATCGTTTCCACGTACCTATTAGATTATAAGATTTTTTCTAGAATTTTCGCCACGAGAACTCCATTGAAGTGGTGGTAAACGTGTTGACAATGACAGAAAGACGATCGAGTCGTTCACCTAGTGGTAAGCATCGCGCCTGCTCAGATAAGGATTCACACTGATCGTCACCACCTTTGGTTGTACAGTCCCGGGTTGGTTTTCAAGATTTTATTTTATGTAATTTATCTAGCAATAGGAATAGGAGGCTACTAAACTATTTTATAGTTACATCAAGTTACACACGACTGTTCACGGAATATTTGATACTGCGTTGGTATGGTACGAAGCCGATCGCAAGCAATAAGAAATCTACCACCTGGCAAACTTCCTTGGAGCTTACAAAAGCCTTACCTACACATTAATAAAATCACAGAATCCGGAATGCTGGCTCTCAGTAGTCGGTGCCGGTAAGTTGAAAGCCAGCTCAACCATTACATTCTAGTCCGTTTCTACGTGTACGGCGAATTTTTAAAATTTGGTATGTTTACTTTCTTTAAAATCCCACGCAGGTTCATCTGTTCAGCTTTATAACATGTTGTTACATTTGTAACATTACATCACGGCAAAGTTTGTCCACAACAGGAAGTTAATTTTACGGCGGCAATAAATTTGTTTTGTACGACAAAATAAATGTTGCGTAAGACTTAGGCTATGTTTAACTATTATGTTATGTCTTCATATTCAATTTTTATTTGTTATTCACTTATTTATGTTATTTGGACAACGTATTTGAAACTCTTAGACGAAAGGTAATTTTATTAATTCTGTGGTATTTAAAAATGTAATTATTTATTTATTGTTACATTAATAAGAACGGCAGAACCAATTACACTAATTAGAAACCAAACACTCATTTCCTCTCAGCAAACTTCAAACATGACAACAATAAGTTTTTCCATCCATCCACAAACAAATCAACACTTGAAACTGAAGCCAGAAGAGTGTTGAATGGTGTCAACGATCGAGGCATAGAAAACATGGCGCGGGCGACCGTGCGACTAGCCAGCACCGCGAACAACTTAAGCTTGCGGTTGCGTAGATATTTATCTGGAGTATAGAGTCGAGACAGTTCACCAAGCAGTTCGAGGGCGTCAATACGAGGTATTTTACAAGATGTTGCCATCTGGTCCACTCCTCTTCTGACTTCAAGAGAGTTGTAATTAAGGCTTTCGAGTAAGAAGTTTGAGGGATAGGATAAACAGGACCCGTAGGTAGGTTTATAATTATACCTAAGAAAGGCTTTTTGTACCTTCTCTTAGATATGTATATACAAATTTTCGTGCGGCTTCCAGACGCTTGCACTGGTTTCCAGCCTGCTGCGAACCAAGGCATTATAAAGTATTCGAATGGCTTCGCAGCTATTGAAGTCATGCGCATTTCGCAGGACAAATCTCAGCCTGCCAAAGGACTCCTTAACAATCATCTAGAATCTAGATCATGGAATGTCAGTTTTTGGTCGAATGTGACACCCAGATCTTTCATGGTGGTCATGGTGGACAGCTAGCGTGAATGAAAACCTCAGGAAGGTCGTTTACGCATATATATACTATACTAGTCTGTCGTTTATCATCAATACAAACAATAAAGGGCCAAGTATTGAGCCCTAACTGACACCAGATCGCATGTGGTAGGACGTGGACTCATAAATGCCTAAACTAACATACTGCTGTCGATCGCGTAGATAGTCCGCGAGAAGATGGAGAAGTCCCGGCGCAAGACCTATAGCGCAAAGTTTCGCCAGTAGTATGTCGTTGTTCATATGATCGAACGACTTCTGGAAGTCAAAATAGAGCACGGCTACTTGGAGCTCTTATAATAATGAAAAACATGGGTATATGTATTTTCATTTATTATATTTTCATAATGCTTAATGTTGTAATTGTATAATATTACGAATTATCAATAGATTTAAATCATACCCTATAATACTTCTAGATGAACGCACTGAGAGCCATATATCATTATTAAGGGTTGAACATCAACAGTGGCCAGTTATTGCCGTGTCAGTGCCGTTCTAAGATTTCTGTCTGACCTCACTTCCTCTAAATGGGTCGCGATAAAGTTTATCAAGGGTTTATTACTTTATTACATGTATTGAAGATAATAATTCAACCACACAAGCTATATGTGGGTTAACGGTACAAGTATAATAGGAAATAGGCTAAGACTTATAGTTAAGTTAGACTTTTTTCTTTTATTTACATCTTAGTAAATACATCTTCTTTTATTAAGTAGCTAAAGCAAGCTCTGTAGACTTTGTTATCAATAAAAAAATGGATGATAATGTTTTTCTTTGCCAGAGCAACAAGTAGGTTGATATTATTGATTTGTTATGCTTTAATGCGATGAAAAAATATATTTCTATAAAAGTATTAAATGGTTGAAGGAAAATCGGATCGGATCGAATTTAAATTTGCCATAATATTATACGTACTATGTACTGTGAACATCTCGTAAAAGCTATTGGAGTTTTCCTCACAAGGGACCTATAAATCTCAGGGATTTTTTTTATGGGAGTTTGCTTTCGGCACTGTAATCTTGAGCCATAAAATTCACTGCAAAGTACTAAAATACTTACATCTGTGATATTTTTTAGCCAGCTGTGACTTTTCAAGTTCAGTGTAAAATTTTATTATAATAATTTTATATTCTTTTGCAGTTTTGTTATGAGACTTTACCATAACAATTGCAGTTTTTATGATCCAGCTAACGTTCTCGTTTTAAAGCTCTTAATAAATAACAGGAATAAAACCAACTTACGCATAAATACGATACAGTAGAAAGGTTAAAATGAATAGATGTTGAACATTAATTGACGAGGTTAATTCGATAGGAAATTATTTCAACCCGACAAACCACTGTTCATAAAATCAAGTAGTGAGTTTTTTTTAATTGCATTTCAAATTGGTAAAGTCTCAATCATGAATAAAAACAGGATATTAGCCCACCATGATGGTTAAAATAATAACTCCAAACGTGTTTCCCACAATCCTATCTTTTTAAATCTATACGTTTAGTATATAAAAGACTTTGTTCTGAATGACTGATTGACGGATCAACGCACAGCCTAATAATAACGTAGGGATCAGATAAGAAAGGATTTTTATTTTTCATTTAAAGGTTTATTTTTTCTATAAGCTTAAAGAGTCTATGCACTTTTACGATACGGCCTCATAAGGACGTCAAACTCTTCAGATAGCGGAATATACTTGCGGGAAAGCTGCTTCTCTCACGGCCCGTTGTATGTGGCATTCTCCAGAGTAAGTTCCGAAGTAGCCTGGTGATTCTAGGTATTGGTTGCAAACAAATGCGTAGTATATCAATGTCGTTGTAAAAAAAATTACAAAATTTTATTTTATTTGCATGTTTATTTAACCTTTAACTACCTACACTATAATAAAGATTGTTATATTTTATAAGTATTCAAACATTTGAACGTAATAATTTGTAACGTATAATAAAATTAATAACGTTAAATCCATTTAAAAATCCTACCATTTTAGACTTAATTGATGAATCGATCTTTCTGTCGTGATTCAAACTCTTTTTTTTTTAAACTAAACGGAATAAGAATAGGACAACGGATATAGATAATGTTTCGTGTTTCGTTAATCTTCTAATATGTCATTTCTAGCCCAACATCTACATAGTTAAATAATTTTATTTTCATTACAGACAAAATTTTCACCATCGGTGAGTTTGAATGTTTGGAACGCTTTGAAAGCCATAAATAAAACGCCTTGTTGCCCCGACTGTCACACCTCTGTGTTCAAATAATATTTCCACGAAACGTATCATTTGCCGTAGTATTTGCACTGTCACAATCGTAAAATCCGTGTTTTACGCTCCACGGTACTCTCAATTCAGCCGATGATAGCTTTCTAAGATTTCCGCTGAATAAATCCGGCCACTCGTGCACTCCAAACTTATTGAATTTGCTTCTTTTAGTGTACTTTCAGCCATTGTTGTTGTAAAAGCAGTATTTTTCCTGTACTGTGGTAGTGACGGCTGTAATAAGCCGAATCTCGATACTACGAAATCGGATATTGCAAAAGTTTTCGCGGATTAAGAATGTTTTATTTAAAAATGCAGTAAACACATTTGTATTATTATGTCCTTTGACATGGCACCGCCCAATACTTCCCGATTCGATTGCAATAACTTGTTTTACTTAAAAAAAGATGCCTTGAGCCACGTTACATAAAACTTTTGAATAACCCAGGTTACTGCAAATGGAAATTTCGGTTAGACATATTTTCCCACAAGACATATTTAAAATTAATATATTTATACTATACCCTGAGTATTTTTGTCTGGAACAAATGTAGGTCGGTATAATTATTAGGTTCATCTCGATGCGTCGATTGGGCGCCGCCCCGGAAGCTCGCCTACGGAGCCACAGCATTTGGCTTGGGCCAAACCACCCACTGCGAAAGTTATAGCCCCTAGTCACGATTCATTTACCTATTTCCTCTGCACTAGAGGTTTTCTTTTTCGTAATCATAATATTTTTGGCTCCTTTTACAAAGATTGGACTATTTTTTCTGCGGAGCTTTTACAGTTGTTACAATCTCAGTGATTCAAACGAGTGCTTCTTAAGAATTATTATCTTCAATTTATGCTTACAGAAAAAATCCATACATAATTCATAAGGAGGCGTGTACATTTTTGTAGCCGTATCTTTGAAAATTTCATGAGAACTCGTTATTTTTTGTGAAGCATTAATTTCTAGCAAACATTTCAGTTACACTACTCAGGTAAAGCACATAAATGTAAATGAAAAATATATACGCTTTACTAATCTCTTTAAAAACAATCAAATGCGTGAAAAAATTTTGCTACCACAGCTACAGTATGCATTACAATAATACAAATTCAAGATACTCGCCTAAATACATGAAATGGGTCAGGGATATGTCGTCCCATTTGGCTGCGACGTGAACTTAGCACAGCCAAGACCTGGTAAGTGGGCGAACTTGCGAGGTTACACTACAAAATTATTCTTTCCAGCGCTCTTTATGTTTCATATGTTCACTTTCGGCCTTTTATTAAAACTACGGCGTAGGCTGATTAAAGTTCCTTTGCCATTACGCTGACAGAGATCCCGCTATGAAAATTATTACGAATACATTTTGCTCATCATATTTCTAGATAACTCTTTTCTGTAGTTCTATATTCTCATGTCATGTTAAGTAAAACTTGAGTTGTCCTGGTTTAGGTTTGCTATGCCACGAAATGACGGATCAGATATTATTTCCATGACTTATAGGACTTCTCTCAGCAGCAGCTGCTGCTTCTGTGGCCTTCTAGTGAATATAAGTATTCTATCAGCTGCTGGTTCCCATAGTACAAGCTTTGCCTTGTTTGGGGTCAGATGGAGCTGTGTGATAATGTCCAAGCATTATTATTTACTAATATATAAAATACTTACATTAATGTTACCTATTGTAATATTTTCGGTCCTAATAAAAGGAATAAAAAAATTTGCTCAAAAACTTTTTGTTACCGTTCCGTCAGACGTTTAGTTAAGTTTTAATATTGCTAAGTGGTAATTTTAGACAACCATGAAATAAAGTTCCACTGTTTATTCCAGCATTTAGAATTCTTTGACCCGGTTTCCATGCCAAGCAAGACCCAGAATGCCTGTGAGTAACCTTTAACGAGACATTAAAACTTCAAACTCGAATACCTGAATTTTATCAATATTAAAGTTATTATCAAGTCTATGTTAGCTGCGCCAAATCTCTCGAAACTCCGTCTTGGCATTTGTATTTATTCATGACTGTTAACCTAGTTTGAAGGTACGTGTAGACTGAGTTTGCCTTTTTAAGTAACACAAATATGAGATCATATAAACACGTAATGTTATGCTTGCAAGAAATTGTAATTGTTTCCAAATTAACACTAAATAAAATGTATTTATATATAAATTGTATAAATTAAATTAAATCCTTGACCACGTCGTTATCACACGTGAGGGTGCCAAGAAGTCTATAAGCATTGCTTAGCTCAATAACAATTTAGCTAAGCAATGCTGATTCTTTGAGCAAAATACGCTTCAGCCTTCTTGTCACTAGTGGTCTCAATCAATCGTCGTAAGACTCCTTAGGTATACAGGAGATGAGCGATAAGACTCCATAGCCCCTTAGGGTCTCCATCGCAAAACGAAAATATGTCATCTATTCTAAGGCACAAGTATTTCCTTGTACATTAAAATTGTAAATGTTATTTAAATAATCATTTTCTTAAAGAATAAAAGGCTAAGGCACAGTGTAATAAAATGAAGAATATATAGCTGACATTAAGAGTTACGTAGGTCGCCAATTGCACATTTCATAGTAATCCAGTAGTTAGGTATTTTTGCCAAACACAATCACATCGAGCAGAATTGCATTTCACCGTGAATAAATAGCAGGATATCAACCTAACGACCAATTTTCCGTGCAATACTGTTATAATATCTTCCTCCGTTCCGATTTACTGGGCTATAAAGGGAAACTTCACAATCGCACATTAACTTTGGTCAGCTTATTGCTTACTCTCCGATCCCGATACACAGACATTAGTCTACCTTATTTCAAATGAATTTAAAAACGGATACCGATTTTATATGCGGTCCAAAACGCAGCAACACAATAGCAAAAATAATTTACTCTGAGGTAACAAGGTATGATTATTTGCTGCCACGTTGCACGTGTGTAGGTATACACATAAATTTCCTTAATCTTTTTGATATTGGAATCAATAGCACTAATAGCCTTCAATCGGCATAAATAGCTTGACAATACTATTAAAATTAAGGTCGAGTACCTTGTACTGAAGGGGTCGTGAGATCATAAGCTCAACTTACATCTAATGATGAACCAACAGATTGTCTACTGTTAAATGACATGTCTCTGACTGTTAATGTTAAATTTCAAGCTGAATAAAATATATTCTATAAAGCCATAAGAAAAATTAGTTGCCAGTTTAGTAACCTACTAAAGCAAGATAAGGTAATAATCGTGGAGGAAATAGCACTACCATTCACGAGGTCTTTAAATTGCCACGCAATGTTCTTTTGTATTTTACGATGGCACCCACAAAGGAAGATAGCTGATACATCTGATAAAATACCTACGTACGTACGGGAACGGTAAAAACCACAGTTAAAACGTAGAAAGCTGATTTCGGGTAAATGCGAACATTAATGAGTGATAAAGAACGTTTTTTACGATCGAAATTTCACAGAACAATTTTATATCGCGAAAAAAAAGATGTGCCCGAATTGATTTATGGCTCTGATACTGAAGCTGTATTATCCAAGATTATAAGCTAATATTTTGTGGACTTGCCCGATTTATGTTTTAATAGGCTTCATAAATAGACTACCTGTATTTCAGGTACCGGACTGAGTCTTATGTGACTGATACCAAAATCTACAAAAATTATACCTTGTACAATAATTATGGTTAAATAAAACAAAAAAAACTATGCGCCTATCGTGGCTTATATTTCGTCCTATGATATACCGATATATTTCAGTAACTTAAGATTGTTTGTAGGCTTGTTATGTAGGTATAGATTCTATTATTGTTGCCTTTCTTTCTACTAACTCACTGAAACTTCCACAATTCGTTTCTTTTACTTACACTCATTTTGTATTCAGAAACCGTAAACAGAAAATTGTCTGGGAATAATTTTCGTACATTGCGTTCACATCCATCGATTGGCAAAGTTTAATTCAACAATTTCTTATTTTGTTGTTGCGACTTTGCCCACGAAGTTGCTGAAAAGTTATTGTCAATTTTATTGTGTTTCGGTTTAGCATTTATCTAGTTTTCCACATTGAATTTCTAAAATATCCACATTGTTACGGTAAAATGTAAATTGTATACAGAATTAAAATGAGAAGCGGAACTAAATACTTGATAGAATGAAGATAGGTGGACTTGGTTTAACCCGGGATGGGAATGTACCCGATGAATGTGATAAGCACTACCTCTCACGCTGAGACTTAAAATAACCAGCATGGTAAGAATTGGGTATTGATATAATTTAACTACTTTTCTAGCCTTTCAAGGACCCTTCTAAAAGGTGTAAAGATATTTATACAAGACTGATGATTCTTCATAATAAGAATTTGCTCTCGCCATCATTATATTAATCACCTATTTTATGGTCTTGCAATCCTAACATTGTTGGTCGGTTAAAATCTCGTTTTTATTTAAATATCTCTATATTTATGAAAAAAAAATGTACTAGATAGTACTATTAAATTATAAGATTAGAACAAGTCGCAGTCCATTAAAATCGATTGTCATAAACCAGTAACGCGTAATTCACAGTATTATCTCTCTCTATGCGAGTGTCTGAACACTTGGACACCCATTTAATACAGATGATAGTTATTGGCAAAGTTACGAAAGATGCTAGAAGTGTCTATATTCATGGTGGTGAAACTAGAGCAGGGCCATTTCTCAATGTTGACTGCTATAGCCAAACGATAAACCTAACTTTAACGGAATCACTTTTTTAAAGTATTATTACTGATTAACCTAAATAGTCTTGAACATACTGAAATGTGTCAAATAAAACCCAGTGTCTTAAAAACCCATATCGTTACCCAGACTGGGTGTTATAATCGTGGGTTACGGTGGTTTTATAGTCTTTGGTTACGACTAACTCAAGTTTCAAAGTAAGTGTTCTACCAATCTTGAGGTTTTATTAGATTTTCTTAGGTTTCAATGTTTGGTATGTGTTATACGTAATGTATTTAAATAAAAAGTATTTAAGTATTCCAGCAGCTACTAGTACCATCATTGATCTAGCTTTGCTTAGTTTGGGGCCAAATAGCGCTGTGTGTTATTTTTTTATACCACTATGTTGGCAAGCAATCATACGGCCCGCCTAAAGTAGGCGGTTACCGTAGCTTATGGAGGCTTGGAACACCAGGGGTATCACACGCGCGTTGCCGAACCTTAATTTTTTTAATGACCGAGCATTATTCTTATATTTAACTCTCAGATCACCCAATTCAATATGATAGTAACGAAAAAAAGAATATTGGACATTTGAAGTGCTAACTGCTTAGGCAAATAACCTGCAGATAATATACTGTTTTCCTCTTTGAAAGCTTAAATAATCTCGCGACTTACTTCATTCATAAAGAAGACATGAATAACTAAATATGTTTATAGAGGGCCTCCAGAAAATGTGTTAAAGTCACTAATCAACAGAGCGAAAACGAACAGGATCGGGATTGAAATATAACATGATCACGAACTACACCTAGTTGAACGACTCGAAACGAATCGTTTGCAAGTCAATCTAGGAGCTACGCTAGGGTTACATCCGAAGTAACTACAGCCTTATAGCTATGGAAAATAATAGGGGAAAATTCTCACGTCACACGCACAATACAAAATTATTTTTGGGATTTCTTTGTCATCGACTAACTGACCGTAGCACAGTGATTGTAGCTCAATGTGGCTCGTAATTGCAGGATCACACACAATGGCTACGAAACACCATTGTTACCATTCCCGTGTTTTATTTCAGTAATTGAAGTTATTCATGTGGAAACTAAATATTTTGCCAGTGCAAAAATATATTATCACATACTCTCTAGATCCGCTTTTAAGAATCCAACTTTAATACTTATAGTAAATGCTATTTTTTCCATTTGTGGGACAGGATATGACAGGGTATAAGTTCAAGAGGTAGGTTGCGCTTTTTATCCGGATATTTAATTTTAATGTATACTTACTTGTGTATATCATTAAAGATAAAGACCTATCGGTCTCTGTGAGCCGAAACTGTTCTTCCAGGAAAATCATCAGTTCAAAAACTAAGCTGGTTGCTTAGACCTTAATTAGTGCCTTAACTTAAACTGAATAAACGATTTTGATTTTGATTATGACCCACACTGCTCTAAAAAGTATAAGCTCTAAGAAATACATTTATGATGTATTTATTCTAGTACCTTGTTAAACAAAAGCAATCTACGAACAACATAGACAGGTGTATGTAAAAGACCAATCCACTCATAGTTATACATTGTCCTTCCTCCGTTTTCATGTTATACATGATCATTATGCGATTTAAAAGTAGGTTAATCTATGTACATTTTGTATTATGTAATCACAAAGGCATTCTAGTAGGAATGCTATCATGAGACAGACCGCCTGATCGAAAATCAATAGATCCATTTGCCTACCTAAGTACGTGTACTACGTATATGTCATTACGCTTAATAAAAGACAATTTTTCCCGTCTACAGTCAAAAGTATGATTGCTTTATATAAATCTTTTGTATAACTTTTTGTGCCAACCGTATCCATTCCATTAGCAGTTTTTAATGATATACTCGTAGGTACGACTATAACTAATTAAAAAAAACTCGTTGTAAATGAAATACCTGAGGAAAGTGCGATCCCATTATATTTCATAAGAATTTCGTTCAAGGCAAAGTCGGAGATACGGCTTCAAGATTAATAAAATATATCGTCTCGACTTAGTACAAGCTATTTATTTGCAATATTTACCTTTATAATTTATAGGTCCACCAGCGAAGATCATACCCTGAGAGATGATAAAAATATGTATTAAAACAATCTTACTTAATTACAGTCGAATACAGCATTGGAATCTCGTCAGTCCAAGAAAGACTTTTAGAGTTTCCTTTCCTCTTCTCTGATATTACGTATGTTCGTCATAAACTTCAGCGATAAGTAAAACTGAGTCCATCTCCGGTTCCATTGTCACGTGCCGTCACAAAGGAAGTAAAGAGAGAAAGACAAGCGACTAATGGTACGTACTCGACGTGAATCGACGTCACTTGCGTTACATCGGTGATAATGTACGGAACGCATCACGCTTACTTCAAGTGGACCGCGCAAGGAAAATTACATAATGGACAGCGTTGTGTGAGAATAATTCTTCTTGAATATATTTTCGTAACCTTTACGTTAGTAACGTACTATTATATAGTAAATAACTAAACCGAAATATGTTTTGAGACACATCGAGGGTATGATTCTGTTTGCGTATTGTTAGTTATTTTAACTAATTATTAGAAAAAAAAACCTCAAACATTATTACAGGAAAATTTACGATTAAGTGCGGAGAAGCGAACGTTGACAAGGGAACAAACTTCTATTGATAGACACATTGATTTATAATTTTAAAGCTAGAGGATGTCTCAATTATTATATTAACGTTATCCATACAGCTTTCAATTTTTTTTTGCGATGAATTATGGCATTATTCAGTGTTAAACTCAATTAAACGATTTACTGACGGTAAATTACGACACAGCATTTTTACTACAATGCTATGTATTTGTTGTTCAAATAAATGTATTATGTCTTTAAATTTCAGGTGATAATCGAACTAATACTTGACAAATACACATGAACGACCACTTTCCAGAAGGTTTATTACAGTTGTAAAACCTACTTACCTATTGTATTATGGTCTTAACTTGCATAGTCGTGGTTGTACAGTCACCCGATGAGTCCAAATCTCAAGTTGACTATTACGATCATTTTTGGCGGAAGAACCAAATTTGACTAGCAAATCCGTGTGCAGAAGTGTAGTTTTAAATGCGACGTCCTTTCACTAAATTGGAATTAGAGATGGGATTTTGTGATAGTATAGTATGGTTGAGCGACCTTCCAATATAACGTGATGAATATTTAGTATTAGGTTTCATCTGTGGCTGTATCTGCATATAATTTGGTATTAAATTACGGTTCCAATTAATCCATATCTTACAAGAATTATGAATACAAGAATTTAACTAATATATCGGGATAAATATTGCGCATTTTTTACGTGAAGCTTAGGCTTTCATACAGTGAAGCATATAAGCATTCCTCTGAAATAGAGTTGGAACGGAGACTGGTAAATAAATTACCCAAAACGGACCCATTATTGCACGCTTCATTTACATATAACATAATATTATGACCTCTCAGTCAGTACATTATGTATCAAACTCTAGCTATTTACAAGTATGTATCACATTTTTATAATTAATACAAGATCGAGTTAATAAACAGACTGAATTTGCATCAAACATTTTTTTACCAAATGAACCTTGGATAAAATTGCTGGATGAAAGTTGGCGCAAAGTTAGATTATTTTCGAAGAAATTTTACTACTTTAAATGAAGTTTGCTTGGCCTATTAGTTAGAATCTTGTCGGTACATCACAAGATGAGAAATTAAAGTAACCTTATTTTCCAATTGACATTTTCACTACAAATTTGAATACCTTAAAAGCTTTTAATGCTAATATACGTTTATATGTGTGTACAAATATTTTGGTAATTTTTTCCTCGTCTATAGACGATCTAAGGATCCTATATATAGGATCTAAGTCAATTGAATATAAGATAAAGCTTTATATAGTTTAATGGTTCGATGCTGATTTTAGTACCCTTAAATGTAACGAAGGAGTGGAAGGAATAAACAGTATAGTATATAGTAGAGACAGAATGTGACCTTATTCGGGTTACCTCATGCGTTAATAATATTTTGAATGTATGTTATGTAATTAAGATTATGTTTACAGCATGTAGGAATGTATGTGGCGCATTTTTGATACTACGGTTCAGGACCAATTTGTTTCTTATGCTTACACGACAATGCCTTACACCATAAGGCAGACATCGATACCTCGGGTATTGCAGACGTCTTAATTATGCCCCAGGAACCGCTTATCATCAGGCGGGCTAAGCTCTTGTCGCCATATTTATACTATAAATTAGTAAATATATATTAGAGCATGTTTGAGACTATTGAATATGCCTTAATAGCCTATCCTCTGAATACATTGCTCTAATTTATGAACCTATAAATCTCTCATGTTCCAATTAATTACTACAAGGTTCTAAATAGTCTTGAGCATTATTGCCTAGAACTTAATACCTAAGATGGCATTCAAAATATAATAGCATTAATTAAGCTTATAAATCATTCTGTGAAGTTAAGCAACATAGCTTGTGGTCAGAGTAGACGATGGACCGTGTCAAAATATTGGCACCTGATAATGTCAGCTTTTCCACAAAGCGGCTGTGACTGACCTGCCTGGCTTATTACGAGTGCCTGAGATTATTTAAGGGATATGAAAGGACTCTGTATGACATGGTCGGTCTCCCATTCATCTGCTGTACCCGAATAAGGTTCCTTTAATGTCTGAACGGTTAATTTGCACAATATCAACTGTGGGTACCTCCTGCCTTTTCAAGCTGGACCCTATACTAGTATAATACTCAACAAAAATTTTGTGAATGTCAGATAGCATCCATCGAGTTTCGTCGTATCGTTTCAGGTCGGATGCCGACGCATGTTTGTACGAACTCAAACTATTGATACGTAGGTATACAGTATGATTTATTATTCAGTACCACAACGCCATGTCTATCATGAATGGAAGAGCTTCCGAGCGTGATATTTATTGGTTGTATGTTAAACGCATGGGCGCTTTGAAAGAAAGGCTATGTTTAAAGTTTTGTAGAAAAAAATGCTGAAAGTGGTGGTTCCATCCATCCAGTGACTGAAAAAAGTAAGTGCTATGCGAAATTAGGATAAAATTTGAAGTTTCATGTATGAATGTGGAGGGGATACAAAGGTTAAAACAAACCTAATGTGTACGATGACATGGCTAGAAAGGAAATCAGTTTATAGAGAAGAATGAGTTGATAATGAGGAAATGAGTTGATATAGAGGAATGGAAGAGAAAGAGATATTACCGAAATGACATAGGATAGGGGCTGGAGAATAATGATGATTTGTGTTTTTTCCATCCATTGAAGTCCTGTCATACTCATATATCAAAATTATACTTTGTAAATAGATATTAGGCATGTTTCAGACTTGTTCAATTAATTACGAGTATATAGATATAAAGTTAGCTTTTAATTAATTATTCCAACTGGTAACATTGGCATAGTAATAGAGGGAACGCATCTGATATCGACATGGGTTCCATTAAACATTCTGTACCACTCGCCCGGGTCAATGCCTGTATCCGACATTAACATATGCAGAATTAGAAACCCATATTATGTAAGCAAATGTTATAATACATTTAAGACAGTTACATTTTATCTTGCTCTTGTTTAATAAGGTTAAATTTCCGACATATCTATATTTTCTCGTGAATAGATACTGGGAGATTTTCAAATGAGCCACTAGCTCAGAGTAGATAATATACGGAGATATAACCTAAATGGTCTGGACCATTTAGGTTATATCTCCGTTTATAGGTTATAAACCTGGGTTTAGCTCCTATCAATGAAAAACAAAATAGTGGTAAACGCTTCAGGCGTTTATTCTGAGTCTTGTTGTAATTTATGTGCATAAAGAAATGTGGTTGGGGCACCCAAAATTTCAGAAATGCATTTAGGCTCGCAGTGACTGAAAAATATTCAATTTAACATTCTCTTTCTTACCTTTTCGCTATCATTTAAGGTCAGCGCTCTTATTACGTCATCGGTAAAAGTAATTTTAGTACAAAAAATAACAAAAACATCAAATCAGACCTAAGCTATTTACTTTATAATCCTCATACGGAATCCAAATTTCGTCCTTAAAATATACACGATATGCCTAGATAGATAGTATTTCGTACGTGTTATACGACCATTTTATTGTATGCGACATATGTGCCCGTACGTAAATCCTCGTAATATATTTGTATTTTGTATTCATGAATTGAGATCCTGTCTCGCGGATATGGATTACAAATATTCAGTTCACACCTTACATCATTCTGAACTGTTATGTATTCGGTGGTTTCTTACATATTGACGTTTCTTTTGATTCGCAACATAGTTCGGTATAGTTTTATAGGTACGTGTTAATATTGGTAAGATTTGATTTGGTAAATAATATTATTTTTATATTTAAGAAGAAATAAAATTCATAATTCCATTTTCTTAATGTTTAAGAATATGTATAAATATAAAGCCATAAAGCCATTAAAATGTTTTTTTTATACTAAGGTGGCTCACAAGCATACTGCCCACCTGATGTTAAGCGGTCGGTAATACCAGGAATATAAATAACGAGTTGCCAACCCTGTTTTTGATAAGGCGACATTGTGCTAGCAGCATTACTACTTGCTATTTAAGTTGGTTAATATAGGATTTACTTGTCTTAAAACTGCGACAAACTGTCTAAATAATTTGGCATGTCACTTCAAATTCTTTATCTCGGGCTTGTTCATTGAATACAAAACTGATTTACCTACTTAAACTGTTTAAATAAAGTTGCCTTCTCCAATGTATTATAAAATAGCTATAAGAAGAGTATTTCATGATTAGTGAACTTTTCCTAAAGTATTCTCAACAATAGGTTTTCTTTTGAAACCAAAAGTTACGAAAGAATCATAAAACAATTAATTAAAACATCGCAAATTATTGTGTCTATTGATTAGACGACTTCAAATGAAAATTAATAAGAATGAAATATAAATACATCCTCAGATATGTATGATAGGTAGATACATTGAAGATATTTTAACGCCAACGTGATGCTCCATTCTGTCTTGTCAGTTTATTTTGATGAAGCGAATTAATTTGTTATCAGATATACGTTTTCTTCTAAAGATTAATAAATTTTTGTTCCATCATATTTAAGCCCAGCGCAACATCGCCAAATGTTGCATGTAAATGTATATCAACCGAAAATTACTTTAGTAAAAGACCTTATCGGTTAGATCATCCCAAAACTTTGCGAGTGATCACTTACACGTGCCTATTCAAAGTTTCCACACTATAAATAGGATAATCTTGGGGTAAAATGATTTTCATTATCGGTCGAAATGACGGCCGGGCTAAACTGTGAAAGAGGCACGTAATATGCCGGTATCTTGGTATCTACGCTTCCCTTCTATTCGAGATATTCAAAAGGCCGGCACCCATTTTAAAGGGCATCATTATTATGGACTTTCTTCTGTGTTTCGGCTCTGAATAGACTTTATTTTATTAGAATTAATATAAGCGTGGACGCGCCTTATAATTTCCATTTGAAAGGTAAATTTCGTTTCACAATAATTTATATGAGGTACCTACGCGACGATTTTTGCATAATTATTAACATAAAACAGTTTAAAATATTAACAAGATCCAGAACTTAATAACCTGTTTTCTTTTAGATAAATATTTGACCCAAAACAGAATCACGCGAGAGCGTGCCAAGAATGGTGGCATCACGCCACGCTGGATTGCAATGCTAATTCTATAAGCGAGATATATACTGCAGCACGCCCGTCACGAGAGGCCTTAACCATAATTATTAATTAATAGGTACAAAGTTTGCTGAATTCTAAATTTAATAATGTTGAGGTGAATTAAAGTAAAGTAATATTGTGTCTATGGTTGTTCTGTATCTTCACGCTGGTCACGGCAGTCAACATTGATGACATACCTCTGCCTACTCATTTTGAGACTCAGTTATTACCGTAGATACATTAATGTGTTAATGTGATAAGTGGTCAACCAATAAAATTCAGTTCTGGAACTAATAAAAACTAGTTATAATTTTATGCTGTAATGATTTCTTCAAGCTAGTTAGCTAAGTTTCTCTTGAATGTACAGCATTGTATTTTAATAATATCATTTTACCAAACGCAAAACTACTTAAAAATCTATAGAGGGATCTGCAGAAGTTGAAATAAATCATTTTTTTTTCACAAAAACCCTCGCTATCTAATAGCGCGTTTATTTATATTAGCAACACCAAATTAGTTACGCATTCAAAACAAACGCAACAAAATTTAATTTTGTCCTAAAATTGCGCGGTCTGAAAATTTGCGCTACCTGTGTTCATTTAGATTAGTTTTACGTGTATTTTGATGCTTAGGGTTCCGTACCTTAAAAGTAAAAAAGGAACCCTTATATGATCACTTTGACAACCGTCTGTCTGTTTGTCAAGAATTTTTATCTCAAGAACGCGTGGAGTTATCAAATTGGATTTAATATGGAACCCGGGTCTATAGTTTCTTTCGCCTGTAAAATAATCAAATCTGTAAGTCAATATAAAGAAAAGATATGACCGTTTATGTCGCAAATTATAGCATATTTTGCGATTTCACAAGGGAATCAAAACCTATAGGGTACTTCCCGATGACCTAGAATTATGAAATTTGGCAAGAAGCAGTGTCTTACAGCACAAGTTAAGGAAAAAGTCTGAAAAACGTAAATATGTAGTTTTTTTAATGCGAATGTACAAAAAAAATCCTGAATCGCGCTGTTGAGAATCATCGACGAATAATGACCTCATTTGCAGTTCGCCTACTTTTAACCTTACCTAGAAGTGTGTACGGAACGCTCGGTGCGCGAGTCCGACTAGCACGTGTCCGGTTTTTCATTCCTTGCTTCATTCTGTTTATGACACTGATGACTGTATCACAGACATATAAATTATTTAACTACATTTACAGGGCAAAAACTTATTGACTGCTACACAGAAAAAAAGCATTTAGTCCAAAATAACGAAGAGGACTTTAATTTGTAAGGGTCTGGTACTTCATAAATTCCGAGTGTATGATCTTCTGTAATTTGATGGTACTTGCTTAATATGTACGTAAGTGCATCTTTTTTGTATAAGATTTTATAGATTACGAAATATATAATAATTGATAAAAAAATATTTATTGATTAAACGGTTCCAAATTAAGTAATGCGCCTTCAGATAGGTGCGCCTATCCTTATTATCAGATGTTCGGTAAGTGCTACGTCCTAACTTTATATAGTGAAAATGTGATGGTATGTATAGAATACCGTAGTTAAGTCCGATTAGTAAAGAAAACTTAATTAAAGGCAGGTAAGTCCACGTTCATTTGGTTTAAGGCGATTATATCATGTACATAGTTAGGCTTTATGCCACAGAGGCCGGATCCTCAAAGGAAAAGGAAGAGTAGGAAATTAACACGGCATACTGATGACTAACTTCTCCTCGAAATTTTATATATTTAATTATAACTAAGGGTACACATTCTACGGTAAGTTTTAGGACAAAAAAGGTTTTTTTTTTATACCACTAAGGTGGCCCACCTTATGGTAAGCAGTCACCGTAGCCTATAGCCGCTAGCAATACCAGGGGTATCACTACGGGGTGCCAACCATGTTGCTGATGAGGACTCACTGTGCTAGCAGCAATACTATAGCCCAGCGTATCCTCGTGGAGCACTGGCAACCTTACTTACCGCAGAAACACAACACTACATCAAATAGTGTTATTTCACTGCGGTCTTCTGTAAGGCGGAGGTACAGTCCCCAGTCGGGCGGCTCCAATTTAAATGGGAAAACACACGGGAAATCCCAAATCGCCCTACCTCTCTTTTTAAAAGCTCATGGTGTGATTAATCACTGTACTTAAGCTTAGAAAAACTCATTGGTACAGGCCGGGACTCGAACCTGGGCCCATCAGATGACAGGCCTGTTGCTTGAACCACAAGGCCACCACGGCTTTTAATATTTTCAAAGGTTTCAAGTAGTATGTATGCAGTATGAGAAAAATGAAAGTAGGTTTATTAACAAGTGTCACATAAACTCTTTTAGTAAATATCTGATCGGATTTTATCTGAGTTCTACGGCATTCTCGACTGAATATGCCTCAGATGGTCTTAGCTTATCAAGTTTTATCAATGATACAAAAAAAAAATTCAGTATCCAGATTAATTTCTGTCAAATTTGAGTATTCATTCATGAAAGTTGTATACTAACTAAGCGACTAAGCCTGACATACGCGTGTAATTAATAAATGAATACCTTACTCACATATATATTTAAATGACATTTCTGTGGAACAACGCTTAAAATTTTCCGGTAGGGATTAATTAAGTTCACCTTATCTACTCATTATAACCTTCGAGCCATTTATTATATCCTTATAAATTGGTTGTATGTTAGACAGTTGCGGTAATGAATTCTCAAGCTATACCTAGTTTTATGTAGCGCCTCTTAATATCTTACATAATAAGCTTATATAAGGCTTAATATACATATCACAGACTGTGTAAGGCATTAAATTATAGATGTTTGCGAATTTAATATTTTAATCACAGCGATAATTTATTACGGATCTTTTGAAGCGTTAATCATGTGTATCTGTCAAAGCAAACGTTGTGGTAATAAATTGTATTATCATTAATTATCCCAAGAATATTTCTTGTGTACCTACTTATTAGTTAGGAAAATAAAGGGCAAAATTTCTAATGCCTATTTTCACAAATCCGCGGCAGAAAACTTAAGCAGAGTAGTTTTTCCTTTTAATATTTTAGAGTTTAGAAATATTTTTTTATGTTGATGCTAATTTAATAAATTTATAAATATCTAGAGCCAATGGATAGGTACCAATACCGATATTGTTTAGTGCTGATATAATTTCCCAACTTTGTCTTATGAAAGTTCTACCTATCCCTGTAAGCGGTAATCCTGTTTACATGAAATGCTTCCCGTCTGATGTTCGCAACCCAACACCAATCATGACTAAGACCAATTAAAGTGTTTAAGGTTTCTCGTTTCCAATGCCAGCATAGAAATACATATTATTATTCTGCTTCGATGTGTTTTATAACAGGTACCAGGTTATATTATTACATTATACTCACGAACAATAAAAAAAAAATTCGGCTAAGGTCTGGCAAACAGCTATGTCGGGTAATATCGGTTTCCAACATCAACAATGAATAGGAAAAGAGAGAAGAAAAAGAGAGGGGAAACATATTGATATTCTATGTGTTTAAACATGTGAATATGATACAGCAGGAATTGCCAAACCAACAAAAAATAACACTTTGAGTTACACAAAGCAAAATTGTGGCGACTAAGAATATTCCACGGATCCTACGAAGCAATCTGCGGGCGATTATCTGAGCTATCGGAATTTGCCTCTCGGGTACCCGTATCCCTACTCATCCTCATCCTATAGATAGTAGTCATGATATTCCTCACATATTCGTATAACTACGAGACGAGATGATCCACCTATATTTGTCCGCATAAATATTCCTAATACGCCGACTGTCGGCTTAAGCCACACAATACAGTAATTAGTATACCTGACAGCTACACTAGAGGTCGCGGGTTCGATTCCCGCCAGGGTGAACATTTATCAGATACACTTTTGAATTTGCATTGCGTCTAGTTGTTTGGTATGTATTATAAGTGTGTATTATGATATAAGTATTGTATCAGCAGCTGGTTGCCATAGTGGGTACAAGCTTTGCTTAGCTTGGAGCCAGATGGCGTTGCGTGATACCATAGTATAAAGAGAGGGAGTAGGGTATCTCCGGCCCAATTCGCGATATAATTGCCTACTGTCTTAGGGTTGTCACTTTTAGCTAAATATTAGGAGCGGCTGTTCGCGCTTCGCTAGCAACCGCATGAACAGCGGCAACGTCAAGTCGCGGTCCCGACTCGCCATGTCGCCGCTAGATGGTACAGGCGGCAACATACTTATTTTGAATTACGATTTTCTGTAAGTAGATAGGTACTTAGTTACTATACCTACAATACTGAGAAATCGGCATAACTAAACGTAAACAAAGAAATAGCGGCAAACCAATTGCCAGATCAAAAGTACCTAATACATTCAAGTAGGAAATTAGGCCTACCTACCTACTTCCTGTGTGATAGAAAACGAATACAAACAAAAAATATGTAAGTACGTAGGTATCTCATCATCAAGTAAAATTATATTATGCTAGAATAAGTGACTAACTTACCTTTCCTGTTCAATAGGTAATCTGAACAGAGACAGGTCTGGAATCGATGAATTATTAAGACACCCAAACACACAGCAATACGTTCTTCTGCGATTATCCGACATTTTGATGATGATATTGATGAATAAATCATTTAGCGGTGCCGAAAAGCCGTGACGCGCGCGCGAACCTTGTGCAGTGTTAGCCCCGACTGGCGCACTGAGAAACGGGTCGAGATTTTGTTAAAGTGTGCGTGCGTCGACACATAGATACAATAGCGCACACATACAAGCCGCGAGCGGTGCGTTTGTATGAAGATACCCTACTTCCCCTCTCTTTATACTATGGTGATACTGTCCGAGCATTAATATAATTGGGGTAGATATATACTAATATCTTATTTCCACGATTTAGATGGAATTTTTCAGGATACTAATATTGTTCCATATGTCTAAGATAAAAAATACACCGATCGACAATCCAAACTATCGATCCTCGCCATGGTCTTCATCTAAAACTCTCCAGTATAAGGAAGTACAGCGAAAATTATTACGGGGGTACGTTTTGTATTAAATCTAAGTTTAATTAAACGTAAACAAATTGAATATTACCGAAAGGGTTCAGCCAAAGTTCGTTGGATAGTGTAAAGTGGCCCTAACTACGGTAAGGGTTAGGCTATTAGATGCCCGTAACGTGGCTGCTTATCGTTTCCACCGTGTGGTGATTAATTAGTTCTTAATTACCTACTCCCATGCGAGCGCCACGATTATATGGGGAACCACAAATGTTCAGATAATAATCGCTTATCAGTTATAGTCGGCCGTGTTTTTTGGTAAGTGTACCTTACTATACTCATCCATCCATTACTCAAAACATGTTAACCTACAAAGAAAATGGATGTGACGTATTGAAACGCTATTAAACTCGATATATCAAATCTGATAAAAGCTGCAGGGCTGATAGTAGAAAGTCAAATTATTGGAACATTGCATAAATGTTTCACACCACATATAAAACACTATTAGGAGGTATGTATAGACTTTTATGAGTGTGTTGAATGCTCGTTAATTTTAAATCATAACTGAATATCTTATATTTGTAAAAAAGTTTGACAATCGAGTCCTTCTTGTTGTTGTATGCATATGTACTGGGTATTATAGATTTTTATGAACACTCATCAGCTTACATCAATAAATACTGGTTTATCCCATTCATTTCACATTTCTCCAGTCAGTGCATTAGAGTTGATTGCTCGTTTGAGGTTTCTGATGATGAATGAAACGTATCGAGACCAGATATAGTCTGGATACAAAATACATGGACAAATTATTTCGGGTTAACTTAACAAAACACACGATATGATAAGAGAAAACTTCCATTATGTTTGTAATTTAGCGGAATGAGATCGCCGCAATAGGGAAAATGTTGCATGGATATGTTTCCCCCCAAAAACTTATAGCAGTAAAATATTATTATATTCGATCTGTTTTCTATTACACAATATAATTGATTTTAATCAATTATACAATAACCATACGGATGGTTTTCATGCAGTAATACGCAAAAAGACCGCATCTCTGATCACCAGAGTAAGGGAAAGCCACAACAGCATCCTGAAGACAGTGGCGTGGAGTTACACATCTCCCTTCTGGAGGTGCATTGTCCTGAGAACAATTAAATAACAACTCTCACAATGCGCCGAGCAGCCGAGAGTGCCTAGTTTAGCTGCTATTTCGTTTATTATTATTATATCTACTAACATTACTATTTAAGAATCTTTATAACATACTAACCCTCTATAAATTGTGTGTAATGTACCTAATGATTGTAATATGGAGTTGTGTTACCTGAAATAAACAATTATTATTATTATTATTATTATTATTATAATCATATATTTTAAGGATTTTTTTGTTCAAGCTATGGGTCCAGCTTGAGAAATATGTAAATATACTAACACCGATTTTCTTCTTGAAAAAAAATCTTGCATTCAATTTACCAGTCTTGACCAAGGCTCAATAGATAAAACTACTAAAATTATATTTATTTGGAATAACAAAAAAAACGTCGACCCTTTTCATATCCGACTTTCGTTGAGATTATGTCATCCTGTAATATCCAGTGGAAAGAAAAGGCATGCATTTTGCGACATTACGAGTTCCTGAATGTTTACGCATCCTCTATCTGGGATTTATTCGCCTTTTATTGTTTTCTCTCTTTATCTCGCCACACGGCAGCGAGGGATTGTTCAGGCTCAGGACTCCGAATTTCCACTGTTACGAGTTTTAATTGAGAAATGTATTTATTGTTTCAATCTTCTCGCCGGGCGTTATTATTTTTACATTCTAATATTCAACGAGGAAATGTAATATTAACGATCAACGAATCGAGAAATTGTCTTTGTTTGTTTTAATGAGATTTTCTTTCTTGTTAACGTTGATAGCGTTGTTTGGAAAAACTAATGTAACGATTCATTAAATTATAAGTGAAAAAAAAGATGAATCTCAAAAATTTACGTTAGTTAGTTACGATGAATTAAATATAATTAAGTTTTTGTTTTGCTACAATATTATAAAAGAAACTTAAGGCTTATAAAACTAATATTATTGTTCCAATGAAATTGCCGCTTCAGTGAAATCGCCCAGGGTGAAAGTGAGCTGCTCCCGGACAGACTTTCATTCAAGCTATTTCGGTTAAATCACTTTACGAACCTTTCAAGGAAAGTGCCAAGGGCCCAGGAAAAGTTAAACCAATTATATTGCTTTTGGATGAATATAGATGCTGATATAGATGACGTACATTTTATCATTACTTAACCAATTATAAATGTAGGATTTGGTTTGTTTTATTTAATAAAGATTCCTTTTGTGATGTTATCCGTTAAATCAAAGGTAATTTTGGTATAAAAAGGTTGATCACCGACTGACCATCTACTCAAGTTTTAAGTATTAATTCCTTGCCAGGTGGAGAATTTGGCGAGCTTGGTTTGTTGGTTGGTAATAGACCGAACGAAGCCTTAGAAATGCTTAAGCCTGATTCAAGGTAACTTAACTAATTTCATTTATCGGTACCGAACCTATACGTTTAATGATTTAGTTTAATTAAGGAACGCTGCCGATACCGTCATTTTGGTCCTAAGCAAACAATATTGAGCACTGCAATGAACTGCACTGGGTCGATATTTGGGTACCTACATCATATTACGTCATTACACCATAGCTGGCGATATTACCAACAAAGCTTTTGTTTTCTTCACACTGTAGTAGACTTAATATAATTAGACATAATGTTATGACGTAATGGATTTAGCGAGACGGTGACGGCGTGTCCATATAAACAGACTTAGAGCCTCAGTGATAAATTTAATTATGTCCCTACTTAATTCTGCGACGGATCTAGCTTCACCAACTGGTGACTGTAATGACGCAATAAAAAATCACAATGAATGTACCAATTAAGTATTACCTCCTTATAATATTTTTCCCATTTTCTTCTCAGTTAAACAACCTTCCGAATGCAGTGATATTCTGATGGATTGAATGTAATTTTTAGGGTTCCGTACCTCAAAAGGGAAAGGAACCCTTATATATCACTTTGTTATCCGTCTGTCTGCCTGTTTATCTATATTCCTGAATCGCGATGTTGAGAGTCACCGACGAATAATGAACCTCATTTGAAGTTCGCCTACTTTTAAAGAGTGTACGGAACCCTCGGTGCGCGAGTCCGCCTCGCGCACCTTGGCAGTTTTTTTTTAATTAAAGAGATTACTGATCTTTTTTATTTATATTATTTCTGAATTATTCTTTTATACACCTTTTGTAGTTAAATTAATTTATATATGTTATCTAAATTCGATTTACCACCTACAACATGCGGCTTCCTAAACAAGTATAGAAGGTTCTATGTATAAACGGTGTGTAAAGATTTTAACTTTTTCTATTTCATTCAAGTGCTCGTAGCATATAATAATATCTAAAATTATCTACATAATTACATTACATGTATAAGGTTTGTCAGCTACGGACCACTTACCTGGTCCACGGTTATTATAAAGATTGGCTAAATATAAATCAAAAAGTAGGTACCTATAGCTGAAATTGAAATGTGTATTATCGGTATATATATTACATAAATGTAATTTACACTTTGGATGTAAAACGTAAGATTGGATGTGAATGATAAATGTACTGGCGACCATTTT
Source organism: Falcaria lacertinaria (assembly GCA_951449985.1). Lineage (NCBI taxonomy): Eukaryota > Metazoa > Arthropoda > Insecta > Lepidoptera > Drepanidae > Falcaria > Falcaria lacertinaria. Next base: position 6,353,084 of record OX602118.1, on the reverse strand, counting down.
GTCAATCTCAGCTGAACTCAAGTTGTGTTAGGGTGATGAATCTCTCAAGAATCCTTGAAATATTCGAAATGGAACTCGGGCGCGAGTTTTATTTTGTTATCTCCCCGAACGGGGCTGGGATTGTTCAATTCTAGCTGTGATTCCTTTAGGGTTCAATTCTCTTTTACTGCCAAAATAGATTTCGTATATCTATTTTGTAAAGTTTACATCTCGTTTGCATGAAAATATTATGAAATTGTTTTTTATTTCAGTTTTAAATTCAACCCTACTATTTTATTTTACTTTTTCTTTTATAATATCGAGAATTTGATAGATTTATTATTTTGAAATATTTAAAATATAGCTTTAGAGCTACATTTTACCAAAGCCAAAAAAAATATAATTCCTGTTTAGGGGTTGAACACTGGTTGCAAAAAAATCCATATTCGTCCTACATTCTTCTTTAGCCTAGCCTCAAATATAAAATTTATTCTGAATTTAATATTTTTATCCTGTTTCGGCCCATTTTACCCAACATTTTCGTGCAGTTTGTATGGGTGTTGAAACTACACTAGCTAATTGGCTCAGTTGATTTGGGTACAAAACATAGCATGTGATCCGTATTCCACTTACCACACTCATCTGTCAACACCGTCAACATTCATTAACTGCAGCACCAGCACTTTACCAACACAGATAAACCTGACCTAAAAAAACTGGAGTAAATTAAACAAATCTAACAGTCACTTTGACAAAACAAATTTACGGGAATTTGATTTTAAGAGACTAAGTAAAGTTTGGAATTAGAGTGAATATTATTTTATTCTCGTATGTAAGGCTTAGGTGAGTGCGACAGAGATAAGCACACGTCTTGTCCCGACGGCATCTCACCGAGGACTGGCTGTGACTGAAAATCTGAAATATTCGCGCTCCCTGCGGACTGTCGCCCACTTTGCTAAGATAAAGTCCGTCAGTGCTTTCGCTAAGCTGATTACGAGTCTTGTTTTGGACGTTTTATCCTCGTTGTTGGACTTCTACCTACTGTCTTATTGTCCTCTAGAAGCTTATACGTATAAGGTACAAACTACATACATATTCACAGGTTTAACATTATGCTTTTTCCTAACTGGGATGTATAATTTTAGTTGGCACTACTTAGAAAATACAGATTCAATTAACACATTAAGTATAATTTTGGAATCTTAATATCTTTGCATGTTATAAATAAATTGCATATATCTATGGTGTAATTATGATTATGAGATACTACCAAAACAATATTCTATAATAATTAAAAGTACTTTCAGCTGCCCACCCTCAGGACAGTGGGAAAAGAGGCCCTGTTTATTCGTTAAGTTGCAAGGAATTATCATGGCCCAAAATAAGAGCCGAGCTTGGAGCAAGTGAAACCCCAAGTGCTCCTGGCAATAATTGATATCATTCGTCATGGCAGTGTGATTGTATTATCCTCATTTGTCATATAAAAATATGCGTTGAAGAATTTTTTTCGCCTTCGCCTTCGGTCCTGTAGTTAAAAAATTAAAACACGATGCGCTCAATACAAAAACGAAGTACAAACAGTTTTATAATAACATGGAGAAAAGAAAAGCTCTTGAGTTCTTCCCGCCAAGGTCGCGAGGTTGTATGGACACTTCTGGGAAACAATAGCTCTATTGAAGTCACTTCCTTACATTTCAAAGATCAAGAGCTTCGAGAGTTGTCAGAAGTGCTAAAAATAGCTGTGCATTCATGTCTGAGCTACACGCGTATTCTTTATTTTTTTTATTTATTCGTATAGGTACTTACTTAGATACTATATTTAACTTAGTTTTCATACATCTGTATGAAGAATTCAACATGTAAATTTTTGTTATCTTGATTCTACTGAGTAGCACAATACCTCGTATTATGGCGATATCAACCGTAACGTGGTAGGTATCGGTATATAAGAGCCATATGAAATAATTTTGATTGTTTTTTAAGAAACCTCCTTTAATGAGATCATTGACAAAGTTGGTTAGATGTTTAAGATACGCTTATATGTATACGTATAGCTCTATATGAGTACAGTAACCGAAAATTGGTCTAATATGGCATTAGGAAAGGGGCCCTCATTGAATATTTTGGCCACGACGAAAGCTAACTAAGACTTTCCTTGTATTTCTCCTTTTCACATTACAGGTGAGGTATAGGTACTTACGTGATCATTAACATAATATCATATTTCAATTTTCTTATTGAGTGTTTTACGATATCTGAATACGGTCTCTGCAGGCTAAGCAGCTCTGTGTAGCCAAACCACTACGTAAATAGATTCCGCTATTCAAAATCATATTTTAAATTAAAGTAACTTGCGAACAAAGTTATTTACTAGTGACTGTTATGTTTAGGAGGTAGCTTAATGAAAAATCTTCCTGAATACACAACACCACAAACATACACCCAAATTCAGAACATAAAATAGTTTGTCCGCGCACAAGTAATATACCTTGGCTAAGGTTACACCCAAGGTTAGACCGCGTATGGGCAAGCACAGTGTAGGACGATGTCCGTAGGAGTGATGGAGCTACGACCTGCCACTATAGGTGGCACGCCATGGGAGAGACCTACGTCCAGCAGTAAACTGCGAAAGGTTGATGATGAAGGTTAGACTTTTCTATGGTAGCCGTTTCTTATCAGGCACGTATGTAATAAAACTGCAAGTTCTGTGTGGGAAAGAATTTAAAGAGCAACCCGTGGCACGAGAAACCATTGCCTAAGCAACCAACAGGTCAATAGCGCATATGCCCCTTCATGTAAATTGATGAGCCTTACGGCAAAAACAACAGCGTCTACCCCATATTCATAATACTGATTACCATTTCTATTTAATACAATTAATCCCCGCTTGACTTCCCATGGGAGCTTATGTAGTCTTAGTTAAGATAAGGGCATGTGATTTGCATAAAACAATTATTAATGCTAGGTACTCCCAGGCTGGGGAAGGACTATTACGTCTGAATATAGGTCGCGGCACGAAACTCTAGCGCTGACCGTTATTGCGCAGAAGTAAAAAATAAGGTGTCTTGGCGGGGTACAGGGGTGAAGGGCGAGCGTGCGTTGCGCCGATTGGCTCTCCAGTCGTACTCCGTCCCCCGTGCCGATACGACGCTCCGCGCACTTCCAGTGTACAGTCGCGTTCTGAATTGTTTTGTTGTCATCGTTAATTTTTGTTGTTGTTTTTTGTTAAGTTTGTTTTGTTGATTTGTTTGTTGTGTTTGTTAGTTTATTCACTGTTTGATTAAGTTTGAACAGTTTTTAAACAGTGAAAATGCCGAGGCCGAGAAGGAATACTGTTTTGAAAAGACAGGCACGGAAAATGGTGTTTGACGTGCATTGTTTTCTGAAAAGGGAATCGAATGATTTCATTAATTCCCTGAAACAAATTCAAAGTGAAATTGGCGAAGCTGCGAGTATTTTACTCGATTCTGACCGCAGCACTGTAGATATAAGTGAAATAAAACAAACTGCAGAAGTTATTCAGGCGGGAAATATAAAATTAAATAGTATAATTAGTGACTTACAGAAAATTCAGAAAAGGACAGCTGAATCTACAAAGACGTCCATAGCAACGGTAAGGAAAATCTCCACTGAAGCCAATAATTCCGACTTATTATCAGTATTTAGAACACCAGGCAAAAAACGCTCCAGATCAAAACCGGTCACAGATATTGATAACTTTGATCAAGGATTAATAAAGAGGTGCATACATAACTTTCATAGGACAAATAATGAACTTCCCACCGTCGGAAAGTTGAGAAAGAAGCTAGAGGAAGATATAAATTTCAAAGGCTCAGAACGAAGTCTTCGACGAATAATTAAGAGTTTAGGGTTTCGGTGGAAAAATACTGAAAACAATCGAAAAGTACTGATTGAAAGTTCAAATATACGTTTACTACGTATCGAATACTTACGCAAAATAAAACAATATCGCCAAGAGGGAAGGCCCATCGTATATACAGATGAATCTTACGTAGATTCATCGCACTCTGCTCCAAAAGCCTGGACCGATGGTACTACAAAAGGTCTCAAAAAACCTATCTCCAAAGGACAGCGGGTGGTCATTGTCCACGCAGGATCAGAGGCTGGGTTCATACCGAACGCACTGTTAACTTTTAAAGCTGGTGCGAAATCAGGCGACTACCACGACAATATGAACTACGACAACTACGAAAAATGGCTGAGGACACAGTTATTGCCGAACTTACCGCCTAATTCTGTCGTGGTAGTCGACAACGCATCATACCATAATAAACAATGGGACCTTGCACCCACTTCTAATTCCAAAAAAGCTGACATGCAGGGTTGGCTTACTGAAAAGGGCATACAATATGAGGAAACTCTACTAAAACCTCAACTATACAATTTAATACGGGCTAACAAAGATAGATTTAAAACATTTTCAATTGACAGGATACTAGCAGAGCAAGGACATCAAGTGCTAAGACTGCCACCATACCACCCAGATCTAAATCCAATCGAAATGGCATGGTCTGACATAAAGCAATATGTAGGCAGTAAAAATGTGAAGTGGAGTGTTGCTAAATGTATAGAACTAATTCAAGAAAAAGTTTTGCTGATGGGTGCTTGGGATTGGGGAAAGTTATGCCAAAAGGTAAAGGACATAGAAGAGCAATATGTCAAGAGTGACCATGTCGTGGATTTGGTTACAGAAGAATTCATCATTCGCGTTGATGGTGACAGTTCAGAGGATAGCCTTGGTGAGTCTGATGACGATGACGCTGTTAGTGCCGACGACCGAAGCAGCCCTGAGCCGGGGCCCTCAGTAAGCAAAAGGCCCTGTTGGGATACTATTGAAGGTGTAAGACCATTGTCTGATTCGGACTAGATATCGGAAAGGAGAATGCGGTGTCTGATGTCCACACCCTGCCGAACTCGCAGGTTTCTTCTATCCTGAGAAGAAACTTCAGTAGGTTCTTATGTAATTCGGACTTAATATAATTTTTTTTATTATTTGGTATTTAATATAAAAATTTACAAATCCGATAGTGTATTTATTTTTCTACTCCCCATAAACTTGTTAAAAATTATATTGTAGGTAACATGAAGTAATATTTGCGTGCGTGACAGTACCCATACGCAGTTAAGTTCCACATTTTGTTCACCGCTAGACTTACTATTTGACTTTACATTAAAACATTATTTTGCTGTTTTTAACTAAGCAATTAAATTACTAATTTGTATTGCGTGCGCGATGGTACCCATGCGCAGCTATCCCCTCCACGTTTCGCTCAGCGCTAGAGTTTCGTGCCGCGACCTGTACGCCTTAATACATTATTGCTAACTGATTTCAATTGTTATATGTACTTATCAGAGTAATTTGAATTATTATAGAACATTTAGACGGTCTTTACCACGTTAAGTTTTTTTTTTTTCCGATATTTCGACAGCATTTGAGGTCAGTCATTCGCTAGTTATATAGACATTATTTCCATGTAAAAAGCATTAACTGATGAATACAAAATATATTATAATTTGCTTTGTCCGCTTAAATGAGTGTGATACGGTCGAACGGCCTGCGCCCAGGTGTGAGCTCAGGCGTGGTTTCATCCGACACGTGTTTCAGGACTTCCACGTCCCATCATCAGGGTGCCGCCGCGTTGGTCGAGCAGCGTGATGTCACACCGAGGTCTGGATGCTGGAGCAGCGCCACAGCACGATGGTCGGACGCTGGAGCAGCGTCACAGGATGCTGGAGCAGCGTCACAGGATGCTGGAGCAGCGTCACAGGATGCTGGAGCAGCGTCACAGCATGATGGTCGCGTGAGACGCCACGACAGCAGAAGTCCTGAAACACGTGTCGGAAGAAACCACGCCTGAGCTCACACCTGGGCGCAGGCCGTTCGACCGTATCACACTCATTTAAGCGGACAAAGCAAATTATAATATATTTTATATTCTATAAATATGAATTTCCGCAAAGTAAAACCTGAATTAATTCAATATATTAACTGATGATTTTCTTATACATTTAAATAACGATTATTTGTATAAATTATTTTCAACAATAATTGTTCTTAGCACCAATGATACCGCCAATTACTTAAATTGTCATAACTATAATCTACAAAATTAATATTCATGCAAAATACGGGACAGTCCAATTTTAAACTCCTTCAACTTTTACCATTATTCATCGAAGCACCATGTTCCGAGCTCCATTTGTCAGTAGCTATACAAAAGTTGCTCTCAGACAGACACTGTAGAGTTAAAACGTAAAATTTACCGGTGAAAATTAGCTGCCGTTTTTAAAATAACGATTTCCCATTTTTTGTGCCAATTAGTATTGGAAATTACTTGAGAACATAATGATAGCCGAGGGAGAGTTGACGTCAATCTTCGAGGGAAATGAATTCTCATTTCTTGACTTCGGATTTTAAAAACGTACCTATTTTATAATAGGTTTGAATTCCAAATTAATCCGTGTTGTTTACTGAGAAGTTTTTACATGATTGATGAAGTCGTGTTTTCTACGTAGGTTTGTGCAAGTAAAGATTTAGCTTTTAGTTATTTTTATTATATATATGAGAACCGAAATGTTTAATATAAATTGATATCATCATATTTATCGGGGTAACACCGTTACGCTCGTTGAAGACGAGATTGATTCAAAGTTTGCGACTAAAACAATAAAATGTTTGTAGCATTGAATCTGAAAAGGTTCCATTTAGTTTATTCGATGTTGCTTCTATTTATCTTAGTAATGAGTGATTTGACGAACGGTGTTCAATTTTATTGACTGCAAAATTAAAAACATCAACAATTGTTAGCAAATTCATTAACATCGCGAAAATCTGACTTCATTCTGTGAATTTTCATTTCGCTGCATTTAATTTGATTTCAATCAACTTGAATACAAAATTAATATATCTACCTATAAAGTACAACCGGATTGGTCTGATGGCTATGTAAAGGGTTTCGGATTCCATTCCCTTCGAATAGATATCGTAAGTGAAAGTCTCATAAATATTCTGAGTTTGGATGTAGGTAGGTATTGCTTGTGATTTGTTGTAGTTACTATAAATAGGTACACATACAGGTAATCCTAGACCACTGTAGGGCTGTGAATGAAAGCTTTAAAACCTTTGTTCACTGGGACCATAAAATAAACATAATTATACTCAAGTATTCAGTTTAGGTCCGCAATTAGATACATTAATTAGGTACATATATATTACTGGATAAACAACATTATCTAGACACGATGTAGATACAGGCTCAGAATCAATGCGGAATCCGATAGATCTTTGCATGAGACAAACCCTTATCTTGAGCTAATTAGGACAGCCGTCAAGGTAGGGTAGGTATTAATCAATTATGTTACGTCGGACGAATATAGTCTGCCTGACAGCGTATACCCTACTGATCATGGTCGGGACTTTACAACTTCCTAAATTGCCCATTCACAAACTTCATCATTTTGTGTACTTTAGGAACATTTTGTATCGAGTTTTCGATCGGAATTCGTTTTCGGTGAACTACGGCCCCTGTTCGAGGAACCTCTCGGTGTAATCGTGGTAGTTAGGTGTTCTATTTGAGGTTCAAATAGTTCCAAGGCCGTGGAAGAAAATTTATTGTCAAAAAGTAAATAGAAAAATCAATTTGATTAAAAACAGAAATACTTTCACAAATAGTAAATGTAAAATAGTAATGATAGCGAAAAATATATTGCCCCAAATTACATAATACGTGGCGATACTTGGAAAAACCTTTTTTTCTTTCAATTGAGGCGCGTTATCTTTATCTAATGGCGAGTCGTTCCAAATTCAAACAATATTAACTTAAGGAAAAATATATTCATTTCATCCAGTGTATTCATGAGAATTGATCGAATAAACTGAAGAATTACAACAGAAACAGAATAAAGCTTACATTCAAATAAGATTGTTACTCAAGCCGCAGACACATCAAAGTGTAATTTCATCGGAAGTGACTCCCGACCTCAAAAATAATTTGGGAAAGGAAGAGACGGGCAGTGAATAACAAATTAGGTAATTTAAGGAGATTCTAAGCCACTGTGAATAAAAAAGAAATAAAACTCGCTGTGTACGTGAACTCCTTTTTACTTCTGGAGCGTTTATTTTAAGCAGAAACAAACAAAAATATAACATATTCGTGCGGCAGGAAACCCCATTGAAAGGGATGCATGATTAAAAATGTATGTAAAATATGCCCCTCTTAGGTAACCCGGACTGCGCCAAAATAAAATATTAATGCTCAAGTTATATTGAACACCTATTTATTAAAGAACACGCCAATAATAATCAAATTCGCCAAACGTCTCCCACCCCCGGCACTCGCAATAATTTGTCACGGTGAATTTGCCCTGTGTTTAGAAATTAAACGGAATTCTTCTGCGCCGTTGATTTTATCTTTGTACGTGTTTACTTTGTTAAATAATTTTGGGCACTTTCTATTTATAAATAAATTTTAATTCCTTCGCATAGTATTTAAAGTCTGTCCAGATGTATTCGTACGTAGAAATATATAGGCCGTGAATTCTCAGATGAAATTATCAAAAAGGATATACATAAGTAGGTATTATCTAATAACAGCTAAGCAAATAGCTAACAAGCCGTGGTGGCCTTGTAGTTGAAGCAACGGCCTGTCATCTGAAGGGCCCCAAGGTTCAAATCCTGGCCTGTACCAATGAGTTTTTCCAAGCTTAAGTACTGTGATTAATTACACCATGAGCTAAAAAAGAGAGGTAGGGCGAATTGCGATCTCCCGTTATTTCCCATTAATATTGAAGCCGCCCGACTGACGACTGTACCTCCACCTTACTACCTTACAGAAGACTGCAATGAAATAACACTACTTTGATGTAGTGTTATTTGCGATCTGCGATAGGTAAGGTTGCCAGTGCTCCACTAGGATAAGCTGGTCAAGTAGTAATGCTGCTAGCAGTGACTCTGGACTGGACGTTGTTGACGTTAGTGATACCCCTGGTTTTGCTAGCGGCTATAGGCTACGGTGACTGATTACCATCAGGTGGGCCGTATGCTTGTGTGCCACCTTAGTGGCATAAAAAAAACTGTTGGATTCAAACTCGCAGCCCCTGCGCCATTTTGAATTATGCTCCATAATTATAGTAATAAGTAAGTGGCTAGATTAACTATATAGTTATTTTCATCAAATCTACTTCTCATACCAATTTGAACTTAAGTCACTTGCACACAATGCCTTGATCAGAATTAATCGAATATCAAGCAAATAACACAGACGAGCAAAAGCAACGTCAATATTGCACATAATTCTTCCTTCTAAATATAGTATGTAGTACACCTGAATGCGCAATAATCCTGAAGGTTGCGAAGGAATTTCCTCAATTAAATTGTCTTGCCCCAAGGAGGGACCGATGGGGCTGACACTTTAGTATGCGTGTTATGGGTTAATCTAATTTTCTAATTTATTTTGTGAGCAAAGAAAGGGCCAGATCAATGTCAGCGGTTTTCTACTAATTAATGGTGAATTCTTTTTGTGTAAAGTCACAGAAGCTTTATCAGAAAAATAATATATTTCAATCGAGACATGGAAACATTTGGAACAGAGACGGCAAGTGCATTAGTAAAAACCGTTGAGCTTTCACAAGGTCAGTATTCAATTTCCTATAGACAAATTCAACCATACATCACGGAAACACTTTTATAATAGTACGAGATTGTTAAATAACCTTTAGATTGTTCTACTTTCAAAAAAATATAGTGATTACAAAAAAAAAAACTTATTATAACCGGCTCGAAGGACCATAAACAAATAATAATAAACCAACTAGTTACCATTCTATTTTACTGTTAAATTTGCTCGTATAATATAACACAGCCAAATCCTATGAATCTAGGTGCCATATTTTTTTCAAAATTCACCAACCACAGTTTAGTCAATTCATAAGCACACGAGAATAAAAATGGTTAAAGCTATGTTCACGTGACCATAATCCGTCAACAAAGTTTTTGATGAATTAGTGAGCAGTGAAAATAAAGGGTTCCACAGATTTCGTTTCACGCGATCTGTATTGTCGTGATAAAATATTCATAAAGCGGTCGAATGGAGACGACACGCGCCGTTAAAATTACCGGCACACAGGTAGGAAAAGTTTTCCATGTGCGTAGCTGAAGCTATTTTAACTTTCAGTCAATTAGTCGTCATACAAAATTCGAATTATGATTACATGCTAAATCCGCTGTGTCAATAATGATTCACAAAGAAACTTTGTGTGTAAGCTTTATTGACACGGAAAAATATTTTCATATTAAACTAAACTTATAAGTTTATAGTTATAAGTAGCACTATTGCAAAAGTTATTCCCTGAATTTCCTTTTCTATCAGTGAAAAGCCGTAAACCGGTAAATTTAGAAATTCTCGGTGTGATGCAACTCGGAGATGGATGTAGGTAGTACAGAAATTAAAATATTTTTATTTACATACTTTCGAGTATAGCTACATTTATCAGGATGTCCGCCCATATCTTTGGGGTTAATTTTATATATCTAAATATGTAAAACTCAAAGGTGACTGACTGACTGAATGACATAGTGATCTATCAACGCACAGCCCAAACCGCTGGACGGACCGGGCTGAAATTTGGCATGCAGGTAGATGTTATGACGCAGGCATCCGCTAAGAAAGGATTTTGATTAATTCTACCCCTACCCTACCCTAAGGGGTAAACTAGGGGATGAAACTTGTGTATGGCAATCCGTCATTTAAAGTAAAATCCATGAAAATAGGTAGCAGTGAGCAAAAGCTATCATTTTGAATTTTAGATATAGGTACATGTTGACTTATTTACCACGCGTGCGAAGCCGCGGGAAAAAGCTAGTTCAATGGATAATGGACGAAGCACGAGTAAAGTATTTTTGTAATTTTCTTGCTCTTCTCTGTAATGAAATAAGTATATAAAATTTTAGTAAAATATATATATATATATATTTTTTTAGTTTTGTAAATTACTTGGCATGTGTTAAGGCAGGATTTGGATGTGGTATCCTGTGATAAGCAAGCAAGTAAAGCCCAACAGAAAAATATATTTCATATTACAACACAACTCGTTACATAATAGCAATATCCTCAAGGGCTTGTTTCTCGAAGAAAATCTTCAGGTTCTTGAATAATTTCTTTGCTGCGGCATCCATTACTGGTTTGCCAAATTCTGCAGAAATTAGTTTCCAATTCTCGTTTAAGAACAAAAGCATAGGGTCACCTGTAAAATAAAAACAACAATGGTATTGGAGGCGACTATAAGCTGCGGTGGCTACGTACCACCAATGTTTCCCACATGTATAGTATTAAAGTAAAAATATATGAATGTGACTATTTGGATTTGCAAAGAATTAAGTAAATTTTGGATCGTTAGCATCACATTAGCTCATAAACCCTTGAATTGAATTTAAACATATAATAATTTAATGCTGGCAAGACTATGATACTATTAGGTTTTTATATTGGGTGTTTATTTTTCTCATAACTTCACGCAAACGAAGTCGCAGGCCAAGGCAGGTATTTTTTAATTTTTATTACTTTCTTAGCTATTATATTTATTTATACTTACTTAGTTCCTTATTCCCGTTAAATAAGTTAGACAAGCTGAATTGTGCGTTATCCTTGACATCAAATTCGAAACTATACTTCTTGGGTACCAAATGATCTTTGGCGTCTGCACCTTTTTCTATCTCGTAGTCTACATGAAGATTGATTTGTACGTTACCTGTAAAAATTTGGCTTTCATTTAGGTGAAATATAACTACGTAAAAAGGAAACCGCTCATTTGTATCGGTATACCTTATTTTCATCATAGGCAAAGTTCAATGGTTCAGGGATTAACTAAGTTTACAACCCAAATTAATATTTTCATAACCCTTGACATTGATTCGATTGGCGCCATTTTATTTATGCCGTGTGCGCCGTGTTATTTACACGTATAAAGTGTATCGTTAAGTATAATATATAATTTATTATTTTTCTGAATGAAGAGCATTTTTCTCTTTCTTCGAAGTTAAGCAACAATAGACAAAATTGGTTCTTATTTCAATCAAATTTATCAGTGACATCCAGTTAAGGATTGCTCGTAATCAGCGAGTAAATATTGAGGAAACAAATGAGGTTTGACAATTAGCGAAATGGCATTATATTCTCTCTGCCGACTGACACCGAACGAACAGAAGATAGCTCGAAGTATATTTTAGTAAGGATGTTTTTTTAATTACTTACGCAATTTGAGTTTCATCTGACCGTCTCCTGTAATAGGTAGGATAAGGATTCTTCCACTAGCGATGTAATGACCCTTTACACTGCAATCAACGTGGTAACTAATAGATATCCTTTTCTTCTTCAAGTCCCAGCTAAAATATTAAAATCAGTTAAATAAATCAATATATACCTAATACATTGGACCGCAAAGAAAACGGGTTGGTTACTAAATCTTTAATATCTTCAAAAGTACCTGACCTAGGTTTAGGAAATAAAGACTAATTTAAAGAATATTTTAATATACTTACATGAAAATAACAAAATAATCATTCAAGCTTTATATTTTTAAATAAATGTAAATTAAAAAAAAATGCGTAGTTTTTCCAGTATTTTCGTAAATGTAAATTGGTTACAGATATGCCGTTTTACTCATTTTAGTACTTTGTGTTGCCATAGCGAGCTAGAAATACTGCTGTTATGCGATTTGGCATACTTTCTACTAGGTTTTAGAGGTGATGCTGTGCAATATTCTGCTATTCCTTCATTTAACTTCTTCCATTTCTCGTAGTGTGATTGGCGGCAGATACCGCTGACGTACAAATCGTTCCAGCTCGTCCCAGGCATGCTCAATGGGGTTTAAGTCAGGGGTGCGTGCTGGCCAATCCATGGGTGTAATACCAACCTCTTGAAAATAGGCAAACACTATCTGAGCTGTATGCGGGCAGGCGTTGTCTTGCATAAAAACTGAATTCTCGCCCGTTTCCACTAAAAATGGACCAACTTTATTCACTCAGAATTTCAGTGACATTTTTTTCTGCAGTTTCAGTTTTCTATCACCACTAGCTCAGTGCGGGTTTCGGACGAAATCCCAGCCCACACGTGAACAGAGCCTCCGCCGTATAGTATTTTTTCTTCTATACAGGCCTGGTTATAGCGCTCTTCCGGTCTTCGGTACACTCTTTTCCTCCCGTTGTATAAACAGAATTTAGACTCGTCTGAAAACATAACTCTTGACCAGTCATTCAGAGGCTAATTATCGTGTTCTCCAACATAACTTTACTTGAATTTCTGTGGTGTCTTTCTAGTTTTGGGGTATTTGCAGGTCTTAATGGCTTTAAATTTGCTTTAGCCAGAAGCCGCCTTACTGTATCCGTATTCAAATTGTTTCCTCCAGCTCGTAAATTATGATTCTTTTCTTCAACAGCCGTAGGAAAGTGACTTCTCAAAATTGTTGACACCATATAGCGATCCTCCTGCGCCGTCGTGCAACTTGTTCGGCCTGTTACTGGTCTTTTTTTTAAAAGGTTGGATCCAGTTTGATGGAAACGCTGGAGTACTCGGTGAACTGTAGAAAGAGTCACACCAACAGTTCTCGCTGTATTTCGCTGACTGTGCCCAACCTCAAGCATTGTCAGGATTCTTGTACATTTTTCAGGGGTTAACGACAAGACGACTTCAGCATAATACAATTCATAAAGCAAAGACACCATATTCTATTTAACTTCTTTTAATGCAAAACTAAAATAAACACGGAAAAAAATTTTTTTTTTTGTACCAAAATCAAAAACGGCATTATTTTTCATTTTCAGTTTTTTATACATTTCTGAAATATGAATGAGTAAGGATGTATATTTATTTTATGTGGCATTAAATATTCATTTAATTAGACTTTATTTCATAAACCTAGGTCTACATGACCTAGATAGATAGAAGAATTGAAGATATTGAAGATTTAGTAACCGACCCGTTTTCTTTGCGGTCCAGTGTATATTATCTACAGATTAAAAAATCAACACCACAAAACCTTTGCTTTTACATTTAAGTAAAAAAACAAAGGAATGTACATTAATTGAATATTGGAAAGCACTGCATTAAGCGGTGCTTATCTACATGATGTGAATAAATATTCGAATTAATTTGTTGACAAAAAAAATATACTTGCTCGACATTATCAATGATAGATTCCTTTAAGCCCTTTAGACGGCCCTCTTTCAAGCTAAAGTGAAGCCCAGAAAGGTCGAAAGCGAAGTCATCCATTTCTAGCACATCCATAACTTCAGTTCCAATTTCTGGCATGCCTGCTACAAATACAGGCAACGCTTTCTGGAATTCTTTGACTAAACAGGTATTGTCTTCCAGGCTGCATTTTTCTACCGGAAGAACTGTTCACGAGATATGTTAACATTAACACTCAATCAAAGAGTATATTTAAGGGTATATCTGACTGTTCTATAAGCTGCGGGTTAAGCTCAGTACCTCGTAGTAAAATCTCTTACAAATAATGATCTCACAGAACAGTTAGTTATACATGACAACGCGATGTGACGGGACGGGACGTCATGGAATCAAATGTTCAGTGTACTAGGAAGGCATAACGATCGTTTGTATATAATGATCTTACGATGTCCAACAATTATCTAAGTAGGTTCAATTATTATAATTTAAAAGACCCTCGCTGACTACAACATTATATGAATCAAGAAAACTATCATAATATATTGTGTATGTAACGCAGAAAAACATATTATTTTCTGTAATAATTTCTATAAATTTAAAGAAATTGGATTTAATAAAAAAACTACTTACAGGCAATAGATTCAATTTATGACATAAATCGAAATTATTACATAAATACATATATGTTTTTAATGCGTTACATACACAATATATTATGATATTTTTCCAGTTACTTTAATTTTAGTACATACAGTACCATATTGTGAATATCTTGTTTGGGCTTATATTAAAATTAGACTTAGAACAGACTGAAGAAAGAAGCGATTTTTATGTATCTAGTTTTGAAATAACTAAACTTGTAATTGTTTTAACATCCAAACCAAATATGTATTACTAACATAATATTATGATTGCTTATGTTACTATTTATTGTGTTGTTTAATTGAACATACTTTCTATGAGATCAAAGGTTCAAAAAGGTTGCTCTAGGCGAGGCTCGAACTCGCAACCCCGGCATCGCTCACGACCACTGTCTTATAAGTACCGTGCGCTACCGATTGCGCCACTAGAGCTGCGAGGGGTGAATCTAAATCAGGGTGGACTTTTACCCTAAAGCTGAATTTATTGAATAACCTTTTTTTTACCCGCAACTTCGACCGCGTATTCCAGATACCTACTTATCATTAAACATTGGGCCATTTTAACGCAGGAATAGAATTGCATACCATTATTAAAAGATCTTTTGAAATCTGTTCAACACTGAATTTTAGGCAATATCCGGACGTAAGAAAAAAAATATGATGGACATACTATTTTCCTTTACTCTATGTTATTGATAAATTAACGTGATATTGTCCTGAATGAACATATTCCAAAGGAGTTTTCTCCCGCGCACGATCAAATTTTGGAATGAACTCCCCGCCGAGGTTTTCTCAAAGGAGTACAGCATGGGGTTCTTCAAGAAGGGTGTGAATGGATTTTTGAAGGGTCGGCAACGCGCGAGTGATACCCCTGGTGTTGCAAGCGTCCATAGGCTACGGTAACCGCTTACCATCAGGTGGGCCGTATGCTTGTTTGCCACCTTAGTGGTATAAAAAAAAAAAAAAAAAAATCTACCTGTTCTCTTTAGACAATTTCCCACTGATAAGCATTTTTCCTTTACCTACCTTAACACACTTGCACAACTATCGTCATAATTGGTTATTTCCTCCTTAAATCGATTTGTTTTGAATTTATACAAATTAAATTAAAATAACAATAAGTTACTAAAACCTGGTTATTATATTCTACGTTGTTGAGCATAGTAAACTTATATAGGTACACTAGTAGAAAATATTTAGGAATATTTAGGTATTAACATTAATTTAAATACTCACCACCAGTCTTTGCGAATCCTATGAGAAATATAGTTATTATAGTAATTTTAAAAATATTACGCATTTTGAATTAAATATTAAAAAATACACATAAAGAGTGACATGTAATATGGAGCAAACGCCGTTAAAGCAGTTACAACACTGTTGAAGGAAATACTTGTACCTGCGTTAATATACCAACCGCATAATTATACTTTTAAAGACACTTCCACATAACAAGGAGAGGACACAAATTACTTTTTATTACAAATAATTTCAAAGGCAATTATTATATTATCCGCCATACCGTACACGCTAAACAGATTTATTCATATTGCTTAGTCATCGAATTTAAGTGCCTTAAAACATAATAATATACGATTTAAGGATGATTAGCCACTTACAGTAGCATTCCTATTATGCTTAGACGAAAATAAAACGCAATACCTAGCTACCCTTATTGCTATAAAGAGTTTCCAAACAGCCTACTCCAGCATTTTGTCGTAACCTGCTGGTAACTAGGGGGTGTCACTGTTGCTCTGCCAGTCTTCTAAATTCTAAATCTAAAATAATCTAATAATCTAAATTCAGGGTACATAAACGTCCCGTACAAAAAAAAAAGCCTATTCATTCGTTGTGAGGTGTTTGTAATGTCAGTTAATACAAAGTTGCTAGCGCATCCTGTGAAATATGAGCTTCAAATTTGCTTCCGAACCTTTGGTGCTAAATGTCAAATTATTGGAATGATGTCAAAGACTACTTTTTGTTGAATTCTAGCATTTCGTATCAAATATTCGCTACGATTTGTAGATTAGCATTGCTGCTCTATTTTAAAGTAAAAACCAACTAATTTATTCATACGACTTTTCTCTACAATCACTGTCAGCAAATAAGTGTAGTAATCATGTATTTAAGACAATAACAATAGGACCTCAGCTCAAGTGGCTATTGACCAACTTAATCACCAGTTTCAATCCCACGAGACAACAATTATAAAACTTAAGAATAAAGTGAGTGAGGCAGATGTCGTGGATTAAAACAAGAATAATTGCTCCAATTTTTTCAGTCAGCAACTCAGTATCTTTTATATCCATAGTGCCAATTGACAGATAAAAGTTACCTATAGCCTATGATTCTGGCAAAAAAAACTATCGCATGGTAGAGCTAGATTTGTTGTTATAATTATAATTATTTTGTATAAATTTTTTTAGGCATGACGCTGAAGAAAAACGCCCCTCTAGACTTAGTTGATGGTGACTGCCTGTCTTACTCAACTTCGCTACCCTTAGTTTTCATGACGACCTAGATTTATAATTTTAGCTTACTTACTAGTTAAGCTTTTGACAGACTTGTTAGGATGTCGTAAGACATTCACTTCGAACCTGGACCAACCGCTTTCTGAGGACCGAAGGACTTTGGACAGTATCTTCAACTATTGACCTCGAGCAAGGAAACTTGCTTAAATTCGCTGATCGATCAATATGACTGAGTAGTTACAGAATTCTTAAAAGGGATATTGCGTAGAAAATATTTGTGTACAAGTTACCAGATATGCATTTATTATTCTCGACGTCCTTTAGTTACCATGAAAACGACCTTCGTAGTCTGTGATAAGGTCAAAATATTTCTAACAAAATACATATTATCTTATAACCTCACGTACACGCTATGGCTGCTAAAATGTATGTGACAACGTTTCTCGCAATTATGTATCAAGGACTTTTGGACAAGCATGTTTTTTACCACTAAGGTGGTACGCAAGCATACGGCCCATTTGATGGTAAACAGTCACCGTAGCTTATACCCGCTAGCAATACGTGGGATATCACTAAAAAGTTGCCAACCAGGTTGTTGATGAGCTACATTACTACCGTTGCAGTGTATCCTCGTGGAGCACTGGCAACCGTGCTTACCGCAGAAACACTACATCAAAGTAGTTTTATTTCACTGCGGTCTTCGGTAAGGTGGAGGTACAGTCCCCAGTCAGGCGGGTCCAAGTCTAATGGTAAAACCTACGGGAGATCCCAATTCGCCCTACCTCTCAAAACCATCATCGGTTAAGCACACGGTCAGAGCTAGTTAATTTTTATTACTTTGCATATTAAACACCTGTTGCATTGCTTCAGGTTTTCTATAAAAACAATAGGAGTATGTTATGTCGTATTTAAATAGGCGTAAAAAAACGTACGTAGTCGCCGGCACAGCTAGTACATAAATAAGTGGAGCGTTTTCGTGCCCTAGTTGTGGGTGATATGCACTTGCGCGCTCATTAGTGAAGGGCAATTTTAAAATAAAAAAAAACTACTGCGATGGCAACATGTATTGTATCGTCATCAACCTGCCAGATACGAATTAAGTAGTTATACTTTTTTTAAACCACTAAGGTGGCACACAAGCATACGGCCCATCTGATGGAAAGCAGTCACCGTAGCCTATAGCCGCTAGCAATACCCGGGGTATCACTAACGGGTTGCCAACTTAGGCTTAAGAACACTTTCGACCCAGGCTGTCACTCGCGCATTAACTATCAGGTTAGAGCATGGTTTGAGTGATCATAGCTGTTTTCTTAATAAGGATTAATATCAGAAGTTTTGTTATTTCAGGTATTAATTTCGCATCGTAGGCGAAGCATAAACTACTGGCACGTTTTATTATACAATTTTGGTGAAATAGTCATGATTAAGATATTTTTATTCAAACTTCATGAGTTAAATTATATCAACAAAGTATAATACAAGCTCTCAGATATAAGTTAAATTAAACTTCATTCCGATAAAGTACATAGCATATATACTTTGAGGATATAAATATAATTATTTATTTTTACACTTGTTTAACCTTATTTTACTGACTGATTTTTCGTAGTGTTTAATATCTGAGGCCATAGCAAAATCGATCCAAGCATTCCTCAAAACCAACTATTCCTATAACTAGTTAAAAAATAAATTACAGATTATATTATTTTAACTTATTATTATATATTTTGGTACATGTCACAAGGCGATATCATCAATGGCTTGCGATTTCAAATATATTCTGATTGCTGTGAATATCTTTTGCATAGGCTTGGTGAGCATAGGGACACCGAATTCTTGGGTCAACACCTTCCAATTCTCATTCATGAACGTCATCAATGTATCACCTGAAATTTAAATAAATGTATCAAGTCTTATAAATAAATACAAAGGACTCAATCATAGGATCAGCAAATGTCAATATTAGAGAGTCTGATAGAATCTAAAACCCTGTCTCTAAAAAAGAATAATTGATATTTTTCTAGAGTTACTCAGAAAAATTATGTGCTTACTTTGCTATTAAAAATAGTATAGGCGCTTTTGAAACATGACGTTAATGCAACAAGCCTTACAAACCAAAACGCCTTTTCGTTCTAGTACGAGTTTTAAATTCAGATCCGAAAATAATGTAACCAAACTTGTCCGCACTATGAGATTCCAAATGAGCTTACATGCTCGTATATATTACATAATAATATCGTCACGCAAGTTTCTTTGGGGGTAGGCTGGGTAGGCAGAGATAATAGAACGCCTTTTCGCTCTTAACTTTCAAACTGAGTTTCTAGACGAGCTTCCTCCCCCAAAGGGTGTGGAATAAAAACTCCTGATTTATCCAAAGCGATTTTCGCCGCAAAAATGGGTTGCGAAAACAGAAGGCAGTCGCTTTGTGTAAAAATCGGGTTAGATTTCGTGCCGACTCCAGCAATATTCCGCAATATTATTTGGAATGGCTAAGGGGATGATGTGACATGTCAGATACTCGTTTACTTTTTTTACCATCAACCTGACTTACATACCTAATCAATATAATTAGCCTCGGCAAAATTGCTTACAAGCAATGCAGCACTATACAAGATTGCATAAATCAAACATCAAAGGAACTTACTCAATGCTTTGTTTCCGTTGAAGAGGTTTGTGAAAAGAAAATGAGCGCTCTCCTTCACATCGTAAATGTACTTGTAGCTGTTCATCTCAATGATATCTTTGCCATTCGAATCTTTGGTTAGGTCGAAAGGCATCATCATGTCTATTTCGATGTTCCCTAGAACGAATTAGCCATAATTATATATTATGCAGCAGTGGTGTGTTAACATTACCTACTATATATTGCGGTTAACAGTAGTAAGTAAATAGGAGCGGTTCGATATATAGGGCTTTTGGGGTTAAGGGTCCCCACCCGCAGGGTATAAAGACCTCCAGCCTCCAATGAAGGCAGAATGGACAATACCTCAGAGTAGATAATATACTACGTACATACCTATTGTGGAAAAAACCTATCATAAGGCTGGCAACTCCGAGATCAATTAAACAGTTTGCGCACCTTTTACGTAACGGGGGCTTTTTGACAAACTGGCGATTAGTAAGATAGGCCCAAAGTTGTATTCGCCCGGGGCCCCAAGGAATTACGGTCTGCCCTTGATAGCACCCAAATGTTGCGATTGCAATTTTCACACAAATAATAAGGATATAGGTTCAGACTAGATTACAATAAGGGCACGAGTATTTTTCCTCGATGCTGGATTATAAACTACTGCATACTCCGTCTGCCTAGTGGCAAATACGACTATGTCCCACTCTTCGTTCTTAACCCACTTTTGTTCTTTACGGGTCGCACTTGGAAAATTATTAGGTAAATTTTACCAATGGATTCTGAACATTTGATATTTGTCTTGTTGTCTAATGAAAAATCATAAATCACGCAGTACCTAAGTGATTTGTGTGATTTTCTTACTTAGTTCAATAGCAATGTCTCCGTCGCCGCTAATTGGAAGGATCAGCAGCTTTCCCGATGCCTTGTATTTGCCATTCATTGCGATGTCGAGATGGAACGTCAACTTTACTTCTTTTCTCACCATATCGATACTGAAATAATACAATATTTTTTTTTAAATACCTGCTCCCAAAAATCTGTTTCAATAGCAAAGCACTAATAAAAAATCGTATCCATTTCTTTATGTTCATACATACATAACATTATACCCGCATAAAAATAATTAAATAAGGTCATAATCATGATTTTGATTAATAAATACCATGCTAAATACGTCATTAATCTGCTTCCATAAGTGGATTAATGAGAATCCTAATGACTGCAGTTCAATAAATTAATGTAGGTACTAAGTTACTAACCTCAGCTTATCAATCGTGGATGTTTTCAATCCTTTAATAATAGCATTTTTTATATTCAGCTTGAGGCCCGATAAATCGACTTTAATGTGGTCCACTTGCATAGGATCCAGGGCTTCGGTCCCTAATTCTGGAATTCCAGCTGTGAAGTCTGCTACTGCTCCTTGAGCTACTTCCTTCAGACACGACGTATCAGATAGTTGGCATTTGTGTATCGGTTGTACTGGCAATTATGAATACAGAATATCAAATATAATTAAAGTAGCAGTTAATTATTTTGGTAATGTAATTTGTTTTATGGCTTGGGGTAGAAAAGGAAAAAATCAAATAATTATTTTACCACATTGGATAGAGAAAGAGGATGTAGATTATAGGCTATTAATTAGTTGTAGATGTTTCTATTTGATGTCTAATTTGCCACAACCGTTCTAGTAGATGGCATTGATTATGTATTTGTCTGGATGGTATACCTACCTGATTGCGACTGGTTGTATTTTTTAATATTAATAAATGTGGCGCCACTTGGCGAAATTCAACAAGTTGCCTTTGACGGCAGAGTCAAGAGAGCCTTTGATAATTAATTATCAAATATGTATAAAGTGGTATGACCTTCGTACGGTGTGAAGATTATAATCGGATGGACATTTCCTATTTATTTAATTTGTTCTTAAAATAAGCAGGTTCATAGGAGTTGGAAATATGTCAAAAGTCAACTTATTAAAGGTATCTAAATCCTTTCTAACTTTATAGTTTGCACGAAATAACTTGTACGTATGCGTGTCTTGACTGAACAGTAATCCGTAGGTACAATGAGAGAAGATAACTCCTAAATCTTTATAGGTAATCAAAGTCCTCTTAAAAATGCCAAAACTTCTTTTTCGACGTATGTTGTAAAACTTGTAAATGATTGAGCTGGTAGATATTTTTTTGTGTAAAAATGGGTGTCTTTCGTAATCAGTACGTATGTTTCTTGGTTATATTAGGTAAGTAAGTCACTAGTAAAAATATAAATAATTCAGTTCACCATACTTAAACTAGAACTGCAATACCTATTACAAGTCGTATCGTACAAGATAGTATATTTAGAATTAAGTCGGTCAATAAATCTTCGCCTATAGTAATAGAATTAACTATCTACTCTGAGCCTATGTATAGGGGAAGTAATAAGTGGGTATAAGACACGGGCATAAACTAGTATACTTTTGATTTTAATTTCTTTTTTTTGCCACAGGTGGCACACAAGCATACGGCACACCTGATGGTAAGCAATCACCGTAGCCTATAGCCGCTAGCAATACCAGGGATAGTTATCATTAACGAGTTGCCAAGGCAGCATTACTAGGTACTAGCCCAGCGTATCCTCGTGGAGCACTGACAACCTTACTCACCGCAGAAACACAACACTACATCAAGTTGTGTTATTTGACTGCGGTATTCTGTAAGTTGGAGGTACAGTCCCCAAAAATTCAAGGGCGGCTTAAATTTTTATGAAAAATCCCACGGTAGATGCCAATTCAAGCTTATTCTCTTTAAAAATAATGCAACGCAGGCTGGGTACACATATAAAATACCTATGTATATTAAAATATAAAATCTTGGCTTCGTTTACGACTAGCAAATTAATGCTAATTCAAAATAGGTACCTACCTACCGCATTTAAAATACATACCTACTTACTATGAATTCTAAATTTTTGCGACTTGACGCTAAAATAAAACCTGATTCACATCACAGCTAATGGGTGCAAAGTAAGCCTTATTTTATTTAAAAGTCACTATGTTTTGGTTTGAAGGATACAGTGGCTAGTTAATTTGATTGACACATCACCATTCGACCTGTTCCTAATTAAAGCGAATCTTAGGGAATACTAGGTACCTAAACTCCCTGATCACTAATAGATTACATAAACACTTATTTGGGTGCCGTACCCGTAGGCCGTAGGGTAACCAACGGAACCTTATTACTAAGACTTCGCTGTCCGTCCGTACGTCTGTCTGTCAGTGGGATGTATGTAGTGTATGTATAGACGTCCACTGCTGAACAAAGACCTTCCCCATAGATTTCCACATTGACCGATTCAATGCGGCCCGCATCTTACGCTTGCCAGCGACATTTATCAGGTCATCGGTCCATCTAGTGGGGGACCGTCCAACGCTGCGTTTTCCAGTGCGTGGTCTCCACTCTAGAACTTTTTGGCCCCATCGGCCATCCGTTCTACGAGCTAATCGAGCTATGTGCCCGGCCCATTGCCACTTCAACAGGCTAATCCGTTGAGCGTGTATCTCGTAATCCATAATAGGAAGACAGTTGACTTTGAATTGTGAGTTGAATGTGAATTTCTGTTGCCGCTATAGCAGCCAATACAAAAAATTTAAATAATTAAAAAAGGGCCCCTATTTTTAGTTGTTTTTGGGTTTTGTGGTCCATCTTGGTAATGGTACCTAACTGGTAGACAGTTAGTTTTTACAGAATGTGTTGCTGTTGCCGCTATACTATAACAACAAGTAATAAAACAAAAAAAAATTAAAGGGGGTTCTCGTACTAGAAACGGTGTTTTTTTTCTATTTTAATATTAGCAACAAGTAGACGCTTGAAATGCTCATAGTGTGCATTGCTATATTTTCTAAAAATTGTGCTATTTTAGACTATTACAAACAGTACGTAACCCTCGGTGTGCGAGTCCAACTAATTAATTGACCAATACTACACACTTCTCCAACTAGCCTTATCAATCTTCACCACACAATCATATAAATATTTGCCCTGAGACGAGGATAAAACCCGCGAATCCTAGCGTAGCAATTTTGACAAACCACTAGGCCAGAGGATGCCTGGTCCCTGAGTCTGTTACCTACATACCTAATTGAAAAATCAAGGCATTGTGTTGCCTTGATATATCCACAATATCCGATAGATGTTCTATGAAGAATCGAAGATGGAATTTCAAAAATACCTGATGTCAAGTGATTATTGTAGCTTTTCCTAAATTTCCTTCACACTCTTTTTGAAGAACATCAATACACATTCCTTTGGGAAAATAAATCTAAAAGGGGCTATAAAGACACATCTGAAAGACAATTTTCATAAGATTTAAATAGTAGATCGCAGGGCAACAACTGTGACACTACTCTAACTATTAGGCTGGTAATTTGCTACGGGCTCGTGGGCTATGTTACCCTTGGTATTGAAAGCGGCTATAGGCTACGGTAACTGCTTACCACTAGGCTTACCACACGCTTGTTTGTCACCTTAAGTATAGAAAAAACTTAAATTATTTATAACTTACACGCTGAATATGTGACGAACAACTTAATAACGAAAAAAAGTACGCAAATTATACGCATATTTAAAATTAAATAAATTTGCAATATCCGCTCAAATCGAGTGTTGGTTCACGATTACCGGCTCGCTAGAATGCCGACAAGTTTTATATTTTATAATATCCGAACATCGATGTACGTCAGTCACTGCTAATGTTAAGGTCTCGCAAGATTTACTCTATGTTGGTCAGGACACAATTACTAAAGGCACAACGAATGAGAGATCTACGTCATTCAAAGGAAACGTATCGCAGATGTTACTAAACCTAAGTTGCTTGGAGATCACGTACTTACCTTCTAATTTTATAATATGGTGTTAAAACTTTTAACAAAATCACAATCATAATATGCTAATGATGTTAAAATGTATCAAATTATGGTGATATTCAAATTATTTTCCGTAGAACTCATTTTATCGCTACAATTTTATTACAACCGTAATTAAGTAGCAAGTATTTTATTATAATGTCTTTCTGGGGGCCCCTTTGTGTCCTTAATTAGCTTGTTCAAGGTTTTACCGGCCAATAACATTATTCCTTCCAGATCTATGAATAACTGAATACACTTGCAATTTCATTGTACCATCGAGCAGAAAATTCAATTACTTCTTTCTACATGGCATTAGGCTTGGTTCTTTCCAATCTCTGAATAATCGCAATTTAATTTCAGTTTCGACTTGCGACCTCTGTCTGATCTCGTCTCTATGCAAATTGCCGCAAAACGATGGACGGTAGAATATTTATTCAAACTCAACATTTTACTAGTACATAATGTATGGACCTATCTACATTTTCATTATTATTCTTATTAAATAGTAGCTGGGTCCGGGACTTCGTACCTACGCATGGAATAAAAAAAGAGTACCTAGGTAATAAGTTATTTAATTTAGACTTCAATTAACTCGCAGCGAAGATTAATTTCCTTCATCGAACTTTATGAATTCGATTTATATTCGGAAATCGTTCGTATCGTAATTTCCAAGCAATCTTCGTCGATTCAAGGCAATTTACTCACTCCCCCGATAAGGTATTAAAATTATTTCAATTAGTACGTAGACTGACCTACAACCTGCAAGTGATTTGGCGTTGATTATGTCCATATTTTGTGAAGCGTTTGTATTCTTTTGGGCTAAGCTAAGCTAAGAAAACTTGGAGAAGTTTGTTGGCTAATCTATCACCGTTATTTATAAAAACTGATAACTTTTGAATAGATATATATTTGGGTAGAATATTGACATAAAAGGTACAAAGGGGTATTATGCCGTATAAATAAAACTACGGAATATGTTTTTTTTTATTATAAACTAGCTGTGCCTGCGACTTCATACGCGTGGAATGATTTTTTTCATGGGCTATTAATATTTTTGCGTGGAACCCTAATTATTTTTACAAACTAAATGTAACGTAAGTACCACCTATAGCATCGTCAGCAGGAAGAATTAGGAACGCCCGTGTGTTTTCCCATTAAATTGGAGCCGCTCGGCTGGGGACTTTTACCTCCGCCTTACAGAAGACCGCAGTCAAATAGCACTACTTTGATGTAGTGTTGTGTTTCTGCGGTAAATACGGTTGCCAGTGCTCCACGGGGATACGCTGCGCTATTAGTAATGCTGCTAGCACAGTGAGTTCTCATCAACAGCAAGGTTAACAAAGCGTTAGTAATACCACTGGTATTGCTAGCGGCTATATGCTACGGTGACTGCTTACCATCAGGTGGTCCGTATGCTCGTGTGCCACCTTAGTACCTAGTAAAAAAAACCTTTATCTGTCAGTGAATGTCCCGATTGGTTTGGTCCAACCGTTCGGATTTTGATCAGAATTTCATGGGCTTTTTTTTGTTGTTGTCATCTGATGGGCCCAGGTTCAAGCCCCAGCACAGGCCGGGGTTTGAACCAATGAGTTTTTCTAAGCTTAAGTTCAGTGATTAATCACACCATGAGCTTTTAAAAAAGAAAGGTTGGTTGATTTGGGATTACCCATTTAAATTGGAGCCACCCGACTGGAGACTATACCTTCACCTTACAGAAGACCGCAGTGAAATAACACTACTTGATGTATTGTTTCTGCGGTAGGTAAGGTTACCCGTGCTCCACGAGGATACGCTGGGCTGGTAGTAATGCTGCTTGCACACTAAGTCCTCATCAAAAACATGGTTGGCAACCCGTTAGTGATACCCCTGGTATTGCTTACGTTCAGGTGGGCCGTATGCTTGAGTGCCACTATAGTGGTATAAAAAAATGTTGCGTGGAACAATAATTATTTTTCCAAAATAAATGTAGCTTTAGTTAGATCTTATAGCATCAGCTACCTGCCAGTGAGAGTCCTGTTGAAATCGGTCCAGCTGTTCGGTTATTACTATTTCATGGGGTTTTTATTCGTTGGGCGGAACCCCAATTTTTTTCCAAAAGTAATTTAAGCCTAAGTTACGTCTGATAGCATCAGCTACCTGCCAGTGAGAGTCCTGTTGACATCGGTCCAGCTGTTCGGTTATTACTATTTCATGGGTTTTTTTATTTGTTGCGGAACCCTAATTATTTTTCCAAAATAAATGTAGCTGAAGTTACGTCATTAGCTACCTGCCTGTGAAAGTGTCGTCTAAATCGGTCCGGTCGTTTGGATTTTGTTCACAATTTCATGTTTTTATTGTTTCGCGGATCCCTAATCATTTTTCCAATCTAAAAGAAGCCTTTTAGCATCAACTATCGACCAGTGAAAGTTCAACCGTTCAGATTTTGTATACAATTTCATGGGTTTTGTATGTTGCGCGGAACCCCAATTTTTATTCCTAAAGAAATTAAGCCAAGTTACGATTTATTGCATCAGATACCTGTCTGGGAAAGTCCTGATCCAATCGGCCTTGCCGTTCGGGTTTTGATCTAAACTTCTTGGGTTTTTTATGTGCTGGGCGGAACCCTAATTATTTCTCCAAAATAAAAGTAACCTTAGTTACGCCCAGTAAAATCATCTGTCTGCCAGTGAAAGTCTTGCTCAAATCAGTCCAGCCGTTTCGGAGTTACAGCCCATGTACACGTTTTAACTTTTATCCCCTATCCCTAGGGAACCGTGCTGAATTTCGGGATAAAAAGTATCCTATATGTTACCTCGGAGTATGAACTCGAATTCTGTCAAGTTTCATTTGAAGCCATTCCGTAGTTTCGGCGTGATGCGCGGCCAAGATACAGACAGACAGACAGACAGACAGACAAAAATGAAAAAAAATAGTATTGGGTTCAGTATCGATTATAGAAAGCCAACCAAATTTTTTCAACCCTTTATTTTAGCATTGCTTGTCATTATTTAAAGAAAAGACACACGTGATTACATGGAAAACAAGATTGCATCATCCAAAAATTAATTTAAATTATATCACACGTTAATTCGAAACCACTATTTTCACCACAGATGATAAATAAGTAAAATAAAAATATATTTATATCCCACCATGATGTACCAGAATATGAGTACAAAATCAGTATTTCAAAGTGAAGATCCAAAAGTTACGAATAAACATTCGAAGCACATCATATTATGCATAAAATAAGCCATTGCTTATTTTACCTACATCATTTATCATCTGAATGAAACAATTATGTTTTGTAAACGTTCCAGTTAAGATAAAAATTGCATGTTTATCATACTAATCAGCGATAATTCATACAGATTATAATACTTACCTATCTTCTGTATTTTATTATTTTAATAAAACTTTAACGCATTAATTAATTTTATATGACGGGCACATATCAAATACGGAACCGTAAAATATATTTAAAATTGAATATATCATAAATGAATATTCTCAATTTATTATTCAACCTACATGTCATCCAAATTATGCTATAAAAATACTGCATAATAATTGCGCAATAATAATAATGAATACTAAAATATGGACAAGATATTAGAAATATAGAATCGTTTAAACTTTGAATATTTAATGAGCAAAAATGTCAAACCGAATAAAAACAATGGCTTAAACATGTACGTAGTATATTATCTACTCTGAGCTTAAACTAAGTTAGAGACTTAAGTAGTCAACTTTAAGTACCTACTCAACTGACTAAGGTCAAGTCGAAAAGAGCATTTTAAATACTACTTCACAAAACTAACACAAACATTCTCACTTTCGTGAATATTACTTAATGGCAAGCTAATATTAGTTTATCTTATAACGGCAAAGCCACACCACAGCAAACTAAATACTAATTAATATAACCTACACAATGTTTAATCATACCTACATCGAATAATAATAAGTAAGATAGTAACACTAGCGTAGGACAGACATCTTGGAAGTAAGGGAGTCTCTTCCCAGCAGTGTGATGTACCACGCTGACCTAAACAGTACAGAATAATGGTGCCAATTCTCTTGTTCGTCTGACTAGTGCCAGAAGAAATATTTACCGTTCTGTTGTTAATATATTCATCTTTTTGAGAGAACTAAGCTTAAATTGTGTGTAATTTACGTGTGCATTGGCACCAATTAGTCAATTCACTCTGAAACTTACATACTTATTTATTTTAACTGTAAGATGCCAAGGAAGCGTACGGTCCTTAAGTGGTTAAATGGTCTCCGTTGCCTATATAATAATGAACGCTTCTGTCGATATTATAATTGTTGTTTATTAATATCATAAATTTCAGTGCTATAAAACTGGTCTGATGATTCGTAAATTATGAGATCTACTAAGTTCACCAATTAAGTAAGTTATACAAATATATTGTAAAACAATAATTAATGATTGCTTATACACAAACGAAACACGTTTACTGATAAACGAAAGAAATTTTAACTCGGGAACTTATGGTCCGTAGCTGCCACAAAATATAGAAGTCCATAAAAACGAAATAATTTTATCCTTAATTAAATAAAGTATACTGCCTGATAAGTAAAAAAGTAATAGTTATATAATACATAGATTGTTGACGAACTTCATTTATATTTAAATATTTACTTTTTTATATTTTTTGTACGATTGGTTTTTGTTTTAGTTTTTTATGTCAGATGTGAATAAATTGAAAATATGTGGGCTCTTATAGGGGTTTTATTTCGATACATTAATATTTGGTGTAAGAATTGATAAGAAACCACGTTCTTAACCTTTATTTAATTAAACTTTTAATATTTTCAACATGAAAAGTTCAGTGGCCTCGTCGTTGAAATCGTCCGTGGTAGCTCGGCGACTTGCGTTGGAAGCCAAACACGCACGACGCATAGCTGAAATTGAGATGGCTCAAATACAAGCACAGCGAGAGGAACGCGAGCGTGTGGCTGCCGCAGAGCGAGCAGTTGCAGAGGCCGAACTTCGGGCCGAAATAGCCGAGCTAGAAGTCCGCTCCAGTCGCGGTAGTCGCGCTCGCGCTAGTCGCACCGCTAGCCGCATTTCGATGCAGGTTGAGATTAATGGCCACACCTCAGGCCAAAGGGAGGACCAGTTTTCCCCCCTTGCCGAGGTGCAGTTGCCCCTACTGGTGCCGCAGCTGTCGCAGCGCGGTGCCCCAAAGGTCGGGTGCACAATTGAGTCGAACATCGAAACCACTGCACATATATGCGGAAGCACTCACGACGACTATCATTTTAACTATACCTTCAATAAAAACCCTGACATTACACAATACACTGAAGCGATCAAGAGC
This sequence comes from Falcaria lacertinaria, assembly GCA_951449985.1. Taxonomy (NCBI): domain Eukaryota; kingdom Metazoa; phylum Arthropoda; class Insecta; order Lepidoptera; family Drepanidae; genus Falcaria; species Falcaria lacertinaria. The sequence goes on along the minus strand of OX602118.1, from coordinate 6,322,948 downwards.
CTGGCGAGGACCGGACAGAAGGATGACTGCGAGGATTTGCCTGACCAGAAGATGAGTAAGGTGTCAACGCCGACAACATTATTATCGGTGTCATTCCCGCCGGAGGAAAAACCTGCAATTGCGGTTTGCGGAAGCCACTGTTGCCACCATCTCAACTCCTGCTGTGACTTCTCTCCGTGGTTCGTCCTTTCTTCGACCCTTTTTGAAAATAATGCCAATAACAGTCTGTGGGCCTGCCGGCAGGGTAGATATTTACGCCCTATTAGAAGACGGCTTCACAGGGACTTTCATCGACGCAGATGTTGGAAGAAAGATAGGTGCTGAGGGTCCAAAAAAGAAGCACGTGTCTCAAAAAATTAAATATATATTTGTAAAAAAAAAGGGGAGCATGTTGACGAACCTCCTTTATATTTAAATATTTACTTTTTTTAATTTTTTGTACGATTGGTTTTTGTTTTAGTTTTTTATGTCAGTTGTGAATACATTGAAAATATGTGGGCTCTTAAAGGGGTTTTATTTCGATTCATTAATATTGATAATACTGTGAAATCATTGTCTGAGATGTGCTTCTATATTTGTATAAACTGTTTTACTTTGCGTTTCATATTCTACCTACTATACTATACTACTTTGCAGAATTACAAAAATAAAATACTTCTCTTTAAGAGTATTACAATTCACAGGGACTTTAAATCCTAATAAATACGTATCTCACGTAGAGTCGAGAAACAGCCTTATTTGTCCCCACTTGAACTAGAGTCCGTCGGGTCCGTCCCTCTTTAAGGCGAGCGGTCTGTAGGATACCACTCGGGTCTAATGCAGTATGGCGTTCTTCACATAATGAGCCTTTAAATTGCTTCTAAGAATTTATCTTTCTTTTTACGACCCAACTTTACTCTGCTATCGCTTTATACTAGGTATTCTAATAAACTTTTTCATCTCGGCGACATTCCACAGTTTACAATAGCACGAAGTTTTGACCTTTTATCGAAACAATATAAAATAACAAGTAGAAGGGAAACTACTTTAGAGCGAGATAGCGATATTAATCAATTATATTATTAACCTAGCAGCAGGTCCTCTTTCAAACGAGAGACCGCGAGTTTAGGCATCCTCACGCGATCTGCGTACACGTAACGTAATAAAGAAACAAATGGTTAGTTAGTAATACCTTAGCTTATTGGCAAATCTCCAAGATATATAGGCGCTTACATCAAAATCCCATAGTTATCTGTAAATCTGCTGCTTAATATAATATATTTAATATCGCGAACAAATACCGGCAACCGAACTCGAAATAAAAAAAAAGAAACGAATCGTCAATGTGCTCTTTGAATCACATTGTCCTCGCATAAGAAACATCCCTTCTACCTATTAATTAATATGTATGTCTTTACGTCGACTCTTGCTGAACTAATGCTGCTTGGGACAGGGAAATCTGTGGAGAGCCTGGTATACTTCTTTTCATCAAGAACATCTTTATACAGGGCGCTAGTAAGTACACCAAGACACCCGCTGCTATGATAGAAATAGCACAAAGCGTCCATTGAGCGGCTTTGATGGAAACAGCAGCTGTATCAGGGACCGGCTGCGTAAGTTCGCACAAGTGAGTGAGAGAAGAAGATACGTTATAGGGGCCAGAGATTTTAGCATTAGAACCACAGTTTGATTGTTGCCATCCGATCCAGCCGAATGACCTGTTAAATAGCACCTGAAAAATAGAAATTACAAATTTATTGTAACTAGCGGTCGTCTTTTGATCGAATTGTGTCAAGCGGCAGTGTTGTGTTAAACGAGTGGTGGTGTGCGTATATTTTTTTTCATTAATTTTATTTATTTTTAATTTATATTAAATAAAGATAACTAGCGACCCGCCCCGGCTTCGCAGGGCCAGCGTTAGGTATATGAGTTAAATACCTACAAAACACAAATGATATACGTAAAAATCTTGAATCACTCAATCTATTAAAAAAACCGCATCAAAATCCGTTGCGTAGTTTTAAAGATCTAAGCATACGTAGGGACAGACAATCAGCGGGAAGCGACTTTGTTTATCTGCACTCCTTCACCATATAGACCTTAGCCATGCTTTATTTTAATTGTATCATGTTATTATTTTTACTTTTTTAATTTAATTTATTGTTATTACCTGCAATCCCTCCATAGCGGTGTAACCGAGCACAGTTTGCCTATTGCCCGCTTCGAGGCCAAGTTTATAGCAGAACTCAGAAACAGTGCCGCTCAGCCCCGTACTGTTGTGCGCAGTCATTACTCTCATGTAGTTCTGTCAACATAATTATACATTTATATCACCATGATATAAATGTAAAAACCTGCACTACAATACATTCAAATTTTACAAGTGGCACTCTAACGCTGCGATTCCCAAAGCAGGTTCCGCGAAATTATTTATTATTAACTGTGAAATAAATTTATCGGGAGCTAGAGAGAAAAATTAAGTTTCTTTACGTTAAGCAGTCTACTCGTGGCCAATAGTTAGATGGGTAACCCCCCATTCTATATCGAGTACCCGCAATACTGCGATGTGTGCTGCGTAGGTTGAACGGCACGGTTGGGTGGTGCAAAATATTTCCACATTAAATCGTATCACGGGCCGTATGCTTATGTGCTAACTTATTGGTTTATATTGGAAAAATAAATTACCTGCGGCGGTATCTCTAAGGTGAAATACTGGTCATCTGAGTCAGTACTGAGTAAATCTATAGCTAACCACGGCAAAGACCATTCTTGTGGTTCCGGCCAGCAAGCTGTCTGAAAGTAGATAGATATAATTAGTCGTGAATGATATAGAATAGCACATATCCATAAATATTATAAATCCTATGCTACTAAGTGTTGGTCTACAATATAGTGCTATATTTTTTCTGTACAAAGATTCCAGAGGTTACCAATAAAGACTTAAAGGCGTGATGATATTATTATGTACCTATAATAATAATAATAATGTTCGGATATTATCATACAGCGCCACCTGGCCCCAAAAAATACATACACATAAACACCCAGACGCAAGGCAAACACAAATGTTTAACACATAAATATTTGCCCCGGCGGGAATCGAACCCGCGACTTCTAGCGTAGCAATCCGGTTAACTAACCACTAGACCAGTGGTCCGTCGTTCTCTGATGTCTGATATATCTCTTTAATATTACACTTCCACTAATATTAAAGAGAGAGATAAGAAAGAGATAGATTAGTGATTAGACATACGGCACAATAGGATTTCCCATTCAAAATAAATTCCAAGTAACAGAAGACTGCAGCCAAATAATTATATTTGACTGTTATTACTATGTGAATGCACTGACCATGGATTCCAGTGCTCTTTTAGAAAGGGAGTTAGAGCCCAATGGTATCCCAATGAAAATACTTAACAATTAATAATGAAACACTTACTTCACCATGGTACCAAAATTCGTCTAGAATAAGTATATTTGAAGCTTTAGCTGCGTTTTTCAGTTGATCTACAACCTGAAAATAACCGTTTTTCATTTTAAATACAGCAGTTTACAACTGCAAGTTTAGCCTGTAGAAATAGTAGGTATTACATAAAACAATACTCAGGGATAGTACACTTTTTTTATTAAATATGTTTTAAGTTGGTTCAGTAGTTTCAGAGATTATTATTTGTGTAAATCAATATGAGAAAAGATGTAAAAAATGAATTCATACATTTAATTAAATGTTTTTTGTGGGGTACAACAATGAATGAATAAATTGTATCATAGGTGTTTTGGTTTATACATATATCAATTTAATTTGATAGAATAACAAATTACCAGTACTGGGTGTGAGTTGAATCACTAAAGGAAAATCCTGATTTGCCATCCCCCAGGCCAATAGAGGTACGACCATGACAATGGCACTTGTTACAATTCTCTGAGTTTTTAATCTATTTCTAGAGATGTTAGAAAATTAAACATAAAAACTCACTGTTCTAAACAAAGAATCAGGTAGTCTGATGTTAGTAGTGCCACTATCCACAATACTTTTCTCGGCATTGAGTGTCCGACACATATCTCCATAAACATCTTCATACTTTTTATCCCATATATCAATTCCACTTATAGATGTATTTGTTAAAACTCTGATAGAAATAACGCCAACTTCGTACCAACGTTGGCGGAGTATAGGCGTACGATATTTGCGATAGTATTCCAGTTGTGATTGATCCTCTGAAATTAAATCAATTAATATATTCTCTACTTGGATGCATTATTTGGAAACATTTTTATAGTTATTTTTTATAATATGTTTTGGTGTAAATAAAAAATCGTGATAATCAGAATAGTACTCCAAGTAACGGTATGAATATTTTATGACATTTGGGATGAGAATATGTTTGCAAGTTTTGTATATGATTGTGTGGCAACAAGAAGGGTACGTGCAGACTTAAGAAAAGATAGAAGGCCAGTGTTAAAAAACAAAAAAGTGACATATTGGACTCAAACAACATGAGATTAAACCAGGATACAATTAGTGATGATGTTTTCTGGAAGATCATTATAAAATTAAATATATAAAAAACTTTCTAGAATAAAATAAAAAGATAGAGGTTGTATCATTTACCAATCAATTTAAATTGGCCATAATGTGTTGCATTTGTGGGGCTTTGTGGGCCACAGAGCTTGAGCTGGAATGATATTGGTTTAGCGAGGGTGCGCTCCAATGCATCTAACCAAGATTCAACCACTACATTGTCACCCCATGCACCTACGGGCAGGTAGGCTAGCCCCAGCAAACCCTAAAACATAATAACAAAACAATAACTATGTGCCATGGCCATAACATAGTTTTGCAAGAGATTGGAAAATAATGTGATTTGAGTGTCATATTTACTTAATCTCATTTGTTGTATCAATATAATAATAATATTTAAAGCTTTAAAAGAAATAATTTACATGTTGTGAATATTTCTTTATTATATATTAGTTATTTTTGTGTCTGTTACCTGCCATCCCGATCCATTCATAAAGAACTTATGACTTTTAGTAATCAGTGCAATATCAGTTCTGACCTCTGGCGCAGAAGGTAAAGAAGGAAACTGTATAAAGTCAGAAACTAGGTGCCCTGTCCACATTCCCTGTGAATATTTAGCTTGGACCTGAAAAGAGCATAATCCTAATTTTAATTGTGTAGTTTCAATTCATGTTACAACATTGTAATTACATTTTTTTAAGATTGACTAGTCTTAGCCATACCTTTGTACACTGTACTGTTTTTGCTGAATAGACTATTATTACTACATGGTATTATTATTAGACAAATCAATGTAGGCAAAAACATATCATATTATTAGTTATAATAGCTAGTTTTATGCTTACAGAGAGAATGGATATTTATAACTGTGCCCATGTATAATATCCATATATAATGTCTCTTTTTGCTTTCTAAGCACTAATGAATAAATAGCCATCAAGCTAATTAATCATATCATTTTTTGCTTTCATTGACACGCATACCTAATAAGAAAGTAGTAAAATACAAATTAAATGCATGGGTTGCAAAATTTATTTGTAGGAAATCAGCAGTTTCATTAATTTGGATGACTGGTGGAGCTCATAAATGTATTTTAATAACATAGTAAATGAGATGTTAGATCAAACAATACCAAACTCTTCAGAACAAGTTTGTTTTTATTTATCTCTGTTTCTTTCTTATCCTTCGTTACATTTTATTGCTGCAAATATACTTTCTTTACTTTACCTCTTTGCCAGTGTCGTAAATACTGCTGGAATTATCCGCATGAAAATACTTATTGTTGTCTTGACGTGCATAAGAAGCTACAGCTAGTGTAGTGCTGCCTGTGTCTACTATTACATTGAGCTAAAAAAAATAAGATAAATGTTCATATTGGTAGCATTCTTTTTGATAAACTTTGGAAGTAACTAACAAACTTTACCTTCTGGTGAGGATGTCCTAAGCTTATTTGTATAGAGTATGCTTGACCCGCATCCCCGAATAAATTGAATTCTTCACAACGGAAATCAGGAAATGAAATAATGCAAATAACGAAAACTAACAAAATCATGGTCATCATTTACCAAATTGAGCAAATAATTATTGTTATATGTCTAGTATAAAACTAAGCCAAACGATTCGAGGTAAAATCTATATATTTCTGTAACCAGGATCATTGTCACGCCAGGAATATCTATATCTATACAAGCGCCAAGCAATGATAATATTAATTCAATACTTTATAATATTTGCACCACAGAAAGCTATTCTTCTCTTCTACTTTAAAAAATATCCTTTATTTTCCGACTGAGTTTCGACCGAAATTCCGTCCGACTTCCGATTAAAACCACAACAAACTTGCCATCTTTAGTCTCTTCTTCTTCTTCTTCCTAAGTATGGCAATCAATCCCCTCAGGGACTATTTTTGCCAGTGTCGAGTGTTAGAGAATTTTCATGTTGCAAAATTTCTCGTGTTTGCCGCATTAAAATGCCTAGTGTCATGCATTCTAACGCCCAATGGAGTTTCTGGAGACAACCCACGGCAGTAGCAGATCGTAATACGCCTTTAGATTAGAGGTAACCTATTGACCAAAATGATAAATCACTTAACCTAAAAGTCGTATTATGGCATTATTTCCAATGCTCCTATAAATCAGTCACTAAATGAAACTTTACTGCACATATCGACACCAAAAATACACATTAAAGATCACTATAACACAATTTACGACACACTGGAAAAAAATCTCAACCGCTCCGCCTGATTCCCGCCAAAAACTCCATCTTTCTTCTTCTTCTTCCTCCCAAGCACGGCAATCGATCCCTTCAGGGACCACTTTTGCCAGCGTCGAGTGCCAGAGAATTCTCATGTTGCAAAATTTCTCGTGTTTGCCGCATTAAAATGCCTAGTGTCATGCATTCTAACGCCCAATGGAGTTTCTGGAGACAACCCACGGCAGTAGCAGATCGTAACACGCCTTTAGATTAGAGGTAACCTATTGACCAAAATGATAAATCACTTAACCCAAAAGTCGTATTATGGCATTATTTCCAATGCTCCTATAAATCAGTCACTAAATGAAACTTTACTGCACATATCGACACCAAAAATACACATTAAAGATCACTATAACACAATTTACGACACACTGGAAAAAAATCTCAACCGCTCCGCCTGATTCCCGCCAAAAACTCTCAACTCCATCTTTAGTCTCAGTGTCGAAATGTCAAAAAGTTAATGGACTAAATAATCATCTTCTTCCTTAATATAGCAATCAATCCTCTTCAAGGACTATTTTTGTCAGTGTCCAGTTTTAGAGAATATTTCGTGTTTGTTGCATTAAAATTCCCATTCTAATGCTTGTTGGAATTTCTGAAAAGCTATGGCTTGTAGGTACGCAGTTGTCTACTCTTAGCTATGGCGACTAATTTACAAAAAGAAATATTAATTTGAGTTTTTGGCGGGAAACAGGCGGAGCGGTTGAGATTTCTTTCCAGTGTCTCGTAAATTGTGTTACAGTGATGATGCGCAGAAAACTTTTATTTAGTGACTGACTTATAGGAACATTGGAAATATTGCTACAATAATATGACTTTTGGGTGAAAGTGATTTATTATTTCGATAATTAGGTTAAAATAGCTTAGCTTAGCTAGCTCTGAAGGCACTGTACTTACTATAAGAAAGCTTTTTGTCTACCAAACGTTGAGAAGAAGGTACCACAAAAATATTGTGCCTCACTTAACTGTCACCACAGAGTTCATAACCACTGCGTTTTACCTGGCTGTCACCAACAAACGCATTGACCGATGTCCTATTATTATTCAACGTACTCGAAGCAGCACGCACAGAAACAATTTGACGTTGCTCAAACCTATTTATCAAAATTAAAAATGAATATATCAATATTAAGGAAAGCTCTAATAATGAATTTAAAAAAGTTATACACACCTTTCTTAAAAACCTGGACTATTCACACACACACACACACATGTACAAACACCGCCACTCACACAGACACAACACACACACTCGTAAACCTATCAACAAGGAAACGTGTTGTTTCCTGGATGGGTCCCGAGTATTGTTATTTACCACAACAAAATTCACAAAAACTTCACAAAAAAATATATTAACACGACTATTTGAGAAACTTGAAAATTCTCCAACACCACACTGGCAAAAAAATTCCCTTAAGAGGATTGATTGTCATAGTCACGAAGAAGAAGAAGAAAACGGTAACCAAACGCTATAGTCACCACCCAAACCAAACGTCAAACTTCAAAGACCAACCAACCAAACTAGGGATGGCGATTATTTACGAAAAAGATCGATTTTTAAATCGATTCGAATCGTAACCTAATAAATCGATTCACAAAAAAATCGAAGTCCAAAACATCGATTCCTTAAAAATCGATTTTTTTCAAGTTTGCATTTACAATGTAAATATAAATCCATTTTATGAAAAACAAGAAATATACCATAATAAATGATCTCTTATCAGAAAAATCACGGATTTTTTTAGTTCAGGGAATTCGATAATGACAATTATAGAACATTATTTTGTAATCAATTATTTTATAATTATTACATTATTTTTATTACCATAATGTTGACGAAAAAAAAAACAGTAAGTTCTGCTAATAAATCTGAGCACCTGACAGCAATTGACAGTCGTGCGATGTGTTCTGCTCCCATATCTCCTTCTTTTCACCATTTACACTTTTCGTGTAAGTTGAGTAGTTTCCGAGATATTTTGATTTCACAACTTGCCCCGCTGATCGACTAGCCCCGCCCTGCCCTACTCCAAAAATCGATTATTGCAACATCGATTTTTTTTCAGCAACGCCCATCTCTACTGAGTATCGAATTATCGCAAAAATCTGGTCCCTGATTCTTTATTGGTTGAAAAATTAAAGCGCGCGGAGGGCGTACTTTAAATTTCTAATTGGAAATAATTTTATGGTTTTTACCAAAACTGAAAAAAATCGAATGTCGATTTTCAAGGGTGAAATATCGATTCACTGAATCGATTCAGAACTACAAATCGATTTAAAAAATCGTTTTTTTGTCTCAATAAATCGATTCTTCGATTAATCGATCTCAAATCGCCATCCCTAAACCAAACTTAACGTACTACCTACCTAGCACAAATAATTTGAAGTTTATGTTTGTAAATAAAATTGTTGGAGGGAATTTTAGTTCACTAATTACTTTTAAATTAGTAGAATGAGTCTTTGGGTTGATAAACATAGGCCGAAGGATTTGATGAAGTTGGATTTTCACAAAGACCAAGCGGTGCGGTTAAAAAATCTTGTCCAACAGAGTGATTTCCCTCACCTCCTCGTTTACGGACCTTCAGGAGCCGGTAAGAAAACCCGTATAATGTGCCTGCTAAGAGAGCTGTACGGATCAGGTGTTGAACGCTTACGACAGGAAACTATGAATTTCACGACTCCCTCAAACAAAAAAATAGAAATAATGACCGTTAGCAGTAACTATCACATTGAGGTTAATCCGACGGACGTCGGCATTTACGACCGTGTTGTTATCATGGATTTGGTTAAGAATGTTGCGCAAACACATCAGATCGATTCGTCAGGACAGCGGGAGTTTAAAGTTGTGATATTGAACGAGGTGGATGACCTCACAAAAGATGCCCAACACGCTTTACGTCGAACGATGGAGAAGTATGTTGCTACATGTCGCCTCATCCTTATTGCTAATTCCATATCACGGGTCATCCCTGCTATAAGATCGCGTTGTTTGATCATAAGAGTACCTGCTCCCACTGAAATGGAAATAGCGTCAGTATTACATTTAGTTTGTAAGAAAGAATGTTTGAATTTGCCTTCTGAGCTAGCTATGAGGATTGCCAAATGTGCCGATCGCAACTTACGCCGAGCTCTACTCATGTGTGAGGCATGTAAAGTCCAACAGTATCCATTTACACCAGATCAAAAAGTTACAGAACCTGATTGGCAGACATTTATTAAGGAAACATCTTCCTTAATCCTATCAGAGCAGTCACCAAAAAAGCTAGCAGAAGTTCGACAAAAGTTATATGAGTTGATAATACATGGAGTTCCACCAGATATGATATTTTCTGGATTGTTGAAGGAACTTGTTCGGAATTGTGATATGGCAATGAAATGCCAAGTGGCCAGCCATGCAGCCAGATTTGAACATAGAATGAGACAAGGAAACAAGCCAATTTTCCATCTTGAAGCATTTGTGGCCAAGTTCATGGCTATTTATAAGAAATTTATGGAAGAATCCCTGGGTGATGCATTTTGATCAAATACCCTCACTATCTATTTTTCGGTTTCCATAAATAATTCTCATATTCATCTCTTTGTTATTTTATTTGTGTACTTTATAAGTGATTATACCTAATTTATTGATACTGTTACATATTTTTTTTTATACCACCAAGGTGTCACACCAGCATATGGCCCATCTGATGGTAAGCAGTCACCACAGCCTATAGCTACTAGCAATACCAGGGATATCAATCACTAACGAGTTGCCATGTTGATGAGGACTCACAGTGCTAGCAGTATTACTAGACCAGCATATCCGCAGGGAGAAACACAACACTTCATAAAAGTAGTTTTATATCACTGTGGTCTTCTGTAATATTAACTAAGGTAATTATATAAGATAAAAAAACAATCTTATTCAATATCACCACTTCTGACAAAAAAAAAATAGGTGTGGCACTCGGAGACTGCTGGGGTAAAGCTATTACATAGCATTTTTTTATCAACTTATGCAATTATAATTATTTATTTATTGTATTAATGCAGTATTTTTTATATACCTATATACTTTCTCACAAACAGCTGATTACGGTAGTTTTCCAATACAACCAAAGCCACCTAAAGGCGGGTTGCTGAACTTAAGAGACAAGCGTGATATTTCAAAAAGTCATTAAAAGTTCTGGTATTTATCGATAGATGGAACTAAAAAGTATCACCGCTGTGCCGGTCGGAGTGGGGGGTGTTAGGTTTTTTTCGTTACGGAATTTCTGGATTCGGTCCCCACGCTCAAGGCCCGCGATAAAAGCTATGCAATAGCTTAAAATCTAATACAATAAAATGTGCTATTCCACCTCAAAAATATGTTTTTATTTGTAATCATAATAATACTTTACAGGTACTTTGCTAGAAAACAGTCTAAAGTTATCCAATACAGAGTGCATTAAAATAGTTGTAATTTCATTTGAGAAATGTTCAATGATGGAAGGTTTTTGTTGCAGGGCTGTTGTAATGATATGTGCATCCTCAGAATCTGAAAAGATACACAAATTTTATGCCACCAAATGACATTCAAATCAAACAGTTACACATCCTATACTTATTTCTTAAAGGTCCACACCAAGAATGTATTGGAAGTTTTAAAGATTTTTGGTGGGTAAGGTTCCCTTAATATTTTCTACTAGGTAGGTATCCTAAATACTCTCAACCTCAGTTGGTCCAATAGAGTATCTTAATCCTTATACGAAACCGGTATCTCATCAATCGCCATAAAATATGTTTCTGTGTAATTTGCCCATTTTCTAGCTGTTATCGTTTATTTTTATTTGCGGTTGCATATCTAAATAACAAAGTAAAGTAAGCAGGTATAAGCTCGATGGTTAGGGACCCTGTATAGCTTTGCGAATCATACGAATAAGTAGGTACAAAGTGATTTGGTACATACGAGGTTGCAGGAAGAATGTTGGTTGTCGAAAATTTCTCACAGCTATCCTTTCATGACCAATGGTGATATAATCTTCTTTATCTATACCACGCTGCCCACTCCATGCATATGTTATGTTGGATTCCGCACCATCTTCAGAAACATGATATATTAAATTTGTGTTGTGTTTTGTAACAGTTATTTCCTATTATATTTAATTTTAAGCCTTGGCTTGTACGTAGTATTCGTAGACAATAAAATACATAGGACGTAGTATTGGTAGTATTTGTACAATACGGCCGACGTAACTTGGCGAGTCTGAACATAGGCTTTGCGAACTTTAGCGCATGTACACTCGTGTAGAAAACTGTTGATGCCAATTTCTTTTTTATAAACCAACTAGCATATGCCAAAATCTCAAAACTCGAAAATCGCTCAGCGGTTTTCGAGTTTATCGCGAACAGACGCGGCAGAAAAATAACTCACTGTAAAAATTTAATTTCGATACCTCACCTTTCGATAGTGGCAGATTTTTACCATAAAACACAATATTGTTTGCACGTAATTCTTTTACTTATTATTAACACTTAATATATTTACACTTTTATTATTTAATCACTGTCACTAAGGGGGGAAATGCCTAACATAAAGTCGTCGGCTCCTTGCGTACCATGTGAGGTACTTGGCATAGTTTCATCATCGTAACCGTCGCTCTCACTTTCAGTCTCACTTTCCGAATCTGAAGCTGTATTAATGATGAATTGTTCCGTCATTTCGTCAATTATATGGTCGCTCTTTCTATATTCATCTTCGACCTCTTGCACTTTTCTGCATAAAGCACTCCATTCTTCCTGTTCCATTAAATTAACTTTTTCCTTTATGAGTTCCATTGTCCGGGTAACGTTCCAGTCGACGTTTTTAGCGGCTACGTGCCCTTTTATGGCAGCCCACGCCATCTCGATGGGGTTTAAATCGGGATGGTATGGGGGTAAACGAAGGACTTCGTGGTTGTTTTTTTTAAACAATTCGTCTATGACGTATCTTTTATGTACGTCTTTGTTTTTTTTTATAAGGTCATAAAGTTGCGGTTTACGCATGTCCTTTTCATAGGGTATACCCTTTTCTACTAACCACGATTCCATTTTTGCCTTCTTGTCATTAGATGTAGGCGCCGGATTCATAAGTTTGTTGTGGTACGGAGCATTATCGATAACCACCACCGCGTTAGGGCTCAAATTTGGGATCAGTTGAGTCCGTAACCATTTCTCATAATTTGTGAAATTCATATCATCGTGATAGTCTCCCGTTTTATTTCCAGATTTGAACATAAGAAGGGCGTTCGGAACAAATCCTGCTTCTGACCCAGCGTGTACCATGACTATCCGCTGACCTTTTGATATCGGGCGTTTTAGTCCTTGAGCGGAACCATCTGACCACGCCTTACCTTTTGTATGTGATGAGTGGGCATACGACTCGTCAGTGAATACAATTGGTCGCCCTTCATCTCTGAATTTTTTTATTGCCTTCAAGTATACAATCCTTTTCAGGCGAATGTCGGTCTTCTCTATTAGAACCATTCTATTAGTTTCGGTCTTTCGCCACTTGAAACCCAAGTTTTTGACTATTGTCTTTAAGCTCGTTGTAGCACCTTGAAAATTTACATCCCGTTTGAGTTTTACTAGTAATTTGTTTATTGTCGGCATTTCTTTTTCGGTTTTGTGGAAGTTGTGAATGCATCTTTTAATTACACCCTGGTCAAAATTATCAATATTAGTAATAGGTTTCGATCTAGATCTTTTTTTACCAGGCGTGCGGAATACCGAAAGTAAACCCGAAATATTGCCTTCAGTTGCAATCCGCTGTATTGTGCGTTGCGACACACCAGTTGCGTTAGCAACTCTTAAATAAACGTTGTCTACATCTTTTACGCCTTCTTCTTTTTCTTTTTTCATATATTGTGTTAAATCATAAATTATTTTTCTCGCCTGGCGATTTAAGACGCTATTATGCTTTGGTGGCATATTTAGCGAATAATATATGTGGCAACACACACTTGCAAATAACACAAATAAAACAAACTTAATAATCTACAATTATCACTAAACAATAACAACGAAAACTTTTGTCACCGACTTTACTCAAGACAGAGACAGCGACGCGAACACGACACCAATGCTGACGTGTGACTGAGACGTATTAGTGTATCGAGCATTGCCGAATAAGCACGAAGTGTTACGAAGTTACCAAAAAGGGATGTCAAATACGCGTGCCTAAGGGTGTTGTTTAATCGATTTTTATTGGAATCGATTAAAATTAAGTCATAAAAATATATTTTATTGTTATTTTATAACGAAGTTTTAAATTTTCGCAAACAGTCGTTACTCAAGTAGTCGTTAATAGATAACTGATATTTAAGTAGATCATGTCTTTCAATCGAGAAAATTGCATATTAAATTAGATTTTTTTTAATTTACTTTGAAATCTCGTTTATTAACAACAAATTTCACTGTATTTGTAAATCTATTACGTTAAATATCTTATATACAGAAACATCAATAAATTCCAAATAAAACTAATCGATTGCGATAATTGATTGAATAAAGGGTCGATTGTGTTTACGTAACATCACATCTCTAGCTTAGACAACCGCCCCCCGCACGTCGCCTCATACCACCATTTGGTTCCTAAAAAGAGCTATTGCGCAGCCTTCTGCACGAACTTATGACTCGCCAAGATACGCCGGCCGTATTGTACGTAGTAGTATAGTGTACGTAGTATAATAATAATAATGCTTGGACATTCTCACACAGCGCCATCTGGCCCCAAACTAAGCAAAGCTTGTACTATGGGAACCAGCAGCTGATATAATACTTTTTGTTTGTAAATACATACCAAACACCCAGACGCATGTATATACAGTATGAATATTATCTACTCTGGTGCCTAGGCGTTAGTTTCAAATTTTTGTTATGAAGGCGTATCTATTGAATATTAGCACTGAGGAATTTCGGTAGATGTCGCTAAATAACTTGGTTATAAAATTATGAAAGTTGTTGCAAAATATATCTTTGTTATCATGTAGGTGACTTTAGTTTGTTCATACAGAAATGTACCTGCGGCATGCAATAAAATTAAAAGTCAAGGATTTCAACATGGAAATATTTTTAATATTTAACTACAGAATTATAATCACGTGATAATTGATTAGGTAAACTAATCAACGAATCAATCCATAAGATATTAGGCAAGGCTAGTACCAACTCAACAAAGTCCTCTTAAATTGTTTATTGAGACTGGTGGTGAGAGTGAGACTTAGTCCTAAGGTAAGAACTACGTGACGGTATGTAAAAAAATAGATTGGTAAATATCAGCTAATTATCGTGTTCATATTTTAATATTGACATTCTTTGCCAAACTTTCTTTTTGTTTCATTTCACCTAATGAGCTTAATTACTATTACCTCAGAGTAGATAATATACTACGTACAACACACCTACGTGTACTTGTACACTGTATGATTATATACTTGCAATTAAAGGGTATACATATATTATAGGCCACTCACATATATCCATAGTTATGTAGGCAATGTAAGCGGCAGGCAGTCCGGCGACGTTCATGCTAATTTCACCAGTCGCATGGAGGTCGCTACTGAATATTACACCGCTTTTCCCATCCTCTAAATTGAATCTGTTGGGGGAAACTTGTGTCAGTTACGTCACATGGATGGGTCTCACCAGTAACGGCATATCTAATGTGTTTGATTCTTGATAAACTGTCTAGTAACTATTGGGAAGGTACTTTGATAAGATTGTATGTCAATTTATTTATAAGTTATAATATTTGATTTTATACAAACATGCAGATATTGTTACCTAAATATGAATAATAAATTAAATAGTAAACAAAACATATTTTTATAACAAGCTTTTTCAAGATTTCATGTGTGCGCTAAGTATTAAGGAATTCCCTACCAACCCTGAGTGCATCAACAGTGTCATGGGTACGTAGTACAACTAAATACATGTTTTTATAATAAAATACGTAGGTACCAAAATATCATGTCTGTTCTGCTGACCGTTGAAGAGTTCCATTATCCAGAGCTCTTTCTGGATGTCAATTCATCCTTACATACAATAAAAACGCACTGAACCGTAAGTAGGAAGTTGCAAGATTTGTCCTCAATAGCAAGAATTAACAAACATTTCAAGTGAAAGCTTTTAAAAATGAATTCAGATAAAAAAATGCAAAGTACTGTTTAAGGAACCATTTCGAGTGGAGGTGCTGGGATTTGAACCCAGGACTTTCAGCATGCGAAGCAGACACTCTACCACTGAGTTACACCCCCTGTTATAGAGAATACGGAAATAGCGTAGTCTTTTATAAGATTACCTAGGTAATTATAGTCTGAACTTTAAAGCATTTATTACAACGACGCACGATGTAATAACGAGGGATAAGTAACTGCTTTAGATATTTGGATTGTATGACGGTCTAACCTCCATCCGTCTTGCACTTACCATGTTTGATTTTACTGTCACTGCAACTCACTGTAGTCACAAACCGTTAAACTCTAAGCTGTGATAAGAGAGTGTGAAAGTAATAGAAAATGAATAGTTTTAAACTCACTTTCTGTCAACTAGTTTGGACCACCTGCCTCCAGTGACATTCACCATTCTGAGTAGAAACGACATCTGTTGCTCAGGCAGGGAGACGCTGATACTGTTCAGAATAAAGGGGTCAATGGACTTCATTCCCAAGTAGTTAGAGTCCATGAGGATGAAGAACGTGCGGAGGCCGCGTCGAAGACAGTCCACGTTGTTGGCTTTGCATGTTGGAAAGGGCAGTGGTGATGTGGGCGCTGAAAGTACAAGTAGAAGGTATTACTTGATTATTTTTAACATAAAGTTTAGTAATAAAGATGGCTAGTAGCAAACGTCAGGCTTGTTTTGGGACAGGATAGGAACTATGTCGTCTGCTTGTTAAAGGTCTAGCCAGCGGTTGTATTCTGCTGGGGTCTAGCACTGAAATGGCCGGGATTGTTTTTTTACTCAGACCATTTATCAAAACAGTTCATGTTACAAAGTAGCAGACCAATATCATTTCACTCCAGTTTTATTAAAAGGAGTTTATTAGCTATATTTCTTTCGGTCGACAAAATTTAACAAAATTTTTTTTTGTTGTTATTGTATACATAATATATTGTATATGTTATCTATTTAGGAAATGTAATTATTTGATTATTGTTTAAGTTTTATATAAATATAAAAATAAGTACGGAATACATTGACAGAAAATCGACGATAACTAATACACAAAGTACTCGAATACTATTTGAAGTGTCCCTCTATTTATTCTAGGTTGCCATAAAGTTTTATCACCATACCTACATTCAGTTCGAATGGGGTACTGCAACCAAATAACCGAAAAAGGAAAGTCTCGGTAAATTTTATGAGCTACTAGCGGCCCGCCCCGGCTTCGCACGGGTAGACATTTATATCAAATATTTTGTCTACCCGAGCGAAGCCGGGGCGGGAAGCTAGTATAATATATAGCCTATGTTCTTCTTCTTCTTCTTCCTAAGTATGGCAATCAATCCCTTCAGGGACTATTTTTGCCAGTGTCGAGTGTTAGAGAATTTTCATGTTGCAAAATTTCTCGTGTTTGCCGCATTAAAATGCCTAGTGTCATGCATTCTAACGCCCAATGGAGTTTCTGGAGACAACCCACGGCAGTAGCAGATCGTAACACGCCTTTAGATTAGAGGTAACCTATTGACCAAAATGATAAATCACTTAACCCAAAAGTCGTATTATGGCATTATTTCCAATGCTCCTATAAATCAGTCACTAAATGAAACTTTACTGCACATATCGACACCAAAAATACACATTAAAGATCACTATAACACAATTTACGACACACTGGAAAAAATCTCAACCGCTCCGCCTGATTCCCGCCAAAAACTCCCTAGCCTATGTTACTCAGTGATGATGTAGCTTTCTAACGGTGAAAGAATTTTTGAAATCGGTCTAAAAAATAGAAATAATAATTTAGGGGTGGACTACCCCTAACATTTAGGAGGATGAAAAATAGATGTTGGCCGATTCTCATAGATACCGGATAAGCACAAAAAATTTCATCAAAATCGGTCAAGCCGTTTCGGAGGAGTATGGCAACGAAAACTGTGACACGAGAATTTTATATTAGGTCCTTACATATGAAATTGGCGTTTTGTATGGGAGGAACAAAAAGTCGAATATTTTTTAATATAATATATTTAATTAATCAAAGTATGAACCATTATTTTCTATGCACTTTTGCCATCTCATAGGTAGTTCATTGATCCCTTTACTAAAAAAACCAGTCGGACGGGAATCAATAAAATCTTTGAAGGCGATTTGGACTGCCCCATCGGAGTTGAATTTTTTCCCTTGCAAGAAGTTATCCAAATTTCGAAAAAAATGGTAATCTGTTGGAGCAAGGTCCGGGGAGTACGGAGGATGTCTTAGACTTTCCAATTGAAGCTCTTCTAATTTAGTAGCCGTCTGTAGCGCAGTGTGTGGTCTAGCGTTGTCGTGAAGCAGCAGTGGCGTGGAGCGATTGACCAGCCTAGGTTGTTTAGCCGCTAGCTTTTCCATCATGGTTTGCAATTCCTGACAATAGACATCAGCCGTAATAGTCTGGCCAGATTTGAAAAAACTGTAATGAACAATACCGGCACTAGTCCACCAAACGCTTACAAGTAACTTTTTTGGGGTTAATTTTCGCTTGGGGCAGGATTTGGCTGGCTGGCCAGGATCTAACCATTGCGCTGAGCGCTTCCGATTATCGTAAAGAACCCATTTTTCATCACAGGTAATGATTCGGTTTAAAATACCTTCATTATTGTGCCGGTTTAGTAATGTAACGCAGCAGTCGACGCGCGTTTGCCGGTTTGTTTCAGTCAATTCGTGAGGTACCCACCTTTCAAGCTTTTTAATCTTCCCAATTTGCTTCAAGTGAATTAAAACAGTTTTATCACTAACATTGCAGCCTGCAGCTAACTCGGACGTGGTTTGCGATGGATCCGCTTCCACAATAGCCTTCAACTCTTCATTATCAACTTGAGTCTCAGGCCGTCCACGGGGCTTGTTCTGCAGGTCGAAATTTCCAGAACGAAAACGTTGGAACCAAAAACGAACTGTGTTTTCTTTTGCAACACGACCGCCATACACATCATTCACCCTTCGAGTTGTTTCCGCAGCACTAGTGCCACGGCGGAACTCGTACTCGTAAATAATGCGATATTTAAGGTTTTCCATTTTGTAAAATGAGTGACGCAAACAGAAAAAAACAGAAGAAAAAAAACAAATGAATGACGATCATCGAAGCACAAATACATGAGTCTATAGCTGTACAAATTTGAATTTGGAATTCCTTACCAAAGAGGAGAAATTCGTGATTAAAGTGGCCAGTACGAAAAACGCCAATTTCATATGTAAGGACCTAATATATTAAGATAGATAGATAGGACTATAGATAGGAATATACTTTGCAGTAGGGTTTTAACCTATTAAGTGAAGGTATTCCAGGCATTCCAGCGATACTTGCAATGAATTTAGTTTATAGGTATGATAAAAAAATAACTTGAAATTCGTGTTAAGTTGGTAACTAATCAAATAAAACAGAGCATTTTTCCTGTCTTTCAAGTTTGCTTTTGTCTTTTGATTATTAAAGCTATTTCCCGATTAACTGGTTTTCGACATGCTTCAGTAATATAATGCTTCGGCTCCGAGATTTATGATGTTGAATTATTTTTAAATTGCTTGTTCATCAAGTTTAAATTAATCATAATAATATTCGAATATTATCACGCAGAAAACTAAGCAAAGCTTTACTACAGTCGGTACCTATTAGACAGCTAGCTGATTATCTAGGTAAATACTTTTTTGTAAATATCAAAATCCTTATACCAAATACTTAAAAGACATCCAGATGCAATAATAAATGCTTATTACGTCGGTAAATTTTATGATTGATGCATGGGATCGAAGCTGTGACACTTGCGCGCAATCAGACTTCAGTGCTTGGAGCACAAGCTAATCTGATGAATTACTGATATAAGTATTCTACTTCAATTTATTAATAAAATGTTACCTAAGTAAACAAACTGCTCGCCTAAAATGTTGACAGATCACTTTTTGATTATGTTCTTACTTGTAATAGCTACGTGAAGTCTCCTTCAAGCTATTAATTAGGATAAAATATCTTAATTAATCGACGTGAAACTAAAATGTATTACTCACTCGGATTGTAAATGTCAACGAAGTTACTATTACAGATGTTTATTATGTTTACGAACACGACAATTGCACATCGCACGTACGACGATCGAGCGAGGAACATCTTGCACTAATCACCACAAAAAAGGATCCGTTGCCGAAACCAACGTTATATACCAGCATTTATTTTTTCCTAAAAAAGGAACCGGATTTGGCTAATTATCAGCTTTTATTGAATAAATAAACGGACGTGAACGGCGACTTGTAACATACTGAGCCTCTAGCTAAGCAGTCTGGTTTCATTCTCGTAAATGTTTTTTGATATAGCATCATCGACGTGCGGTTTGGTATGTTAATTGTTATGTTATGACGTGAGCTTGCGTTTAGCCGAGTTGTTAGTCAAAATGTACTATTTTCTACTAGAAAGATAATCACGTCACGCTGCTTTTTTACATCTTTTTTGTAATATTTGAATGAGAGAGGGAATTTGGAATGTTAAGGTCATCAAAACAATAAAAGGAGCATTAGTTTTTTTCATTTGGCGGTATTTTAGAAAGCCTTCTAAATCTCCTTTGTACCTTTTGCGATTGATATGGTTTAGTTTCGGCAATGACGTAGATTAAACGCATTTACCTCGGTGTGGATTCTGAGATATTATATTAAGTTGAACATGGCAATTAGAACCTAGTAGCCATCTCTTAGGCGCTTTATCACGAATCCTGCCTATTGTTAAGCTGAAATCAAACAAACCCAAGGAAACAGAATAAATAAATCAAATAACCAAAGTTCTTTCTCTCTTTGATTTTTCTAGTTTGTTTTCATGTATTAGGTTAGGTACATTAAAAATGTTCATGGATACCTATACCTATCACTTCAAACGTTATCCTCTAAATGTTTGGGTGAATATTCTTTCAATTAGCGTACCTAACGTAGGCGTATAATGATATAATCACTGTTCTCTAGTTTATTTTGAACCTTATATGCATAAGTTATTGATAATTAAGTAATTTCCTCCGACGAAGTTCTTATAAAATGTAATACAAAGTAATCGTCCTAATTTTCAATAATTCTTAGATTAACATCATAGAATTTTGTGATGAAAGTTTTATACAATAATTTCGGAAAATTTGCAAGTTCTTTGACCTTAACCTTTTTTTACGAAGTTCATATATCACAATAATTTATATTATACATATATCAAGGATAAATTCACGTTCGATTCTGCATCAATATTGTCCTTTATAATTATTCACCGATTTTAAATTTATGGTTGTCCGTATTTCAAACAAAGCTCAGGTAATTATTTCAGTTTAAACTTTAAAAGGAGACAAGCGATTGATGTTTACTAAGGCCCAGATTAATTCTTCCTTTTTACAGTCCAAACAAAGATTGTGGCATTTTTTTTTCAGAATATTATGAACAATACAGGCGAATGGTATTGAACCCCAAAGGGCCCTTCAAATACCTAGTATATAGATGTTTATTTACTTTTAATGAGTTCGACCATGCGCTGAATTGAGCTTACCTTTTTATAAAATCTCATAAAAAATGAAAGGTGATTGCTGACCTTAGAATTAACTAAGCGTGAACTTCAATATACATATTGGAAATACAGTAAACATTTCTGAGCGAAGGACCAAAACATATTCTACGAAATGCACCATTTGTCTCAAATTTCCTTTCCTCTTACTTTTGTGTGAGATTCCTTTAGCATTTCCTGCGTTGGTTATTTATCAGGTCTATTGATAATTACTTTATTGCTATAAACCAATTTCCATCCGAAAGTAGGAACTAGGTGCATAATATAATAATAGCAGGCAAATGTAGGTACTCTAAAATTATTATATGTTTCGTAATCACGAATCCAGAAATAGCTTCGCCTCTTTATTCACCTGCTAATAATTATTACATCATTTATTGAACTTGAAGCGATATAATGTATACAAAGGTGGTATATATATAAGTTACAGAATGTGTTGTAATTGTGTGGTTTCTGCGGTCGTACTTACAGAGATACTGGGAAATACACTTGCGAGTAATGTTTCCAGGTTCCACACGAAAATCATAATTCTACAGAATCCAAATAGCACTTATTGAAACAAAAAAAGAAGGTTTTGTTATGTTTATTTGAGTACCTTCTTTTAGTGAATGGCGCTCTATATATCTGCCTACCCCGTGATCGATTTGGCGTGATGATGTAAAAAAAATGTCTATAAAATACTTTAGTTTAATAGGCTATAATTTTTAGTATGTCAGATATTCACATATTTGTTGGTGGCCCGGATTTATTGGTTCCGAGTATATATGACAAGGTTATGGTTTGTTGGTTATCTAAACACAATACTTAAAGTTCATCGCCTCCACGCAAAAAGGGCTTATCATAACACGAGAGTTATGGGCCTTTGTCGACTTCACATCTGTAATGTATTTATTTTTTACTTATAACGCCCACGTGTAGTAGATAATGTTGGTAATATTGATGACGAATATGTTGAGTAGGGTCGATCTCTCAAGAGCTATCGATGAGGCCCTCTAAACACAAAATTTCGCATCCGATTGTAGGCTCTGACGATTGAAAGTACATACCCTCACTTTGTAATGTCTAATGAAATAAAGCTAATATCGATGTAGGTACCAAATTTTATAACATTAAAAGTTGAAACTTATGAAAAATTTTTATGGCAAGATTTTTCAAACTACGATCAAAGGATAAAATATCATTCATTATATTTTGTAAATGTTTTTTTCTTATATTCTGTTTCTATAATTATTTATCTTTAGCGACGAGATAACTTCCGTTGAAAGATATATATATATATATATATATATATATATATATATATATATATATATATATATATATATATATATATCATATATATATTATATATTATATATATATTATATATATATATATATATATATATATATATATATATATCGATGTAGGTATACTTTTTTTTCGCACCAAATATGTAGTACTTACGAAACAAAATTCGTGTTTTCCAATTTACTGCGAACGACTCATGTTCCTAAAATACGAGTTAATTAATATTTACACGAGACACACAAATTCAGTCTAGCGCTGTCCGTTCCGCGAAATGCAATATGGACGTGCAAACTCATCAGCAGCGCTCGAAGGGTAACAATAAAGGTGAAGAATACATATATATTTGAAATATACCTATTTATATAGAAAAGTTACTGTGAATCTAGACACGCGGCAGCGTGTCAAGCCAAGCTCAAGCTAGGTGTATCTACTTACATAAATTATTAACAAAAGATACCAACCAATTTCATTCTTAGCACTAACATTTACAGACTTAATTGCAGTAATTTACTAACAGGCGGTTTAACCAAAAATAAAAATATGTAAAATACATACATAGGTACAAACAACCACGTCGACACTAGACTCTTAACGTAGATGTGATGATAATGTTATGTCGCTTATCTATTTAACGCATCATCAATGTCGATATCTAGGTAGGTAACTGTATCGAAATACACTAGTGCCATAGCCAGCCAAGTTTTCTTAGCTCTCAACAATCGACGCGTATAGTATATTATCCTTTCCATTATATAGTTATAGTTATTATTACGCATTTATTTGTATTTTATTTCTTATCATTTATGATTCGGTGCGACTGACAGTGACGTGACGACACCGCACCGTCCGAATTAATAAACATTAGTTCAGTCAGATACGTTTACGTATGATAATACGGTCATACTAAATTCTTATCGTAAAGTTCTAGAATGAATTGGGCTGAGCACCCAAATAAAATGTGTTATATTTATAAATTGAAGCCGTGGTGACCTTGTGGTTGAAGCAAAGGCCTGTCATCTGATGGGCCCAGGATAAATTAAACCAATAAATATGTAACGATTAAATTATCACATATAAGAAGATACCTATAAATATGTAGGTAAGCAATTACGACGCATGCATAAAAAAAAACGAAGGTCGATATGAGGCCCTTACAATAATGGTTATCTGACTGTTTACTATTTACATATAACTACCACAAAGGGAGATATAATTATACTTAAATGGGGTGGCTACAAATATATTACAATACTAAATGAATTTACAGATTCTTAAAGAATGCCGATTTTGGTAATATTCGAGCAGAGGCACGTATGTTATGTACAACGTCGATGTAAGCAGCTTCAACAATCCGACACACAGTATCCCTTCGGTAATTAGATTTATTATCCACGTATTTTTCACATGTTTCCTTTACATCAGGATCTGAAATAATAAAAAAAGGCTTAGGATAAATACCGTATATTCCATCCCAGTAGCAAAATAATGAATCTTTATTTTATTGCGACGGGAAGAACATGATGTAGGTACTTTTACCTCAATGACGTCCAGATTATGGAATTTAAAATGTGCGTCCGTCCATATGAGACTCCGCGAGCTATTATACATGTATTTACTACTTACGCCCGTAATGGATACATCTCAAAGTTATTATGCCTTACCATTAAATAGTGTTTGAATTAATTCTTCATTCAAATTCGTGACTGGTTCGTCTACGGTCACATGTGATAGTTTCAGGTCCCACCTCTATATAGATTACTCCTTTGTCGTCCGTCCTCTCACTGTACGAGTATTTGAATGTTCCTATTACATCTGGAAATAGGTAGAAAATGTTAACCATCATACACATAGAATTTTGATTCAAAATATATTTAATAGGTACATCTTTAAGCCTTCGCTTATTAGTAATGATATGTCTCTGTTATTAGTAGTCGTATATCTCACACCAAAAATATATCAAGAAATATATTATGTCTATGGAGCTACGTATCTCTGAGTATGTAAGTATTCATTCCAATTGAAATAAAAGCAATGCCTGTGTTGGTAGCATCTACGCATAAAGATTTTATATGGTAGATAACGCTAACTGATCTTGACCTATTATAATGTTCTGTGAGATGTAATGTAGGTTCTTTATTATTTGACAAATTTAAAAAATATTACTTGCTACAGCGGTGTATGAACCCAAATAAGCTTTTGATACATTTCTGAATTGAATATCTATATCAGCATTGATTTTTAAGCCATCGACTTTTGTTTTCAGTATAACATCCTTGTTTATCACATCCATTCTGTAAAAAATAAGAAATAAAATAACATTATTATTTTTTGGAGTATATCTATACTTATATTAAAACTGTACCTATGAAAATAATTTTTGGACGGCGCTTTATGTTCCATACTGTACCCAAAACTGTATTGTTTTGTTTTTCATATTTTTCTCTCTGTCTGTCCGTCTGTTTCTTGACTCTTTGGATTGAATGGATTGAAATGAAACTTGGCACAGTAAGAGTTCATACTACGAGGTAAAACATAGGGTATTTTTTATCCCGAAATTTAGCAAGGTTCCATTGGGATAGGGAATAAAAGCCAAAATGTGTACTTGGCTGGATCGATTTGTACAGAACTTTGACTGGCAGATAACTGATGTTATAAGGCGGCACTTAGTTTTGAAAAAATAATTGAAGGTATGCGCAAAGCACGCTTACAAAGTCTTGGGTACAGCTAGTACATAAATACCCGATAATATAATATACTACGATATGGGTATCGAAACTATCGAATGAAAGGGCTTGATGACTGAATAAAAGAGTAGGTATTTTAAAAAAATGTTTTCGGTCATGCTCAAAAAGACCGTCTTTAGAGCGTAAAAAGTGGGGAAAAAATTGATCATCCTGTTCTAGGGGAAAAAGTTTATTTTTTTGTGTCACCTGGTACCTACTTGTGACATTTAACTTATTATTGTTTATTTTTTCATGACATGGATACAAGAGCTTTAGTCGCATACTTACTCGACATTTATCTTCAAAGAAGACTGAAGTGTGGGGAGTTTTTGGCGGGAATCAGGCGGAGCGGTTGAGATTTTTTCCAGTGTGTCGTAAATTGTGTTATAGTGATCTTTAATGTGTATTTTTGGTGTCGATATGTGCAGTAAAGTTTCATTTAGTGACTGATTTATAGGAGCATTGGAAATAATGCCATAATACGACTTTTGGGTTAAGTGATTTATCATTTTGGTCAATAGGTTACCTCTAATCTAAAGGCGTGTTACGATCTGCTACTGCCGTGGGTTGTCTCCAGAAACTCCATTGGGCGTTAGAATGCATGACACTAGGCATTTTAATGCGGCAAACACGAGAAATTTTGCAAACATAGGGTATTTTTTATCCCGAAATTTAGCAAGGTTCCATAGGGAATAAAAGCCAAAATGTGTACTTGGCTGGATCGATTTGTACAGAACTTTGACTGGCAGATAACTGATGTTATAAGGCGGCACTTAGTTTTGAAAAAATAATTAAAGGTATGCGCAAAGCACGCTTACAAAGTCTTGGGTACAGCTAGTACATAAATACCCGATAATATAATATACTATGATATGGGTATCGAAACTATCGAATGAAAGGGCTTGATGACTGAATAAAAGAGTAGGTATTTTAAAAAAACGTTTTCGGTCATGCTCAAAAAGACCGTCTTTAGAGCGTAAAAAGTGGGGAAAAAATTGATTATCCTGTTCTAGGGGAAAAAGTTTATTTTTTTGTGTCACCTGGTACCTACTTGTGACATTTAACTTATTATTGTTTATTTTTTCATGACATGGATACAAGAGCTTTAGTCGCATACTTACTCGACATTTATCTTCAAAGAAGACTGAAGTGAAGTTGCCGGTAGGGATGGGAAAATAAAAAATATATCGATAATTTATATTGATATTTAATATGGATACTATTGATATTGATATTTAATCCTCTCAATATTTTATATAGATTTATTATATCGGATGGACATTTTATGTAGATTTATTACATCGGATCGAAAGTTTTATATCGATATTTAAATACGGATACTCGGATTACTCTGATACCGATATTTTGGTATCGATTTTTTTATATCGATATTTTTCGGTTCGAAATTTTTACAGCGATTTTTATGGGATTGACATTTTATATCGATAGTCGTCGTATCGATATTTTTTATATCGATTGTTTGTATCGGTTTTTATATAGATATTTTTAATCAGTACCAATCAATAATTATCGGGTGAAATAAATAGTTACATTGATATATTTAGCCCAAGACATCTCGTTAAATATCTAGAATAGTGTACCAATTATAAATTTTTGTTTTTATTAAATAAACAATTTTGTTACTATTGTATTGGATAAATTTATTTTTCGCACTCGTTGCGAAAAGCAGAGTGTTTTGTGTAGTTACACACAGCGCTAAGATTTGTGTATTGTATACGAGGTAGTTTAACTATAACTATAAGGTAGTTAATAGAAACCGAGTCACTTTAGCACCTTGTTTAACAATCTACTATAAGCCTGACGTTATGCATCGAGTTCCATTACTTCGGCCACGGTAAGATTATGATTTGTGTTGGCAACATAAAATGTATGTACTTAGGTATAATATTGATTTATTTGTTATGACTACGTTCAGTTCCTTAAAGATTTGCATACTTACTCGAATTCCGAAATTTGTTGGGTTTTCAACTGAGTCACACTGATGTTCGTTAAGACAAATGTGATGTCTAGGTCATCAATAAAATCCAACCGGCAAATCGGTCTAGCCGTTCACGCGTGATGTCGTGACCAAGTGAAATAGGGAATCATTTGTATATATAAAAAGGCTAGCTGTGCCTGCGACTTCGTACGCGTGGAAAGAATATTTTCCATGGGTTTCATTTTTTTTTGCGCGGAACCCTACTTGTTTTCCAAACTAAAACTAACCTAAGTGTCGTTTTATAGCATCAGTTATCTACTAGTGAAAGTTGTGTTCAAATCTCCTCCCTTTTGGATTATGTTCACAATTACATAAGTTTTTATTTGTTGCGAGGAACCCTAACTCATCATGTCCCAGGCCTTTGCCCCGAACAGTTGGGGTCTGTTCAAAAAAGTCGTTTATCGCCATATTAATCTTTCTCTAGCCATCTCAGCTGTCACGCCACACTTCTGCATGCCTTTCCTTACACTGTCCATCCACCTATTCTTGGGCCTCCCTCTCCGCTATACCCATCCACCCTGAGGTTTAAAATTTTCTTGGTGACATGTTCGTCCTCTCTTCGCATTACGTGTCCAGACCATGCCAATCTGTATTCCTCTCAGTTTTTCATATTTGCGGGCGACCTTAAGACTCTCACGAATAAATATGTTACGAATCTTATCTAGCCTGGTCACCCCACACATCTACGCCAACATCCTCTGCCACGTGTATCCGCTTCTCTTCGGTGGCTTGCAATACCCCACACTCACTTTGTAGAAGGCTACTGGTCTTTTCACCGACTTATATATTAAGCCATTGTGGATGGGCATGCGTTTGTCACACGTAATGCCAGTGACTTGCTTCGATTTAAGCCATCTCGCGTTTATCCTCTTTACGACATCTCTGTCAAAATCCCCAGAGCCCAGATATCGAAAGTCTGAACATATTGTAATGGTATTCCGCCGATAGCTAATGCGCAATCAATAATCAGTTTTGGTTCCGCACAAAAAACTTTAAACACATGAAAAAAAAAACAATCCACGCGTTCGAAGTCGCGGGAACAGCTAGTATTTAATAAAAGGTCTGTTTCGAATTAAAATCCGAGAGTCGACCGAATAACAATAAATTATAGCTTATTATTATTCAGAGCTAAGAAAGTTATAACTAAAAAAACATACAGATGAACACAGAACCTCCTCCTTTTATTAACTCGGTTAAAATACATAAAGTTCACCAGCTTAGTTGGTAATACTCTTGATTGGTTCTCGGGGATCCAAATCCTTTCAAGCAAAAAAAATCTAAATCGGTCTACAATTGGCGAAAATATCGATGAACATCCTTAAGAAAAAATAACATACAGATGAACATAGAACCTCCTCCTTTTTGAAGTCGGTTAAAAATATAACTATATAATTTACCTTCAGCGATTACAGCAAAAGAAAAAACATGTTTTAGAAACTCCATGGTGTGTCACTGTCTACAACTCACGCACTACATGCTCGGCACTGCTACGCATGACAACTATTTATATCACTCCGAACAATAAGGACGAAAAATAATTTATGGGCATTAATTCCAAATCGTTAGCTAACTATTACAAGGTTCCATGTTACAATTTAACCAAATATAGAGTTATGAATACCACGTGGTTCTCTATATCTTTGGCTACAGGTTAAATAGGTACGCACTATTGGCTGGCATTAAATACAATATTTTTATGGTCCTATCTTAATTTGAAAGGCAAAATAATGCTGGTTCTACGTTCTGCATAATGAAGAGTGGAGTACCAGCTAAAGATATTAGTGCAATAGTAAAACATATTATACATATCCATGTTTCATAAAGATTTGGTCCTAATCTAAAAGATTTTTAACCCGATTACGGCGAAGCAAAAAGGAGGGTTATGAGTTTGAACGGTATGTATATGTATACATATATGTGTGTATGTATGTATGTATGTATGTTATATATATATATTTATATACAGACCATGTGGCGTCACATTAAATTGAATGTGGCGCCCTCTAGAGGACATTATCCGCTCGCTATAACCTCCCTTCTCTCCAAAGTGATGGAACGAGTGATCAACACACAACTTTTGAGATACCTAGAGGTTCACGACTTATTGAGCGACCGACAATATGGCTTCCGCCAGAGTCGCTCGACTGACGACTTCTTAGTTTATCACACACCGTTGGTCACTCGACATTGAGAGCCAAGGTGAGGCATTGCCAGTAAGCCTAGATGTGGCGAAGGCATTCGATCGGGTCTGGCACCTAGATCTTCTCGCGAAGTTACTATCGTACGGGCTTCCTGAGGGATTAGGCAAATGGGTCGCCAGCTTTCTGTACAGCAGATGCATAAGAGCCGTCGTTGACGGTAGTTGCTCCGATGACATGGACATAAATCTCTGACACTGTTCTTGATGCATATTAATGATATGCTGTCTATTGACGGCATTCATTGCTATGCGGATGACAGTACCGGGGATGCTCAATACACGAGCCGTGCAAACATCCCTCGTTCCGTGGTAGAGCTAAGCCGTGAACGACTTGTGTCTGAAATCGAGAGTACTTACACTAAGTAGTGTCTCCGAATGGGGTTTGACGTAACCCAGTCCACTTCAACCCCACTAAGACACAAACCTGGGCGTTCATCGCCAAAGAAACTCCACAATTCCTGGACACATCCATTAACATCTCGAATATCATTGGGGTCCTTGGCGTCGACATTTCTAGTGACGTCCAGTTCCAAAGTCATTTGGAGGAAAAGGTCAGGCTGGCGTCGAAAAAACTCGGTGTGCTCAATAGGGCGAAGCAGTACTTCTCACCGGGGCAAAGACTGCCAATTTATAAGTCACAAGCCGGCTCCATATGGAGTACTGCTGCCATCTGTGGGCGGAGGCACCTAGATGCCAGCTTGCAGCTTTTGACTCGGTTCAAAGGCGCGCCATAAGAATTGTCGACGACCCCAAGCTTACTTAGCGGCTTAGAACCACTAAGTCTGAGGAGAGATTTTGCCTCCCTGTGTGTGTTCCACCGCTTGTACAACAGACAGTGTTCTGATGAATTGTTTGAAATCATGCCCACGGCAACATTTTACCATCGCACCTCTCGCCACCGACGGGGAATTCGGGGAATCCCCACACATTGGAACTAAAATGGTCCCGAACTACGCGGTTCAACAAAGAGCTTCCTCCCGCGCACAATCAAACTGTGGAATGAATTCCCCGCCGTGGTTTTCCCAAAGGAGTACAGCATGGGGTTCTTAAAGAAGGGTGTGAAGAGATTTCTGTAAGGTGCCGACTCTTACCATCAGGCGGGCCGTATGCTTGTTTGCCACCATCTTGGTATAAAAAAAATTAGTGACCAAATAAAAAACAAATATTTTTAATTATGCCGTATTTGGTATCAAGGTCCCACACAGGTTGATGATATGTTGCCGTTAGTGAGTTCTTGCAGTAAGCTGAAGACATATAACTGAATTCGAACCTAACAACTTTACATACACCGAGTACGTGGCGGTATGTGACACACCCCACACACGTTTGCACTCGTGTATCTCACGTGCCAGTTGACGCATCGCTATAGTCACATCACTAACAGCTTCTGTATTTCATTGCCTTCAACTACTCAAAAATAGTACAATTAAAAACAAGGTTGGGGTATATCATACCCCACCGTACTCGGCGGGTTAATAAAAAAGAAGACGACCTCGAAATTTAACTTATACTTTTTTTTGTTCCTATTCCATATTATACGTAGAACATATCCCATTCATACAATTCAATGGAATATCTAATCATGTAGTTGTTCAGCTGAAACTGTTTCAGCTCCAATGTTTGTACATAGAGTGTTAATTATTCCACGCCATTTGAAAATTATTCTTTTACTAGCTGTGCCCGCGACTTCATACATATGCACATTATTTTTATTTTATAGAGGTAATGAATCGCCTTCGTTCGCCATTAAAAAAAGCAGTTTAAAAACACCGGTCGATAAATGAATGCTTAAAAATTAAATTTGGACTATGGAATAAACACGCCCTAAAAAGTATCAAACAAGAAAATATTCTGATCTGATATATTTTAATCGTTTTAATACATATTCATAGTTTAGACTATTTACAAAGACATATCTTAACCTACCTACTTATAGATAAAAGATCTGACCCAAACCGGAATCATGCTGGAGCGTGCCAAGAATGGTGGCAGCACTGCTGAGTCTCTGAGCGAGATATGTTACAGCACTGTCACGGGAGGCCTCAACCAGCCGACGTGAGACCTCCTTGACAAGCTGAAGAGCATCATTCATTCATAGTGATGGTCAGAGGATAGCCGTGATCGTATGCCACTTTGCCCTTAAGTTTATGATAGCTTACTACTTGCACTAGAACTGTGTTTTTAGGGTAGGTATGATATGTAGTTTAGAAGTTATGAGGGAACAGATGACCGGTCAAAATCACAACCCTCCTTTTTGCCTAACCGTAGTCAGATAATATTTCCCATTAGCGGACTTTGATAAAATAAAATCTCTTTTAAAAAATTAGATGTTGTCCCTAGTCACATGTGAAAACCCCAAACAGGCAAACCTACAGACAAAGTTTTTAAAACATCACCCGCAATAAGTTTTTGTCGTAGCCTATTATAGGTTAAAATGTTTACGCCAGCTTCCGATGAGCCGAGCGGTCAAAGGTTCCTGTACATTCAAGTTATTTAGACACCTTACTGAGGGTTGTAATGTCTGTAATTTCTGAACTACAAAACCGATGAACTTGAATTGTTTACAGATTAATCTTTAATGTTTTTTGTTAGAATTTATTAATTCTTGTTAGATAGCAGGTCCTATCTATCAAAGAATCAATGAACTAGGTACGCCTTTATGAGCTACAACTAAGTAAGTACATATTTAATAATAATAATAATAATAATGTTTGGACATTCTCACACAACGCCATCTGGCCCCAAACTAAGCAAAGCTTGTACTATGGGAACCCGCAGCTGATATAATACGTATATACTTTTTTTTTTGTAAATACATACTTATAATACATACCAAGCAGCCAGACGCAAGGCAAACATATTTGTCACATAATTGTTTGCCCCGGCGGGAATCGAACCCGCGACCCCTAGCGCAGCAGTCAGGTACACTAACCACTAGACCAGCGGTCTCGTCCAATTTAAATTTTCATCCCCTGTCCCAAGGATACTGTGCCGAATTGCAGGATCAAAATATCCTATATTAAAGCTCGTAGTATGACCTTAAAACTAGCCAAGTTTCATTTGAATTCATTCAGTAGTTTCGGTGTGATTTCGGCGCGGCCATGAAACAGATAGACAGACAAAAATGAAATAAAACGGTTTTGCTTCAGTATTGATCGTACCTGTAACGGATTTAGTTTGATTATATCATCCGAATAGATAAATTACGTATGTGTGTAAACGATTACAGTACACTGGCACAGGGGCCCATGTAGGGTGATCGATAAAGACACTGTAGCTGGTTATAGTCATGTAATGGTTACATGATACATGTTTATTAGATACAATGATCCCCATGTTTTCGTTTATATACTTAACTAGCTTTTACCCGCGGTTTCGCCCGCTTGGCATATAGGATAAAGATAGCCTATGCCCTTCCCCAGGTTATAAACTATCTCATTGCCAAATTTCAATACGATCCGTTCAGCCGTTTTGTCGTGAAAAGGAAGCAAACAAACAAACGAACGAACAGAGTCACTATCGCATTTATGATGGAAAGATTAAACAAACTTACCTGTAAGTGAAGTTCGATCTTGATTATGTTTAACTAAATCGAAGATATGGTAGGGCCCACCCTCTAGGGCCCACCCTCCCGAATATGCATAAATATAATAAGTATACATAAGAATAAGAATAAATCATATCCATAATAGGTAATATAATTGGTAATCGAATATAATATTTCTTTCAAGCAGAAGTTATTCTGTTATGTAGAATAAACAAATCATGAATAGATGATCATGATGTATGAATCATGTCTTAAAAGTAGCAAGCTGGCCAGTTGCAGAAAACGTGTAAATGGTGCTTTGTTTTTTTTTCCTTTTTTTAATAAAATAAACGTACATATTAATGAAACAAAGGTGAAAACGACTGTCCGAAAAAATCTGAAGGAAATTGTATTCAGATAAATATAACAAAAAATAAGTGTCGGGTACAAAATGAAGTATCCTATTAATACATTTATGTCCAATGTTTCGTGAGGTAATCAATTTATTGGTTGGGGATGGGGACCAACCAGCAGATGACGAGAGAGGATACATATTGTCGATCTACCTAATTAAGTACATTAATTACTTATTGAAAATCCTTAACTGATGTTGATACTCGAGTAATTTATACACATAAATAAAATTGAAGTGTCTGTTTGTAATGTCAACACAACAGCCTTTTACGAAGTGCATATGAAAGTAAACACGCTTCTAATGACAAAAAAGCAATAAAAAAAAATTTTGTCTGTCTGTCTGTCTGTTTGTTTGGGGTAATCTCCGAAACGGCTGGACCGATTTGGACGAGACTTTCACTGGGAGAAAGCTAGGGCGTAACATAGGCTACTTTAATTTTGGAAAAATAATTAGGGTTCCGCACGTCGAATAAAATACCATAAAATTTTGAACAAAATCCGAACGGCTGGACCGATTTGAAGGAGACCTTCACTGGTAGATAGCTGATTTTACTGGGCGTAACATAGGCTACTTTAATTTTGGAAAAATAATAGGGTTCCGCACAACGAATAAAAAAACATAAAATTGTGTAAAAAATCCGAACGGCTGGACCGATTTGAACGAGACGTGCACTGGTAGATAGCTGATATTACTGGGCTTAACATAGGCTACTTTACATTTGGAAAAATAATTAGGGTTCCGCACAACAAATAAAAAACCATAAAATTGTGAACAAAATCCGAACGGCTGGACCGATTTGAACGGAACTGGCAGATAGCTGATGCTATAAGGCGTAAATTAGGTTACTTTCATTTTGAAAACAACAATTAGGGATAAAATGTTTAGGGTTACGTACAAAAATAAAAACCAATTGAATTTGTTAATAACATTTATTTAAACAGGACTTTCACTGAAAGGTAGCTGATGCTATAAGCATAACTTAGGCATATTTTTTGTTTTATAAGACAAGTAATAATTGTACGGTGCAAATGAAATTGTCAACACAATTAATTCCACGCGAACGAAGTCGCGGGCACAGCTAGTTTAAAATAAACCATAAAAGGATATAACTATGTCAGCAATTTCGACGCATGCAATAAAATAAAAGAAAACATCCCAGTTACATCTGAAAATCGATATGATGCCCCTTAAATTAACTGTTTGCAATCTACATCTACACAAAGGGGAATAAAATAATACAAAAAGGAGTGACTAAAAATATATTACAATACTAATAAAGGCATGTTTTAACGCTTTCGCATAAAGTCCCTGACAGCTTGTTAGGTCCCGGATAGAAATATGTAACAGATAAAACTTCTGGTAATTTATCATCCGATTCAATTAGCTGTTAAAGCTTTTATTTGCAAGATAGGTAACATGTTTCAAGTTGCGTGAGCAAAAGAAAATTCAGAGCATCTTTATGCCTACGAGCATAGAATTTCATAGATTATGGTTTCTATGAAAAAAAATTGATGACGATTTTGAAGTTTTTATTTACCCCGTAGAAAATGAGTAATTTGCCCTAAACTAAATTATGTTGAAACACTTGACGACGAAGATTTTATAATTTTATTTCGGCTTGCCAAGCGTGATATATATAGTGACAGGTGTTACAAAATACCCCGTAAAGCCGAAAGGAGGTTAAATGGGGCCTTATAACGAGTCCATTCACAATATTTAAGAACCGAAGTAGCTCTGTATAAAATATCCCAAAAAAAAAATCACTGATGTGCAAACCCTATTTCTGTAAAATCAAAGAATAACCTACGCAGAATGTACCTACATTTCTACCTGATTCGCGTAACGGAAGATTTGAAATTGACAACATATTTTTTTTTCCAACTTGTAATTAGCGATAACTTGAGTATAATGACATCCTTTTATTGAGGTAGCAAGCTTTTATGACAGAAAAATAGAAAAACTATTAAAGTAGACAATTGTTAGGTAAAGTAGGTACGTAGGCTGATCAGAAGTGGACGTCTATAGACTGATGATGCTGAAGCGAGATATTAAAACTAGAAATAGTGAGTAATTAAGGTGCTTATTTGATTTTCAGATATTTAATACGACAAATCCTATAACTCTGTGATATTTTGCAACTACGCCTTTTTTTATTAAAGCACGCCACAGCTTTCAAAAATATACACAGCAAACTTTTGACAAAGTGTATATAACAAACAAAACAAATGACGTAATGCGTTTCGTTTTGACGCAAACACATTTGGAACACAAACATGTAATTAGATGAATCGTACTTTTGCTCTTATAATATAACTGTAACTGGTCCAATTCTGTACATTGAAGATATTTTGAAAATAATAATAATTAAGGACACTGATCTATACGACCCTACATCTTTTTCATACATAAATAAAATTATAGGAATACTATGCAAATTAATAATTAAGGTATTTAATTTTAAACAAAAAATAAACGACGTTTCCTTTCCATCAAATAAGTGTCAGATTAATTACCATTCAGTTCATCAGAGACTTTGATCGTGAAACCTCAGAATAATTTATGTAAAGCTGGCGTTAGCGAGTTTATTGTTCTAAGGGTGAAACGGAAAAAAATATATAATCAGTAAACTTTATTTGTGGATAGCGATATTTGTCAGATAACTATCTGAAACTTTATCAATAACCAGTCATGCCAGCCCTAACGACGTTTACAGATTCTTAAAGAATGCAGATTTTGGTAATATTCGAGCAGAGGCACGTATATTATGTACAACGTCGATGTAAGCAGCTTCAACAATCCGACACACAGTATCCCTTCGGTAATTAGATTTGTTATCAATGTATTTTTGACATGATTCCTTTACATCAGGATCTGAAATAACAAAAAAATTGCTTAGGATGAATTACCATCCCAATCGCAAAAGAATGAATCTTTATTTTATTGCGACTGGAAGGACATGATGTAGGTACTTTTACGACGTCCAGAATAAGGAATTTAAAATGTGCGTACGCACTACGCGCGTTCGTCCATATTATACTCCGCAAGCTATTATACATTTATTTACTCGCCCATAATACATACATCTCAAAAATATTATTCCTTACCATTGAATAGTGTTTGAATTAATTCTTCATTCAAATTCGTGACTGGTTCGTCTACGGATTCACATGTGATAGTTTCAGGTCCCACCTCTATAAAGACTACTCCTTTGTCGTCCGTCCTCTCACTGTACGAGTATTTGGCTGTTCCTATTACATCTGGCAATAGGTAGAAATTTTATACATCATACACATACAATTTTGATTCAAAATATTTGTAGTCATCTTTAAGCCGTATATCTTAAGTCGTATATCTCACATAAAAAAAATATCAAGAAATATATTGTGTAGCTTTTAAAAAACTCTGTCTATGTATGTCTATGGAAGCTACGTATCTCTGAGTAAGTATCAATTCCAATTGGAATAAAAAAAATGTCTGTGTTGGTAAAATCTACGAATAAAGATGATTTTATATGGTAACGCTAACTATTCTTGACCTGTTATAATTTTCCATGAGATGTAATACGGCTTCTTTTTTATTTGACAATCATAAAAAACTTACTTGCAACAGCGGTGTATGAACCCGAATAAGATTTTGATGCTTTTCTGAATTCTATTTTTATATCGGCATTGATTTTCAAACCATCGACTTTTGTTTCCAGCAAAACATCCTTGTTTGCCACATCCATTCTGTAATTAATAAGTAATAAAGTAAAATTAATAATTTATGGGTAAAATGGGAAAAAAATATTAAAGTAGGTACCTAACTAATAAATACAATTTCTCCGTAAATAAACCCGAAAGTATGTTTGTCGATGTATAGATAATTGCATGTCTATCTATCTATGTATATAACTATCCATAGATAGTTTCCGTATGGCTATAATACAATTACTTGTACGTAGTATATTATCTACTCTGAGCTATTACAGTAGGAACTATAGTTTAGTAAGCTCCTATGAAGGCAATTAAGGTGCTGGCTCTAGGAAGTCCGGTTCATTTATTGCTGGTTTTCTAAACATTGGACGGTTGCATACATTCTTACGTAATTTTATTTTAGAAAAAACAAGCGATATTTTTTTACAATAGAAACAGTACTCCTTCTACCTTAGTAACCGAAACATTCATGTTTTATTTTGCTGCTACGTCAAATTTATATCATACGAAATAAGGTCACTAATTGTCAGAAGCGTCTATCGGTTTCAGGAACCAGTACCTATACGACCATGCGAAAAGTAAAGTGAAAAGATGTGTATAACTAGTATTATTTGTACACTCGACCAACCTTGACAGCAAAATTTCAACTAAAATAGCAAATTAATGCGTTAGTAACATTATCGGAATTAAGTCGATGAGAAAGAAAATTAAGCACCTACCCTTAAGGAATCATAAGGTATAATAGCATAACAATAGTATGATATTTAATTTAGTACACCTATTTATCATTAAATTGGTAAGATTTATCTGGTGACTAGGTATAATAATACAAAGTGCAATAGCCTATCGTTTAAGGAGTAAAAACATTAACTTCTTGTTATCTAAAATAAACAAAGCTTAATTTAATAACATCAATAAGTCAGAAGAGTTTAGATAACCTAAATTATTGGTGTTTCTTACACCTATACATATATATTATATATGTATATGTTGATAGAAGTGTTACTTGTATTTGATAGAGGCTCAAGATTAAGTATCCTATTAACTATTTTTCTAAGAATCTTCGCAATTTAATGTGGATTAAAATAACCTGTTTTATTAGGACAAAACACTCAACACTGCGTATGACACAAGTCTCACTGCACAGAATGTTATTTCAAAGTCTGTTAATATTTAAATGGTGATCAATTTATTTTCGATCACTAGACGCTAGCGGTCGTCGAGTAAATCTACCTTTTGTAGTAACTACTGGTGATTCTAGAAGCATGAACTCGAACATAAATCTCACTAGGCATTGATGCAGTGAAGGATACGGAACATCGGAATTTAAATCAATGTATTTTTTACTCCGATGAAACAAATATTGAACTATGGAACCCATTTAGAGCTCGGTCTTTATCAATGAAACTGTCGTTTTGGCGAACTTTGAACTTGAATATATATCTGTGGCATGACATGGAATTTTAAATTTAAATTTATTTAACTTTAATGTTTCATCCATCGATTTTGTTTTCCATTCTATTGAAAATGTAATAATATTTAATTACAGCAACCAAAGATTCAATGTAGATTTTAAATACATATATTCGCGTCTCAAGTACTTACGTTATGTATAGGTACAATGGAAGTTTTCTGGATCTTACACTACCAAAAATTAACTAATTTCGTTATCGACTTCTCATCGAAACATAAGTTCTTAAGTGACTGCTGTTGGTCCCGTTTTTCGAGTACATTCCAGGCCCGGACTAGACACAATGAACATTTCTTAAGATAGAAAAGTCATATTTTTTTAAGCGATCAGCTTGATCTTATCCCACCCTCGCTTTTAAGACCTAGCGTTTCAGCGCTTTGGTTTGTGGTGGAAACATAAAGTTTATGTGTACACACATATACGTTTCTGAAAGACTTGTATACTTACAAGAATTTTGAAATTTGTTGGTTTTTCAATCCAGTCAATTTGATGTTCGTTAAGACGAATTTGATGTCTAGCTCATCAATAGAATACTCCAACCTAGGTATGATCATAGGATCAATTGCCTTCATATTGTAATCAGATATTCCTTTGCTAGTTTTCTCGAGGAACGTCTGTGCAGATCTGCTCCAGCAAGGCAAATCACTCAGGTCACATGGTTGTGAAAGAAGACTATCTGGAAATGCAAATTAGGCTTTGATGATCATTATGATGAATGATATAAAACAGATTTATAAAGTTTATGTTTTAGTGTTGGACCCACCCAAGAAAATGGTAATATAAAAATTAATAGTAGTTGATGATAGCCGTTTTCAAGTAACATGTTATATTAGAAACCAATCAAACTGTTCTAATTATCCAGAGAGGGAAATGTATGATTTATAGAATAGTAAGATATGAAATGACAATGGCAAAAACTAAAAGTTCAATGAACGGCAATAGATCAAATTTCATATTAATTTTGTTACTGTAAATGTATCTTGGTATATATATATATATATATCTTACGAACTAAAAAACTATATCATTTTTTTAAATCTTTTCGTGTAGATATTTGATGATTTTAGTTGGAAGTTATTTCAATATAGGTAAACAAAATCAATAACAGATAAGATATTGCTCCCAAAATGCTAAAACACGTAGTAACATTAAAGATAATAAAAATAAACTATACCTTCAGCGAAAACGCATCCAAGAAACACGCCTATGCAAAAAATATATCTTAAGAACTCCATGGTCTATCACCGTCTGTGCGGCGCTCGCACTAACTGCCCGCACTACAACGCGTGATAACTTTATATAAGTATACTTTGAACAATCAGGAGGGTAATTTATGTAAACTAATGCCATAGGTCAGCATTTTATCAGCACTGCAAGCGTAGATGCTATGTACAATTTAAGTGAATTTGTGTGATAACAAATTATTTACATTTGTATTAAAATTAAAGAGGTCACCTAAAGTCTGTGTTCGGACAGTGGTTCGGACTCAATGAGAAGTGTAGCTTATTCTCACTCACTATCGGTCTACCCCGATCCGATAGCTCTGAGTGTTCTGATTTATCGTGTAGTTTGATTTTTGAATCCCTTTTACTCTTAGTACGCGTAATCATCGTTATTTTGGCTAGACTTTACAAATTAGTACTTCCAATCGTCAGACTCTACTACCGGATTTGGAGGGTTTTTCCTGAGAAGAACCTGTCTAGAAATTCTGTATTTACTCTTTAGAAAAAATTACGAGCACTATAACTAGTACATACTACAGCCTATGAATTCGCTGTGAATTGACAAGTGCTGACATACTTAGCCTTAGGTATATTTAAATAAAAGCAATCAATAAAATAAATACATAGTCTGAAATCAATACAATCATAAGTAAATAATACTACACTACGTTCCTATTTTCTACGTTGATAAATAGATCCATTAAACTGACTTGATTACTAATGCGGGTTGCTCACTTCTCTCCATAGTGGTCGAAGAATTCGATGGCTGCATTCGTGTTATACTTGTGAACAGGTGCTGCTTGTGAAGGCTGGTCACCATGCCTTTTTACAAACTACTAGCTAAGATTTAAAATGCAAGCACTATTTTAATTGGTAATGAGAATTGATTTTGCAACGCCGCCATTCTTCTTACACGTGCCACCATTCGTACGGTTAAATCTTTATACCAAAGCTACACGCACGACATGTGCATTTCAAAATTGATTACTGATGCAAATGCAGAGCTAACAACAACAAGAAAATAAACATTTCTCAGCCGTAATATCACCAGACACGTGCATGAATATTAAAACTGTCAAACCCTTCTGTTTGCTTAGCAAATTAATTTATGTGGGCGCCTTTCTGTAATATACCTACATCACGATTTTAGGATACCCACCCGAGCGTTGCCGTCTTATGTTAGAAAAAAAATTATTGTGCTTGCTGGATAAGAAATAATTGACATTAAATAATTAACGCTACTGCCCTGATTAGAAACCTAGATATTTTTCCATGCGTTCTTGAGATAAAAATTCTTGACTGACAGACAGACAGACGGACAACAAAGTGATCCTATAAGGGGTTCCTTTTTTCCTTTTATGGAACGGAACCCTAAAAATGACCTCCATACTTAAAGGTTAAAGGAAGATCTCACTATGTTATAGAATTCTATAACCTGCCGCAAGAACTACATTATGGGTAATGTTATTTCGTTGCGAAATTTGTGCTTATATTAATTTGCTGTATACAAGCAAAAGAATCGATTGCATTTGTCAAATTGTTCGACGCAGATTGGATAATTTACATATTTATTAAACTGGTCCAGTCAATCCACTCCAAGCGTTGAGGGTTATAACATAGCATTAAATATATCCTCTGGGTGCATTTGAGATAATCCAGCTACCTTTATACAAATACAAAAGTATTGATTAAATTACCGAATCACCAGAAGGCTGCAGATAATTTCAAAAATTTAAACAAGGTGAAAAAAAATCTTGAAGTGGTAGGTAGGTTAGCGTTTCGTCTAAAATTGCACGGTCACTTAACAGCATGAATATGTTTTTAGGTGAAATGCTTTTTATTTTTACTCTTTTGACATATTTTGATATTAAATGTATAATAATAGGTTAAATAATATTTTTACTAAAGTATTTTTTGCCTAATTTGAGCATATTTGGAGTTGGCATCCGGTTTAAGTGGATATACCCTAACATCAGATCTTTGAGATTAAATTTTACGGAGAAAATTGATTGACTACCGCGTAGCTGCATAGGTACAGATTTAAATTTCGAAAAATAAACAGTAACCACACAAAATTTGATAGCAAGAACCATCATTCAGCTTACTTGTTAGAAGGTATTGCTTAAATCCGAAATATCTAATAATTATGTTATGTTAAACTCTCTTTTTTTATATAACAAAGTTGGCACACAAGCATACGGCCCACCTGA
The DNA here is from genome assembly GCA_951449985.1 of Falcaria lacertinaria. Classification (NCBI taxonomy): domain Eukaryota; kingdom Metazoa; phylum Arthropoda; class Insecta; order Lepidoptera; family Drepanidae; genus Falcaria; species Falcaria lacertinaria. The sequence continues at coordinate 6,280,729 of OX602118.1, read as the reverse complement.
TGGTAAGCATGTATTTTCACTGCTTGTTTCTTTCTTGGGTGATATTATTCTTGCCTTTAAATTTGCAATTACGTTGGAACTAGTTCGAAGAGGCACTCGAGAATATTATATAGGTACTCAATATTAGCAAGAGCTGGGTCATTCTTGCTGCACATTAGTCAACTTACCTCCAGGTGAATCCAATTCTCATTTATATGGACATTTGAATTCATTTGTAAATCCCAATAGCATTCACATTTCAATAATTTATACTCATGAGTCAATACATGTTGTGTGCAATCAATTGTAATTTCACACTGAAATGTAGTCGTCTAGATTTCAATTTGTAACATTCAATTCAAACTGATTCAATGTAGTACCAGAATTCCGAATTAAAATTCTAAGCCGTCGTTACCTTGATGCCTTCTTGAAAGGATTCGCTTATGAATGAAGTAGGTACGCAGCAAATATAACATTCCAATTTTAACGAAGATATTTAAATACCAACAACGTGACCAAGTATGTATTAATATTTATCGGAGATTGCAAGCGCCTTTACACATCCACCACAGTGCCATCTGTTAATCGTATACTGTGCAACAACAACAACACGTGCTATTGAGCAGGAAACTTAAGGGCTGCCACCACTTGAACATGATCGTTGGTATAAACGGCTAGAAACCGACCAGTATGTAAACTACAGGCCATCACTTGAGAGCCGACTGTCGTTTTGTTGACCTTAATACTGATGCACATATTTATATATTAAGAAAATATCACTTCGTCTATTCGACACTAGATGGCGCTGCGTTTGTTTACATAACTCAGTAAGTAAGTTTACTATATATAAGTAATCTGACTATCGAGGTACCTAGTTATGTTAATTTGTTCAATTGGTTCGAGTATCCACGGTTTTGCCCACAGTTACCTACGCTATGTCGGATCCTGGGGAGAACTTCATACTTAGCAGCCTTTATCGAAACTCTGCTCCGACATCAAAGCTGGAGTCACGAGAGCTGAACAAATTATGAAGAATGTGGCGTGGACATTATAGTTCTTTGAGAATTCAGTACGAATGCTGTTTGAAGCTTAAAATCTATGCCTATGAAACAATAACAGAACCTCTGGCGCAGCGGGGGACAAAAACGGTTAAGTGCAATGATATTATAAAACCTAATCTTTTTACTTTTAATAGCATCAAGATCAATCCTTGTTGTGTGATTATGAATACGGGTGCGTCGTATCAATTTCATTATGATTTTGTTGTAGTCTAATCAAAATTATAGTTTCGAAGGAACTTGTTGTGGCTATATCTACGGTAGTCGCACACTACATACAACTGATTCAGTTAACATTTTGGAAGCATTTTATATTAGGATTTCAAGATCAATTTGACATCGAATATTAGTGTGTAATTGAGGTCTATTTTCCTTGTTCAAAAACGAACTCTACAGTTTTACTATAGCAATGATGTCGAAGGACCAAATAAAAAAATAGATAGTAAAATAATAGATGAAGAAGATGTTTTGTTGTAATGGTTCATGTGATTTATGGAGAGAAGAGACCTTTCCAATTCGATTGCTTGTTTATTTTCCCAAGATTTTATTGAACTTTCAATGTTCGTATGTATTTTTAGGTCAAATCTTGCTAGTTGAATTAGAATCTCTACCGTATGCTACGAAGTAGAATATTTATTTTACTTCAGTTTGGACTTTTGGGGTTCTAGTTAGCTGGCTAAAGCATATAGGTACGGGAAATGTGTTAGTTAGTATAAATGAACTTATAACGTTATTTTTTATTGATTGAATGATCATGCTTACAAGTTTTTATTTTTAAAGAGTGTCGCCTTCGTCAATAATCTAGCAGCAGCACGTATGTTGTGTACAACATCTGCGTACGCAACTTTTACAATCTGACAAACGATGTTGTTCCGTGGGTAACTGGACTTTTGGTCAAATATTTTTTGAATTATACTTATTAAATCTGAAGCTGAAATGATAAAAATACAATCAAACTGTTAACGTCGTTAGCAGAAAAGCGAAATGCATAAACCAATAGTGAAGTGGCAAGAGTGCTACTTCACTTTTCATAACTTCTGCTGCACCCACTTGACACAACCGATCACAATAATTTATTTCGAATGTTTTTTTCGAACTAGATTGGTAGCGTTACAGGTAGATAGACAGGTAAACGTGTGATCTAAAATCTTTCAACTACTAATTGTTCAAAACAAACGGATCTCATAAATAGAATACAAAATATGAATATCCGCAAAGTAACACCTGCAACTATACAATGGATCTTATAAAATATATTTTGTACTTCTTTTGGTAGGTACAAAGTTACATATTTTATATATTACACAATTATTTAGTTTTTCATTATTTTAAATTTGACTTTGTAAATATAAAAATATACTGTAACAGAGGTTTTTAACGATAAAATTAGAAACCTGTTCTTACCGCATAATGAAGTTGTGGACAATTTATTAAATTGCGATATTGTGTCCGGTTCTGTTTCACATGTGATAGTTTCAGGTCCGACGTCTATATAGACTACTCCTTTGTCATCACTCCTCTCTCTGTACGAATATTGGGCTGTACCGATTACATCTGGAAGGAAATATTTGATACATACATATGTCAGCCGTTTGTTAACTTTGCAGTGAGAGTAGGTCACTCGTATTTCAAATGTTCAGAAAAAAAGGGAATACTGTTTGAAGTATTTGATCTTCTTAATTTCACATATTGATATACCAATGCCATAAATATTGTGTATGGTTTAAATACCTACGAGTAACTTAACAGATAATAATCATGGACGGTTATTATGCTATAGGTCTTATTCTGTGCAACCCGAGATAAAATGAAAAATATCTATGAAGTCACACACGATAAGAAGAACTTAAAACTACCCTAGTATAAATAAACCATGAACTTGGTAAAAGGTTTTTACTTGAAATCGCTGCGTATGTTCCCCAAAATTTTTTTGACTGGTTCTTGAATTCAATGGCAATGTCAGCATTGATTCTGAGGCCATGAACTTTAGTTTGCAGCATAACATTTTTGCGCGTAACGTCCGTTCTGAAATATTTATATTATAATATGATTAGGCTGAAACCTGTTTTATTCAGATTAAGTCCTTAACTGCTTTACTTTAAATTAGCATCGGATCGAAAAAATATTAAACTCGTGAACATTGACACCGTTTTAATCAAGTATTATAATAAAAATATGAACTTTAATAGCGTCAAAATAGCATTCAGTATATAGTAAGAGTATGTCCGAAACCCATTTAATTATTTTTTTATGATCGCTTTTTACCTATTAAGTTTCACTGCTTTGTGGAGATTTTCAGAGTATGGAATCCCGATGCCTTTAGAAAATGTAAATCCGCACTCGGGCAGGCGTATACAGGGTAAGCTCTATCTATAACTATACAAATTCTTCTTAACTTACGTGAACTGGGAATATTTTTGGTTTTGTAACCCAGTGACAACTATATTTTCAAAGATAATATTCATGCCAAGGCCGTCAACAGCGTATTTCAATGAAGGTATGTGAAAGGGGTCGATTGCCCTTATGTCATATTCAGGTATGCCGTTGTGTGTTTTCTCCAGGAAATTTTGAATAGTTCTACTCCAGCAAGGTATATCATTCACGTCGCAGGGCCTTAAGAGTAGACTCTCTGGGCGAATATCTGAAAATTCAGTGTGGTGAATACCCAAAATAATTGAAAAACAGAAGAAGGAGAATTACACCAAGGATAGTAACTTATGACGAATTTCTTTTTAACCGCACCGCAACTTCTACTCTATGAAATAACTTTATTGATAACTAATTATTTATATTTTTTGTATTTAGAACTACACAAAAAACATATTTAAATGTTAACATTGTTTAAAATTTAATTTCATCCCATTCGTGGTTGAATTTGCAAATATACAGGTGTATATATTATATGTATCTACTTCAAATACTGGCATACAACATTTATCTTATGAGATTACCCAGCATGTTTGCTTTATTTAATTACTCCTAATGATCCCCTATTAACTGTAATCAGAACTCTTATTCCTTACAGAAAGGATATATTTCCAACAATTTTTTAAGAAAATGTTTTTATGCAATTATTCCGTCTAGGTTTTTATGATTTTTTGATATAATAGATTCAAATTCATACCCTTTTTACAAGAGCCACTTCCATTAATACTGCCCCTATCTCCTTCATCACCATTTCCAAAACCATATCCACTGCCAACACCTACTCCACCGCCTCCACCATTTCCCAAAGCGCTGATTCCAGTCCCGCTTCCAAAACCACTTCCACTGCCTTGATTGCTGCCACCAACACTACTTCCCCCTCCGTTTCCACTTCCGCTACCACCACCACTTCCATAACCATATCCACTGCCAACACCTCCTCCACTGCCTCCACCACTTCCCAAAGCATTGAATCCAGTCCCGCTTCCAAAACCACTTCCACTGCCTTGATTGCTGCCGCCAACACTACTTCCCCCACCGTGTCCACTTCCGCTACCACCACCGCTCCCATAACCATATCCACTGCCAACACCTCCTCCACCACCTCCACCACTTCCCAAAGTGCTGATTCCAGTTCCGCTTCCAAAACCATATCCACTACCGCTTCCAAAACCACTTCCACTGCCTTGATTGCTGCCGCCAGCACCGCTTCCCCCTCCGTGTCCACTTCCGCTACCACCACCGCTCCCAAAACCATATCCACTGCCAACACCTCCTCCACCACCTCCACCACTTCCCAAAGTGCTGATTCCAGTTCCGCTTCCAAAACCATATCCACTACCACTTCCAAAACCACTTTCACTGCCTTGATTGCTGCCGCCAGCACCGCTTCCCCCTCCGTGTCCACTTCCGCTACCACCACCGCTCCCAGAACCATATCCACTGCCAACACCTCCTCCACCGCCTCCACTACTTCCCAAAGCGCTGATTCCAGTTCCACTTCCAAAACCATATCCACTACCGCTTCCAAAACCACTTCCACCGCCTTGATTGCTGCCGCCAACACCACTTCCTACACCATGTCCACTTCCGCTACCACCACCGCTCCCAAAACCATATCCACTGCCAGCATCTCCTCCACTGCCTCCACCACTTCCCAAAGCACTAATTCCAGTCCCGCTTCCTAAACCATATCCACTACCGCTTCCAAAACCACTTCCACTGCCTTGATTGCTGCCACCAACACCACTTCCCTCACCGTGTCCACTGCCGCTACCACCACCGCTCCCAAACCCATATCCACTACCACTTGCAAAAACATTTCTAGTGCCTACTACTCCATTTTCGCCTCCACTACCGCTCTCAGCACCAGTTGTAACATCGCTTTCAAAACGATACCCGCTACGGTTTCCAACGCTGTTGTTACAGCCCAAAATGAACACGCCTTTGGCGAGCACATCATATGAGGATAAGCTATACTGTAGAAGCTTATAGGAGATAACAACTGTGCTAGTGGGCGCATTATAAGTAACAGCCGGTGTTGACAAAAGGTTCTTTACACTCACTCGCACGTAGTTTAATACAACACATCGCGGCACCTGCAATGAAAGCATTTTAAGTTATATTCGGATGTTCCGTTTCGCAATACAATTTGTGATAGTTAACTCCCATATTACCAAGATGATACTAAATATATTTATTGTTAACAAAACACATGGACACTACACGCAATGGATTTTAGATATGTTAATTATGTTAATTATACAGGTTGAATATTTTAAGTTAGCGTGGATGGCCAAATTTGAAACTATGATTAATAGCAAATAGTTCTGTAAGGAGTTACGGCCCCGATTTAGAAGATAACGAAAACTGCACCTTAAGATTTGTAAAAATCTTTATTCTTAGCCAGTAATCGAACCTGTTGATTCAAAAAAGCATGAACTAAAATAAAATATAATAAATATAGATGGCGCTGTGTGATAGTATCCTAGTATTATAAAAAAACAAACAGCGCTAATCCCGTTGATAAAGTATCTAAGGCCGTGGTAACCCACCTTACAGAAACCCGCAGTCAAATATAATTACGTGGATGTAATGTTGTATTTCTGCGTTAAGTAAGGTTGCGAGGATAGTATTAATGCTGCTAGCATAGTGAGTCCTCAACGACAATAGGATTAGAAACGCGTTAGTATTCGTATTGCTATCCTCTATAGGCTACGGTGACTGCTTACCAATCAGGTGAACCTTACGTGAGCATTCCAACTTCGCAGAATAAAAAATATTGACATGAGATATTATCAATTAATTTTACGGAGAAAATTAATTCATAGGGTCATTAATAAAAATAACATTTCTATTAATATATTAAGTTAAACCCTTACTGGTATCTTCACAGTTGTTTTTTTCTCTAGCAACGATATCTGCCCCTGCAATCTTGAAACTACATTGGAGCCAGAATCTTGTCCAAATTCCCAGTCCGAGGCCTGGCAAGAGGCACTACAGAATATGAATATACTCGATATTAGCAAGAGCTGGGCCATTGTCGCTGCACTTTTGCCAACTTACCCCCAAGTGAATCCAATCCTCACTTTTATAGGTACTTTTGAATTCACATGTAAATCTTAATAGCTTTCTCATTTGAATAATTTAATCTGTAGAGGTATTGCGTGTTATGTATGCAATTAATTGTAATTACACAGTTAAGTAGTAGTTTAGATTTCAATTACCTTCGCATTAGTAACAGTGATTCAAAGTACTTAATAACAATATTTTGGATTAAATTGCTTATTCACTAACCCTTGACATATCTACGTAGTAGCCAGAAAAAACAATACCCAAATATCAACGAAGATATTTAAGTACTAACATGGCAAGGTGTATCTCTCTCTCTCGTAGAAACATTCCCATTTCCCAGTCGTACATTTTATAAAGCGCATTCACATTATTATAATTACATAACAAAGTGATTTGTTAAATTGTTCACTAAAACATGCATAAACTTTGCAAACTTACACTTATACGTAGGTACTTACTATCGTACGCAAGTATTTAAATGAACATATTCTGAAAATATAAACAAAAGAAAAACCCTCAAGAAATGGAAAATGGTAGTTTAATCTGCTTTGTGTCAATAAAAAAAAGCCAATTGGTATGGGTGATTTTTTAAGTCTTTTTTATGCTAATATGTTTAATTGCCACCTAATATTTAGGTTCCACAAATTTTAGGCTCTTTTTTTTGGAAAATCGAATTTAAAATTACTAACAAACTTTTATCCTACATTTAAATCCCACAAGGAGTAGCTAAATGTTGAATTGAAAATCCATGGCGCGTTTTTGACGGTCAGCCAAGCTAGAAATCTCTGCAGACTCGCCAGATAAGCTATGTACATAAATATAATAATTAAGTATTTAAAATATCTAAGACTTTATGCTCTTATAAGGCGGAGCCATTAAAACGCACATCCTGACAATAATAATTAATTCTATAAAAGATGGAATGACGGATAAAAGCAATTAATTCGCGTGATTCAGCAAAATGAGCGCAAACAGGTGTGGTGATCAATGTGTCCAGTTCGCTTCTGTCTGGTTTATATCTGCATTCATACACATAAATTGGTATGGCTAAAGTCGGCTAGTCGAGGCAAGGAAGAGGCGTTCATAAATTTGGACCACAATATAGCCGAGAACATCTCTCTATAGACTATACGATTTACGTAAGACACTTTGTGGCAGGTGTGACTGAAGACTAATGTGCCTCAGATTTTGCTAATACTATTATTAGTTTACGATCCTAATTAAGTTGACGCTTTGAACCAAAGTGAGTACGAGCGTGACTTAGGTGTTTAATTAATAATTAGTTTGCATGACAGCCTGATTGGGATGGAGAATTGTATACTGGTTATGTTCCAAATCTTTGTAATTGGAATACCTTTGTAGAATGTGGGTTTAACAAAAAAATATGTAGAGTAGACAAAAATAATTCCCACCAATAACTGATGAAATATTGAATTGTATTAACCTAATAATGAAACACGGCTATGCTAGCAACCCTTGCCACAAATGTAAGTTCTGGAAGCGCTTACCAAGATTTACAACACTAATCCTCAAAATGACAACGCAATAATTTGTGTACGTAACTTTGGTAATAAACAACAAAGTTGGCGAATCAAAACCTGAAATAGAACTGGCATTTCCTGGGAGAACTAGGAGGTAAAGAACATGGACAGGATCAATGTACGGAAAATGTATTATTAGAGAACATAGCTTTGATCTCGTTATGTCCTTATGTCCCTTGAATGACATATCCTATAGGTAAAGTTTTTCGACTTTCACGAGAAAAATTACCTCGATCGAATTCCCTAAGAGAATTCGTTTGTACCGACCAAGTTATTCCGAGATAGTTGATGTTTACAGGGTTAGTCTTAGATAGAACACCTATAAGATGTAAATAGAAAACATTTATCAGCTTGAGCTTCTAAATCAATTCTAATTTGTTGCTCTATATAAAAACAAAAAATTCTTACTGATGACAATATGTTTAACTGACGGTACTTATGCGGTACAATATTTGTTGCTTATCTTGCGAAGGATTCTGGAACTCTTATAACCTATGCTTATTAAATTGTATATGCCAAAACTTATCTGATATGTACAGGGCCCGCTCACCATTAGAAAGTTGCTGGCCAACTTCGTAGTACAAAAAGAGTAATATAGGACAAGTTTTGGCAATGTACTGGGTACGTCGATTCTCTATTAGTAAGTTAAGCAATTAATAATGTTATTTCAAAATTTGCAGAACATGGATCACTTTTTACCATGTCTTAACGGCCTTGGCTCGTATCCAGACTAGTAGTGACGACATATTCAAACGTTCGCCTGTAAAAGATTAATGCTTCGAAAAATTTTCTTTATTCAGTAGGTACGTGCCTTTGAGTGTTATTTCTGGTTCGGCTGCGCCGCTAATGTACGTTGGGATTACGTAGAAATCGTTTTCAAATGGTTATTTACATGCGTCTGAATGTGTTTCTGTTACAAGAGACAAATTATGCTGTGATACGTACAGATTGTACGTTTTATATTGAAGTGCTTAGAATTATTTATATATTTTTTCAATCCCCTTGCTCAAGAAGTCCGTGTTTGTAGCGTACCAGAGCGGGAATAAATAGATTATCATGCTCAAGGGGAAAAAGTTTTTTTTATTTATGTTCATGACATGGATACAAGTCCTTCAGTCGCATACTTACTGGACATTTATCTCCACAGAAGACTGAAATGAAATTGCCGATAGGAATGGGCACATAAAAAATATGTCGATATCTTTCGTATCGATAGTTTATGTCGTTATTTAATATCGATATTTTTTATATTTATATTTATCACATCAATATATTATATATATTTTTATATAGATATTTATAGTATCGATATTTTTAAACAGTACCTATCGATAATTATCGGGTGAAAAAAAATAGTTGTATCGATATTTTTATTTAACGATCGTTAAATATTCAGAATATTTTTTTTAATAAATACAATATTTTTTAAAATAGTCTTGGATAAGTTTATTTTTATTCGCATTAGTAGTGAAAAGCAGATTGTTATACAAAGAGCTAATGTGATCCATTGTATACGAGAAAGTAAATAGAAACCGGGTTACAATGGGTTTTAAAGCCGTTATTGAGGTATACCTCAAAGCTTCAAACATGTTTGGTGAAACCGAAAATTTAATTAGTGTCAATTATCTATATGTAGATTTAGGTAGAGGGTATATTTTGAATTTGATTAGAAACTGATACATATAAAGTCTTTTCAAATCACCAGATGATTGATAAAAACACTTAGGAGAGGAGATAATTTATTCTCATTTTCGTCTTGCATATTTCAATTTTGGCTAATAAATTTCTCGTCCATAAAATCCAATTAATATAAGAACTAGTCTCAATTTTGATATCTGTAACCCGAGTACGAAAAAACAATATTAGAAGCCGCCGGTCCATGGATTGACACCTTATTCATCAAAATCGAATGAAAATTTTAGGCGCTACGGAGGTATACATACATATACTGCTTAAATCATAACCCTAATTTTGGCTTCGCCGTAGTCGGGTAAAAAGCATTCCGGTCGCCAGTAAGCCTACGTATATATGTATACAACTTTAATCCGTTTACGTAACTAGTCACCGCAGTACGTACAGTTTCGGATAAGTCTAAAAGGCTGCACTAAACTTCGTTAAACTTAACCCACAAGTCAAATTAACGAGAATTTATAGAGACAAGAGAGGTGCAATAACGGGATAATATATCACAACAATATTATGACAGAATATTTACGAATACACGTATCAAATAAATTTAATTACACTTGCTAAGTGGGAGTCAGGCCTCTGGTTTTAACCTTTGCCCTCGTTCAATACGGGTACATTCATGGATAATATATTACAACTTACAGTAAGTCTTAGACTGGGAGCTAAAGTGCGTGTCTGGCATCATTCTCACTGTAGGGGTAGGTGTTGACAGCCTCGGTCATCACGGCCTCTCTTGTATCAGGAGCGGGTGGGCCGGCTGTCCGGCATGCGGCTATCAATGATTTTATATGTTGGGCGCTTGCTACAGCGGGGGTTCCAGCTGTCTTGGAGCCTTGTGGTCTGGTCCGTGACGATGGCACGATGGATGGATGGCCCACGTTGGTGCCCTGGAGGCTGGGTCGGCCCTTAGTGTTGGACGCTACCTGCCTCGACACTCTGACGCCCTCTCACCTCCCGGACACTTCAGTGGTGGCTAGCGCGGCAGCCGGCATGAGTGCCTCAAGCGCCGTAAATATGTATTTCTGAAGGTCGGGTATATCTTTATCGCGTTTGGGGTCGAAACTCTTGGGCCGTGGAGGCCAGAGGCTCAAACATTTTTTAAGGAGACCTTCAATAAATGATGCATGGCCTCCTGTGACAAGAGAGCTGGCGAATATCTGACCCAAAGGTTTCTTGGCACACTACCACGTGACAATGCTTTAGGATATTTATTTTATGTGTAGGTAATGAAGTTTTGTAAATTTTTGTTTAGTTTATTTTAAGTTTCTTTTATGTTTAGTTCTGTATTTAATGTATATTTACGTAGTCAATTTAAATATTAAAGTATAATCTATTACACCGAATCAGATACATGTTCTGCATCGAATATACGCAATTTGTGCACACTCAATTGTCATCTTAACTTAGTTCAGCAAGATTCAGATGCAGTCCAATACACCACGATACTTTAAAATAAAATCACCTTTGCTGTTTCTTACAGATGTCATTATAATGCATTACTCGTTGTTTCTGTACTTACTGCCTTGAATGCAAGATGGAGCACAATTTTAGGCACCAGTGTGTAAGTTATCCAGGATGCTTTTGCCGTCATAGCAGCCGCGAAACCGGTTCCTGCCGGTTTAAAGGTACGCATTGACCAAGACAGCCCTGCTATAGCCTTCAGCTGTACTCTGTATTTCAATAAATCAGTAACTTACTTTTATTTGGTATGCAATGAGTAATCATTGTATTGTATTATTGTAGAAAATTAGTTAGAGCCAATTTCAACACACCTACTTGCAGAGAGTTGTAACAAAATTAATTAACGTTTTCATTAAATGTAAAACATACCAATTTAAATGTAAATGAGTGTAAGACGATTCGTTTTCCACGCAGTTTTTATCGAAAAGTTATTCTTTAATTAAATATTTTTCTTTAGCAATTACGCCGCCGGAGCATTTTCGGATCTTTTTTAATAGACGTTTAAATTGCTTATTCTTGCATAGCAATTATTTCAACGGCTTGAGAATTTGCTTTGAAGGCCTCTTTGTTAGCACCTGAGTGACAGTTGTTCCTTTGAGAATTGCGATTACAGGTTGTCATAAACTAAGGCAAAAAAAGAGGATTACAGTTAAAAAACATAGATTCGTCTACAGTTTTAAAAATAAAGGTCCAGATGATCCACGTCTAGCCTAGTTGCCTCTCGTACAGAATAAAGTAATAGTACTACGTACTCTCAGGCTGGAAATACCTCGAATCGAAAAAAGATGAGGAGAATCAGAATTGCTATAAAATATGGCAAGGACGCCAGCATTACTGGCAATATTTTTAAACCATATACTATCTATAAGATATGACTACATACCATTATCTGCGAAACGATAACACACGTCCGAGCTTGTACTTCACATCAATTCTAATGCATTTACTCTCCGTCACTCTCATTTAGTTATCAATTCTACTCACTCATAAATACTGGATGAGTACAATAATATTTCCTACGAAAACTCACTCAAAGATTTATGGCATAAGGGTCGCTTCACATGGGAGTAACTATCAAACTTTGATATGCGGTAGTTTTATCCCGTAACCTTTATGCCCAAACTCCCACGCAATTTAATAGTTTGGGTTTTATTTAAGAAATGGCATAAAATGCTTGGCGATTTTCCGGCCTCAATATTAGTGGGAAAAGGTTCCTTTTATCACTGTAATCAATCTATGTCTATTTGGTCGCTAAATGTGGGCCTCTTCAAAGCCGCAACAAAATACACAAACACAAAAGAACAACTGAACAAAGAGAATCTCTTTTGATTACTGATCGGCTTACTTCCAGAACTGATTTTCTTTTTTAATGGGATTACATTTTGGTTGAAATAGTTTAAATGTTTATAGATTTTCTTGTATGAAGTGGTGAACGGGGAAATAAATAATGATGCTATTTTATCATGTAACTATAATCTGCTGATATATATAATACGTGACATAACGGTCATCAACAATATCACGGTTCTTGAGCCACATATTTTGAGTAACTAGCTATTTTAAGCTACCCTAGATTTATATTTACTCTTGATTTATCAATCGGACCTCCCTTTCGTTTAGCTCTACAAAATTGTCCCCTCTGACAGGGATTGAATAGCACATGAGAAGAAAACTATTTCGGTTTTAAATTTCAAGTCTAGGTATTTCATTGCTGAATTTAGAAATTTTATGCGCATCCACATTACACAGTACAAACACCTATAGTGTTAAGACGATATTATGAACCAGTAATAAAAACCAAATAATGATATAGGAATACAGCATAAAAGGACACAGTAAACACATACTACTAGCCGCTCGGCTTTCTTCATAGGTTAAGAAACATCTCATATAAGCGACATACAGTACGTATCCTAGGATGTTTACCATCCGATTCCAAACTATTTTCCAAAATCCAAGTCCAAAATATTTGGCTGCTTTTATTTAGTTTTCGTGAGCTTAATGCTGTTGCTTTTTTAAAAACCCAGTAATTGTCACAATTACCTAACGACCGAGAATAAGTTTACTGTTAAGATTCCTACTTCGATAATGCCAATTATAAAAGTAGGTCATTTGGAGGTAAATATATGACTTGTGATTTCCAAATATTATTACAATAAAGAAAAACGTTGTTCATTTCATTTGTACGTATATCATTTAAAGTTTATCAGTTAGAAAATGCCTTGCCACCAAGCCTTGGTGTTATTTCCTGATATTTTAGTTCAGTTTGTTATCTATTTGAGAGTAACGAAAAATGCCTCGAGGTGCCATACAGGCACATATTAAGATAGTATCTTCCCACAACGTACAAGCTTGTGTGGATGAACAGATACCAACATGACAGTGGAATTGTATAGACGCGATTATAATAAATTTCTCAAACAACATAAAATGTTGATAAACCCGAAAATAATCCAAAAGCTTGTTAAAGACATGTCATGATTTCGATTATTTTTACACAAATTAAACAATCATACGGACTGTCTGATGGATATTGGTTACCATAGCCTGTGCTGTACCTGTGCTATACGCCTGCAATCCTCGTGTTGCCGACTTTGCAAATTCTTGAAGGACCCCACCTTCTCACCCATTATAAATCATTACACGATAATTTTTTTTGAAAAAAGTTGCGGGGCGGTTTAGTAATTCAATATGAACTGAGAACACGAATTAGATCTTGATCGAGGCAATCATGCGAATGCACGACAAAAAGTAATTTAAATCCCATTCGAACAAAACGCTTCGTAACAATCGCAGCGGAAATTAAAATACCTACCTATGAATCCAGCTATTATATTCATAAGAATAATTAGTATTGGATGAGTTTGGATAAAAGAAAGATTTGCATTGTTAATGTGAAAAAAATGGTGATGGAAATTCGACAGCTTTGGCAGTTTCATTTCAAGTTTTCCGATTCCAATTCCAAAGAAGCTTTGTTTGCGAAATGACAATTTTGGGTAAATTTCATATCGCAGTGTGTCATTTGCATTTAAATAAGCGGTGTATGTACCTTCATAAAAAAAGTACCTACTTTTTATCGTAATAGGTTTTTAGCCACCTCATATTCGAATTATTAAATTGATCTAGGTTTCAACATCTATCTATCAATATCGAGGAACAAACTAAACAATTCTGAAATACATAAAATATAACAATTATTGCGAAGTCAAAAATGTATTAGTGTGAAAAATAGTTCATTTAAATGACGAGTGAAGTATAAATTTAGACGTTTCGTTCGACGTAAAGCTATTATAAATATTCAAAATGTTTCCGGAGATTGTCAGGAGAATTGCAGTTATATAACAAAAATTACAGAAAATATTGGTAAGTAGGTACCTACTTATATTTTATTATTATTGAAGTGCACGAAATATTTTTTTGTTCCCTATTGCTACATATATTCGTTTTTTGTAAAAAAATAATTTATTTTGAGCCTCAAGAGACGTACTTTGTTTCCTATTGGTATTAAATCATCTTCCCTATCGTAATAAGTGACGGCCACATTTCACCAAGCATAAATACATATGATCGCGCCAAGTGCCCCGTGCGTGAGGGACGCACGGGGTAGGCAAAGAGTATAAGCGCCATTTCACTCTAGACTTACACTTGACACCACTTGTTCTTCTTTTACGCGGTTATCAAAACATTAAGTTTATATACATTTGTAAATAACCGATGGTAAACATAGTTAGTAGAGTATTTACCTACTTAGTTCCAAACTTTTACTGGTATTTGAGCGTCCCTTAGTTAAACCAGAGATGACGCATGCGCGATGTTTGGAACATTTCAGTTAGGGCAGTGTATACTGAAACTCGCATCGACACGGTTCTGGTTTTCCCACGTAAAACCGAATGCTAGTTCGATATTCGTAAAATAGAGAACTGAAATGCGAATATGATTGTGCAAAAAAACTGGTGTTATTGAAGAAAAAAATGCTACTTTTGTGTTAACGGTAGCTGCACATTTTTAATGTGTTAAAAGTGAAAGTTAAGTGTTAATAAAATTACGATCGCTTTAAATGTGTTTTGCTGCAGTGTTCAGAACAAATGGTAAGTTTTTATAAGTGCTTAAATTTGACATTTGCTACTTTGATTGGTTTATTCTTGAATTTTAGTAATAATGGAAATCAAATGTAACTTCTATGTATATTCCGTATAAATGTATCTAGAATGACAAAATGTTGATTATATGTAGGTTTTTTTATAATATGTAGAATTTAATTAATTTAATTCAGGTTTAAAGAAAAAAAGGTTTCTTTTTGGTGTTGATTAAAAACACGAGAGAAGTATTTTTTTTAATACCACTAAGGTGGCAAAGAAAGATGTTATTTATATCTATACCTATTCGGCACCTGAGAGCTAAAATAAGGCTGTTCTCTGTATCTGATTATGAAGATTACCGGTATCACTACCAGAGTTTTAAATATTCTTAAAAAGAAACATGCATATAATAATACATAATTATAATACCTACTACCATATTTCGAAATGTCGTTTTTAAATTAGTAATTTCAATATAAGTAGCAACTGAACATTGATTTATTCCTAGTTGACATTTTTGCATTTTGTTTATCATTATATATAATTTATACGTATAATTAATGAAACATTTTATTAGTTCAACTTATCTCTATATCCCCATTTCCTTAATGGGACAGGGGACTAATAAATTATTCGGCCCTTTCGGGTAATCGTTGTATTTTTAGGACAGTCAGGGATTTAAAGGACTGTTTTAATCGTGCGATTTAAACTCTGCCCAATTTTTTTAAGTTAATGAACGTTGGTTTAAATATTTGTGAACAATATACGAAACCACGTTACATTATTATATACTTCATTGAATAGCTTGGCTTCTGTTGTCTTGGTCAGTTAATATAATTTCATTTGAGCTATTTAATTTATATTGATAATTATATCTGTATGCTTATAGTTAAAAATATTCTACTACCTACCTAGAATAATATGACCGAAATTTCAAAATAATAAAAATGTAAAAGGCCGATGTACAAGTACGAAAATGCCAATGGTATCAGTGTGATGTTGGCATTAGATTCAATGATAAAGCACGGGTCCATTTTTTCCCCACAGTTAAGCGAAAATACACAAATTTGCAGCATACACGCCTGAAAATAAATCGCGCTTTGTTTTTAGAAAATTGAAAATTGTATGAGAGTTTAATAATAGTTTCGCATTTTTTTTAGTAAGAAAATCTTTTATATAAAGAGATTTCCCAATCAAAATTGAAGCCGCATTTCTACCTACAGAAGAAGTGTTCGTCCCTGATTCTGCCTTTACTCTCAACATTGATTTCAAACTAGCTTACTACCCCGCGTACGCTTGTTTTTCAATTCGAAAAGATTGTACTTTCCTGGCAAAAATGCTTTTTCATAAATTTTGCTGTGGTGCGTATTTCACAAATTGGTTATCCTTCTTAGTATGGTTACAAAGATTTTTTGAATACTTATATTACTTTTGTTAAGTACGGAACAAAGAGCATTCTACCGTCGGACAAAATATTCGACAGCGTCTCGGAAAATTTATTTCCAAGTAGCACGCCTTTTATGGCATTCTTCTAACAAGAAACTGATCCGAATTTATTAGGATTTGAACTATTTAATTAATATATGTAGACTAATTATATATTCTTTTGAATCTTTATTATGAATGCAAAATGATAGATAGATAGATAGATAGATAGAATGTTTACTATGCATATATAAAGATGATTGTTGGTAGATATATAACATAATATTTTATTTTATTCGAAGGAAACATAGATGACGCACCAATAAAGAATTTCTATGAAGTCAAAAGTTAGTCCTCTACTCATCTATCACAATCCATAATTCTATTGAATCGTGACGTCGCGAATCGATTGTCAACTTAAGTGATTGGAAAAAGATAAGTTATAAAGATATGACGATTTGAGCCTGTAGCCCAGTATTTTAAATACTCTGTTACTCTTCAACCGAAAATTTTCTGCAGCTTTGGATAGGTAAAACTGTCATCATGACAAGATAATCCATATTTTTCGTTCGTTTTTTATCGGCCTTATTAGTATTAATCGTACACAGGCTGTATCTGCTATTGTTTATTATCTAGTCAGTGGAACGCATTGTCCATCTATTAGTGCAGCTGTAGATATTGGCTTTGGAGCCTGCTTGAATGTCAGCCTCCTGATCTTGCTGTGTATAATTAATGAGTCGGCAGTCGGACGTTAGGTCGTATTGACTGGCTAAGTTAATATGAATAATTATTCATAGACACAGACAATTAGACCTCGTAGAATTCCAAATAAAAAAAAATGATAATAGGTTAGTAAATTCGTTGGTTCTTTATTGTGTTTTACTCTTACTAAAATTAATTTCTTTTTACAATCACAATGCCATTAATATTATTTCTATTTCGCTATTGTATCTATGTGTTAGCTAAGTAATTTACAAATTAAAGGGCTTTACTTTGAGGGTGACGCATTCGAACCCAATAAAAATGCTTTGATTGATCTATAGATTTAAAACTTGGTATACTTATTGAGCGTTAGTGTTTCGTTCGGTCGTTTCGAAAAAACACAGCATTTTAAATGTCAACGCTACAACACCTTATAAGTAATGACTGGATAAGTAATACGCAAATGATCATAACGTGATCATTCGTTGCGCCACAGCGTTATTGGACTATTTACTGTGCTTATGCAAACACTGGGTCTATGAAGTTATGAATGGAAAGAAAAACTTTCCAACGAGCAAGTCTATAATAATATGTCAAAGTATACGTCAAGCTCATATTTGGAGCTTTGAAATTTTGACATGTAATTTCTTACCTTGTCACGGTAACAGAGAACAATTTTATCACGAGGCAAAAATATAGTAAATGTTTTGCAAAATACTTTTCCTTCCGCTTTAAGAACATTCATGTTTGTTTATAGGTTTGGGTAATAAAGAGCCGTCAATAATGTAGTGCCTTGTAAAAATGCCACAATCGATTCTTTTATAAGCGGATTTAGTTGTAGCGTGAAAACTAAACTGTATTTTGCGTGTCCCGGTTCAGTGGTCTGTCAAATATTGCCTGTGGACAAAATTAATGGGCAAAATTCTCAGCTCGTAACTCTGGCGTCGGCCAGGCAAAAACTTTTCGGTCGTTTACTTAATTTTTTGTTCAGTGTCCTCTACAGACGGTTATCGTCCGGACCAAATTGTATCTTTCATTTTGACTCATGAATGAAATCGGGTAAAATAATAATAAGGTGCTATTTTGTTTAAAAATACATATATTTTAGTATAGAAAATTCATTTTCAAAAAACCATTGTATGTTTTTGTAAATCACTGTCTCGTTTCGATAAATGTGACTGTTTATTATTTAAGCAAAATATTTACAAGTCGGCACAGCATTTTTCAGGGTAAAATATTGCGATGATTTTTTATTCTATTTTCCTCAAGCAAGATTGTATCACAAAATGTAATCTCAGGGGATAGTTAATTTTTTTGTTTGTACGACAAGCAACAGTGGACTCGTAAATGGTGAGTCTGTGCCCGACCGCGGTCTTGGGACAAATAAATATAATCAACTGAGGCCTTGTTGTACAATCGATTTTTCTTCGTTTACAGTGAGTGCGTGACGCGAATTTTAGTTAAGCTGAATATTACGTGAACTTGCGATAAGTTTTTAACAGACAACGTGTTTGGGGTCACAAGCAGCTTCCGAAGTGAAAATGGCTCTTGAGTTTATATTTTTATTATAAACTTTCAATTAACATTTTTTATTATTCCCAGCCTTTCCTTATCCTGAACTTTTATATATTTAAATAGTTGACTTTATATAACTACTAGAGTTGGTTTGCTGAGAGTAATGGGACAAGCCAGTAAATTCGTTTTGAGTAGGGCAAAATTTTAAACATACGTTATTGCATTTAGTAGGTATAAATAGATTCAAGTATTGCCTTTTTTTAATTTGCTTACCTACATACAACAGACTGCCAAGCCTTAGAAGTCTTGCTGATAGGTAACTATGTATGGATTTAAGGTTAATGATGTTAGTTCTTAAACGTAAATAGTTAAGAACGAAATTTCATGGTTCTAGAAATTGTATCCCCGAAGATTGGTTGCCGAAGGTAATTTTCGTATAAAATCGTAGAAGTAACTTATGTAGGAGTTATCACGTTTTATAGCCCAAATGACCAGTAACTTTCTGCGCTCCGAAAATTTAGTTGAACGTGCTCTCTAAGGCACTGTAGGAGCTTAGCTTTTAATATAGGTAACCCGTTAAGTTTAACGAAAGTGCTTGTTTATGAGTAAAATAGTTCCTACTTTTTTTCCACCCTACTAAACCGATTAGGCTATTATTATTATATTTATTGTACTATGTAACATTTGTCCCTATGTAGAGTGCTAGTGTAGGTACACGAACGTGTGAAACAAAAAAAAGAAAAATGATGGCGATGAGCAGATTGCAGATTGATTGATGTGACGATCCAGTGTTCGAGGTTAGAGAGTACGTAAAAGATTAACATCGCCCTGGCCTTATCCCAAACATTATTGAGGTCGGCTCTAGATTTAACGCGAAGTGGTTGGTCTCCAGATTTTCTACGTCAGTAGGTACGTTTACTACGTACGTTATAGGGTAGGCACGTAAAACAATAAATCTGAAAAAAAGACCGGCCAAGTGCGAGTCGTACTCGCGCACCGAGGAGTCCGTATTAACTACATATTTACGGTTTTCAGATTTTTCCCTTTACATGTGCTGCAAGACCCTGATTCTTGCCAAATTTCATGATTCTAGGTTAACGGGAAGTACCCTATAAGGTTTTGATTCCCTTGTGAAATCATAAAATTTGTGAAGATTTGCGATATCAATTGTTATATTTGTCTTCATGTGATTTACAGGTTTGATATTTTCCCAGCTGAAAGAGACCATAGACCTGGGAATTTAATACTTATTCCAACTTTATTACGAATTCTTGATAAAAAAGGTCTTGACAGACAGACAGACAGAAAACAAAGCGATCCTATAAGGGTTCCTTTTTAACCTTTTAGGTACGGAACCCTAATTAAAAACTAAGCTGATTACTTATTTTCACCGATTTGCAGAATATAAAATTGAATTAATAGAAATTGGCCATCTGGTTTCAAACTAAGAACAGCTTGTACTACGGACGGGTACCAGACATCTGATAGAATACTTAAATATTTGTATACGTATACATAGCACTATATTTTCAAATAAATTATTATATCTTCAGAAGTTTACTAAATTACTGTATACATATTAATAGTTGTCCCCGCTGGCTGAAGAAGCATCTGCACACTACGCCTACGATTATGACCATATTATAAATATATCATTGTTCTCAGCAAAGGTGAAAATGAAAACGTGTAAGGCACGACAATTACATTTGTTCACGATTCAGAAATAACCATCTGAGAAAAAATTGTTAATTAACACAAGCACAATTATGTTTTCAATTAGCTGCTAAACAACGGGCATTGGATTAGATTTGACCACGTCTACAGTCTTCAGTCTTTTGCATGCTTAAAATTGGGGGCCAGTAATTAGCAATATCTCATCAAAGGTTCGAGGCAACTGTCCCGGCTGAAACTTTACCTTAACTACAGTTCCTGTGATTGGATCTCTGAAGGTATTTTTTATCCTCTCGTCAGGCTCACGACCCTTCCTGAAATATCAACTTAGCTGTTAAATCAAGTTAAAAGAAGGAATTAGAATCCTTTTGTTTCATGCATGCCGATGAGGGTGAAGTGAAGGTATTTCGTATAAAAATATTTTGTGTCGCTTAAGAATGCTTATTTGAATTTAGTACAGCGGAGATGTTTGAGGATAACCATCGTTGTTTTCTCTTCACCGCTAACAAAATATTTGGAAATTATTTTCGTATTTGATATCATTGTAATTTAGATATTCTAGATCTTAATGTCATAAAATGCTATTTACGATATAATAATGGAGATGTATACAATATGACGTGATTTTTGGGTTTCCGTACCTTAAAAGGAAAAAAGGTCTGTCTGTCGGTCAAGAAATTTTATCTCAAGAACGCGTGGAGTTATCAAATTGAAATCAATATGAAATACCCGGGTCTATATGGTCTCTTGTATCTGTAAAATAATCAAACCTGTAAGTCAATATGAAGAAAAGATATACCGTTTATGTCGTCAAATTTTCGCATATTTTGCGATTTCAAAAGGGACCTAAAAAGGGTACCTACTTTCCCTTGACCTAGAATCATGAAATTTTGCAAGAAGTAGTAGTCTTACAGCACAAGTTAGGAAAAAATCTGAAATCCGTAAATATGTAGTTTTTCTATTCAAACGCGAATTTACTTAAAAATACTCCTGTATCGCGCTGTTGAGAGTCACCGAAGAACAATGACCTCATTTTAAGTTCGCCTACTTTAACCTTACCTACAAGTGTGTACCGAACCCACGGTGCGCGAGCCCGACTCGCACTTGGCCGGTTTTTTCAACCTTTCTGTTCACCTTTTCTGATTTCAATAAAATAGGTAGGTACTCTTAATTTAAGAGTAATTAAACTTAATCTGCTTTATATAGTCTAGCTCTTTTTCCTAAGTTTCTTTGTTACGTAGAACACCTAATGATGTCCCAGAGCGTACTTATTACAATTTTAAAATAATATAAGACTTTTCTTGTAACTATTAAAAGAATAATAGATGTATATATTTCTTGCCGTTCTCAGAGACCGCAGCTGTATATATAGCTAAAGGCTTACAACTTAACCTAATTAAACTCTACGCTGACTCGTAGACCAATTCTGAACTATGAATATACTTACTTCTTGCAGTCGTTTCAATTCATTCTATTCACAATTACAGTTGAGATGTCGGTCTGTAAATAAAGGTACATTAGTGATTCAATGCAGAAGGCTTTAGAAGATTCAAATTCAACAAGCCTGTGCGCACTTACGATCGCAAAAGCATTGGACCCTTATCGAACTCTCAATGTGAAATGGAAAACCAATTTCTTTGCCTTGACTGCAGATTCCAATTACTTAAATATTTTTCATTGTATTAATCTGTCAGTATGGTGAGATTCATCTTTTTCTGTTCGGATTATTATTGATGTCTGACTCCTCTCTGCATATAAATTAAAAGGCGAGATTGTTGGCGTACTGCAGACCTGTGAACTAGTGTGCAGGTTGTGGTCATTGCTTTTGTATTTTGGATATTATGTTATATAATAATAATAATAATAATAAGTTTTTTATTTCTGTAACCAATAATTTCTTAGATTACTGTAGATTGGGGCCTTCTATTAGATATAAGAATACCTGTGTCAGAAGACCCCGCTCTTCCATATCCATAACAATCCATACTTCAAAACTTATTATGTTATGTAATCTACAAAAAAGTCTTGGCATTATGCAGTTTTGTCCCACATTTATTGTGAACGACGGAGGTAGAAATAAACAAAATCACTTTTTCTTGGATAGTCGATTTTAACGTGACCTTAACTGAATGATTTTATAAGGCGTAATTTTGGCTACGTATATTTTGGCAAACATTTTAAAGCTACGCAAAAAAAGCCTACGAAGTTACGGGCACAGCTAGTTAATTAATGAGCTTAACATTGCTAACCTAATCATTTTACTTAAAAAGGTTTGAACAAATTATAATTCCCATAAGATTGATTAATATCGAAAATTAGGACTTATGACAAAAAGATTGATCCTTAATTGAACAAAGAAGGCAGCCACGTTACGTAAACGTCTTCGAGCAAATCAAGGCCCGAATCTTTCTTTTTTATTTGAAACCATAAATTACTGCGCCGTTCACTAGTCAGTGACCATTCATGTCTCCTTGATCCTCAGACTTAGAGAAATAACTAGAGTAGAAAGAAATTAAGGCCTGTTACTGGACCAATAAAAAGTAACGGCCTGGGAACCACAATTACAGGGTATTAGATATACGTGATGATATTGCCAATGTCGAAAGAGGTGATATTCCACGACGTATTCCCTAACATGCTTTTACAAAGTTTAACAAGACGTATACAGCAATTAAAACAAATTGTTATCAACAACTCATTGAACTAAATTCCTTTTCAAAATTATATTGGTATTTACGCCTAATTGTTTACAAAACTTACTTACTAAATACGTAAATACTTTTACGCACTATATTTTACCAATTTTAAACTAATTAATTTACTTTTAGAGTTATCTTATTCCTATTTGATAATGGATATCTGTTGACTTTGAAATAGTCAAACTAATTTAAACTTGCCAAAATGATCTTTACCGAAGTCAAAATAGCTAAAAGTTTAATTATTGAGATGAAAATTATGTACATGAATAATGAGAATATATTTTTTTTTTAAATTTAATCTAAAATCAACTTACAATTAAGAAACAAGTTTAAAATGAAGGTTTATATTAGTTTTAATGCTACTAAGTTAAGAAGATACTTTGTATCACATTAACAGGGAATTTCAAATTAATGATACCTACTGTTGCCACATAGTTAATTTGGTAAAGATATTCACTACCGGGCAAGCGGGTGCCAGAACGTTGTTTTAAGTACCGTTGGCCCATTTTCCGTTAAATAAGCACTGTGTTTCAAAACAGAGCAATTTGCCATAGAATTTTTTAGTACCTGTGGTAATTCCGAGTGGGTATTTAACAGAACAGGGACCGAGACTAGGGATTATGACCATCCTTTTGTCCTTCAGTCGGTAATTGAATAGGCGCAGCTTAATTAAAATGGGATTTCAAATCAATTCATGGCAGTTGGCAAACAAGCACCGTGCAGCATATGCTTCAATTGAGAACCTTTAGCGGTTCGATATGGACGATTTCAATTCTATTAAGAAAACATACCATTCAAAATGTTTTCACACACATTTTAGAACACTATGCCTATGAGTGACTGTCTCTTGTCATCTTGTAGGTATTGTAACCTGTAAAGAATTATTTTATTATAAACCAGCGGCCCGCCGGCGGGCAGCTAGTGTGGAGCCTATAGAGATTTGTCAAATATTTAGTCTACGAGCGAAGCCGGGGCGGGCGGCAAGTATAATATATAGCCTATGTTACTCAATGATAATGCAGCTATCTAACGATTAAATAATTTTTGAAATTGGTCCAGTAGTTTCGGAGCCTATACAATATAAACATACACACGAAAATACAAATCTTTCCTCTTTATACTCGTAATATGAGTATAGACAAAAAAAAACTGAGGCGAAAGATTGTTGAGAATTCGATTCTCTGCATGTTCAAATACTAAAGGGACCTAGAATTTGTACTTGTTTTATTACCTATCCAAATCCTTATGGTAAAGAGTAAAAATAGTAAATCATGAGATTTCTAGACGTTTTCATAAATTATTCATAGTGCGTATGAAATGTACTTTGTAGTTTTTCTTCATACGGATAACCGTTTACTGATTCCGTAGGTAAGCAGATGAACGGTTTCAGCTTTATAATATTTAGTTCGTAGATAGCTGTAATTTATGAGTTTATTCCTTTACTTGCTAAAACATAAAAATACTGGTAAAATATTTTCTGCGTGTTCTTCATAATATTCATAACTTATATCCTTACTTCTTTTATTGACAAGTATTTAATACTACGCAATTTACACTTGATAGTAATAGGTATGTATGTGGTTCTAATAAAGTCACTATCTGGCTTCCGAGAATTATTATTTTGTTTGTCAAGAATACTGTGTTAATCTCCCAAAAGTGGGGTCTTTCCTTCCTCTGTTGAGCTTAATTACCTCAATTAAGGAATCTAGAATTGATTGGACGCTATAAGTTGTTGGGTAAGATAAACTTAGCTTGGCTCGGAAATAGGGGAATCAAGAGATTTACGTACCAACGGAATTGTTTTATTTGAGCGGGGTCACAGATAGTAGTGCTCTTAAAGATTCGACACAGAGTTCAATATGGAACGTGATGTGTACGTTTAGTGATGATGTAATAATGAACGTATTTTGGCAGAAAATCGACATAACGTCAGATACGAATCTAGTACGTACATAATAAATATTTCTGCTATTTTATTTTATTTTATATTTACATAGTTGTGTGTATATCCAAAATTGTGAAAAATTACTGTGTTTCCTCAGAGTAGATAATATACTGCGGGTGTTACTATCCTTACGTCCTATAAGTTCTTGGTCTGCGATTGAACCCTAGGTTGACGTTTGATACTCGAGAAGTTGATTTTGCAAATTTATCCGTTCCACTCCCAATCGTTACTTATTTTTTTATTGACGATCATTAAAACTTGAAACCATGCGAATGTGATATATTTTCAATTCCATCTTAAAAACTTTGGTGTCAGATGAACGCAAGAGATTCTAAATAGTAAAATTTTAGCGCAATATGCATTTTTATTTCAGATTCTTACAAATTTCAGGGATCCAGTAATACACCCCCGTGTGACGATAAGTAAGTAAGAAGAAGGTATAAAAACGGTAAACTCCATTTATGTTTTAAACAAGGTCTATGCATGATCATGACACTGTATCTATCCGTATTTTCTTAGAAAAATCCGCAGCATTCTCTCGCATATTAAATGAAACATCTCGACAGGAAATTCATTTTATGAATTCCTAACAAGAACCGATGAGAGAATAATTTGTTTAGGTATGTTCTACGCTTGTTCTACGTTTACATTTAACAAATGCTCATACCAATAAAGAAAGTACTACAGTGCACTACTACTATAAAACATTATAATAAATAAGACCGCAAGTTAATCGTTTCAGCGTCCACGTTTATCTTCGTCTTTTTTATTAGGATATAAAAGATATAACCTGTTGGAATAGTTCGACTCATCGCGTATCATCACATTAATTTCGTACGTGTATTTATATCGTTAGACAAGCTTAAACTTAAGCACTTTATTGATAAATTGATTCGGACCAACATGCAAGGAACCAGTAGCACCAAGAACAAAAAAAAAACTTATAAAATATCGTCTTTGACAACAACTTATAAATTACATACGCATGAGTGAAGTGATTTTATTTACTACGGAGCTGTATATAAATTAAGGATACGGGTAGACTTTTGATTATAAAGAGCGAAGACCCCAGTTTATCAGTCCGGGAACATCGTTTTGATATTTACGACCAATTCAGTCCTACGAAGTTGTTATCAAAGAATATATTTGCTTTGAAGACAGGGTGAGATAGGCTATTTGAATTTTTCGATTTCACATGCGACACCGCCTCAGGTGAATCGGGAGATTCTGTAGATAAGTAAAAAGTAATACATTTGTATGTAAGTTAACTTTGTAACTTAAAATTCGTTGTACAACTTACAATTGCTTACATTTGTAATCACAATCAAGACATTATGCAAAGCCTCTTATAGCAAAAGACATGAAAAGCTAGGTGGCTACGACCGCATTGTTTGATACTAGTTTTACTGTGCCAGATTAGTTATACCACAAGCGGTAGTGTACAAATAGTATAGAAAGAACTTAGAAAAATGCAAACTTTCACAGGATACTTTTTAACCCCATTCAAAGTGAGGAAATAAAAGATGGTAAATTCAACGAGGATTTGCTTTTCTTCGCGCGCAATTATATAAAATTGTCTTTTTATTCGGCCCTTAAACGTACTCGGAGCAAACATTTATTTTAATTTTATTTATCGAATGTAATTTCTTGCCACATAATTTTCAAGAAAATTTAGTATTTCAGGATAGTTCACAAAGCTATTCTATTCATTTTTACTACAATGGCATATTTGATACGGCTGAGTAATCAATTTAGGTACGCCTTGAAAACTCAACAGCTTTATCAAATCCAACAACATAATAATATATTCGTACACATTAGAAAATCTGTCATTAAATCCGATCTATTATCCGTACCAATTACATTATGATCCGAAGGTAAGTTCCCAGATTCCAATGTAGTATAAAATATATCTTAGTGACTCTATTAAGTAAACTTAGAGTATTTGTTTCAACCTAAAATTTATTGCCTGCTGACCTTTTTGAAAAAAATACCATGCAAAATGTCCAAAGATGTAATATTTAATACTCAGCTACAGTTTATTTACGTGTAACAATGTAGTACATGACATTTCAAATTAAGCTATTAAATAGAGCAATTTAGCAACGTAACAGTTGCAAATTACATTACTACAGAACAGAAACTCGTTGGCACTCTTTCTAAAAAGTTTTCACAAATTTGCATAATAATTATTCAAGAACCTTGAGTTTGGTCTGGATACAATGAATAAGCACTATTTTCTACAAATAAGAATCGCATTATTGCCTCGTTTCCTGAAACAGTTTGTAAAGGTTGGAAGTCACTACAAGAGAGGCAATAAACATTATCTTTCTATACATATTACATAATATCTTGTATATATAAAAAAGAAACTGACTAAACGGCTGAGGTTAGAGACTTGAAATTTTGACAGTAGGTCCCTTTTATGACGTAGATATATAGACTAAGGAAGGGTATTTGGAAATACCATCCCAAAGTAGGTAAAGTAGGGGAAAAAAGTTTGTATGAAAATCCGTCATTATGTCTGTAAGATGTCTGTTTGTTTGGGACAATCTCCGAAACGGCTGGAATGATTTTACTGTGCGTAACGTAGGCTACGTTAATTTTGAAAAAAAAATAGGGTTATATATAAATAAACACCCATAAAGTTGTGAATGAAATCCGAACGGCTGGAGCAAGTTGAACGGGACTTGCAAGTAGCAAGTAGCTGACACTATACAGCGTAACTAAGGCTAATTTTATTTTAGAAAAATTATTAGGGTTCCACACAACAAAAAAGTTAAATCCCATGAAAATTTCAGCAAAATTAATTCCACGCGTACGAAGTCGCGGGAACAGCTAGTAATAATATATACGGTGACGCATCTTTTTCTCTAGGAATTTCGTAACTTAATGAATATTAATAATTTCAAATTATGGCAGGGGACATAAAATATTAAGTAACTGTACATAATAGCTGGTTGCATTAAGCGCCACGGTTTCTTTCCATTTGGCTAACGGCTAGTCCAAGCTGAGGTACTACTAGTTTTAAATATTCTTCGCTGTAAGAATTCACTCCAGTGGAGGGTCGCCTCAACCAGCAAACGTACACGATTTGTCACAAAACGAAATAAACGCGTGCCGTTTAGGCCATGTATATATACATTCTGTGCCACAATAACAGAACGTGTCCACAATTCTAAAAGCGTCTCCTTTATTTGCGAACGGTATCATTAGCCGCAATATGTGGGACCTGAGACGCGAATATATGACGGTGCGCTCCTTTATTGCCCCCCGTGATAAATGAAAGGTATGAACGTTGAAAAATAGTGATGTGCATACAGAGTAAACAACAAAATATTTGATTGCCTCTTGTGCCTACAAACATTTGACAAGGAAAAGATGAAAAATGGTAAAGGAAATACAATGGACTTTTGTATCAATGTCATCGACCCCTGTATCGCTTAAATGTTTTGACAAATAACTTGCGCTCTAAACGTTTTATAGGATCATCATTGTAGTTCATAAAAAAGGTATTTATTGATGAATGATATTTTTAATAAACGTTGGTTCGGTACCATTGGTACCAGTACCTACTGTATAGGTAGATTGGCCACCCATATATGTACATATATGGGTTGTAAATCTATAGCACTATTTATAGTTATGGCACAGATTAAATAATAGTATTTACTACGCTAAATATATGTAATGTATTATTTTTGAAATTAATTAATTTAAATAATGTGGTGTACCTACACTTTTAAAGGACTTCAAAATTTATAAGATTAAATAAGTTTGGAAAAACACATATAGTATTGTGTTACCCTTTCACTTCTAAACTGCTTAATTAATATTGTTTAGACTGAGCAAGGATAGGTTGCCTCTAATATAGAAAAGACTTTTCATCATTGAAGTACTTTTAAATATTTTTTTTACTCGAACGATTGTCACCTACGTCAACATGAACTGAACCGGGTACCTGTCAATTATACGCAGATGAAGTCGCAGGCATTCTATTATCTTATTTTCGTGACCGTGGACTATGTATATAACCCACGTATAATTTGTTGGAATGATACACACATTTTGAAGCAATATTATAATTATTATGGATGATATAATTATTTAAAAATATATTTAAAATTAATAAAAGCGAAATTCATAGATATTCCCTCAAGATTATGCATAGGTACTAGTATTCAGAGAAGAGAAGAGAAACGAGGAAAAATGCGTAACAAAAGTGAATTCCCTACCTTTATGACAGTTAAACTGTCTCCCAGACTAGAAAATACGGTGGCGTTTAGGAATATAAAGTCACAAGTCACACCTTTACCAGAATTTGATATTTTAGTGTAACAAATCTAACCTGTGCAGTTACTCTTATTTTGTCATAAACATTCTTGTCCAAAGTTAAGTTTTATACGAGGAACATATAAATCATGTATGTGGTTTTTAGTAGAACTGATAGCTTATAATGTATTTATTACTCCTCATTATATTGAGTAAAAGTGGAAAATAATATCGTACTCCATTCCAATCCATTATGTCAAGAAGAAACATATTGCCAGACCTGCCAGTAAGGCCAGCCTTGTTTGTGATCTAGACACCGTACAACGCTGCCATGAAGATTTAATCAACTTCAATGATATTGATAAAATACAAAATATGTGTTGCCATTTAATAAAGAAAGAAAAAGAAGGAGCCTCGTAACGGCCTCGCTGTTTTAAAAACGTATCCGCTTACGTCCGCAGTACACTCATTAATCTGCGGTGAGATTATAGTTGTATACAGACTATCAAAAATGAGATAAATTAAAACTAGTATCATTGAGTGATGACAGGAGTGAGATAAATTACACGGATTGATTATTTTACGTTTTTTCTTTATTTCTTAACTTAAGGCTTAGGTAGGCTTTGGTTGGGCGATTCAAAAGTCAACAGTTTATTCGCTCAGCACGGTAAATGGTACATACTACCTCAGAGTAGATAATATACAATTAAGTACAATGATATTATTAATGTGTATCTTATAATATCATTGGTTAAGTAGTTAGAGTATAGTGATAGTAATTTATTGTTACAATTGCCATTTATTTGTCAAATGTTTGCGACAGGGAAATAAGAACGAGACGTGTCAAAGAACTTCAATAAAAAATAGACGTGAGAGGGGTGTGAAACGTGTTTTAAGGAGATCTGTATGCCTTTACCACCGCAAACTCACGCAGCATGTGTATGTACATAGCTACGTATAAATTGTGTTTTCTTAAAACCTGTGTTGAATATTTACACGCCAGGGTTTGACCTAGATTAACTAGTTTTCATTTTTAATTTCCGTATTATGTTTTGTGGCACGTTAAGTTTCAATATTATGTTCCCTTTGCCTGCCTTTAAACTTGCTCTTTAAAGTTTAAACGAATGAACGAAACCAATACGTAATTTCTGTTTTTTTATACTACTTAGGTGGCACGCAAGCATACGGCCCACCCGATGGTAAGCAGTCACCGTAGCCTGTAGCCGTTAGCAATACCAGAGAGATATCTCTGGTACTAACGACTAACGAGTTACCAACCCTGTTGTTGATGTGGAGTCACTGTGCTAGCAGCATTACTAGTAGCGCAGCGGATCCTCGTGGTACACTGCCAACCTTACTTATCTCAGACACATATTACTACATCAAAGTAGTGTTATTTGACTGAGATCTTCTGTATGTTGGAGGTACAGTCCCCAGTCGGGCGGCACCATCTTATGGGAAATCCTCAATTATATGGGAGATCCCAATTCGCCATACCTATGTATACAGCTTGCAAAAGTATTTAACATATAAATGTCAAAATCATTAAATATAACCATATTATTCTTCTAAAATCCAATTAACAAGTTTTTCATTGCATGTCATGATATTTTCAGTGTCCAAGAAATGTTTACAAGCTTTAAAGCGAAAAGAGATACTAATTTGGAATTTTAATTAGCGTAAATAAATTCGGGTTAAGTAGCAATCGTACGCTTAGCTACGCTTGACGGCTAACAGATTAATGTGCAATGAGTTTACGTTACGTTTAATGCGAGGAAATCCTAACAGGCCTAAAAGCCCTGCCGCTTCTAACGTGATTAAATTTTATAGACGGCTGTCCGTAAAATTTTACAACACCTTTTTATCGGGTCAGTAAAATTGTGTTTAAATGCTTGCCTGAGAAATATTTAAGTGAAAGCCTCTCTAAAAATCTGCGTTTGAGATATCAAACTACAGCGACCGGCCCTTAGAAATTTCAATTTCACTTGTCAACTATTTTGTGGAATATTTAAAGCAGACGCGGCCGACAAGCTGCTGTTTTCGCCAAACCGCAAACTTCAAAACATGTTTGTGACTTACTGTGACAGATAAGCCACGATAATTCGCTCTGAATTAGTTATTGTTCTGAGAAAGCAATGTAGATATCTGTCACATGGTACGAGTATAGCCTATAGAGTTATTTCGACATTTCGTACCATACGTACCGTACGTAAAAAATAGTGAACAATAACGTGAATGTTTTGAAAGTAATGGTTTGTTGAATTATTCAAATGAAAGTGATTGTTTTTAGGACTATAATCTAGATTTCAATGCCCGCCCGAGGCATGGCCGCACTAAAGTTCTAAACGACATCAAACCTACTTCTCTGTTGCCTGCTCCTAGCAATGAATGTAGGTTCATCACACCAACCATAGATGTTTCAACCAAATATTATATAAAATACTGTTATGTTTGTCGAAACTACGAGTCGGGAACATGCGTCAATACAAATGAAATATGATGCGCTTAAACAAATAAATGTTATTTATTATCAAGCACATACAACACCTCGGGACAAATATTTAAATAGACTTTATTTATGTACACACATTTTTCAACAAACAGTTAAGTGTATTTATACGGTGTTCGTTTTTAGGGTTCCGTATCTTAAAAGGAAAAAAGAACCCTTATAGGATCACTTGTCTGTCTGTCAAGAATTTTTATAGAGTTTTGTTTAAGTTCGCCTACTTTTGACCTTACCTACAAGTGTGTACGGAAACCTCGGTGCGCGAGTTCGACTCGCACTTGGCCGGTTTTTATTTTATTATTATTATAGTAAAGTTTAATGATAATTTTAATATTTGAATGCTACAAGTATGTATTATTTTCAGGTGAATGGATCTTTGCTCTAATTCGATACTTGCCTTTATTCTTTTTAATAAATTTCTAGAATTTTGTTTCACATTTCTTCTGAAAAATTTTTTTTGGTATCTTATCATGCGATAAGAAAAATAAATAATTGAAAAGTATAGGGCAAATGGGGATCTTTCATTTAAAGCTTTCCAAATGACTGAGATGACCTCATAGAAGTTTGCAGATGAGTTTTGATGAATATTCTTTACTAATTTATTACTAAAACTTTTACTCAGTATGTTCTACTTTGAGCTGAAACTTTACTATTTTCACAGACTTTACATAGAGATCAAAAATAGATCTATGAAGTACTTTATAACATGCCAGCAAACCTCTAAGCCATGTTTTACGACTAACAGCGTTAGCAACTCCGGTTAATAAGAGATTTGGCCGTAAGTAAAATGATAAACTGATTTTACTTCGTGCGATGTTTACCTAAGCGTCTCAGTATGATATTATTATAAATCTACCGTACAGAATTTCGTTATAAATATTATTTTTTGCGACATAGAGCAGCTAAAAATCTGATCAAGTAAAGGTACTATTGTTGAAGAATCAAATACGTTTAATAAGTTGTAAAAAAAAAACTGGGCATGGTGAATAACCGTTGCGATGTACATTTTTAAGATTAGGTATACTTGGGTTTAAGATCTAGATTCGCGCATGAAATCAAATTATTTCGACATGAATGGTTCTTGAAATGTCATATAATAAGTCTGGGCTAGACTTGAATGAACAAATATTATAATTGTATGGTTGCTGAAGTACTCTGTATCGGGTCAAGGTCCACATGTGAATTGATTCTATTATGTTTATTCACACGATAACTTAAAAGATTCACTGTTCATTTGTATGGGCTAATCTTGAAAATGATTGAACGTATTCTTAAAGTTGGGTGAAGGACTTACTAGTCACGGTTTTAGCTACTTTACTTTCCATAAATATGAACATTGTACCTACTTGGTCCCATATATAAAATGCTTTAAAAATTGCTGAATTAAGGTTAAAAAAAATGCTCCCATACAAATCGTTGGAAGAATAATACAAGTCGGCGATAAACTTGCACTCCTTTTTAAACAGCGTAGTTATGTAGTAGATATGCTATTTAGACGAGAGGCTGACGAATGCTGGGTCATCTTGGATTATGACGTCGTTAACTAACGTCATAAAATGGAAGCCTACATTATCTAGTAGTATGAGTGAACGTACTAAATTTTGTTATGACGTCACTGATAATGAGGATTTGTGTATCGTGTCATGCCATCTACTCTACGTATTTTACATACATTGATATTTTTCGTTAGGTCCCGGCTCGTAACTATTACTACATAGATTAATGCTTATTTTAGGCTGCATTTCTCTCCGCACCGGTACCGGGGTGATGTTCGAGAGAGCCAGCGAGAATTTTCCACTACATATTTTCCTAATGTAAGCTGGTGCACTAAACATTTTCAACGTTTAAAATTTGGTCCAGGAAATGGTTACGGCAAAAGTTTCTTCTAGTTGTAAATAATAGTTCCTACCTATTAAGGTTCACACAATACACTTGAATTCAAAATTATATCATTCTTTGTTTTTTCTTTTTTTATACCACTAAGGTAGCACTCAAGCATACGGTCCATCTGATGGTAAGCAGTCACCGTAGCCTATAGCCACTAGCAATACCAGGGATATCACTAACGAGATGCCAACCCTGTTGTTGATGAGGAGTCACTGTGCTAGCAGCATTACTACTAGCCCAGCGTATCCTCGTGGAGCACTGGCAACCTTACTTAGCGCAGAAACAACACTTAATCAAGTAGTGTTATTTCACTGCGATCCTCTGTAAGGTGGAGGTACAGTCCTCGGTCGGGCGGCTCCAATATTAATGGGAAAACCCATGGGAGATCCCAATTCGCCCCACCTCTCTTGAATGCTTACAAGAATGTCACACACATACCTATTCAGAATGTGATTTAATTATTATATTTGGTGATTCAATCTCTTCTCTTTTGAACTTTCAGATAAATCAAGTTGCGGATCAAATTATTATTGTGTTTAAATAGGTTTTTTATAAGATGGTGCGTATGGCTGTAGCAAAATAGTACACTTTCTTTACCCGATATCATGTTGAAACTCATTATTTTACGTTTTTATCAAACAAAATAAGGGCTCAGTATGCATACATTATAACTTTACACTGATAGCGCCACAAAGAACTTCGTCCCAGAGGTATTTCAAAGTAAATATTTTAGGAGACACCCGAAGTATTTCGGCGGGCCACTTGTGTTTTCCACTGTACCGTGTATTTAAGCTTCTAACTTTATGAACATACATTAATCCAGTATATAATAGAATACCTTCAATTAGGTTTAATATTAGCATTCGAAGTTCGTGAATGCTTGTATCTCTACTGTACTAAACAAATATGAGCGGAGCAAAGTTCTGCAAGTCGACATAAGAAGAGAGGGAAACTAGTCTTGTAATGTTATACATCTTTATACAACACGATGATGATATGAAAGCGTACGGCCCGCCACATATCAGAGTAGTGGAATTCGACTACGATCTTCAATAATCCTACATACTATTTGCCTCCATTTTGGAGGCATTGTTCCCAGTCGGGCGGCTCCAATTACGTCCCAACTCTCTTCTACTATCGTATAATATTAAGTTTAGAAAAAATATTAGTAGAAGGTGGGGTTGAGCCCGGATCACTTAAAATGGGACGCGGCTATTAAAACCACGGAATAACATGAGTTGATAGATTTTGATGTGTTTGTAATAAAACTTAAAATAGTTTGAAATAAATAAACGGACTTTGTTCATAAATGCTTTTCCAGCGAGGTTAACGAATGAGAGCTTAATATTATTTGATTTATTACGAAAATAATAATCTATTCCTAATTCACCCACTGAATGAACTCTAAGCGTTTCCACATTACAAAGTCTACAAATTCAATATTCCGTATTACGTGCTGTTACAATTACTGTGTTCAACAAAATTAATGCGAATGGGCGCCGCGTTGGTAAAATCGTTCGCAAATTGGCTCGTTCAAGCACTAGAAGCGTTGACTGCTGGCAATTAGTATAGTACTAGGTTGTTCCCACGAACTGTACCTAAACCAGTAAACAAATAAAGCGGCAATGGTCTGTTGTTACATGAATATGAACAAATGGCTGCATATGTGATATGCCCTAGGTATCCCTATCTAGTGTATGATATGATATGATGATAGGATGTTCTCTTCAAGTTTGTGTATAATCATATACTCAAATGATATTTATCGATATCGAATACAGGATACGTATTAATGTTTTTCAATGTTTCTAATAATAATTTATGCATTTGAGTGATGCAGCATCGCTGGTGATGAAGTTTCATAAATAAGTGAGGGAATAAAGTCAGTAGCTTACATGGATGGATATAGGGATCGATTCAGGTAGAGTTTTGATTTATGGTTCAATATCGCGAGTTGATCCGTGACGTGTGGATTATAACGATGACCTTATTGGACAGACTTTTATTGCACCATCAATCAATCTGTGACTAAAGTTCATTATGAAATATACCTTAATTAATGTATAAAAAATATATGTATACATACAGCTTATGAAAGTGAATTAAATTCCGTCTCACATAAACATCCTGAATAGATGATTTATATCAATGGAGTTAAACTTTATCAAATAGGGTACATTTGCTTAACTAAATGGACAATAGAAAACTCTTGTATGGCTTCATTAAGTAAAATGAGAGTGAGATAAAAGTTTTCATGTTTGCCGGTACCGCTTGGCAGATACAAACAAGGAACTTGGCGATATTGTTTCACACACCAGTTACAATGGAGCCTTCGGAGTTTGTTCTAAACAGGGTTTGCCAAGTAACAACACAAATGTTTGTTAAATTAGTTCCAAGACAGAAGATTATGATCTGATGACGGTGTATTCGGCAAATGACAACCGTATTGTCTACGAAAAAAATATTTATATTAAATCGTGTTTATACGATCCGGGGTGATACCAATTGGCGTACATATTTCTTATCTATACCGTTTTAGTAAATATTAAAAATTACATAGTTTTATAATTTTCTTGAAAATATTAGATTATAATAATAGATGAGTTCTTTAATAGGTATTGTATAAAAACATTTTTGGTAAACTTTTCAGAAATTGAAATGGCGTCTTCTGCAAAATGATTTTAGGTATACAGGTTACTCCTGGTCGTGTAAATTACACTTTAAGTCATTGTAGCTGTAGGTAAATAATACTACATTACCAGTGATTTTCAAAGTAAAAAATAAATAAAACCATCAAATATTTTAAATGAAAAAAATACAAGTAAAGAAGGAACGTGATTAATTAAATATTCCCGACGCTATACGAATACGTAATTACAAACTCTGACGATCCTTGTAAGGTTTTAATTGAACAAGGGTGTAAAAAGAGAAATATTACTTATCTACAACTGAAGGAATATTAAGCGCTGTGTAACTTTTTAAATGTCTTATAAAGTTTCTGCCGCTCAAATAATTCATTCAAAAAAAGACCGAATGTTGTAGAAGAAACACAGGTACTTTTTAATTATGTTCCTTTGTAATTTTCATGGGATTAATGTGCTGTAAGAATATTATAACATTTAGCAAAAACATTATTGCGTACTAATAAAACTATTTGGATTGCCCTAAGGAAATAGTTATTTGTAAATGTTATCAGCTCAGAACTAGTAAACAGGATGATTTGTTTATGATTAAGGTTACGGGTTTGACTCCCAACTCCGAATGTCTGAAGGATTATAAGCCCGATAAACCCTGCTAGATAATGTTAAGCTATGTTCCGTATCTGTGAATAATGTAAAAGGTTGTAAAACTAAAAGCCATCCATTAACAATACGTTACTTTGCCGAAAATTTGGGCCGAATTATTTGCTTGGCTAGACGATCATGTAAGTCAGCTTATTTTATTAGTAGAGCTAACTTCTGTTTCATTAGAATATTATAAATATGTTTACATTTCTTTGCAGTTTGAAACAAAAGAACTGAGTTATAAAATGTATCTTGATAAAGTGTACATGTTTTAGTAACACACGCTATAGTTTATTCTTCATCGTATTTATACACCAGTAAAATCGCGGACAAATCTTATTTATTTATTTATTCAATATGTGCATTATAGTATAATATAAAACAATTAAAAGTATACTTATACATAAAACACACACCCTTTGCGCAGCAATGCAATTGAGAGAGTGTATCACACCTCATATTGTTGAGATTACTATTCTATCTAATTATACAAATTAATATATTTTTCTTTTATATTATATTTAAATAATCATATCATCTAAAAATTCTTGAATAGAATCACCTTAGAATAAATATTGCCTTGGTTATAGAAAGTAGAAGCAGATACTAGCACTACTTTATGTTGTAGCAAGCTTGGAGGTGCCACGAATATCCGTAGTGGTGCCGGTTGAAAAATAATCAGAATTGTCGATTTGCAGTTTGTCAACTCCTAGGGAGACTACGTACCCAATTACGGAAACGAAGAGGAAGACAAACATATTCACGAATATGACAATAACTTAAAGAAAAAACAAACGGTGACGAGACGGTAAAATCGTAACGTCTGATGGCAAGGGTCATGATTGTTGACATAAATAAAAAAACTAACTGGCAGAAATTTCTGGCATTAGTTTATAATCACTGAACTAGACATACATAATATTAGGCCAGAAATTGTATTAGTTACATTGACTCTCGACAGTAATGTTTCCATACTACTGCATGGCAAGAGCTTAACAGAATCTTAGCTAACCGGTAACCCGTAAAAATACTTTTATCATGAGAAGAGATTTTTGAAGGGTCGGCAACGCGCGAGTGAAACCCCTGGTGTTGCAAGCGTCCATAGGCTACGGTAACCGCTTACCATCAGGTGGGCCGTATGCTTGTTTGCCACCTTAGTGGTATAAAAAAAAAATGAGAACAATTATAGCGTTAAATACAATTTTACGAAATAAATATAATCCGATTAATAGCATGATTTAGTCCAGACAACATATACACCAATTTTGTATTTATTTCCGCTTCAGACTTTTCTTTCTTATGTTCAAGTAGTATTTTCTTTATATTTCCAAACGCGGAAATCAGGAGAGTTATAACACGTAAGTTCATGTGTTTATGTGACGAAAACATGATTTGAACAAATGGAAAAACTTCGCAGCCTTGGGTTGCTATGAAGCCTCAATTACATCGTAAAGACAAAGAAAAGTTGAGCACAATCTTTATTTGTTCTACTGGAGTTGAGTTATATTTTATTATCAATGTTAAGGACGAAAAAGAGAGGCGAATGCGTCAAAGGTAAATCTATCAATGTTATCATTGATTAACGAATTATGTCTACTGCTTTTAATTTGCGGTCATGCATACGTACCAGTAGTAATAGAAATATAAGCGTCATAGTACCAAATAGTAAAACTCAATTAGATATAGATATATGGGAATCGAACACGTAAAACTAGGCGCGGGAGCCCTATCGCTTTTAAAATATAATTGAAAGTTAAAATTAGTTCAGTTATTAAAGTATAAAGCAATGTTGATAAATGTTGTAGTCACTAAACAATACTTGAATGTGTACTAACTACACCCAATGGAACTGCTACAGACAGGTGTGTCATTTCTGTTGAGGCAATCGATTCTCTCGTTTCGTCACATTGTGTGTATTTGGCGACAGGCCTTCCAATTAATCCAGACAATAAAATCAACCGAGGCACGTTAGCAGGGAAGTGAATTGAAGTAATTGAATCATCCAGAACGCCGATAGCCTCTCAAGTAATCTCGTTCCCTAAGGACCTCGGGAGATTGCGCCGGTCTGCCTCATGAAAAAATATTGAAACTTTATGTCTATTGCGCTATCCCGAGTACAGGGTACTTGCATGCAACGCAATGAAAATAAAATTGGCTTTTACAATTTATGTTCAGATACAATAAAAAAAATTGCGTTTGACACTTTGTGACTTTGCAACTGAAAACTCCCAATTTTTACAGTAGGCAGTCTCGTGTCATCTTGTCGAAGATTTTTTTTGGTATGAGAATTAAGAGGATGAAATATTGCAATATAAATAGGGAATCTAGAAATATTTTTGTATAAAATAACATACAAAAAAATTTTATCAATTATTTCATCTTTTATCTATACATGTAACAGTAATCCAGTATTTTGATTTGTAGGTACGTAATAATAATGTATCCATAAAATCGGTACACTATTTCATAAAAGGCTTATCTCTACCCGTGGATTTCCTCAAATCAATAGTTATAATATGCATGAAAGAGGATAACAAATTATAACTGTAGTTACTTTAATGCTTTTCCAAACAACAATATTGAATGCTACCGTTAATATTACATTTCTTAAGATCCGGTCGAGTGGATTTTTATTGAATAATAACTGAGTCACATCGTTTGACTTTCATATTGTTTATGGATTGTGAAGAAGATCAATACAGAACATGAAATATATATTTTTTTTCCATAGAAAATTGCTATTAGGTATTACTAACTAAAAAAAATAAGTAAATACCACTAGACCGATGGTGTCGTTAAATAGAGATATTATGGAATGTATAAAATAGATATTCTGTAAAAAGAAATAATGTTTTCATGCGCCCCCGCGTTTTAAAACGGTGTCATCACTGAACACGGAAAGCTTTGTCTCGAGCGTAAACTATACTATTATCGATAATAGCCTCATCAGAAGTTTATTGTTGTGGGAACATCGTCGTGACTTGGGAGATGACAACCTATAATAGAGTCCCCTGAGTATAATTAGTGGGACATCAACAAAGCAACGAGATTCGTGAGTTTCGCTTGTTTTCGGACAATGGGGTTTTGGGGCGTGAGAAGGGTTCACTGGGATATGTCCTGATAAACATAAATCTAATAAACGATTTTGAAATTCAGAGAATGAAACTGTTAATGCCAAAAGATTTTGGCGTTAAACAAAATACTATTTAACTAACTCAAATTTGAGTTACTATGAACTAACTCGAATACTAAGCGTATGTGCCTCAATTGTAGTATCAGAAGTGTTGTGGTCGATAAACTGGCCTAGCCTTTGATGATAAAAGACTGACAAAAAATATATAAATGCGAATCTGACTGGAAGAAGGAATTCTGGAAGGCCAAGGTCTAACTTTCTAGATTTGATTATCGAAGCACACAGTGTTGAAATGGACTCGGAACCGGGAGATTGTTGTATGTAAAAGAAGCAAAGGAGGTGTGCATTAAATCAAGAGAGAAATGGCTCTCTTTACTCTCTGCTTACCCTTTGAGGTACTTGGCTTGATGATATTTGTACGTATCCCTTAAATGCCTTGAAAATCACACGTAAGTTGACAATTGACTGTTGCAGGACTTTTGAAACAATAGTTTTTTTTATATTTTCTAAAGTGCCTTACCGAGGTATCGATACAGTTTCTAATTACAGTTCTATGCTTAATAATAACAAAAATATGACCAGTTTCCCCCAAAAACTCATTCAGTGAGTCCATTAGGTCAAATGCCTTAAATTCTAGAAAGTGGGTTTAAATATTGGTTTAAATTCTAGCTATTTAGGTCAAGGGTAGCCTAATAACACTTCAAAGCACATTTCCGATATCCTTTGTATTTGGTACCAATTTTAAAACATCCCTTTACTGCACATTTTAAGCTTATTAATTAAATATTCCCTTTTTAATTATGTTTGTTTCCAATTTGAGAAAATTAATGAAGGGTTTTGACGCCATTCAATTCTCGATAAAAGCACTTAATTATTACCTTAATATCGTAAAATATAATAAATGTTCTTGGGCTAGAGAAATAATGAAACATTTGAGAATCAAATTAGTACTTTGACATTTTCACACACAACCCTAAGTAACGAGCATGAATTGACATGGATGTTCCCCACATTTACATCCAAATAAACGTGGTTGTTTATTTAGATTTATGTAAAATACAACGAACTGACTGGTAAAACAATAAGCAACAAAAAACATTTTATTAACAATTTTAAACATCATATTTTTAAAGAATCATAATGTTCTCTTCTAAAAAATTACATAACATGAAAAATATATGTAACGTGATTGATTTATATTAAAATTATAGCATTAGCGCAGATTTCTTTCACAATCAGATTAAAATGTTTCCATTCTCAACGCTGTTTCAATACAAATTAAATACGAATAGGAGCTGTTTATAAATTCTGTGTACCAAACTCAAAATTCCAATCCGAACTAACTGTTATTTGCTTCAGTAGACGCTAATCAGTGTATAATGTCAACCTAGATAACTGATCTCGTTTCAAAGAAGAAGGCAAATTATATAATATGTAATTGAAAACGGAACAAAGCCTCGCGCTTTGATTAATCGTCTTATTCGTCTTGTTGCTGGAAATACACAATACTTTTACATAGTTGGTTTGAAATCTGAATCTTGTAAATCTAGTATATTGCGTGATTACTGGCAGTGGTAGTAAAACACGGCCGCATTAGCGTTCCGTGGAGTAAATAACAAAAATATATGTTATACCCATTTTTGGTCGCGTTTTCAGTTATGGGTAATAAAAAATACGTGATCTACACTACAAATTACGCAATGTAAATAGAATGTGTAAACTTGGCCGAAATTACAATGTAAGGAAACATTCTGATTTGGGCGATGCTTAAATTATCTTACTTTGTATATAAAGAAATTTACGAGACTATTGATTTTGATTTTTGTTTTGATTTTACGAGTAGTAAATGATTTTTATTTTATATAACTATAAAATATATAAAACATACATTTAGGGTCGGCAACGCGCAGGTATACCCCTGGTTTTGCAAGCGTCCATAGGCTGCAGTAACAGCTTACCATCAGGTGGGCCGTATGCTTGTGTGCCACCTTAGTGGCATAAAAAAACTTAATTTTAGTATAAAAAAGGAAAGAGTAATAAAGAATAAAATAATTTAAATGTAAATTAAGGGTAAAATATTTGATAACTTGACAAATATTATAAATTAATTTACCTATAATATTCAAGACATCACGCATATTGCCTACGAAACCTAAATTAGGCAGTGCATACCGTATGTAGGTACCATAACCTCATATACATACATAGATAAATAAGCAAATAGTTTCGAAAATATCACATCCGAAAAGAGCAACCAATGTAATTTGTTGCACAGAAAGCCCTACCAAATAAAATAAACTGCCGGTCATCCGCCTTGAAATGTATATTCACACAAAATGTATATGTTTATGTTTATACGTATTTGTACGAAGCATAAAAAAGTCAGTTAACAAACATTGGTCCCAGAGTGATACTAAACAATCCGTTCTAAATATGACGAGGGTCTTCCGTTATACCCTGAAACCAAGTATGTCAAGATTTTTTATCGTTTCAATAGGAAAATAGACGTTACCAAGTCACTGAAGTAAGGCAAGCAGTTTAGGAAAACTAAGAGGCAGCATTGGTTGAAGCTTAGATAAGGTTTTCTCCGCTATTTTTGCTATCGGACTACGCAGGCGGGGCTTGGAATCCATCTTAAAATTCTTAAGTAGTAGAGATTTCAAATAATTTTAATCGTACGCATTTAGTGCATCGATAGTATTAGGCACCCATTAGGTGTGCTGCGATAAAAAATATTTTTGATTCCTAGTGCCTATTCGTAGCCTTATATTCAAACTTACGAGTATTGACGAATGAAAGCAGCTATCAGCAGCAAACAAAGTTAGCTCAACGGATAATAATATAATCATTTTGTCATGAATGTTTTATTAAATGTGGAGAAATTTATCGCTTAATTTCTCAACAATAACTCAGAAATAAATTTAAGTGTTTAAGTACTGTTCATATACTTGGTTAAGTAAGTAATGTTTATAAAGAATATTGGAGATATTTTCCGCAAATGTATACCAAGTAAAACAGTTAATGGTGGCACAAGAAATTCTAATATCACACGTGGGGTACGACG
The DNA here is from genome assembly GCA_951449985.1 of Falcaria lacertinaria. Lineage (NCBI taxonomy): Eukaryota > Metazoa > Arthropoda > Insecta > Lepidoptera > Drepanidae > Falcaria > Falcaria lacertinaria. The sequence continues at coordinate 6,237,320 of OX602118.1, read as the reverse complement.
AATTAACAGATTATATACAAAAAGAGGGTAGGTGCTCACCGTCCATGGCCTGTCCGTGTCGAATTTCCCCCGGGCCGTATTCCCTTCCGTCCCTAATGCAGTTTACTCCGTTCCGCAAACTACAAGCTATGGTAGAACCCTAACAGTTGACAGGTCTAACTTACTACGAGTTATACAAACACATGAATAAACAACCCTTTTTATGGAACCCTTTCAAGATCATCCCAGTTTTATAAGACCAACAAACCAACACTTGTATTGATGGATCAGGTTTATATTTATTTTTGGTTTGCCCAATATAAACTATTGCGATAAGCCATTGGCATACACATTTGCAGTGATAACAGCTTTTACCGAAGAATTCTACCGCAACCGCCTATAAGCTATGATAATCGCTTAACTTCAAGTGGGTGCAAAAACGTATCAAACGTATCAACATTACAGAGTTTCATTAGTAAGTCATATAAGGATTTCGTAGCTCGAGTCCGAAGATCGCGTCTGCAAGCTTTAGTATACTTTGATAATATTTGTAGGCGACGGTGTGATCAGAAGGAGCATCAATGGAAACTATAAAAAGTTCCATAGGCTTACGTAATGTGATATCCTAATCAGGTCCCTATTTACATGTATGTATGCATGAGCGTGTGGCAATTGAAAGATTTGAACGGTAGTAAGTGGTTCAATTTCCGATAATCTTTTCGTTGAACTTAAACTGGATAAGCCGTTGAGAGAACAATTGGAAGTCTAATTTACGTCAATAAACTGCGTGAATACATTGATAAGGTTCAGTAAGAAGCTTGAGGTCGGCGGGCGAGAATAGACAAAACCAGAGGAGATAAAGTTTTGTCGACTTTGAAGTTCGTCCACTGATTGCGGCCAAACGAGCGCTTGACTTTCAAATTGTTTCGTTACTAAACAGGATAATCAATATAGACTGATTCCGCCTTTCTATTAAATAAGTTTTACTTCACTCTTGTTTCATAACCAGAGTAAAGACTTTAGTATCGTCTTTGATCAATCAACTGGTTATTAAATTATATTATCGGCGGTTCCAGCAAGAGGTAGGCTACAAGCAAAATACAATATTTAACCTCAAATTTAGCTTAACCTTTCGACGGTTCTACTTTAAATTAAAGTTCCAATTGCTTTAAGTTAGAGTGTATATTCGATCGGGCAAATTAGTGAAAGAGAGCTACCTAGAATTCATCGGTGGTATTTATTTAATCAACCTTATTTAAGGTTTAGCTTTCTAGACGGCATACGTCTATGATTCGTACAAAAACACGAACCGGGACATGCAAAATATTTCCGTTGCATACATTAGTGTAGCAAGCTTTTTATTCTATAGCTTAGTTGTGCTAGTTATCTTGATTTATTTTTTGGCAAGGCATAGGTTTAAGCACTATTTGTACATAAATACTTTGATTGTATACTATATAATCAAAGCATAAATAATAAGATTTTTTTTTTTATTTATCTCCTTTACCGGGAACTACCTACATGTATCTTATTATTGTTTATTTGTTCATGGCATGGATACAAGTCCTTCAGTCGCATACTTACTCGAAATTTATCTTCACAGAAGACTGTAATGAAGTTGCAGGTAGGGATGGGCATATAAATATACCTACCTATCGATATCGTTCGTATCGATAATTGATGTTGATACTTAATATCGATACTTTTGATATTGATATTTAGCGTATAAATATTTTTAAACAGTATCGATAATTATCGGGTGACAAAAAATCGTTATATCGATATTTTAGCCCAAGCCAAATCGTTAAATATTCAGAATAGTAGGTACCAATTATAAATTATTTTTTTATTAAATAAATACATTATTTTTCGCACTAGTAGTGAAAAGCAGAGTGTTACACACGGTGCTAAAACCCATTATAACTCGATTTCTTTTTACTACCTCGTGTACAATGGGTCACTTTAGCCCCTTGTACAATAATAAAAATATTCTTCTATTTCATCAATAAATAAAACACAAGTCCTTCCTATGTTACAGTTTCCTACCATGAGGCACGTGTATAACAAAAATAACTTGTACTTTCTATACGAGGAAATCTCTACAACAATAACATTCTTTAGATCTATGGGTGGTAATATTGTTTTGTAAATTTATCAAGAACTAGCTGTGCCCGCGACATCGTACGCGTGGAATTAATTTTGTTGACAATTTCATGGGTTTAATTTTTGTTGCATCGTATTATTTATGAACCAAAATAAATTATGCCTAAGTTACGCTTATAGCATCATCTACCTTTCAGTGAAAATCCTATTCAAATAAGTACCGCTGTTCGGATTTTGTTCACAATTTTATGGGCTCTTTATTAGTAGCGTGACGCCAATTTATGTTTTCAAAAAAAAAGTTGTCTATGTTATGCCCAGTAAAATAAGCTATCTGCAAGCAAATTCCATTCAAATCAGTCCAACAATTTCGTAGATTACCCCAAATAAACAGACAACCCGAAAAAACAGTAAAGTTGTATTGTATTTATAAATTATTTAATTAGGGTTCAGCAAAAGAATTTAAACCCATGAAATTGATAAGTAATTTAATTCCACGCGTACGAAGCCTATTAAGTTATTACGGTCCGTATTTGAATTTGTTTGTTGCGCGCAGTCTTTTTTTTCCAAAATAAAAGTAGCCTATGTTACGCCCAGTAAAATCAGCTATCTGCCAGTGAAATTCCTGTTCAAATCGGTCCAGCCGTTTCGGAGATTACCCCAAACAAAAAACAGACAAAAAATGTTTTAATTGCATTTTTGTCATCAGAAGTTTGTTTACTTTCATATGCATTTCGAAAAAAGCTGTTATTTTGACATTACAAACAGACACTTCAATTTTATTTATGTTTATAGATAACAGAATACTGTTCATCTTCCGAAAAACTGTTTTTCCAGTAAACATTAATTATGTAAACATATTGACTGACTAAATCCTGCCGTCGTTTTTATCGTTGAAATTTACGGAGCGTATCTCTGTAACGGGTGAGCTTGAACAATGTTGTAAATTATCAACATATTTTGTACCTGTCACATCATATTTTCTCAAGTTTCCGACAGTTTCACCGATATGCTTAACCACTGAGCATTGCCTTGCGAGAGCATAAAATACATTTCCATTACGCCTTCTTGCTTTAGGTTTACGTAAACATCTTTTGACAAAGACTTTTTAAAACATTATTGTAAAAAACAATTCCTTTACTTATCGACTTTCTATGAAAGGTATTGTTGCCAATTTCCTCAAACAGTATCATTATTCCTCAAGCATTCAGAATCTCATGTCGCGACAAGGAAATATATTTTAGCAGAAATATTTTTGCGACAATGCCTACTTGTCATTTTCGTACCTTTGTATCTGTAATAGCAATAAAACGTTTAATCGTAAATGTAAGTAGGTACAGGTAAGTTAGTACTAGATATTATTTACACGGAAAAAACAATCAGGCGCAACAATATTACGATAACACGTAATAAAAAGTATTCTACAGAACATTTTCCTTCTTAAAATAAATAACTTCATTTAAAAGTTGTCAGAACTTCCAAAACGTCGGTAAAGTTCTAATTTCATTACGGAACGAAAATAAAAATGAAACTTCAGAATTTATGACCGCAATATTACCATCTTTTCGCCTTTGCAGGTAAAAGTGTTACGAGTTTCCAGTGAGGAAAGAGAGAAAATTGAAGGGTGTTTCTTGGTACCAGCTGGAGTTCGCAGACTGCACCGATGAGGCTTGTGAACCATGAGTGCTTGGTGTTACATCGCGATCATGATGTCCACGATCAGCACAGGCATACCTTCGCCCGCCCCGCAGAAAACTGAGGCTAAGGAAGCCTTTGGTAACTTTAAATCCTTCTGGCATGACATTTTGGCTTTCCGTCTATCGTTTCCTCCACACGTATCAACCACTTCATTATACCTCTATCTACTATTCGGTAAAGAGTACTCTTGAACTTGTCGACGCAGGTTGAAGTGATTAAGATTGTCTTGTTAGTTTACTTGTTTTCATATTATTTAACTTAATAATTATTCATAATCAGGCTGACTAAGTAGATCTTCAATTTGGATTTGAAACAGTGAGTATTCAATAATTGAAGGGTTTTCTATCATTTTGTTTTATTTAACGTTACGACTTTTCATATTTTCATTTGAGAGCCTAGATACATTTTAAGCCCTTTTATATAAATAGATGAAATATACAAATGTATTCCGTGAAAATTTTGTACGAAATAAATTTATAGGTCTTTAATCTTTGATGATAATGTTTAAAGTCAACTGCGCCATAATGTTCTAATAGCTGTTTTATTTGGTCGCTAAAAGCCATTCATCGTATCTCTTTACGTAACAGACGATACGCCATCGCCGTGTTAGATTAAAAGCATTATCTATAAATAAGAGATGAAATCAATATCAGGAATAATTTACCAGAAGAGAACATGTATATACCACTTTTTATATCTTCTTCGAAGTTCTATTTTTATGTCTGTATTAGTCGACACCGCGGCTGGAACGTAATTAACTTGACACAATTTTCATAGGTCATGGGTTCGATCCCCAAATAGAGCAAGTATATATAAATACTATCTATGTGGGTACTAATCAATGAAGCACATCACAGCTTTTCTTTTTATTTAAACCGTATTTCTTATATTAAGATGATTTGATATATTTTTAGATCGCCATTATTGGTACGCCCAGGCGCAAGAAACGCTCCAGAAACGCCTACAATACGCCTCCGATAAAAATCCAGTAGCGAAGTAAGTACCATAATATTATTATTTTCGAGAATACATGTACCTTTGCAATCTTTAAGAATCCCTCAGTTATTCTTACTATTATAATCCACGTCACGCATAAACAACACGGTCGTGTAAGCATTGACGCGACGAAATATGTCCTTGGAACGGTCCAAGATACGAAAATACGGAGGTAGATTCATAAAATCACCTGGCATAAAACTCCCGGGTGACTCGAACAATTATATACTTATAACGGCCGCAAATTGTTGTTCTTGCCATACATTTTGATTGATCGCGTAAGATCTATACAAATTGAATGAAAGTTGTGGTGGTAACGTTCTCTTGCGGAAACATATTTCGCTGAGCGAATCAGCATTGCTAAACAGCGTAGAAATGTTTTGGTGTTTGGGTCAAAGGTTTATCTTTAAAAGTTCTACTGTTAAAAAATATATATTACGTAAACATTGAAGTCAATTTCTGTGTCGATTATCATTTTACTTTTTCAAAGTCGGTCAGAGAATGCGATTTACCGCAATTAACTTCGGTGCATGTTTGAAGGAAATATAGCTGATGAAGGGATTTTATTGCCTCCACACAATTTGTAGTTTCGTGTTAGGGTTGAATTTCGATATAATGATTATCTATGAGAATGGAGATATTTGCGTATACGAGAATCGCCGCCGCGTCCCTTCCGTGAAAATGTCATCAATTCTCTGTGTAATGGTTTCCTTGTCTCGTTTTCCTGTCATCGAGATGGCTTCAATCCACAATCAAATAACTTTTTTACGAGTACCTCAATATATCGCATGTGGTCTGAATGGGGGGACCCGACTGCCAACAGATTAGGCCTGTCTGAATTCTCACAATGTTTGAAAACTGGTCTGCTATAATAGCATAAATTAATATATTTTTTCAAAGTAAATATCTATAAACATATTTTTTAAACGTGTATAATAAGCATATCTGATCGCTTTTGTTGGATTTTTTTATCACTCATAATAACATATAGTTTTTCCGTACGATTACGTCAGATCTTAATCACATGAAGAAGATTATAAGCACTACAAAAAGAGTGGAAATCTCGATGTCGTTCAAGGAATAAGATTTTTCGTGAGGATTAAGCGCTGATGTGCTATATGTTATACATATATGTATATACCCTTTTTGTATAAAAAAATATATAAACTTTTAAAATTTACTATATAATGCGTCTGAATTTGCTATAATTTGCGTCGTGAAGTCTACAGACCAGCGAACAAAATAATCTAGAATGAAGGATATTTTTACAAATGAAAAAACTAATTAAATTACGGGTCTGCTAAAGGTCAAACTATCACTTGTTTAGTTTCAAACCTCCATACTCCCTCGCAGATTAGCCTTCGGGGTGATATTTAACAACTGCCGCCTGACCTGCTGCCTTTGACACCTCAATCACGCTTGTCACTGTAGATTGACATCGTATCAAAACATCAAGTCCAGGCACTGATATTTTCGAAAAACGCTACGAAAAAAACCGCCGACAACCATAGATTTTGTTTTTTTTAAGAATTGCATAGCTATTTGTTTCCCTAGGAACGTGATTTTGGTAGTCGGTGACGGCATGAGCCTGACCACTGCTACAGCAGCCAGGATACTGCGTGGCCAGCGACGTGGGCAATCCGGTGAAGACACTGACTTGGCGTGGGATACCTTCCCAGCGGTGGCTTTAGCCAAGGTACATTTACTTTAATACAAATAAAGGGTTTCCTCAAATAAGAACACTTCTTTATTCTATAAAAATGCGTTATTCCTGTAGCCTGTCGAAGCCTACAGAGAGTAAAAAACCAACACAGTCGACATCGTAAGATCATAACGTAGCAATGGACATTGAACAATGGATAATGCGAAATTTTATTTTCATGTTATAAGGTGACGTGACGTAATCGTAATCGTAAGGAGAATTTGAAATAAAAAAAACAATTTTCACCATCCCTTGGTTATACATGATTCTGTGGCGATTCTAAGTAACGTCATAAAATCCTGTGCCAATAACTTGTGCGTCGCCTACAAGGAAAAGGCCTCATTTTGGAATCGCTGGAGTATTTATTTCAGAAAACAACGCTACATCAAGTACTAACGTAAGGTAACGTAAGGACGTACAGTTCTTATTCAGGTGGCTCAAATTTTATTTTATTGAGAATCTCATTACGCCCTTCTTCTCTCAGATCTCTCTGTGATCAAAAGAACTCTAACCTTATTAATAGACTGTTGACTGTGATCCAAGATTGAGATATTAATTAATATTGTCTCAGAAGTAATAACGTCACGTGTTTTATTAAGGAAAAACTTCATTTGATATGTACGTTCGTAATCTAATATCTGGACCGTCATATGAAAATATTTCGCTTATTATTTATTGATAAATATAACGTATTGGTACGATGTCCTGGTCTTGGTGATATTTGAGCACAATAATCGTGTTCTAATATTTATATGTTCTATACAATGTATTAGTGTTAGGTTACAAGAAATCAGTCAGAGGTATGTTGCTATACTGTATTGTTATAATAGTAGATAATATACTACGTACGTAATGAAATGGTAAAGATTATAAAAATATACTGAAATAGCAAATTGGCTCTGTTCAATGATTTGAGATATTGCATTGACCGATTTCTTAACTGTCAAAGTAAATGTTACAAAAATGTTGTGTCAATATTGTTCTTTCAGCTGTTTTTGTTTAAGTGCAAAGTAGGTGCAATTGAAAACAATCTGTCAAACTCGAATATCTGTACTTATATTATGGTATTACCCTAATTATGATTTTTTTATTGTTATAAGTAGAAAAATAATCGAAAACGTTTACAGACATACAACATAGATGCTCAAACCGGGGAGTCGTCTGCTTGTGCGACGGCGTTACTTTGCGGGGTGAAGGCCAGATATGAGACTTTGGGATTAGATGCTGGAGGCAGGTTCAACGTCTGCTCCTCAACCATCACCTCCAAAGTTACTTCTCTCGTGGACTGGGCGCATGAAGCTGGTGAGATTGAATTTTTAGAACATTAGAATTACAAAAAATGCTATTTTGAATAGATTTCCTTTCGTTAATAAACTTCTAACTTTATCCTGTAAATAAAGTCTGTTTTAATGTAATAAAATCACAGTTAGATTTAATTAAAATTAGGTAATTATATTCGGGAACTTTTTGTTTCAAGTTAAACATATATTTTTAGGGCGGAGTTTATTGACCTTAACTTGCTTCACCTATCTAGTTTTACTTGAATAGGCAATGTAATGTTTTGTGAATACATCAATTAAATCGACTAGTTTCTATTCAGTCCAAAATCCTTCTCACAAATCATCATCAATATATTAGTTGGAGTTGACACATGAAACCACGATTCCTTCCTCTATTTCTCTCTAGAATCAATCTCATAAATTTAGTTCAGACCAACAGAACTTAGGAAAATGTCACCAGCGGTAATATGTTAACAAAGTCAACTAAAGCAAAGATTACTCATGCAATTTTCATCAGACATATAAACGAACCCTTATCAGCCAGTTCCATGAACTATATAGGACAGGGTCATCTTACAGTTACTTTACTAGGGACAGCCCCAACTAATTTCAGATAGATTAGACCTCTCTGATTAATGAAGGACGCTCCATATTATTTTAGGGACCCAAAATTAAACGTCGTGTGTTCTTACCGTACCCTTGTTTCTATGAGGGATGACCGCTTTTTCTCATACATAGGTGTTGAATGATTAAACTATTGGAGCAGATATACCATACCTTAGGATTGTGCTCAATGTCAATTTTCTGATACTAATTAGTATTTATTTTATTAAATGTAGCACTTATAGTGGTATATTTTTGTGCCCGCTTTATAGATGCAGGAGTTAAGTTGAAGTGATAATGTTTTAGTTCGACTTTACGTCGCCACAAAATAAAAGCTTTTTTACCAGAATACATAATTAATATAATTCGGCAGGTCATCTCTATTCGCACATATGTGTAAGACAATATAGTAGGTCATAAGATAATATACGAGCTTCCTAGTTGTTGCCAAATGTTGTTATTAGAAGTAAGCAAGAATATTGTCAGTAACACGACACGTACCGTTTACTCCTTTGTGACGAGCAAGATAAAATATTATTGTTTTGTTTAGTTCACTTTATTGGAGCGAAGCCTTAGGAGGTATCATAAAATATATTCATGTACTATGTCATATCTCATGGAATACATAAAAACATAATAAAATATTTTTGCAAGCGAACTCATGTCATGACTTCATTTTGTGTGATGTGCTCTTAAAATATTCCACATTGTATATCTCACAAAATCTTTTAGCCTTCACATTTTTCAAGACTGCGCTTTACTTGGCAGGTATGTCGTAAGTTGACTGAAAGTCAAACTATGTACAGTATTCGCATATTACTTGACGCGTTTGGGGTGTTACTTGAACTTACAGAAAATAAAATTAATAGTTCACTTATATACAGCAAAATTATGTATGGAAAAATACCTGCCTAATTCTATTACATTAATCTGCAATTTAATTAATAATAATAATACTGCTTGGACATTATCACACAACGCCAAAAAGCCCCAAACTAAGCAAAGCTTGTACAATGGGAACCAGCTGATATAATACTTATATATATATTTTTGTAAATGCATGCTTATAATACATACCAAACTACACAGACGCTAGGCAAACATGTATGTCACATAAATGTTTGCTCCTGCGGGAATCAAACCCGCGACCCCTAGCGTAGCAGCCAGTTATACTAACCACTAGACCATCGGTCTCGTCTCTTGTAAATTAAGGTGATGCATTTCAGTGATTGTGCGTTTATGATTCAAGCTGTCTTACTTTTTGTAAAGGAAAATCCACCGGAATAGTAACAACGGCCCGAATAACCCATGCAACGCCGGCGGCATTGTATGCGCATGCGCCGTCGCGGTACTGGGAGGACGATAGTCGAGTGCCGCCAACTGTCAGAAAAGACTGCAAAGACATAGCCATGCAGCTAGTAGAGAACGAACCAGGAAGGAGCATGAGCGTAAGTTTTATTACTCGCAATATTTCTATTGCATTATTAAACTTCATGTAGGTAGGGAAGGTTTATGAGGCTTATGAGTACGATGGAATTGAGCAGTTCACTAAGTGGTGTCTAGGTACCGAATAATGAAACGAAAACAAGATATCGATAATATTTCACTCAAATATGCAAAGAATCCTAAACAAACATTTTATTCCCTTATACAAACGCTTGCAAAGTATTTTCCATAATATAAACCTGGTTTTGCTACGATTGCTTATCATTGCTTCAATACTTTTTACATAAAACCAACCCAAAGAAAATAACAAACTGTTTTTACCATCTCATAATACTGAATACCTAGTGCATATTATGTCTGATACCTTTTTGGTGGGTACCTTTGTTTTTATTGAATTCGGCTTAAAACTTTAGTTATTCAAAACTCATTTCTCAATCAATACCCTTTCGTTGATAAATAATGCATTCAATACGTACCTGAATATTTCACGGAAATTTGTCCACTTAAATATACAATTCCATTAATTCCATTCTTCCATACCGTTAACCGTTGCATAAAGTTATTTTCAATGGATGCTTGCAAGTTCCAATATTAAGGCTTTCCTTTTTCTACTCGCACTGTACTGACCTTGTGTTGTGAGAAATACAGTTGAGTTAGCACCTAATGCAAGAATAGTGCTTTCTCAGAGAGATTTGCAATATTAAGTATTGTAAATCTTGATTCATGAGTTATATTTACCTTTTCTCAAATAATACACGCAATTTCCAACTAAATTTATCTGCATCCCGTTTATAATATGCCTGTCTTTAAATCTATGAACTTACAGTTTGAACTACAGTCTGTGTATTTTACTGCATTTTTCGTTCATAGGTTATTATGGGAGGTGGAAGAAGGCATTTCTTACCCACGGTAACTCAAGACCCTGAGCACCCAAACAGAGAAGGCAGAAGATTAGACGGCAGGAACCTAGCAGAAGATTGGGCGAGAGAGAAGAAGCGACGACGATTAAGAGCACAATATATTCATTCGAGGGAGCAGCTAGCTAAATTGGATCCCAGAGCAGTGGATTACTTGTTAGGTAAGTTAGATTGGGCAATAACCGTAACTTTGCGTGATACGATACTATCGACTTCTTAGCCTAGAATAAAGCAATCAACAAAACAGTGATAATAATCAAAATCGGTAAATTTATTTATGTATTAAGATGATGGAATAAAATATACTATATAACAACTTGCAGGAAATTTCATGTTCTAAGAATTTTATTGTCACAAATTCTTAATCCCACAAAAACTTTGATGGTGATTTGATGCTATAATAAAGATATAATGAATGTTCGAATGCGTTATAATGTTCCTATTTGCAAAACCGTTTGACCCGGTCATTCAATTTCGGGGACTATGCAAAGCCGTCCACATGGAGTTTCAATAAGTGTGAAATGAACGCGAAGGGTTTATTTACGAATACAGCTTTCGCGGTCGTATCGGGGCAGCGGAAATTTCACGGTGGTTAGATTGCATGGTACATAACGAGTGGAACTTCCTGTCGCGAACGCACTGTGCAAGGGGAAAATTTGCGACCCCACTTTGGATTTTTATAGGTACATACAGCTTCTTTTCAGTTGTTTTTCTGACTAGAGATAATCCATATTTCCCGATCATATTATTAACATGTAAGTCTAGTTTCAGTAATAAATAATTATAATCATTAAACGTAAATTAGCAACAAAGGAGATTCAAAATTATGACTTAATTGCGGGGGTCGTTACCCAGTGAAGTCAAACTAAAGGGCTTAATGTTTTAAGTAGCGTTCAGAACTTTCAAATACCGTCTTGAAATGTATTTAATCATACCTAATAATTTCGAACTTGGCGGAAGCTCATCATTCTTGTTCAGTGGGCTTAGGTTTTGGAATACGGTGTTAAAACCAAATTGTATTATTTTAATACAAAATCAAATGGTTACGAAGCTCTTTTAAAAAATAAATACACATGGTTCGGTCATATGCCGTGTAGCAATTAATGTTAGTACTATTTTTAATAGGTATAGTAATTACTAAAATAATAATCAAAATAAATAATAAAAAAGGTAGGGCGAATTGGGACCTCCCGCGGATTTTCCATCAGGTGGGCCGTATGCTTCTGTGCCACCTTAGAGGTAAAACAAATTAGGATAAAATATACCGAAAATATGTTTGTTCCTCAAACATTGTTAATTAGGTCCTAAAATAAATTCCATAAGACTTCTGTAGACAATACTCCATCCATAGTCGCGAGAAAATAAAACTTCTTTAGGTAATGTCGATTATATGAACAAGGTTTCACAAACAGCCATATGGCCAGTTTTTTCCCGCAAGTGCAGTAACATTTATAAAATTATGATGAATGTTTATTTTTACCTTGGTGTTTGTTATCCTACTAGTCCTACTAATATAATGAATGCGAAAGTTTATACGCATGGATGGTAAATGGATGTGTGTTACTCTTTGACGCAAATAATACTCAACGGATTTTGATGAAATTTAGAACACAGATTAATTTATAACCTGGATTAACACATAGGATACTTTTTATCCCGGGAAAATTTTAGGTTCCTCTGAGATTCTAAGCTCAACGCGGACGCAGTCGCGGGCAGAAGCTAGTTAATAATAATTATTATGAGCAATAAAAGTATTTATATATGTATATTCTATCAGTTGTATCGTACCCTTAGCTATGTTTATTTATGGACCAGATGGCGATGTGCAATAATGTCCTTACATTTATCTTAAAGATACCATCTAAAACAAACTTGATATTTAAGACAAAACTGGCTTTCGCCCCGAGAGAGCACTAAGCACTCACCACGGCGATAATGTGTTCGGGGGTAAATTGACGAAACCGATACGTGAATACGTGACTCAAGAAAAAAGGCGAAATATAAAAAGATCAAAGACGTCTGTGGCTTTTCTGATATCCGAAATAATGTTTGCTTCACTTTATGAAAGTCCCGTATAAATTTTGATAGGGCCAATATTTCGTGAAGGTAATAAAGTATTTTAATTAAATTACAGGATAAGACAAAGTTATCTTTACTAATAAAGCATCTTTGAATAGAACCTTAAACTCTGCGGAAATACATATTTAGAAGACTAGCTGTGTAGATTTATGACACAAAAATCCCAAGTGTACACGGTATAAAAAGTATGTCTTGACCCTTTGTTTGTCTCCGGGTCATGGTCTATCTGTTTCATTAAAATCAATTCAGCTGTATTGGCGTAATTGACTTTTATAATACTACTAGGAATAATAAAAAATCTAGATCTTAACAACCAACAACCTACATGGTCCAACTATGTATAAAGAAAAACAATATATTCATAATAAAATTTTAGAAGTATGACGAGCACACGCTCTCTCGAATTTAGTATCAGGACGTTTTACTAACCGTGCTATTTTCTGATCACATGATGTGTATCAGAAAGCACTTACCAAGATATTCAGATATGAGTTTACATAAAATACCAATACTATCTCGTAACATACTACTACTATGTGGTAAAGTACATTCATAACGATAATGAGCAACGTAATCCGTGGTCCGTGGTAGTATCAGTTAAGCCACTCCACAGTGGTGTCACTGAAACCACAAATTATTATTCATATCCATTCTAATAACAGTGCTTTCGTTAGCCGCATTCAAAATGAACTGGATACATCCATTGATTACACAGGTATAATTTTATATGAACGGTCTTCACAAAATATATTGTTTAAGGATCGTTTGCTACTCACCCAGGTGAAAACAACTATTTTTCTTTTTATTAAATAAAGTAAGAAAGGGGTGCCAAGATATAGATGCAACCACATAAACATGTCATCAGAAGGTTGAAAGGGATGTATCTCTTGTTTATGATGTAATCCGGTTTACCTTACCACTATACCGTTGGTTGGTTTGTAATTCGTTTTGATCCTTTTTAATCTCACCCCAGCCCGCGCGAAGTGTTCGCCATTTGCATTTCAAATAAGTGCCTACATATGTCACAACTTACCATCATCCCACGTAATTTATGACAAATACCTTACGAAACATCAAATATTTTGTGTCAATCTTGCAACCCAAATATTGCAACCCAATATTGACACCAAATTGTAAAGGGTAAATAAGTTATTAACTGATGAAGTAACGATCCGAGTCTGACCCGAATTGGCTGAAACTGTGGCCAGTTTTTTTCATTCATTTTTTTAAGTGCTATTTGTATTAAATATATGTGAAAAAAATATAAGTATGAAAATCGTCAAGTTGACGTAGGAATAAATACAAAAGGAAAAAGTTACCTAAATCTGTCACAGGTTAATGAGCAATTCCCTAAAGATCAAAATCAAGAAGCTTATACTTGCGTACAGGCTTATTCGAGTACTCCCACATGGAGTTCAACGCTGAGCGCGGCGTGGTAGCGGACGCGGAGGATGGTGCGGGAGCGGGGACGACTGTCAAAGCAGACGACCCTTCATTGGCCGATATGACACGAGCTGCTTTATCAATATTAACCAAAAACGATAAAGGATTTTTTCTACTGATTGAAGGTACTTTTTTATATACCACTAAGGTGGCAAACAAGCATCGCCCGCCTGATGGTAAGCGGTTACCATAGCCTATGGACGCTTGCAACACCAGGGGTATCACTTGCGCGTTGTCAACCCTGAAATTTATCACCGCTATCTATTTACATGCTATTTTATAAATAGTTAAAAGAAATGTTACCCTAGTAAACTTCTTTCCTAACGAAATGACTGTCTTCATGTTATATTCATGGCGAAAATTTAAGTTTTAATATGCATATTTCCATTACATATTCTAACAGAATATTCTGTGTAACATTATTCAATTATGTTATTTGCGCAGGTGGCAGGATTGACCATGCTCATCACTACAACAATCCATACAGAGCTTTAGATGAGACATTGGAGTTGGAAACAGCACTATTGGCTGCTCTAGAGAGGGTTAATCCCACAGAAACTCTTATAGTGGTTACCGCAGACCACGGTCATGTAATGACTTTTGGCGGGCAGGCGACACCAAGAGGGCATCCCGTTTTAGGTTAGATAAGCTTCGTAATCCAACATTTAATTTTAATAAGTTATTGCGTTTTAATTTGAAATTTCTTTTTCAAAGGAGCGACGCTTATGAAATGTATTAGCTATCAATGTAAAAACCATTAAAGAAATTAATTAATTTTGTCAAGGTGCGGACACGGTGCCGTCAGACATTGATGGTTTGCGATATACGACTTTGTTATATGGAACGGGACCCGGACATTCTGAACCAAGAGCTCTGCCGCTAAATTCTTCAGCCTCGTCAGCTGCGGCCGACGCGGTACATGCAGCTGCAGTTCCAAGACAGTGGGCCACACACGGTGGTGAAGATGTGCCGATATATGCTTTAGGTAAATGTAATGTAAAATCCGTACCTTATAGACCTCTTTTGCTTACTGTATTGCTTATGAGTGCTTTTTGTAGGTCGAGTTAGTTAAAGTTTATGCTGAAATTAATTTTGTATTTCTGTAGGTCCAATGGCAACGGTACTTTTCACTGGTGTGGTGGAACAAAGTTACATTCCTCACGCGATCGCGTATTCTGCGTGCCTCGCCCATCACTCGCGAAGGTGTCAACAAAAAGTTAACTTGACTCAGCCGCCTGTAAATGTACGTATGATTGTCATGCATTCTTGTAAAGCAATTGGCAAAAAAGCCTTTTAAGAAAGAATATAGGTTCTCACATAATACAAAACATGATTTTATGAAATATAGGTATGTATATACAGTGTACAGCACAATTTGCAGTTCCTGTTTGGGTTTGATTTTAACGCAACTTACACGGGATGTATTTTGTACT
Organism: Falcaria lacertinaria; assembly: GCA_951449985.1. NCBI lineage: Eukaryota > Metazoa > Arthropoda > Insecta > Lepidoptera > Drepanidae > Falcaria > Falcaria lacertinaria. Next base: position 6,221,644 of record OX602118.1, on the reverse strand, counting down.
TACTTTATCTCTATAGACTTCATATTATATAGGATGGACTTCATATTATATAGGATGTCATTTGGAATCTCCTTTGTCGTCCTTCAGTTGAAATCCTCGGTCGGTAACGATAGCAATATATAATGTCGTTTACTGTTGTGGTTCAAATGCTGTAGTTTTGGAAATCCCTTGAATACAAAAATGAATATTATACTCACAAAGGAGTTACCAATTTAAGTAATTAAAGAAGGTATTGAATTTGAATGAACTGCCCTTTTTCGTAATCACTTTTAACATTAAAACGTGTATATCTGAAATATTTTCCATCTTTTTTATTAGGTAAAAATACCTAAGTGCGTTCCACCAGAAGTGAGTAGCGTATCGGCGGCCGACGAGACAAGAAATGACGGCACAAGTAATCGCCGCGTAGTAGTCGCGTCAAGCGTCATGTCGGATGAGCGAGTGCTGCGTTCAGTAGCTCCGCTGCCCGCTCCGCTTAGCACCAAGAGCTACCTTATCGCTAGTTTTCTTTCTATCACTGCACATAGAGTAATTCAGTATGTTGTCCAGTAAAATATTAAAATTTGCAAGAGATATTAATTTTGTACCATCTAAAATATATTTTACTTGATATAGGTATATTGTAAAAATATGTGTCAGTAAATGTAATTGATATCAACGATAAAATGGATGTGTACAAGATTTTGTAAATACACAGAGATTGTAAATAGTTTAAGAAAAAAAATAAATGTAAATAAATCTATAAATTATCTGTCCTTTTTCATTTCTACATTAATGCGTTTGTTTTTGGAATCGTTCATTCGAAAAAACGACTAGGCTTAACTTTGATTTCTTTGAACATTTTATTCAAACGAAACGTAACTCAATCAAGAAAACGGATTTTCTCACTCGGCCTAAACGGATTAGTACCTACCCACCAAAGGACAAAAGGGTCCGAAACATATTCTTGTTACATGTTGAAGTATTTTCTTTAGCAATTATTTTCGAGGTCGTTAGTCAGCAGGTATCGGAATGTTCCCGTCATGTGACAGGGTAAAAGAAAACGTTAATATGTGTGCCCGATCTTTTATGTTTGCTCCCTCATTGTTCAATAGGATCTGCTGAAATAGCGTTTAATATTATTTTCAAAGTGAAAGGTATGATACAATACAAAAGGGTCTTACGTAGCATACGCTGGTGTTAGGCTGTACATACTGTTGAATTTAATTGATGAATAGGACAGATAGAAAATCACAGCCATATTTTGGAGAATATATGGAATTGCCGTCACAGTCACTAGAAAATTCTCACTTTTAAATAATCTTTCAAACAATCGTGACAATCTTGCAAATATTGTTTTTTAAAATTAAGAGCAAAGTTTCTTAGTACTCACCAGATCAACGTACGAAAAACTAAGAATTCAAATACTCGCTTTTGTATACGTAAGTGTTCGCTTATATTACAATCGCTTACACGATAGTTTCGCCAACCCCAATCATATTTTAGGAAAAGGCTAGGCTAATGATGGTATAGCATGAGGACGTAATCATGACTAAAATATGTTGTTACAATTTATTTTTACAATCCAACAGAAACAGTTATTTTATGTATAAAGTTAGTTATTATGTATAAAGGCGAACTATATTATTATTCCATTGCTACGTCAGTGAGTCGCGGTGAAGAAGTTACTTATTAAGAAACACAATTCCATCCTTTAGTTAGGTATACTATATTATGCTCCAATAAAAACTAACTTTAACCAAACTACCTACCCAAAATTATTTAAAGAAAAACAGGCTTATGTGAGAGTTACTAGGTATATTACATTTCTATTTCTAACTGTGCTTATTGATAGCTCAGAGTAGATAATATACTACATTGATAGTAAGGTACCTATAGCCCCGTGGGCGATAACACAATTGTAACAAATGAATAGCGACAACATTCACGTCCCATTTACCGTGTGGCGATGCGTCGCGTCCTGGCTTTGTTCAACTTTGAAAGCTTTCGCAAGACTATGGGCACTAGACGAGGGAAGAGTGATTGATATTAGACGACAGCTTTAGAGATAGATTTGGAAATAAACAATTAAAAGGCTTTTGAATAATTAGATGATAGATGATAGAAGTAGTGATTATTTGGACCTAATTGTGTTTAAATTAATTGGCTTTATGTATGTAAAAGAAGATCGAAGAACGAAGATAGAAGTAGACCTTATAGGCATTATTATCAGCCAGAGACAGAGAGTAGATTATATTATTGCTAGCATTTTTAGGTTACGGCGAATAAGTTTTCTCGACACTTATACATATACTCGACATAAAATTAATGTTATTCGAAGGGACAATTCTTTTTTATGTTAGCTAGTTATAATAAACCATAAAATTATTAAAAAGTACAACATTCATACACACAAATTGTGGGTGTACTAATAACATCCATGATATGACAGTAAAATGGCGCCGCTTTAATACGTGGCAAGATGAAGGCATACAATAATACTAATGGCTGTATCTGTAGTACTTAAGGCTGTATCTGTAGTACTTAAGGCTGTATCTATAGTACTTAAGGCTATATATATTTAGTAATAGTAATGTCTGAAGGCCTCAAAATGTGATCTAATCCTCTCTCAAAACCATTTTGATGAATGACAACGATTACAAAAAAAGGTCACATCTGTGTTAAGCTGCAGTAAATAGTAGCTCGGAGTAAAACCCCTGCTTTGTTGGAACCATTAAAATAACTAAAAAGTCACAAAAAGAGGTTCACCAGTTGTTTAAAGAGTTGTTCATATAAACACCACAGGATCGTTATACTAGAGGAGAAATGTAATCCTTTGGCTCAATGTGGGAACTGTTAATGGTCCGTAACGAAATAAACACGAGGTAATGTTGGTGTAACATTCAAATTTAAAGGAAATTGAATATGTATGTTGTACCTGAGAATAAATACAAGTCTGGTGTGTACGGAGCTGTAAAAAGAATTTATTTAGTATTTTTATTGTATGGTTCTTTTTCGATATTTCTAAGCAAAATGGAGGGTACATGGAAATAAATTACATCAATTTACTACCGCTGCACGGTAGACATTGTGTCGCTGCGCGTCGCACCGAGTGCACGTTGCAATGTTGGCTGCTGTTTTTTGCCTCTTCGTCGCGCGCGAGAGTAATGAAGCCTCCCTTACTTTGTAATTAAGGGTGCTGCTTGTTTGTGAATTACAGTTTTAAAGTACAGTGTGCAGAATTGGCTTGAATGAACCGATATCCTATTCTCATATTCAGTTCAGGGCTCCAATAAGAATTCGCCTTTACCTAGTAAATAATGTTTACCTCAAAGCCTCGAATAATAAATAGGTACGAGTAGCAGCCTGGGGTCGCCGTGATGTAGTACTCGTGTCGGATTGTGTTTATGACTGTACATTACATCTCCATTCTATACCTATGTTGATGTTACGAAACTCGTAGCTATCACATCGAAGCATAGTTAAAAGGAATTAACTGTATATTCGTAGATTTATCTCATTGCATATTTCATTACGATCCGTTCAGCCGTGAAAAGGTAGCAAACAAACAAACAGAGTTACTTTCACATTTCTAATATTAGTATGGATAAACTCACAAACTATTAATAGGGTCTTAATGTTGATAATGATCAGTTACTTAGACATCAGTGGAACAAATTACCATACCGACATCGTAAAACTAGGGCAAACTGTGATCTCTCAAAGGCGAATTGCTATAACAATACTATTCGAGTTAGGAGGTGCTAAAGTTTGTTTTATAGGGGTAAGCGGCCGCGAAGATCGACTTTCCGCGGTTGAAGTGCTCACCTATATTATTCTGTAATCCAGCTCTTCAAAGACTTATGAACTACGTGTCACCAGCTTTATAACCTCATAATTTTATTAAACCTTTAGCCTAGTTTAAGGCTTCTAGTTTTAGGCGATAAAGTAAATGAGAAGTGCTACGATTCTTTCAAAGATACTACACCAATAATGATATTTAAAGTTTTTAGTATTATCAATTAAATTGCAGTTTGTCATTAAATTCGTAAAAGTAAAATTGGATTACTGGCAATAGGTATTCATAAAGGAATTAATGTTTTTTTTGTTATTTATATTAGGTATTATTATATATCTTAAAAGTAGATTGTAATATTATCGCCATATTAAGTTACTATATCGGGTTAACATAGAATAGATAATTTAAGAGAGAGAGAGAGAAGTCTTTAGTCAACCGTATTCGACTATGAGCCGTAACTAGAAATTGTCCTCATCACAATATATCGTTTTGAAAATAAACAATTCTTCTGAACCATTAGGCTAATCGTAATCGCATCGCATGAAAGATCACATCGAACTAGTCGTATGTGCCTGATCCCTGATGTGTCTACAAAAACTGTATCTTTATAAAAGTGACAGTTTGCTCGACGAAGATTTATGAAACGCGAGATGACCCATGGGTGAAAGAAATTCTATAAGTGATTAACTGCGCCTTATCCGACAATATAGTTAAGGAAGACTGATGTTGGCGACTAAAGGAAGAAATAAACGGTAAATAATAGGTATTGTTCCGTTAGGGATGAATGCCATCCACTGTTATGATATTTTTAACATATATAAAAATGTGGGAGGTTGCTATTGGGCTCGTTTTTAAACCGTTCATGTGTGGCGATAAATCCATACTAATATTATAAATGCGAATGTAATTCTAAACAGATTTTTTCTACCTTTTTACGACTATGCGACTGAAGAGGTCGTAATGCAATTTGGCAATGAGATATATTTTAAGTTTAAAGAGTTTTAGGAGTTTTTGCAAACTTTTTGAGTTTTATCTATTTACCGGGGTAGCGAAATTCGTATTGGGATTACAGAGTTGGTTTAACATTGTTATCAGTAGTTACTAGGCAACATCCGTTTTGTGAGGGCAATTTTTTACTGGCAATGGTATTTATCGAATGACAGTGCGGACGATAACACAATTTAATATAGGTATATAAAGGAGTGTGAAGTGTGTTTTTGTGTCTGTGTTTGAATGTAAGTGAAAGGTGTGTTAGAGGGGAAGTGTGAATTATTGTGTGAGCGTGATGAGAGAGGGTGTTTTCTTTCTGTCTTTGTATCGTATCACTATATAAAAGTAGTGGAAGCCTTTGGTTTTATATATAGGCCTAGGTTTGCATAGGAGAAAATCTTTTGATATTGCATTTTGTCAGTACAACAAATTATAGTGGCTGGTTTATTTGTAATAGTAGTTCACTTTGCTGCACGCCCAGATATCTAACCCGTTCCTCTTCATATAAAGAGGAATGGGTAAGATATCTACATAATCGCAAATTTATCTTTTCATCATAATTTAAACATAAATTATTTATGGCTTCCACACCGTGCAGACTTCCAATACCCAAGCCCAATAAATTAACGGAGGTTATTCAATTTACTCAATGTTTTTGAATAGATCCGTTTGCTCTCAGATCCATATGATAAGAGTCAGTTAAATTGCTTACGGTTGTGTTAAAAAAACAAATCCCTTTCCCCTAAACGCTAAACGAAGGTAAGTATCAAAACAAAGATTCGTTGGAACATTACTTTTAAATTAAGATAAATGCTTTTTTCGCGACGATTTATGTAAGTATCGCTGCTCCAAACGCATCTTTTTGAACAATTCCTGCGCGTACCTACTCGTACGTTTGTTTGTTGTTTTAGAATATAGTAAAAAAAGATAAATGCAATTACTTTTTGAAGAAACCTTATCTATTAATTTAAATAAAAAAGACAGTACCGATGTAACATTTAGATTTAAAATATTGCTGAATAATTAACGCAAGCATCTTTATGTAACGGTTTGACTATCTCTCATTTTTGGGTAATGCGTTTTTAGCGCGTTTAATCAGTAGTGACTTAGTACCTGCTACTAAATCAATATCTACTATTCAAATAATAATGAATGATGACCAATTGATTCCAGGATTAGTCCCATTTTCATTTTCTTTCAATCGTCATCTTTATTTTTCTTTGAAAAAGGCTAAACGAATAATACCAAATAGATTAAACCTTCGGAGAAAAAGTAACGCATATTTATTGTTGTGGTTGTGGCACATAATATTTGAAAATAATCATTCCCGAGAAAATAAATGGTTATGATATCGGCTTAACGAAAATATTGACGAATAGATTTTCATGCTTAGTTCGTTATATTCGATTTCGATTCGTATCGTTAGTTTAAATTAGACAAGTATTATAATCAAAGGCAAAAAGTTTTTGGTAAGTGAGATATTAGAATTAATTTTATGAAATATCTAGGTGATAAATATTTTCACACCTGCTTGCTTGCTTTATCGCGTTTCGTGTATCGAATAATACCTTTTTATGACATCGGTCCTTTTACGTAAAGGATCGAATAAAGAAACCTTTCGATACATCAATTTATTGCTTCTAGGACAGAAAGCTGTCAATTCCTTAAAAGCAATTCCATCGTAGCTTAAAGCTTTTCGACTGTCGCCTGATCCGATTATCGGCTTTTGGACCTTTGGGCTACCTTTAGTTAATGGCTACTTGATTTCAGCTCTAGCGGTTATTCATAAAGAAGTTATTTCATTCGAGAGGCATTTCGAATACTTGCCTTTAAGTATCTCTCTTCAAGGTGGGTTTGAGGGGACGTATACATATCACTTAAATGTCCTTTTAGATTGGCTGTTATATTTGAATTGATTTGTAAATTTAACACGAGATCAGTCGTGACATTCACTGATTTGTATTCGGTTACCGTCTATAGAAATGGACAATTCTATATCTGTGCGCGCTCTTTCAAAGCGGCGGGCTCTTAGGGTAGTAAAAATAATTGCATGTTAGGAGATTCGCGTCCTACGTATGAACACGAGATTTAATGAAATCGGGTCAGTTTATTTTGATATTCTAGCAGTTAACAAAATTCTTAGTTACACTAACTAATTCTTATATTGATTAATTCTATAAAAAATGTACACCTACTAAAAACATTCATTGAACAATTTTTATTTTAAATTATTTTATAAATCTAAAAACAGATCACTTAATAAAATTTTCAACTACGTTCTGCGCCCTAACATCTGGCTGTAACTAAAACAGAGGCGGTCACAAAAACAGTAATATTGGTAACTTTGTGAGGATGGTGGTGTTAGATAAAGTTTTGAGTTTAGCATGCGCTCAACATTTCGCTTAGCAGCCATCGTAACTCGCTTGCGAACATCTGCGCCTTCCACTTACTGTGATGCAGCACTCGTAGCACGCGTGAATCAGATTAGAAATTTGTCTAGAATAGCCATCATCGAACGGTTTAGACAAATGAGAAAGAAAATAAAACGTAGAAAGTAAAAAACCAGTTATAATAATTTTTGATGATGAGTATAAGCCGAATATTTTGTGGTTTTTGAAAATTAATTTGTTTTTCCCAGTAGTCTCAAAAGAAATAGGACAATGTTGTTTGACGAACTAAATTTAATAATAATAAAGGAAAGTATCAAATTGTTTTAAGTATTACCTAGCTAGGTAATACTAAAAACAATTTTATACTTTCCTTAGCTCAGGCGATAGGGAAAACATACTGAACTGGGAAAAGCTCGGTCGGTACTTAAGTACGACTTTCATAACTGTTCAACTCAACCTTAAATTTAAGGGTTTATTTCTTTTGTTTTGGTGTGCTTATTACGTTAAACTCCAAATTATCTTTTAAAGTTATGTTTATAAAGATAAAATAAAATGTTGGTCTAAATATATTATCACTCGTGTTCAAATGGAACGCTTCAAATTGCGCTATTAAAAAGCTGCCTCAATAAGTTTATTTTCCGCGAATACATGCGTAAATTAATTAAATTTATTAAAAGAAATCGTTTAACTAGTAAATAAATGGTATTATAAACATTTTCATGTACACTTTCGGTGTTTTAATAATTGGTTGCGAGTGAAACTAGGATGAATCTGTAATTTCGCGAGAAACACCAAGGGTGTAATAATTTGCACAATGTGTAGCAGATTGCAAGCATACTTAATAATAAAATATTCAATATCACGTCTTTTCTGCACAGCGAACGGTGCTTCCTCATTCGAGTCCATTTTGCCTGGTATGGGAAGCTATTTGCTTTTACATTTTTCATGAATCTTTTCGAATGGTCTAATAAAAATCGAATAATATTTATTACGTTTATTAATGGCGACATGTTTGGTTTCAGCTTACAGACCGTGCCACGTGGCAATTGAAGATAAGCGATAAAGATTTTGCGGTGCAGTTTTATGGTTTCTGACCAGAGACATGTACCAATTCTTAATCAAAGTTTCTGACTCTTCATTTTCCCAGACGACATTCCCGATATTAATTTAAAAAGACAATATCCCTGACATACAATTTATTATTTACAAAGACGAATATAAAGTGTGTAGTAATCAATAATAAACCGGCCAAGTGCAATTCGGACTCGCACCCGGAGGGCTCCGTACAAACTTAAGTAAGGTATCAAAGTATGTTATAAGTTCTATAGTTCGCCCATCAAAAACTTTTCTAGTTAACTTTCCATTTATTATCGTGCCACAAAACGTAATGGTAATATAATTATAATCGCAAAGTTGCAATTTTATTGTTGCTAGTTCCTAGCAGTGTTACAAGAATTATAAACTAAACACACACACCACAAAACGAATAACCACAACAAATAACACATGATATTTGTGTTAGACAATGGAGGGCTTCGCCCCTGGATCCCACGGGGGCTATGTTCTGTTCAGCGCCATCTAGTGTCGAATACAGGAAGTGATAATATTGTAAGATTTTTATAGTAAATTTACTTGTTTTTGTAATTAAACTTCATATTTACGGTTTTCAGATATTTCCCTTTACATGTGCTGCAAGACCCTGCTTCTGGCTAAATTTCATTATTCTAGGTCAACGGGAAATACGCAATACTTTGATTTCCTTGTGAAATCGCAAATTATGCGAAAATTTGCGACATAAATGTTAAATTATTATCCTTTCTTCATGTTGACTTGTTTAATATTTTCACAGCTGAAAGAAACCATAGACTCAGGTATTTGATATTAATGTCAACTTGATAACTACACTATTGCGCCGACCCTAAATAATATGGGATAAGGGCAGAATGATGAACTACACGCGTTCTTGAGAATAAAGGTCTTGACAGACAGACAGACGGACAACAAAGTTATCCTATAAGGGTTGCTTATTTCCTCTTGAGTTAAAGAACCCTAAAAAATATAACCTGCTGTTAGAAGGATCATAATTTAATATTGTTGTATTTTTGTAGATGGACCTGTGTGATGGACGATCAACAAATTCACACGTAATTCTAATTGTCATTAATCAATGATGTGAATAATTAACCATCCGTACTAAAAACGTCAGTAAGCAACGAACGTACGAGGGAGTAATTACAAATCATGACACGTTTTCCTTGGATACCGTGGCCAAAACTTCCGATATATTTACCGTTTGTTCATGGACCATTCATAAAAGAAATCCATTGTGAGGGTATCATAGGAGCAAATTGGATGTGCCAAGCGCCTGATGTGAAGTTAGGAAGCCGCGTGTTTACCGCTTATCCTTTCTCATAGTGGATTCTCATGATTAATGAGATCGCTCTTATGATGCGTTAGATATGAGTGCGTACTCCCGTTATTGGTGAGTTTCCTAACATATTGCGAATGAGATCGAACTCGTCGAGCAGAATGTATTGTAGATATTGTTTCCGTGTTCAACATTCTATACTCGTATTACGGTACTTGATTCAACTATTATTATATTAGATACCTACTTCTATGTAATAATATAATTGTTTATTTCCAAATAAACTCAATTAGCCCAGTAATCTAATTTATCATCAGGAAGGTAGTGTAGTGTATGTAGTGGTTCAGCGCTTTGGTCTGAATAGACGAAATACCAATCAAAAAAAGCTTTAAACAAGCTATCCCGTTAGTTTTTTTATACCGCTCAAGCTTTGATTTACAAGACCAAATAATTTTAATTAAGATTCTTCATCATGTAGGCAATATTCGTTTATGAATTCTGTAGGGACAACAATTTGGGATGGGTATGACTTAAGCTAGAAAAATAAAACAGCCTTTTTGGTCTGACTATGAAACTGACATGTTGAGATTGCTTCGTGATTTATGGTCTTGACATGATAATACCCACTTTGCGAACAAAACAGTACCTTGGTTTGAGATGCTATCTCATTCTTAAAGCTTTTAATAGATGTAAGGCGTACGTATTTATTTGGAATTTAAAAGATTTAACTCTACATTCCAATGGTTAGATAAATACGGTGTCGATTCGTAAGGACTTAAAGTATTGCCATTCTAATTTAACCCCGCACGTGAGAAAGAGATAGCAACTCCTAGGCCTGTCAAATTAGTTTAGTTATTTTGTACAGTTGAATCGAAACTACTGCGTTGGAATTACGAGTACTTATCTAAAATTGTATTCTCACTTGCACTTAATTTTGCGAGGCAGTACTATAAAAAATAGAAAAGTATAAAATTAAAAAACTTTAGAAAAAGAATTTATTCACATTTTTGGCTAAATGTAATTAAAAAAAAGTTTTCTAGAATATGTAGCAACATTTCCCATTCAACTGAAAAACCTAACGAATAGGTTTCGTCTGCATACATGGTAATGTGCAAGCTGTGGCTACTACGTTTCAAACCATTATTCGTTCAGGAACCCATTCCAAAAACTAATGGGGCCTTCTGCATCGCGAAAAGCTGAAATCTGCAAAAGTCATTATAATCTGTTTTTGAAAACTCAGTTTCATGCCATTGCGCAATAGGTAAGGCATTAAATAATAAATAATGATAATTCATTCAAAAATAACACAAATAAATTAACTATTTTCAGTCGTAATTTGTTTACTTATTTATTTTAGACGTACGGCTGCATGATAATTACACTAATTAATAACTAAACCACATTTCAGATTTATTCACTTGAGTATTTAATAACTAAACATGTCAATACATTTAAATATTAGGTCCTTACATATGAAATTGGCGTTTTTCGTACTGGCCACTTTAATCACGAATTTCTCCTCTTTGGTAAGGAATTCCAAATTCAAATTTGTACAGCTATAGACTCATGTATTTGTGCTTCGATGATCGTCATTCATTTGTTTTTTTTCTTCTGTTTTTTTCTGTTTGCGTCACTCATTTTACAAAATGGAAAATATCGCATTATTTACGAGTACGAGTTCCGCCGTGGCACTAGTGCTGCGGAAACAACTCGAAGGGTGAATGATGTGTATGGCGGTCGTGTTGCAAAAGAAAACATAGTTCGTTTTTGGTTCCAACGTTTTCGTTCTGGAAATTTCGACCTGCAGAACAAGCCCCGTGGACGGCCTGAGACTCAAGTTGATAATGAAGAGTTGAAGGCTATTGTGGAAGCGGATCCATCGCAAACCACGTCCGAGTTAGCTGCAGGCTGCAATGTTAGTGATAAAACTGTTTTAATTCACTTGAAGCAAATTGGGAAGATTAAAAAGCTTGAAAGGTGGGTACCTCACGAATTGACTGAAACAAACCGGCAAACGCGCGTCGACTGCTGCGTTACATTACTAAACCGGCACAATAATGAAGGTATTTTAAACCGAATCATTACCTGTGATGAAAAATTGGTTCTTTACGATAATCGGAAGCGCTCAGCGCAATGGTTAGATCCTGGCCAGCCAGCCAAATCCTGCCCCAAGCGAAAATTAACCCCAAAAAAGTTACTTGTAAGCGTTTGGTGGACTAGTGCCGGTATTGTTCATTACAGTTTTTTCAAATCTGGCCAGACTATTACGGCTGATGTCTATTATCAGGAATTGCAAACCATGATGGAAAAGCTAGCGGCTAAACAACCTAGGCTGGTCAATCGCTCCACGCCACTGCTGCTTCACGACAACGCTAGACCACACACTGCGCTACAGACGGCTACTAAATTAGAAGAGCTTCAATTGGAAAGTCTAAGACATCCTCCGTACTCCCCGGACCTTGCTCCAACAGATTACCATTTTTTTCGAAATTTGGATAACTTCTTGCAAGGGAAAAAATTCAACTCCGATGGGGCAGTCCAAATCGCCTTCAAAGATTTTATTGATTCCCGTCCGACTGGTTTTTTTAGTAAAGGGATCAATGAACTACCTATGAGATGGCAAAAGTGCATAGAAAATAATGGTTCATACTTTGATTAATTAAATATATTATATTAAAAAATATTCGACTTTTTGTTCCTCCCATACAAAACGCCAATTTCATATGTAAGGACCTAATATTTACAATTACAGGTACATATTTATATATGTGGATATAACAGTAGGTACCTAAATGAAAGATTTATAGCTCAAGTTGATCCCCGCGGGAAGATGCTAAGGTAACGTTGATTTTTGGGTCAAGTATTTGTTTGTAAGAACGAAACTGATAAGTAGATATTTGTATTTTTATAAGCACAAGAACATTTTCTGTATATTATTAGCTTATTTATAAAATAAATTAACTTTGTTAATTAATATGTTTGTTACCTACTTACCTCCTATGAATCTTATTTAATACTTAAGTCTTCAAAGTTAATAGAAGAAGTAACTTTACTGCTTACCACGTAGAGCGTAGGCATTGTCATTGTTCTACGAACGTTGACGGGTTTTTGTCATTTGCACCTTATACCATCGTATGAAAGTTGGAATTTGAAGTGAGGTATCTCTATTGAAGTGTGTCCGCAATGACATACTCGACAAGTTCCGCCGCTGACACGACGTGAACGTGTTAAAGGACGCTGGAACATTGAGCTGAAAAATGTGGAAAGGGGACTCGAGAGAGCACAAACGACTATTGTTTTCCGAATAGTGCGTACCGGCCACCGGCAAGTAAAATTTGATTGGACTGCATTAAGGAAAACTACTTAGACGAAAAAGGAGTAATGGCTATAATACTGTTACATCTTGGGAGGTTCATTAAAATTTTAATTTATGCCAATCGACGTTTTTAAATCGTCGTTGAAAGAGTATAGTATACTACATTCTAGTAATTTTTAATAATAGTAAGAAATAACAGGCGTAGAATAAAATTTTCTCTGGCATTACTAGAAAATTCAGTACTTCATACTAAAAATATTAGCCGTGCCCCAACCCGTATTCTACTGGCTGTGTCACGAGTAAGGCGCGATATTTTCAACAACGATTTAAAAACGTCGCCATTTCCGATTTAGTTTAAAATAATTAGAGTATGTTATAACATACTCTAATTATTTTTATGAGTAAATAAGACAAACGCATTCGGGGTACTATTAAGGTACGCGTGTTGTGTACCCAAAAAAATAAATGAAATAAAACTTTAAAAAATATATTTCTAATCCTTTAGGCAATGTCGGATTTCACAGTAACAATTTTGACATTTCACAGTAACGATTAAAAACAAACAACATTGGCATATGAATAACAATTTTCTAAACAATCTAACGGATAAATTATATATATCGATGTTATCTGAAATTAACAGCGTGGTGCGGATGAAACACGACTATGCTCTCTGTCACAACATAGGCAGATGAGCCTGCTGCCGTAGGGTTATAAAAACGATTTCCTCTGCGAATTTAGAGCATAATATGTTTGGAAGAGAGCCGTTATGCAATTTCATAAAAACTTAAAAAACTGTATTTTGAGAACAATTGTTTTATGGGATTTATTGGACAAAAGTTACCATAGTTTTAAGGGAACTTAGTTTTTAAAATGTATTTAACTATATATTAATAAATATTCACGCCTTCCCACAAGGGTCCCTGAAGAGGCAGGTAGGGGTGTCACAACACTCACTTTTCACTGAATATAATTAGATGCCAACGTGGCAGGTGAGTGAGTGAGTGAGAGCGATATCTCCGAAGTAACATAGTTATCGTAGCCTCGTAGTACGAACATAAGCAACGTATATTTTATACAAGCTACGAAAATGAAATCAAATTCACAGTGACTACTACTTATTTTGAATATTAATTTATCTTCAACTGCGACTAGCTGTTTTTTTTCTGTAGAATAAGTTATTAAGCCATGAACACGGAAAGTTTAAATTTTCTTATTGCAACATAAATTCCAATCTTTTTTCATTCCATAATTTGCAATGCAAAAAGTTTCCAAATTCGTCGCCATTCATACTTAAAGTTAGGTAACACATATTTTATTCATGCAGCTAAGGTGGCAAACATGCAAGTAGATCATTATTTGATGGTAAGTAGTTACAGTCGAGGCAGGGACTTATGAGTTTGCTTAAATACTAGAAGTATCAGCGACGAGGCATTTAATAAACTCAAGTAAAAAGAGATTGGTAAATTGCGTCAATAATTTGTAAAAACATGATGTTTTAAATTTACGCAAATTTTAGCAAAGACAACCAGTAAGCCGCACTACACACTCAAAGTGTACGAAGTGCCTAAAAATATAAGTATACTGTATAGAAAATAAATGTTTTCCCCAAAATCAGGATTTCACTAAAGGTATTTATACAACATTTATTTGTATTCCTTAATTAGATTTTTTTACCCCGAAAAAAAGATCAATACGCATGTACTTCAAAGCAAAGGTCCAACAGACGATACTGAGTAGGCACCTAGGTTTTGTGAGCTAGGAAACAAGAGCTTCTTGAGGAAGTGTGATTCTTCTAATACGAATAACTGCAGTTGTCGATGTGGATAAAACACTGCAATGAAAAAAAAAGAAAAACTAAAATGGAATGCAGTATGTATACTTACTAATTTTAAACTTCTTTGTTTATAAAGGTACGACAGGAATATGCAGATATAATACTTCTACGTATAAAGCTTAGAAGTAATTAATTATTGCACTCGTAAACATGTGTAACAATAAAGAGAGGGAACTTAGTGATGGTGACCAGAATTAATGATTATTTTCCGTTTCGGTTGAAGTAATTACACAACAAAGCGGATCTCTTTTAACAACATCTACTTAGACCTGGAATGGACAAAGGGAAACGGAATAAAATGTTCACTAGAGAGGAATTTCCGCCTCAAACGTCTGTAGCGACAATGACATTTAAACGAACTTAATTTGCGGGAATTTGCGATGTAAATAAAGAATCGTCTAATGACATGAAGTCCGCTTAGTCTTTTAAGAGACGGTAATGAGACTAATGAAGTCTTCTTCCATTAGGACTATGAGCCGTGTCTCGCAAGCTTCTGCCTTTAATCGAGAAATTGGATATCAACTGGTTTTTGCTTGCGATTTTATCTGCGTGTTTTCTTTTGAACTCAGGTGAAATCTTCGGTTTCCCGGGTATATCTATATACCATATGGTTAAATCTAGATCGTGATATATTTGTGTTGCCACCTTTCAAACCAAGTTGTTGTGTGTAGTTATAAGAGTTGTGTATAGTTGAGTAAAATACTATTTATAATACCTCTACACACTCTGAATCTAGCGATAGAGTTCTGACCGATTCAAAGTACTTCATTGCAGTGCCCAATTAAATAAATTTTTTTGATTGTGTCCCTTATGTTGTTATAACTCTGATTCCTCTCATCATAAGACTACGCGCTTATGATAGCCTTGTATTGCAAGTAGTCGTATAATATATTGGTCACATTACTAGTATAAAAAACGATTGACGACAATAAAAGTAATATGTATTTGATACGTACTTACGTAATAGTTTCGGTTTCGAGGGAAGTAACATTTCCTAAATCGACTGCGAATTTTATTGTAGCTCTGAAAAGCATTCGGCTGGGGTAAAGATACCTCACGTTTCGTCCAAAACGTGTCTTCAATTTTGTTAAAATGTACGTTAGTGCATGCATGGTAGGAACGTAAGATTTATTAGACACGATTGCATCCGTGGTCACTGCTACGTTTACCACTTTTGTCCTGCATTATAGAGATCTGAATGCACCGCACCATATTCGGGAAATAGCCAAATAAATGACGGTAACATGGAAATGTATAGAATAAAACTAAACCTTTATAAATGTAAATACCTAGTACATGTTAGCGGGCGTTGGAAGCGCGTTTTGAATAACAAATTGCTAGACAAATAACGAAGGTATATAAATTTTAAGCTATCGTAATAATTCCTAAGTTATTATTAAAAATTAACACAAACGATTATGTTGAAAATAATTGCCATCCGCGATCTCCGGTGAAATCTCTAACTTAAATAGGAGCTACCAATTTATGTATAATTAAATCATTAAACGCCACAAAAATTTTGTTCATAGTATCAAAATCATATCTTTATTTGATTAAAATTTACTAAGAAGTAGTTCGCTAGATTCGAAGCGTTGTTTTTGCTGAAGGGCATAATTTATTTAAAGAGTTAAAAATTATCTAGACACGCGGTAGCGTGTCAAGCCAAGTTCAATGTTGATTACGAAGTCGTACGCCGAAATTGCCTTTAAGTGCATATGTTGCAGTCACCAGAACCGAGCACATGCTCGTAACGACTGCCACTACGTCACTGACATTTAATAAAAGCGGACAACATACTCTAGCACCTATTCCTGCTTTCCATTGTTATTGTAATCTGCACTGAAGTTGTAAAGCCGAGCAGGAATTTAATTAACCATTGTGCAAAATTTGACTTTAGCCTTTTCCAAAAAGTGGAAAGAAGATTGGAATGGAAATAATAGTATAAAATAACACATTTAAAGTTTACCACCTTAGCATATGGGTTATTAAGCTTATTAATTAATAAACTGATGGCTTACCTGGGCTCTAGGTTGGCCCGTAGCTATTTTAGTGATATAATGTGTACACAGTTATCAGAAAAAATGTTTTTAGTAGATTTAAGACATTTGGACATCTGTATTTTAGCAACCAACAGATTACGAAAAAAATTTACCAAAAAACTTCAGAAATCGCTTAATTTTCCACACATGGAGAAAGCTGACTACCATAAAATTATGACCATGTTAATTGGCAGTCAATTCAAATACTAGACCCAAGATGCTGTTAAGCGTTTACCGTACCTTATAAGCGCTTGCTTAATAAAGCGTCACTGAACTAGCAAAAACCTCTTCAAAACTTTTTGTAATAATCCCGGCTGAACTGACTTTGGGGAGCCGCGTTGGAGCGCTCATTCTACAACATAACCGTTTGCTGGGACGAAGCTGCTTCTCATAGCATGGCGTGGTAAATATTTATTTCATGCCAAGCGTTTTCCTTATCACTTACAGTGATATAATATTCCCCGTTGAGAATAACGTTATTTTGCAGTATTTTCTGTCCCAATACGGCTCCTGTTTATATTAGGTCCTTACATATGAAATTGGCGTTTTTCGTACTGGCCACTTTAATCACGAATTTCTCCTCTTTGGTAAGGAATTCCAAATTCAAATTTGTACAGCTATAGACTCATGTATTTGTGCTTCGATGATCGTCATTCATTTGTTTTTTTTCTTCTGTTTTTTTCTGTTTGCGTCACTCATTTTACAAAATGGAAAACCTTAAATATCGCATTATTTACGAGTACGAGTTCCGCCGTGGCACTAGTGCTGCGGAAACAACTCGAAGGGTGAATGATGTGTATGGCGGTCGTGTTGCAAAAGAAAACACAGTTCGTTTTTGGTTCCAACGTTTTCGTTCTGGAAATTTCGACCTGCAGAACAAGCCCCGTGGACGGCCTGAGACTCAAGTTGATAATGAAGAGTTGAAGGCTATTGTGGAAGCGGATCCATCGCAAACCACGTCCGAGTTAGCTGCAGGCTGCAATGTTAGTGATAAAACTGTTTTAATTCACTTGAAGCAAATTGGGAAGATTAAAAAGCTTGAAAGGTGGGTACCTCACGAATTGACTGAAACAAACCGGCAAACGCGCGTCGACTGCTGCGTTACATTACTAAACCGGCACAATAATGAAGGTATTTTAAACCGAATCATTACCTGTGATGAAAAATGGGTTCTTTACGATAATCGGAAGCGCTCAGCGCAATGGTTAGATCCTGGCCAGCCAGCCAAATCCTGCCCCAAGCGAAAATTAACCACAAAAAAGTTACTTGTAAGCGTTTGGTGGACTAGTGCCGGTATTGTTCATTACAGTTTTTTCAAATCTGGCCAGACTATTACGGCTGATGTCTATTGTCAGGAATTGCAAACCATGATGGAAAAGCTAGCGGCTAAACAACCTAGGCTGGTCAATCGCTCCACGCCACTGCTGCTTCACGACAACGCTAGACCACACACTGCGCTACAGACGGCTACTAAATTAGAAGAGCTTCAATTGGAAAGTCTAAGACATCCTCCGTACTCCCCGGACCTTGCTCCAACAGATTACCATTTTTTTCGAAATTTGGATAACTTCTTGCAAGGGAAAAAATTCAACTCCGATGGGGCAGTCCAAATCGCCTTCAAAGATTTTATTGATTCCCGTCCGACTGGTTTTTTTAGTAAAGGGATCAATGAACTACCTATGAGATGGCAAAAGTGCATAGAAAATAATGGTTCATACTTTGATTAATTAAATATATTATATTAAAAAATATTCGACTTTTTGTTCCTCCCATACAAAACGCCAATTTCATATGTAAGGACCTAATATTAACCCTCGGTTAGATTACTTCCACGCAGTTTAGTTTGTTGCGGCTTTTTAGGCTCATCCAAATGTTCAGCTTTTCGTTTTACGGTAACAAAAAATGTCCATTGGTCCGGAGGAAAGGGGTCAGTGGTTCGATTAATTTTTCTCTAAGGGTGTTTGGTTAGTAAGATTCATTACTATTTGTGACACCCAAGATTCTGAAAAAACTAAGTGTACTACTGAAAATCGAAAGAGGTATTTACGATGTAAAATTTTAAAACTCGTATTGTAGGCTTAGAGTCGGCAACGCGCGAGTGATACCCTTGGTGTTGCAAGCGTCCATAGGCTGCAGTTACCGCTTACCATCAGGCGGGACGTATGCTTGTTTGCCACACTAGTGGTATAATAAAAAATTGTAACATGAATTGCATTAAAAAAATGTGTTGTGATTATTCACTGGTACTCTTATAAATACGAGTCTTCATCTACACAAACATTGATAAATAATGTCCAATAGGCATAACACGTACTATGGTATCCGATGGAACTCATCATGCATATACAATCAATATGAGAGACCCAAGATATAATATGGTACTTACTAATTCATTATGGTAATGTGAGCTCACTGATGTGTGGCCTTGTTTTGTATTGAAGCCAGTACTCATCTATGCCATGGCTACAGATCTTTACTGTAATCATTATCATTGTTCTTAGTTATATCTTATTCACATATACAAATCTAGGTTCCAGCATTATATGATTAACATAGTGCTAGGCATTGCATATGTATCATCGGTATACGGTACATATAGCATAGGTATTCAAACTTATTTTCATAGTCGTGTGTGTGTCGTGGTGGCTCGCCCGCCGAAAATAAAGGCACCGCTTCAGGCGGATCGTACACGTCTTCGTTACCTTAGTAGAACCCTTTATTGCAATTTAATATGAGGTTACCCAGTCTGCCTTAATTTATTAACGTAAGCTGTGTACATAGAGTATTACTCAAACTCAAACTCAAAATCATCTTTTCAAATCGTCAGAATCTATCGCTGGATTCGGATGGTCGTTTTTTGCTAAGAATCCGGTAAGAAACGTAGCAATTACTCTTTTTAAATAAAATACATAATTTACAGTTAAATTACTTACATGACAAGAATATTTATCAAAAAAAGTTATCACATACACAAGGATATTATGCTTGAATTACAAATCTAAGCTAGTAGTTAATAATAAAAAGGCTTGATGACCAGCCTCCACAAGCAGCACCTGTTCACAAGTATGACACGAATGCAACCATCGCCCTCTTCAACCATTATGGAGGGAAGCGACCCGTCTCCCGGACTTCGCCGCAAGCAAAGGCATTATTAGTGAGCATGACATTTTCAAACCCATTAAAGCAAAATACATGAAAAGTTTATTCAAGCAGAAGTAAAGTTGTCTATGTGATAATTCACATAGTTAATTCATCGGAAGAGACTTAATATTCTATAGCTAAGTTTACCTACAATATTAATTATATAATACTTACACATAAGTACCTTACTAATAAATAATTCCCTAAAAGTTATGTCAACGACTTTTTAAAAATGAAAGTGATTTTAGATTGCATTTTATAAATATTAACTGATGTTGGTTATAATAGACCAGGTAGTATACAATGCCCCAATTTCTTAGAGATGCTCAGTATTATGAATAAGTAGATAAGAACAGACAACTAGGATTTTCCTCCATACTCTTCACCACGGTTACTTTCGTTGTATTTTTGAGCACCTAAGAACACTTGAAACTCAATGTATATGAATATCTATTTGCATTTTTTTTTATTTGTGTGTTTGTATAATAAGACAGTATACGTGTCAAATCTCGCATCCCGAAAGAAATTTTATCGAAGATTAACGTATTATTTATTAATTTTATCCACAAATAATGAAGATAGATCGTGAATTATCCGAGCATATTACCCAGCCAAGAAACTGCTTGCACCAGACAATAGCATTAGCGCCTATTGTTCCCGGCTGTAACGGGGTATGGATTAGCTTGAATGCACGTAACCTAGCTGACTTTGTAAATAAAACAATGCATTGCTTAAATAATAAGAGGTCGTTTTTTTAATCCCAGATTGTGACTTACATAGAGTTTATTTTCATTTTCTTTGCGCACTTTGCTTTTGTGGAGCAAGTGCAATACGCTTTTCTTTGCTTTTATTACCTTTTTGTATTTATTGAAGACTGCTAGCTTTTTCCGTAAACAAATAGGTGTTTTAACGTATGTATCTGAAACCAATTTTTATTTCATATATTTAAAGTAAAAAAAGGAACAGCTTAATGAAACCCTATTGAGTATCCAAGACAATGGTAGCCCACAGCAAAGCTTATCAATATACTTCGCGGATTGAGAGAAAAGAATAATTCCTTTGGCCCTGCAAAAGGTCGGCGATAAAGCGACCCAAGCCGGAGGCTAAGTTGATAGAAAGTGATAAATTTTAGGTCCAGTTTAAAATACAAAGCAGATTCTTATGGTAAAATATTACGTTTTATCTACGTATAGGCGCTGGATAATTCAATATTACGGAACTTCGTTCGGCTACAGATATTTTGTAAGCAATATAAAAACTTACGTAAAACTTCCCAGACGAATATTTACTGAGATCAGTCAATATTAGGAACACATGTGTATGTAGTGACGTAAGTTTGTAAAAAATAAATATGGTAAGATAAAACGTTTGCGCGTTATTTTAAAAGCAATCGAATTTTCAATATTAACAATAGCTGTCATCCTCATGGTTGAAAATGCAAACACCTCAAAAAATCTTGAGAAAATAAATGCACACATCTGAACCGTATATTGATGGTCACGTCACAGAAAAGACACAGATGGTGTAAGCGTGTGATGGTGTTTTGAAACTTAGTTGGCAAGTAGATACAAATTATCAGTTTCATTAAATGAATATCTAAAACCTCGCATTAGCCATAATCAATCACATAGCAATTCAATCAATATCAAAGCGAATATTGTAAAAATGGTCACGTATAAATAAATGAACTGACGTTAAAAATACTTCGTTCTCTTTAATAGATATAACACTTTTAAGATACTCAAAATAATTTTGTGAATTCCCAAGTAGCATTAAGGGTTTATTGTGGAAGCGGAGTATTAGACACGGCTGTTGATTTTAATGTTCGCCATAATTCCTACTTCGATTCTGTCTGTTTGACACTGGCTTTGCATTCGTAATGTAGGGACCAAAGTTAATTAGGACTTAGGACCAAGATCCCTAAGGGTAAATGTTACGACTACTCTTTGCATTATTGATGGTCAGTAGGTATAAAACACAGGATAAGTTGGGTCTATTGGAGTTTAAGCTCTGTTCTCTGGCTTTAAAGTTAATTTTTACAATTAATATTGACTTGTTACTAACGTTGTTCCAGTTGAAGTTAATAGCAATTGCAAACATATTTACACTTCCAAAAACACTTCCCAACAACCCGGGAAGAAGGTTTTTGAAATAAAGCCGCTTAATGAATATTTTTTGATGTATGTTGTGTACTCGTTTAAATGATATGATATCATATCAAACATAATTATGAGTACACAGTTATCATTATTTTGTAAGAACGTTCACATTTTGCAGCTAGCTTGGCTCTTTATATAGCGTACGAATCCCTTATTAAATGTTTTCCTCGAACCCCTAAAACATTTAAGGAAAACCAACTATTAACGCAATCTAATGAAAGTAAAATATATTAGGCAAAATTTTTCAAAAGTATTTCCTGCTACTTTTTAAAAGTAGCATTTAATTATAATTACTTTATATTAATGGAATGGAGTCTTATTAAATAATTTTCTACGAATTTGGTTTAAGGATCTTTGAAACTTGTAATTGGTGTACTTTGGATTGATTTCGTCTTATACCTTCCGCTCAGTAAAAACAAGATTTCTTCATCAAAGTTCGCGCTCAAAGAGCGATGGCCGGTCTCAGGTTGCTGGGCATTACGGTATTTGAAACTTCAACATAGCTTTTCCTTTTTCAATGAAGAAGCCAGGAAATTTCGTTAGGCTTATTTTAAAAATAAAACACTTTACCGACAAAAATGTTGTCTTTATATTTCCCAAGAGCACAAATGTTAATTTTTTTGCCGTTACTTGATACATTTGCTAGCAAGTGTCTTAGTAGTATCCCTGTTATGTTATGGTAACATAATGATTAAGGTACATTATAGAGTTGCACAAAAAAACTTAAAATAGTTATGATTTACGTATAGCTTTTACATCAAACTTATTCCTACAATTTTATTTCACAAGTCGATAGCGAAAAAACATAAATGTATTAATTTTCTCTATTATTGTTAAATCAAAGCCGTTCGTTGATTGAAAATAAACAAATAGATAAAGCGATATATTTCTGTTTGAGAAATTAGAAATGACTCAAAAAAAACAAAGAATTTAAGGTTTCTTTTGCATAGTCATTTTCAAAAAGGAGCTCAGCATACGCTCTTAACTCATATCCTCTGAAATCTGAGAGAGAATTCAAAGCGAAGGCGCCCATTCTTAAAAACGAACCCAGCTTCCGAACAATAATGCTTTGCTTGGAATGTGCGGCAATAAAAGTAAAGAAACCCTTGCGAGATTCACAAGATTTTCCATGCAAAATGTGGAAATAAAGTTTCTGGAATTGTTGCAACGAATTTCTATCGCCATTTAAGTAGGTACCTACAAGTACTTTCACATAATTGTTACGTTACAAGTTCACCGTTATATAAATACATCATTGCTTTTTGCAATGGAGATAACAAACAGATGATGTTATTCAAGTGCCATGCAATATGGATAAGTTGCTAATAAATGTGCATTGCTTTTATAATTGTGTTCTACCGAGCTGAATGCAAAGGTATTTAGATTTTTCCATTAGTGTTGTTACCTTGAGGTAAGTGGTTACCGTAGCCTTTGAACACTTGTAAAGGGCATAAGGGATAACGTACATGTTGCCGATCTAGCGATTACATAAAACTGTTTTCTAGACGCAAAAGGAATAAATGAGTCCCTTACACTCTCCTAGAGGACATCAGGAAATTCACACACAGCTAACAAAACTACATTAGGGTGTTAGCTTTTTGGCTGCAATTATCTTAATACTGACAGGTCTATATCAAAAGTGGGAGCTACTGCTTCTATATTTCTCTTATAAAGCGATTCATTTTGTTTGTATGTATGTATTGAGAGATGAAATATGTTATATGTATGGAAAGCTACATTATCCCTGAGTAACATAAGCTGTAAATCTTAATACTACGCGGTTGGAGTTGCGGGTAAAAGATAGTTATATGTTTCGTAGTACGATGGATTCGATGCGATATTTTTCAAAAATGTATATTTGCACCACACTGTGGCAGCAATAGATTTTCGTAAAAATCAATATGCGCACACTTGAAGCATAATTAATTGTAATGCATAGCCGGACAGCTTATATTTGCATATAATCACAATATGAAAACTGAATAACAGGGAAAGCTCATACTATCGATACAAATAAAAATGACCCGGACAGTGCTTTTGTATGACATTTATGGTTAGATGTTGTTTTATCGGTGCACAAAAGTCAGGGTAGGATATTTGGAGTACCTATGTGGTGAAACAACATGTTTTTTGAGCTTGTAAATTTCATGGTGTTCCATGCGACTAATATGACCGTAAAGGACACTTTGCCACGAAAGATGTGTATTTTAATAAAAGCGAATAATTTTTTTTTTTTATAAAAGCTTCAATTTATGCACTTTGTCTTAAATGTCTCACCTCATAGGTGTTAGTATGTGTACCTGACGTGGATGCATTACGAGTCCCTGTACGGATAAGATAAGGTACTAGGCCATATTGCATAAACAAATACGATGATCATTTATGCATACCATTCATATAGGACTAAATAAAAGCAATCTGCGAATTATAACAATTGAGTTTACCCTTTTTGGAAATCGGTTGTCATGGCGGCCGGAGAGAAAATACCGGAACTGCGGGTGAATGACCTATAATGCAAATTAGGCTCTTTAACATATTCACTCAAGTGCAAAATTAATTCATGGAACACTTTCGGCGTGTCTCGCGCGCGCAAAAAATGACATGAAAAGTAGCGTAGGTATTTAATGAGGCGAAAAAGTAAAACTCAGATGGAAGAAAAGTGACTTGGCAAGAAAAGTTAAGCTCCAAGGAATGAGGTTTAGGTACGGAGTAAATTTGCTGCTACGAATATTTCAACGATAAAGCTGTCGTTACTTTTTTTTAAATATTATATTATACCTAGTAAAAGTAACAGATGATTTGAAACACTAACTTATCGATTAACCTATACATGGACCAATTATTCACTGTATGACATTTCATTATTAAATATAATGGATAACAGGCTTTTCGTCCCAGTATTAAACTGAGGCTGTATTCTGTATTACGTATGTATATTCTGAGTTGTTAGCACTACACTATGCCACAGGCTTTATATTTAAGGGGAAAATTCAAGACCTCCGTAAGACCGTGATTGACAATGAACTTACATATAAATTCATGTTATAATCACCCCAAGTATAGAGCGCCATGTCTCTCTTGACTTAACACCTCTTTTGCTTATTTTACATTCATCCATCTTTCGTACATGCCCGCCGATTCCGAGTACTCTTGAGGGACAATAAACTTGGGACGATATTCTTTTTAGTTATTTAAAAAAAAATGTAAAGAGATTTATTTGCATGAATAAACATAAATAGGCATATACATTTTCCTATACCCACTGTTGTACTGCTGGTAAGCTGACCAATCCAATTACTACTGACTACGGGCAAGTTTACATTGCAGACCGACGTAAATGGGAAGTTGTAATTACTTGACTACTATGCCAGGAATAAACATACATACATAAAAAAACTAGCATATTTTCGTAGAGGAAACCTTTTCGTCAATATAACCTTTTAGCACATACATGGGAAATGTAGGTATTTACAAACCGGACACACACTTCCGACGACGTGCGCCGGATTCCGGACCCGACCCGGATCCGCCCTGTAATTAACTGCCCCGGACCAGTTAGTAACGTTGACTTAAATAATTACCTACAAAATAATTGGAGATACTCAATCCAGTTAACTGATACGGATTTAATTTATTTTAAACGCTTCGTTGAAACCGAAAATGAACTTATAAATCTTGTTTACGTCCTTGGCGATAGGTACGCAAATCTAACGACTGTAAGTAAATTACCTATGTATCTATTTCGCTTAGTAGGGCCGTCGAACTGGGAGCAAGCCAAGGGGACCGCCACCTACAGAAGATCGCGGGCAAATAACACGAAGCTACTTTTTAAGTACGTACTGTTGAAACTATTTGGTTCTTAGGATTCTTACAATTATTTTGGTAGGCCGTATAGATTACTCATTTAATTTTAATTGAGTTTTTGTATATTAATTTTCATTATTATCTCGTCATTGAAAAGTCGGAATAATTAAATTTCATTTATTTTCCAACATATTAAATTTCAGTAATGAATGCTAGAGTTTCCACTATGAACATAGTCATTTTCCTTTTCGTACACAGTGTTTCATTTTAGGTTATTGAGGATTCCAGAGCTCCTCTTGGTAGGATGCGCTGTCCAGCACAGCGATTTAGCGACTCATAAAGGAGACCTTGTGCCGCTAGCACAATAATATCCACAACAATAATAAAATAATGTAATTTTTCGAATTACTTGTATATATTACAAATGAATGCTTCCATTAAAAGCGGAAATTGTTTAATGACGTTATTTTTTATTTTTGTAACGGTGACGTTATCTGTTAATCTTTGTTTTGTAAATAATTTTACAATCGCATATTTTACCATTAAATTTCGTGTACTCATATGGGGTATTATCCTTAATCAAAGCGTGAAGGAAACATATCCAACACGCTGGAGCCGTTCAAGAATGTTCACCTTTTACCAAAGTCAATGATTTAAATGACGATACCAACCAACCTTCTCTTATCAAAAGTAGAAATTCAAAACTTCTGTGAAATTTCGAAGTTGTGAGTTCGGAAGTGAAATCTGTGCGATGAAGCTCTTGATTACAGGTTTCGTTCGAAGCCATTCTAACTTTGTATGAGGCAGACGTTTGACTAATTGGACGTAGGTAAATAAAACTGTTAGGTAAGTATTCTTAGTTTATATATTTATTTATTTTAAGACGATATAAAGTTAATTCTATAGAATGAGAACTCTACATTTTAAATACTTTTTCAGTGCAGATTAATTTAATGCTAATATACGAAAATTATGTTCACGCGGACAACAAATCCCTGAGTTTTAAGGTTATACATTATCGTTTTTTTATATTTATGATTTATGAACTTAATTTTTTTTAATGTATATGTCATTTATAATTCACTTGAGAACAGTGAAATGTGTCAAATCATATAACTTAAGGCCCCTCTTTTTTAAATTTTAAGCAGAATAATAATTTCTAATTTCTTTAAAAGTCACTCTATAGTACAAAAATGCCGTAGCATAAATATTATATTATCAATGATTAGAATATTGTATTGTATTGTGTAACATAGATGTTGTAACTCACAACATGACTATTGTGTGGATAGTGATTAAATTTCTGGATCGGTGCCAGTATTTGCAATATTGTTTCAAAGTTTAAGATACAGAATTGTTCGAACAATTTCCTGATTAAATTGCAAGCGTGAAGATTCTGAAGATATTCAATAACGATGTACTGTAATGTTGGTATCATCTGACAGTTTTCCATTTTCAATTTTCTATACAAATAATTATACGCTTGCCTAAGCAGAAAAACATATTTTGGTTTCATGATTAAAATACATAAATAAATAACTATTACTATAGAATAGTGACAGAGACAATATTTCTTCAGAGGCTCATGCATTTTCAATTATGAGAAAATAATACCAACTTGTAATCTAATTGCTGGTATTCTGTAGACTACTTCACACTGATCAAAGAAAAGTAAATTATCGTCAAATTTCGTGTCAACATACCAACGCCTTGTCACCTTACAGAACACTGCAAAAATTTACGCGCCAAAATATTAAGAACAAACATACCGTACGTAACGTACCAAAACTATTCCCTCCGGCAAGTAGCTAAAACCATTAGGCTTCGCCTTAACGTTCAAGTCCCTATGAAAGCTGTCTCAAGCAGACAGGTCAAGAAGCGAATTAACAACGACTATGCAATTAAACGGAATGTAAATTCAACCCAACTTGCTACTGAAGAGGCTGTCAAGACCTTGTAATATAAAGGTTCTTCAATTATTAGTATCATAAATAGCGTTAAGATATTGATCGAAGGTCAAGATAAGTAGCCTACGGTACTCACGCATTTTGTAGATTTTCCATTAGTGAAAAAGTTTTTAAAATCAGTCATTAATTCCAGAGATAAGCTCAACATACAAAAGAAACAAAGATATTCCCTTACAAATAAATTGTTATAATTTATATTTATATATACTGTTCAAGAGCTTATTAATTCAAATTTAAGATATATAGTACCAGAGATATACACGCCATACGGGTTCGGGGCCGTTTTAAAGAATATTATAGAAATGGCAGACTCTGGATACGTCTTATGGCCTCTACCTATAACATTACACATCTTATCTATACATTTATAAAAGATTATTGTTTGGTATATTTAATTTTTCCATGTAAATAAAAAAACCCGATTAAAATACATTTGGTTTAATTTACTAATTATCAACTCTGAACGAGATATCTCACCGCTTCTTTAATTAAAAGTACCTTTTGATATATCAAAATGAAAACAGTAACAAAAGGTGATCAAAAAATTGTTCTTTGTTATTTTTATTAAAAAAATTGAACCTTTTTTTGTCTCTAAGAACACAAGAAAATGTCAAGTCACTTCCGCTGAAATTTTAAGCAGGAGGTATTAAAGTTAATCCTTAAACAGACCTCGACAGATATTGTTTTATTTTTATCTAGATTTATTATTTAGGTCAAGATTAAAGCTTAGAAAATGTTTTTCATTTTTTATTTCCTTAAAGGGATATTGGGAAACTTACCTTGTTTATTGGGACGTTTAAAAAAGAAGACATGGAATAAGTGATACATAGATAGTTTGTTGTCGTTTAATTACAATTTAATAAGATAAACGGTTCTTCTGTTGTACGTGGATCCTTAACCATAAGAATAAGTAATTCGTATAACTTAGCCCATGGTCACGTATAACACGCCTCACGTTGCTTAGCTATTGAGTGGAATCGCTTTTCTGAAGTAATATTAGATTAACAGAGGAAAAAAATGTACCCAAAACAGGCATTTTTACGTTGCTGGTACGTCATAATGAGATCAGAATATTCACCGTCATAGGCAATATGCCCACGGGTCGCCGCCGTGGTACTGGGCTAACCTTATGCTTATTTTATTTCCCACCTCGCATCACGCAAAACATCTTCTGAACCATTCCAGCAGCTTCTATTTTGATTGGGATATCATATAGTTTATTTAGTGTATTGTTTTCAATAAGTATTATAATAATAATTATTATCTTTCTATACTTTTGCAATGATTTTCAGATATAAAATGTATGTAAGATGTTAAGCATATACTCCCCAGACACTGCAATGTCGCTGCAAGTTCCAACAAAGCAGCAATCGCTTCTACTTCTAAGTCGTACTTCATGCATCTCTGCGTATATTTAGCAAGCAAATTGATTTCTTTATATTCTTATTTTAAATCTAATTAACGAGACGTCTAGTATGTAGTAGTAAGTTACGTAATAGAAGACTGTAGCGGATTTTCGAGCTGCATTAGTGCTAGGTGAAGGTAATCAGCGAATATGTGTTAGGTCCCAATGAGAACAGGTGGTAAGCCAGTTCAAATAACACAGAAAAGTCCTAAATGTCTCAACTTAGGTATCGAATCTAGTACCTATTGTCTCGAGCCTAACCGGTGAGGCAAGGAGATAAACAAATTATTGCAGACGAATTAATTATAGCTCGTCCCATAGTGAGTATTTTTCCGTATCTCAGTATATAGCGCCGGGCTGGTTTGTATGGTGCCTAAAGAAATCTGATAACTGTTAGAACCTACGAATAGGTAACGGAGATTCCATATGGCATACGTTTGATGAATGTGTAAAAAATATGGGAACCAACCGAGTAGGGAGAGACTTTATTAAGATTTCATTGAGTACCAACTCCAAACAATGTTACGAGTAACGATCAGAGTAAACCCCAATGAGTCAAAAATACGTAGTTCATAAAATAGTTACAGTTTTGACTTGCAACAAAAGTTACTATGGAAATTAATTTCAACAATAATTCATTATTAGTTCCGTCAACTTCCTCGGCATCTTGATGCCTGTAATTGGAATTGCGTCTAACGCGGAACACAAATCTTGCTCCAATATGAGTAATCAAATTATAATTTCTCAGATATGTGTTTGATGTAAGGTAACTTTTAAATAATAATAATAGCCAATCATTGGGAACGATCATGTAGACCTTCTGATAGGAACTTTTTTATATTATTAGATATTATTGCTGAGTTCATGATATTTGATACCGCATTACATCGGCGTTATTATTAAACTCTTACGTAAAAATTTAATAATAAAAATAATTTACAGACTACCAAATATATTATAATTTGCTTTGTCCGCTTAAATGAGTGTGATACGGTCGAACGGCCTGCGCCCAGGTGTGAGCTCAGGCGTGGTTTCTTCCGACACGTGTTTCAGGACTTCCACGTCCCATCATCAGGGTGCCGCTGCGTTGGTCGAGCAGCGTGATGTCACATCGAGGCCTGGATGCTGGAGCAGCGCCACAGCACGATGGTCGGATGCTGGAGCAGCGTCACAGCACGATGGTCGGATGCTGTAGCAGCGTCACAGGATGCATCGGCCTGGGTGCAGGCCGTTCGACCGTATCACACTCATTTAAGCGGACAAAGAAAATTATAATATATTTTGTATTCTATAAATATGAATTTCCGCAAAGTAACACCTGAATCAATTCAAAATAATTTACATTTGTTATTTGCTTTTTTTCGCTCTTTATCCATTACTCGTAGCTTTCATTATTTATCAAAATCAAAATTCATTTAATCAATTTAGGCGCCTAATAAGGCACTTATGAAGATCTAAATTACCACTGCTTCAGAAAACATACCACCTATGAAGAACCGGCAAGGACACTTTACAACTTTGACTTTGCGTGTATAGCAAGTACACTTAAATAATATATTTTGACATTAACATGTCCATTAGGGAAAGTACTTGTTATTGACATAAAATGAGACTAGAATACTTAGAGGGATATTTTATTTATTGGCAAGTTTATTGCTCTAACTTTGTTAGATTTGGGAAGCCTACCCGACTTTTATTTCACTTATAGCTTACATTTGAAACGTACGTCTTTATTATAGTGACAACCAAAATCCTTGGGTCAAATCAAGGGACTTCGGTTTTCATTACTTCTGACAATAAGCAATAAGGATAATCCTAGCACAAAGAGGTTAGACCTGTGCTTGTATCTAGTTCCATTTGTCAATATCTCTTGGATAAGTCTTTAATCTCTATCTATAAGTAAATGATGGAGGGGACCCTAATTGCAAAGCTATTTAAGAAGGATTGAGTTGGTAATCTCTTCGCTTAATTAGGTCGGCCGTAGTGGGATCACATAAAAATTGATTTTGACTACCAATGTTTTGTTGCCATATCGGCTGTGACCAACCTTAGAATAAGGACTTAGCGTAAGTCCTTATCTCAGTATCAAGCCAGTATCAACAGTCTCTTACCAACACTCCTTTAGAGCAACGTGACTGCAGCTGTCACTTCAACTACCCGTCCACAACGGTTTAAAATACATAAATATAATCAATCCTAAATAATTGGGACAAAGCACAGGGAGTATATGATGACAAAATTTGTATTGATCAATCTTTGAAAAGAGATCAATATGAACACACTTTAAAACAGTGGGATTATTCCGTATGACGGTTGCATGACAGTTGCGAGCGCTCGAGCGTTCTGACGTCATTTTGACGTAGCAGCAACATAACAAAGGTCGATTTTGGTTAATAATGTCACAATTTAAACTTTATTTTTTCTAAACTGACGTCAGAATATTTGCAACCGTCATACGGCATAAGTTTGTTGTAAATATTTCGCATCAGTTGTCACTGTTAAATGCCACTTGTCGTCGAGATATGACGACCCTAGTCGTGTCTCGGAAATACTCTGAATCAACAATTCACAACCTAACCTGAGCAAAAGGTTTTAGTCCTTATTGTAAGGCTCTAACGTAACTATTTTCACGGTAAACTTACAAAATTGCGTAGCGTAGCTGCTAGCAATCCTCATGCAAGAAATTGACGTCACCAATGAGTGCATTCGAGGGCATGTAGCCTGTTCATTAGGTACGTGTTCATGAATTCATTAACGCAGTCGACTACAATGACGTACATTGTTCGGGTAAGTGGCCCAAGAGAATACAATACGCTACGGTAGATAAGTGCCGTGACGTACGGTGTCATATATTTTGTCAATACCATTTACATTATTTTATTGGTTAAGACAATTCTAATTTCAACTTGCAGATTTTGTTTTTGCTTTATAGTCGGCCTGATTGGGTCACCTACAGACTTACGTAGACAGACGTAGCTTTCTACGAAGGGACTCTTTTCGCACGTCATAAACTATCACAAGAAAGTAATAATTAAGCACGTAACTAAAACACGCTCGTGATGAATAACATCTCTCCGACGTATACCCAGCTGAACATATGTATATATATGTTCCGGTAATATCCTGAATAATCCGGAGCCAAGAAGGGCAATTTGTCGGAAGCCCCCCTCCTTGCCGAGCGTGTATTGAAGAAGGCTTCAGTAGGCTTGAGATCGCGTGTTAAGTTTATTTAACACGTCGGGTTGGTCATTAGAGACGCTCTATTCAACTGAAATAACTAAGTTAGGTATATTTTTATTTCGTCTCCTTAAACAAGTTAAGTTTGTTTCAACATTCAGTAGGATCGTATGGCAGTTCATTTATTTACAACTGACTTATTAATGGACGTAAAAGTAATATTTGTTTTGCTAGCGAACTAACATTTTTATTTATAGATTAATATCAAATAAATCGAATTATCAAAGCCATGCTTGTTATTCGGCCGAACGTAAATATTACTTTAAAGAATAACTTGTTTTAAATCCCCGGTGTTGTAAGCATCCATAGGCTACGATGACCGCCTACCATCTAGTCAGCCGGATGCTTGAAAGAGATATACACAAAATGTACAGGTGAAGCTTTTAAAAGAGCTTGTTAAACATAATATATTATCACGCTTATATTTCGAAGTTAGTACCTAGATAATCAAATTGAGAACTGCGGGAATATCGAAAATTACTCCTAAAGATTATTCAGAATCTTGGGAGGAGTTACCTAACGTGTATTTTGACTGACGACGCTCAGTTATCCGAGGTTAGTTAGTGGCTGATGAATAAGATTATATTGTACTCCGACGTAGCTCCCAGCTTTTGGCGACTCCCTTGGAGATAATGACATTGACTGGTTTATGCTTTTAAGGTACCTAGAATCATTAATCTTATTTAAAACCACCCCAGTGACGTCTATTTTATTAATTAATTGTTTATGAAAAAAATACATTCACACTGCCATTTGCTCTATTCCCAATCGGGGCAAGGCACCTACTATGACTTTTTTATGGTTAAAGCATCGATATAAATAATCATGCGAGCTAATAAAAAACAAAGCTTTCTACATAGAAACACTTTTCTAAGTACAGTATAACGGCATATATTTAATATGAATTTAAATGTACGAGGTCCAAAGAGTAATTAGAGACTTATTGCAGGGAGTTCCCGTTTGTTTTAGTATTGGCCAATGTGCTGGTTTGACAGTTATAAACGGAGCAACGGCCGTTTTAGTATCATAAGTTAAAGATGGCATCAAATTATCGTGCTAAGTCGAGCAGAAATCGGAATTCAGTTGATATAAAACGATTTAGGTTATGAAAACGTCGATTTTATAGAATACAGCGATGATGACCTTTGTAAGTATTTAAAATGTATTTTCACAAACTAGTTTTCTTTATGATAATTAGCGTAATACGTGTATAATTGCCAATTTGACACATTGGCTCTTTTAAGATGTTTTTAAAGAACAATAATTTAACAAAAACTAACGTAAAAGGGCAAATGTGGCGTAAAAAGACCGATATATGTACATATAAAATACTGTATTATAAATGAGGATGATAGGTTCTTAGCAAACAACCAAAGTTTCGTAAACTTTATTTTTTTCGTAAATCTTTGCGTTTTTTTCGTAATATTATAGAAAATTTAAACTTTGGAAGCCTCCATTAATGTTGTTATATTGCATTTGGCCCTTTTTTTGTAAATGCCTACATACAACCGACAGCGCTTGACTGAATACGGAACGGATAGATAAGGGAATACATACCAAACACCCAGACGCTAGGCAAACATGTTTGTTGTGTTATGTGACAAATTTTCATCACAATGTCTTCCCTGATACGGTAACTGAACCCGAGACACCACTTCTCTCGCCAAACAATCGCAAGCGCGATGACAAGTGAAGCGAGTGTGCCTTGCGAGGCGACTTGATGACTTTCGAGGTGATTTTTTCTTTATCGTAAATGTATGCTGGCGTAGCCGTGAGGCCTATCGACCAGCAGAGCTACGATGATATTAATATTATTGTGGTGCTATTTTTTATACGAACCGACTGGAAAACCCGTTGTACTGAGAAGACATGTAAATTAATCCAACTTTATCAAACTTCTGTAGAAGCATCAAATGGTTATATATATATATATATATAACTATATATTATATTATATGTATCCGTTGCTTCGGATAGCATAATTAGTAGTTTCAATACAACTTTCAAATTATGTTTGCCAGTCATCATGAGTACCTATATAATTAAAGCCAGTCTGCCTAAAGCCCTTTAATCAAAATTCTTTTGGAATGAGTGGGTGTATCGTTCATTAGTAGGTTTACGGACCACGCGATAGGTTTGAAGTAGAAAACATTTAATGGGTAAATTTGATTAAATTCTTATATTCTTATTCCTTACCAGAATCTTAGAGTAGATAATTTATACTACGTACAAGCATAATTAAGCACGTATTAGTATACGTATACGTATTAGTATAAACGAAGGCTTGTATAATTTTATTATCAATAAATTATATAACAGCATAACTCTGTAGTTGTTATAAACTCTTTGGTCACTGGTGATGGTCATATATATTTATTAAATCCAAGGTGGCGTTAAGGACCGCGTTCCCGTTCCCAATACACCCCGTCTCATGTATTTTGTTAAATTCACGATCAATTAACAATTTTGCTAACGCCTCAATATATTTTTATACATATAGAAACCCGATGTTTGAACTTTGAGTCTTTTTAAATGTACTTTTCATCTTTATAAGCCCTTTATACACTGACGTAGTCCTTCCCAAATTCCTTTGTTTGATTCTTAACACATTTTAGAACCCAATTGAGGTACAGTTCCAAACTAATAAATTCAGCGCTTGAAAGGAAATAGTTTGACTTCGATGGTCGGAACTCGAACAGGGATAAAAAAATAAGTTGAGTGAGTTCACAGAACAAATCTGGAAGAAAAACATCAGGGTAAAGACCTCAGGCAATTTTTAATCAAAAATGTTACTCTGGAATGTAGTTAGGTCTTCTTTGTATTGCTTTTGTTCGGAACTACAGATTGTGCCTACCTTTACTTTACCTTTTCTGGGTTATTTTATGTCCCTTTTGAGAATAAATATTGTTGAATCGTCCAAACTAAGATTAACTTAATTTCAACCTTAGGTTGTTGCAAAAACAAGTTTATTCTAATACTTGTCTAAAGAAGATATTATTAGATAAGGAAATTAAGTTACCATCAACACTTAAATTAAATAGGAAGAGTTTCACGACCAGATTGATATCTTTTCCAGAAAAGTTAAATTCGTAGCAGCCAATAACTGACGTGGAAGTGCTTAGCAATATGTGACAAATTTATAAAAATAAAATTTATTTGGTAATGGCAGACGCACACCTAAATTGTATAGTGACATATTAGTAGTAGCTTCGTTGATATCGTAGTAGTTTATTTCTGATTTATAATCTAAGAGAGTTAAATATTGTAAACACATTACGCTCCTTTGTGTCGCGCAGTCGGGAGCAAAAATTTACGATTAAACGATTAAATTAGAATTATTAGCCTCAGTTTCTATCACATTGTTCACAACATACTGTATACTTTGGCGCCCAAATTCTCCGAATAATAGCACAACGCTCATAACCACACCGCATTGTGTGGTGTACGCTATCAATACATGATGCGCCAAGGTCTCAGTTCTCGTTAACATAAGTGAGCATCAAACTTGCTCTAAGCAGTAAGCATATCTATATAAACCAACATTATACTGGAGTGCTGCTATCGGCCATATCACAGACATTTGCCGCAGGAGCTTGGCTGCTTTAATTATTATGGTGCAAGTTAATACCTTTTGTGGTAACGATTCTATTTCGATAAATATTGATAAAAGGTTTACATTTCGTTTTCTATAAGGAATTAAGGAAATTAATAGTATTTCGTATTTATTTTAAAATTACCAACTCAAACTCAAAAAGATCTTTATTTGACTAGACTTTACAGGTAAGCACTTTCAAATCGTCAGATCTACCACCGGATTCAGAAGGTCGGTTTTGCTGAGAAGAATCCGGCAAGAAACTCAGCAATTACTCTTTTAAAACCAAAAAAACTGATTTTTAAAACAAAAAGAACAAATTGTATGGTCATAGGTAAAATTACCATGAAATGATCACGTCATGAGCCTTTTGTGTAATAGGAGAGTACAGGGTGTATACATAACTTTTATATTTGAAACTTAAACCATACTGAATATGTAGGTAGTATTTTTTATATATTGATATTATTTCAACTTTGCAGCTAAGCGCAATAAAAATATAAACTTCTTTTATTCAATAGGTCTTCCGTCATTTATGAAAGATGATATGAGTAATGTAAGGAAGGTGTATATGACGAAATATATGATAGAATGACCAATTGACAAAG
Source organism: Falcaria lacertinaria (assembly GCA_951449985.1). Lineage (NCBI taxonomy): Eukaryota > Metazoa > Arthropoda > Insecta > Lepidoptera > Drepanidae > Falcaria > Falcaria lacertinaria. Next base: position 6,185,013 of record OX602118.1, on the reverse strand, counting down.
CATAAAAATATCACCAATACCATAAACCTAGTGTGAAACTTGATTGGCGAAAAAAGTTCTTAATTCTGTATTTTTATGACAACAAAATGATCCGTAATTAGTTCAAGGTATTTTTAATTTGGCATTCAATGACTTCAACATAACTTATACTTACGTAGAAAACGTTTACGAATTGTATGAGCTCAATTAGCAATCAAGGTCCGAACTTAATCCCTAAGCAAGCGCTAATAAACTATTAGGGACGGATATCTTTAGGGGATAACTCTAAACAGTAATGAAATAAGGGTCAAAGCTATCTTTGAGTGAAGTGGCATTTCTATTCTAACACCGTCTTCCGGTATGAAGGGCGCCACAGGGCTAACTAGACATTCGAGACTAAATAACTTATATCTCGATATGGCTAAAATATATTACTATTAGTGCCGGTAGCATGAACTTATTCGACTACTTTTTCGTGTCGCCTTCGACTAATTTTGTATTGAATAATGAACAGCGCTGCGGCGGTGAAAAGTGGAACTAAAAATTAGTATGACAATTTTGACATTTCGCGAGTTACGTTTTGAATACGTTTTCGACAATGTTCGTGCTACCGGCACAGACGTACAACTTGCTCCGTTTCGTCGTATGAAAATAAAAATTCGAAATGACCCTGTAACCCTTACCACCGTAGCTTGGGCTTTCGCCTTGTTGTCGGTGGCTCTCTAGCTTAGGTGTTTTTAATTAAGTTGTTTTTTTTTTTTATTTGTTTGTTATTTTTTAAGTTGTAATATTGTAAAAAATGACTAAGTTAAGAAAATAATGGGAATAATAATATAAAATACCATGTTTTATACTACTTGTATGCAGTATATTTTAATGTGTCTACTCTGAGATAGGGTGGCAAACAAGCATACGGTCCACCTAATGATAGGCGGTTACCGCAGCCCTATCGACACTTGCAACAGGAGGGGTATTATTACTGCGTTGTGAAACCTAAACATTATTTAATTTTGTATATTTAAATAAAATGTTGGTAATTCCTTATTGCCACTCACTGACCTTATTACTGGATCAGTGCTGTCACTGCAAGCTTAACTTGCATAACGACATAATAGGCTTCAAGACCCTTGCTAGGCTTCATCTTCGACGGGACGGTATGTATTGACTTTATGCATGTATACCAGGTAGGTATGTTTCAATATATCATCATAAACATCATTGGTGATAAAATGGTTGATTTACTGAGACGCTATTCACAAGTTTCATTCCTTTAGAGAAAAATACGTATATACACATTGCGCTCCGGTCTCAAGTTACTGGGGATGTTATAAAAGTAATATAAACATTTGTACGGTATCGTCGATTCAGGGAAATAAGTGTAGGGCAGATTATGCAGACTGTTATGAATATGTATTTTCGGTTTTATATGATACTAAGTCTTCAGGTTCGGCAACGCGTTGCAAGCGTCCATAGGCTACCGTAACCGCTTACCATCGGGCCGTAAGCTTGTTTTCCACCTAAGTTGGATAAAAAACTACAAATATACCTGTTATTTGTAATTAACTCTTATTAAACTGGTATTTGTAGTAGGTGCCAATAATTCGCCTCGTTAAAAATTGCAGTTGTTTAACTCCTATGGTGCGGAGGGATGCTACATTTGGTACAGTAAACTTACTTTTATTTTTTTCTATACCTGTAAGGTGGCACACACGCATACAGCCCGGATGGTAAGCAGTTGCCGTAGCCTATAGCCGCTACCTATAGCAGGGATATCACTAACGAGTTGTCAACCCTGTTGTTGATAAGGACTCACTGTGCTAGCAGTATTACTACTAGCGCAGCGAATCCTTGTGGGGCACTGGCAACCTTACTTACCGCAGAAACACAACACTACATCAAAGAAATGTTATTTGACTGCGGTCTTCTGTCAGGTGGAGGTACGTCCCCAGACGGGCGGCTCCAATTTATATGTGAAAACCCACCGGAGATCCCAATTCGCCCTACCTCTCTTTTTAAGCACATGATGTGATTAATCACTGTACTTTGGTTTAGAAAACCTGATGTGTACAGGCCGAGGTTTAACCTGGGCCCATCAGATGACAGGTCGTTACTTCAACCACAAGGGCACCACGGCTTCCAAAACTTTATTATTAAAGGCTGATTGACTGATGGAGTGAAGTTAATATATGAAGAGCTTCATATAAATTTCACTGTATTGATCAAAATACATATGAGGGACGAGAAAGCGTCTCCTGAATAATCAGGATTAGGCGACTATGATCAAAGATCAGTGCAGATCGTTAGGGGAAACTGATATGTCAACATTAAGGAAGATAAATGATCAAGTCCACGAATCTCATGGGTGGCATTGATTATGACGTGTTGATAGGCTCCAATACTTTTTCTGACCTAATGCGTTACACATCGACAGTTTTCTAAATGAAGTTATGACCGTATTAGGAAATATTGCCTGAAATTAAGCGTCCTTCAATATTATTTTATAATTTCAATTAGTATACAAAGCGTTCAGCTTTAAACATAATTTTATTTAGACTTGGTAGCAGATTTGCTTTTACGCTCAACTGAGACGTTAAGAAACCTTACTCCTTGACAAGAGTAGGTAAATTTTCCAAACAAGTTCCAGAATATGCTTACCCTTTTGTAGTAAACAAAACAACCTGCGTTTATTCTGATAGTTGAAAAAATATTTCACAATTCAGACCCTCTCAACAATTGTATCAAAACGGCCTTTTTCTCCGCTCGACAATACGAAGTTCTTGCCTCTTGAGTGTCTACAAAAATACCTGAGGGACCTTTCTTGAATGTCAATGCTAACGTTAACCTCAAATAAAGCCGTCTCCAAACTTACAATATCTTTTATTTGAACAATAGAGAACATACATAGTTATTTCGGTCAGAAATACAGAGATTCTAGGAATTCCTTGGTGATCAATTGATGTTGACTCGTAAATCAAACAACTATAAAACAGATGAGCTAGTGAAACACAACATTGATAATATTTTAATGAAAAACTGAACTGTATCCCTTGGGCTTAAAGCTGAATGTAGCATGTTTATCTTATCAATAGACGGTGGACATGGAGATATAGAGATAGATAGGGAACATAAATTTAGGATCCGTAATGGATGCAGCTGAAAGAAAGTATCGAATATATCTGAGATTTTGTGAACAAACTGGACTATAAAATGGCTGATCAGTATGTTTGTTATCGATGGTTATTGCTTATCGACTACCTACTGGTACTGCTACCCGCTCCGGCTTCGCATGGGTGGTGTAGGTACCTTAAACACCAAAATTATAAAATCTACCGTTTAGTTATTTTTGTCTATATTAGTATATTATCTATGTATTTAAATCTCCTCCTTTTGTTTAAAATCTTTCCTGTAGGTTTTTAAATATTTTCTTATTCTTATATGCTTATTCTGGCAATAACAGACACTACAAAAAAGGAATTATTCAATTTGGTGCAGTTTTTCGGAAGTTATTCGCGTACATATTATTCGGATATTCATTTTTTATGTAGATTACATTAATCAAATTTATTAGCAGTCTCACAACATTTTTTTTCTTGTACCAATTATAATACTCCCAATTTAATGCGGCAGCGTAGGCACAGTACTTTACGCTTTGTGATTATTTAGAGTATATTGTCGATTTACGCAGACATAATATTATAAGATTCAGACCTTGACAGTTCCATTAGTAGCGAGAGTTAGTATAAGAACTTCAATTACATAGGGATAGAAAACTAATCCGTACTTCCCTTAAGACACTACCATACTATAAGCACATTTATGTGGAAATTTCCGTGGTGGTAATATTTTGGGTAGCTTTGGAAGTAATATCTAAGAGCAATAACAAAGTCAACGAAATTAGTTAGTTGGGTGATATAATTACGCACTCAATCGTCTTTACGTGACCTCACGTAATATTCCCATCTCACGAGAAGACAAGATCCTAATTTCCCATAGAGTAGCTCAAACTTAATAAAACTTGGGCTTTTATTATTCTTTATGAGTATCCAAATGGCTCCCAAAATTGTCATAATAATAAATTTTTCCTCAATCTTTGATGACAAATTTCCATTTGGAAACTTTTTAATTGAATCTCTGTTCCGCCTTCCTTCACCACCTTCTAAGCAAATAAATGTTGCAAACAATAATCTCATAGAGTACAAAGCGCGATATAAATTATAAGAGCTGTCATCTGTACTTCATTTCTCCATTAGCAGGGTCATGCTACCTTCGCTAAATTACTCTGATGATGGATTGCGCGAAACAGTCCATTACAAAATTACACCCGCTGGATGCGTACTTATCAAGTTTCACCGTTGTTTTCCCAACGAACTCGTTTGCCAATAGGTTTACTTATCGTAACTGTAATAGTTAGGTGTATGTTTTCTTACTAACTTTGAATCAATAGCAATGAACAACGTTTATCCCAGTTACGCAAGTGCCTATTGGATATTAAATCGTACTGGTGTTTTGGAAAACCTTAGTAACTTCAATGAAGTAGACTATATAATTCAATTTAAGAAGTCGCTGGTATGGTTTTTAACAGAGTAACAAAAAAAAATTGGTTATGTATGCATGTATTGGTTGTTTACCTATGCGTTTTATTTAGAGTTGTAATTTGAAACATATTATTTGGTTTCAAGGTATTTTACGAAATTCCAGCGACAGAAAAGTTAAATGTCAAAGTAGATAGCCGCACTAGCACATTGTTCAGAGTCAAATCACACAAGTCGGTGTGGCTTCTGTAGCCTTTGGAATTTGCGGAAAGCTCTTTATCGGCCAATGAGCTAGGAACGTTGCAAGGAGACTGTCCGCTTACACTGATCTTTGCTGTGTAGATATATAGTTATAATACATAGAGGTTCTCGTTTGGGAAAAGCTTATGAATACTTTTCATTGAATAGAACATCGCATAGGTTGGTACAACTAAAATTAAATTGCAACAGGTTCAATCTAACTGAGCTTACGAGATGCATTTTAGAGTTAGTCTACCAATTTTGTTCGATAGATTTTTGGTTTTACAATTGTCTTCTCTGAAATATTATTTTAAGCAAATTTGTAAGAAATGTCTAAGTTATGTGGGAATATTCACACTGCCTGAAACATGCCGGTAAAATTCTTCCTGTTCCATAAATATATGGTCCTTTCTACATCATTGTAAGGCAGAATATACAAAGACCGTGAGAGTTCGGCCACATGCACGGCGCTCTCCGATATGGACTTTAGATTAGTAAAGCATTTGAATGGATTCACTTGCCTGATCTCAACTTCGCTCTTTATGTGTTTGTCATTAGAGATGTCAATATTAGCTGATTTTATTTATTAGATAAACGTTAATTGATAAAAAAACGATATTTTTGATGGGTGAAAATATTAGTTCGTATTTTATTCTTCTTCTTCTTCCTAAGTATGGCAATCAATCCCTTCAGGGACTATTTTTGCCACTGTCGAGTGTCTGAGAATTTTCAAGTTTCAAAATTTCTCGTGTTTGCCGCATTAAAAAGCATTCTAATGCTTAATAGAGTTTCTGGAGACAATCCACTGCAGTAGGAAAATAAAAAACAGTCACTAAATGAAACTTTACTGCACATAAGGACACCAAAAATACACATTAAAGATCACTATACCTAACACAATTTACGAGGCACTGGAAAAAATCTCAATCGCTCCGCCTGATTCCCACCAAAAACTCCAATAAAATATCACATGCATAAAAAAAGCACACGTATAAAAATATCATTGGCATAAAAATAACTTGTATCACGTCAACGATAACAATATCATGTAACACGTCAACGATAATTATATGAAGCTGTTATAAAATTTGATTTGATATTTTTATGCGAAAACATTATTTTTGTTTATCGAATATGATTATTACTTTTCATTATTCGGTTATTTTAAAAGCTACTTATTATATTAGACATCTCTATTTGTCATACTGTGAACGAGGGCCAAAATCCAAGAACTTACAAAAAAAAACACGTTATACTTTTATACTTCTTTTTGTCAAAACATTACTTAATAGATATATGTTAATAAAGATATATTCGTTATAAGACCGGGCTAAGGCAAGAACAAAAAGTATTCAATTATCATGCCTAAGAAAACTAGGGTTGATGTGTGAAGCCTCACACACGCCTGATGCTAAGCTGTCAACGTAGCATAGCCTGGAAGTCTGCAATAACTGACGCTTAGCCCACCAAACATAAAGACGAAACCCTGAACTAGCATTAGGGACGAACAGGTATCTTTACTGCCAGCACAGTGCATCCTTGAGAAGCTATAGAAACCTTAGTTATCGCAAGATCTAATCACTATAAAGAAGCAGCAATATTTGGCTGCAATCTATCTTCTTACTATTGTCGATAACTTGCCCTTCAAATAACTTCACTGGTCGTCTAATTTAAAACATCCGATAAGTAATTCATCACCATCATGATCTGATGATCATGATGGTGATGAATTACTTAGCTTAGAATTACCAGCCGATGGACGTCCACTGTTGAACTATGGCCTGACCCATAACTTTCCACACTGACCGATTTAATATAGCCCGTATCCAACGTTTACCAGTAGCTTACTGGTTAAATTAAACCAAATCAATATACGGAATACTCATTTAGAAACATGGTAAAGCTGATAATAAAACATTTTGGAATACCTACAGTTATAATTAATATTTTCCATGTCGAATGGAAAAGTACCTCTTCTGTACGTATATTTTAATTGATCCCTTACCAGTTGAATACAATTGCCTGCAAGAAATTAAACTAACAATAGGACTATCCTGAATACAATGATTTATTAGTACATAATGGTACCATTGCGTGAGAGTGCAATCAACTGTGTAAACACAAACCAATCTACAGAGATCGATTTAAACCCTAAAATCATCGCTTTGTTGAACAAGGTCACTCCAATTACAATTCTCTACCCTAAATCCGAATAGTACAGTCGAGAACTAAATCACAAATGGCTTAAATTATCAGTGTGAGCTTCGATGTGTGGTGTAGTAATTTATTATTCACTTACTTCAACTATATATCATCGCAGTAGACATACAAATTACTAAAGGTAGAATTATATGGTACGGTTCTGCGCGGCGTTGGCGCCGTAATCATTTGAGCATAGTAGGTATAGCAATCGTTAAAGGTCTGTCAAAATGTCTAATAACTTGCTTAACCCAGGTAACCGATGATTCCTGTAAAATGGTTTGCGAAGGTCAGATGTGACGTCCAGTTCCGAAGTCACTTCGAAGACAAGGTCAGGCTGACATCCAAAAGCTCGGTGTGCTCAATAGGGTGAAGCAGTACTTCACATCGGGGCACAGACTGCTACTCTATAAGTCGCAAGTCCGGCCCCATATGGAGTACTGGTGCCATCTGTCCACTTGTGTAACGTACACTGTTCAGAGGCATGGTTCGACATAATGCCAACGGCAACATTCTACCCGCACACATTGAAACCGAAATGGTCACGGAATGCGCAGTTCCAAAGGAGTTTTCTCTCCGGATTGTGGAATGAACTCCCCGCCGAGGTTTTCCCAAAGAAGTACAGGGTTCTTCAAGAAGGGTGTGAAGAGATTTTTGAAGGGTCGGCAAGGTGCGAGTGATACCCCTGGTCTTGAAGCTTTGAGTAAAAATCTGGTAAACGGCCACATCCGATTAGATCTAGTGCCGACCCCAACATATTTTTATAAGGCCGCAGCGATCATGACCAGCGATACAAGGTCTACCACTTACTGCAGAAAAGGGATACTTTGGGTATATCAAATAATATTGTTTAACCACAGGCACAGCTGAAGCGACGCCAAAGTAAGTAACAAAAATAAATACCGGCTATCATAAGATGTACCGTCTTCTGCCAAGGAACACTTAAAAAAAATACACAGAACTTTATTATTGTAATGATAAAATAATATTGTTCCTTTTATTACGTTTGAGATAATTGTGGTAGGTAATAATAATTAATTTAGGAAACTTTGAGGGCGTGTTTTTGTGAGGCGAGTGCTGTAATTTCTTAAGTGGTTTTCGAGTGTTTGGGAAATATCAAACATTTCAAATTAGAAAGTTTCTTTAAGGACATCCATGTCTCATTGAGATTTGGTCCAAATCTGAAAGTGTCGGTCAACGCATTTTTTTATTTTGCATATTCTTAGAGAGCATATTCTTTATCGTTAGAGCTTGTCTGACTGAGCATATATTACTATGGTACCAAAGTTTGACATTACAGGACATTTCCTTTGTTTTAGTTATTTGAATTCCTATTTCCAACAAAAATTATACATGTTCAAATTTGAGAACTCAAATATAATCAACTATAATGGTCCTACAGGTTTGGTGCCACAGTAAAAAAAAACTGTGAAGTAAACTCGGGTACCACTGTTAAATAGATAGATAGTTTAAACCACATGTATGTGTGAAAATTAGTGTCGCATTAAATCTTTTTATGACGCTTGTATGGTTGGATAGCTATCCATTATTACATGGATGGATACATTAGCCAATGTGTGAAACTATCAATTATTAAACAGGCATGCATTACGCATGTAATAATTAGGCGGGGAACGCTAAAATCAAATTGTTTAATACGTGAAACAAACGGCTTATGATTGGTAATTATTATATATCAACTTATATTTCCCTTTTTAGAATATGATATTAGGCCATATCCTTTATTGAAAGCCGGAACGAACAGTTTTTTTTTGCAAATTTGTTTTTGTAATTGTAAGTACTACACTAAATTCACAGCTTAATTAAAAGTTTTACAGCTAGTAAATTCCTTTCAAGAAATACATTGTTAAACACACTGTAAAATAAAGATATTATTTAGATAACGTGAATTGAATTGAATGGTGGACTTAACGCACGTAAAACTTACATTGCATGTATCATGTTTCTTTTTTAAAGTTACTAAAAATGATATACAAGGCTCTAAGCCCTATATAACCTTTAAGTGTTGTGTGTCAACGAACCGTTTCTTAACGGAAGCCTACACGCTAAGATAAACTTATCTGCGAAATTTAAAGCTTGTAGACTTCAAATATCCGGAAATTCTCTCATAGCTGTATTATATTTCTGACATTGTCTTTGATAAAAGATCTTTAAGATATTTCGTCTACAAAAGTTGTGACTATAAAAGGAATACCTTTAGTTTCGTATAAAGGGAATGTTAAAAGCTTTTTTACAACATACCAGAGAACATTCTGTTGCTAAAACGTAACAAAAAAGGTTTCACCTTGTTATAGACAGTAATAAAGAAGTGGTACTAAAATGCTATTAGAATTTGGTGACTAAAAGCATTTTAATTGGCAGCAATCAGGAAATTAAAAAAAAGTGTTTTTATTTTACAACACTAATTTTAAATTAGGAATATTCTCAGTTATTGAATGTGCCAGTAATTTTTCAATTCTTTTACATAAAAATAAAACTATTTGCATAAATAGATAATATTTCGTTATTTTCTTTTCTTAATAGATGGAATTATTTCAAAAATGTACATCATATCATTGGAAATCTAATTCAAAGAATAAATCGTAATAACATCACCCATATATCTTTATCAAACACATCAATTAATACTTCATATACTTCATTAAATCTGATAGCAATAAACTGAATATAGTTTAATAATTTTTATTACCCTTTAAATACTACTGTCGAGAGGTCTAGAAATAATTAGTTAATAAATGCCATCTATGTTTTATCTGAATAAATCTTGGAGATAAGGTCAAATACTTACTCAAAATATAATAAAAGTAGGAGTGGACAAGTAGGCTTACTAGTTCAATGCGACCTCGTTTGAAAACTTAAGTTCCGTCCGTAGCCTGGAAAATGTATAAAACATCACGGGAAACTTTATTCTATAGAATCATGAAAGGACACAGTAAATACTCTTCGGCAACGGTCGAGTGATACCCCTGTATCAAAACGTCTTTAGGCTATGGTAATCGCTTACCATCGTGGGGGCCGTATGCTTGTTTGCCACCTAAGTGGCATAAAATATATTAATTAAAACACATGAAAAAACACCGAAAATAATTATCTGCTTCCAGGATAATTTTATATCATTTTTATTTATTTATTATCTCAACCTGTTGTATACAATCCTTAAAAAAATCCAACATGCACCTTTGAAACCATGAATATGGCTACAGCTTTTAGTAATACCATGTATAATATTGTAATAACTTTTGAATACAGCGTGCTTGCTCACGCCATTTCCATAATATCGTAATCCAAGCTCATTTATAAAGCTTACACAGTTTCTCTGCAGTAAATTTTAAATGAGCATAGTTTTAGGTTAAAAACAATGTAACGAACTAAAAGATAATGGACGAGGAAAAGTCTGCGGTAGTGGATGCAGACAGATAAAGTACTTTCATTTCACAACAAAACATCTCGCAATATACTAGAAGCAATTGTTCCTTACTTATGTTTGCAGAAGTTCTTCAACCGTAACATACTTCACTACAACTCTATTTTAAAAAGAAATTACTTAAAAGAATACTAATACTGTAATACAGATGAATCACAAAAGGTTTGGCTTTTCATGAAACCGAGAGTAAACCTATCAATGCGAAATTTGTCGCATCGTGTCCGTTCAGCACTCATTCTACCAAGAAATTATGCATGTAGGGTGAACGAGGTACCACATAAAAATCTTATGTTCTTCACTTTACGTCACGTAGTTTTCCTTTACCTTTCGACATAAATCCATAAAATGTTACTACCTCTCAATACAATTGGTTATTATCGTATCAAACTTAATGGGGTAACAAAACAGCAGAATTGAAGCACTTGATTTATTCATGACATAATTAAATAGATTTTTTTGCAAAACAGCGCCCTTATATGTGCCCTTTTCATTTAACAATTCGCCTGTTTATTTTACGAAAAAATATGTTAATTATTTGGTAATGGACTCAGAATTTGCGCATCCGTGAGCACGATAAATTAATTAGATAGGTGCCTTAAAATAATATATTTTTTAAGTATTTTTTTAAAATAATTAATAAAACAAACGTAAACTATCGTAGATAAATTAATTTTAAAGGTTCTTACCACGTTGAGTATTTATTTCTACGTGTCCAGTATATGTATATCAGAAGTATTCTACAAAATCATTGTAAATTAGAAGGATTGTCACATTCTTTCCGAGGTTAATTTTTTTGCCATTTTATAAGATAGAAGATAAAGAGAGATCACAGAGATCTAGAAATGATGATTACCATCTGATTCGAAAATAAATTTACCAAACATTTTATAGCATTATTTATGGTACCAAGGTACTCTTTAATTATTGAATAGATATTACCTTATTATACTCTAAGCTGAAGAACCGATCAAAGAATCAATGAGAGCAAGATCCGTCTTGCTTTGTCCTCCTTCCATTTATCAGTCCCTAAACTTAAATATCAAATTCAAGGTATTTATAATCAAGATTAATCTATAGGTAACCGAATTCATTTTAATAGTAATAATTCCCCACTCTGCGTACCTACGTGAATAGGGAGGATCTCAAATCCGACGCAAATGTGGTCAGGATAAATGATGTTTGAAACATTTCCCACGACCCGGGCCAATTAGAGTTTGGTTTCGAAACGATTTCAAGGAATGGGAGGATTTAACTCGTGAAGACTGAGTTTTTTTAATAATTCAAAAAACTCAAGTCTTGTTTTTATCAAGAGCAAAAAAATAGACATTATTACAACGCTCGTTTTATTTTAAACTGTTTCTACTTTGTTTGTCTTTCTGTGTTTGTGGTTTTCTGTGTTTGTGTTTTTAAAATATAAGTACTTATTAAGAACAGTCAAGTGGAGTATTCTACGGGTTTTATTTTTGAGGAAGCGAAGCGTGACATTTATTGTGAATCTTATGACCAAAGTAGTGAGACCACAAAATTAGGGGTCTTTTTGTACCCCTTTGGTACGGAAACCTAATAGTAGCCATTTTAAACCAGATTTTTTATCATTACATATTGGAGATCTCATTTGCGTTAAGATTAAATAATTTTCGACATACGAATTAATTTTACCATCAAACTTTAGCTGATAATTTAAACATTTATGGTAATGTACCCCTGAAAACACGCCACAAATAGGTAGTTGAAATAACTTCGAAATGGTCATTAGCGTAAGCAGATTGCGTGCCCGAAATAGCAGTAAAGTGGCATAAATTAAGCTGTGTTATTTGTGTTGCTTATATGCGGAAAAGTTTTCTCAACGGAGCTCGCATACGTTTCACATTTGTACGTTTATATAAATGTCCATATATTTGGTAGACTTTATAGTACTAACATAGTGTATGGTATATAGTAGGTCCTTCTTCTCAGGTCAGTTCCTCATTACTGAGGATCGTGGTCACTTGATTTCAATTGTACGATCTGCCTCCATCGATTCCGGTCCATTGACTTCATCACGGCTTGGTGGATATTGATAGAGGAGGTGGCTTGTTTTACTTGGTCACACCAGGGTGTTGGGGATCGGCCTCGCGCTCATTTGCCTTCTGTCTGCCCAACAATGACTAGCTTTTCGAGACTGTCATCTCCTCTCCGCATTATATGGCCAAAGTATGTCAGTGAGCGCTGTATTTAGTAGGTACGTTGCTTAAAATCTTACTCGGTAACTTGGATCGGATGGACTATGAAAGAGACATAGTATCAGGGTTGGCAACGCACGATTTACCGCTTGTTTGCTACCACAGTGGAAAGAAATACAACCCTGTAGTTTGTTGCAAGCGTTCATGTAACTGCTTACCATCAGGAGGGCCGGTATGTTTGTAAGGTGGCAACCGTAGTAGTAAGAATAAAAAGAAGTTTTAAATACTTACATCCAGCTCCATGTAATGCAACTAAGCAAAGGAAAGTAAAACATTACTAAAGCAATTATAAGATACCCTGCTTTCTTAATTTAGATGTACTTCAATTTAATTAAACCCAATTGCTTAATTCTTTAAGATTTAAATTATAGCCTCTAAAATGTTTAACCCTTACCTAAGCCCTTTCTAAAGTACAATATAAATGAAGATATTAACCATTTAGATTTTTCTTATTCTCGTACGGTGATTTTAACTGACTGACCCGGAACTTGGGACTAGGTTGATTGGGGTCAAAATTTATTCTCCTTTGGGAAGACCTGGGCTTATTTCAGAAACAGTTACTTACCAAGCCTATGTACCTAAGCTATGTTCAGGCATTTGGATTCAGGAGGAAACTATTTATAGGCCTTAAAGTATCATTACACATTATATATTATATTATTATTATTATATAGTTTTATCCTATTGGAAAATCATTAAGAGCTTATAATTGCGATGAGAACACCAACTGCCTCGTTGTTACTTAAAAAACTTCAATAAAAAGTGGGTGTTGGTTGACTGATATCACCTTTGCCTTTCAAAAAGGCGTAAAAAAAATATAAGTACAAAATAGTACGAGCCCTAAAAATACGTGCGTTACATACTCTACGAAGGCTCTTTGGGGATTCCCTTTCTTATTCTACTTATGTGGACCACAAGGGTTACACCTAATGGTAAGCGGCCACCGTAGCCTATATCTGATAAGTCGATCTTTCTGTTTACATCAATTCATGAAGTACATTTCTTTTCGTATTGGCTTAATAAGTACGTGTGTATACGTAATTTCGGAAAGAAACATTAATCATTCCGATTTGAGTGAAATATGTAAAACTGTGGATCTGCCGCCTGAAAAATTAGGGCGGTTATAACTGAATGATTAGCGTGTATGGCTCCCAAGGGCGGATGACTGATATCATATTCGGGCTGAAATAAACCGTGCAAATGAAAAAGGCTTTAATAAAATATGTTTCAATTACTCTCCTTTCATTTTAATATACATGAAAATATTTTGCGTAAACCTTGTCTACTTTTTAAATATTTAGGGATGGCTTTGTTATCGGTTTCAACTTAGTATGTATAGCATATTGGTCTTTAATTAATTTTATTAGTAGCATAAAATATGTCTCCGAAACATAAATTTTATTTTATATCCATATTATGACAACAGCGGGTTAATTCCCCAAGACAGTTTCTGACGTCAAAATTCTGACGCTATTTTTGGATTAAGAACGAAAATACTTGATACTGGTAAGCAAAATCACAATTTTTTATATCGCTACTACGTCAAAATTACGTCAGGACAGAACATGCCAACAATTTGGAACACACTATTATACTAAGGTTTACCTATTTCCAGATTTTGTCGACTGCCAGTTTAATTCAGTTCCCTTACGACGACATATTTTAACATCACACGCTCCTAATGGACATCGCCACTAAATTGATTAAAAACTGCAAACTAAAACTTAAAACTTTCATAACAAATAACTAACGAAAGGCTTTAATCATAACTAATTAACTACAAACTTAATTTTAGATAACTTAGCTTAGTTATTTTATACACGCTTAATCCCTTAGGTACTTACTTAAATAGATTGCTTCTTTGGTAATAATAACAGAGCTAATTTTGCAGATGTAAATAATTTGCATAATTATTCAGTTCAACGTTCTAAATAATGTTTCTAATACGCTTTAAATCTCTTAACAATTTAACGGTCCTCGAACACTTGACGTAGCATGGAATAACTTTTGGCGTTTGTAACATAAATTTAAGTTGCTAAAGATTAAATTTAGTTACTTCACTTATTTCTTGTGGGTGTCGTTTTAGTTTTTTTATGCGGGTCGGCACTTGAATACTTTGCGTATCATATATGTTTATCGTAGTGGTGTATCGTGGCGCAAAGTAAAATTATAAGGACGGTATTTTTAATAAGCTTGTTTTCGTTCTTAAGCCCTTTGATTTTTTTCATTTTAAACCCATATCAAGGGGGTTAATGTTAAAATTATAAATTGCCATTGTGTGGTGGCCGCAATATTGGTTTCAAAATAGTGCATTGGGCACTGGGAAATGTGTAAAATTTAACTTGCAATATTTGATTAAAAAAAAGTAAATAAAAGCTTGTAAAAAACGTCATGATCTTGCATAGCGGTTATAAAAGAAGGCGGATGCAAGTTAACCAAATCAAAATTCCTTTCCGACGTACATAATAAACCACTCGTACCGATCTGCGAGACTAGTGGGCTTGAACCGTTCAGGTAATAGAAATATATTGCTCTTATAATTGCCAATTCTCACAGTACAAGTACCCGGTCTAGCTAGTACTATTCTTTCTAAATGGCATAGTTAGACGAACTTACCCTTCATGAGCCTTTCCAGTCCGTTGGTAGCTGGATTCCAGGTCCGGACTTTTCGAAGGCATAAATTAAGCCAGTAATGTGTCTGTGACCTTTGCATAAAGATAGAAATGTTATCAGGCGAATTAGTTCTTTGTTTCAGCTAGGAAGGAATTTTATAGCAATTCACCGACAAAGCTAATGAAGCTCTTTGTTAGATATTATAGTGGCTGGTTTATTTGGCTCAAATATTAAACACAAAATTATAATCCCAGTTTTTGTTATGATAGTACGTTTTGACTTGGCTTATAAAATGATCCGGCCCAACCTTACCTGGGTTGGGAATAGTTTGAGAATAGTTCCGTTAAAAATAACCATTGCGTGTTCCATTTGGGCACGCTAGTAGCTGGTTGACTTAATTACTAAGCTGTTGCCATAAATTCTCAAATCTTGCAGGATCTATTAGTAGACTTTGATGTGGAAAACATGTATACCATAGACGCGTTCGCATGTGGCTGATAACTTTCCAAATGGTGGAACATTCTCGTTAAAAATAAAGTAGCACATAGAACTCACTCCGGCTTAAAATAGGACCTTAGCCTTTATGTTCTTGTTATTGGGGATCGTTTAGGAAACTGCGCTGACAGTGGGGAAACCTATGTGCTCCTTATGATATTAGTACGTTTCCTACAACATAGGATTGGCAACGTGTTTAATTGCAGGCGTTAATAAGCTGCGATGACTGTTTGCCACCAGGCCGACCGTATGCTTTTTGCCAATACAGTGGTACAAAAGAAGGCTAAGGTGGGAATATACAGATATTTATTACTATTTTCTAATTGAAAATATAAAATAAGAAATCAAGTACTTAATAGGTTAAATTAACATTTATTGATTATTTCTGCTATACTACAACGGTAAGTTTGCATAAATGTACCCTACCTTCAGGCAACTACTTATATTAATGCAGCTTATAATTAAACATGTTACTCCTTGATGTCTTCATTTTCGACTAAAATTACCCGATGCTTATTTGCCTTCCTGCGTGCATGTGGCCCCAGCCTTACTTTCGTTGGTTCTCCGGATCCATCCTGGGTAACCTGATATGAATTTTAATTATTTTGAAAATAACATCTGAGTATTTGGAAAGGTTCTAAATTTACCGGCATGATCACTGAAAATTCAATATAAATTAATACTTAATGGTAAAAGATAATAGATTTTGTAGCGTGACTCTTACATCGGTAACATTGTTTACTCTAACTATGATAGAAATTCCACATTTTTATGTATACAGGCTGTTTGTAGTTTAATTAAAAACTCAGTAAACAGCCCAAGTTTGTTAAAATTGCCATTTGATCACGTATGACATCAGACGGGCGAAGGAAATAAAAAAATATAATAAGGTCACCTCGTACATGATATGCCGATATAAGCGACCCCCCAAAATAAAACGGTCCCTTTAAACATTTGCCTGACACAACACATGACGCTTTACTTATCTTAAGCCTAATTAAGCATTTTTGGTTTCTGGCTTAAAGTTATCTTAAAGAAAAAAGATTATAAGGTACATTTTATTGTGCTTACCTGAATACGTTTTCTGGCAGAAACGTTGTTTTCTAGGAACGTGTTCACAGCGCCAAGTGTATTAATTGGAATCTACAATTGCAGAAATGTTTAAATACTGTTTAAATTTTAATACAAAACCACCGAAATCAAAACTTACCTTGATATAAAAAAGTTAATATATATACCTTATTATATTTACAACACAAAACCAGAGAATCTTAATTAAATTAGTCGATATATTTGGCATTCTTTCATGTATTCAAATCTCATAAAAGACTATCCATAAATATCTTGACAAAGAAGCCGAATATTAACTGTGATTAAATTTATCGACTTTTCTTGATCAAAGAAGGAGCACAGAAATGTGTCTAAAATTTCTAAAAATAAATTCAGTTAGAAGTGATCTTTACAATCAAGTTTTCGTGAATTTCCGTCAAGTCACGTTATTTGCAGAAAGGTTTCATGATTAATTTTGGAACGTGACGGCAAAACGTATAAGGTAGCTTATAAAAATGGCTCCCCCATATTTGAGTTCACCATCAGCTCAGTTCGTATAATTTATCACTACTAAAATAAGCACCTGATTTTATTTTAACCTAAGTATCATTAAATGCTTTGTTCTTATTTGGAAATGTTGATGCCAGCTAGTTAACAATAACATTGGTTTCATTATTTTCATTTTCCAAAGTGTAAAATACATATTTTAAAATAGAAAATTAAAAAAGAAGGCATGGATACTTTGGCCTTTTCCTAAGAGACGCATCCTTCCATCAATTTTTCTTGTAATTTCACATATTTTCACTCCGGAATATGATCGATTACTTATTTACTCCTAACCGTGTTAATGAACTCGATGCCAAATTTTATCGTGGACCCTAAATTAAAATGTTGTTTCGGATAGTTAATTCTGCCCTTGTTAAATGTTAATGATGCTAAAACTGACGAAAAGGTTAAATACATTCAACCTAAACAAAGTAGGCATGATGTTAATAAGCAAGTGAAAATGAAATCCAAAAAATAACAAAATGACGTAAAATACTGTACCATAGTTATTTGATTAGGAAAACTGGATTATTAATAATTTTATATAATATAAATAGCATGAATATATAACATCCAGTCATCACTTAAAAAACTTTGTGTCTAACTTGCAATTTCCTCTGACCTCCAGACAAAATGTAAATGCATTTTTTCTCCACACGCTTTAACCATTGACTAGGACAACACCCCTGACAAGACAGAAGATCTTTGCCAAATAAGACAGATTAAAGTGTCGTCTTTCGGCGGAAATTAAGAGTTTCTAGTGCATTTAAAGAATATTATTTGGGAGAAGATGAACCCGTACTTGCCTTAAGCCGCTACCAAAGTTATTAGTATTTTTTCTCAACTCATCACACGATTGTAAATCAAATGAGCGAGTGATGTCCCTGATATTGTAAACCTCGATAGGTAACGGTTACCGCTCCGCTTGAGGTGGACCATAAGGCTTTGCTTAGCATTTTTGTAGTATATGATTTTGTGCCTACGGTTAGTTTTAGTTAATGTTTCTGGATGTTACGTAAGCTTTCCATGCATATGATTGGTAGGAAAATGAATGGGATGAACGATCTTACAGCGAATATGCCATCGATAATTTTGGAAGCACTCGGTGTCTCTACCGATATATGTGCTTCGGATGATTTGTATGCTGATGACGATGAAGGCGCATGCTTCGGTGATATATCTGAATCTGAAAAAGATATTTGATGAACGATTAGAATTGAAAATTATAATTATTATCAGGTTTAATGCATCACTATAACCCATCCCACATTCGATTATGATACATGAGATTATGAGCACCTACTTAGATTTATGATTATTTAAGAATATCTAGATACATTCTTAGTACTAGGTATATTGTAATGTAATTAGTAGGTAAATATAGTAAAAACATTGATAACTTCGTTATATTCTTTTAAATCAGCTATAATCTGTTTACGATTAACGTTTTATTTTTTTAAATTAAGTTAAATTCGGTATTTGAAATAACTGTAAAAATACTCAAAAATTCAATGGTTTCAACAGTTCAGAATCCTACCCAAAATAAAATAGGCTTTCAACTTTGAAAGGGTCAAAAATTATGTCAACAAAGTTCGCAACTTTACGACTTGTTACAGCTGTTATTTTGTGTAACTATTTATTATTATATTACAAAGTCTAAGGCTTTAGTGTCTTAAGGGGAGCTTTCGTAAAAAATAAAAACGCAATAAAAGCTAGAAGATAAAAATATCATCAAGATTACGAGGGTAGAGAAAGCTGCAAGATTACTTCGCCATTCCCCAGCTCGGCACTTGTACACCTTATCACAATTGTAAAAGGGAACATAAAGCATCTTTTTTTTGTTTAAATTGTATCCGAAATATAACGACAAAGAGTAAAGTAAGGGACTGAAATTAAACTCGATTACTTCTGTGAATCGCTGGAAAACGTTGCGAATTGGTAGTTTTACTCGCAGACCTAGGATGGTTTTACTCATGCATTATTTTGACACTATAATATTATAGTCCAATCCATTTGTGACCTAATTTTCTTAATCAGTCATTTAGGTCTGTCTAGGTAAGATACACTCGACGAAATAACAAGTAGGTATAATTTACACCACCATTTAATATTTTACACCATATAAAAATATAAATTAATATAAAATTAAAGTTACTTAGATCACAATATTTTAATGTGCATATCCACCTGCTTGAACTGAAGCTGTTTTTTGTACAGAAACTGTGGTACCGCCAACAATACCCCCAAGAAGATTACTGACTGCTTTCAAAGTTGAAATGGGGATCTAAAAAAAAGCATAGAATATTAATTTTTCAGTTCAGGATCAGCCAATTTGCTGTACCACAAATACCAAATAATCGGCCGCGTGTAAGCTTATCGTTTTCAAATACTCTTACTTACGTTGAAGATATCCTGGAATAACGTCGGATTCCTTGAAACGGACACTTGCTTAGTATACGTGACTTGACCACCACCGCCATTGTGAACGTCCACCTCACCTGCCGCAGCACCGTTCACTTCACTCTCGACATCCACATCTATTCTCTTCCGGATCACGGGCTGAACAGTCTTAACTACTGACGGTTGGCCATAACCAGCCCCAGCGCCGATGTAACCACCAATGTAACCATTCTTCTGGAACTCATGACTCGGCTTGTAATGAGTGTGAACTACTTCCTTTCTTACCACAACTGGTTGGGGTTCCTCGACTATCTGTGGGGAAAATATATAATATTAGCATTGTCAAAGTATTCTTTCGGCTATTATATTTTTAACAAATATTCACTGGTTAGATATAGTGTTGGGATGGTAATGAGTGTACCGTTATATTTTATTTATATAGTATGATATATTTAGTGTTGGCGACTGGCTGCCTCCAAGCCTCTGGTGCATTGTTACTAATAAATTCAATTGAGACAAACCTGGAAATGTTTATACACATTTGGCTGAGAACCCCACCCCGGCTGAATACCCCATTGTGGCCTTCTAAACATCACATTATTGTTAATATTTGCAAATATACGCTTATGATGAAGTCCTCGTGGTCTCCATTTACTCACTTCTTTCACAACAGTTGGTTCTGCTTCAGCATTAGCTTCAAAGCCAGCATTTACATGAGACGAAATCTCATTGTTAGATTCTAGTTCTATTTCCTTGCGCACTTTGACGTTTTCTATTGGTTGCACGGACACTTCAGTTTCTTTGACAATTGTGCTAGGAATTCCAATAGTTTTGGTTCCAGAGAATTTGAATCCACCCGATTCAGCCACAGAAGACTCCCCACCCTGAAAGGATATTTAAAAAAATAAAAGACGGTAACCATTTTATAAAAAAATGCATATTAATGCATAGATTTTACATGCATATATTTTTATTAATTGTACTTGGATGAATAACTAGCTAAATGACAATGACCGTGATAAAATGAATTCTGTTTGAAAGTCGTTTTGCAGCAGTGCATATTAAACATGCTTGGAGAGAACTGGGTACCATTACCTTAGTTTCAGTAAGTAATCACACGATAGTTTCACCATTTTCATTGGCTGCTGTTATATTAATGGAATGAGAAAACATTGGTATGAGATACTCAACATCATCAAAGGTCCTTATGAAATTATATAGACAGGATATTAGTAATAGTTTTATTACAAAGGCTGTATGTGAGTGAATATAGATAAACAAATGCTTAATACTAATGCCATCACTATCCTAAGGTATTGTACGTTATTTATTAGCGAATGACTATGAGCGTCTTTTTTTCAGCTAATCTTTATTTTGGGCGCGCAATATCTTTTTCATCTCCTTACGCTTACGCCTTTCTTGCTTCCTTTGGTCTCTCTCGTTAAGATCACCTACCAATCCAGAGGACGCGTAGTTTCCAGCTGATGCTGAAGCAAAACCGCCTCCAGTGCTTTTTTCTCCACCGACTTCTCCTCCCAGACCTGCTGCTGCCTTTACATTGCCTCCAGCCGTTGCTCCAGCATAAAGACCACCTGTTAAATATATCAATTTTTGAAGTCTTGCCACTAAGATTTATAATATTAGGTTTTCTGTACATCCATCAAAGCTCTTATTATTTAGAAGTATATTTTTTATATCTTCTGGTCAGATTCTAGTATACATATACTTTCTTTCAACTACGAGTCCACACGCGCGGTTATACCATAAAGGTTACACAACCTAACTTGTTAGTAACAATGTTACAGGTACTTTTATGTAATCACTGACATTACTAAATATAATACTTGTGAACCCGGATTTAATACTGAAGTACAAATACCTACGTAAAACAAACAAACAACACTATAAATGGAAACAAAACGTATTGAGCAATTAAGGAAATTATTAAACTTTGCTAAAGTATTAACATATTGAGTTTTGTTATTTTTTATTAACATGCAAGGGAACGTATTACGTCGGTAACGTGATAGGTAGTTATTATTTCAACCAAGGCAAACTACGAAATAATTGTACTTTTAATGTGCAACTGCGGACTGTAATGCGCAATAACTATGTGTCACTGTTTCGTTGCTAACTCTTATTATTCGTTTGAACATACGAACATAAGTACGTAGGTACGAGACAAAGATCATCTTAGACTTATAGCTGGGGGGTACAGATAAATCTATCTCGAAAGAAACAACGTGATGCAGCTACCTAGTAGTTAGTAAACACAAAATTTTGCTTTTTATTTCTACAAACATATATATCATCATGTCAAGTCTCTTTTGGAATAGGCAGAGAGTGAGAGTCATCCCAATTTGATTGTTTTACATTACTACTTACTACATTACATTTATCAATATCGACGCCGGTTTCGAGTATTATTTACCTGAAGCACCGCCACTGCCATCGACAGTACCGCCCAAGCCCGCCCTGGCTGCTGGGCCAAAAGGTGTGCCTGCTTCAGCGTACAGGCCTCCGGAACCTTCTCCACCACCTTCAATAAAAAACAATATATAATGAATGGCCTACAGAACTACTGAAGGATCTTGAAATAGGTATTGCATTTTATATGGTAGTCGGTTTATGTCAAAATCTGATGACCAGCGACATCGGTCAAGTGGCGACCCAAACAGTGTTTGAAATAAGGCCGCAGATGACTCAACATTGTAAGCTATAAATCCTCGCGTTCCATGCTTTAGGATGCGTGTTATAAGTTTAAGTTTAAATAAGACATCGACGCTTTCATAACGCAGACGAAGTTGCATATGGAAAACTAGTTAGCTAGTTTTTAAACATATATTATCTTGAGATACCTAATACATTTAAATTGAAGATCAGCTTATCATTAATTTTTTTATAGTAAAAACAACTGAAACTGCCCAAATAAGGCAACATTTATCCACAACTTAACCATCTCCGTTACCTTGAATCTTAAACAAGCGATATCGAACCCTACACTAAACTTCACAGAGTCGATATTTGGGTAAATACATCAAATCACACTGAAACAATGTTACAGTTTGCCTAGCACTCAATTTACGACTTAGTGTACTAAGAAGTACAGTATGTTTTCGTGATTTGGTGCAACGGTGACGGCCTTTATTTAGGTCGTTGGACAAATGACTCCTCCGGAGAATTTCATTATATCATGCTATCTAAACGACTTAATTAAGCTCTCCTACGCAGAAGTTTGCCAGCTAATTAGTTATTAGTTACTAGACTGACCGAGTATACCACCGAGCCCGACACCTGCGTGGTAGCCTCCGAAGTTAACTCCTAGCTTGCCATCCTTGAAGGTGACAAACTGGGGTGCCTGGAACAAAACATATTATACTCATTAGCGAGTGTTTGATGATTGATAAGGTTGATGTCGTTGATGATAGCGAATGCTCAAATTTATTTATTTATTTATTAAACACAAAAAACAGAACACAATTTTATAAAAAAACAAGTTCAAACAAAATGAAAAAATCTGATCTGAATCGTACTCCAAGGTTGTGTGCCATTAAAATTTAGTTGAACGAAATTAAACGTGTCATAAATTTTTAGCATAGCTCTTGTGAAAATAGAAAAAATATCGAAATAATGGTACCAAGCGGCAAAATAAAATGTTATGTATAAGCTAAACAATTGTTATGTATTCTGTTTCTATTTTAGCCTTTACCATCTTGACTTTTTTGTATAAATAAATGTGTACAATACAGTGACGTAATGCGTTCATGAGCGACTATAAAAACATACCACGTATAATTGCACTTGTGTGGTGTGTATCTAAAATGTTACGTGGAATAAATATCCTAACAGATTTCATATAAAAATTCACCGATCACTATTTATTTATTTATCCAACGACGTAGTTCTGATTTAGATAATTTAACGTTTGGTGAATTTACAAGCTATTACAATACTGTGCTATTTAATTAACATCCTTAGGTGGTAATTGACAGGTTTTCCTCCGGTGTATAAACAGTTATAATAATAATAATAATAATAATAAGCCCTCCAAACAACCACACGTCCTGATTGTCCATCTAATCACGTGGGGGGTGGACACACGAATGAGAAATTACTGGCGTGGCTAACGTGGCTCTGGTAACCCATTTAACATGGAGACTCGTTCAAGAAGTAAACGTATATGGCCGCTGCCCGGGGGCGATCGCCGGGGCACACCTGGAGCTGACGCTGGGTGTCTCAGCATGCGAACCGTCAGCGGTGAGGAGTTGAACAGGCGGGCTCTCACCGACAAGGATGCTACAGCCGAACACACTGACGATGGTGACACACTAGCAGACAGGACAGACACCCCTGTAGAACCATACAGTCCCAGCACTGTATCGTATACACCATCTAGAGCGTCAACACCATCGTCACCTCCCAGCACCACTAGTACAGTTCCACCCACTCCGACCTTGAATGTTGCGCGGGGGGTAAATACCTTTTTACCCGCGTCCACCAAGGCAGGGAAAGCAAGAGTTCGCATGAGATGGAGCAAAGAAGTTAACGTATTCATCATGCGAACCTACCTATATATTACCAAATTAGAGACCGACATGACCACCTACAGACAACAACTGCATGAATGTTTCACAAGAGAATACCCAGAGATTACCGTTTCAGAACAAAGAATTTCAGACCAAAGAAGAACTATAGTTAGGAATAAGCTACTGGCTCAAGACGTAATAGATCAGTTGAAAGAAGAAGTACGCTTACAATTATTACAAGAAGAATCAGAAAATAGTGAAGGCTCTGACACTGTTATAACACAGAATACAACTGGGAATATTTTACAATATCAACAAGAATTGTGCCCTCAGTTTAGTCAATCAAACACACAATCACAATCATACAATTTGTCTCAAACATACACACATACATCACACACATCCACACAAACCGAATCAATAACGTTAACGCTAGAAAACGACATTGAGACTTTAGTCAACCTAGATCAAAATCAGACAACAGAAAAGCATATACAAGAAATAGAAGATAAATTTAGAACAGCAGTAACACAATATTCTGGGATGGACCCAGCAGCTCGACCCAAACTACCTAAACTGAAATACAGCTCTAACCTTTTCCGTTTAATTAACTTATTTAACGAAAGCATATTAAAACAATTTATATCTGATGACACACAGCTGATAGACGTACACACACTGATATACTGCACGGCGGTAGTTATATCAGAAGAACTTAACTTTAAAATCACAGAACACGCAGGAAACACAAGACCACGACATTATATTAAGCCACCATGGCAACAGAGATTAGAAAAAGACATTGAAAAATTAAGAGCCGACTGTGGCAGACTCACACAATATATCAACAATAACAGATCAAGCAAAATTGTTAAAAAAGTTAAAGCTATATTTCAGAACAATTCTACTCACACCAGACATGAAAATAGTAACCGGAAACCTGAAGAATATTTGGACACATTAAAACAAAAATTAGCACTAAAAGTCCATAGGCTTAGGAGATATAAAAAGGCACAACAACGAAAAACTGATAACGCTACATTTGCTACTAATGAAAAAATATTTTATAGAAACATTAACAAAAGTCAAACCGATAAATCTGCAGAGGTCGACATAGATACACCTACAAAAGAAGACCTAGAAACATTTTGGACTAACAAATGGGAAGAGCAAGTACAACATAATGATAAAGCAACTTGGATAACAGAAGAAGAAGTAAAGTGGAGAACCATAAATGTAATTTATAGAAATAACAGAATCAGATATCACAAATATAACAGCTAGATTACACAATTGGAAGTCACCGGGAATAGATAAAATACACAATTTCTGGTACAAAAAGTTAACTTTATTACATAAAACCATTGCAAAAAACTTAACAGATATCGTATTAGGACGACAGAATATACCCGAATTTATTGCAACAGGAATAACTTATATGATACCTAAAAAGAAACACACATCACAGTCTTCTGAATACAGACCAATAACATGCCTAGCCACGATATACAAAATCCTAACATGAGCAATCGCAACTAAAATCAACGCACATATTGAACGCAACAATATCATAGCAGAGGAGCAGAAGGGGTGCAGACGAGGACACATGGGATGTAAAGAACAGCTAGTTATAGACTCTACTATCCACAAACATGCTACCACCAAAAGCAGAAACTTACACTGTACTTACATAGATTACCAAAAGCTTTTGATAGCATTCCACATTCTCGGTTAATAAAAATCTTAAAAATATATAAAATTAACTCCAAAATAATACACTTCTTGCACACCATATTGTCACACTGGAAAACCACGCTACATCTACATAGCCGCCTCAGCACTCTTATTACTCGACAGATACTTATTAGGAAAGGGATTTATCAAGGTGACTCGTTAAGTCCTCTCTGGTTCTGCCTCGCCCTGAACCCCTTGTCTCACTTACTGCACCGGTGTGAAGCTGGGTATAACCTTAAACACAATTCTGAAGAAACTGTAATCTCACATCTCATATACATGGATGACATTAAACTGTATGCAAAAACCGAAACACAAATGAAAAAGCTTATTGAAGTTACAACAGAATTCAGTCAGGACATAAATATGAAATTTGGTTTGGACAAGTGCAAGACATTACATATTATCAAAGGCAAAATCAGGCCAGGCAACTATGTAGTTAAAGAGACTGACACTATAGTAGCTATGGAATCAACGCATTTTTACAAATATTTAGGATACAAGCAACTTAAGGGAATTGATCACACAACAATTAAACAGACACTAAGCACAGAATATCGTAGAAGAATTAACGCAGTATGTAAAACACAATTAACCGGAAAACACCTAATCAAAGCCGTAAATACTTTTGCCATACCAATCTTAACTTACTCATTCGGAGTGATAAAATGGACAAAGACTGACATTGAACAATTAGAAAGAACCACACGCACAACACTCACGAAACACAACAATTTTCCCCCCCAAATCAGCAATAGAAAGACTCACCATTAGCAGACAGAACGGAGGGAGGCCTGATCGACATTAATCACCTATGGCAAAAACAAATAATTAAATTGAAAACATTCTTCCAAACAAAATCTTACACCAGTGTCATACATAAGGCTGTTTCTCTAAATTATTTCAACTACACACCACTTAACTTATGGCAACAAGAAAATACACAAAACACTACCAACAATGACCCACAGAAACAAAAAATGGAAACCTGGAAAAAGAAAGTACTTCATGGCAGGCACCCTCACGATTTAGAGCAATCTCATATAAACACACTGGCATCTAATAAGTGGCTTAAGGTAGGTAATATGTTTCCAGAAACCGAAGGATTCATAGTAGCCATACAAGATCAAATAATCAACACAAGGAACTATCAGAAATATATAATCAAAGACCCAACTATCATAAACGATAAATGCCGAAGATGCCATACGCAACCAGAAACAATTCAGCACATAACAGGAGCATGCACAACACTCACACAGACAGACTATACTCACAGACACAACCAAGTAGCAAATATCATTCACTAAAAACTAGCACTCAAACACAGACTCATACAAAACACAAACACTCCTTACTATAAATACACACCACAAACTATCCTCGAAAATGATACACACAAACTCTACTACGATCGAGCCATTCTTACAGATAAAACCATTCACTACAATAGACCAGATATAACCTTACAGGATAAAATTTAAAAAAATACTTATCTTATTGACATTGCAGTACCCAATACCCATAACCTCCAAAAAACAATATCTGAAAAAATTAACAAATACGCTGATCTTAAGGAAGAAATAACAAGAATTTGGAAGCACGAAGCAGTTTATGTGATTCCTTTAGTCCTATCTACAACAGGTGTTATCCCCAACCATCTTCTCAGGAGTCTTAAATTTATAGATCTGAAAGATTCCGTATACATAACTCTACAGAAAGCCGCTATCTTGAACACATGTAGAATAGTTAGGAAATTCATGCAGTTGGAGGAGAATACACTCCCGCCATAAGACAGACGCCCCACGTTGCATTTACTTGGCTGATCCCGTAAATGTAGCTAAAACCAGCCTAAAAGCTGAGAAAAAACGCATGACAAAAAAAAAAAAAATAATAATAATAATGCTTGGACACTATCACACAACGCCATCTGGCCCCAAACTAAGCAAAGTACTATGGGAACCAGCAGCCGATATAATACTTATATACTTTTTTTTTGTAAATACATACTTATAATACATACCAAACACCCAAACGCAAGGCAAACACATTTGTCACATAAATGTTTGCCCTGGCGGGAATCGAACCCGCGACCTCTAGCGTAGCAGTCAGGTATACTAACCACTAGACCAGCGGTCTCGTCAGTTATGAAAGAAACTTGTATATATTTTATTAGTTATTATTCGTTGAAAGCAGTATAAGAGAAGACGTAGAAATATTTGACAAACAGTATTTATTAAAGATTTATTGTCATTTATAATAACGGGCGTTTATCTTAATTTATATTTTTTGTTACAAAGTTCCGATGACAATAAAATAATCGCACAAACGTTACGATATTTCTTAGGACACAGCCCGGATAGAACAAAGTACACTTCTATTATTCTATGATTGATTCCTGCGTGGTGAACGAGATACCTCCTCATCGTGGATAACACGGAACAACATTACCTAAAAAGTGTATGGATAACAAAAAAAATAGATTTAATATCTCGAAACTGGTCTATGAATTAAAATTAGTTCGGTTATAAATATAAAAAATACTTTTTATGCATTGTATAAAATATAATTTTACAATTTAAAAATAAAATACTTATGACTCAGAAGAGGAAACATTTATTCAGTGTTACCATATATTATATAACGATGGTTACAATACTTAAAAGGTTTAATGTTGGATTGCCAACAACTCCTACTTTGACATTCTGTTTTAAGTACCTAGTATTCAAATGAATACGTATAATAAAATAATCCAACAGTTAACCGGCTTTAAGAGTCCGATAAAAATATTATGGCGACCCTTGAAATCTGTTATCAAAGTCCTTAATAGAGCCAAATGTCGAGCCAAGTCCACAAGCAATAAAATTGATCCGCAGAATTTTACGAAACATTTTCTATTTTATTATTCCTATATAGGAAAAAAAGTCGTCCGATGGCTGGCTTCATCATTATTTTACTGTCTTTCAAGTTTTAAGCCTGTAACTTTGTATCCTTGCCATTCGTTACAAGGTTTATTTATTATTTATTGTGTTGCTGCGAGTTGTCGTTTGATCAAAATGTTGATTAAGTACCTAGTTAGTAAATCGGACTACGCGGGTATTGGGAGTTCGATCTCCGCATCCCAGCAACATCTATGTCATGTCATGACCACTTTGTGTTTACCTTGCTTGAATATGTGTGTTAGTTTGGTAAAAAAATATAAATAAAGTTTACAACCAATTTCATTGTCACCATATTGCTAGGTTTGCTTATTTTCGAAGAAGATGGTTTGTAAGTTGTTTTTTCTTCATCCAAATTGATAAAACTGCTTTATAACAAACTTGGTTTGCATGCTATGTACTGCATGACAAAACATGTACGTACTTTTAAACTTATATAACATCTTTTATACCTACCATGTTTTATACAAATAAAAATATTATTATTATTGGAAAAATAGTATGAATTTTCCGTGATCTTCGTAATTGTAATGAGCGATGATAAAACGTATTAAACTACAAAACTATACACGATGGAGTAGCTGTGGTATGATTATTCCTTTGTTTCAGAGTGCAATAACCACAATAAAGCTTGTATACCTATAACATTCAGAAAATCCGAAGCCAGATATTCATTTCATTCCTTTAATCTCTTAATGTAGTAAAAAGTTGCTTCGGAATAACACGTTAACATTTTTATTCCTATGCAAGTAACCTTATCAATGCTAGCAGATAGTAAACCCTCTAAAAATTGGCTACCGGGAGAACATAATCGTTAAAGTAAATTTACATTTTTATAATAATACGTGGGTTACTGAACATTAGTGAATGGATGGCTAAATAACCTTCCATTTAATGTACACTTCAAATAATTAAATCATTAATAATCTAAATACGTGAAATAAGTAAACCAAGCACATTTTCGCTTATTTGGGGAACAACATAACGCTAATATACCTAATTATATATTTGTCACAATAGGAAGCTCTAACAACTTTAATACGTATGAGTATTCGAATCCTTGAACTCCGCAATTAATTAATACCCTTGTGTTAAAAGCATTGTATAAAATGTAAATTGTAGTTTGACGTCAAAGAACAATTTTCTCGGAGGTGATAAGTTTTTCTTAGAGTAAACTGCACACAAGTTTTCCGGTACCCAAGCGTTCCTAATGACGAGTCATAAATAGTTTGTACAAACCATATTACTAGTTTTGTTTCCTAACTTCGAATCAGCCTCATATTATCCGATAGAATTTGGATAACCCCATGGTTATCCAAATTAATTTGTTCTATCGGATAAATAAATTCCATCGATAGTAAGGTATATAAATACAAATCATTTGATAATAATCAATACAATACTGTTAGAAAGAAAGAAAGAAAAAACATTTATTCATAACAACACATCACATGGATAAAAAGAAAGGAAGACAAGTAGAAGAAGCATATCGTGTCGTTATGAAACGGTCCCAACTCAGCATGTGCTGGTAGTCTTGTGACGGACAACCAGCGCTGATCTTCCGTTGGGACCGGCCCGTGACGTCACATTTAACCAGGAACATTAGTATGTGAAACGGATTATAGTGGTATGTATAGAAAACTGAAATAACACCAACCCAATGCGCCTTTTAAAACAGTAAGAAGTGATACAGAAGGTTATTGCGAATAATACTTAAGAGTGATTGTGTAAACACAGACTTTTTAAGTTGTCATATTCCGTTAAATACTTCTTATAGGTACAAAATCCTAAAACTCGTAACGATTACCTATATGGTACCCTCTACCCATGTAGAGGGTACCATATAGTATTTATATACCTTACTATCGATGGAAGCAAGTAAATACATTATGTGAATCGTTTCTGAGTATTATTAAATCTTGTCGCGTATATCCGACGGTGGATTTACATTACATTTCATTATCAAGACGCTTTAACTATACGTAGATTACAAACGATTGCATTAACTTAGCCATTGTCTATTTTACCTTCGGCAGATTATTCTTCCTGTACACTGGTTCCTTATTAATTGGTGTTTATATTTAATGAAAATAACAATGTTTGGACTTCAACATACATAGTGACTAGGTCCCAATCTAATAACAGCATAGCTTAATTAGTTTTTTTGTAAAAACATAATTATACGACATACCATACAAGGCAAACAAATGTTTGTCATATTATATTAACGTTTGCCCTAGAGGGAATCAAACCCGAGTCAATAAAATTTATATTTTATTTTTTGTTTGTTCAAGTTTTAGGACGGGAACTGCTATTGACCATCTCACCGTGTCTCAAGGGTAAGTGACGTTTTCCTTGAAATTCTGTTCTTTTTTTAATACCTAATCTTTCAATATCTAATACTTCCTTAGCTTTAGGCTTGATGTAAATATATGGGAATGTACGTTTGCGCAGACATGACTATTGTAGTTATTGAGAATAATATGATGATAATAGGTAGATAAAGAGCTGCCTAATGATTGTTCCTTGACCTGAGGTGAACCTCGTGTCATAGAATAAGTTGAATAGATATAATGAGTATTGCCTACGATTATCTAGGTAGGCGTTTATAATAGTCGAGGATGTATTTAAAGTCTTATGGGTCAGCCGATGATGATGCGTCGCGTTCACCGTCACCGTGGTCACCGTGCCTTTAATTTTAAAGCAGCAAATAAGGAATTTAATTTGGTAATAGTGTATTTAACATAAAAAAAATCTATAGATTTTAAAGGAAAGTGCCCACCACGCATATTCCAAAAGTCAGTAAACAAGTCAGATGATTTAATGGACAAAAAAGTATGTATTATCGCTGTCTTTCGCAAAGACTTACAAAGTTGAAGGAAGATAAGGTGTCAATATCAAAAATGAAGACCTGGCAAAAAACATGCTTAGGTCTTTTTACATGTCACATATTCTGTCACAGTATCTTACGTTCACTGGTTTTGTATTTTGTCCCGT
Organism: Falcaria lacertinaria; assembly: GCA_951449985.1. Taxonomy (NCBI): domain Eukaryota; kingdom Metazoa; phylum Arthropoda; class Insecta; order Lepidoptera; family Drepanidae; genus Falcaria; species Falcaria lacertinaria. The sequence goes on along the minus strand of OX602118.1, from coordinate 6,153,096 downwards.
ATTCGATTTTTCATTACTACGCAATTTTAGTACATTTTTAATTTCATTTAGGTACCTAAGCCCAATAAATTGTTTTATTATAACATGTACATTCAATTCTATCTACTATAAATTGTTATGATTTATTTGAATTTGCAATTAAAAATAATTTTCATACAAACCAAACCGAACCGTATCTGCCAAGTGTGCTTCCAAATACCTTCCGAATAGCTCGTTATACATATAGATGTGAATAGGTACGTGTTATTGTTCAAGCATTCATTTATTACAAAAAAACGACAAAGGATGTTGTAATGACCGCGATTATTCCTCGATTGTTGGGAAGCTATCTAGATGTGCAATCGAATCCGCCGACGTGTGTAGTAGGTACCACCGGTAAACTATAACCGGGAAAATTACAACCGTTTGTTTTGCTTGAATGTGACTTGAGATTGCATTGCAAATTACATCAGTCTTCACTGCCCATGCTATTCAGGTCTAATAAGTACATTAGGTGCTTAGCTTAGTACGTAGAATATAAGTGTCGAAAATTACGAAACTTAACTAATTCGACAGATCTAAATGTATTGCCATCCTTATTTAACCTCCAACATGAGAAAGGCATAGCAAGACTTTTAGACCTGTAAAATTTGTTAAGTTTAGTGATTTTGTACAACATAATTGGCACCATTATCTATTCTAAGGGTATAGCTCCCAAGACAAGTATGACAGAATTGACAGACAACATATTTCGCCACACATTGGATCCATTAAAATAGTCTTACGCTGTATAATTACAAAGGAACTTCCTTTCGCGGAATCTTAGCTTTTAGAATTAACGTCCCAACGAGAGTTTCCCAAGCAGCAAGAGGTTCTTCAAGAAAACTTAAGTATTAAGTGCTATTAATTAATTACAAAGGTTTGATGATTACAATACTTAACAAACTGGCAATCTATTGAGCACTAGTACTTCATTTGGTCCTTATCGAATATAATTAGGTAACATTTAAAAGTGATAAAAATTGCCAAACATTTAAAACTTTTTAGAGGATACGATGACACGGCACGTTGTCATATTCCTAATCTGTCAGTCCCAATAATTTATCATTCTCACGACGACTTGCAATGTAAGATTAAAGGTATTTTCAGAGATCAAATTATTATCATAGGGTTGGCCGGTAATCGGACTCAGTTGTTTTTTTATTATTATTTTTATATCGTGAATAGATCAAAGTTGTTTGTCGGTTTATTTTGTACATAGATACATACATACTTTCATCACTCCGATTCTTTTTCGTGGTAAACAGGGAGGATTGACCACCGTTTCCCACTTCACTTGCACCAGTTTTGCTTCTTCACCAATACTTTTAATTTGTATTGTTTTTTATTTGACCATTTGGCTATATTGCCATGATGAACTATTTATTTGATGTATTTAAGTTTGATTCCCCCTAATTTATCTTTTTTTGTAAGTGTGAGTTACATTTTTGTTGCTTAGTACTTTTCATTAAGTTGTCATCAACCTAGTATTGTTATAAAATAATAAAAAAATATATTTTGTATAAATTCATTATATCAATTTCAATAATTATCTCAAATTTATTATATTCACCAAAAATTTATGTGATAATCAATTCTGATTTAATAAATTCGACCTCGACTTGAACAAGGGTCCGATCCCTTCGAGTAATATTAAATATTCAGCTTCTACACCCAATCATTCAGTTCTCATCGCCTATTAAATAGGCCGCACCAACATTCATCACATTCAGAGACAAAGGACCAGTATAATTAACTCCACGGACTATCTAAATTATATCCTATGGGTATTATTTTCATACTTTCATAAAAATTTTTAAACAATATTAAATATTAAGACAGCTATGTGACGAAATGAGTGTCTTTGAAAATAAGATTGTTAAAAATATTTTTTATTAAGTTTACTTCACTGATGCGTTCATTGTAAGATTGTTTGTATTATTGAATTTCACTACTGTCGATTATCATTATGGGCAAACACTTCCCGATTTTTTGTTATTTTAGTCAAAAATAAGTTACATTTTTTTTTGTTTCATTTTACATACCTATATGTTTTTATGAATAAATGACTCTTGGTAAGCGCACATAGTTATGTAAGGGTGAACAGTATATGAGTGTAATTACATATAATTCCATTGTCTAACAGACATCGCAATAATTACGTAAGGAGTGCTCACGTCACGAATAATGGAGTCCACTTATGTTCACCATTTATTCGGCATTAAAGAGTTTTTACTCTAGCTAGTTAGAGCAGCTGTCTACTTATTAACCAACAATTATATTAATAGCTGCAATTATTTTCATACTTTTCACTTGGGTTATTTTTAAATCTTGCAACACATGAGTATTCGTTCTTTAAATTCGATATATTACATGGGAAGCCTACATTCAGACAATTTTAATGACTACTTCGTTTATTATTTTTCATTAAATAACCTCACGCTCACACAATAAAAAAAAAGTTATACAGATATAGTACTTAATGGAACACATATACATTGATGGTGATTGATTATGTAAGTTCCAATTTTTTTTTATATGTACAGAAAACCTAATTTATCATATATATGTAAATGATTTGAACAATTAGCTATATAAGTAACACAGTTGAAATTAATTACATACATTTCGTAAATAGTGGAGCTAACCGTTGTGAGGAAGACAAATTATTGTTCTAGCTCGACTAATTAGAATATAAAGGATTTCCAACAATAAAAGCAAACACTACAAAACTACAACAATGGCAGTGGATAAATATTTAATCAATAGTTCTTATGAATTTTGAATCATTACTTGTTAAAGTATTGTCATCCTTATTTAACCCCGCACATGGGAAAGGCATAGCAAGACTTTTGGTCCTGTCAAATTAGTTTAGTATGGTGATATTGTACAACAGAATCGACAGCAATATCTCATCAACTCAACAACAATTATCGTATTTCAAAACATGTATGATTGTAATTTGTTGAAATACGCGCAAATAAGAAATATCAATAACGTGTGATAGATTTTTATTATAACACCCTTGAATTCCAAATACATGTTGAAAATTAATAAACATCTGAATTATGTAGTAGGTACGTATTTATTTTAATTAAAATTCACGATTACCTATTCCGAAAAATAATAGGTTGGAAATAATACATATAACAGGTAATGTTAATTTGTTAATTATTACAATAATTATAACAGGTAGACAATTGCACTAATTAGAAACCAAACACTATTTTCCTCTTATTTATTATTATTATAGCTTTTATTTTTTCACTTAACAATTTTCTTTAAAGATATTATTCAAAATGATAAAATCTAATAAAAGCGATAAGCTTCCTCCATATTTTCCACATTTCGCTATCCTTTGCCATGAGCATCCAGTTCATTCCTGCCTTGTTTATTATGTCATCAGCCTATCTTTTCTTCTGCCTTCCTACGCTTCTTTTGCCTTTTGGTCCAGACTATTTGGTTATTTGGTACATTAAGTCCATCTGTTATCGTTGTATCTTGATAATCATTTCGTCTTAACAAACTTCAAACATGCCAACATACAAATCAACACTTGGATCTGGATCCAGGAGAGAGTTGAGTGCTGCCAACCTGCGAGTTTTACCAGACATGGTGCGGGTAACCGTACAAATTTAATTCTATATCAACCCCTAAAAAGGTTAAATAGCATAGTAAATTTTACAGGAAACTCGCTCACTATAAAACTCTCATATACCAGTGTTTTGAAACAGATGTTTTCGTGTAACCTTTCATGTATATACCATTTAGTTTAAGAGTATAATTATACTCTACTATATTTTAACGTGTATTTAGGTTATCTTATCATAATTCAGCTCTAAAATATGCTGGTGATTCAAAACAGCTTTTGGAATTTATCTGATAATATTGAACAGGACATTATTGGATTTGCGTGAAGAAATAATACTTATACAACTTTAGCATTCGGAATGAAAGGCTCTTAAACGAATAAAATGAAACACAATATTTCCTTGAACCAATCGACATTCAATCTAGGATCAAATAAGGATAAAGCATTAATTCTACGAAGTTAACAAAGGTAGCATCATCATTTATTTAAAAGCTAGGCTCTTGTCGAAATAATTAATATAATTTAACAGCTGAAAATTCTATGGAAATATATTCTAAATAGCAGATTACGAGTATATATTTTATTAAAAGGATGTTAACTTTAGACGCAATAACGATATTAGTCGCCAGTGTACAATCTTTTTAACAAGCTTTTACTAGCTTCACTTATTTTTTGTATACCACTAAGGTGGGACACAAGTTTATGGCCCACCTGATTGTAAGCAGTCATCGAAGCCTATAGCCGCTAGCAATACCAGGGATATCACTAACGAGTTCCCAACCCTGTTGTTGATGAGGGCCACTGTGCCAGCAGCACTAATTACTACAAGCCCAGAGTATCCCTGTGGAGCACTGGCAACCTTAATTTAAACACTACACTTCATCAAAGTAGTGTTATTTTACTGCGGTCTTCTGTACGGTGGAGGTACAGTCCCCAGTCGGGCGGCTCCAATATCAATCGGAAAACCCACGGCAGTTCCCAATTCGCCCTACCTCTCTTTTTTAGCTCATGGTGTGATTGATCACTGTACTTAAGCTTAGAAAAACTCATTGGTACAGGCCGGGATTTGAACCTGGGCCCATCAGATGACAGGCCGTTGCTTCAACCACAGGGTCACCACGGCTCACTTCACCTGTACCTCGTAAAGTATGTATGTACTCTATGCATGCATTAAACGGAATTTTTCAACGTTATTTCCTCCGACTTCGCGACGTCTGATTATTTCGAAAATTTGCGCGATTATTTAAACAGACAGCACACTGGCAATGATAATACAATAAGTTTATAACTTTATCCTGTGTACATTTTATGCTCATTTATTAGCTAACGCATCGCATAATTCAGTTTAAGTTAATTTTGGTTCGCAAGTATTCAGGTACAACGGAAAACACAATGGATAACGCAAAGCCTGGCGTCAAAGTCATGTCATGTCAGTTGAAAATAAAATAACAGCATGACCGGCGTCGACCCCAGCAAAGCATTGTCTTATTAATTTGCAGTTCACTTTACAAGGTATGTTTAAGGATAAATATTATTTTTTGTAACGTGTCGGTAGCAGCTCAAGGGTTTTCTGTAGAGGGCTGGTTAGACATAAGGAGAAATGGTATAGGCAGATTATTAAATTTAGTCAAACCAAGTACTTACCGAATACGCTTGTGTTACCAAAACGCCCAATATAATGAAACAGCTTGCTGACCGCATCTTGCCTGCAACAATAATACAAATTTCAGTAAAAACCCTTTTGTACGTTTAAATTAAATATTTTTTCTTAATTATGGCGATTTTAATAACAATAATACTTTTTAGCTAAGGTGAATAATAATTAAATTAAAAAAAAGATTATCTTATATATATTTTTGTGATAAAACTATAAAGCCACTTGTCTTGATAATTCGTAATATTTGGCAGGATTGGTGCCATAGCTTGCGTATCATTCTCAGACGCAGTCGCAAGAAAAGAACTACTATTTATTATATTCTGTGTCAGGTATTACTAATAACAACAGGCCAGGTATTTCTTAGATTACATCAGTGTTAGTGACGACACACCTCAGTGTACTTTCACTTCGCTTTACGTCATTTTATACTAAATCGTTTCTCTTGAATTACAACTAAAATATTTATTTAACGACTCTTTAATCTAACGAACATTTGGCAACCGGTTGCAATTGGCAACCATTAAACATGTAACATACACCTAATTGATTTATCGATCCAACATTCTTGATGATATACAGATACCGTAATAAAATGACTCCGAGCTTTGTTTTGGTATGTGTATGTATCCTTATGTTTTACTTAGCAGTGGAATTTGTCGATAACAATTTTAAAAAGAGGTCTTTTTTTAGAGTAATCGCTTAGGATGTGTTTTATTAGCGCAGTCGATGTGTAATGTCTGACATCTGATGGTCAACTCTCACGTCAACAATCACTCGCGCTTAATGCCGCGTTTGCCCGACATCATGTAACACAATTCCGTCCCTTTCACGAAATCATTATCACGGATTGCAGGAAAGCAAGACGAAAGATGATACACATAAAAAATCCTGGATTTGTTACCATAAGTTAAACACGAAGAATAGTAAGATGTAAAAATAAATACATGTATATACACTATACTGTAGATATACAGAATGTACTAAACACTGATGGCAATGCCGTAAGAACAGGTATTTAATGACTTTATATTATTCCACCGTGTAAAAACGTTCGAATTAATATCTAGCTTTTGTTTAGAAGTTTATTTGCGTAATATATCCAGTAATCGCACTTTTCAAAATCTAGTCTAATGAGGGCGGCATGAGTTCACGTATATGATCCCATGTCCCATGGAAATTATTTAATTTCCCGACATAAATCTAACGCGCTCATCTTTATTATAAAATGTTTTCACGCATTCCTCAAAGACCGCCCTTCCGAAAGGGTAAGCAGAGATCATCCCGGTATTACCTTAAATCAGATTCTAATAATTCAGATATAGAGCACTATGCTGCTGAACCCAATTTTATAGTCTATGCAATAGGCTAATTATAATTTAATTAAAATCTAGTGGGTAAATATGAGTATATAGTAGGAATGAATTAGTTCAGTGTATCATATATCCATAGCTATTGTCGTTCACGCAGTAAAACCCGACATGCCAGTTAAGGACAAATAAAGGTGCCTTCAACATTAAGGGCTAATTACACGCACTAAACCAGCCGCATAGTGTTGTGGAAAGGGAAATACAAGTACCTGGGTTTCTGCTCTATTAACCAAGCCTACCGCTCCAACTGAGCAGTTCTGCGTTTGAATTATTACGTGAGGCAGAAATATACGCAAATATGGGTAATATATGTCTGAATAAATATATTTGCCGTTTGTGCAAACACTTATGATAATAAATAGGTTTTTAGGTCTTTCCTACAGTTAATATCAATATTTGAGAATACTTTAAAATGCTGAAGAGCATCTGCAATTGTGGTTGAAGCTCCAGAGCTTCAACCGCAAATGCAGAAAATATGTGCCCTGAACCAAGACATGCATATTTCCGGCGTTTTGAGACACCCCTGCTGACAGCAGCGGCGCCGGCCGCCACCGGGGTGCCAGATGGGACGGAGCCAGAGTATCGACACAAGTTCCATCCCATACCAATAATTATACTTTTTACACGTAATGGACAATACTCCGGATTTATGTACTTCAATAAAGATCTGATCTTTTTATTGGCATGAAACGACCGTATTTACAGAAGGCCGAATCAGGGGACTAATCACAAGTCTAATTACCGCCATTTGTGTTTATCCCAATTACAATTAGGTTCGTAATTACTAATTAATTTTAATCTTGGATTAAAATCTATTCGATTTGGTGGGCAAGTTGCGTGGAGCGTGTTTTGAAATTAATCTTCCTGTATTACCAATTTCATACTGAAAACAAAATGTTCTTTTTATTTACTTGTCGTTCTAATGACATTATAAAATGAATGGACTTTGAGAGGAGAAGGATATTAAAAAGATACTCAAACCTACTGGGCAACTCGACGCAATTTTAATAATATAATTATTATTAACTAATTGTGGCCGCGACTTCGTACGCGTGGAATTAATTTTGTTTGCAATGGGTTTATTTCTTTTGTGCGGAACCATAATTGTTTTTCAAACAGAAAAGTAACATAAGTGATGCCTTATAGCATCAGCTATCTGCCAGTGAAAGTTCCGTTCAAATTGGTCCAGCCGTTCGGATTTTTTCACAATTTCATTAGTTTTTTATTTGTTGCGCAATACCCTAATTATTATTCTAAATTAGTGGCCTAAGTTAGGCCCTGTAAATTCAACTATCTGCCAGTGAAAGTCGGGACTTCTAATGTATTTAAGGTATTAATGAAAAAAAAAATGGTTTTAGTGGGTTATCCCTAAGAGAGAGACATATACCTACCACAACGGACTTTTGTAGACCTATTTAAGGTGTTCAATACTGTACTACATTGTTTTGATCTATCTCGTAGGGTTCAGCCAGCATTTGCAATGTAAGCGCAAAAATAAGTTTATTTACAACATCACATTAGAAACCTGTAAAATTACCAGTGTTTCTCTACTATATTGTATATCTACTATTATGTATATAAATGATAGATTTTGCCCGCCGGTTCGCACTTTAAAAATGAGTGATTTTTATACAAACTTTATCCCCTCTTGTACCCCCTTAGGGGTGGAATTTCCAATAATCCTAAAAAAAATAACTTACTGGTACCTCCCATACACATAAATATAGCAATAGTATAGCTATATAAATATCACAGCTAAGAAACCTTAACAAATAATTATAGCCGACCACCATATAAAATGTACGGGCGAGCTCTTAGCGGTACGGGGACTGCGTGCGAAGTAACAAATCGGCAGCCGCGCTCATAAGCGCGAGCGCCTACAATTAGGGTTCCACGCCAATATTGAACGGACCACATATTTATGAAGGGCAACTACGGAACCCAACACTGCGCGTGGCCCCAGACGCGCTTGGCCGGTTTTATTCTATTGAGAAATATGTCTACCACGTGTCATCAATCACATTAGTAATAGCCTGAAAACTCAATTTACAATCAAGTATGACATTACTGGAGTTTGGGATTATTATGCTCAAAGTACTCCCTTTACCAAATATACTAATAGTATTCCGTATAGGTACCTGTATCCTGATTCCACCATATGACGCACTTAGCTCTATTGTCTCGACTATTAATATAATATTAATTGTATAAATTATACTTAGAATACTAAATCTGTATTCAGTCTTACTGAGAATTCAAAATTGTGATGTATTTAGTTAGCGATAATTTATGCGACATTATGTAGGTCTATCGATTCGCATTGTTTGATGTATCTTGTATACCAGACAAGAATACAATATCAAGTTATTGTTCCAAGCACTCTAGTACTAGGTACTATAAGGCAATCTTCAGTTTTCTATTGTTTCTTCTTGCTTATACAATTAAAAATAGTAGGTATACTCATTGTTCTTATATTTGCAGGAAGATAAATCATCGGCAAGCCTCAATATTGCTTCATATTACATTTCGTAGCCTATGTATATACGAAGCAATATCTAGTGCCTCAGCTATCCAACCAACAAGATAGAATCATTTTATTATATCTCCGAATTTCATTACTATAAATATCTACTAATATAATATTTTCAACATTTTCCATGGTATTTACATTGGACATAGATTTTAAATAACACATGAAGTAAAAAATAAAAATTTTACTTACTTATTGAAACGAATACTTTATTCCCTTTCCACTAACATTCACAAATAAAATCAATCACTACAGCCCAACTGTTACGATTTATTTTTAAAAGACGCTGCGGATAAATACGTTCTCTATAAACGTCGCGTGCGCAGTCAAAGGCTTTGCGATAAAAACTATGTATATCTGTTTGGACCTTGCCGTTCTCCTGGTCTACACGCTATTCACAATATACCAACCGGTTGCTAGAACGCAATCACACCGATATTACGTTGCGAACAAGAATCTGATAGAGAGAGATAGAACATTACTCTTACGCTCATGTTTTTTCTTAGGTGTATTTTATACGAGGCGCATCGACACAGCTTACGTTAAAGCACTTTTTAAAATAAAACTACGGCTAGCGTGAAATACTCTGTTTAGTTTTATGAAAATACTATCGGTTACGCACCACGGTGTAAAGGTATTCGAAAAATTACATTCTACTCACACGCACTATTTCCCGGTTAGAGTCAATCAAGATAGGTTCAACCGTTAAATTATTTAAAGATTATAACAATCAGAAAGAAAAAAAATGAAGAAATGTGATAAAAACAACTAGTCTAGCGATGTTGCAACCACGGTGAATATGAAAGTTGAACACCAAGTACAAGTTTCAACAAAATCTAAAGGAAGCTCTAGCCATGGTTTTCGGTCCATCACTTATCAGTCTTACGCTACGGTGTGAATTAATTCGAATGGAATATTTTTGTTCAATAATTAACTTATGAGACACTGCTCCGGGATTTCCTTATTATTTTATATCTTATGGATTCAAAGGTCCACCTAAAACATTGTAAACATAAGTAATCTACTTTCAAAATATACTTATAATTTATATATTAATACCTAAGAGCTTAGAGAGGCGCTTTTGAGTATCAAGCTGATGGATATTCCCAGTTTTCTATTATAATTTTAAATATTAAACTGATTTTTATGATATGATTCCTTGTGTATATTTAAAAAAAATAAGAATTTAATATTTGATGCCTGATGAAAATGAAATAGTCGTAATAAACTTTTACAGAATAATAATGGAAATCTATTATTTAGTACACATGATAAATTTCAAAGACAATTGAAGTGTGAGGAGATGTGATTCTTTCTTACTTAATCTTCAGACCGAGTCGGAGGTGTAGCCATAGATTTATAGATCATGTTACCAAAGTATTGATAAAATATTTCATAACAATTGTTCCCACCTACTGTTTTGCCCACTTAAATACTGTGGAATTAACGCTAATAAACATCAAATCGAGCACTAATGCGCTTCATTTGCAAATTTGGTATTTCCATAGCAAATGTATGTACATAAAGTGTTCTATAAATTCTATACAATCAGGAAATCAGAGCCATATACAAAGCACTAGTCTCTTGTATCTAATCAAGAAATACATGAAATAATGTGTACTATTAAGACCAATTTATTCGGGCATATCTGTATATATAAAAGACTAGCGGTCCGCCCCGGCTTCGCACGGGTAGACATTAGTTTCGGAGCTAAGACATTTATCAAATATTTTGTCTACCCGTGCGGAGCCGGGGTGGGCAGCTAGTATAATATATATATATATATATATTTTAGTTAGAAAGCTAAATTAGCTTTAATAGCTTTCTAACGGTGAAAGAATTTTTGAAATCGGTCCAGTAGTTTCGGAGCTTATTCAATACAAACCCACAAAAATACAAATCTTTCCTCTTTATAATATTAGTGTAAATGTAGACAGTGTAGAAGAAACTGACTGACTGTCGGACATATCAACGCACAGCATAAACGGCTGATGTTAGAGACTTGAAATTTTGACAGTATGTACCGAGAGGGGGTATAATTAGTTTCCACTAAGGAAGGGTTTTTGGAAATACCACCAGGGGGTATAGACGATGAAAGCTTACATTAAAAATGTGATTTGGGCTTAAAGTTAAAAATAAAAAAATACTTATGTCAGGATTTTAAGATATTCCACCCCTAAGGGGGTAAAATAGGGGATGAAAGTTTATTTGAAAATCCGTCATTTTGAAGTTTGAAGCGAAACCGCGGGCAAAAAGCTAGTAGTGGATATGTAACGTTTCTGTTTCGTAAAAACATCCGGTTATTAAGTATGTACTGTTGAAATGAAACCATATGTACTTAGTATAATAAAGGCATCAATAATGTTTTGTATGTGGCAATGTTTGTGTAATAAGGTTAGAACATTTGCTGCAAGATTAATAAGTATTAAGCAATCACAGAAAGAAAAACATTATTGGAATAATATGTTTTGTTCAGTATGTTCTCTGTATGGCTGAATAAGTTGTTAGAAAGCAATCGGTTTATCATCACGCCAAGTCCCGTTTGAGGTAAGCAAACAGTATAGAGTCATTTCACTCTTGACGTTCATATCAGTTTTGCTTCTTCTAAATTCATTATATATTATATTAGTGTAAATATTGTTAAATAAAGGATTAAACTACATCATGACTAATTTATTCATTGGCAAGATTTATAACAAGCCCTATAACATGATGTCGGAAATTTACGTCTTCATGGAACACCGACCGATCACATTTTTTTAGGGGTTGTCAATTTGTTCGACTTGGAACAAATTGATTTATCTCATTAAGCTATTTACTGACTTCCTCAACTCAATATATTATTCGGTGTAGGAAAAACTTTTAACTTTTATGTAGGTTCCTCTAGTGGTTTAAATATTTATTTGAAAGATGTTCCATGCGAGGCTAGTTTTATTCTCGAAAAAGAGGCTAAATTCCTAAAGGTTTAATTACATTTAATTTAATTTGAATTCACTTCGTTAGTAGGTAGGTAAATAAATACAGTCTTTCAAAAGCAGTGCACGCTGTTAGTTTTTGTTCAGTGTCATACAATATCAGGGGCGGATAAAGAAAAGCGTTAAATAAATGAACCGAACCGAGAAAGCGCCAGTCATTAATTCTGTATTAGCAAAAAATGTGGCGCAAATTATCCGGGCGCACGCTTTTCTGCCCTACATCCGCCACCCGCCCTTTCATTTGATAAACTCACGCTTAGGGGACGAGCAAGGTGACGATACAATGCTTCCTTTTAATTGAATTAATGTATTCTCAAAGTGTTGTGTCGCCCAAAATGTTACAAGGTTAGAGTGGGTAAGAAATCTTGAGACTTGAGAATCACTTACTCTACATTTCGAAGGCTTGTTCGTCGAGGATCTTGATAAAATTTGATACAACTGTTATTCCCCATCATTCCCCGCCATTTAGAATGAATTCAATATTACTTTATGTGGTTTGGCTTTGCACGTCGACTTTTGGGATGAATTGGGTTACCTCTAGCCTTAACTTTGAATCTGCTAATTCAAATATACCTTGAATTCCTGTGTAATATATCATTTAAGTTCCATGTCCTTAATCTGTGAGTGATGACAGACTAAATAAAACATGCAATGCAATTATTAGTGGAAGAAGAAGCGACGAAGCCAAGTTCTAACTTTCTGGGTCAAATTATCAAACTAGGTATTTAATGACGGAAAGATAAAGAGCATCGGAACTGGGCATGTATAGAAGAGATTGATGAATGTAAGAAAATCAAACGAGGTGAGTAAGTCAAGGGTGAAATGGCGCTAATACGCTAAGGCATATAATCTCATTTTTATTTTTTATTTTATACCACTAAGGTGGCACACGAGCATACAACCCACCTGATGGTAAGCAGTGACCGTAGCCTATAGCAATAGCAATACCAGGGATATCAATAACGAGTTGCCATTCCTGTTTTTGATGAGAACTCACTGTGCTAGCAGCATTACTAGCCCAGCGTATCCCCGTGGAGCACTGGCAACATTACTTACCGCAGAAACACAACACTTTATCAAAGTAGTACCTGTAATATTAAATATAAATTCTAAAATATTGTTCCGTGGAACTCCTTAAAATATAATTACTAAAATTAATATTTAGATCATCTCATAGTAAAATTAAAGCCAGATGGAAACCGCCTAACGATTGTATTACTTAAGTACAATATTATTTTTTATTTAATGACACGGTATCTTTCGTGCAAGAAAGATTTCTCCGGATATTTTTTGTTATTGTCCCTTTAAGCCCGGGAAAATCTTCCGGCGGCTATATAAATAATTTCACAAATAATTTCCCAGAACCCAAAATCATTGAATTTGCCCTGTGTAAAAATACAAAGCTTGAGCAATATATATATTTTGTGAATAACACATTATCGGAAGTTATTGTATATTTATATTTATTGTTTGGTACTTTTCTGCCATTGGTAAAAAAGAGCAACTGTTTGAAATACGAACCAAGTGTCCTGCGTTGCGTCAGTAGGCGGTCCTTCTCAATTGGATCTAAAAATATGTACTACATAATAAGGCATATGAAACAAAAAGTTGTGTAAAAAATAACGATCTGACGCACGGCTCACATGAGAGGCTCTTGCCCTTCAACACGTCCACATTTGACGACAGAAAAACCCAGAATTGCGGACATCGTCACGACTTAATGAACGCGCTGTGGAACATTCTGAGATATTGAAATATATTGCAGAGTGACTAATGATCATATTATTTGGACAATGATAATGAAATGTATGTCTGCTGTAAAGCTGTCCTACGAATCGATGGCGAAAATGGATATATTTATCGTAAATATTACTGGATATTTGAATGTTTTACCTCATTTCGCAACTTGGGTATTGTTGTAATCTCGTCTTTTTTCGGTACTTTTGTATATCTAAGACCTTTGTCGCTTTCAGTATTAGCAATAATGTCAAATTATAAGGTGTTTCCATGAAGCATATCCTAAAAACAAATACGTATCTTGCATTCATTAGAAAAAACAACCAGGAGCTCACATGTTCTTCTCATACTTAGTTCAACTGTCAAACCACAATCTGAAACTGTAAAGAAAATTACTTGTTTACGTAAACGGGACTTAAATTAATACAGTTAGGCACTCCTCGAACGGGTAATATACGTATCGCTTTCTCATTTGGTTTTCCCCAAAAACAATCAAATAATAACTGTGCATATACACAGGCAATTAACACACAAAGGACACCCATCTATATTGCGGTTGTGCGTTTAATTTTAAATTTAAATTACGATTGTTGTACAGCGAGCATATTGCTAACGTCTGTGGAAATTGGTGGAAATGTATTCACGGAATTTTAGCGTACTTGCCACTGTAATAAAGGTTGTTATCTCTTGCTTTAGCTATTCAGATGACATCTGTAGTAGTCTCAAGCTGTAGATTGGTTTACTTTGCCTTAAAGTTTGGAAGACATTTTATTCATTTAAGCTGCCTAAAGAATAGCATACTTACTAGCTTATATGTAGATTTGTTGTTAAATTGAAAAAAAAAACATATTATTCTTATACATACATACACACAGAAAAAACTAGTTACTTGAATTAAAAACAATTTGTAATCAAAAAGCCATATTATTCGGAAACAGTGTAACTTGTAATTAGTGATAGAATTTTATTTTTATTAGCGTTTATGTCTTTCCAGTAACAATCCCATACATACTAGAAAATTAGCAAATATACCTCATATATAAATGTATAATGAGTTAAGCTTTATTGTATATTCGTATGAAAATCTGGTGGTAATATTGGGTTAGGCATTTAACTCTTATTGAACTTTTGACTAGTAAAATATTGATAGGTAAGAGTACATATTGAGGAATATTGGTTGGTACCTAGAATCCGACCAAAGTATAAAACTACCCTTTATTCTCTGTCCTAGTAAAATTGGATATGTTATTATATTTACATATCTATACTGGATATATTTACATATCTTAGTTAAGATATGACTCTCAAAGAGTTGACTCAGAGAGAGACAATTCATTTAATCACGTGTAAAAAAAGTATTGATTAGTCACACTAGCATTTTACATGTGAAAGTGTGAGTGTAAGTTTGTTTGTTCCCTCTTCAGACCGCAACGACTGATATTTTGAATGGACGAATTTGAATGAAATTTGGAATGGAGATAGATTAACTGCTGGATTGACACATGATTTTATCCCGGAAAATGTTTTGCTCTAGAATCACGCGGGCTAAGTTGCGGTTATAGGCTAGTTATTTCAATTCAGTTTTTCCAATAAAATTTCAATCTTCAATAAAATGTATTTCAACCAAAATATGAAAAGTAATGCATTAGCTTTATATTAATTATAAAGTAAACATCAAAAAGCTTCAACCTACTCGTATTTAAGAATATCCTAGATTATTGTATTTTTCCATGATACGTAAACAAACCAGTTATCAACGAAGCAGGCAAAACACTGCTATATTTTTCTGCTGGCATTTACTAAGGGCAAAGTACCCGGTATACGTATCAACTCTTTAGACCGGTATCCGGGTGAAGTATTCAATCCTGTTTTTAGTCTATAAATAACTGTATAATGTGTTGCTGTTCATACAATAACATATTTTTGTTCTTTTGGAGTAAGGTAAATAAAACAGTCTTTATTATTTACTTTATAACACTTTACCAGGCAGTAATTACAACATGGGGCACAATAATCACCGGACGCGATATTCACCAGTGAGATTAAAATAACTACCCAAATGGACAGCTCCAATTTTTTATGGGAAGTTTACGTTTTACGTTTTTATGCGCTGCATATCTTTTATAAATATTAGTGACCATTAATATATTTTGCTGTATTTATCGTTTAAACCCGTTTGGTAAAAAATATAGAATACAAATATTCTTGTCTCAAACTTAACTTTGAGGAATACTTTTAATAATACCCATTAGGGATTGCAGAGTTGTACCAACCACTGCTCCTGCAGCTAGTGGTACTCTACCCACTATTGTTATTTTACAGTAGTTATGTACAACTGTCGAATACCACTTTCGCAGAACCTGTTTGGCAGTAAGCGTGTATTTACATCTTTGGCAGTTATAATAAAACATACTTCGGTAAACTGTTTTAATTGGCAGCGCCAAGCTTATTACCATGTTATTTATTCTGTGTTATTACTAAAAGTAAATAGATGGATAAATAAAAATACCTTTGGTATTCATATGCTTCCTTGAGTATATTTGAGTAAATGCTTACTAAACAACCTTTCTAGGAAAATGTATATTTATTTGAGACCTCTACGCATCGGCTACGCCTTTGATCAACGAAGTGTGATAAATCAGCCGGAACTTTCTTATTTAATATCTTGTCACGTCAAGCGTGGATGTCATGAATCAGGAAATAATACACCCAAACTACACATAAATACGTTCCTTGCCATGGATGATAGATCAATATTATTAGATACTAATACAAAGAATTAAATGAACCGACTTAAATGTACCGACATCTTTTTTTAAATTAAAATTATTGAAATATGTGTGCGACAATAGATAAATAAAATACGGAAATAAGCACTATGTTTCTAGCCCATTTATATATTGTGCTATGTACATACTGATCCTTTTTTTCGATTATAATTTCTCAACCATCAAAATACATAACCGTTAACCTGATTCGGGAAATTAGGTATACTGTGACGAAGCATCGAGAGATCGTAAACCATATATAAAAACAATACATTAATTCTTAATTAACTTGGTTACCAACTAGCTATGTTCTTAACTACAGTCACAGTTTACAGAGGATGCATGTTGCCCTGTACTTATGTAAATATGTCGGATGCTTGAATACATAAATTGGAATAATTTTAAATACAAAACAACACCATAAAGAATTGCAAAGCTAATAATCCTGTTCCGTATCGCATCGTTATTTACGTTTATAAGTTACTGCGTTTGTTGCTATATACCCACGTCACCAGAACATAAAAAAGCCTATAAACCAGTTATTAACCTGAGATAGACTATATTTACGGTACATTAGGACTTTAGAGGCTGTAGCGAAACAGGTGTTTCTGAGCCGCAGATGTGGCACGCTCCTAAAAAAATATATAAACTGAGAGTTCAGACACGTCCAACCAAACATTGTCGTTGGTTCAAACATTGATATTGGATATTTCTCCGCGCGTGCTTTACGGCGACGATACGCGACCTCCAAAAATGAAAATAAAACTATTTCATTTCATCTTTCTCTAGGAGCTCTTGTTATTTCGAAAATTCATATTCCAATTGTACATTTTAATTGGGAAATCGATTGACGACTGACTAATCTGAAACAGAAGATACACCAATAAACAATAAAAATATTACAAATTAAAAAAGGCTTCATAATAAATGTTGTAATCAATATACACGAACAAGTAGCTTATTTTGTATTAAGCATAAATAGTAGAAAAATAAATAAGTTGCAATTCAATATAAATTTCTATATGTTAAATAACTACTTAGCTGACAGCTGTATAATTGATTAATTTCTATGTGCATCGTGTGTTTTTGGATAAGTAGGTATCTATAGTGTGTAGCCTTGCTAAATTCGTATGATAAATATCTATCTAAACAAACATAAAATTGCAAGAGAACCTTATTGTGTGTATAAATAAGATCGAGGGACTTGTTCAAAAATTGCAACTGCTCACTCAGCTGGGACCAAATTATGTTTCTTTGGTGAGTAATAATGGTCCTAAGGCTCCTTGAAGAGATGCTGTACTGGCAGAATATTCAATTTTTTGCATCCCGAGAATAAGATTCCGGACTTTCACTGAATACATGATTGTATGCTTTCCTAGTCGGCTTGTACTTATGTTTTATCCCATGTAAAATCGTTTAAAATGACCAGTTGATAGATACAATCTACTTAGATCCATAAAAAACTCACCTCCGCTCCTGTTTTTTTTACTCATTCGTAACAGGCTTAGATACAATAAAGATAGGAAAACTTGTTTACTCGTGAATATAAATAAGTATGTTTATTTGTGTACACACGAGATTCGTTTATTTAGATTTTGAAGCATTATTCTACACACAAAGTAAAATAATCGAATATATACAACTACTATGTTTTATTTACTGTTGATCAGCATATTAAATAAGCTGTAGGTGGCATTGTGGTTGACGCAACGGCCTGTCATCTGATGGGCCCAGGTTTAAACCCCTACCTGTAACAATGAGTTTTTCTAAACTTAAGTGCAGTGATTAATCACACCATGAGCTTAAAAAGAGAGGTAGGGGGAATTGGAATCTCCCGTGGGTTTTCCCATTAATATTGGAGCCGCCCGACTGGGGATTGTACCTCCACCTTTCAGAAGACCGCAGTGAAATAACACTATTTGATGTAGTGTTGTGTTTCTGTGGTAGGTAAGGTTGCCAGTGCTCCACGAGAATAAGCTGCGCTAGAAGTATGCTGCTAGCACAGTGAGTCCTCATCAACATACATACATACCACTGGTATTGCTATTCGCTACAGGCTACGGTGACTGCTTACCATCAGGTGGGCCGTATGCTTGTGTGCCGTATTTTTTAATACCTTAGTAATATAAAAAAAAAACAGAACACATATTGAACCTGATTTTATTTGAACCAGTTCTAATAACAGCTTATCGTCGATAACAGATTTGATTTAATTTGTAATAAATAACATCACTTTCACTAAATCATATCAAAGAGCCTTCAAACTTCGACAGAAAACAAAAACATTTTATAACCTCTATATTTTGCAAGCATTTTAACAATCAGAATGATTGTCATGCCGTGGGATTTCCCCAAATCCCGTGTCTACAGATATCTCTCCCGACTTTATCTTCCGTAAGTCCCTGTGAAGTGAATGAATTCCTTCCTCCAATCGAAAGCCCATGACATAGTATTCGCTATGTTACAATAGTACAATATGATTCACACAAATTGAATTAACTCAAATAATAATAATGGTAAAGAAATTTTTAAAATCATCTATTAAAGACACAGAACACAATATTTACTAGCTTCACAGTAGTACAGTGGCTTCTGATTGCAAAATACGAGTAGATAATTATTTGTTTATAAACAACTAAAAGAAAGCCACACACCCTTGAAAATGGTGCTAATTCTTTTGTACGAAATCATTAAACTTAATTATTTTGACAGGACTAAAAACTATTGCCATCCTTATTTAACCCCGCACATGAGAAAGGCATAGCTACATTTAGTCGTGTCAAGTTAGTTAAGGTTAGTAACTTTGTGATTTTGTACAACAAAATCGACACCAGCTGTAAATGTTGAGCAAAATCATAAGTCATAAAGTCTAGGTGTTACTGTGTCTTTATTCATCGGGGAGAAGGTTGCATACCTACCCGATGCTGTTTTCTGAGTGCAATTTCTAAATTATCAATAACAAACATAGTAAACATTCCTAATTGTTTTTGTTAGAAATATTAAATCTGATTTCGTGTGTAATTAAATACAGACACGCAGGAATCGAGGCATATGCTGTATCAAAATCAATCAAAATTTTGTATCTTAACTTAATTATTGTGAAGTACTCACATATCTACTTCTAGATACATTTTGGAAGCAATCTATCACAGAGTCTCAATATTACTCCTACAACTAGTTGGTTATTGATTTATATTGCTCTGTTGCGGCTATTCCCATAACTGAAGCTCCTTTTGGCAAAGGCGTATTTGGGCTAAACTTCATGATTCAATTACAGCAAACTTATCCACTCAACCGAAATAAATCGTAAATACGATGTATGTAATATAAGAAAAATATTATAACGAAAATCTTGCCTGGACTGGCATGGACCTTTAAATTAAGCACACATATTTAAGGAGAGGTAGGGTGAATTGGGATTTCCCGTGGGTTTTCCCATTTAAATTGGAGGTCATTTCGCTGTTGACTTTTCACATCTTCAATAATACATATACCTATTTTATTTAAAACTAAGAAAGTGATAATTAAACATATGTCTTGATAGTAAGCCACTTTTATTATTATTATTATTACCTTCCCAATAGACGCTTGCAATACTGGAGTATAATTCTTCATCGCCGAACCTGCGACTAAACTCGTACAATGAACAGTTTTGATCCGCACGCAGCAACACAGACATTGTGCACGCAATTTCCTTAATGAAAAATTCCATTGAGTAATTGGAGCGTTTTGTAAACGATTCCGTTAAGAAATATTAGTTAAATTTCCAGCCTAATGTTTTGTGAGAGATCTTGAGTGTAGTTATAGTCAGAAATGTTCATCTTGAATATAGCCAAAATAACAACGTCTTAAATAAATATTTGGTTCCTGTTATTTCAAATTATACAAGAGCATTGCCATTTGTAGCTATATATTTTCTTAAAGATGTTATGTTGGCATAATACGTTTTTTGATGTCAAAACTCTACATGCTGCAAAATTTCAGCAATTAGGCAAGTGTATGGCAGCAGTTAGTACCTAAGA
Source organism: Falcaria lacertinaria (assembly GCA_951449985.1). NCBI lineage: Eukaryota > Metazoa > Arthropoda > Insecta > Lepidoptera > Drepanidae > Falcaria > Falcaria lacertinaria. The sequence goes on along the minus strand of OX602118.1, from coordinate 6,132,430 downwards.
CTTTTTAAATAATAAGTAGTCTTCTAAATAGTCAGATTTTATTATACGAATTATATCTGATACTAATATATGTTATTTAGTACCTATAAGATTATTATACACATAAGTTAGTTCATACTAAACTCGTTTATTTCAAGAGAAAACGTATCAATTAAAGCAATTAAGTTGGTACGTGTCGCAGCCCACACAGGTATGTGTGGCCACAGGTGGGTACCAAAAACAAATCATTGCACAGTGACATAAATATGTGCTTACCAAGAGTATCTAATATCTAATAATTTTCAACTTTTGAGTATCTAACGAGAAGGTAGCACAGAACTTCTCGTGGCAGATGTTTCTTGGACTGCATATTTCGCCTCCAAATATCAGTTATTTAGTCTCTTATACTCAATGATTTCCCTAGCCAACAGTGTACCTTCAAACTAAAACACATTAATTAATTAATTAATCTGTACTCTAGCTTAGTGGCAGGAATTCTGGAACTGCAGCATCTTACCCAACTAAGGCGGACTCGACTTTACAATATGAGAAACTCGCCCACTAGGGGTCCCAGGCAACAGGATTTTTTCAGACCTAACTATCTAGATTTTGGGTCTTATTTCATAAACTTTGTAATAAGTAAAATAATTATAAATAGAACAGAAAATCAATAAACATTGTGATAGATTTTTTATGATATTTTATTTTTAACAGAATGTTGTTACATTATCATAACATTCTCACAAAAGTATTTTTTTTGTTGCAATGGAGCTGAATTAAGTATAGTAATATTTCCGAAAATAAAGAGATTTTATCCGTAAATCTCTTATATAGATCTGGTAATCCTACGCGCCACAAATATTCAAATTCCAGAAGATCTTTATTTGACTAGACTTTACAGGCAAGCACTTTCAAATCGTCAGAATCTACCACCGGATTCGGAAGGTTGATTTTGCTGAGAAGAATCCGGCAAGAAACTCAGCAATTACTCTTTTAAAAACCAAAATAATTACATAAAGTACATAAAATAACTGCTACAGTCAGATCTGAACAAGCTCCGATGCTAACTCTGGCACAATTTGATCACAGAAAGGATCCTTGACATCATCTATGTATGTCTCTTGACTCAAATCAAATGTTTGTCTTAGACGACGTTCAGTTATTTAAGCAATTATTTTAATTGGGAAACCCAATCTGAAAATTGTTTGTTGAGCACTTGCCGACAAACTACGTAAATATTTATTGATATTTTATATATATTGACGTGTAAGTACGTAATGTGCGCTTAAATAAACGATGTCACTGGCAAACATTATTATAAATTACGTTTAGCAACTTGTGTTAATATATCCATGTCAGGAAACCAAAACTGATAACCGGCTCTTTGTAAAGGAGAAGTGGGATATGAGATTATGATAATGGTGATGAGCGACATGGTTCTCACTACGAGGATACGTCAAAAATAATTTATGTGATGACAGTAGATCAGATCACTCATCATAACGTAAATTTGCTATATAGTTATTTATATATTTTGTTCCATCACCCAGTAGGAAATTAACAGTGCTATCTCATAAATATTATATCGACTTGAATTCAGCAAGAACGAAACAACAAAACAAAACTTAACATCCCGAATTACAGTCTCCAATTATATTATACAAAATTTAAGTGTAAGGAAATCTTCTAAAACAATTTCGCCTCGTTCGAAATGAACACCGATTATTACAATGTCTCGACAAAATACACCTGCTGTGCCAGCTGTTCGGAATTAACTGACGATAGCTAAATTTTGCCGGATTGTAATTTTCTCCAGCAATCAAAATACGGGACTTAACATGATATTAATTTAGCTCTGCTACGGCAGTTAGTGTTGCTATTTGAAATTCAATTGGCCTCCTCGAATTTAGGGTCGAAGCTTTGACCTGAATTTAAATCGAAGCCAGATACGTTTGACTATTATCAATTTAATAACTGAACTGTAATAAGATATTTTTCTGGAATTTGCGAGATAATTTATTTTAGGCGTCATGCTCAGTTGCCCTAGAAGAGTTGATATGACATGTACAAATAATTAAAATAAACTATTTTGAGTTTAAAAAAATACTGATTCCAATATGCTTGGTATTTTGTTTTCTGATGAGTTTACATTTTTGCAACATATGCAATAATAGTTAGTAGAAAGACACTTGCCTAGAACACTTGAGTATAAAACTGAAATCTAAATTCCTTATTTGAGATAGATTGTCAACGGAATATTAAGTGGCAGTAGGATTTCTTACATAACATAGATGTTAATTAAATTGCTGTCTGTGATTTCGCAATCTGGCTTTGCCTATGCTCTTGTTTGTTTTGTATTACATATACACAGAATTTATTATTCCTGCTGAGTTACTATATAATTCGGAAGATGTTTTCCTCCAGTGTGACACAGTAGTAGCTTGTAGTAAATATTTACAAAGCATCAGTAGTGTATCCATATGGGCTTCATTTAATACGTAATTCGTTTGCTTTTCTTCCCCTAGACAGGGCGAGTCAAGTATTATCCCAGCCACCGTTATCCACTTGTCCCTGCTTAGGTATATGTATATTTATGTACTCATACCTTCAACGAACTAGAAAGTGGAAACAATCCAATGGAAGCCGTTATTTGTTTGAATGTTCCAACTAGCAATATAAACAAATGAAAAGTAGACCTTTGTATTTTCGAAGTTGCCCGTGAATGTGGTAGGATTCCACTGTTGTGGTAGATTGGGTTTGTATAAAAAGTAAATTGAAAGTTGTGTTACAAGTAGCTTTCATACACTATTGCTCATCACGCAACCTTAAAAAGAGGACCCAAGAATTATTTTTATTATTCTTAAAATAAAATACCTTTTTTTAACATATCCTATGTACACAACTGAAGGAAAGAAACCATTCCATATGAGGCATCTTTTAGTATCGCAGTATAGTGTACGGAGTATAATATAATATGAATGAAAATAGAGATCAGCTTGTTTTGTTAGCTGTTGTGCAATTCAAAGAAAAAGAAAAGTGTCAAATTTAATAGGTGGTACCCCTTTTTACGTAATTTACGTTCGTTTCCGAAGGAAGTGTATCCCAACCACCACGATCACACATTCGTTATCGTTTGAAATATTATATGAATTGTATTTACACAGAATACAATTCATAAATCGGAATTACGCGGGAGTGTTCCGAGAAATTGGCAGTATTTCCACGCTAAATTGCAATGAAGATTTTCTGAACGAGTGTTCCAATTTAGCCAATAGATTTATTGACTGCTTTTCAAAAATATTTTTATTATACATCACATTAGATCCTTATCACTACATAGTTTGTGGATTAACATGTTGAAAGCATGTTGCTTTTAAGACAATAAACAACAGCCGATCTAAATATTTACACTGTCAAAAGTCAATGTATTAAAGCATCACCAACTATTCATGGCAAAAGTAAAGTGGCACTTTATGCTGCTAACCCCAGGAATTACATATCGTGAGGATAAACAGGTAAGTAACTAAAGCAACCTCTCTAACTAAATATAATGAAGATAAACTCTGTGTGTCTGCCCAAGAGTGAGCCCTTAGGCTCTCTCGTTCTAATTGCAATTATCTTAGAACAAGCTTATGCCCGCGTCTACGTCCACGTTGAGTTTAGAATCTCAGAGGTACCTGAAATTTTCCCGGGATAAAAAGTATCCTATGTGTTAATCTAGGTTATAAATTATTTGTGTTCTAAATTTCATTCAAATCCGTTGAGTAGTTTTTGCGTGAAAGAGTAACAAACATCCATCCATACTCACAAACTTTCGCATTTATAATATTAGTCTTAGAATATGCGTGTATAGTACGAGAATTCCAGTAATATTGTTAGCCACATATTTTTACCTTAAAGATCAAAAAGTACTATTCCAACTTTTTCGATGATGGTAATATAAATAGTACCTACTTGGAAGAGATTGATTGAATGTAACGGAAGCAAAAGAGCTATGTAGTACGCAAGTCAAGAATGACATGGCGCTCTATATTCTCCACCAACTCCGTGAGGGATTAGGCGTGATGATTTATGTATATGTATAACTTAAAATGCAATAAAATTTATTTCCCTAGGTAAGGCAAATTGTTATTGTTATTGCTCTTCAGATTACATAGTTATCATTTTAAGGTACCATTAACTCACAAGTTTTGTATCACAGATTTACGAATAACAAACTAAATCCGTAGCATTATAATGTCACATTCTATATCAAATTATATTTTTAGGATGAAATAAGCCATGCCTGAGCGACTTTCGGCCCGACCGCGGTTCGCCGAGTGGTTTATTCACCACTTGTGGTTTATTTTTACGTCATAAAAATATGTATCTTCATCCTTTTGGCCACAAAATTGTTGTCCTTGTGGAACAAAATTGTTCTGATGGCGGAATCTCGGACACGAAATATTAGGCGCATTATTACTTTCATAAACAGATAATAATTCATACCTTACTCGTAATAACTGTTATGTTAATAGCAATGTAGTATCGCCGGCATGTGTTAGTGAAAATGAAACGTATTTAGATTTTTAGAAATATAGGTAATCAGAAAATTTAATAAGTAAAAATATTAGCAATGTTTACAGATCCTTAGCTACGGCTTCAAATTCTGTCTGTATTTGTAGCTGTTGGTTTAAACAGTTAATTTTGATGACTAAGATTATTCTTGATGGCTTCTTTTTGCATAAATCTAATGTATCCAATAAGTGATGTTTACTCTCTGTCATTCAGGCTTTCTCTTAATGTTTCTTTTCATTATTAAAATATTACGATGTATTGTATGTTGTACCAAAAATACGATCTAATATAGTATCAACAGTATATTATCTACTCTCAGGTATCAATGTGACTGTGACGTTATTGTAGCAAATCAACTCACAGCTGTTAAATCGGCTTTCCCTAGCTTCAAGCTCTTCAATATTTTATTCTCTTGAAAATCTTACGAGAAACCCAACGGTGGGAAGCAGGTATCATCTGAAGTGTACATATCTACTTATCGGGAAACTGTAGGTTTACTGTAAAATAAATGTATGCTAGTATGTTTATTGAAAATTGAAAACTTTTCAAGATTGATACAGTTTGAAGATCCCTCGTATTTATTTTCCCTTTCTAAGGTACCGTACCGGAAGGGTAACCAACGGAACCCTATTACTAAGACTTCGCTGTCCGTCCGTCCGTCCATCCATCCGTCTGTGTGTCAGTGGGCTTTATCTCATGATCCGTAATAGGTACACAGGTGAAATTTTCACAGAATGTGTATTACTGTTGCTGATATAACAACCAAAATAATAATAAAAAAGTGGCGTCCCTTACTAGAAACGTGTTGGGTTTTTATTTTTCCTGTAACAATTAGTCGCTTGAAATTATCCTATAATCGTAATAATAATCATTGTAAAGTTTATAATTTAAACTGGTTTGTTTTTAGTAGGTACGGAACCCTCGGAGTTCCAGTCCAACTCGCACTTGGCCAATTTTTACTCTATGATAACTTAGCAGAAACACACAGACGAAGTTTAAATATGCAATTATTTACAGGGCTTGATATTCTTTTTTTTACATGCCCTAAGATATATCTCAAAATGTTCGAAAGATCAATTGAGCTTTTCGAGTAGAGTTCGAAGATTGTAATGGATACAGACAGGCAAATGTGGCAAGGAACTCGATCGTAGGTACGGCCTACTAACTACCACCTAGGGAACTTATTTAAATGAAACATTAGTAGCAACACCACGAGACATACATGTATTACTGAAATAGAAGCCAAAACAATAAACATCTAAGCTGATCTTAAACCTAATAAATGAGCTTATATACGCTTTATCTAAATTAATAAATTAGTTGTGTTGTACGGAGATGAGAGATTGAACAATATTATTAGAGGCACTACAACAAGTGAAATTGATTCAAACGTAGTGTTTGTATTTATTTATCAATCATGATAACGATATTTAAAATTTCAAGCCATAGGGGTATGATGTAGATAAGTGATATTCTTACATGATACCCATAACCCGTAGTAAACGGGGCGAAATTTCAATTTATTATTTACAAAATTGTAGTTGTCAAAAAAATTACCTCTTCAACACGCTTTACGCTTTTAATAATATCAATGATAAAACTAAACGTCACCTGTCTTGCTTGCTTTGTTTATGTGTAAAATTGCTTAGCTTCTAAATAGGGAAAAAAAATTACAATAGATTGCATTTTCTCCGGCTTATCAAGTTTACATTATATAACAATTGTTAAAACATATCATTATAACTGGAACTGACATCCACCGATCAGGTACTCTTCGAAGCATGGTCCACCCATCCAATTACAGACCGTCAGGAATCTTAGCTAACATCGTAGTCTTAGGGTCGGCAACGCGCGAGTGATACCCTTAGTGTTGCAAGCGTCCATAGGCTACGGTGACCGCTTACCATCAGGTGGGCCGTATGCTTGTTTGCCACGTTAGTGGTATAAAAAAAGAAGACCAACTGATACGGGTGCGTAACAATGATATTATAATGTAAACTAGTATGTAAATATCTTTGGTGCGTAGTAATAAATGGCCCCTAAAGTAAAAGACATATTTTGAGTATAACGTATAACGATGTCGAGAATAAACCTGGAGTCGCGTCCTTCAGGAATACCTAAAGTATCTCCAGTCTATGAGAGCGCACAATTTAAAGAGGTAACCCTTATTGTAAGGGACTTGTCACACAACATTATTTGTGTAATTATATTCTAAGGTCTCTTTTGCTGTATTTTCGTTACAGTACAGTGAAAATTATAAAAATACTTACCTAAGTATTTTATTATTACTTTAAAAGAGGTTAGTGTAATATATATATTTTTAAAAATCACATAAGTTACTACTTATTGATGGCATTGTTGTTTTTTGCTATATATAGATTATATTTAGGCAAAACCATTTCGCAGGAAGGGTATCATTTATATTTTATCGAATCAGCGTTAAAATCAAACAGAATTTCCAAGTATTTAATTAAGTAGGTACATGAAATAGATATCTAAGTATTATCCTAGTATTTCTATAATCTAAATGTTAGTAAGGAGTCACTAACAATACCAAATGAAGTTAATAAACCTAATTATGGTTAGTTAGTGTATCCTTAATGCACATTAAAGTGTACAAGTTTAAATGTACCAAATTAGGTACCTACCCTCGCGCCTTGAGCTAAACCACAAGGTAATTTGCACAGTGTTCAGAAGTTAATTATTTTGTGTTTCGTCAAGCAACTCAAGCAGTTAATTTAATATAAGCCAAACGATAAATTGGCACGTTGTGCAAAATCATTGTTTATCTTGTAGAAAGCTATCGACCCTTGTGAACTCTTGGGAATGTAACTTTGTAAAGTGGTTCCAAACATTATTGTTCGAACTTTTGAACGCATTATTACGTCATACGTCTATTTATAGCCCCGATTTGATTTGATTTTGGAAGTTTAAATCAGTGACTAGATTGGATTTTTTTTTAAATGAACATACTCAGATACCAAGGATAATATAGTCAGTAAATATTCCGTTTTACGTTAAATATTTTATTATAATATTAGTGAGAACTGCTCGAGGCTTCTATATAAAATATCTAGTAACTAGAAGACTACCCGTTTGTAATAAGTGGCTAATTTACATTTAAAGTAAAATAAATAACACATACACAAAATAAATAATAAATACTACGAAAACTAAGGACTAACATAAAAAGAGCTGATGAAGTTTCTGAGCGCAATGAATTAATATCATATTACTGTTTTATATTAAAAATATGTTAGGTATTTCTCCCACTCCATTTCTGGTAATCTATGTACACGTTCACGTGTTAAACTGAGATCGTCCCAAGCTAAACTACTATCATCTTTCTACGCGTAACTTTTCATAGCTTTCACTCACAGACTGGGTGTTGGGTGTGGGGAATCTATATGAGTAAGCCCATTGCCAGACCAAACTTATCATCCCAATTGAGATGGGACACTCTGGGCAACGGAGCTTAAAGGCATTATGACCTAAAGAAAAGATATTGTTATCCTTGTCACTTTATTCAGCTGAAGTTAGAAAAGAAAATTAATATAGTAATTAGCAGCAGAAAACTAACGAGTTCTCCACGAATGAGTCAATCTAAGACTTATTGAAGAACAGTTCCAAGCTAAGTCTTGAAACTGAATTGGAAAAGATTACGTTTCTTAAAAATGTCTTATATTCCGTGTCCGTATTCCGAATCCTTATTTGAAAGTCATCTAGTTTTGAACATGTACCTACTTCGACAAAACACTGTATATGAGAACTTGGCTTGATTATGTTAGTGGTAAAATCTGGCTATAATATGACAAGCCCTAGCCCGTCATTGTTCCTTTTACAACCTCTTCGATCGTAGTTCATCTTGGGCAATGGTCGACAACACTCTTCTAACGAGGCTGATATTAATTAACAGGTGGCCGATAGCCTGCGAAAGAGTAAAACTCCAATAAGAGAAGTATTGTAAATCGGTATCTCCCGTGCAAATCAAGTGCTGCCCGATCAGAATAATAGCTTCCCCATACATAAGCTTGCAACCATAAAAGGCTTTATAATGTTTATTTATTTATTTTGAAACACCAACAGTATGTTGTGTTACATACTACATTGAGTAATATTTCCAGGATGGGCTGTACTTACGCTTTGCGCGAGTGCTACCCTAGTGCTAGTATAAAAGAGAAGCCATGTGGGCTCGTACAGTTTCTATTGCAGCTCATCAGACCAAAAGCAGTAATATTCCTCTCGCCACATCTCATACCGATGAACTACCAGCACTATCTCAGTAAAGTTAACATATCGAATGAAAGCATCAGGGCCCTCGTTGTCACTAGAAAGCTCGAGATAAATATGTTATCTTCCCGTACCCATATTATGCCATTTTATAGCGGTTTTGCTATTACATACGAGTAGATAGAGCTTGGCAGAAAGAGTAGGAAACAATGAGCACACCGATATAGCAGGATACAATGTGCTTAGATACTTGTTAATAAGACGTAATCAATACTGAAGTTCATTATAATTTATTGTAACATTGTTTTGTGTTTATATTTGCTACTAACACCAACGTGGCTAATGGAATTTCAATTACTTGGAAAAGATCGCCATTGCTATATATACAAACGTGACAACGTAAAAAAGACAAAAGAAAGAGAAAAGGCACTACGTTATTCAGTATGCATTCTATTGCCAATCTATTTTAACAGCGTTTGCAATTTGTAGCTGCAGACGATCTCAATGGCAATTATTTTATTAATTTATTATTTCCTTTTAACAAAAAAAATCTATTCAATTGAGTCTGTTAGACAATTGCAACGATTCTGGCACACTCTGTTCGCCTTTTCCACATTTATCAAACTTTATAAGCACAAAATTTAAAGTGATTTCAGACGATTATATCCACTTAGGACCATAAATTCTCAGTCTTTTTCACTTGATCGTGTATAGTCACACTTATTCAGTTGGTGTGAGTAATTGTCAGGAAGCGCCAGTAACAAACATGCAGAGATGTTAAAACCTGAATAAACACCTTTCAGCTTGCGGTCTGTAGATATTATATGAAATCGCCCGCCGGAAATTGCCCCTGCGAGCCACAGCCAATATCAGGGCTATTTTCTGAATACATTTTATTTTAACTGACGTGTGTTCGGGTGGCGCGGTGGTAAGTTACAATAATTTGAGGTTTTTTGACTGTCCTTCCATTTGAAACACTGGTTTAAATTGTATTTTAACGACACGGCAAAGCTAAGTTAATGTTCAATTATTTAATAACCAAAATCCATTTTATTTACAATCAAATAGTATGAAATAAATTACGTGTAGCTTGCGGAGTACACAATTGTATAAGGTTATATTAGATGCACAGTGTCACTCCACATTATATATTTAAGTCTCTGCGGTTTAAAATAACAACAAGTACCTAAGAAAAAACTTTTATTAAAATATTTTATTTGCACTTCAAGCCTTATTATTTGATACCCATAAACCATAAGGGTTAATGTAGAACTTATAAATCGCCATCTTGCGGCAGCCGACATATTGGATTAAAATGGCGGCATTTAGGTAATGGTGCACGTCACGACGTTGTCACGGTAACCAAACGTGTATGCCAAATTTCAGCTCATCCGTATAAAGGAAGTAGTAAATTTGAAATTTTACTGCAAGATTTGATTACGCACACACTGGACAGATGAAACTAAAAAAAATGCCTTAAAAAGACTATAAAAATACTCTAAGCAATATAACTTCACCTTTTATTTTGTTTCTCTCTGCTGAGAAAGTCATCGGCAGCTCCTTAGGAAGCTCTACGCTGAGTATACGCTTATATACGGTACCTACTTACTGTTTGGAATGGTGTAAGTGCCAGTGACATCTGCTTTGTCTCTATGAGTTTGTCCCGAAGGCAACAGCAGAAACGAGAACGTTTTCTGTGCTCGTAATCTCTCCGAAGCACACCACACAAATCTACATATTTATTTGACTACGTAAATACATAATTATGCACTTACCTTGAAAGTATTCCAATCTTTATCTTTGTTTTCCAAATCTATGAAAGTATAATAATAACTATTATTATAATACTTTTTAGATACCAACTTAAATATCCAAGTTCATCCCCAGACAAGACATAGGCAAAGACAAAATGTTTAAGTACCTACCATTTACTGTGCTGTTCTATCAATTAAAATAAAAACATTTGGAGGATACTGTTTTTTTTAAAGATTTCTTTGTCATAAGTAGCGTGGAGTTAGAGCTATTTTTATTAAGTTTACTAAATTATACATCTACCTTTCCTAAAGTATCTAAGTACTAGAAGAATCAACCGATACAGCTTTGAGATTTTGACTCCATTAAGCTTTATGTTGATGAGTCAGTCACTACGATATTGTATTTATGTTATAAGAGTAGGATTGGCTATTTAATGGTACAACGCTGCCACCAAATGTTTAACGTTTTAATACTAATTTTAATTAACATTGGCTAAGATCGTAAAAAATAAACCACTCTGCCAATAAATCTCCGAGCTAGACTGTCTGTGGAGCCATTTGTAAACGTAATAATGCCCCTTTTCCCATTTCCGTAATTAATTTTCGCCTAATTGCTGCACCAAGTATCGTTTTGGGATTACAAACACATGTGGACTGTATTTTTATATGCGATCGATTTATAAATGGTACCTTTTCATTTTATAAGCCTAATATCCGTTGGGAGCTCGCTCTTTTAGCCACTCATTTCAAGCTTTCTGCTTTAGTGTTAACATTACCAGTTTCTGTTAAAGTTTTAATGAAACTTCAGTAAAAAATATGGCTATCTCTTTGTATTGTTTAAAGACATTTTTTTTGTTATGAGTTAGTGATTGTGTGATATCTGATAAATGCATATATGAATCTTACATAATTTTTTTTCCGTATGTTTTTGGCTTGAACATTAAAAGTCAATTTGCAATAGCTAATAGATCCCACATTTCCACATAACATTATTCGTTTTCAATTGAAATATATATGAAAATAATATTCAGATGAATACAAAACTAACTCAAACAGAAATATAATAACTTTATGCTGATTCTTGTAGGAAATGCTTACTTACTATTCAACGAACACACTAACTCTATCGTAGCACATTCTAACTTGATATGCGTTGTTCGTCCTTAACTTGTTGATTAAAGATTTGAAGGCTTCTTCTTTAATTACTTAAGTAATTTAGTCACATAAGCCCAGATGAAATTCGGTTAAGGTAACATTCGTGTCACGTAATCCCTTCATAAGTTGTCTACTTAAACTTGGCAAGCTTATCTGTATTCCTTGATTTAGATTAGACTTTTTCGTTTGGGGTTTTCTCTACTAACGTTTTATGTGAGTGATTTTAAAATAAAAATGTACTTCACCTACATTCGTCCCTTCATACACGGATGCCCGCCCGCTGTTCTAATTTTTATCTATACATCTCCGTTAATTAGTATTCTGTTAACTTGCTATCATTTTTGCTGAATAAAGAGGTGCTTAACAAAAATAGTTATTCAAAAAACTCAGTGGAGTCCGCTGCTGTGTCCGCCAATATCAAACAAAAAGTATCTTGACGTGCAAACGAGTCCAACAAATATTTCTGCAATGTACTCGTATCTATTATAGAGCGCTAGCACAGCGTGTGCGGCTAGTGGAGTAGTAATATTGACCTGTCGCATCTAAAAACGTTACGCGATTTCAGTCACTGGTTCAGAGAATTTGCACTGCTGATAAACGCGGCCCTTTCTTTGTCTAGAGTCAAGTTCTGTGTATTGAGATTTGAGTTGTAGTGAGTCTCAAGATTTTGTAACCTTACCCACTACAAAATAAATGGTAGTATTATATTATTTGGCTGCGCTCTGTGAGCACTCAATTACTCGTTCAAAGAGTTATAAAAAAGAACATCAACTTGAACTGTCTCTATAACTCTGTTACATACCGATGTCATAAACCGTCATTTGTGTACTCTTATTAAGCAGTATAAGATAATTATTAGGAATTTAGTAACTCCCATGCCCATGCTATGGGATTTGGGTTCGTATGCAATAAAGTGAAGTTGCTTGCGACGGAAAATCGATACTTCATCCACTGTCTACCTATATTATTGAACCCAAATATTTATAACAACGTCACGTGTAGAAAAACTGATAAAATTTAAAATTAAATTTTACACGTTCAACTTCATACGAGAATGCTTTAGAGAGAATGCCTTGTGAAATAGAGACAGCTTCTATCGTAGTGCACTTCATTAAAATGACTTGTTTATACTTTATAGAGCTTATAAAATATGTAGAAAGATGATAAGATTATATTATTCTAACTGTATAAAATATTTACAAAAAACGATGCTACGTAATGAATATGTTCGTAGTTATCCGAAAACATGGATGGCCTTAAGGCACGAAATGTCCATTTAAAATATACCAGTTAGAAATTATAAGCTATTTCCATTTGAGGCTATAAGGGTCTTGCTTTATCCGGAAACAACGAATTTAAAGCCAATTTGTTGAAAATAGTTCGCGCTTACTAACTCCAACAACCTCTCATTAACTTTCCTTAACTACGTATACAAACTGAGATAATCACCATTGTAATTAAATGGGCACCTATAGGCCTAAGTCTAAGCCTTGAACCCGGATAACCTCAATCAAGAGGTTGTGGCCACCATCGCGCCAGACTGTAAACCTAAAAATTATATATTGCTCAATGTAATTGGTATACATTTTCCTAGTCCTAGTAAACATCCGGCTCGAAGGACCAAAAAATTTAGGATTTTACTCCTAGCCTTGATAAGATATAACTAATATAAATGAATGATATACTGATATGATTCCAGAAGTCGGTGAAAATAACCACACCGTTTGAATGATAAATATGTACTGAATTTATTACTGATTGACTTAACCTAAGTATGCTGTGTTGCGTCGGCGCACAGCTCTGACGCGGGCACATTTTGCAAACATGTAAGAAACGTGTACGGGTGTACACCTTGCATCTTCGTTATTTTACCTTTGATCTTATAGGTTTCCTTCACAATGATGAAGCCGCTTAGTGAATATAAGTAAGGCGGTAGGCAACGCAAGAGCGCAACTCCTGATAATATTATACTTGCAACTTGTGGAGATTATGGGCAGGACGGCCTTCCCTTCTTCATCTGTCACAGCAACGCCGGCAACACGTGAGTATTACCTCTAGTATCGCCCGCGTCTAAAATGTTACGGTAACCGCTAACCATTAAGAGGGAAGGTAAACAGCCAACTTGAATATTCAAAGACTAATACGTTCGTAAATGTATGCTTAATAACTACCTAAAGTTTGTCTCAAAGAATCTCAGACATAATACAAGTCGAGTCATTGCCCGCTAAATTGTGTTCGAAATGTGTCTAATGTGTGCATAATGAAACGTCTGTGCAGAAACTTGACTAGTTAAACTAAATGAACTTTGCATAATAATCCCGACGAACTTAGAATTTTCCTTAAGTGCCGTGAATTAATCAGCCTCCGACTTACGCTATCTAATAAACTGTGCCTTAGAGACTGGCTTTATGAGATTACGCCATTCGATGACTGTATTACCGCCTATTTGTGATAAAATATAATATGCTTTTTTCAGGTTCTGTACCCGAAGGATAACCAACGGAACTTTATTACTAAGACTCCGCTGTCTGTCTGTCTGTCCGTCCGTCCATCCATCTGTCTGTCTGTGGGATGTATCTTATGATCCGTTTTAGTTAGACAGTTGAAATTTTCACGGAATATATATTTCTTTACTGCCACTATAATACCTTCGCGAAAAGTGTTTTTGTAATTCTTTTGTTCTATCTTAGTAATGGCAACAAGTAGACGCTTGAAATACTCAAAGAGTTTTTATTGCTATATTTAAAAAAGTTGCTAATTTACTATTACAAAATTATTATTTGCGGTTGGTGTAATAGCCGTGTTTAGGGACCAAACGGCAAAGATAAGTTTGACATTTATCCTAGTTTGATTTGTATGCCCCCGTTGCGGCGGCGGCAGCGGCGGCATGTGTATTGTGTAAGGGTTCATACCAATCCAAGAGCTACTACTACTGCGGCACCGCGGCGAGGTGCCGATGTAGTTACGGCGTAATGTGTAAACACCAGTACGATCAGCCGCTTGGCAGCGTGCGGCGCTGACGGCTTTTTCCAATTGGTCAGATACATATTCTGCCTCAGTACGCACATGTATCTGGCTTCGGTATCTCGATTTCCTTCTATTTTTCCTGTTATCATCAGTCGTTTAGGATTACCGGTTATCTAATAGAATTCTTTCAAATAAAATGTGCAAATATATTTTGTTTTTTTTTTATATTTCCGCTTCTAAATACATAAGTGCTTGTATAGAAAGAACTTGGGGTTCCGTTTATCGTTCATTTTATATCTAAAACATGTAAATAAACAATTGTTACGTCTTAGTAGAAAGGCTTAAACGTATTAGAAACAACTTTTAATGGACTCTGATCAAACTTACATGACGAAATTACGATTTCAATCCTGAAAAAGGTCTGTATCTTAATCTTTTACTTACACAAGCATGGCACAAAATTGTTTGTACACACTGAGTCCCAAATAAACATACACATAGACATAATCTAACTAGAATGTGAATAAGTCTCTGGAAGGACTCTTAATGGCAGTACAAAGGGAAAATAAGATTGTTTTGCTGCGTGCTTTATAACGATATTACACATATGAATCTGAATCTCAAATAGTCAGGATTCATAATGGAGAATGTTTTCCTCGGTATTAACAATAAGTACTTCACAAATTTCCGTCAAGGTATCAGTGTTGACTGATACCTTGAGTCTCATTGAATATATGTATTTTAAATCACAACGTGTAGGTGTTGGGTCGGAGATCGTTTATCTTTTTTATAGTCTTCGTTTATCTTAGTTGACTATGCGTAGTCGATGTAATACCATAATTAATTAATTACTTACTTACTTATAAGAACACTAAAAACTCTCTAAAGATAATATCCTGTGTATTCATATTAATCATAATATTGATGTTAAAGGAATTTATTTCAGTGACATTAAATGTTAAATAAAACAGCCGGGCATTAATTAAATAATTTAAATTGAATATAATAATAATAATTTAATTTAATAAATAAAAAATAATTTTATATAATTATAATAATTATTCCTATGTTTTTGTGGTATGTAGGTACGTGATTTTATTCCTAGGTCATCGAAAGAGGATTTTAGCTTTGTCGACCCATGTGGGCATAGAGAATAAACCAACTCAGTATAAGATTAAAATACATGGAGTTCTGGAAATAAAACCTATATTTTGAACAGAATATCTAAAGTGAATAATGGTTAAGTTAGGATTATCTCAGCTCTAAATAGATATGCTTTAATTCTGTAACTGAAATTTGTGTGTAAGCATTGTCTTAAGTAAGGTTTTCAGTCTATCATTAATCTTGGTTTTATCTCATAACCTTTGCGATGCCATAATAGAATACTTTGAAGGTTTTAATATAGAATGAGTTCATTCAACCAAGCGAAATTGCAAGGGAAGGTCGTAATTCTATGTAAGGTCTCATGTTTTATATATCTACGTATTTGGAAATTTATTACTAAAACTAGAATTGTGGCTAATTTACACATACTTTTTTTCGTGACGAATTTGCTTTGTGGCGAAAGTACAAAAACCCTTCTAAAATTGAAATATTATTTATATTGTTTCTTAAGAGGGCCTGACATTAATTTCTATTCGTTGTTTTTTCCTTTGTTAAGAAATCGACGAAAAGTGACAACAAAAACTTGTACGATCATAATAATATTATATTCGTCATATTATCCCCATTTCGTAAGAATCTTTTATTTATAAGGTATCCATTGACAAACATTGATAGCGTGTTTTTGTTATACTACTACACCCGGAAGCATTTATCCAGGGACACCGATATTAACCTTCCTAACTTAATCAAATAAATAAATACACGATATAAGCCGCCTTTTTACACATATAATATCATTGATTTAAGCCGTATCAAATAAAAAGTTAAACAATAATTAATATTATATGTTAAAGAAGTATAATCATATTTAAGTAATTAACTCATTATTAGTGGGTATCATCCAGCTTTGCTTGGTTTGGGACTAGATGGCGCTGTGTGAAAATTTCCGACCATCATTTTTTTATTTTATTCTCAGTTATCGAGATATTGGTGTCTCGAATTCTCTGCTCACTCGTGTATAAAGGTGGTACAGCCACAACAGGGATACAGCCCACCTGATGGTATGTGGTTAACGAAGGTTACATCGCGAAAAGGAGGGAATAGGGCAAAATCTAAATAATATATCAAAATGTATCGTGAAATTTAATTTCCGGAACCCATTGTGTGTACCAAAATGTTTGTAGATATTTTCATAGCAACATTTTACGAGAAGAAGTCCACATTTTTTTCGTAGACTTTACCTATATCATTACTTTCAACAACAGGTAATCTGAAAACATATGGTAGGTACTTAAAATACCTATTGAGTTCTGATAACTAAGTTACAAATTATTCTTGCTTATATTGAACTCCTAGCGAGAGTTATCTCGAATTATTCTAAGATGAACTTAACTAAGACATTCTGCCTATTGTTAACAAAATATTGATATATATACCTACTTTTTTGTTAGTCTTTTTTAGCTAAAACTGATGGTTATAAACCGATGGTTAACAATAACTTTAGACTTTAAACTAATCGATGATCTTTGTATACGATACTTTAACAAGAAATTAAAATAATGCATGAAAAATTCAATAAAAACTGTTCAGTATCAAATACAAAGTATCAATTTATAAGGTAATTATACTTAAGCTCCGTCCTCGAGATTAGAATACATTGTAGTAATACGCTAGGACTCGCCATTCATCCACTTTTAGTTGAAATACCCTTTATTTTTTATTTATTTTTTGTGTATGTAGGAACGGTCTACTAGCTCCGGGCTCCGGTTTGTATGACACCTCATTCGCGTTTTAGTGCTACGCCGTTCACCACATATTTTTTTAATCTAAGAAATTTTAGTATTTACAAGTACCGACCTTTTACGTCTAAGTAAATATCACGATGCCGAAATGGGACCGCAAGGATAGTGACCTTGAAGCTTATGTTCGACGAAAAATGCGAAAAATAGAAAAAAAATTAAAACGTAAAAGGTCGCGAGTAGTTTCTTCAAGCAGTAGTTCTTCCCACATATCTTCACCCGTACCGTCGTTATCTGAAGGTAAGTCAATGTCACTGGCGTGACCTACTTACTTATTCTGCGCAGTTTTTTTCCTTACTAAAGAAACAATAGCTTCAGTACCGTATTAAGGTGGGTTGCTTTGTGCATAGTTTTATGGACTATTGCCGTTAGCAATATACACAATTACCCACTGTAAATTATCAATCGCCGTACTAGAAGCACAAAATTGGTAAGGTAATTTTTATATGCTACCAATTTTTCTGTGAAATAAAATACGGTGCACATGGTTTGAATAACCTTTGCTAGTTTATCACTTTTTACTGTGTATTGTGATGGCTTCTACGCAATGTGCATAGTTTTAGAGACTATTGCCGTGCTATTTTCAATGATGTGTACATCTGTTTGGGATGTGACCTTCATTATTATTTTTTAACCAATAGCATTCTAATGCTGTGGATATTGTAATTAATTACTTGCAGTGTGCATAGTTCGAGGGACTACTGCCCTGTCAATAAAATGATGTGTACATCTATTTGGGATGTGACCTTCATTATTTTTTATCCAACTGCATAA
The DNA here is from genome assembly GCA_951449985.1 of Falcaria lacertinaria. NCBI lineage: Eukaryota > Metazoa > Arthropoda > Insecta > Lepidoptera > Drepanidae > Falcaria > Falcaria lacertinaria. The sequence continues at coordinate 6,114,111 of OX602118.1, read as the reverse complement.
TATTGCGGAGGGTATTGTACTTTTTTTCCAATCAGTGTGCATAGTTCTAGAGACTATTGCCTAACATATAGTATGTTGTGTACATCTTTACGGGGTGTAACCTTCATTATAACTTTATACAAATTATATTTCTGCTCGCAGTTTACACCTATATTCTACATAGACTGTAAAAATCATTAATAAAAATAAAAGTTTGCAACTAGTCATACCAGTCGGCAGCAATCCAATTATATATATATATATATATATATATATATATATATATATACATATATATACATAAATATTCCACTGACTTTCGGACGTGGATATACAGTCCAGCAACGAGTTACTGGTTGAGGATTCGACTGGCCTACACGTAGAGGGTGTATCTCAGGACGGACAGGATGTACAAACTCAAACGAACCCGAATTAGACGAGGAGATCTTAAGTTTCCTCGGAGAGGCGCCAACAAAAACAAAGAAATTTGGTTGCAAGATCCAAAATGATTTAGCTATTCGCTGGGAGCATATAGCAACTAATGGCTTAACAAAGGAGATAAGGAAAGATCTTCTTGGTAAACATTTGTTACCTGAGAACTGCACTCGAGTAGATGCACCGGAACTAAACCCAGAAATAAGAGCGGCATTATCGGATATGCTTATGAAGAAAGATAGGGCTATTGAAAATAACCAAAAGCAGCGAGCTGTCACGATTGCGTGTATAGGTGAAGCTCTTACTCGTTTAATGTTGGCTGATAATAAGGATCAGACGACGATCAAATTATTGATCGAAGCAGGTCAACTGCTATGTAACTCCCAGCACACAGAATCATTTACTCGTAGGAGTCTCGTTTGCTCATCATTGCGTAAAGATGTAAAAGATCAATTATATGAGACAGAGATTGATAAATTCCTTTTTAGCGAAAAATTGACAGATTTTAAAAGCTGCAAAAGCCATAAATAAGTCTGGGGCGGAGATGAAAAATACACCTGCAAAACCAGGACTAAGACCGAGACCCTCTACTTCGACCAGTTCTTTAAACGTCAAGCCTCCACTTCTAGCCGGCAGGCAAGCGGGAGTGAAGAGGAGATTCGAGCCTGCAGCAGCGACAGCGCGGCGCCGGGCGCCCCCGCCCCCAGCGCCGAGGCCGCAGCGGCCGCCGCCACCGCCGCCGCGCTCACAGATACGCACACAGCAGCAGCGCCGCTAGACACGGTACGTCGCTGCGGGCGACTTTCTTTATTCTACGAACAGTGGTCATTAATAACAAATGATCGAATTATTCTCTCCTGGATTGAGGGGTATAAGATACAATTTTATAAAGAGGTTACCCAAAGCTATATACCAAGCTTACCAAACCTTACACCTGTAGAATTTCTTCATTTTGAAGATGCAATCAACGACTTGATTAATATAGGTGCCATTTCAGAATGTAAATTTATAGGACAGTTTTTATCTTCTTATTTTATCATAAAGAAGAGTAATGGAAAACATAGGTTTATTTTAAACTTGAAGGCATTAAATAAATTTATAGAAACAGATCATTTTAAATTAGAAGATTTGCGGACTACTGTTAAATTGGTGTCTCAAGATTGTCTAATGGCAACAGTTGATTTAAAAGATGCATATTTTTTTGTATCCATAGATCACAATTACCGAAAATACTTGCGCTTTCTATGGAAAAATAAATTTTACGAATTTCAAGTGTTACCGTTTGGCTTAAACACCGCACCTTTTGTGTTTACTAAGTTGCTGAAACCGGTTATGCACTTGTTAAGGTCTAATGGTATACTGTGCACCATATATTTAGATGATATCTGGACCGTTGCAGATTCCGTAAAAGTTTGCAGATCAAATATCATACAAATACGAAGTATTATGGAATCTTTAGGCTTTGTGATAAATGAAGAAAAAAGCTGTCTTGTACCTAATGTCCAATGTAAATATCTAGGCTTTATAATAAATTCTAAACATATGAGCTTGTCGCTCACGCAAGAAAAGCGTGAACATATTTTAAGAGAAACCAAAGCCTTATCAAATCTTAAGCGCTGTACAATAAGGAAGTTTGCTCATCTGGTCGGGCTCCTCACCTCAGCCTGCCCCGCTGTTCAGTATGGGTGGCTTTACACCAAGTTACTGGAGCGCTGCAAGTATTTGGCTTTACAAAATACAGATGATTATGACACCCTAATTAACTTGCTGTCATACATACAAGAGGATTTGCAATGGTGGCTTAAATCAGTTACGCATATTCATAATCCCATTAGGCACGATCATTTTGTACTTGAAATCTTTTCGGATGCTAGTACAACGGGTTGGGGTGTAGCTTGTGGTGAGGAGACCGGTAGCGGACAATGGAGTCATGACGAGGCAAAAATGCATATTAATCAATTAGAGTTATTAGCAGCTTTCTTTGGGTTGCTAATATTTGCCAGTGAAATGACTAACTGTCAAATTTTGTTACGCATAGACAATACCACAGCAATCTCTTACATTAACCGCATGGGAGGTATAAGATTTCCTCATCTCACAAAAAGATTTGGCAATGGTGTGAAGATAAAAATATATACATATTTGCTTCTTATATAAGTTCCCATGATAATGAGGTAGCTGACGCGGCGTCTAGAAAAACACACCCTGATGTTGAATGGGAATTAAAGAAAAAAAACGCTTTCGAACAGAAAGTTATAACTTTTGGAAGGCCGGACATAGACCTATTTGCTACTAGGTTAAATAAAAAATGTGATAGGTATGGTATGTCATTGGGCAAAGACCCAGGCGCGTACGCAGTTAATGCTTTTTTTACCTTAAATTGGAGCATTTTCTCCTTTTATGCCTTTCCTCCTGTTGCTGTAATTTTAAAAACATTACGTAAAATTATAACTGACCAAGCTGAAGGTGTTCTAGTAGTGCCGTATTGGCCAACACAGCCTTGGTTTCCTCTATTTAATAAGCTGATGTGTTCTAACCCAATCAAATTCAAAAATGCCTTATTATCTGTTTCCCACAGCAACATTGCACACCCGTGTCTTACCCTGGTGGCAGGGAGGTTGTCCGGCAAGCCTTCTTACGAAGAGGAGTACCAAGTAACTCGTTAAATATTTAAACTGCATCATTATCACCCAGCACTCTAAAGCAATATGACGTTGCATTTAAGCTGTGGCACTCATTCTGTATTAACAAAGAAATTGATATGTATGAAGTGTCGATCCCACACATTATCGATTTCTTAACTGCATCTTTCAACTATGGGGTTAAGTACGGTTCCCTTAATAGCTATAGGCGAGTCCTAGCGTATTACTACAATGTATTCTAATCTCTTCGGACGGAGCCCTCGTATAATTATGATTGAACTTCACGTACAGGTAAGTTCGTTTAATCACTAAATTTATTACTGGATAATATTTTTTATATTCAGATAAATTAAGTTTACTATTACTCTAGCGAGATATCTAAGATATAAAACGTTTTAGTATTTGAGTGAGTACACACACCTCACAGCAGAAACATTATTATAATCCCAGCAATTATGTTAGATTGCTAGATAAAGACTCACTGTACTGAATAATACTTTGTTATTCTTTTCTCATATAACAAATTGAACTGGTACTAAGGACCGACGTTTACGTAAGTCAATGGGCGTTGAGTTGAAAATCGCAGATATAAACGACGCATCCAACGCAGTACCAGGAATTCAAAGTGGAAACTGAATGACAAAAGCTTGCTCCTTGAAATCAAGTGAGATAAAAGTGCCCCAGCTGTGTAGAATGGAATTTAATACAATCCTTGGAGTTGATGAAATCGCTTTGAAATTGAAATCATTTACACAACAACCTTATTTTGTTCCGACCTTTAGACAAACGATCCGGTTTCAAAACGAGGCTTTGTTTTTTGGTAGTCAGCAAATCACAATAGATTTCAAATTGTTTGAGCAGGAAAAATATTCAAAAACATTTTTTTCCGTTTTTACTATAAATTATAATATTAAATTACTTTCAACGCAAATAATGTATTACAATCAATAATGAAAATGATATATTTATTTCCTCCCATTAAAAATGAAAAGGTTTTGAACAAATATAGGATTTTTTATCTTAACAGTGTTTTTTTTTAAAATGTTTAAATAGTCTTTAGAACTTTGGCATGTTACAGTCCCCAGTCAATAGAAATTGCGTCGGACCAATAAACGAGGGATTAACAGCTTACACCATTCCGATTCTAAGCTGATATTTATCATTTTCATCTAGCTGTCACGGTTCGTTATCGATGTTACACGTGATACTATCGACATGACCCTTGAAATATACGTTAACAGACTTACAAATTAATTAAAGCATGGCTGTGACAGTTTGATTGATCTTCTTAGTCATTACCCTACCTTAGGGCGAGGTAAGCCTCAAGGGCCTCAAATATGATTTATTAAACCTGATCTTAACTCTCTAATGCTAGCAGACGTACCGTACCGGTTGTAGATTAACGAAAATTTGGGTCTAGGATAAATTGTAAGTTTCTTCATTTTTTATTTTACATTAATTATTTCAAGTGACTATGTGTGTTGTGCCAGAGAAGTATTTAACCATAGTATAAAGAAGAGGGAGTAGGCTATCTCCGGCCCAATTCGCGATATAATTGCCTACTGTCTTAGGGTTGTCACTTTTAGCTAAATATTAGGCGCGGCTGTTCGCGCTTCGCTAGCAACCGCATGAACAGCGGCAACGTCAAGTCGCGGTCCCGACTCGCCATGTCGCCGCTAGATGATATTTGATTTACTATTAGTCAATTAGGTACTCGTACATACTTATTTTGAATTACGATTTTCTGTAAGTAGGTAGGTACTTAGTTACTATACCTACAATACTGAGAAATCGGCATAACTAAACGTAAACAAAGAAATAGCGGCAAACCAATTGCCAGATCAAAAGTACCTAATACATTCTAGTAGGAAATTAGGCCTACCTACCTACTTCCTGTGTGATAGAAAACTAATACAAACAAAAAATATGTAAGTACGTAGGTATCTCATCATCAAGTTTCTGTTCAATAGGTAATCTGAACAGAGACAGGTCTGGAATCGATGAATTATTAAGACACCCAAACATACAGCAATACGTTCTGCGATTATCAGACATTTTGATGATGATATTGATGAATAAATCATTTAGCGGTGCCGAAAAGCCGTGACGCGCGCGCGATCCTTGTGCAGTGTTAGCCCCGACTGGCGCACTGAGAAACGGGTCGAGATTTTGTTAAAGTGTGCGTGCGTCGACACATAGATACAATAGCGCACACATACAAGCCGCGCGCGGTGCGTTTGTATGAAGATAACCTACTTCCCCTCTCTTTATACTATGATTTAACTGTCCTTAGCTAGTGAAAATGCTTCAATCTACCACTTTGCAAATAGGAGGAGATGAAACGTTAAGAGCGCAGTTATTTTTCAGTCTTTACAGTTTTCTTTGTGAGATTTTTGTAAAAGAGCTGGGATATAAGAATAATATACAACTGCCACAAAAATAATGTAACCAAGAAGTTTATTTTGTGGCGTAGGAACTGGAAATGTAGATCACCGCGTCTTTATTTCTGTTTCACGAACGAAAAGTTCCAGTTGGTTGCCTCTGAGAGTATACTGCTTAACTTTAGCTATTTGTTATCACTTTTCAGTGATTCAAATACTTACACATACAAGCAAATCGTAAATCTTGAATGCCAAATAACTTTGATGGTAAATTTTCTTGTGTCTATCTGTTTTCTTGAGCATTTCAATTCACAAAAAGAAATATGTTAACAATATTTACATAAAGCACAATAATATTTTCATTTAAATCATGTAATTTTAAATTAAAGCAATAAATGATACATTTGATAATATTAATAAACCTCCTAGTACTGTTTTTAAAATCCTAATTACTGGGAAAGTCGAATAGTTTTTACTCGGCGTGAACTGCAAAAGTTGCCGAAGATATGCAATTGGAAACGACGACTTGAGGCCAAGTGCGAGTTGGAATGACAAAAATTGTGGTTCAATCCCAAGGCACGGCTATTGTACTAACCGCAAATAATAAGTTTGTAATAGTAAATACCTACGCTCCTTTTTTGAAAATATTGCAATACACACTGTGAGCATTTCAAGCAAAAAACTAAATCCGGAACGGAAAAAGAACATGTTCCTAGTAGGGGGACCCACTTATTTTTTTATTTAGACCTTCATAAGTACCTTATTTAGGCATAAAATGAATAAAAATGATTTTTTTTATTATGACTGACCTCAGATAAGTTAAATAGCAATAACTCACCTATCAATCATCATTTATTAGCCGCGACGCTTGTCTTCTTCTTCTTCTTCTTCCAGGATTCACCCACTGTTGAGTATAGGTCTCCTCATATGCACGCCACTCTCCTCGGTCTTGAGCTCTCCGCGTCCAGCTCTTGCCAGCCACTTTGGCTATATCGTCCGCCCACCTCGCCGGTTGCCGTCCCACGCTCCGTCGGCCCTGTCTAGGTCTCCATTCTACCACCTTTCGGCTCCACCTGCCATCGGTTCTACGACTCAAGTGCCCCGCCCACCTCCATTTTCTTTGTGCAATAGTAACAGCTATATCGGTGAATTTAGTACGCCTGCGGATTTCGCTGTTCCTCACTTTATCTCGCAGTGTAATTCCGAGAATAGTCCGTTCCATTTTCCTTTGGGCAACTTGGAGTTTATGGATCAGGGTATTTGTCAGAGTCCATGTTTCTGCTCCATATACTAAGACTGGTAGGATGCACATCTCAAATGCTCGTCTTTTAATTGAAATGGACATTGTCGATTTAAATATGTCCGACAGTTTACTGAACGCAGCCCAGCCTAGTCTGATACGGCGATCTACCTCTTGAGTCTGCCCTCGTTTGTCGAGGGTGAGTTGTTGGCCGAGATAGATATACTTATCCACACGCTCGATGTTTCTGCCGTCAATATTGATATGCCTTAAGGATGGATCCTTGCTCATTATTTTCGTTTTAGAGGTGTTCATCTGGAGGCCAATTTTGAGTGAAGCGTTGTACAGATCCAGTATCATGGCTTGGAGGTCTGTAATATTTTCCGCGAAAATTATGATGTCATCAGCGAACCGGAGGTGGGTTAATCGTTCGCCATTTACATTGATGCCCTTGTTAATCCAATCTAGAGTTTTGAATACATCTTCTAAGCAGGATGTAAATAGCTTAGGGGAAATAGTGTCCCCCTGTCGAACTCCTCTCTTCACCGGGACTGGGTCAGTGAGGTCATGTAACTTCACTTGCAGTGTAGCCGCAGTGTAAATTTCCCTCATAACGTCCACATACCTGGTGTCTACGAGATTTCTTTTTAGAGAGTGCATGACTGCCCAGTGTTCGACTGTATCAAACGCCTTTTCGTAGTCTATAAAGGCTACTACGAGTGGTATATTCGTTACACTTCTCTATTATTTTTCTCACGGTGTGCAGATGATCTATCGTTGAGAATCCACCGCGGAAGCCCGCTTGCTCAACTGGTTGGGCCATATCGAGTCTACTTGTTAATCGGCGAGTAATCACTTTAGTGAACAACTTGTATATGTGACTTAATAAAGATATTGGTAGGTAATTAGACAGGTCAGCTGTATTGCCCTTTTTATGCATCAGGATCACGACCGCATTTTTCCACATATTAGGTGTAACTCGTTCGAAGAGCGCTTTGTTGAAGAGTAGCTGTAGTTGTTTAAGGACAACCCTACCGCCACACATTAAGTACTCCACGAGTATTTTGTCCTCCCCTGGTGATTTCCCCGTTTTCATGTGTTTTAGGGCATTCCTTATTTCATACATACTGATTTCAGGTAGATCTTCTGTATTGTGTCTCGTCAGCTTAGCTCTTGGGTCAGTTTTATCGTCCACTGGTTCCGGTGTTGTTGAGTTGTAGATTTTTGAGTAGAATTTTTCCGTTGTTAAGAGTATTTCCTTCCTATCAGTGGTTATTTTACCCTCTTCCGTAATCAGTTTCTGTATTTGTTTGCTTCCTCCTTTCAATTTCCGCTGAAACACTTTCGGACCACGGTGTTGTTCGATCGTCTCCAAGATCGTATCATATTTCTTTTTCCGCATATCCCTTCGAACGGATTTACGGATTTTCTTATTAATATCGGAAACCTTTTTGTGTTCGGAAAGCTTAAGCAGGTCTGTCCGTTCTTCCATTAATTTCTGTGTTTCCGTTGAGAGAGTACATTTGGATTGTATGTGTTTAGGCTTGATCTCTTGAATGGCTTGTGTGATATTCTTGACTAATGCGGTATTTATATCGTTCACATTCCAAGTTTCATTGGCAGTCAGTTTTCCTTGTAGCTTGTCCTGGTATAGCTTTCGATGTAGCTTCACAAAATCACCGTTTAAATGTGACTGTGAAGTTGTTACTAGTTTTCGGCGTTCCATTTTCAGGTTTAGGCGTATCTTTGCCCTCACGATTCGGTGATCACTGCCAGCGTTTATCTGACTAATAATGTCGACATCTTGGAATATGTACTTCTTGTTACCTAATATATAGTCAATCTGGTTGGTGGTTTCTCCTCCTGAGCTTTTCCAAGTCCAGAGCCTTTGTTTCTTCTTCTGGAAGAAGGTATTTGCAGCGTATAATTTTTGATGTTCGAGGAAGTTCACAAGGGTATGCCCTCTCTTGTTCCTCTGGCCCAGTCCTTGCTTCCCGATGTATTCTTCATTCTCCAGAGTCTTCCCTATTTTGCCATTGAAGTCACCCATAACGATATTGTAGAAGCAGGGGTTTTCACTCAATGCCTTATTTATATCATCGTAGAATGTTTCCACCTCTTCCTCGTCACTAGCAGATGTTGGTGCATATACTTGGACGACTTTTAGCCTGTATCTCGTATTTAATTGGAAGGTGACGTATATGACTCGCGGTGATATGGCGCTGATGTTTTGGACTATTTTCACCAGAGACGTGTTGATAAGGAAACCTACGCCGCCTTGGGATCTGTTGTCGTCGTGACCTTTGTAGTAGAATAGTTGCCCAGATGGTAGTCTAGTCAGATTTTCTCCTTTCCTGCGAGTTTCACATAGTCCGATGACATCCCATTTAATCTTATTTAGGACTTCAACTTCCAATTCCTTGTATCTGTCCTCGTCGAGTAATGTTCTGACGTTGTACGTAGCCAAAATAATCGTTGATTGGCAGCCGGTCCGTACCCAGGGATTCTTCGCACCCTCTGTCCTGCAGGGCTCCCGACTGCTGCCGTGGTCAGGCCTTACAGGACGGCTGGGGACTGAGGGCCATTTTTCTTTGTTTCTCTGCATATGGGTGTTTATAGCCTTAATACGCCACGCTGGCCAGTGCGGGTTGGCGAATCCACTCTTTTTAAAGGGATTTAATACTTCAAGGCTTGTGGTACCCTGCCTGGCTATCCAGGTTGTCAGGTTATTTACCGCCGCCCGATGCTCGGCGTTTGCAGCTCGATTAGCACCACCCGGGAGGCACGTGTAGGGTGTCTAAGGGTCAAGCCTACGGACGCGAGCTGCTTTCACCTCCCTATACGCTTGTCTACTGAAATCTAATATCTAACAAGGCTTATTTTCATGGCTGGTAGAATCTTTTGGGACGATCCCGTGATAACGGTTTATCCGTCAATAATTGTACGGTTTGTTTTGTATATTGTAAACATTCATAATTCGCTACGTGGTATCCACTTGCTTATTGAGAGACAGAAAGTTCACTCTTATTTAACTAGTTGACAGCTATTTATATTTTCCTCGCTTTTGAATTAATATTAATATGTCCGTTATTGATTACAATTTACATATAAACTTACTATTTATTTCGACTCGTTTGGACGAAAACTTTCCATTAATTGTATTGGCACATACATAGCCTATAGCTCAGAGTAGATAATATACTACGTACAACCTATAGTATTCTTAAGATCTCAACTTTGAAGCCATTAATATCTTAAGGTCTTTTATTCTCATTCATTCGATGAGATCATGTTTGAGCAGCCAATATGGGGTAGATCTTCTAAATATTGAAGCGAGGGGCTAGGACGCTATTTACAATGGTCTCGGGTAAAGCGTAGCCTCAATAAAATTGTTATATGTGACGGGTCTGACAAAGTGACGCAAAGTCCCTAAAAATTAAGAAAAAAAATCCTCAGCGAATGAATTCAAGATGCAGTTTCTATTGAAACTGCTGACTTTGTAACTAAGTTGCATTAGCTTCCAATTAAGCCGCTGTCTGAAAGTTTAAAATTTTCCTATTTCTGGTGTCCTGACATTGCATAATATTTAGTTTGACGTGTAGGTTTAGCCCGCACATGTATACCATAGTAAAAACGATTTTTTCATTAAAGTATTTCTCGTAAATTACCTAAAGCATTATTATTTCAATAACGTGTCCCGATTATCTAATTTATTTTGTATATACATATATATCATCACGCCAAGTCCCTTATGGAGTAGGCAGAGATTTCTATTGTAACTTTATCCCTTTATCATACCCGAGGTCTTCGAACACCTACAGAAATATATGCACCCTTATTTGTGCAGCCTACTGAGACTTAAAAGATGCCTACAATATTTCCAACTGATACTATTTTAAAAGTAATTCCATCCTGGTTTTGGTTCGTCACACATTATTCATATTTTTAATAATGATTCGAAAGGGTAACACTAGAACTGAGATACGCAAGATTAATTACTGATACAAGGTCCCTGATTTAGTAAATTTAATAAAAACAGGGCATTTTGTGTTCATTATTAAATGTTAATTAAACCCTTTCTCATATTTCTAATTATTTTATCCAAAGAGTAAAGGTAGCCTTTACATTTCATAAAAGCATTATTTTTTATACCGTGGACAAGCCTTTGAGGTCAAAATATCGGATAAATTGTTAGAGAGGTTGCCAACCCTACTAGAGGATTTAAAAAAAAAACAAATAATCTCACTAGCACTAGTAGCATAAAGATAAACATATATCATTAGAAGATAACTTGTGTGTCCACTTCCAACGCACGACTGGAGTTTCGTCTCGTAAAGCAGACTAACTGCGACTTTGTATACCACTAAGGTGGCGCACAAACGTAATGGGAAAACCAACGGGAGATCCCATTTCACCCTACCTCTCTTAAGAATGCTCTGCTTTACCAACGTGTTCTCAGGTCGTATATATGAAAATTCTTATTGAGTAAACTTCAATATATGTAATTAATAATAATAGCAAAAATAACGGTAAGTGGAATTATGGTTTCCGTTAAGCGTTGATGAGTCAGTTAATAAGAGCTTTTCTAATTCTGAATATTAAAAGTTATATGCCAGTATTCCATTCACCCTCTCAGTTCTTACATCGTATTTTATAAAATAACAATAACGACTATTCACAAATCTATTCAAAGCTTAACAAATTCACAGTCAGAATATGAGAAGTCTCGAGGTATATGCACTTCCCTCAATGTTTCTGCCATGTTATCAAGAGCACTTTGTTCAACCGTATGTAACATTGTGATCTATGAATTCTGAGGATATTTCAAGTGCTACTGAATTTTGTATGGACACTTACAGAAAATTGTGAGCCATTTCATTTCTATCGGATACTTTTTACTGCAATAAATTTCTTGGTCTGTCCAATTTTGTCACAACACAAACTGTTACAGGACAGAGAATCTGGGCATTTAACCTCTAAATGTACTTATCAGTGTGTAAGTCATTGATTATGAAAATACTAATGTAATTATATTTCAAATGACTAATTCCATGCTTGATTTACAAATACAATACATTTATACTAATATTATAAGGAAAGATTTGAATTTTTGTGTGTGTGTGTTTGTATTGAACAGGCTCCAAAACTACTAAACCGATTTCAAAAATTCTCACCGTTAGAAAGCTACATTATCACTGAGTAGCATATACATTGACACGCGGGTGAAATCGCGGGAAAACGTTGTTAATAAACCAAAAATTGTAACTAAAATGCGCCGCCTTGACAAATTTCGTACAAATTTATTCAGTTTATTCTGACGTTGTGCCGTTTTTGAAAAACGAACATACAACGTACGTAGTATATTATCTACTCTGAGATGCAACCTTGCAAATTTATAACAGAAGGAATACTCATGACATGAACTTCTTGATGGCCTATAAATATGGTCTATAAATATTAATCATAAAAACGCTTTGAATATATACAGAAAAGTGAACTAGTTTAAAGGTACCCAATACCAGTGCTGGTAGATATTGCAATTTCCTACTTATAAACGCACACTCATAACCGTGTAGAGATTTCAGTATTCACTGTGAATAAACCCATTGTCTAGATTTTGTAATTTCCTCAACATAGCAAATGTCTCTTATATCGCTGATTGCGCGTACACGTACCGCATAAAGTACCAACGACATACATTACCTCCCCAAAGTGAAATGTTTGTATCAAGCCGCTATACACGTCCGGAACGAACCACTTGTGACCGATCGATCTAAATAACTATTGCTCAGCAATTTTGAATCTTAATTCATGGCAGATAAGGTCAGATACAAAAGCAGCACGTAAAAGGGTGGCAAGTGTTGCCGATAAAAATGTTTTACGTTTGAGAGCTGCTTTATACGCAGAAGTGTGTACGATCTTTGAAGCGAAAACGTTATATTATCGGGTTTTTGAAAACGCATGCACTGGACGTAGCGGTTTGTAAATCGTGTCGTGACTAGTAACAAAGGAAGAATGAGACGGAAACTTACATTCTGTTAAGTTAGGAAATTAGACTGCCATCTTATCTACGCTAAAGCATATATATAAGCTTGGTAGTCCGTTATTTTTTACGTTAGCTTCTCTGGTCAGTATATATACCTAGAAGTGAACAGCCCAGACCACTAGAGTTTTACTATCGCGACCTCGGCACTTCTTATGTTATTTTTTATATTCCTAATTCATTTAAGGAATACACACTAGTTAATAAACATTTAATATGAAGGGGTTCAATTTTATTGTCCGCTTCTGCTCGTTCATCCCCACATCAATACCACTTAAGTAACATTACTACTTACCTTGAAATTTTTATAGAAAATTCTCGGCAAGAGAAACATTATTACAAACGGAACAAAACATTATATAACTAAGCCGACTTAAAAAAGAAATTTTTCACTTAACGTGAATTCTGTTCCTATCTTTTTTTCCATCCAGCAATGGATGTTCTTCTTGAACAGCTCCTTGCTGAAATCCCTTCGGAAAATCTCGGCTGAAAACCGAATAAACGGATTTGTACAAACTTTACACATGTAATATTGTTTTCAACTACTCGTAATTATCTTGTTTTGAAATAAAAATTATTATAATATTTAATATACTTTGCCAAAATTTATCTCTAAATCTTTTTTCTCGGCCAAATTTATTACGGTATTTTTAAACGAAGCCAATATTTTTAAAATACGTATATTATACGGCGAAGGCATGGCCACATTTCATGGAGATTGGGACGGGGCCAACTCGAACCGCTGACTTGCCATCTCTATTTATTATGTACCAAGTCAATTCTTGTTTGTTTTACTTAACCTTTGTTCTCTAGAACCAAACCCGAGCTCAAAATCATGTTGATGATTAATCGCTCACAGATGTTTGAATTGTTGTTAATTAACGAAACTTTGGGAACTCAGAACTTACGGCTCACTCTTAGTTGTTTACTAGACATACTTTCTTATTTACATCAAAACTCCTGAACAGTTTACGAGTAAACCAATTCTCTTATTTAGATATTTTTTGCTAAATAAATTATTTCATTTTAACTTTAGTAGGTACTCTTATCAAAGTGTTTCTTTAATGCAAATTCTAGTCTTTGTCTGTATAATAGATACCTACTATTGTTTTTATGTCGGATTTAATTGAAAGGTTATGCAACTTCTAATAAAAATAGTCCTTGTAAAGTAATATTTGGAACAAAATAAGCTTTAAGAAAATTAATTAAATTTGGTGAACAGAATTCATTAATTACAAAATTTGCATGGACAATTTATATCTACGAAACATGAAAAATATAGACACCGTGCAACCGCCATCAATTTAATTTCATGCTTAGGAAATTTATTATTAATTAGGCTTAGCTTTACGTATTTGATCGATGAAATAACGTTAACGTTGGTACTACAAAACAAATCGATGCAGTGGTAATTGTACACAGACATAGTACATTTTACACACACACTTATACTGAGGTGTGGTATGCCGCTACGATTACCAAATACTTTCAACTGATTCGTAAACTGCTTTACCATCTTCGTGATACAGGAAAAGAAAACAAGTCTTTATTTATTAACATTAAAATAAAATAAAAAATACATTCCAGAAAAATACATGAAATACAGAGATTGTGTAGTATCATTATTATCTAACTTAAACCTAAAGATTCTTATAAAGTTCGTAATAAGCAGCCCACAGGTCCCATTATAGCAGACTCGTTACATATGAAAACAAATCTTGCATTGACCAGCCTAAAACATCTAATTGCCGGCGCCGTTTCCATCCCACTGCTGGGCTAAGAAGACCTCTTTCCCCTGTCTCCAGTAAACTCAACCCTAAAATAAAATATAGCCATACTTATATTATAAATGCGAATGTAACTCGGTTTGTTTGTTACCTTTTCAGGACTGAACGGCTGAACGGATCGTGATAAAATGAGATAAATAATATCCTGGGGAAGGACCTAGGCTACTTTTGTGTTTTAACAAATGCTGACGATGTCGTGGGTGACAGCTAGTCTATACTATCTATACAAGTATCGATATCTATATTAGTCTATACTATCTATATCTATATCTATACTTCTATACTATATATCTACACTAGTCCACACTATAATAATATAAAGAGGAAAGATATGTATTTTTGTGGGTTTGTATTTAATAGGCTCCGAAACTACTGGACCGATTTCAAAAATTCTTTCACCTACAAACACTTAAAGCTACATTATCACTGAGTAAAATAGGCTATATATTATACTAGCTGCCCACCCAGGCTTCGCTCCGGTAGACAAAATATTTGATAAATGTCTACCCGTGCGAAGTCGGGGCGGGCGGGAAGGTTCCTATTAATTAAGGTTTCATATATAAAAATAATAATGTATGATTCGATATAATCACTGAAGTCGATTGCTTTATTACAGCAGTATAATCTGTCTGTGGTCAATTTACACAGTCAATAAAATTCATAGCCAATAATCGAATATTGGTTTTTCGGGTTAAAAGTAATAAGCACTCAATGGCCGTGGCCGATTCGAGATGTTGACAAATAAACGCACCTCGCTCACTTTGATGGTGCTTTTAAATGTTTTATGATACTTTGTGATGAAAGAGGAATAAAAACGTCGATATCCACGTGTTATTTTAAGAGATGACCAAATTTATCTGACAAAACTTTCGGCATTACATTTGTTAATATTTTTTACTTTGTTGTAAAAATAAGTGATTTGGTTAATAATATTAAGCACTTTAATTATTTTTTAATCCCTTAGAATTCATATTGCTGCTATTAAAACTGCTAATAAATGTTTATAATATTCCATCGATATAGCGAAAACACGATAACTTCACAAGCTATTGCATTTTCGTCTCTAAAGAAACACATTGAGCAGAAAATCTACTACTTTTAGTTCCACAGACAAACATTTGGGAACTGAAACTTCTAGAAGTAAAATGTGCTTGCTATTTCAAATGGAACACTGCAACAATGCAAACTTGTTACGAATTGAATTCCTCTTGTACCTTATGTATTGAATCCTAAGAATGAGACATACGAGCCAATCTAATAGACCGGTAATACAATTAAATTGATACTTTAATTACCTACATCATTCTTTATAGAAGTATTCTGCAGTGTGAGGCAGGCTGGAACATATCTCGCATTGAAGATCAGCATTGCCATCCACCGTGTCAATGCTGTCAGCATTCCTGGCACACTCCCGCACAAGTGGCACACAGGCATACGGCCCACCTGATGGTAAGCAGTCACCGTAGTCTATAGCCGCTAGCAATACCGGAGATATCACTAACACGTTGCCAACCCTGTTGTTGAAAAACTCATTGGTACATTGGCCGCGGTTTAACCTGGGCCCATGAGATGACCCACCACCCCAAGGCCACACATCATGAGCAAGAAAACAGCATAAACAATTGAGGTGATTGTTGTTAGATTGCATAAGGTTCCCTATTTATTTGCAACTTAGTACGTTGAAATAAACGAGAGCCGTGCGTTGAGGTCTTACTACACTTCAAGAAACGCTGACAGTAATTCCTGATTCTTAGTCAAACTCTCTATTATTATTTATGTCTTGCAACAGAAGCCGGTTACAAACTAAGAGGGCCCTTTAGTCCGTTTTTATTTCAAGTTCAATAGATAAAAATTACTACTTAAACCTAATTTCTAAAATAAATACCATGGTGTCCTTTGGGTGAAATTAGACTAAAATCTTAGCTAACAGTATTATGTAACAAAATGGTAAAAACAGAACTCCCAACTATATTCTCATCGGTCTCTCGGGCACCTATCTTTGAAAAATCTCAGTGTCTTAAAACCTTTATAACAGTAAAGATTTGAAATTCACTCAAGCACTATTCTCTCTTTATCAAAAGAAGATAATGTGTATATGATACCAAAAAACATATTAAAAAGAACTTTCTGTTTACTGACTCAGCAACCCGTATAATACTTACCAAGTTTCAATACTTTCCAATCACGGTTCGTCTTTCACGCAAAGTTTTGAAGAAGTATGTAATTTGATATTTTTATACCCTCCTTACACTTTATACCTCTTGCTGCACCAGTAAAATAGTATCTTAGGATTTTTTTTATATCACTAAGATGGCACATAAGCGTATGGCCCACCTGATGGTAAGCAGTCACTGTAGCCTATAGCCGCTAGCAATACCAGGGGTATCAGTAACCCTTTGCCAACCCTGTTGTTCATGATAGCTCACCCCAGAGTTCATACTAGCAGCATACTACTAGCGAGCGTAGCATATCCTCGTGGAGCACTGGCAACCCTACTCACCGCAGAAACACAATACTACATCATAGTATTGTTATTTGCCAATTCTCCAACCGGGTGGCTCAAATTGTTTATGGTAAATCTACGGGCGATCCCATTTCGCCCTACCTGTTTTCATCTGTCTTCTGTATAAAAGAAGAGGCTGACTGACTGACTGACATATCAACGCACAGCCTAAACGGCTGGGGGCACAGACTTGAAATTTTGACAGTACGTACCTTTCATGACGTAGACATCCACTAAGAAAGCATTTTCGGAAATTCCACCCCTAAGGGGGTAAAATAAGGGTTGAAAGTTTGTATGAAAATCCGTCGTTTTTTAAGTTAAACGCATGAAAATTGGTATTTGGCCTTTCAGTTAAAAATAAATGAATACGTATTTCAGGATTTTTGGAAATTCTACCCCTAAGAGGGTCAAATAGGGGATGAAAGTTTTGTATGAAAATCCGTCAGTTTTGAAGATAAGCGCATGAAAATTGGTACTTGGCCTTTCAGTTAAAAATTAATAAATACGTATTTCAGGATTTTTGGAAATTCCACCCCTAAGTGGGTAAAATAGGGGAAGAAATTATTGTATGAAAATCCGTCAGTTTTGAAGATTAACGCATGACAACTGGTATTTGACCTTTCAGTTGAAAATAAATTAATACGTATTTCAGGGTTTTCGGGAATTCCACCCCTAAGGGGGTAAAATAGGGGTTGAAAGTTTGTATGAAAATCCTACATTTTTTAAGTTAAATCCATAAAATGGGTAGCAGTGGGCATAAGCTATCATTTACAATTTCAGATATTGACTTCTTTACCACGCGTGCGAAGCCACGGGCAAAAGCTAGTATTAGTATAAAGGAAACACTTCTTTGCCTTTGTTAGAGGCTGTACCTACGTTAAACGCTATGTGCCTGCTAGCTGACCGTGACAAAAAATATTTGTCTCTTGCCCATATAAGTAAAACAAATAGAATACATGAGAGTGGTGAATTTTCTTTAGTTAACTTCAGTAAATATTTCATAATTCTACGACCTGAGGTTCGATAGAATAATTGAATAGAGGTAATGAATATAATTATTGGTACCTGTATGATTGATAGCAGTTTGTTTTTATAGGTTTGTAAATCGTGCACTTGCAAATAACAAAATGATTTGTTTTTAAAAATAAAATATTCCCTGACTGATTGGTTAGTCGATTACTGGATAAAGCCATCAATCATTTTGTTGTGAAGCTGTCTAGATTATTTTTCTACTATTTGCGACGAAAAAAATTCTAAATGTTCAGTATTCGTAGGTACCTGGTTTGGTTGCTATATTACATACATAACGTATTTGTAGCCACATATGATAAAATATTAAAAAAACGTCCTGTTCTTTTCGAAAATGCCAGAAATATATTTATTTGTGTTAAATAAAACCCACGTCTCCACGACTTTTATTACTGAAATCCTGATGACATTTTATACAAAGCGTAGAAGACAAAATGTTCAGGAATGTACGTACATTCGCAGTTAACGTCTCTAACATATTCTTAACAAGGGCATTTACAAAAGTTTCATGTCTCTATTCGTGTAAGCACCTCCGTGGAATGGCTGTAATATCTCAATTGTAAAAATAAAAGGGGAATTTGTAACACACTCCTGTCATTTGTCTGGTGGGGAATACATCGGCACACCCTTTATTCATAGCGTTGTGAGTCGCAATTTGAATAACAAAACGTTTTATTATTACTCCCATGCAAATGTCATCCGTACTTACTTCCTTTGCATCTGTTAGGCCACTCTGCATCGTTGGACAAAGCGTTAACCTTTTTTTAAATGTTGGTTAATAGCCTATTTGTCTGCACAACATTTTTAAAAGTACTCTTCTTGTTTTGGAACAACAGGTGGGTATTGTAGGCAAAGGCAAAGCTCTTGCCAGCTCTTTTAACAGTCATTTTATTTAAAGACTAAAATAAAATGGAAGAAGCAGGCAGATTTTATGCAGGTAGGTGAGTACCCAGTGAAAGCGAGTGCTTTCAGTGGCATCGTGATAAGTTTTTTGTTTTACTTTAATGTATAGTTGTGTGAGCACATCTCGTGAGCAATCTCATAAAACATTACACTTTTAAATTACATAAACAAATCACATCGTGGACGTGTTTGCAATAATAAAGCCAAAATCTCATTCCCACGTCATGTCCGATTTATTCTTGAAAGTGCATGCTTCAAGAATCCTGTCGCTACCTTTTCACCATCCATTAATTAAGTGCTAGACCCAATTTTCTAGTATTATCTACTTAAGAAGTTAATTTACTAGCGTACATTAATGTATAGAGGAATTTACAATATGTCACTAAAATGTAACATATTATATAATAAGGTGACAATACAGTAAACTTAAATTACTTGGTTCAGTTTTTTTGACTGGTATGTTTCTCTCGGATAGTAGTATGATGGAGACTTATCTGCTTAGCGGAAAGCACAATAGCGCATCTTGATTGCTAGAATCATGACTGGTGCGAGCTGGTCTCATCTAATTATCAAAATAATGTGCAGATAGCAGTCGCGAAATAAGGAAAAGCGAGCGACATACCTACATTCATTATTTTCATTCTCAAGAAAAATCTTGCAGTTGTTTTATTCTTAAGTACGAAACTTTCTTTATATCGATCTTATTAATTGATAGCTCAATTATAAATAATTATAGCACCCTGGAGCCCTAAAACCCGAACTACCCCATAAGTAAGGTAATATAAATGAACCTGTGCGATAATTTTACTGTAACCATAAAGTTGAACAATTTACGGGATCATTACTTTCTTCCTGGAGAATTACAACGGCGGAAAAATTATGCGGAGAATTGAGAATAATAAAATTTTAACCTTCACAAAAGAAATTGTTAAGTCCATGTCATACTCGCGAGTTAGTATAATTTGGAAGTGCGTTAATTTTTACATTTTACTGACGAAGAAATGTCACTATATAATTTTAAATATATGTACTGACTGTGCCTTGTTTGTTGACCCTGGTTTGTTCTGTGAGGTGTACTTACTTAATGAGACGAAGGTAGATGTAGATGTCGCATAATATAACGTTTTCTTTTTTTAAGTTTTTACTAGAATTAGTTTTTTTTTTTTAACAATAGATTTTCGTGTAATCATGATGATAATGAACATTCATATTATTGACCACAACAACAAGTATATAATCAAAGCATATTTTATAACTACCTCTTTACTATCATTGTAGTTCTATTTATACCGTCAAACAAATTATACATACATAATATCGTCGCGCTAAAGGCCTCACGGGATAGGCAGAGAGTATAGAGCGCCATTTCACTCTTGACTGGCATATCTCTTTTACCTACTACTTAAACATTCATCTACCTCTTTATACATGCCCACTGGTCGCGAATACTGTAAGAAAAATAATAATAAAACATTTCGAAACAAATCTCTGCATTAAAATTCCAGGTTTGATTTATTCGGTTACAATTCCATTTACGCACATCAGGCATTTTGCAACAGAATATTGCCTCGATGTGTCTTTGAAATAAGGTCATTTCTTATCACGCAGGTCGAGAGATTATATATGACGTCATTACTAGCGTTGAGTAATATTCGTCATGCGTAACTTCTATATTTGGCGAGGAGAGAGAGTGTTTCTATCAAATCAGTGTTTCTGAACACATTAACAGGTAATCAATCATAAATCATAAATCATAAAAATTTATGTACTTCAGAATATACTTTAATCTTTTATGTTCAGAAGTACCTATTACGTGTCTGAATACACGTATGGAACAGTATAGATAATTATCGTGAGAGCAATGTCGATATTTCGCTATAACGATAAGTTTTTCTTAAGCCCCCTCGTTATAAATCCAGAATAGAAAAAATATATTTGATTTTTAAATAAGTACACTTTTATTTTGTATAGGATTATTATGTATTTTTAGCACTCGTAGGAAAAGCAGTAGTAAGTAGTGTTACACCCAGCGCAAAAACCCATTGTAACTCGGTTTCTATTTCCTCCATCGCTAAAGCTCGAGAGTAAAACTACCTCGTATACAATGAGTCACTTCAGCTCCTTGTATAATAACACACAATTGTTAAAGTACAATTAATAACTAGATGATCCTACCTCGGAGGCCGGGGATTACCTACAGTTATAAATTTTGCAAATCAATTATGTGTATAAAAATATTTGAGAAATTATTTTAGTATTTAAATATGTTTTTATCTTTAAAATAATTTATACTTAAATATATTGACTGTGACTTAGAAGTGACGTAGATTTTTTTTAATTCGGCTTTTCAATTAACATGCTATTCTGCATGCTTGTTTCATTAATTATTATTATTTAATCATGAGATCAGTAATTTAGCTGGAGATAATATTTAATGATGCAAAGTATTTCAGTAGACTAGAAGTCCAAATAAATTATGAAATTCGTTTAGTTTATTAGTAAAAACACTTCAAAACTTTCTGAAATGTTGAAGAGTAATTCAGACTTTCAACATGTTCTAAACAGTTTTCTGTTGAAAACCTTTTAAAAGTGATTGGTAAGAGCTCTCATTAAATAACTAACGTTAGCGATGTATTGAGGATACATTATAGTTATTTTTAGCTAATTTTGCTTTAAAGCTTAAACTAAAAATAATAATGCATGTTAGATAACTATATTTCAAAATACATTTATTAACAGTACCTTCATAAATGTTTATCGTGTTCTGAAACCACGCTAGCATAATTAATTTTATCGTTAAAACTGTTTTGTGTTTGCGCTATAAATTAAATTGAACCAATAATCACAAGACTCAAGATAATACAAATTGGCTAAGCCATAATAAAAAAGCTAAAAACTATAATATAACATTAGATAGAAAAAACATATCGCATTCTTCAGTATTAAAATTTCAAGGTCCACTCAAGACGTCTGTTACCCCAGACTTATTTTTATATATCTGTTTTAGTTCTTTAGTACCTGCCCAGTTTATTTTCAGCGCGCAGTTCAGACCGATTAGATTAAATTATTAACAGTTAAAAATTGTAATCACGATAATGTAACTGAGAGTATGAAAAACATGATAATTTATCAACAATATTGCTACGTATTTTTTGAGTCACAGTAATTATGCGGATGTATTTTTGAACCATATATTCCTCACTACACATCTAAAGCACAGGTACCTTCGTAATGCACTAATAAAAAAGGTAGATGAAACTTTGCGACAAACGAAATGACGCCGGCTTTCAAACATGCAGAGCGTGGGCAAGGCTTTTTTTATACCACTAAGGTGGCAAACAAGCATACGGCCCACCTGATGGTAAGCGGTCACCGTAGCCTATGGACGCTTGCAACACCAGGGGTATCACTCGCGCGTTGCCAACCCTAAAGTTTAGTTTCATTGTATTCGTTAAAGGTGTGTGCGTGTAATTGTGTATGTTTACACTGCATGGCGTAGTTTTAACCGGCGTCACTTCATTGATCGCAAATTTCCATTTACCTTTTTTATTAGATTTGCGTTTTTAGGTACCGCACCGCACACATTAGACTGTGCACTCGTATACATTATCCTTTTAGCCAACAACTTTATCACCAGATCATCCGCAATTTCGATGAACTTAAAGGATATGTTTTAAAGCTATATTTAAGATAAGCTGTGGTTGAAGAAGAAATATTATACCTTCAGATATTTCAAGTTCTCAAGGTTAAGCTGAGCTGCAATCGTTAGGACTGTGAACTTTCTAAAGGAGATATCTAGAACCATAAAACTGTCTTATGAATAAGATATCTGTCAAATATCTAGTCAGCAATAGTATAACATTTTATTTTTAACATCAACACTGGCATTTTCCAAAACTTGTAGATGAAATTCATGGAGCTCATGAACCCAATTATGAAAAAAAATCTAGCCAAGAAAGTAATAGTGACTCATGTCTCCCACTATTTCACACCAGTGAAATTTTAATCCATTTATCACTGAAATTAAATTCCAGATTTGTATAGAGCAGAGTGTAATGTGCCTCTGGTCACGAAGTAGACGGCTGGCGTGCAGCCAACGTGGCAAAGGCCGTGGAAATAGGATACAGTGTCAAACAAATGTGGGATAAGACGCTGTCGGCATTCTTATTACACTCTTGATGCTTCGGATCATAACCTGATTTGTGCAAAATCCTCGCGTTAAAATAACTTTGTACCACCTCTGGCTGAAATGTTTGCTTTCGTAACTTTAGAATTAACTGTATGAGATACATGAAGCTAGCAGTAATTTGACAGAAATAAGGTGCAATGGAATTTCACACTCAAAATTAGTCAGTACCAACTGATCCGATGTCCGTAGCTATTAACTACCTCAAAAGACTAGATATGATCGGTAACACGTTCCTTTGATGTTGCAAGCGTCTATAGGCTACGGTAACTTACTTACCATCAGGCGGGCCGTACTTGGTTTCCACTTCAGTGATATAAACAAGAGATAACACTACTCTGGTTTTGTGCTAGTGTTTATTTATTCTTTCGTTTGTTTATTTAGTGTGTGTGTTGAGTAACCAGTCTTATGGCTGGTAGCATGTTAGTGATACCATTAGTATTGCAAGCACCCATAGGCTATGATAACGGCTTATCATATTTAATTTATTATCATATATCATCAGAAGGGCTATCATGCTTACGTTCGTAGTATAATAAATAGATTTAAACTTAACCACCTATAAGTTTGGTAACGAACTATGACATTGGTTATTAATTACTCAGTCATTATCAATATGGAAACAGCTCACCTTTAAAGGATAAGACGTAGGCTCAGAGGACGCTGGTTGAACTACGTAGAAACCAAGTTCGAAGCTACAAAATATGGCTTCGAACTACACAGATGGATCGACCTAATAAATTGTCACCTCCTGTTAAGGAATTACCTTCGTAACGTCGACTACAAAGACTTTTAGAGGCGCAACACATCTGATATTAGAATTTCTGTTAAATGTCAAATGCATGTTGTCTCGTAATTAAACTTGCTAAATGAGGTATGCTGTAAATAAAATAGGTTTTTTTATTGATTTACAGATTTAATACATCAAATCACTCGTAAAATTCATTACTTCGTTATTAAAAGAATTACATTTGACACGCAGGAAACAAATGAGTAAATAGAGCAGTAATCAAATGTAAAGAAATAATTTAAGACGTCAACACTAGTAAATTGCAAAATGACCACAAAAAGCCAATTTAAATGCAACATCGTAAAAAGATTTTATAGTATTACAATTAAATAGATTCTAGTTACATTATCTTATATTTAATGTCCACATAGGTACCTATATTTCTGAAAATAAAGGTATGGTCTTAAAAACATGTAATTGACAGTCAGCGTACGTCCAAACTATATATAATGTTTTCCCTTATTTGCTATCAAGCTCTGATAAAAACATTTTACCAGAGTACCTATCTGCCGAATCATGAATCTGTTGAATGAAAAAGTCTGTGGAGTAGTTGTAACAGCCCCTACAAAATGTGAAAACATTTTACGTCGCTATTAAGAGATTAGGTATAATAAAAATGCGAATAGTTATTTCAGGAGCAATAAAAGCGCCACTACACTCATCCAATGTGCGTAATAGGCGTAAATTGTGTAAATCGTATAAGGGAACCTGAGGACGTTACCGTGCATTATGTATCACACCCCCTAATAACCCATGGAGAATTATTCCATATACCTCCTCCATGGATAGTGGAATTTTTCACTCGATGGTTTGAACCAATTGTGTCTGGGCATCTCTAACATCTGTTCTAGAACGTGCTACAAAAAGTAAAGTATTTGTTGAAACTGATTTGGAAACTGATTTTTTTCGACTTAATTTACGAGTAATATGTAACGTTACCAGGGCACATTATTTGAAACTGCCTTTCATACATGAAGAGATTAAAGTTCTCAAATAAATGTTTGTCCAATTTATTTTAATTATCAAATAAAATGTTTTTCGCGTTTGCTTTTTTCTGTTTGTCTATTGCATTTTATTTTTAAAAGAAACTTTTAATCAGAGACTTTAATTAAAGGGGCTAAGGCGGCAACGCGCGATCTATACCCCTAGTGTTGCAAGCGTCCATAGGCTACGGTAACCGCTTACCAACATGCGCACCGCGTGCTTGCTTGCCACCTTAGTTGTATACAATAAATCAAATGCATCATAAACATACGTACGTAAGTTATGTATAATAATATGAGGATCCAATATAACTTGTTCAAACCTTATTGATTTTTAGGCATTCTGCCGATAGTTGCCTAGATACCTTATTCGAACGGCAAAGGGGTATGAATCGTTTGATATGTGAATATGAAAACGATGATTCGAACGAAATAATATTAAATACATTATTTGGCAATTTGTAATATTTTATTATCATTCATGAATGTGTATTTGAAATACTATTTTGGTGAAGAATTTAAACAGAGATAAAATTTTGTATTGTTGAATATGAAATCGTTTCGATAAAAATATCTACATTATTTCACAATTGCAATATGTTTTATTAACATTCTATAAAATATTACAAGAATTTGTATTTGAATTACCATTTTGATGCGAAATTAAAGCAAATGTACATTTAACGGACTATGTACGTTTAATCACAATGCAATTTTATTTTATACAATTTATTGATTAAAGTAGGCTAGATGGAAAGCGTGACACCGGACTATGCAACAATGTCATCCATGTTGTAAGCTATACGAGTCAAACCGGAACACATGCTTATTAACCTCTACTTGGTAGTACAATATCTGGCGACTGCCAGTTCTCTGATACCTATTTACTACCTAGCCGACTTGCAAATAGAAGCTAATCACTTGGTGAATTTTTAATACCTAAATATTGTAATTCAGATAAAAAAAAACTCGAACACAGAATACATACATAAGGTGTGTTTTTCAGTTCTTACTTGTTTTCATAAAATACCGACAGCAATATCTTACAAAAATGAGTTTATACAAGAATAAAACTTCAGTAGTAATAATTTTTAGATAGCGTAATTCATTTCCACGCAGTGTGTTTGTGAAAATTCTAGTGATAAATGTACTATGCGCCCGTCCACCTCCTGGATTTACGAGTTAAGCATCCAGAACTACAAAAATATCTCACCGCATGCCAGCTTATAATTTCGGGAATGAATAAGGTAGTAGGTATTTTTCATACAAACACGATCCACGGTCCATCTGATGGTGAGCGGGAGGTGCCATAGTTCATGAGAATCATGAGTGAAATTGCTGTTAAGATGGCATAAATGATATCAATGAATAATTCTAAATAACATTACTCTGATGTAGTGTTGTGTTAATGGGGAAAGTAGTTCCACGACGATACGTTGTGTTATCAGTATGTGCAGCGCAAACTAGAAACTCAATATCATCTCTATTTGACTAGAATTTACAAATACTTCAGCTCCCAGACTGACAACAACTGGTTTGGCAACGTGTTAGAATAACACTTTGTATTGCAAGCGTCTATAGTCTTTGATGACTTCTTACCTTCAGGTTGGCCGTACACTTGATTGTAATGTTCGTAGTTTTAAAAAAGGGGGGCCTAGTTTCTGTGATAGGACCCCCTACCTCTAGTTAAGTTACTTGACCTCTTTGACGAGCAAGTAGAAGTTTAATCACTACAGTGAAAAAATACTCCTTTAAAGAAGTGCTATTTATTTGACTGAGATCTATAAGCGATCGGGCACCTACGATTTTATATGAATCGCTGAATCGTATTTTATTTTGGATCTAATGTTATTTATATTTTTACTTTTAGATCAATAAGGTTTACAAAAAAGTAATGCTATTATATTTAAACTTAGAGCGCCAAGAGCTACTTGTAATATCAAAGACTAAACAATTTGAATTTCTACAAATTTGACTGAATATGTTTCATCACCCAAGTTTATGTTTTTCTCATCTCATTCCTAAATCCTCCCAGTTATGATCGTATCAAACCCGTATTTTAAAAATATTTATTTTATTTCTAGTGCAATCGGTTTTGTTTGAATTAATCTATCTTGTCTCTAGTTGGATGACACAATAAAACAGTGTATTGTACTATTTACAGCAAGAATTTCATCTTCATACAAATTGTAACAGATGAACTAATCTCGCAGTGTGCTCGTAGTAGAGTGGGACCGGGAATTCGCCAGGGTCATTTGGACAGTAATTCACTTTTGGAGAGTTCAACACTGTAGAACAAGATCGGAGTATAGCAAGGGTTTCATTCGAAGTCTTGTCAAAATGTAGACGAATAAACCGTTTCTATTGGAGGTCGCGTCAGATCTTCAGTTCAATGGATAGATAAAATAATGGAATTTAAAATTATATTTGCGACGAGCGACTGTGATAAAAACCGACCAAGTGCGAGTTTCGACTCGCGCACCGAGGGTTCCGTACTATAAGACTAACTAGGTTAAATGACAAACATAACATTGTGGTTCGATCCCTAGACACGGCTACTCCACCAACCGCAAAATTTGAATTTGTAATAGTATATTCGCTATTATTTTTAAAAAATATACCAATACACACTATGAGCATTTCAAGCGTCCCCTTGTTGCTATTATTAAGATAAGATAAGAGCAAAAAAACGCGTTTCTTTTTGGGTAGCCCGCTATATTTTTTATAAATTTTCTTATTTGTTGTTATAGCTTTAACAGAATGCCACAGTCTGAAAATTCAACTGTCTATCTATTACGGATCATGAGATACAGACCGCTGACGGACAGACGGACGGACGGGCTGCGAAGTCCTAGTAATAGAGTTCCGTTAACGGAACCCTGAAATGGCATGAAGCTGAGAAATAATATCATTCCGACAAAACGTTTAAGATTGGGAATGGGGGACCGAAAGAAATCCTGATGTCTTGGGTCGACGCACTCCCATTTGCCGATCGCGACGTGACCCGAATTTTATTGTTATGTACCCGGAACCACGTTTAAGGGCATAGGCACAGTATGACCTAACACTAAGCTAGCATTAAGGTTTTCAAGGTTCCATAATATTAGATCTGTCTATCCGTATATATCAAACTATGTGTGTGATAGTCCAATATCGATTTGGGTTTCACTGCAAGATAAGAAATCTATCCAAGGTTTCAATTCCTTTCACCATAAACATGCATAAGATCCAATGGACTGTAGGTTTGTACATTTGAATTATAAAGGACATACGTAAATGTGTTTAGGTTGACTCAACAACCGTTGTTATTATAATCTCGTTCGAGTATAGCCCAATACGAAGTGTATACATCAACGAAATAAATCTAAGAGCATTTTGCTGTATACCGTTCCCAATAAATATCCTATGTCCACCCCAATCAATCTTTCTCTATGGAAACACAAATAGTGAGACCATAATGCGTCTGTCAGTGGAGGCCAACACAGCGAAAAGCAAATAACTGTTACTAACCTAATAAATTGTTGATTGAACACCATTATGCTAATACTCCGAGTGTGAACGTAGTAGAAACTAATAAACAACTTAATAATCCTGCTTGACTGACAGCGGTTATATTATGTGTAACATGATTAAGCTTCAAAGTGTCTGTTTATATAAGGGCTTGTCAGAAGTTTCACGCTGTATAGAAATTTTAGATTACTAATGTTTTAAAATGTTTTCATAGATTAATTAAAATATATCAGGGGTATTGGAGAATTATATTTAAAAAAAAATAAGAAATATAGAATTTAAGAAATTGCAACACAATTTATTATAGAATCTATTAATAGGTTTGTAAGTTAGTTTCTTAGTCCTACTTGCCATTAATTAATGTATCATCGCGCCAGGTCATGCCATAATTTATGAAGAAAATAGGCATAAAGGCGCTAGCATAATGAAGTGAATATTAAAAAGCTTTCAAATTAAGTAAGCTATTTCTTATTTTTGGTTCCCCGTAATCGGGCTAATAAATGGTAATAAATATTTTGAAAGGTACTGAGTCTTTATCTGCTTAAATTGACTGCTTAGTCAGTTGTCGTCAATTTGATTTATTTACCTTATCTCAAAACATTTTGGGTCAGTCTGGCTAGACTTCTACAAGATATTGCCATATCAACTACGCAACTCATTTTCCAAAAAAAACCCAGTTAGAATTTTACAGACGATAACGATATTCAAAGATGTTCAATCGAGATCCTGGATCGACGGCTGCACGTAATCTCCGAGGGACGAAGGCTATATTGCTAACTGCCAGCCTACTCAAAAACCTCCACCGAAAACAACGATTCAATTGGGATGGTCCAAACTAATTAAATTACTCTTCAACATTAACAGGTATATACAATCCTGGAAGACATGACGGAAATCTTTATTCCTGAACTTTATTAATTAACTGGTATGAATTCTCAGCTTCCGTGACTTGCCACTTGTCACAGTGATAAATGGATTCTACACCGCGCAAAATACCTTTGATTTAACGAGTAAATGAACCTTCAGTTTTGTTAATTAGACAACTTACTTCCATAACCGTTTTCGATGATATTTGAGGTTATTATCGGTACCTTAATTGAGTTAACTAGGTACCTAAATGTATTTAGATATGTTATCTACTGATAGATTCAGATCGAATCGGAAACTCCAGAACGCTGAGCCCCAGTAAACGAAGAGTTAAATTCAATAATGTCAATATCCCCAGGCGCTTTCTGACAATCTAAATTAAATTTCAAGGAGCATTTTCCCTCTTCCCACAACACATTATCCTCTGAAACTCTCTGAGTCACTCGCACTATTGTTATTATGCAGCAAACAAGAGCTTACATTCACGTAAACAAGCAAAAAAAATGCAAAATAACTAGCCTTAAACATTGTAGTGAGGTACAACAAAGTGTAAAGTTTAAAAATTAATTAAATTTTAGCCACCCGCCTAGCTTCGCACGGCCAGCGTTCACCATATAAGTTAAATACCTACAAAAAACAAATTAATTATACCTGAAAAACTTCTTCTTAAACAACTCTATCTATTTAAAAAAAACGCATCATATCCGTTGCGTAGTTTTAAAGATCTAAGCATACATAGGGACAGACAGACAGCGGGAAGCGACTTTGTTTTATACTATGTAGTGACTCACTAGCTTGTACTCGCAACGTTGAATCGAATAGGATTACCTACTACTGTCTTATGAAATATCATAGGTTATATTATATTAGAAGTTTTGAATCGCTTCAACAGTTCCGAAGCTTACTTATGCATTTATAAACAAATAACATAGTTATTTTATCTCCTCTGTATTTAAAAAATCTTATATTTACATTTAATATTATGTTATATTAATATTTCGATTCATGTACTCAAACCCAAAACTAATTTAAGCCTAATTAAGGCCTTCAATTAACACAATAAGAGCTAGAAATACAATGGAAATCCCCAAATGCGTGTAAACACGTACTGAACAAATATCCTCTTTCAGATTGAGCCGGATAACTAAATACCTAAATTGAATATGTGAGGACGTTGATAGTAATTACGGTTCGTTTACTTACTGTATATTCACAAATTCATTATATCGGTATTAAAGCGACAAATGTCATCAGACAAGCAAGCCAGTCTTATTGAACATATTCCATATAACGCATTATAGTATAAGCAACTAAAAATACAAGGGCATTAGGACACGGTAATGAACATTTTGTAGAAACAAATTTAATCGTTTTTTTTTTAACTAAAATCTAAAATTGTTTATTCAATTTAGACCCAAATACAACACTTATGAAGGTCTAAATTACCAATTAATCTGTAATTATTGCAATTAAAAAGTATTATAACTGACCCGCAGCAACACGGCCGGGTGTTCTAGCAATCTATAAGTCATCACGTCTTTTTTTTAAAGCTTTATAGATTACTAGCTTTTTCCCGCGGCTTCGCATGCGTGGTAAATAAGTCAACATGTACCTATATCTAAAATTCAAAATGATAGCTTTTGTCCCACTGCTACCTATTTTTATAGATTTAACTTCAAAAAAGGCGGATTTTCATACAAACTTTCATCCCCTATTTTATTCCTTAGGGGTGGAATTTTTACAAATCCTCAAATTTGTATTCATTAATTTTTAACTGAAAGGTCAAATACCAAAATTTACATGCGTTAATCTTCAAAAATTACGGAATTTTATACACAACTTTCATCCCCTAGTTAACCCTTAGGGGTGGAATATCCAAAAATCCTGAAATACGTATTTATTTATTACTAACTGAAAGGCCAAATACCAATTTCCATGCTTTAATCTACAAAAATGACGGATTTTCATACAAAACTTTCATCCCCTATTTTACGCCCTTAGGGGTGGAATTTCCAAAAAGCCTGAAATACGTTTTTATTTATCTCTAACTGAAGGGCCAAGTACCAATATTCATGCGTTTATCTTAAAAAAATAATGGATTTCAATACACAACTTTCATCCCCTAGTTTACCCCTTAGGGGTGGAATTTCCAAAAATCCTGAACTACGTAGTTATTTATTTCTAACTGAAAGGTCAAATACCAATTTTCATGCGTTTAACTTCAAAATGAAGGATTTTCATACATACTTTCAAACCCTATTTTACCCCCTTAGGGGTGGAATTTCCAAAAATCCTTTCTTAGCGGATGCCTACGTCATAACATCTACCTGCATGCCAAATTTCAGCCCGATCCGTCCAGTGGTTTGGGCTGTGCGTTGATAGATCACTATGTCAGTCAGTCAGTCAGTCAGTCACCTTTGACTTATATATATTTAGATTAGCAGTACTGTTTTTTTTTCCTAAGTCCATTTGGATCAAGTCACAGACAGCGGGTTCAGTGTAAAATTGTGACCCTTGATTGCGTGACCCCACTATTAAGCTCTTGACATTTCCACGAATAGTATTATTAAAGTGTCTTAAAGCTTATTCATTTATACATTATAATTGGATTTATTAATCTGTTATTAATTACAGAAAACAATTTGGACGGACAAATAGGTTTATCCTTATAATTTGAATATAATCGCGACTCAGTATTCATATTTCAATTAATACTTACAGAAATTCGAGGAAGGAAATGAGCCTTACAATTTCAGGGTAAATAATTTCAGCTAAGATGGTATTGCTAATAAAAATTTCCTTTTACTGTCAAGATGATTGGATATTTTCGCCAATTGCCCCGAGACGGTAGTAAACGTTTCGAATATGTATTTAAATTTGATAACAGGAAACTGACTTTTGATGTTATAAGCCTAGCGCACACAAATACAATAATTAAAATAAATATAATTGTGCTTGTTTGTCACCATAGTGGTATAAGAAAATAAGTTAAAATTTTGCACCTACAGTCAAAATGTATAAATTACTAGAAAACTTTGCAATGCTCAAATACTGCATTGCTGTAGTTTTCTTTTATTGGGTGTATGTTGCCTTTTCCTTCATTACTAGTAGTGTAGTGTGTGTAGTAGATCTTAACTGAGACTAGCATACTTTTTCAAAATAACATAAATCAACGTTGTTAAGTTAATTATTAATATGATAATTTGTATAATCGGTTTGGTTCAGCTGTCCTTAACAAATTCCGATGAAATCGAGAAAAATATAACCTAATGGAAATAGTTAATCCATTCTGAAAAGGTAAAGTAATACGTACTCCATGATCAATTCAATTTACAACCTTCCTATACCAAAAGCGGGTCTCTTGGTGAAATAGAATTCAGCTCCAAATAAATTTGCTTTACAGTGTTGCTTAATCCTGGATTCGCTAGCGTTATGTAGAGAAATAACATTATTATTGATGTAACAGATTACGCTGTGCGTTGTATAGCGCGTAAAATTACGCATTTTGTTACGCTGCACTCAGGGTTGGGTCATTACTACGGTATTCCTCAATGGTTATCAGCTCAGATATGAAATACAATTGCAAAAGTTTTTAGTTAAAATTGTTTTAAAAATTATTCTTAGACTAATACAAAATATCATTACAATATTGTAACATGAATTGAACTACACAATTTTATTATAATTAGTATTATGCTCTCATCAGGTCCAAGCTAAAAATTCACAGGGAATGTGGACCGGGCGCCTAGTTTCTGACTTTATACAGTTTCGCTCTTTACCTTCTGCACCAGAGGTCAGAACTGATATTGCACTGATTACTAAAAGTCATAAGTTCTTTTTGTATGGATCTGGATGGCAGAGTTAACATTTTAAATGAGTATATTGTACGTAATTTTTCAACATAAATAATAACTTATTTATATATAACTAGCGTCTGCCCACGACTTCGTCCGTGTTGAGCCTAGACTACCAGAGGAACCTAACATGTTCCCGGGGATAAAATGTTTTCCCGAAATAAAACGTTCCCAGTGTGCTAGTCCAGGTTATAAACTATGTGTGTTTCAAAATTCATGTAAATCCGAACAGTAAATTTTGAATGTAACAAATATCCATCCATACTCACAAACTTTCGCATTTATAATATTTAGTAGGATTCAGCTACGTACTGTGTTCGGGTCAACGGTAATCGATTTACAAAAATTATGATATTATTAAAGCCAAGCTTTATTAATAAATTATTAACTGACTCCTTAACAACAGATGGTGTCCACCCACACAGTCATAGTATGCTCATAATTCTGTTTTACGATTGTTATTAAATGCACACCAAGATTATTGGGATAAGCGTATTTTAAGTGGGATCACGTATGATCTGGAATAAGCCGTAATCCTAATTAATATCAATAATTCTGTGTTAGTTATTTTTGTTAAATATTTATCAGTTAGTTAGTATAACTATAGATCAGTCATTTGGAACGTATACTGAATGGTGTTAGGACACCATTTACTTTCTTAATATCGAGTGACATGAAATATATTTATATAATAAGTATACAATATCGGCAGCGTGAGCGTTTTTGTAAATAGATTAATCTGTTTTATCTTAATAAGTAAGCCTTGTATCTTGAATAGATTAAGACGCCCTTATTTCCTGTGTTATTAATCCGAAACATTTATTAATTTCATAGTTTTGTAGGTAGCCATTGTTCATATTTCACACAAAACATTTTTTTATAAAAGTGAATAACATACATACACAATAATTATATATTATCACTAGCTGTGCTCGCGACTTCGTACGCGTGGAATGAAAGTCCACACCACAAATAATTTTCTTCAATAGACGTTAAAAGTGTATTTTGTTTTCTCTTTAGATGCAACGAAACGTGAATATGATTCTTGCTATTTATTTTCATCTTAACTGCTGGTAAACTCACTAATTTTATTTTCTTTGTTCAACTTAACACAATCGTTGAGCCGTATTTATTACAGACTTATAATGAAATTTACGAATTACTTCTACAACTATTGAACTGTAACATAATTTGATGCGATAAAATAAATCTAAGTAGGTATTGAAATTTGATACAATAAAATAATTGTGTGTTGAACTGGCGGGGACGATTCCGCTGCTAGAGATGTTTATGTAGAAAGTTTTAATGATTATTATGTTTATTTTTCTCAGTTGGCTACCAATCGAGGTACCTAATAGTTGGGTGGCGATGATATATTCTAAAGTCCATTTGCCACGGGTATACATACATACATTATCATGACGCCAAGTCTCTCAAAGGGTAGAGCATCACAGGTAGGACCTCTTTTTATTATTTTATTATTTCTTATACATTCGTCAATATTTTCATACATGCCCGCCGTAATACAGTAAATATACAGTGCCATTCTATTCGCAAAGTAGTTATTTTAAGAGAACAACTTAAAAATGGTTGCGGTACAGATTTGTGGTCCTTTGTCCTCACGGGCTAGTCCTTAGGGAGCATTTTTGAAACTCGCTTACAATCAGTGCTTAAACGAAAAATGGGTTTTAAAATATGTAGCATACCTATTTTGAGAAATTTGTTAAATTCAGGCTTTTCTCTTTATGCTCTCTATACTTGAGGCAATTTTAATGTTAAATTAAATACTTATTTACTTTGTCCTTTGCAGGGTTACCAGAGAGTAAAGAACACTTTAGTCTAAACTTATGATCTTTGTTTAGAATTATTCTGTTCAGCTACCAATAAGGGCATGGTTAATTTCGTTTATCTTGTATATCTTTTCTTTGTTCGTATTTTGTATATATTTCTCGTACTCATTTAATATCTTTAACGTAGATGTATATTTAACGTAAAAACCATGATGTAGGTTTTGTAAGTATAATATATATATATATAATATAAGATTGGTGGTAAGTAAGTTTATCTAATATGCTGAATATGAGAAAAAAGAAATCAATTCTCATCACATCAGCTTAAAATCCTATCCTCGTTAAAATCATGAGACACAACTCAAGAATAGCATAATATGCTATCTCCATTAATTTTATGATGGTAGGCACCATCATAAGGTTTTTTTTCTGCGGCAATCGAAAATATTAAACGTGGTAAGAATCCGCCATACGTTTCCTTAATAATGTAAATACTGAGTTACATCTCTGTAACTCCATAAGCCCATTTTACATTTTATCATTAATGTTGTAAATTGTTCAGCAGAACCAGGATAGTAAATTAATTGTGTGCTTATTATGTTCGTATAACATACAACACAAAACTTACAGTAAAAAATCTGAATTCCGTGGTGGCCTTGTGGTTGAAGCAACAGTCTGTCATCTGATGGGCCTAAGTTCAAATCCCGGCCTAAACCAATGAGGTTAAAGCTTAAGTACAGTGATTATTCACACATCCTATCCGCCTCCTCCTAGGATCCTAGGAGCCGCCCGACTGGGGACTGAACCTCCACCTTACACTTCTGTAAGGTGGAGGTTCAGTTCACCGGTGTGAAATAACACTACTTTGATGTAGGTAGTATTGTGCTGCTGCTGTAAGTAAGATTGCCAGTGCTCCACGAGGATATGCCGGGCTAAGTAGTAATGCTGCTAGCACTGTGACTCCTCATCAACAACAGGATTGGCAGCTCGTTAGTGATATCCCTGGTATTGCTAACAGCTATAGGCAAGGGTGACTGCTTACCATCAGGTGGGCCGCATGCTTGTCTGCCACCTTACTACTTACTGGTATAACTTTTATTCATAAAATTTAAGATCGTTGCATTCAGCTCTTGAAGATATTCTGGAGTGGCTTTTAAAGTGCAGTCGTATAAAAGTCGATAAGGCAGTGCTAGAATTCGAAAATCTTCAGACAACTTGCAGAAAATTGTATTTACTTCGTTCGTACTAAGCGCTTGCAATCAAATTAACAACCACAAATTGCCGTGTAATCTCGCCTGAGGATGCGATACCTAGTAATTACTATGTTGTTGTGGCAGCAAACTATTTACTTGAGAATGTACGTATGTTTCATGTGGTTTGCTCATAGGTGTATCTTTAGGTGTATAATACAATAATATTCTTTGTAATGGGTATTTATCTCCCATATTGGTAGAAATTTTCATACGTGTGAAGAACGGCTTCTTCTAATGAACTATTTTTAATCTCACTTTTTTTTATACCAATAAGGTGCCTTATAACACAAGCATACGGCCCACCTGATGGTAAGCATCACCGTAGCCTATCGCCGCCAGCAATACCAGGGGCATCACTTACGGGTTGCCAACCATGTTGTTGATGAGGACTCACTGTGCTAGCAGCATTACTACTAGCGCAGTGAATCCTCGTGAAGCAATGGCAACCTTCCTCACCGCAGAAACACAACACTACATCAAAGTAGAGTTATTTGACTGCGGTCTTCTGTAAGGTGGTGGTACAGTCCTCTGTCGGGCGGCTCTAATTTGAATGGAAAAACCCACAAGATAACCCCTTTCACCCTACCTCTCTTCCTAATTTTTTAATAGCATAAGGTGACTCCTAGAAAGCCTAGAACCTAATTATAAAGAGAGCCATGCATTACAAATTGATGATGTTGAGGCTCAGCACAAAGCCGAAATAGTTACCAACATCGACAAAAACATTAACATTACAGAAACGTAGTACACCCATACCCATAATAAAACTCTGTACCTATGATATTTGTAAGCGTAATTCGGTACACATAAGTGAACTGAATAAACTATTATAATCATAATCGCATAAAGTTAGCAAATATTAATATAATTTCACCCGAAAGACTTCAAAAGATAAAAAATAGCAATACGTGCGCAAAATTCCTTAACCCCACTTAAGATACATTGTTATTGGCTTAGAAGCAAATCAAATTTAAGTATTTGCTCGCCTACCCTCGGGCCACAAACTATGACGTTTTTATAAGCAATATCAGTCTAAAAGGCCTTCGAATGTTGTGAAAGTAAATTCCATTTCGCTGCCAGCTTATTTGATATGATTTCTCCACTCTAACTTAGTATAATAATGATTTAACTTCGAAAAATCTGATGTTGGTTGTTGAAATTAATACGATTTAGTATAAGTATAAGATTTTGAGCAGCCTGTTTTTTTATGCTGCAAAGATGGTAACAAATGTTACGCTTTGAAAGTTCAAATTAACCTCGGCCTATTGCGCTTGCAAGATCAGATCGATGTGAATGTCTATTGGGGCTTATTTCCCTGTACTTAAAAACGTATAAATAAACTGGTAAAAAATTCTATCGAAGCTGAGTTTAAAAATTACGAAAATATTACGTCCGAGGCGTCCGAGGAATATTTTTTGTAAAACTACACAGCTCGTCAGCTACTTCCTCCCAGCAGCAAAATTAGTAATGAAACAATGTATCACATCAAACCATAACGTTACTTGTATTCTTCAAAAAGATCACACGCAAAGTAAAAACCGATATCATAGATTCGCGCCACTCAAGAACGCATCAACCTTAAAAATTAGCTAAAAGATCAGAGATAAGTTGTGCGTACTTGAGAAACGCCTCGTGCCCTTAAAGGCAGCCCTTATTATCCGGGCACTTAGGGTGATAGGCTTTTATTTGAGAAAATTTAATATCAGGGAGCACATGAAGGAAGCTTCTTAGCGATATTGGAGGGAAGCTACAATCGGTGTTGCCCTCTTGGAGCTATTTATATCGAGGATATAAGTATTTGGGACAAATATGTAGTATCTTCTGTTATTAACATTCCTATATTATTAGGACAATGATTATGAGTCCATTTTCTTAGAACAGTATTTGTTTTATAAAGCTAATTAATAACAATATGAGCATAAATACAAAACATTGGGAAAGTTTAATTGAATTTTGATATTAGTTTCAAAAAGTCGAACTGAAATGATTCACCCCACAATTCAAAAACAAAATCTAGAATTACAAATCCATCATGGAGTAGGTACATTTGGCAGACTGCAGCCTATTATCCGGTAGGTAGCTGTCGTTCGCAAGCTGTAATGTCACGGGCACTTTGCTTGCGATCAAGATGCGGCCTAGACGAGTGATAGCTTTGTAAGTCATGAATGAACTACATATGGGGAAACTAAACTAGTCTACAATCCTTGCTCATACTTTTAGCTAAACTGTGCTTATGTGCACTGTTTTACCCAGAAATCCCGGTTGTGATTAGGTACCCTATTGTTAAAAATATGAATCTATAATTCAATCTTCATTGACGTCAAGTATGATAATACAAATCAAAGGAAAACAGGGACTATCAACTCTACTAGTAATTACTAATCGTACGAAAATGTTTTTGATTTTGTTAGGATACGCATTTCAATTGTTTTGCTCGACGCAAAAAAGTTACTACAACCAGATATCGAGGGTATTGAAGTGCATTATTATTTCTACTACTATAAATCGTTGGCTACAACTAGACGTTTGGATACCACCGAATAGAACGGGTGGATAAAGACTTTTATCGTAATCCCCAACTCTCGGTATAACTTAACTATTGAACACGAAATGCTGTAACGTGATCTCTACTGAATTGGTAGATTACTTTGAGCAAAGCTTAAGCCCGTGCGGTAAGGATTATATTGACTTAATTACTTACTAAAGGACTTTATTGATAAGTCAACGAATTTTGACTCATATGATTAACCGATACACGACGTACACGCCTGTATATTATGAATATATATGCAAGTTAAGTGAATAGCTTTATAATTGATTACAGTAAATTATCATCACGTCATGATATGTTGATACATAATGGGAAATTAGGTTGTAAGCCCTGATTTCAGGTCACCATGGCAGAATCTCATTTTCTGGCGCAAAGTGGTAGTTCAAATACCTAGTATAGTAGTTAAAATTAATTTAGGAGGCTTACGGGACAAAAAAAACAATGTTATGACATATAGGTACGTCACACTCACTATCCAGTCAAATTTCTTAAAGGGTGTTCTTCACAAAAAAATACCCTAGCGAAATCGGACTGTCCCACAACTACAAACATTTTAATTTTTGTACGACGTCTTGACAACCCACAAGAAATATATTTACATTGGAACAAATTGCATCCCCTAGGAAACCGTGAAGGTTTAAAATCTAAAAGTTTCTATTCAACTCGCCTAAGTATATATTTACTTTAAAACAAACTTCTTGTGTCCAAACTTTACCCGTTCCTACAACCCGTAACACAAGGGACAGAACCAACTTCCTAGTCCTGCTATTCATAAAACTACCTTTATTGGTGAAAATACCGATAGCTACCTCCTTCGGCCGTCGTTGGATCGTGAAAATGTGAACTTTGAAATAGGTACCGTATCGACATCCTATCTGAAGCGAACGTGACTTAAGCGAATTGCACTGAATATAAAGGCATGCTTTAAATAAAGTTCACGTAAAGGTAGACGCAGGTTATCCCTGGCTCTTCCCAACCTGCTAGAAGGTGAGAGAGGATCAGTGCTGAGTAAGCAAAGCGACACGTGACCGTTTCTCTCTCCTTGGTACAAATATAACCCAGCTTTGTCTTTTAGCGACACTTAATTACTTATTTAATATACCACGTTTTTTAAACGAACGAAATTTAAAATATTTAAAAAAAAATTAAACTAAACACGTAACATAGATAAATTGATGCATGGATATTAAAGTTCACATAAGACACAAAAAATGAGTTTATTGCACTGCGTAATAATATGAATTCTGTTCTCTCAACAGTAGCTATTCTCTAACGTATATCTATATCATGCCTTACTTTTTTAATAATATGAAACTTCAACCACAATAATAACTAGGTACATCTCTTTACGAAAATTATGTATTTCTACACTAATCTTCTCTAAGTATCCTGTTTATATGCCTTAATAATTGGACTGGTATAGCAGGCTTGAACAGCATCGATGCAGGAAGCTCGCACATCGATCAAGACGCCGCAAAGCAATTTCCCAATGTCACTCGCATCTAAATTTGTCACTTGCTTGACTTACCACCAAAGATATATGTAAGATACGAGTGCAAGAAAGCGCCTGGAAAGCAGCATAAATGCAACAATCCATTTTTACAAATGAGACACCATTTATCTTGATCTTCCGACTGACATGGAATATATTATCCTCGTCACGAAAAATCCTTCACGTAGTACATTTCAGGGATGTTGAACGAGTGACGGCACCCGGTTTTTAAATTATTATGGACTATATATAAATAATGATTTTGCTGTATTTAAATAATTCTGTTTAAATTCTATGTATAAGACTTAATACGCACGTGAATTAGTTTTTCTGATTTGAGGTGCAGTGATAGTAACACCACGAGCTTTGGAGTAGCACTTAAGGAAAGCATCCTGAGGACACCTGCATACGTCTGAGAAGAAATTCAAGGATGTATATTGTAGCTAAGAGACGGCGACGGGCTCACCATCAGTCGCATTGGTAGAAAAATATTCTTCAATAAACTGTGGGTGTTGGCACGCCTCTTTCTACACCTTCGGGGACCCATGTGGGAAAGCGTGAAGATATAATACATTTAGTTCAACTAAAACTTTTTTTTTTCATTTATTTAATCATCAATTTATCATTTACCAAGTTATATTGAACAAGTAAAGTAAAACATAATTATGTGTAGATAGGCTGAGGTTTACAAACAAAACACTAGCTGAAAAAATACAATGCTCACAAAATGTTTACACTCACCTAGGGACAAAGCCAAAACGTCAAATTGGGGATAAAACAAAACAAAAGGCAATTTGATTGAAAGATAATACAGGATCAATTTTCAATTATGTGAGTCATGAGCTGGCAGCCATATTGTTAGATATTCGGGAAGAGAAATTCGTGAAGAATGAGGATATATTCCACTCCAATGACGCTGTTTTTCTTGAAACAATATTCTGTGTTAAACTATAATGTCTATTTATATCAAAGCTCGCTTGACTGAATCAAGATATTACATTCCAAAAATATTAAATTTAACACATTGTTATCGAAGATTTGACTAATTAGGTGAACAAATTTATTTATAAATTTGCTGTCTATCATTAAGGTATCTTTTCCATAAACAATTATATACCTACCTACTTAAACTATAGAGTTCCATTAAATCAATCTTAAATAAAATCTAAAAAAAACTTGGAATAGGTAGTTTTTTGTATATGTATACTCCGATGTTCGAATGAAATATTGATAAATTGGTACCTTATCTATCATGTATTATCCTTGCCCAGTCTGCCGACTTATGAGAAAGAGTTCGTGACTTACTTCAGCGACTTTAGACAATGAAACTTTTAGAAAAACTGCTACTAGCCTTATTACAACGATGCTACAATTTTCACGAAATCATTTTAAATAGAAACTAAAGGGTTTCTTTGGCTTTGATAGATAATCTCCGTTTCATGAATATAAAATCCTGTAGACATTATGATGAACTAAAGTATAATTTATTATGTCTCCAGCCTAGTTTGTCGTGGCTGCGACTTCAATGATGAATAATAGCTGGAATATACGCGACTGCGCGGCGGGTAAACAAAGTAATCTATTAATTACACTATTATACACAGACAACTGTTAAGATGTTGTAATTTTATTATTAGTATACTTACTAACTAGCCCCGACAATTGAACTGAAATGGTTATGGTACTCATAATTCTGTCCTATATCACCTCTTTGACAAGTGTAACGAACTCACAGAATCTATTAGTTAATTTGATTTGTTCCTACTTATTTTTCTCGTAAATTGTTTTAAGTAAATGTTATACATACGACTATCAAAATCGAAGGTTCAGAACTAAATAAAACATATAATAATTGAAACAATCTATAACTACGTAATTCTAAAACGATACCATTATCAAATCAATTACATTTTAAGACCAATAGATGGGCGGGTAAGAGGTTAGAACACGCTTAGCGCTTTGCTTGCTTTCTCTGTTTACTGTGTGCTAACTGCTTACCTATTTTGTTCATCTGTCCGATGATCAATCTGGCGCTGGTCTTGGAAGTAGCGCAAGTCGCTGAGATCCCCAAGGCAAGTCCGATGCACTATCCTGCACGAGGTTGCTGCCTGCTATTTGGTTTGATTCCCTCAGAGTCAAATGCAACAAAAAGCTTCGGGCGTGTACCAAATAATTCCCACCATATCCAACTCCCATATCCTACCCAATTCAGCTACAATGCGACGAGGTTAGGCATTGTGGTTCCGGCATCTCAAAGAAAGCAGATGTTGGAAGGGGGGGCTAACCTCCCGCGTGTTAGTGCCGTGCGCGGGGACCCGTAATGGGGGGCAAGGGAATCCTGGGGGTTGAGCTGGTGGCAGACCGGCTGTAGATGTCCGTCGCCGGCAACACACCTCTTTGGTCCTGAGCTCCAATAACACGGGAGGCTGACATGTAGCCGCATGTTAGTCAATCGGCTAAAAAACCGTCCTTCTGACGGTGGGGGGCTAGTGTCCTGGGGTGAAGGGGTCCGCAGCCGGCGGTGTGAGCAGACACAAAGTGGTAGTGAAAGCGAGCATCGTTCGTCTCGTGGGCAACTCATCTTGGGATACTATATTCTGATGGTAGCCCTGGTGCTATTACAGCATCCCCAAAGGTGCGGGCTCCGTGGAGGGTGGGGAGCCATCAGGACGAATCACAAAACACAAAAGGGTATGGACAAAAATAATAAACCCAGCAAGGTCCCCAAGGGACGAGGAACTCCGTGTTCGAGAGGCCCATTCGGGCAAAATAAGCCGCAAGGCATAGAGAAGGCGACAGGGCGAGAGGCTGCTGCTGGCACTAGTGCTGGGGGTGGTCTCGGTCCTGAAGCCAAACACGCACATGGCAACCCTAAAGGTTACCAGAAAGCAGCTGGGCAGGAGGCTGCTGTCGGCACCAGTGCTGGCGGTGCACCTGTCCAACATAAAAAGACGAGCCCTGCAACGTCCCTCCCAAAGCTGGCGGAGGGGGAGCGTGCTGCGAATCCTTCGGGATTCTGTGGTCGCCCCACACAATCTGTCTTGGCCGAAGTGGGGCTGGGCACGGCTCGTCACAAAAGGAAGAGGCTCTGCGGCTCTGTTAAAAAAAGAATAGCGCTGCAGAAGCAAAACGCAGTCGCAGGACCACCCCAACCCCCAAAAAGGGTAAGGGAGGTTAGCGACGAGGCCAGGGAATCTGCGAATGACGCCAAGCGGACACGCATGGGGTCCTTCAAAGATGCCCTGGCCAAAACAAGGATGGCAGTCGTTCCAGAGGGCTATCCGGGCACCCTAATGGATGAGAAGTTAGCGGCAGCCCTGAAGATGGCCTTCTGGAATAAAATCCTGAAAGAGCCAATCCACACCATAGAGTGGAAAGGTCTCTGGGGTGGAACTGCCTCAGTAGTCTGCTCCGGCACAGAAGCAGTCACCTGGCTTGGAGCCTTCAATGGGCAAACTGTTGAGGGCACCAAGCTGAGGGTGATAAAGGAGAGGGACATCCCCAGGCCGGTGAAGATGGTCTGGAAAAGGATCAAGGCCGGGGAATCTGTCCAGATTAAGGATGAGCTGCAGTGCCTACAGCAGCTCAATCCCAACATATTCACTAGCTTCTGGAGGATACTAAGCTCCTCAAACGAGGGGCTTACCTTCAGAAGCATAGTGCAGATGGACCAGGCATCGGCGAAAGCCATTGCAGCGGCCGGGTACTTGCTCAACGGGGGAATCGAACGCAGCCTCTTCAAACTCATCGAAGATGTCGGTGTTAAGAAGGTGGCTGCGGGAGATGAACCTGTGAAGGCATTGGGCCCGGCTACCTGCGAAGACGAGCCTGGGGTGAGTCAATCCGTCGAAACGGAGAAGCCACCCCAGGCTGAACCGGTTCCTGGACCATCCAAGGAGAAAGGGGAGGACGAAGGGTTGCTGGAGCAGCTGCTGCTCTTGGGCCGTCCGTCAGCATCGCCGGCTACGTCGGTGAGGACGGACGACCTGATGGGGGGCCTCTGCGACCTGGACCTGTCGTCCCCTGTCAATTATGGAGGAGACTCCGAAAGCGACCCAACTGGGGAGCTATAATGTGGTTGCCCCTCAGGCGACCACTACATCACATCCTTCAAAGAAAA
This sequence comes from Falcaria lacertinaria, assembly GCA_951449985.1. Taxonomy (NCBI): domain Eukaryota; kingdom Metazoa; phylum Arthropoda; class Insecta; order Lepidoptera; family Drepanidae; genus Falcaria; species Falcaria lacertinaria. The sequence goes on along the minus strand of OX602118.1, from coordinate 6,069,773 downwards.
AAAATGGAGGGAATCAGGTGTGTACAAATCAATTTACACCATTCGAAAGCAGCCACGGCGATGTTAGACCTACAGCTGCGTAAAGCTAAATTTGACATAGCACTTATACAGGAACCTTATCTATACAAGGGACTAATTAGAGGCTTAAATAGAGCGGGAGGGAACCTTTTCTATGATAGCAAAACTAACGATATGAGGACTTGCATATTTGTCAGAAATGGCTTGTGTGCAACCCCTATATCAAATTTCTGTTCTAGAGATCTCACCACCGTGAGATTGGATCTTGGCGGACGGGAAGTTATCTTCTCGACTGCCTACCTGCCTTATGAACATAAAGACTCGGTCACGCTACAACTTCGAGACTTGGTCAACCACAGCAGCCAAAAGGATTTCATCCTCGGCTGCGACGCTAATGCACACCATGTTGTCTGGGGAAGCTCGGACACAAACCTTAGGGGGGAAAATCTCCTCGATTACCTGGTAAGTTCTCCCCTACATTTGCTAAATAGAGGTAACAGGCCGACGTTTATTAATAAACGGAGGGCCGAGGTAATTGACATTACGGTTACTACAAGTAAGACCTTGAAGAAGGTCACGAACTGGCATGTATCTAATGAGGTCTCAGCGTCAGATCACAATTATATATGCTTTACATACAAGGTGAAAATTGAAAAAACCAACAAAAGAAGACGAAATCCAAGAAACACTGACTGGATCTCCTATAGAAGGGATCTACAAGTGGAACTAGGAAACGTCAAAGGCAAGCTCAACTCCATCATTGACATAGAGTTTGAAGCAGACAATATAGTCCGGGCAATCACCAATGCCTGGACGAATAACTGCCCAGAGAAGATTGTCTTAGTAAAGACCGAACCCTGGTGGACACCGGGGTTGGACAAACTAAGGCAAGACACTCGTAGGGCTTTCAACAGAGCAAAAGCTTCAAAAGACTTTAGTGAGTATTCTAGAATGCTTACTAAGTTTGGAATGGAAGTGCGAAAGGCTAAGAGAAAAGCCTGGAGGACGCACTGCCAAAATATAACGAGTCTACCGGAAGGAATGAGACTCACTAAAGCACTCTCAGCTACTAAAACAAATCCACTGACCACTGTCAGGGATGAACACGGCATTCTTACGGAAAACGGGAAAGAAACACTGAGAACAATGCTCAGCGTACACTTCCCGGGATCTGTAATTATCCAAGAAGACGAAGTCAATCAGGTCACTTATGAAGAACAGGCCATAAGGACAACCAAAGCAGATTGGGATACAACTAAACGAGTAGTTGAACCCAACAAAATTAAATGGGCCCTGAACAGCTTTCAACCGTTCAAGACCCCAGGGCCAGATGGAATCTATCCGGTCCTACTCCAACAAGGTGAAGCGATTTTAAATCCTCACCTATGCAGGCTATTCAGAGCATGTATCGCCTTCGGCTACATACCTAAGATCTGGAGGCAAGTGAAAGTAACATTTATTCCAAAACCCGGAAAATCTGATTACGAAAACGCCAAGTCATTTAGACCAATCAGTCTTTCATCATTCTTTCTCAAATGCCTTGAGAAACTGATGGATAGACACATAAAGGACGGGCCTCTAAAGGAGCATCCCCTACATAAGCTCCAGTGTGCCTATCAAGTGGGAAAGTCAACCGAGACTGCCCTACACCATGTGGTGAGCCGTATAGAAATGGCTTTAAACTATAAAGAAATCTGTGTGGGTGCTTTCATAGACATAGAGGGCGCATTTGACCGCACAACTTTCAAAGCAATAGAGCAAGCAGCTCAAATGCATGGTATTGAACCCACTCTCATTAGATGGATCAAGAACATGCTAGAAGGCAGAGTGATAATGTCCACTCTTATGGGAGAACAAATCACGGCCACTACCACTAGAGGATGCCCGCAAGGAGGAGTGCTTTCACCAACACTCTGGAGCATTGTGGTCAACTCACTAATGTTAAAAACGAATAAAGGACCGTTCTATACGGTTGGATATGCGGACGACATTGTAATGCTCGTCAATGGCAAATTCCCAAATACAGTATCAACATTGATGCAAGAAGCTCTTGACATAGTGGAGAACTGGTGCACAGAAAACCATCTATCAGTTAACCCGAGCAAAATGAATGTAATTTTATTTACAAAAAAGAAGATACTTACAGGCCTTAGGGACCTACAGATGTACAAAAAAAGTATCAATTGGGCCAATGAGGTCAAGTATCTAGGAGTGATACTTGACAAACAACTCAGATGGCATACGCATGCTAACCACGTCATCAGTAAAGCACTGAATGTGCTGAACATGTGCAGGGCAGCATACGGAAAAACATGGGGTCTTCAGCCCAAGATAATGTATTGGATATACCGAATGATGGTAAGACCGATACTAACATACGGAAGCATTGTGTGGTGGCCCAGGACCAAATTAAAAACATTTCGGGACACCCTTTTGAAAGTGCAAAGAACAGCCTGCATGGCCATCACAGGTGCATTCAAAACTACACCGACGGTAGCAATGGAAAGAATTCTAAATCTTACTCCACTGCATATCGTCATTGAGACTGAGGCTAGGAATGCCATCTACAGACTGGTACTAACCGGCCAATGGGATGCAACTCAACCCAGCCTAGATCATACCAGACTAGCACCCAACAAGGAGCTGGACAATATAAGAAACATGAGTTGTGACAGAATCCTGACTAGACACATGTTTCACAGAAGGTTCAGTACCCATATTCCGACCAGACAACAGTGGGAAAGAGGTCTACGGAAACCAAGGGAAGAACAAATGATATGGTACACAGATGGTTCCAAGACCAGAGATGGCACTGGAGCCGGTGTGTACACAGAAGGATTTCACCAAAGCATCAGCATGGGAACAACACCATCAATATTTCAGGCTGAAACCTATGCAATAATTGCTTGTGCAAACGAAATATTGGACAAGCGGATCAAGGATAAATATATCTACATCTGCAGCGACAGTCAAGCCGCACTCAAAGCACTCAGCTCCTGTGTACTAAACTCTGCACTGGCTGCGGAGTGTACCCACCTCCTTAACAGATGTGGTGCGCACAACGTGGTTAGGTTAGTCTGGGTCCCTGGGCATGAGGGGATAGAGGGCAATGAGCTTGCGGATGGCCTAGCTAAAGAAGGATCGATGGAAAAATTCATAGGTCCAGAACCCTTCATTGGCGTACCAACTGGAGCCTACAGAAGTGCATTGCACAAATATGCTAATGAACGCCACGAAAAAGAATGGTCAACGACCACGGGCCTGAGACATTCTAAGCAGTTTATAAGCAAATGGAAAGAGGGCAATAGCCGAAAACTAATGAGCCTGACCAGATGTCAACTAAGACAACTAACAGGAGCTCTTACAGGCCACTATGGCACAAATGATCATCTCTACAAGATGGGTCTATCTGGAAGCGTGGTATGCAGGTGCTGCAAAACAGCAACGGAAACCATGGAACACGTGCTATGCTGCTGCGACGCACTCGCGCGGCAGCGAATGGAAATTCTGGGGTCGGCATATCCGGAACCAGAGGAATACATGCTCTACCCTGCTGGCAAAATCTGCAGACTCATTCAGGGAGTATTTGACACAGCAGGTAAGTAGAGCAATCATGGCTAAGGGCTGCACAAAAGATCCCAAGGGTCGAAGTGCTTCTGGGGCAACCTGGACCCGTTCAGCCTTCTAATAAGATAAGATAAGATAAGACCAATAGATTTTTTTGTAAATGATAATAAATTATAGATAAAGATATTTTTTATTACTGCATTTTAGCTTCAACGTGGGAACAAGAAATTGTCCGTTACAAAGACATTACGAACAAATGTGGTTGCAATAAATTTAACGAAGTGCAATTTCGCACCTGAAGTAATTTTCACGAATCAGCACAACAAGGCAGTTCATCTCTCTCTGTCACCTGCTATTGAAAGAAGACAAGTGGATTCATGAGACGAACAGATCCAGACTTGACAGTCTACTCTGAACATCGTAATTCAGGATCTGGGTTGTAATTGGAACAACTATTTATTTGTACAAATTTACCTTAATGGACCCCGTAAGTTTCATATTTTATCAACTTTACATCAACCCAACACAAGCATCATGTCTTCTATGACAAATTATCGGACTGCCGAAAGTTAGAAATTACGCCGAATAAGCTAATTTAATTAAATAATTGGAGGTTAATTTATATTACAGACTGTCCTAGAGTAATGCTAATTTTGTAAGTAGGTACTTCAGACGCCCTCGATGTTCTAGTAAGTAAGTAAAACATATTAAATATATGTTTTACTTTCTTACTTCAAACATTATTAATACATTTTGAAATGTTAATAAACGAAGTTAACGTTATCAAATAACAGATATACCGTAAAACAATTACAAATGGTGGTTCAAATTCGTTCATAATAAAAACAAGTTCAATGTACTTGGAAATTTTATTCACATTTCATCGTCCAACTGAGCTTGAATAACTCTAACAGATAATCAGACATTGGAGCTCTGACAATAGGATTCGCTAGTATTTTCTCGGGAAAGCACATAAAATCAACGCTTTACATTGAATATTTCTCATATTGCTAATAGTGCGCAAGTTTTATAAGGTAATAAAAACTTACTTTTCGTCAAAAATCATTTGACCTTAATAAGTAGTCACTAAAAATATAATAATATCCACGAGTAATCAATTTTGTAGTGACGGCATTGTGACATTGAATTGCCAGCATAAGTGCTTACTATCGTTAAGATTTTTGTTGAGTGCAATCTGGTACCTAAGTAGGTACATCAAGTGCTAAGCCGAACAATAAAGAGGCTCGTGTGCGAAAATTGGAGCCGCGCCGATTGAGGGATAGTGTCCACAAGATCTCATCCAAATAATATAACCTTAGTGTGGTGTGAGATGAGGTTTCTGCGCTGAGTAATATTTTAATAGGTACTCGAAGATATGTGTTTGCAGTAAGGACAATTTGCCAGTAGCACATAGCAAGTCCTGTCCAATAAGGTTGGCAACGCGCTCGTGATACCCCGGTAATGTCTACAGGCGTCAAGCATGGGTAAAAAATACGAAGGTTGTTGAGTATAGAATTGGAGGTAGATGTATGAAAAGCTATTTTTTCTTTCATATACCACATATTATGACAACAATAACAGTTCACATTTCCATTAACTAATCAATGTCCCTTGATAGGGCGTAATAATATTGTTCATGTTTAACTTCCTATCCTCTGAGAATTGGATTAACTTAGTAACTGAGCGTTTGTTTCATCTATTTTCCTCATTTGTAAATATTGGATTGTCTCTAACAATAAGAGTTTGATGGCTGATTGATCACTGCTTCGAAACCAATAAAACATTGCTTGATTTTGTTTTGGGATTGTTTTGATTTAACAAAGGGCAAATTTGTAAACAGAGTACATTGAAAAGAGTTCATGCATTTCCACAAGGGTCTTCTTCGTAGTAACGAAGTTGGCAAGTAAGCGTTGAAGCGTACCTAAGCACCCACCACAGTCTGTAGACACTAGCAATAAAAGATGTATCACATTGTTGTTGAGGACTTAATATGCATATCTTTACTGGAAATCTCAGAAGAAAACATTTAGTCTTAAAAACATCAATTGGAGATCAAGCCAGTTAGGTTGTATAATAAGTTAGGATTGTATTTGATTACTTCAAAACAAGTCGATATTCTTACCCCATTTCGAGTGATACTTTTAAATAATTATTCACTTCCAACTTGCAATAGAGAGTTCGTATAAATACGACTAAGTAATGGATCACTTCACTTAAGCTATGTAATTGGAACTTTTTGTCGAGTTTCAGGGAGACGGCATCGACTTGCATACAAATTGCTAGTGGCGTGCATAATTTCAATATAACTTTTAAGACTTGTATCCGACTACGTGCTCCTGAAATGGTGCACTACACCATTTAATTTTTAATTCAGGTGGAGTCGTTGTTACAGTAAATTTAAATAACGAATATCATTTTTAAGTTAAGCTTAAAGTTGCATTTATATACATTCTTCACCATCATTGCGGTCATCGAACTGTCTCTGTAAAACTTACATCAATAAGTGTCGTCACTAAAAAGGCACGTAATACGAAGAAAAAATAATTCCTTGTACATTACCCGGTTATGTACGAAGAATATTTTTTCCTTGTACATTGCCGGTAATGTAACTTGGTAATGTACGAGGAACAAGCGAAAGCAACGCACCAGTTAGGAGATAGGTGTACATTGTACAAATAGCATAACGATACCACGTAACGTTTAGGATGCTGATCTTTGTAAACGAGTCTGAATTAAAATGTTGACACAATATTTGAAAAATTGGAATTAAAAGAAAAAGCATCCTGCAATAAAGAGATTTAATAGGTAATTTAATAAAGCATAAAATATATCGAAGCTTATTAAGTTGCTAGAACTTAACATTATTATATTAAATATGTTAGAATGTAAAGATAATTTTATACAGACGAAAAGGTAGGTATCTCAAGAATTTCACTTAATTATAAGGACTTGTTTCTTGAAGAAAAATATAATATGATCAATAGGTCTTCTATGAACTCAATACGTTTAATATTACAGAGGAATTTCAATCAAACGATAATGAAATGTCCCCACGCCGGCACAGAGTCATACTTTCATTAGATATTCACAAATACCTACGCAATAAGAGGGTTCTTAAGGATCTTTTGCGATTCAATTGACAGGTTTATGGTCTCTAATAACCTCAAATGGCAGTAATTATACACCAATGGGTATCTTTTGATTGACGTTTAATACTTACCTAGCAACTTCGATTATTTCATAATTACAGGAATGGAAATGAGGAATACTTTTCCTTTAAAGAGACATAGTAAGTGCGTGTATGGATGCGATTATTATGGGAATTAAATACCGAAGCCATTTTAATTTTTCGCTTTCAATCATCAACTCGCTCCGTCAAAATTTGGACCCTAAATTTCTGCACGCGCTTAATTATTTATTAATGTGTATACATTTCGAAAAAAGAACCGATTACCCTTTAAAAAAAATATGTTAATATATTGAATAGGTACTCTCATTAGTAAGTAATTTTCTCAAGACTCATTAGTAAATAATTTTTAAATATAAAATGCGTTTATATATTAGGTCCTTACATATGAAATTGGCGTTTTGTATGGGAGGAACAAAAAGTCGAATATTTTTTAATATAATATATTTAATTAATCAAAGTATGAACCATTATTTTCTATTCACTTTTGCCATCTCATAGGTAGTTCATTGATCCCTTTACTAAAAAAACCAGTCGGACGGGAATCAATAAAATCTTTGAAGGCGATTTGGACTGCCCCATCGGAGTTGAATTTTTTCCCTTGCAAGAAGTTATCCAAATTTCGAAAAAAATGGTAATCTGTTGGAGCAAGGTCCGGGGAGTACGGAGGATGTCTTAGACTTTCCAATTGAAGCTCTTCTAATTTAGTAGCCGTCTGTAGCGCAGTGTGTGGTCTAGCGTTGTCGTGAAGCAGCAGTGGCGTGGAGCGATTGACCAGCCTAGGTTGTTTAGCCGCTAGCTTTTCCATCATGGTTTGCAATTCCTGACAATAGACATCAGCCGTAATAGTCTGGCCAGATTTGAAAAAACTGTAATGAACAATACCGGCACTAGTCCACCAAACGCTTACAAGTAACTTTTTTGGGGTTAATTTTCGCTTGGGGCAGGATTTGGCTGGCTGGCCAGGATCTAACCATTGCGCTGAGCGCTTCCGATTATCGTAAAGAACCCATTTTTCATCACAGGTAATGATTCGGTTTAAAATACCTTCATTATTGTGCCGGTTTAGTAATGTAACGCAGCAGTCGACGCGCGTTTGCCGGTTTGTTTCAGTCAATTCGTGAGGTACCCACCTTTCAAGCTTTTTAATCTTCCCAATTTGCTTCAAGTGAATTAAAACAGTTTTATCACTAACATTGCAGCCTGCAGCTAACTCGGACGTGGTTTGCGATGGATCCGCTTCCACAATAGCCTTCAACTCTTCATTATCAACTTGAGTCTCAGGCCGTCCACGGGGCTTGTTCTGCAGGTCGAAATTTCCAGAACGAAAACGTTGGAACCAAAAACGAACTGTGTTTTCTTTTGCAACACGACCGCCATTATTTAAAAAAAATCAATAATAGCGACTGTAGATATTGTGACTTTTTTTTATTCTGACAAATTGTATTAGTGGACTGTATTTTAAGTTTCAAGTATGGTGTTTCTAAAAGTGTTTTATATTTTTCAACAATCATTGTGAAACAAACTGTTGTAGAGTCTACAAACCAACCATTTTTTTGGTGCAAGTACCACTTATCAACCGAGGTAAATCTCACACCTTCTTCGTATCAATTTTAGATTATCTGTTCAGGTAAACTAAAGTACTCCTAATAGCTTGGAACGAACAGACATGTCTGCTTAATGAGACACTTAATATTCTGTTGAAGTTAGCAATGGAATAGTATCGGTACGTTTTGTGTTCACTTTGACTGCCAAATACCGCTCGGGAATCAACGAACAGGGTAAAATTGCAGGTAAGAGAATATAACTATATGAATATATCTGCTGTATCTGAGTTTCTGATGGAATTGTCTAGATAAATATAGATATTGTTAGTAAGTAAAATAGCATAAATTAGACGCCGTATAATAAAATGGTAAAAGTTTTAGCTTTCAAATGTTTTAAATTAGCAAGAAATGGCATTACGACGCAGCGCCATCAATTCTCAAATCAAGTAAAATAACCAAAAGTAATTTATTATATATTTTAATACATTATTCATTTACATACCATTATATAAGAAAAAAATAGTATTTTCAATTTTTAGGTGAGAATTATTCCTTTGTTTTATCACTAGCCCTACTTCTAATCTTATTTCTACCTTTAGACCACGTGATCAAAAAAGTTAGTCCCAAATTGAAAAAACATACGAATTCTTAGTTCCCCTTTTCGCTGTTCATTTTCCCATACAAAAATATTCGAAAGCGATACGAATACGTATTCCTGCTGAGGCTACAGAATCACATCGGTACTGATCTTTAGACACTGACGATTTTTTTTATAATTGACAGCTCTAAATCCCTGAGTAACATTTTCATCAAATAAGTAATCCCAACCTGTATCAGAGCCCAAGCAGAAACAGCTCACAATCATTTCAGACCAAATAGTATCAAACTAACGGTCATTCCCTATCCATTAAAGTCAACACAACAAACTCATTGACGGTCGTTACGACTCAGTGGCAAAGTATTTGCAGAAATAATCCGCCTCGAGCCGATGTATCGGTCCCGACTGAGTACTTTCATTGCTGCTTACGTACTGTATGGTATGAGCAACCTGGAAAATTCTGTGTTATGTTACGTCCGTGCCAATGTTAAAAAGAGAAATCAAGTTCCAAATATTCGCGAAGGGTTATGCAAGTTTTATTTTTTATTTTTACGTCGAGTATCTTTCGAGGTAGGCAGGGAGTATAGATTCTTCAATCTTTTATATTTCATCAATTTTCAACCGACTTCAAAAAAAGGAGGAGGTTCTCAATTCGACTGTATGTTTTTTTTTTATATTTACCCGATTACTCCGCCAATTGTTAATCGATTTTGATGATTATTTTTTTGTTTGGTAGGTCATGTTATACACGCTCTCCGGTTTCGAGTACTCTTTATCTTTCCATCAAGGAGTACTTCGTTTCTAATAAACGCTCTAATTTGTATGCACCTTTACGTGACGCATGGAGTCATGCCATGCAGAATTATAGAAGAAACCAATTACTTATACATTATAAAGCCTACGACGTTCGGCATGCCACTGAAGTATTTTTTCAAATGTCCATGATTTCCATCGTAACATGAAAAAATACATACAGGCGAATAGAACCTCTTCCTTTTTTGAATTCAGTATAAATCGTTTTTTTTTAAAACGAAACAAATAATTTGTCATAGCCAGCGTTTGTAGGCCAGTATTACTTATCTTGATTCAACTTACCACGAAGCTTATAATGTTAAAGCGGGCTTTGTTATAAACAGCTTTAATTTAACTTCAGCAACTTTGCACCAATTATATAGTTAAGGGCCAAGACCGTGTTTCAAATTTGCTTGGAATGTTTCATTACTGCCTCACTATTGTAAACTCTAGTTGGAAAACACTTATTAGAACTAGTTAGGGGTAAATTATACTCGCTTGATTGAAGTGTAGCAGATTCGTGACACTGATCATGCGCATATTATTTATTTCTTTCATATCGATCTGCAACGTTTGAAATAGGTGACCGACTACTCAATACTGAGACCCTTCCGTACGTTGGAGAACCTTCGGTGGGCCTTAGTTTTGAATTTCTAAAACACACAAACAGTAATTATAAAAACAAAAATTCTAATTACTGTTAGGTATACAATAATCCTCATCCTGACCGTTCATATTTAAATGAGAAAGTTAAGTTACTGTCTGCCCATTTGAAATTTTATAATCGTCAATGGAAATTTTATCTGATCAATCTTAATATCTACTCTTATTCAAATTCGACCCGTTCTACTTGTTGAATTATGCAAGGTTCTGTTGCAAATTGGAGTACACAAGGTAATCCAAAATTAATACCTATTAGGTATCGTATGGGAACGGTACGTGGTCCACGCTTGAATCGTGTTTGACGTTGATTATTATTAATCGCGAAAACGATTCGCCTTACAACTCTGTCTATTGGATACGGTCAAGTGCTTATCTATACAATCAGGTTTATATCTTGCAATTGGAAAAATATTTTCTTGTAAATGGCAAGATTTTGATTTAGCGGGAGCAAATAATTGTAATGTTTCACTGATCAATGTAAGCAAGTTTTTTGTTGTGTAATTTGAGAATAGCTTTCCTACGTTTGTTGTCTAGTATTACATGATAGTAATCCAACAACTAACCAATATAGGACTGAATATTTGTTTTATAGGCCACTGCTGCTATTTTACACTCGGGACCAATAAATTCGGTAGCCTTAGCAAGAACAACGTTCGACGTTGTATTCGTCGGTAAAAAGATTAACAAAAAATTCATACCGACATTTTGAAACCTTCAAGATCATTGGTTCTTATTCAAATAAAATTGATATAATAATAAAACATAAATAATACCTAATAAATAGTCCACAAAATTGCTTTAATTTGAAAAAGCTACGATATACATCTGAAATATTACATTTATTATTGGTGACCCTGATCCATTGCTCCCAAGTGTAGGTATATAGCTGGCCACATCTGTTTTATCAGCAAACTATCGCCTTTCACAAGTCGTCGAAACGGAAGCCTGCAGTCCATAACTTCATCTTAAGCCGGACATGCACACAATATGTTTGGAAAACTGCAAGCTGTTCTAAATAATAGTGCCAACGTACATGCCGCCATTTCGGTTGGCTTAGGCAAAATTTCAGCCAACTAGCATAAGCAGTAAATGTATTTTATTCATAGCAGTATTATGCTGTTAAATAAAGCCGGTAAAAAGTGTTTTAGTGATCCAGAGCTAAGAAACCGCAGCAAAGATTTATGGTATTATGAAATGTAAAAAAATTCAAACTTTCTTTAAAACAATCTGCATATTGTGTAAAAAGAGAGATTTATGTTTGGCCAATTAAATTACCAAGAGTTAACTAAAGTTCTCAGAGATGTTATGGTGTTCTATACATTTAAATTAGACGATAGATTCTTATAGAAATAAGTCTGCTAAAAACTTTCCTAATACATCTTTATCTTCTAAAACAACAAACGCAGAGGGTTTTTTTAAACTAACGTAGGGTACTTTTTATTTCATAAAGTTTATTGAATACCTTAAGGAATTCTATTTGTCAAAATCATGCTGAGAATATAAAACGTAATATAATAAAGAAAAACCGCGGTTCAAAACCGCGAAGTAAAGGCAAGTAGTTAAAACTTTAAAAAAGTCTTGCTATTTTAAAAAGTTTTCTTGAATTATTATGTAGTTGGTTCTTAAGGTAGCTATTGTACAGTACAGTCCTTCAAGGTAAACTTTTATAAATGAGAGCTCCATTAAAGTGGCTAGAAATTGTTAATCTCAGCGTAAAAGCCTTCGCTGTCATAACTTAATGACTGGCATCTATCAACAGCATCCGCAACTGCTTAGTGTGCCTTCAAGGAGTATTTAAAAAACGCCATTGGCATAATTTTCTCGTATTTTTAGGACAAGGACGACGATTATTTTTGCCGCCTCTTTCACGGAATACTTTGATAACTCTCCCATTTGAAAGACATAACCTTATAAGATTTGAGTCGAAGGGCTTTTGGGACCGGGACCGCGGTCACCTTGGATTTAATTAATATTTTTGAGTTATTAGTGTGACAAATTGAAAATTGGTTCAGTGCGAAAAGTTTATTCGATTCCAAAGAAAATACATCCCTTAGACATCTAGGGTGATTTGGAGCGCCCACGCATCTATATTATTCTTCATTCACCCAATGATAACAATTCCGGTTGCAATGGCTCTACATCGAATATTGTTTTTGTCCCAAAACCCTTACAAGTCTTGCTATATTTCTATGAGCACCTTCTATGAGCTTTTAGTGCTTCAAGCCGTAATCAAATCTCCACGAAATTTTTTTTGTGAGTAATGAATCCCATCCAAAATATAGCTACCCTGGGAGAATGTGGAAGACCACAGAGTAAATAGAGCACTGTGCTGGTGATCACAATGCTGGTATTATTAAATCACAATAACTAATGATCTGTTCACACTACATAACCTACAAATGCAGCAAGTTAACTTAGACCGATGTGTTTCGACAGACCATTAAGCCAGTGGGGGTAAAGCAACCAGGCAATTTGTAGAACGATTTATGTACTGCCAACCCACAAGCTATCTGTTCTAACATTTCGAAGTGGATAGCATTTGAGGCTACCTATCTGAAAAGTACAAAACTGATAAGGTTTTTAATATTATGTATATTTAATATTATGTATTTAATATTATATTAATAAACAAGGAATTGATTTACTTGCATAAATATGACTATTATAACCGAGATATCTGTCATGTGACTATGGTCTGAAAAATCTCTCAAATGCTGCGGAAAAAAAATGTATTTGGGTTTAGCCACTAACCACCAGAGCTACCTGAGAAGAATCAGCAAGAAACTCGTGCTCTGCTTTTGTAATTGTATTGTTCAGTGTCGTATGTATACGAGATTGTTATATGAAAACTGTGTTAATAGTTTTTAGCTTTTTCCAAGTCGGTGGCTTTTAAAATTTATCGAGATTGAATATGAATGGCATTCAGCCGCAACTTTTTTTTTTGAAACCACTAAGATGGCACACAAATTAGGTGAGATAACGGCAGGCAAAGAATGTCTTTCATCTTCCAGTTAAACTCAGTTCTCAGAATCTATTATTTTATTAATATTAATTTTGTAGAAAAAATGCGTAAAAGGTTTCTTTGGTCCTGTTGCGCCTGGGCAAAAGACCGTACAAAATTTGAATCAACAAAGTTATTTTACTTATGACAGCTGCCGGACTCAAAGGCTATTATGGTTCTTATTTTCATCCTATCAAATGGGGACTTATGACTAAATAATATTTCTACTAAAACTATTTACTAGTAGGTAATTCACTTGAAAGATAATGTTGAGATTGATTAGGATGTTCAAGTACTAGCATTGGTTTAAAGTACTCTCACCAAAAACTGGTCAAAGCTTATTATCGAAGTTAAGAACTGTGCAAATCAACAAAAATATAATCGTTCAAAATTTTGTAGACTACTTGAGGTCTACGCGGACAAAACGGCGGGTAACAGCAAGCTAGTAAAGAAAACATCCGTTTATAGCGTACGTCTTGCAATGAAATACTTAACCCGCAGTCATCAAAACGCTACGGCCGTTGATATTTAGGTACGCGTTTTCACTTAAGATAAGCCGCCGCCTTAGACCGTATTTCACAAGATTAAGTCATCCGCCACTCTCCCCACCCTTTGTTTTAATCCGCAACGGATCCGGAGATAAATCGGCCATAACCTGCTGAAATCTTAAGCAATGTTTGTCCGAAACGGGCCGATAAATTTTAAAGGAAAAAACGATATTTTTTCTTTTATTTGAACTCTTCTAGTGATTTGTATTACGAGCCATATACAAAAAAAAACCTTAAAATTGTAATTATTGTATTAATAGCTCTGTTGTATTTTACATATAGGTACTTACATATTATTAAAACCTTTTCGTCTTCATTTAACATAATAATATTATCTCTTTTTAAATAAAGCTGCGTTCTATATAGTAAGAAGTAATAAATTACTTTAACTTAGTACTCCGTTAAATATCCGGCAAGTGGAAGTTATCGCGCTATTGCGATCAAATTGCAGGCAAAAGGTGCAAGGGGCGGTAACCGGGAAGCATTTTGACAGCGAATTTATTATCCTTCCTTTGAATACAGAGGTATTGTCGGATTATTTATGCAGATTAACCCTTCATATGCGTAAAACCTACGCAAGGATTAACTACATATGAATATTCAGAGTCGCGAAATGAACTTAACTTTACATTGTTAAGAAATATCTCATGCGTTACGTTTAGGCTTTGAAATAAATTCTACTCATTATATGCTGCTTAAGTCAGTAATTAATTTACATTGATACACATTGGGTCATTCGAATGAGCATTCCTTTTCAATTAGTCAGTTAACTTAGAAGTTTTTTGTATATTTAAACACTAAGCGCTATTTATTATTAATTAATTCGATGCCCGTGATAAAAAAGTCAGTAAACTGTCACAGGCACATTTTTTTCAAAATTCTGTTATTTTAATTACGAAAGAAATCGCAACAACGCTATGTATATATTGTGGACTTACAAATAAAATTACCATTATAAAATATTAATTAAATATAAAGATGTCATCGGTACTGATAACCTTGGTACGTAAACTTATACCTTACATTACAAAATGATTTTTGAAAAGTATAAGAAATAATTTAGTATTTCAGGCAGCAACAAAATGCTCACTTAGTTAATGAAAAGTTGAGGGTAATAATGTTAATAAAGAGCATGAACAACGGGTACAGCCGTTACGAACACATTTCATAACAAAAGCGAACACGTGTATCTGCAATTTGTTTCGAATTTGTTAATTATAATAGCGTAACTTTCTGTTGGGAATCAGGTGTGCGATATAGGTATAATAAACCGCTCAACTTTCATAATAACAGCCTGGCTTCGTACCAAGGTGTCTTGCAGTACGAAAAACCTAATCTTCTATTCATTGCGTGCTTGTGACTACAATACATTGTACGGCGAGCGATTTGAGCGCGCAATAATCAGAAATAAATTTCAGCTGCGATGTCCGAGTCTATGTGTGCATTTATAAACTTTATTAATTTAGGAAGCCAACTAACCGTGTTAACCCTTGCAAAGTGCTATCAGTAAGATATTCGACAAATTACTACCTGAAGTCTAATGTAGCATGAAGTAAAAAAAAATATGGATGTTCACGTTTTGAAGGTTTTCCACAAAGTATCTCTACCGTTACCGAATAAATTAATTAATTTTGTGGACGTTGTTTACCAGTTGTGATCGATGTATTTTAATAGATAAAATACTCCTGTATTTCACTTGTTTGAACAGTATACTGAATATAGGATCAATCATTATTGATTGGGCTTATACAAATTTATCACGTGGCTTATGACGGTCCCACATTTGATCATAGGTATCAAGATTTTTAAAATATTATTATTATTAGAATTAGTCAGCCTAGGAATATAGGATACATGTTGCGTAACTCTGTCTACGCATTTGTGACTATCTGTAAAAAGTCTTGCTTGTGTTATCTATATACGCTATGAGGAAAATATAACCAAACATATTTTATCATCGGTTATTCATATAGGTGAACAAGATCATAACATAGGAAACAACGCAGCAAAATATGTAAGGGTAGGTTTTGTACGGACTGGGGTGATACTTTGTATTGTTTTTTATCTTCAACTATTTTATATTATAAAGGTACGGCCCGCAAAGCGGTTATCGCAGGTTGTGGATGGCTGAAACTCCATAATATATGTATATCTCACGAATTACCAATCGTATGCTCAAGGATGGCCGTGCTAGCTAAATAAGAGCCTACAAAACAAAACAAGGAAGCATGTTTAAGCGTGTACAAGTATTGTTTGTAAGGCAAATATGACTATAATTATCTATCTAAAATATATCTATTAAATAAAATATGTATACAAAAACATATTTCAAACTGAATTGATTAGTGTGAAGAAATTGTTGTGAAATCTTTGCACAACACTCATACAAGAACTTGAACATACCTAAAAAAGAGGAATAAATTGAACGTGAATATACCTACTTTGAGTACAAATGCAAATATTGGAAACTGCGACCAATTAATCGAACAACCGGGATAAAGTCAATAGTTTCAATTTGCACGAAAAAGAACGCATTTCACCTATTTTGTGCGCCGTCCACAACGGAAATGTATACGTTTCAATATTAAAACGTTTTGCGTACATTTGTGTGAGTGCTCCACTTGATAAACATTTATCCAAACCAAACACATTAGTAATTATAAGAATCTAACTTTTTGCCCCTGACTTTGCTCGTGTATAAATATCACATAGCTTTCAGATAAGATATAGCCTGATAATTTTCAAAATAATTTGGTTCTTCCATATATAAATATACAAAACCAACTTACCTGTATATAATAGACTAAGGCACTCAAAGTGTGAAATACATTCCATACAAATATGTCAACCAATTGACTAGTTCATAAATAGTATTTGATACTCAGTACTGCAGCAGTGAAATATCTCTGCCGCGTATTACCATGACACTGGAGTCAATTCTGTTGTTCAAATTACTAAACTTAACTAATTTGACAGGTCCAAAATTCTTGCTATCTCTTTCACATGTGCGGGGTTAAATAAGGATGGCAAAACTTTTAGACCTGTCAAATTGTATTGTTTAGTAATTTTGAACATCAGAATTGGCACCACTGTCATGCATCTACAATTTTTTTGTCTAACAACATTGCTCGATATCGGCACCTTACGTGACGTGCAATGTGATGTACACAGTTACGCTTAAAGATATGTCAGCAAAATATTTAAGCTTATATGTATTGAGTCCACCATTGGTGTCCACGAATACATATGTTCGCACGTACTGCATCAAACGTAGAGTAAACATAATTTAATACAAAATCTATGTGTAAATTAAAATTAAACATGTAATCAGTTTTTGATTGATCGGTTAGCATAGTAAAAACTATACATTTGGAAAAGTACTTTCGGCTACAGTTTCAACCATTCATAATTTCCGTTCCAAAGTACGGATAAACAGACAGCTATGTTACGGTTTAATTCTAAACATCCTAATACTTTCAAGCTGTGGTCCAGCTAATTCAAAGCATCGCTTAATGGATCTACGTGGATTTAGAAATTTAGTTGTGAAAAGGAGATAATTTTACCATTTCCCACTTGATCCCGCCACCCAATTAAGATACAAATTATTTATAGTCCCTATTTTTCAGTCTAGTGAACAGCCTTCCTTTTAAAATTAACTGAACTGCGAATTTCTCTTTCCTTTGAATATAATCTGGGCACTAATTTAGACCTAGGCAGGCTCGACCGGTCTGTGTAGAATTGACTCTCTAAAAGCTCTTTGTAACATAATGTCAAAGAAACTTTTTTATATAGATACCTAATAACATTTGTCGCGTAAAAACTACGTGTAAAGTAAGAACACGCTCCCTTTGTGGAATAAACAATATAGTAAGCGTAATTTTTTATACGATCCAAACCTCGAGCTTCTTACGAATAATAACTTCAAGGATTATGTGACTTGTGTTACCTGATAAACGTCGTTATCCTTCAAAGCTAGTAATAACTTCAAGGATTATGTGACTTGTGTTACCTGATAAACGTCGTTATCCTTCAAAGCTAGTAATAACTTCAAGGATTATGTGACTTGTGTTACCTGATAAACGTCGTTATCCTTCAAAGCTAGTAATAACTTCAAGGATTATGTGACTTGTGTTACCTGATAAACGTCGTTATCCTTCAAAGCTAGTAATAACTTCAAGGATTATGTGACTTGTGTTACCTGATAAACGTCGTTATCCTTCAAAGCTAATAATAACTTCAAGGATTATGTGACTTGTGTTACCTGATAAACGTCGTTATCCTTCAAAGCTAATAATAACTTCAAGGATTATGTGACTTGTGTTACCTGATAAACGTCGTTATCCTTCAAAGCTAATAATAACTTCAAGGATTATGTGACTTGTGTTACCTGATAAACGTCGTCATCCTTCAAAGCTAATAATAACTTCAAGGATTATGTGACTTGTGTTACCTGATAAACGTCGTCATCCTTCAAAGCTAATAATAACTTCAAGGATTATGTGACTTGTGTTACCTGATAAACGTCGTTATCCTTCAAAGCTAATAATAACTTCAAGGATTATGTGACTTGTGTTACCTGATAAACGTCGTTATCCTTCAAAGCTAATAATAACTTCAAGGATTATGTGACTTGTGTTACCTGATAAACGTCGTTATCCTTCAAAGCTAATAATAACTTCAAGGATTATGTGACTTGTGTTACCTGATAAACGTCGTCATCCTTCAAAGCTAATAATAACTTCAAGGATTATGTGACTTGTGTTACCTGATAAACGTCGTTATCCTTCAAAGCTAATAATAACTTCAAGGATTATGTGACTTGTGTTACCTGATAAACGTCGTTATCCTTCAAAGCTAGTCCTAATAAGTAGCCGAATTATATTATTTTGTGTAGTATAGTAATCCTTATACAGTGTACATCAAACCGACACAACAATATTACGAGTTTGTAAAGACACGGGTTTTTTGTTCTTCTATTAACTGTACAACTTTCATGGAGAACAAGAAAATAAACGTCCAAAGTTTTTATGTAAATTTTTCTACATTTATCGATTTTTCTACATACGACTATTTAAAGCACCCTCCAAAAATATGGCTGGGTTGTTTTTTAACACTATATTACTTTCAACCAAACCCCAAAATTTAAATAACGTCGTTTATTCAGGTAAGTACCTAATAAAGCACTTATGAAAGTCTACTTTACCACTGGTTTAGAAGAAAAAGCCACCTGAGAAGAACCGGCGAGGATCTCTACTATTATAATTATGCAGTTAATCAAGTGTACAGTTGATCAGGGTCACAGACTAAATACAGGGTCAAAAATATTCTTGTACCTATTACATTAAACTTACCCAAAACAGAATTGTGTTTACTGTAGAAATGTTTGTGTAGTAGCTTCAAATATAATAGGTATATGGATACCTATTATATTTGAAGCACGAAATAAGGAATTATGGAATTCCTTATTTCGTGATGAGTAATCGTGTGAGTGAGTGTTATTTCGCGTTTATATAGATAAGATAGAAGATGCATTAGCCAAGTTTCATTCACTTGATCTCAAACTAACTTCTGGAATTCAGCACTGATAGTTTTCAAAGAATTATTAGACAAAATTTTAAAGAAGTTTGTTGGTAAGTATTTTTTGATTTGATATTTTTAATTGCCATATTGTCCATAAGGTATGCCTAGAGTTGAATTATTATACATGTTATGGATTCAAATAAGTGCTTTAAAATTTGTTTCAAAAAGATCGAGTACCATAAAATACAGATTCGTCAAACGTGTATACACGTTATATAATAAATGTGTAATTATATGTTTATTATATATAACTACTAAGTTGGCAAACGTAAAAACGGTCCACCCGATTGTTTGCGGTTACCATAGCCTATGGACGCTTGCAACTCCAGGTATCAATGGCGCGTTGCCGAACCTGCTAAAATCACTTCACATTCTTCTTGAATTTCAATTTAATAATCCAGGAAACATGATATTCCTTTGCTGATAAAGATTTTTTATAGTATTTTGCAATATCAAATGCATCACTTTTAACACGGAGCCAGAGGGAACATCTAGATAGGATTAAATGTCGCATAAGATTGACGACATCTCACACAAAGGTTCTTTTCCCACCTAGATATAGGGGTCACAGTGATAGATTATGTTGAGATTCATTGGCATCACCGCTGACTGATGATATAAAACTTAAATAAACGACTACTAATTTGTCACAGTGCTCAGAAATATAATGGGGAAATATGTATATTTGTTAACTAGCTGTGCCTGCGACTTCGTAAGCGTGAAATCATATTTTGTTGACATTTTCATGGGTTTTATTTTTGTTAGCGGCGAAATTTAATTATTTCTCAAAAAAATTAAAGTCCCGTCAAAATCGATCCAGCCGTTGGGAGATTAGCCAGAACAAACAAACAGGGCTGTTATTTTGAACATTCAAACAGCCACTGCAATTTTATTTATTTGTATAAATGATATCTGTCAGTATTCATATAATTAGACTTCCATAAAAGATAGTGACGTTATTTGTGAGTACGCTAGTCAGGCTTTTTAATTCGGATTAACTTATTATATGTTGTCTTTCGTTTCCGGGTTCTAATTAGGAAACGGCACTGCTGCTATGTCCCACGTAATATTCTTTATCAATAAGAAGTTTAGTCTGCCACCTTTATTAAACTAGACTAAAACTATTTGACTTAACGGCTTTCTAAGTTTATTTCTAGTTGAATAAATATGGCAGAATTGTACATAATTTTCCTTAACGTTTCCTGGTAGAACTAAATATGTTCGGCATAAGTGGATTTGAATATACAAATCATTCAAAACTGGCAAATTTAGATTTGACAAATTATATTATTGTTTGAGTAAGAAGATAGCAAGATTTCATTCATTCTGAAAACGATATCAAGAGATGAACCCGAGAGCAGTTGGTGTTGTCATCCTAATTAAAGACTAATCAATCATTCCTTCGCTCTTCAACTGGTGCGCTAAGATTAGCTGAAATCTTCACAATGAATCATTTCGACAATCAGTGATCTCGTTTTTGTAAAGCGTATAGCCATCTCCAAAAAAATATTCTCAACTCGACCAACTTCTTCTTTACTGAAGATTAATAGTACCTAGTCGGAGCTTGTGAATTAACACGGATTATATGATACTTCATTGAGATAAGCTTTATTGCTATTCTTTTATAAGATTGATCGGTAATTTATATTTATATATTATATTTAAAATAACGACTAGGTACTTCATACCTCCGGCATTTTGACTTTGATAGTTTTTATTTTTGGTTAGGATGAGATTTTATTGATTGGGATTAGTATTATCTTACCTTTCAAAGATAATGAAATCAAATACCGCAATTCAATTCCCGCCGGGGCAAATATTTATGAGTCAAACATGTTTGCCTTGCGTCTTGGTGTTTGGTGTGTATTAAATAGGTATTTACAAAAAAATATATGTATTCTATCAACTACTGGTTTCCATAGTCCAAGCTTTGCTTAGTTTGAGGCCCGGTGGCGTTGTGTGAAAATGTCCAAGCATTATTAATATAAGTACCTTGAAATTCACACTGATGTCGAATTGTAAAAACCTGATTTCAATTATCTATGTATAAAATTCTACTTTTTAGCTATTAAATGTTTCCTACAACCCCAGTAAATGGTCGATTTTACAATAACATTGCCAAAAAATATACCCCATATGCATATGTAAAAGTTTTAATAGAATTTATTAAATTATCATAATTCCATTTTAAATTACATAATATTATTAGATACAATAATTTCATTTTCATATGTAAAACAATCAACGGCTATAAACACGTACAAAACGATTTTGATTAAAATTCTAACCCAGTTCCGACCATTTTAATTATGAATGAAAATACACGGCGTTTTAACGTTTGGTAATTAATATTTTACTCATCGCTTTAATTCTTACCATTTTGCAATCTGTATGCGTATAATCTTCTGAGTGAATTAAACAGGCTATTGTTCTAATAAATTTATGAAGCACTTACGCAGCACAAAATGTATACAAACATATTTTATTTTATTTATTAAACTACATGCAATTACTATTTGCAAAGGCGGAGTTAATGCCGTAAGCATTTCTACCAGTCAACTAACAACTATTCACAGACATATTGTATCCATAGGTAACCATTTATAAATTTCGTTACCTACTTATTATACTAGATTTTTTTATTTTCAATACCACTAATTGAGATTGAAATGCCTAACCCTTTATCTTCTATAAGGGAATCGTTTCCGCGACGTATAACACTGAATACTAATCACTAGACCAACGGTGTCGTTCTAAGACGAGGCAATACTCGCACGCCACTGAGTAGGTGATAAGGTAGCAAGGTAGCACACCCTAGCCGCTCCAACGCTGATTAATTACTTAAGTTTCAAACTTGTGACCTTAATCTGCGAGGGCCATTGTAAAATTATTCCGGAAAATGTATTTTATGGTTAATTTTCCACTCCAACCGTTTTCTGTGTAACGAAGTGGCTTATTTGTACCTTACAATAGTGCTCTTCAAAATGAAACTTAGTTTAATTATATTAGTTTGTTAGGGACGGTTACTCCATTGCAACTTTCATATCATTGTTGTAGTCACCATATTTGACAGAAATTAATAGGTAATCTCTGGACCCGGTACCTTACTATTATACTCGTATTACCTCATTTTTAAACTGGGATATTGTCAGTATTAAAGATAAGGTCTTCGGATCAGATAAAGTGATTGCCAAATGAACGTCATTCGCAAAAGATGTTGTCAATTGGAAAGCAAAACGTACTGAGACAAATAGGAAACAGACAAAAGAAGAAGCAAAGAGGTCTAGGTATTATGGGCGGTCACCCATGAAACCATCGAACAAGAGCGAGCAGATCTATATGCGCAGTGATACTCCCACCGAAGCCCCTATATTTATAAACATGATTCATTCGTATTCATAACTAAATATTAACATATAACATACATAAGAGTATAAAAAAACTGACTGCGTAAAAAGTGACGATGGCAAATGTTAACACGGCACATATAAAAGTAATAGACATAAACACATTCAAACGGTCGAAAAATATAGCTCTCTTGTAAAGGCAATCGGGTAAAAATATGCAAAACTCAAAACACACATGCTGGGGGACTTAAAAACCAACGCAAATAAAATGCGCTTTTAATGATGACAATCGGGAGGTTTTATGAAAATAATGAAAAGTTTTCCAACCGGTGCGGTGTCAGATAAATTTATCGCGTCAGCTTCCTGAACGATAAATCAGTATGAAAGTGTCGTATTACACCACATTATACGTCGTTTATATGCGGTTTTGTCCAACTGGTCATTTTACTCTTGTATTCTTTTTTTAAGAACCTACATAGATGAAACGATTTATAATAAAATAAAGCTTAACCTACCTACTTATAGATAAAAGATCTGACCCAAACCAGAATCATGCGGGAGCGTGCCAAGAATGCTGGCAGCATTGCCACGCTAGATAGCAATGCTGATTCTCTGAGCGAGATATGTTCCAGCACGCCTGTCACGGGAGGCCTCAACCAGCCGACGTGAGACCTCCTTAAAAAGCTGAAGAGCATCCTGGCCCCAGAAACCCAGTGTTTCAACCGCAAATGAAGAAAATATGTGCCCTGGACCAAGACATGTATATTTCTGGACAGACAGACGGACAATAAAGTGATCCTATAAGGGTTCCTTTTTTCCTTTTAAGGTACGGAACCCTAAAAACATATTTCATAACAGAAAGTCAGAGTATGATGCCAGTAAGTAAGTAATAAGTAAATAAAGGGCAGTTTCAATCAAACCAAACAATACAATTTCTGTAAAAGTACACAATACTTTAAAGAGAATAACAATAATAGCTGCTATTGTTCACCTTATGAGTTATCGTTAGAATATTCACATTTTATTTAAATATATCATTAAAATTATAATTTAAGAAGTAATATTAGGTAGCATAACATGTACTAGATTTTTTTCACTACAGAGCTCTAAGCGTTCCTGCAAAGTTTTGTGACAGAATTCTATTACTTAAATTGCATATTTCTATCCGGGGTCACGACTCAAAAGGCATTTCTCGAAGGTACATAGGTATATTAAAAGCAATCCGTACCCTTGAGAATATTTTCCTATATTTGCAAATTCTCGTTTCAATAATGCCTACTGGTTGTCGCTTCCAACTTGAGAATTTAGTGGATAGAATTCCTATAACACTCGTCTAGTGGGAATTGTGTATGAGCCTCTTTATGATACCAAACTAACTCAGGTAACCTAAGTTAAGGAATTGAGTGTAAAATTCGATTGGACCACGAGTCTGCTATGTAACTTAATTAAGTTCGTAAATAGTCTAAATTATTTACTCACATCACCTCAAATCACAAAAATTCAATGATTTGTTTCCCATAACATATTTTTATATTAATTTAAGTGCAGTGATCAGTCACACCACAAGCTTTACGGTGAAGGAAAACATAGATAAGATACCTGCATGCGTCGGAGAGGAAATTCAAAGAACTATCTAGTGCCTAAGAGACCCCTACACTACGATAGTTTAAAAAACTTGATTTTATAATTCCTGATATAAATCCGTGGGGGGCCATCAATCATCGCACCGCATCCCGTCACTCACGTAGCACAAACAAATAATGCTTGATATGGGTTTGTCACTTGACTGCGGTATGTCTTTGCAGAGGAATGTCGCATTGCAGAACACGTCATATTAATTCGAGGTATTCTAAATAAGTAAAATAAAATTAATGTCGCACAATGAAAATATTTTCTTGTTCTGTCCTAATATATAACGAATCATATTTTATTGTTTTACCACTAAAGCGCAGCTCTAAAGTGACAAACAAACAGATTGCTTTCAACACCAATGGGTATCGCTCGCCAGTTGTCATAACTGCAGAAATTACTTTAAGCCTTCCCTGAAGCTCCCATGTACTTACTATCAATTATGTGGGTAATTCTGTCAGTTGACGGACAAGCAATGCTGTTTATTGTCATTTCAGGTACCAAGATCAATGAATATGAATATATTATTATATAAAAAGAAAATGTTGGCCTAATGGCATTTGCTCCAACACTAGTGTATTACAGGTTATAATTGCCGTAGCATTCATATTCAAATCAATGTAATTTTCAACAAACGTGAGATAGCTTACTCATTGCAATTTTGTTCCAATTACCACGTTCTAACCAATCTCGTAATTAAACCAGATCCGATATCCCAGATCAAATATTATTGATATATGTGGATCCGTTACGAGATATTAAGCAAGTTTTAATCATTATACTCGTAAATGGTAACTCTCAACACAGTGTTACTTTGAGTTCGTTGCTTCAAATCTCTTTAAGTGCTACGCTAGCTACGCGGTTGTAGCAACAGCGTAGCCTATTTGGATAGGTACGTAGAAGACCTCTCGAGCTCAATTCAGTGGTAAATTTTGTTGCTTTCTTTTTTAATGTTAGTGCTACGCTTGGGATCGCTACGCGGCTGTCGTGAAAACTGCATATTGGCTACATGTGTAGACCGTGTACACCGAGCTAGTGTACACGGTAGTAGTAAAAAATAAAAATCTATCACCTCAGAGTGTATAATATACTACGTGTGTACTATCACTATTAAAGGTTATTTAAATCATTACCTTTCATTGAATTTAAATATTATTAAATTCGTTTATAATAATAACTATTCAAACCATTTTATTTCAGGAGAAATCCACTCACTTCATTTTTAAAAACCATATACAGTTTCACAAGTGATGTTTTTGTTATTTCGTTGTAAGCGGTCATCATTCAACATTATATTCACCTTGCTATAGGTGAAGATAATGATACATAATAAAATATGATATAAAAAATATAAGATTAAATAATTATATTGGTCTCAAGCTTTCCGTGATCTCTCTCTCAGGTCGGTCCCTCATTACTGAGGATCGTGGTCACTTGGTTTCAATTGTACGATCTGCCTCCATCGTTTCCGGTCCATTGACTTCAGCACGGCTTGTTGGATATTGATAGAGGAGGTGGCTTGTTTTACTTGGTCACACCAACGTGTTGGGGATCGGCCTCGCGCTCTTTTGCCTTCTGTCTGCCCAACAATTACTAGCTTTTCCAGACTGTCATCTCCTCTCCGCATTATATGGCCAAAGTATGTCAGTGTGCGCTGTAGGCATACGGATGATAGTCTATTTGTAATTTGGAGTTGTGTTAGAATAGACGCATTTGTGCGTTTGGCAGTCCAAGGTATTCTCAGCATTCGTCTCCAACACCACATTTCGAATGCGTCTATTCTTTGTCTCTCTCTAGCTCGAATAGTCCACGTCTCGACTCCGAATAAGAAGATTGGAAAAATCAGAGCTCTTACTAACCGGGTTTTTGTTTTATAGCTTATACCACGGTTTTTCCAGAAATTCTGAAGACGTGTCATTGCGTCTTCGGCCATTGCTATTCTCCGCTTAATTTCTGAGACACAACTTCCGTCACTCTCAATGTTGGAACCCAAATAGGTATACTTATCTACTACCTCGATGACCTGGATGTTTTGAATATGAGACAGTTTATTTGCACGATCCACCACCATTAACTTTGTCTTCTGCTTGTTAATTGTTAGTCCTAGTTTTTTACTCTCGTTTTCTAATTTATTAAGAATATCTCTCATATCATCAATACAAGTTTTAGAAGAACTGTATCGTCGGCGTACCGTAGATTGGATATACGTTTTCCTCCAATAGTGAAACCTTTTTCCCAACCTTCTAAAGTATTTCGTATGATATGTTCTCCATATATGTTAAAAAGTAGAGGCGAGAGTATGCATCCCTGTCTAACACCTCTTTTGGTTTGGAAAACATCTGAACAGTCAGTGTCAATTTTAACAAAAGAGCGGTTGTTGACATAGAGATTCTGAACTAGGGCAATTAGATGTCTAGGTGCACCCATTTCACTAAGCACCTCCCATAATGTATCCCATTGTACGCAATCAAAGGCTTTGTTGTAATCAATGAAGCACAATATGACAGGGCTGTTAAATTATCTGCTCTTTTCAATATTTTTTTCTATCTGTGATAACACATCGCAAAACTTTTTGTATATTAATAACTAATATTTTATAATCTACAACACATATACTATCTACTCTGAGCTGCAACATATAATGCCTTTATGGCTGGCGTTTGACCTTTTTCAAGGGTAAAAAATGTGTTCAGCACTCAAAGTTAAATAGATATAAATCCAGAAAAACGTGAATAAGTTAAATTTTCAGTGTCTTGTGAAAGCAAATGCCAAAGCAATTTGAAATCTCATCTCGTTCATGCTTTATAACGAATTCTGAAGTCTAACAAAGCATTCCAATTTGATGTCGCTCTAACTTATTTAATTTACATATTTAGTACTAGTTTTCATCGGAACCTTATCTGCGTATAATTGTCGTGTTGTCGAGGGATGAGAAGTTTCGTACGTGATACTAAAGAAATTATCTTTAGTTAAAGTGTTTTGTGAGGTAAAACAGAGATCTAGTATCTAACAGAAGGGCATTAAATAGATGATTAAAGACCCATCTGATTAGAAATTGCTAAAAATATTTGAGAAATGCTGAGAATATTCAAGACAAAAATAATAATCCAACCTATTAAAGAAGATATAGTGCTTAAATGTTTTCTTATCAGAGTAACAACAATCTAGGTTTGAACCAGCTCGATTGATCATTCAAGTTACCTAGTTTCGAACTGAGAGCTTACTACTTCTCTCGATTTAACGCATTGCACGTAACGTGTTGGCAAACTATTTTAGAATGTGCAGGTGAACAGGGGCATCCACGCCGAATGCGTACCGAGGTCGCATCAATTATGAGCATGCCCTATTAACAAACCGGAACAGTCTACGTATGGGTATTTCTGAATACAAGATGTGCCTACTGAATAAAGCAACATGATGAATCGGATGAATTATTTAGATTAGTTGCCTCTATGGCCAAAGCGGTTTAAAGCTCGAGTTCGATTCGTAGCCTAGGCTAAAACTTATTCGTTTTTTATAATGTTAAAAGTTCATAATATGATGTAGGTCGGGATTGGAATGTGCCCTAAGAACGTGGATGAACTTACCACCCACCACGTTGAAGCCTAAAAATCTGCGGCGTGAATGAGGTGCTGACTGGTACACCTCTGCCTACCTCTTCGGAAAAATATTTTCTATTTATTTAAGCATAGGGGTGAAATTTATGTATAGATTATAACGTATATCTTCAAATAAACACAAACAAATATGAACAGGCACATGTAAACAATTTGATCTATGCATGATGCAAACTATTTAAATATTCAATCTTAAATAAACTAGTAGGATATGGTATAAAGGGAATACCGTCCTTGCGTTAACAGGGGTCTCTGAGCAGAGTAAGGATAACGCGTCCTTAGAGTGAAATCCACTATTTTTAGTTTTGGAATTCATTTAGTATTTACGTTACCCTTTCGTAGTATTAGATCTTCACATTCAATGTACCTATGAAATATCTCTATCTCTCTCTATGTAATCGAAACCGTTAATTAACATGACAAACTACGAAATAAGCATGCATTCGAAATACTCACAAGATTGAACCAATCTCTTTACACACCAGTCCATATTGGGAAAATAATCTCAAATCAATATGCCCAAAATGTTCTAATATCAATTCATGTTGAAGAAATTTCCTTTACAGCTATATTGTCTAACGAATTGTAACATTTAATACATACTGGTATCCGTGAAATTGCTTTGACATATTTGAGTT
Organism: Falcaria lacertinaria; assembly: GCA_951449985.1. Classification (NCBI taxonomy): domain Eukaryota; kingdom Metazoa; phylum Arthropoda; class Insecta; order Lepidoptera; family Drepanidae; genus Falcaria; species Falcaria lacertinaria. The sequence goes on along the minus strand of OX602118.1, from coordinate 6,041,041 downwards.
ACTGGTGCCTAAGATACAATGATTCGATAACTACTGGGAGTTCTGAGTTAGGATTCTAATCAAATTAGGATAGGATATATATTTTAATGGAAATGTTATGCTAGCTTATAAGCAGAATTTGCTATTTTAGAACAACATATGTTATTTCGTTTAAACATTAATTGGAACGGCTATGCCAATTACACTAATTGGAAAACAGACAAACCTTGTTTCACACAAAGCTACAGACATCCCAACCATATGTTCATCAAACCATCCACAAACTAAATCAACTTAAGGATCTGAATCCAGGCGACTTAAGTTCTGCCGACAGACGAGATATGGGTAGGAAACATGGGGCCGGAAACTGTGCGAATACTAGGAACAGCGTACAACTTACGCATTCGGCTGCGTACATTATTAAAGAGGGGGACGAAATGAAATAAAGAAAACAAACCCCTAGGAAGACAAGCTGTGTAGAATAATTGTACCTGTTGTACTCATATTTTTAAAAGAAGTATTCTCAGATAAAAAATCTCGTTACACAAAAAGCGTCAAAGACTGCGTTTTATTTTTTATTTAGGAGTTTCTAGTAATCCACGGGTCTCTAAGCCTAATGAAATGGCTCGTTGGCGTTTGTGTCCTCGAGTGTAAATAAAATATAGCAACGACCGGGTATTAACCTCCTTTACGTCCGCTTCTTTTTCAAATGTAAGGGAAACTGCAAAGATAGGGATGCTCAGCGAGGAACGGTAACATTGTCTCGTTCTTTCAATAATTCGAACTTATTGAACCAGCAAATTACTTTACCGAAACATGTGTCAAATCAATGTGCGCCAACAAAATAAAAAAAATGTATTTTTGATCCTTAAGTTTGTGACCACTGAACATAAAATTATCTTTTGCCAAACAAAATTGTATCAAACAAAATGGCTCAATAATTTTGACACATTTAACTCGATCTTATTAAATATTGAGCAAAGCTGGATTTTAATTAACATTCAATAAATTGTAGTTGTACTGGTCACATATTATATTGTAATGACAGATAATTTGTTTGTTGACAAGTTATTTGGATAAATTATTCAAATAATTATAATTAACATAATGCTACACATTATTTAGGTTACCAATTAACAAAGATATTTTGCAATTTAAAATAATTCGGGGTTTCAATCGTCGCCATTCGCACCCAAAACAGGGAGTAATAAACGCGGGACAAACATTAGCGTTACAAATTAAGATAATTATCGCTGGGGATGGTTCAGCTGGATCTTTAATTTCCTTAATACCTGCAGCTGCTGATAGCAGGGCTTATGGCTGCTAATTCTTGAATATTAGGTGAAGACAGGGCATAATTTTCTTTCCGCTCCCCTTCTGCTTAATTTCAGCTAAGGAGAAGATGTTTTGAACTCTATAAATTAAAAAACTTAATATTGTAATTTTAGTCATGGCATTTTTTGTATTACCATTTATTAGAAGATATGGAACATTCGCCTATGGTTTGAAAACGGTGGAATAATACTTTGACTTTACTCTTCACGTCATATTTATATTCAACGAATGAAAAACAAGGCTCGTTTAAAAACCGCCGTCAGATGCCTGCCGCATACAATTCCCGAAACGCCATAATTTTCAGGTGGTTTTATTCTGGAAACTTCCCAAAACAAATCCCCCGTGCGCAATGTGACAAATGACGGTCGACATTCGTTGATCCTACATTGTATCTACAAAACCTACAATAAGTTAATTGTATCCTGCGAATCTTCGTGACACAACAACATTAAAAGATCTATCAATAAATTTGATCTGCACCGGGCGACAACTGTGGCGTAACTAACTTATATCCTTAGAGCCCGTGGACGCCACTTTCGTAATTTTATAAAAGCTGAAAGTTTGTCAGCGCAAGCTCCCAACACAGGTAAGAACGATGGCCAATTATAAAGTTTGGGTGACCGTGGCTTTGGCAGATATACGGTACCAAAGGTGTGTAAAAAACCGATATACTTACGTCAAATTATAAAGTGGTTCTTTTCCTGGTTTTATAGGGCGTACGTTTTCTATTCCAGCATTCAGTTCCCGTATACACGATTTCTAATTGTATGCCAATAATAAAAGAATCCGAAATTATTTTATTTCCTAATTGCTTGAATAGCGTTAATTGGATTGCTACCAGATTTTACTCAGTGACTGTTGTTCGCTATAATAGGTACTCAATAATACTCTATGTAGCGTGTGCACAACACTAGAGACCCCCGCGCGGGGCAGGGAAGCCGTGCGAGTCGCGTCCCATCGCCTTTAAAAATAGTCGGTTAGCAACGGCGAGCGAGGCCGCTACGCACAGCCTTGTGGCAGGACTCGCGACACCTCTCGCGCTATGCTGTGACTCTCCGATTCCAATTGTTGTACTTTGTTACCAATGTGTTTCCTTATGTGCTTAATAAACTGTTTAGCGTCCATCCACCGCGTATTATTGCAACCCCGCCGTGCTACATTGGCGTCCCAACGTGTGTATAGGTATTTAGTGCCGTGTAAAACCGTCAGTGCCTATACAATTAAGTGTTTCGGGGATTACGAACTTAAACTGTTTACTACGGTGTGGTGTGGAAGTTTTCTCGGTTGCCTACAATGCCGCGTAAGCGCAGAAATGCGTCTCAAGGAAGCTCAGCCAGTAATGGCGGCGTCGAGGACTGCGTCGCGGATGCTAACACGTCAACCGTCGTGATGTCCCAGGAGTCTTTGTCGCATTTGCTAACCACAATGCAACAGTCACAAAAGGATTTCTGTCAGCAATTACTGAGGGAAGTTCGCTCGTCGACGCCGCAAGCCTCCGCCGCCGACTTTACAACGCCGAGTTTTGTCAGTGGTGGCGTGAGCAGTGGCCATTTTGCGCAATGTACGGCGCGTTTCAGCGGGCGATCTGACGAGGTAATCGACAATTTTATTGATGCGGCTGTCACATATAAAGAGTGCCTAAACATTAGTGATGACAGTGCCCTACGTGGATTGTCCATGCTCCTCACGGGTTCCGCTGCCGAGTGGTGGCGAGGCGTCAAACCGTCAACCCTGTCATGGACTGATGCGCTTACGAGTTTGATCAGCGCTTTTGGAGAGCACCGACCGCCGTACCGAATTTACAAGGAAATTTTTTCGCTTCAACAAGGAGAAGAAAACACTGATATATTTTTTGCTAAGGTGCGGGCGTTTTTCTCAAAGTTGCCCACTAATGACCTATCTAATAAAGTGCAGTTGGACATGACATTCGGTCTGTTAAATAGGCGCATAAGAAAGCGTCTGGATAGAGATAGCATCTGTAGCTTTGATGATTTGCTGCGTAAGGCCCGCGGCATAGAGGATGCGCTTCAAGAGAGCAGAAGGCTGCCGGTGCAGTGCGATAAAGAGCCGCCGACACAGTCTTGTAAGTCAGATGGTTATTCCTCTCAACCGCCGCCGGCAGAGCCGCGTCAACAAAAGTGGCGCGATACTGACGTGTCGTCGGCGCGCCGCCCGCCGCGTGCGCCGTTGCCACCATCGTCTACATGTACACGCGTCGAAACCCTGGACAATAAGCGACAGTTTTGTGTGTATTGCAAACGCTCTGGTCATTCAAAGGAAAGCTGTACAAAATTAATACGTAAAGGTGATATATGTGATATAAAATGTTATGGTTGCGGTGCCGCAAACGTGATTAAATCTAAGTGTGCTAATTGTAATTCACAGACTGTTAAAAGTGCGTTCTACGCCGTTTCGTCCTCGGGTCATGTGCCGGTCATACCGGCCACGCCGCCGCAGTCGATTGGGATATCCCCGCAGCCCGCGCGACACACGTTGTTGCCTCGCGAGCCGCGCCATCGTGCTCGCGCTCGCCCAGGCCGTCGCCGTCGAGCGCGCCTCGCCTGCGCTCGAGTAGAGTACATCGACCCGCCGACTGCCACGCAAACGCCACGAGGTAACCCTGCGCTTAGCGCAGGCGATTTTTGTAACGACTTAAATTGTTTGAACACTAGTTTACATAATAAAAATAATTGTAATGGTAATTTGAATGATCGTTCTCAAAAATATAATGTTTTGTGTAAAAATAATTCTGTTGTCGATTATAGTGAATGTTTGGATAAAAATTATAATACGAATAGAAGTTATTTTCGTAGAAGTAAATCTTTTTTAAACCATATTGTTAGAAGTTCGGGAAATAATTTAGATAAGTCGCGTTTGGTTAATAACGGGCATGATAATAATTGTATTGAGATTTGTGATTTTAATAATGCGTTTTGTTCTCAATCTGACAAAGAATGTCGTAACTTTGGTAAGTCACTTGTTCGACGCCCTATTTTGGATATTGTTATTTCTGGAAATCATGGCATCGCGTTAGTCGACACGGCAGCTCGGAGCTGCATCGCCGGTCACACGCTGCATGCTCTCCTGCAAAAGTTAGGGTACCATTTAGTGCCGTCTACGCAAACTGTTAGGTTGGCAGATGGGGTTAGTAGGGAAATGCGTGTACTTACCACAGAAGTAGAGGTGACACTCCGACATAAGACGAAACGTGTTCCATTTTAAATTTTTCCGGGTGCGGATAATAATGAAAGTCTTTTAGGAATAGATTTTCTTATGGCATTTAATCTCGTTCTTAATTTTGGTAATAACAGTTGGCACTTCGCCGAAAATAGTCAGCAAAAGTTTGAGATGCAGTTTGAAAGAGTGTCATCTCCTGCTTCATGTGCAGCTGTAGATATACTTCGGGATGATGAGGCGACTTCGCTTAGTAGGGAACAACGCGACGTTCTAGCTCACGTCATTGTTGAGAACATGGATATCTTTGAGCCAGGGGGAGACCCTACTCCATTTGCCGAGCATATTATCGACACCGGTGACCATCAGCCTATTGCTGTCCCGCCTTATAGGTTACACCAGCTAAAAAAGAGGTCATACGAGCTGAAGTTGAGCAGATGTTAGCTGATGATATCATAGAAGAATGTGAGTCTGCTTGGGGATCTCCCGCTTTGCTAGTGCCCAAATCTAATGGAAAAGTACGTTTTTGTGTAGACTATAGAAAGCTCAATGCGATAACTAAAACCGATGTCTATCCTATGCCTTTGATAGACGAGCTCATTCAATCAACAAAAAAGGGTTGTTATATGTCTTCTGTAGATATGCGTAGCGGCTATTGGCAAGTGTCTGTACGAGAACAAGACAGAGACAAAACGGCGTTCGTGACGCCGTTTGGGATATATCGGTTCAAGCGTATGCCGTTTGGCTTAAAGAATGCGCCGTCGACATTCCAGAGGTTGGTGGATCGGTTGCGTGCAGGTGCTTCTTTACAGGACGTTACGTTGCTGGCCTACCAAGATGATATTTTAGTTTTATCAGAAGGGTCTTTTGACAAACACGTGGCCGATTTGCGTGCTGTTTTTGAGAGGTTGCGTTTATTCAAGTTGCGAGCTAATAGGGATAAGTGTATGTTTGCACGCGATAAGATCAAGTACCTCGGCCATGTCATCTCGCAGGAAGGTATCTCTCCTGATGAAGAAAAGGTTAGTGCAGTTTTAGATATGAAACCACCTTCGTCGTTACGCCATCTTAGAACCTTTATCCAAACATGTTCTTGGTTTAGGAAGTTCATCCCAAATTTTTCTGCGGTTGCCGAGCCTTTGACGCGTCTAACGAAGAAAAATGAACCGTGGTCCTGGGGTAGACAACAGGATCAGGCGTTTAATGAGTTAAAAACCCGTTTGTCTTCAGCACCTATATTAGTTCAGGCAGATTATAGTAAGCCGTTTATTTTAAGAACCGACGCTAGTAACTATGCTCTTGGTGCCGTACTTTTGCAAGGTGAAGATAAAAATGAGCGGCCCATCGAGTATGCCAGCCGTCTTCTAATTCCGGCAGAAAGAAACTACAGTACTACAGAGCGGGAAGCTCTGGCAGTTGTGTGGGCTGTAGAACGGTTTAGAGGCTATATAGAAGGTCATGATGTTATAGTTGCCAGTGACCATCAGCCGTTGAAGTGGCTACTTACCTTAAAATCGCCGTCGGGTAGATTAGTCAGATGGGCGTTGAAATTGCAGAGTTTTAACATTACGTTTCAGTATACTCCGGGCAAAGCAAATGTTGTTGCTGATACACTGAGTCGTCCAACATGTGAAGAAAAAGACCAAGATAAATGCGGTTTGTGTTCAGTCGTGATCGACTTACCCGCTCGTAGTCCAGCTGATATCCGTCGGGCGCAGCTCGATGACCTGGAATTAAAAAAGATTATTAGTGATTTAGAAGACATATCAGATTCAGAGTCGGTAGGTGCGAAACGCTGGTCCGAGCGAGGTTATTTTATGCAGCAAGGTGTTCTGTATAGGTATAATCCCGATGCTGAGAGTGAAGAGCCACAGCTGGTCGTTCCTGCGTCCTTACGTCTAGAGATCATAAAAGAATGTCATGATTCTGTAATGGCTGGTCATCATGGTGTTGAAAGAACCTACAATAAAATCTCTCAACATTTTTATTTTCCGGGAATGTTTAGAACAGTAGCTGCGTACATCAAGACGTGCACGAGTTGTCAACGTTATAAGTCTTCAAATACAAAGCCTTCAGGTCTCCTTCAAACTCCCGTTCTTAGTCAAAGAGGTGAAGTGTTGGCAATCGACCTGTTTGGTCCACTGCCGGTTGGAGAGCGTGGTGAACGTTGGATTCTACTGGTGGAGGACACCGCGACTCGTTGGGTGGAGCTTTATCCTCTGAAAGAAGCTACTTCAGAGGCATGTGCTCGAACGTTGATAGAAGAGTATTTTCTTCGGTATGGTCTTCCTCGTCGCGTAGTGTCAGACAACGGTGTTCAGTTTATATCGGCTGTAATGCAGCAGTGCATGTTTGTCTTAGGTGTCACGCAAGATTTAATACCTCTCTACCATCCATCGGCGAATCCAGCAGAACGAAAAAATAGGGATATGAAAGTTCAGTTGTCTCGCCTAGTAGATACAAACCACTCCTCGTGGCCTCAACAACTTCCTATTGTTCGGTTTGTCATGAATTCTGCAGTGTGTCAAACTACAGGCGTTACTCCGGCATACCTAATGTTAGCTAGGGAGCTTCGTTGTCCAGTAGATGTTCAAAATGATATCAGGGCGGTGTTAAACAAAGATAATTTTGTCCCGCAAAGTACGCCGTATCTCAAAAAGTTTGTTAATTCCCTAATTGCAGTGAAAGAACGTGCTGAATCACAGCAGGATCGTCGCAAAAGTTGTGCTGATAAATCTAGAAGTCCTTCCGAAGTGTTCAATGTAGGCGATCAGATACTTTTGAAATCACATGTTTTAAGCAATGCAGCCAAAAATGTGTCTGCCAAGTTTGTTCCTAAAAGAGACGGTCCTTATGTAATAGTTAAAAGAGTTAGTCCTACTGCATACGTCATAGGTAATATAGAGAACCCTGAAGAGATCTTGGGAAAGTTCCATGTTTCAGAGCTTACTCGGTTTCATAGTCGTGACGTCTCGCCTCCTCGTCCCGTAGTACAAAAGCGCACTAGAGGTCGTCCTCGTAAACATGTTTGCCCTGTGTGTGCTGTCTGTAACGTTTGTTCTTGTTTGCGAGTTGATGAGCGAGGACGCTCTCATCTACTCGAGGGGGAGTATGTAGCGTGTGCACAACACTAGAGACCCCCGCGCGGGGCAGGGAAGCCGTGCGAGTCGCGTCCCATCGCCTTTAAAAATAGTCGGTTAGCAACGGCGAGCGAGGCCGCTACGCACAGCCTTGTGGCAGGACTCGCGACACCTCTCGCGCTATGCTGTGACTCTCCGATTCCAATTGTTGTACTTTGTTACCAATGTGTTTCCTTATGTGCTTAATAAACTGTTTAGCGTCCATCCACCGCGTATTATTGCAACCCCGCCGTGCTACATCTATAAATAGTTCAGACACTGCAGAACTTAATTAGCCTCTGACAGGTCTTGAAGAATTAACAAAGAATTTCAATTGGCAACCGACCAACTTATTAAACTACCATCATTGGAGCTAAATTAAATACTACTTTGATATATCACAATAATACTTGTGGCCTAAATAGCTAAGCTAAGGAATTAAACAGTTGAAACTTTGTTCAATGGCCTTAACACTAGACTAGACAAAAATGTATAGGTACTTACTTAGTGTAGTGCGCCTATACAGGGTCAAAGGTACGTACTTTACAAATATCTCTATGAAATTTATTTGTAAAGCTAACACTAAGCCGCATTAAACCATTTGCTTGACCACAGAATACATAATAGCTTAGTTTATTTCGCTAAGAATGTACAGACCCAAAAGACTTAGGACCGAACTAATTTTAGTGGACCCAGCTCGCGCTTATTATAAATAAAATTTGTGTAAGTACATAAGTAATAAATTCCTAACATACGTCTCAAATTCATATACTTCCATCATTAAGATTGGAATGCACATGCAATTAATTTAAACATACATACCAAACATTTTATGAATAAGTATATTATATTAACGAAATCATGCCATTTTTGCGACCTTTTTTATTAACAGTGTGAAATACCGAATTAAAATGGTGTCAGGTGGTTTTTTCTTTGTGTATAAATCTCATCATATTTCCGATTTACTTAATATACATTCTTGTATGCATTAAACTATTGAGATAGTTCTAATAGATAACAAAATGTAAGCAGAAACAAAACTAAGGCTCAGTGAAGACCTTTCTAAAGAAAAGTTTCGTAGAAAATGCAGAACGGGCCCCATAGACCAAAAATAAATAAATCAGACTACTAATTCCAACAAATTGCAGGATTGACTTTTGTATTTAATTCTCACGTACTGAAAAATTACATCCACATAAGATTTGCAAGGTCTACTCAGCTCAAATTGTATGCAGGTCACGTCCCTTGTAGAGCACGTTAGGGCCTGATAACTAAATCAAATTTATTCTCAAGTCCAATCCCTTGAAGGCAGTTAAAATGTTGCCTGCTAAGAAGTTGGATGGTAGATATTACATTTGTTTTATACATTTTTCTATTATGAACTAAACCCGTCTGTTTTAAAAAATGACTAGAAGTACTTTGAATTAACTGAAGTCATAAAAAAACTCCAAACAATAATATATTTTATACGGTAGCAGATAAGTTTATTTACGCACATAGACACATGCAGATAAGCAGTCGCTTTATTCATACGAACTCGTAATAACTTGTAACAGCAATAGAAACTACAATGAAGATATGAAGCGCGATTATAACAGCATAGCATAGAGTGTACTTTGCGTTTGAAGGAGATTACTCGTTTATGACAATAATTTCTAATTAGGTGTCATTTATACCCATGTCATCGTAGGTCACCTAACTCGCCGCAGATTAGAGTAAAAATAGATTTGTTTGTACATTTAGAATTGTTCGTTTGTTTTATATGTATACAGTAGCTTTTGCCCACGGCTTTGCTCGCGTTAAATTCCGGATAACGTATTTTCCCATTACTTGCCATAAGGGGTTAAATTTAAAAAATACCTGAAGTCTGTTAAATTTAGCGAAGTTTCAAATAAAAAAAGTCTATCTTTTTTTTATACTACTAGGGTGGCAAACAAAAAAAACCAAAAAAGTCGCCTGATGGTAAGCGGCTACCGCAGCCTATGGACGCTTGCAACACCAGGGCTATCACTCGCAAGTTGCCGACCCTAAAGCATCTTAGCAGATACCTACGTCATTTATATATGTATACAGGCAGCTGGAGATCGATGTACCTATAATAAACGGCTATCAATTGGTCACCACCTACCACTCTAGCCTTCACTCTAGCGTAACGGTTGTATTCTCTTGGCTTATCACTTTTGGCAATTAAAATATCTAGGTGTGACATCAGTTAATCAATACCGAGACCATTATTTTTTCAAAAAGGTCTATTGATATTGTGAGACCACAGGTCTCTAGTGGTTAGTATACAGGACTGCTACGCTAGGTGTCGCGGGTTCGATTACCGCCGGTAAGCCCATTCGCCCAGAGTAAGCCCGTAAAGAAACATACAATTTATTCCTTGTTATTTTTATATCCAGAGCAAAGTTTTAGTTAACGTGGTGTAAAACATAAATATTAACATTATGAATTCACTAGATTTTGTCTGGGGATTATAAAAATCGCTGCATTTATCTATGACCATTAGTTATGACACTGCATACTGAAAAAATTGTAGATAGCTTTAACTTCACAGATATTTCGAAACATTTGGAATAGATGCTTTCAAATGATAATTATGTAATCACCTTTCTTAAACATAATCAGGAATTTCCGTAATTTATTAGAAGTAGGAAAAAAGCGATGCCAGCCCTGCCTAGCCCCCTAGTACGCAAAATAGAATAATAATAATTTAAACACATACCCATTGCTCCACTGTTAACAATACATATTTTGCTATAATACTATAAATACGTGACCAATTTGTGGAACGACATATCGAAAAATGGTCTATCATTGCGAGTGGCAAAGTATTTTAAGATTCTGTACATCGAATGCGAAACCAACCCTAATAAAACTTGGAATGGGGATTGGAAACGCATTTATATAATAATACACTATTACCGCTATTTGGACAAATATATTACAGTCTTTATATAGGTTTACACAAAAACTGAAATTCTCGCGGCTTCGTTAGGCTAGAAATAATAAAAACATAGCTTGAATAAGCCCATATTCTATGTGAGCATGATTATACTTGAGAGTACATTATTATTACGGCTACATGTGTATTGAAAATTATATATTAAAAGACATGAAAGAACTAAATTAGTGCTGATATAAAAATAAAAAAAATACATATGTCGACTTCACTGGTACAATGGAAGTGTTGCCACACGGCAGAAACTTAAAAAATACCTTTTTTATATATTGATTTTGCCAACATATTCAAGGATACATCTCCACGTCGCTAAGTATATTATTTCCGCAAATACCTTATTTAGGTATACGTAAAAAAACTTCACTGTTGAAAGAATCAAACCGGATTATAAATTGAATTAAATAACTAACATTTATACTCGTAATGCCAGTAGGAGATTATTATCACCCCACTAAATATGCAAAATATTTGTATATAATGTTATCTAATGTAATTGTAGTTGAATGCTGATTGTTGATAAAATCATGCCTGGGAATAAATTAAGAATTATATTGTACGGTCCGGTTCACATCATTTATCCAAGGACATTTTAACAATAACAATTCAATTATTATAAACGGTATAATACTTATACATATGTATGCCTCTCCTTGAGTTTTATGTGAATATTTTTCAACCTTGTAATTAGCACCTATCTTTCAACATGGTTTGTTTGAATACCATTGAGACCATTTCATTGTTTTATCTTTCAAATTAGAAAAAAGTATATACCGATTATCTTCACTTCACTTCGGCCTACCAATTAGCGGAGTTCACATACGTCGTATAACTGTTAGTCAATTCAAGGAAGGAAACGTGGGAGTCACCATTCAGCCTCAAGGGCCGGGTAACAGAACCATCCCTTGTATCGTATTAATGAATGAATCCCACATATAAGACTACCAAAAAAAATAACGTTTAAGGGATGGTATCATGGTCTCGATATCAATTTATAATCCTCCGATCTGTGTTAGGGGACTTGGAGCTCAGAGTGATAGCTAAACATCTCCTACTAAGATTAATTTGAGTTTTTCGAAGTAGATTTATGGGGTAGGTTCGGGAACAACCAACGCACGGACGCGCCCCGCGACCGTTCAATCCACTCGACCATTTGTCAGTGTCGTAGTCTTAACTGATCACAAAACTGAATGAATATTGGCAAGTGACTCGTGAATGAGGCGCAAGTCGAAGCTAATTATTATATATGTATATATTTTGGGAAATTTGTTACTGACGACTTATAAGTGTAACATTACTGGGGATGTTTACACGTGTGACAATATAATCCATTCAGTGGCTTAGACAATAACTAAGAAACAGACAAGTGTAACTTTTTTTGTTTTGCCAATATTTGGTATGGATAAGTGTTTATTTACTAACACTGTGAGTAGCATTACCATACTTACTATTAAAAAGAATATGTATGTGGTATACATAGAAAAATGCAAACGTTTTTATACCTGAATAAATTTTCCTTGCTCAGCTAAGCCCGTAGAAGCGTTCAAAGCGAGAAAAACCTCTCTTCAACCCTAGAGTTACGTGACACGCGTGCTAAACAATTATTTTCTCTCAAAGTCAGTTCCGGTATCTGTAGAACTAAGATCCATTCGCCCCATTATAATCCTCTCTGATGATTTATCTTTGAATAGAATCTTATACGTATAGACGCTGGTATGGTTTCTGATTGCCGTGAGGATCCTAAGGAACGCTTCGTTGTAATTTATTCTAATCGAGCAGTAACATTTCGAATCGGTACTGTGGTACCTCCCATTCTTTGAATGAGTTTACTTATGTGGAATGCAAAACATTGTTTTAGATTCAAGCCTTATACCCAACTCGTATGATTCCCGAAATAACAATTTTTCAAGAGACCAGTCCGACTTACTACTTATTTATTCTGTGGAACTGTTCCATATTCGGAAAAGCACGACAGAAAAAGTAAAAACCTTTTTTCAAGAGCCAAATAACGCCAACTCATTCTTCCGGTTGGTTTAATAAACGCATATTACACCATCATGCAATAAGTCATCCTCTCAACTTTTTCCGTTGAAATGTCTGGCAATTTGCACGAGTTGTTATGTGCACGCTTGTGATGCTCGCGCGGTCAGGGGCGGAATTTATGAAAGTGCACGTTAAAAACTACCAATTTCCGATTACACATCACCTGGACCATATTCCTATGTGGATACGGTAAATTTTCCTTCACATTAAGCCAGTTGCTGTACTCCACAAGCAATATACGGGAAGCTGAATAACGGCCGGGTTCTCTGCGATTTATGCTCCGCAAAATCTGTTATTAGGGACGTGATGAGTAGGTTCACTAAATACGTGTTTAAACTCATCCTTTTACAATATAATGAGCAGTATTTTTTAATTACTAACTAAGACCATAAACAGTTCTGAAATTCTATCAGATTTGAATCACCTTTTTGTACCTAAAACACACACAAATTACCTGACTTATTACACGACCCCTTTAACACAATTTTTTTATTGAAATGCAAAAAGATATACTGCGATATTCATTATCCGAACAGAATCTGGAAACCCATAAATAAGAGCCACGGCTGATTGAAAGCCAACCGACCAGGAGCTCATAATGTCGAATCATTAAATTTTAGTAGTCGTTATTCGGCCCGCATATCTTACCACGCACTTATAATAATATTATAATTTATCCCAGTTATCTCTATATATCATATTCCACCACCCAGTGAAAATTATTCCAAAAAGTTACGTGCCGTGCAGGCTTTCCATAAAGTTATACAAAGTTCTTCAAGCAAATTATGTGTAATTATTAACTCCATTACGCAAAGGTGTGCGAAATGTTACATTAAGTTATAACAACGAAGTTTCTAAGCGACAGCATCATGATGCCTTGAAGTTCGCACGATTAACGGAGTTTATTCTTTTACTATATGTTTCCTGAAAAGTCGTTGGTTGACAGCAAAATTGCCTTTTCTTTACCTTTTTTCCTCACTTACGCCGTGATGTGATTCACCACGCGCGTAAAAAAGAGGTGAAATAAGATTTCACAGGCTAAGATAGGCGATATCAATGTGACACACAACCAATTATATTATATGTATAAAAAGGCGGACACACAACATTTAATTTATCAATTATCTTGTTTATTTTTTGTCAAGGTAAAGGAATCTAAACAAAATGACGATTCAATTTATCAAAAAAACGTGTTCAGATAAGTTTTCATCAGAAGAGATACTCATATATCATTCACTTGTCCCAGTTGATTCGAGAACCCTGGTCCGGTTTCAATGATGGCCTGTGTTCTTGCAAGCCTGGCGCTGAAACATAATAGAATATTGTAAGTATACTGGCCCATTTGTCGGTATCCTACATGCTCGATCCCCATTCAGAAAAAACCTTAATATATTTCATGTTAGTTCCAAGGCTATGTGGTTAATTTATGTCTCTTGTTATGGTACTGTACTGGTACCTATACCTGTATACCTGGTTGGGTTCAAACAATGTGTCAGATAACAGGACATCTCAAACATTGTCATTTGACCCAGTTTTCATTCGTTAGGGGAAGCTCTTTCGGTTGATGAAAGGTGTTCGGAGGTAGAGAATAGAACTCTTGACGGAATACATCACTCATGCTAATGCAATATTGTTGTCAACACATACTGCCAAAGTATATGTAGGTACCAAACCCGTAAACGAATCAAAATAATCTAAGTTAATTAAAAATAAAATTTGTATGTCTTTTTACGCTTGATTCCTACCCGGGCTATTTTCAACTGTTGTTCTTGATTTAAGGTTGTCTCTTTTTATAGCGATAACTAGATAATATCGTTAGATTATGATTTAAGAAGTGATGCTAACGCATTTTATTCGTTGCTGCTTCTGCTATCGTCACTGGTATGGGCCTCGGTGCAACACATAGCTCCAATCGAAAACTCTTCAATTCTGTCCCATTTGGCATATCAGAACGACACGGGATCCCAACATATTTGTTCGATATGAGACGGCCAAGTTTTAATACGGCCTGGTATAATAAAAAAATAATAACATCGTGATATCTATACAATGGTGTCAATTTTGTTGTACAAAATCACTAACCTAAACTTATTTGACAAGACCAAAAATATTGCCAACCTTATTTAACCTTGCACAATTGCACATAAGAAAGGGATAGCAAGATTTTAAGTCCTGTCAAAATACTGTAGTTTAGTGATTTTGTGCAACAGAATCTGTACCAGTAGTTAGCTATTCTAAAAATATGATTCGTATCTAAACAAATACTATTGTAAAGGGGTAAATTATAGAGAGATATTTAAGTAGCGGGCAACTTGTACTCCTGATACGCTTCAAAAATATTTTACTATCAGAATGACATTCTATCCCTTAGTCTTTGATTATATACTCCCTGAGTAACAGGTACTATTTACCTACAATCATTTTGACAGAAATAAGTTTTAAGCGTGTCCACCCCAGGCCAGCCGAGCTACCAATCTGAAATTCAGGCGCCAACTTCATCGGCCATCACATCTCAAAAACTAAAATCTGGCAAATATCCCTAGATACGCCAATGCGATAAGCGAGTTTTGTTCCGTTATGATCGTTTGCACTAGCATCCAAATGTATTTTTAAGAGATATAAAACAATGTAAGGATATATATTTACTGATCTAGTAGGTAGAGGTAATGCAGGTCGTGCATATACCGGTGGACAAGCCAAAATTATACCCAGTGGCACGTACATCTTCAATGCATTGAACGGCATGGCGGCAACTAATTGCTCTGAAAAAAAAACAAAATATTTGGAATTTTTTTGGAAGGCGCTCAATACTATTCGATACTGAATCCAAAACTGTATTTTTTTATTTTTGTGTCTTTCTGTCTATTTGTAGGCCGCGTATCACGCCGAAACTACTGTACGAATTCAAATGAAACTTGGCACGATATGAGTTGATACTATGAGGTATAAGGTATAGGATATAAGGCGGTAACTTAGGCTTAATTTATTTTGGAAAATAATAGGATACATCAGTTTGCAATTGCAACTAATAAAAAATCTATGAAATTGTGAACAAAATCTAAAAGGTTTGGACCAATTTGAACAGAACTTTCACTAGCAAGTAACTGATGCTATAATTCGTAACTTAAGCTTAATTTATTTATAAAAATAATTAGGGGTCCGCGGAACATATAAAACCCATGAAATTGTGAACTATATCTGAATGGTTGAACTTACACTGGTAGTTAGCTTATGCTAAAAGGCGTAAAAAAATTACTTTTATATTGGAAAAACAATTAGGGTTTCGCGCAACCAAAAAAAACCCATGAAATTGTGAACAAAATCCGAACGGTGTGACCGATATGAACGGAATTTTCACTGGAAGATAACTTATGCTTTAAGGCGGCACTTATTAGGTTACTTTTAGTTTGGAAAAATAATACGGGTGCTGCACATAAAAAAATGAAACCCATCAAAAAATAATTTCACGCGTACGACGTGACGGGCCCAGCTAGTTCAAAATAAAAATGTTCGAAGCTCACCTATATGACGATACATGTTTATTTTTAATATACAAATCTAAAACACTCAAGATTCAATCTTAGCTCATTACCGCACAGCTTAATTTTGCATGCAAGAAAATATGTGCTGACGTGTGACTGACGTATGACGTATGACTGTGCGTTTTGGTTTCTATTGTGATTATTTAAAAAAAATAATGAAATACGATGTTCCAGAGCGCAATAATACCATTATATCTACTGTTTACTGTGTACACATTATATCATTGAAAATATCTTTAAATAAATATGTTCTTATACAAAATATTATACAGCATCTTCTTTTTTCACTTTCTTTTGGTCGTTTTTCAGTATTCACCATTCTGGACGGCATTGGTAACGTAAATTTTTACAGTCGACCAAACGGAGACTGACGCTCAATTCGCATATTCCGCGTTTTCCAACTTATTTTGTCTCGGACACTTTTGAGCGCAGACTGGAATTCCATGTATTAGTACGTCAGTGTCTGTTAATAATACCTGGATAGATCCTCGTGGAGTATCTTGACGAACTGGAAAAGGCTGGTTTTATTTTCGAATAAAAGTCTTCTGTCATTTCCCAGATTCGTAAAATCTGTCCATCCCTTGGGCCCTCTACATAAAATATTACTACATCGCCGGTATCTAATGCAAATCCTGTCAAAACATCATCTTTCTTTTCAGATGCCAACAATTCATCATTGATTTCAGTTATATGTCTCAATATTGTCATTATTGAATCAGAATCATGGATAAGACAGTATAACCGAGAAAAACATGTAGTCAGTCGCTGAGGTCTGCAGCCAGCTAATCCAATGGATACTTCTAAACTCATCTGTGCCTCTAATATTAGAGATGGAGGGACAACTAAGGTGGGTCGTACAGGTGCCCGTATTCCATTTATATCATTGGTGCAAATTCCCTCCCGTTCAATAGGCACCACTGTAACGCTTGGTGGATACAAGGGATAATCCCCTCTTATAAAGCCATTCACCCCTTTAGACAATGATTTTGCTTCTATTCTAGTAACTGCTATTATACAATCCAAGTTTAAATCGTTCGGTTTGGGAGGAGGAATCAACCCATAATCACGATCACCCTTGTCATACCCAAATAATTTTGGGCTTGAATCATTTTTTTCCGGGGTTCGTATACCACGAAGCTGAATAACAAAAAATAATAATAAGCGTTTTTGTTTTGCATTTGATTACTATCGTCATTTTAGTACTGTACCTGAATTTCAAAAGGATTCTCAAGAAATGTAGCAACATATTCTGAAGCTTCACCAAGGCTCAATGGCACCGCGTGATGATCATTAATTTTAATAGTATCTTTGGTTTTCAATGGTTTTGGTGGCGAATCATGAGTCTCTTCACCAAATATCCATCGAGTATACAGTTGCGTTATTCTGTAAGTGATAAAATTATGTTTTATTCTGTATCTGTTTCTCTAAAATAATAAATATTATTCAATATTACGAGAAGGATATAATTAAAATTGTTATAAAACAAAAAAATATATTTAAAGTGTACCTAAGTTTTTTTAAGTCTGGCACAGGGATGTCAAATAAGTTTTCTATATTCACAAACACGATAGGGCAGTCATCCTGTGCTGGCAAGTTTTTGGTGCCGATCAAAACTATGATTTCACCCATTTCTGCAGGCCGATCACCAACCACTTCAAATGGAACTATTCTTCCAGCACCTTTTGCAACAAACTATTTTGTATATTGTATTCAAAACGCTGTTTGTAGTGGATTAGTAGTAAATGGTCCACCAATTGTACTTTAAATGTGCATGAACTTGAAGAAGCAAACAAAATTACATGGTATGGAGTTCCATAGGCACAAACATTTTTACTTTCTACGCTAGTAAAAATGATTGTGTCGAAAGTATTAATGTCGTGGAATCCATGCTCTATAATATTTGAATTTCCAGGTAGATCGTACTTATGACTGTTCCATTAATCAGTTTATAGATTGTTTAAATCTCATTTATAAAATAATATGTTTTCCAGTTAGACATTATTATAATAAAGATTTATGGGTTATAATCGGTACTCCAACCTTGTTAACCCAATTATGTATCCAATATTTTATATAAAACCCCCAAAATATTAATTCTGAACTCTTCAAACATACTTATATTGCCTATTACCAAAATAAATATTGCGAAGGTTGACCGCGGGATAGGACCTCTTAAGGGTCACTCTTCAAGTTATCCATTGAGTTATTTAACGGGCACTTGATAAATAAATTCGGTCTATTGCGATTTTCGCAATTTAGACTCGGAAATAAATTTAAACCTTAACAAGGAAAAATAACAAGTACCTAATACGAGTACATTCTTCGTATACATATTGCTCTTGATCTGTATAGAGGAAGAGAACTCTTTGTCGAAAGTGGTTTAAAAAATAAAGATTTATAGATAAACCCAAACTAATAAAGCAAATTTTTGCGTAATTTATGTTTGGGTATTTTGAATAATGATCATGATAGCGTTTTAGCTATCGTTTTAATTAACATAGAATATATAAGTAAATCTGTTTAACGGTGATATAAACAGGACAAAAAAGGTTTTATCTGTACCAGCTAATATTGCATCTCCAGATAAATTCATCTCAAATTTTACTTTACTGATCTCCACAACCTTTTTCTTATCTTT
The DNA here is from genome assembly GCA_951449985.1 of Falcaria lacertinaria. NCBI lineage: Eukaryota > Metazoa > Arthropoda > Insecta > Lepidoptera > Drepanidae > Falcaria > Falcaria lacertinaria. The sequence continues at coordinate 6,022,252 of OX602118.1, read as the reverse complement.
TTCCTTTTCTTTAGGCATTTTGGACTCTCGTCTATCCCTAGGTTTCGATTCTTCTGGTTCTGGAATCGATATTTCGATTTCGGGAGGTATGTTCCAGTTTAATACTGTTTCTTTTACATGATACAGAACTGCGTCTTGGTGCCTTATATCTAAAATAAAAAATATATTTGATTAACTGGTAAAAGTAATCTAAATCTAAATCTGGAACCAGATCGAAATTTTCAGAGCAAAATTGTGTATATATATTTATAATATGATCCACACTCCTCTATGAGTTCATATCGATCTTCATATGGAAATATGTGTGTGTGTCTCTGTGTGATAAGAAACCTAACTCTGTAAGTGGAAAATGTTCACTTTATCTATTATGTAACTATAAATTACCAGTAACGGGAGATGGAGTATCCATTACTCCGTCAAAAAATGAGGCTGGAATATACCCAACAACAGCGTTCCATATAAGGCTTTGAATGAATTTTATTATGCTTTCTTCCGCTTGTTCCCAAACGGGAGCAAAGTATCGTCGCTCTCCAAACGTCAATGGGGGTAGATACGTTTCAGCGTTCTTATCAGCTTTGGCACTGTAAAGTTATAAATAGTTCCCAAAACTACAATAAAAGAGGAACCCTCCTACGCAATTATTGGAACTTGTAATCAAACAAATACTGACTGACTAATAGACAATATTTGAAGACTGCAAAATAATGAAACTACATTACATTCTTCCTTACACTAGAAAGCGAACAATCAAAGAAATAGAGACTTGGGCTTAGAGCTTTGTTACCCTTACTCTTCCAATGGATAATTGAATTTGATGTTTTTTTTTACTTGTTCGGTCATACTTCAAACGTGGTCTCATATATTTTTTTTTAACATCGGTTTCATGGTTTAGGTCTTAAATCAAAATAACCGAAGTCATCCAAGTGAATGAAGTTGCGTTTCTACTTTTTTAGTTAAAGTTTGTACATACAGATATAGTCTAGACTCTAGAAGTCGGTTGTGTTTCTTTTTTAATTATAGTTTTCTATATATTTATTTTGCAGGTCTCGGGGCCAAAAATATTTCTACATATAGTACATAGCTATGGAAATTACCTAGCACCAAATGACCCCATCCCTAAAGATGGTGACGCAGTAGCAGTATGCAAACGAAAATCGACGACACGTATTGGGAATGCATGGCAAATGGAAAACGTTAACCATCGCCGTTCCAGAAGCTGCCACGTTCTCACCCAACCACACTGAGAGCCGCACCATATCTATGGAGGAATGCACTATGACCATCATCATAATTTTGATCGAAACTAAAACAAATTTGAACCCTAAACCACAGGCACTAACCACCAAAACAGTGCAATGTAAAGAGATCTAAAAAATATTACGTCGCTAGTCACTCAATAATAATTTTAATTGTATGTAAATGTATATTTATCTCCAATCTCCTCCGCACGTCACGGTCGGGTTTTGATTTAGTTTATTATTGTTTTAAACATAACTTAATCGAGAGAATTCGTAGTTATGACTTTTAGAAGATTTTCGGGCGTAGGTATTAAAATTCTTGAATTTATTTATTTATACGTTTGCGTTGAAATACTTGGTATTATTACAGATCATTTTCATACGTTTCTTACCGCATGAAGGCTGAAATGACAGGTATTAAACTTTTGTCTCATATACTTACATCTTATAAAACGATTTCAATCTCTATGTCTAAATGTTATCGTCACAAACGCGTTGGCTGACATTCAACTTTCTGAATAAAGGTAAAAAAATCTAGCCCTACGAATATTTCCAATCGAAGGCTACGGGATCCTGTGACCTTTGAAGATTTTTTCTTGAATTGCTAATGTATATAATAATTAGAACATAGTTTGGATTTTCCTAATAACTCGTGTTTTTATACGGCTCTTTCAAACATATATGAGCTGTTTAAATATTATACTGTACTGTTTTTTTTTTATTGATAACTTAATAAGTTTCAGACGCACTAATACTGTGCTTCGCTAAACATGTTACATCATAACTTAAACAAATACCTTAGCCACATGAGGCCAAATCATGATATCCACGTCAAAGTTCTGCCCAGGGAATAACTGATATTGTATCTTCATACCCTGCACACAAGGTCCAAGTTCCAACCATCCTTCGTTGCAGTCGTGCCACACTTCTATTCCAACTACTTCGACAGCACATGTAAGTGTGAATGCGCTTCTTGCACATTTCGAAGGATCAAATGATATACGTTTAGGTGCAACACTTTTGCTCATAACAATTGTTAGTCCTATTCCTTCTTACTTTCTAGTACCTTATTCTGCATCAAATATACATTATTTTAATGGCTCAACGAAACATGTAAGTACGGGATTTTATGTCACACGTTTGGCAGATAGTGGTCAAAGATAATATAGATAGATAGATAGATAGATATAGATTTATTTAATGGCAACACAAAAAAGTACATTTCGTATTTTGCCAATGTCATGTAGTTAATAGAGAGGATCCTCTTGGCAACGTCGTACAGATATAAAACGCCTCAGCAGTTACTCCACCTTCAACCTCACCAAATGCCTGACGCAAAACGCTATTGTGGCATATTGCGTGCCATAAGCGTGCCATATGCAATAAAAAATAAACAAAATCTGAACATACCCTTTCTTGTAAAGAAGGATTTAGTCCATTTTATACAAGATTTTTTTAAATACAAAACTCCGTTTAATTAATTCAATCTAAATATTATATCATAAGCTTAGCGCTGAATAGTTTTTAAAATTCATATATTCTGGTCTTCGGTTTCAAACCAGAGGTTTGAACATAATCTCAGCTATAAACGGACCAGTGACTTTTAACTTATTATTGTATGATAATTTTAAGATACGGTGTAGATGTATTTGCGCAAAACACTAACTAATGCCTCAGAGTAGATAATATACTTCATACAACTAATGCGCTTCATGCAATAAAACAAATGTGACATGATTATTTTGAAGTTGGCATTCTTTCGGTATTCAAAATTTTCGGTCTTAAGTAATTTGATTTTTTCGTATCCTACTCGTCATTTCATCAGCATCTAGCACATTCAGCACACCTTTAACAATAAATACTATTTTTATCTATTAATTTAAAAGACGATCATTCAATGTACATTTATTCAAATCAAAACGACCTATACTCCTTCACGTGGTACTAATTTCAAGGGCATGTTTCCTTTTATTTGGGTTACAAACATAGCTCTTGGTTCGATATCTATAGACCTAGGTGTCGTCTCGACTGTTCTCACGTGGTACTTCGATAGTATGTTGACCAAACCAGCAAACATCATCATCTTTGCTAACCGCATACCTGTAAACACACAAAAGTTTTGACAGAGGTATCCAAATGACTTGTACTCGCAGGATATAAGAGACCATTTCATTAATTATTGGGGGATTATTTTAGAATCGCTGTATGATCATAATATAATTATGGACTATGAAAAATTTATATTTTTTTCAAATCATTAATTCAAAGAGATTACCTTCATTTCAATTCAGAACTATCTATATGCTTTGCAATAGAAAAAATCGAGTAAAACTTTACCTATACATATCCTGTGTCCTTCTCCAAAAGGCATGTATGAAAATGGTGTTATATTTTTTTTTTCTTCAGGTAAAAAGCGCTCGGGTCGGAACTGTTCCGGTTCGGGAAAGAATCTAGGGTCAAGGTGTAAGGCATATACAGGAATGTGAACACGCACTCCTTTATCCACTATCATGCCGGATGGAAATCTGTACTCTTCCATCACCTCCCTCGTGAGGTTACTAACCACTGGATGAAGGCGCATAACCTCGCTTATGCAAGCATCTAAAAACGGTAGCTCATGAACACAGTTGTAATTAAGCTCGTTATTATATTTCTGCATGTACGCATCCACTTCTTGAATAGCCTTCAGCTGAGCATCCTCATGTTTTGCCAACTCGTATAACGTAAGCGTCAGCGTGGTGGCTGATGTTTCAAAACCAGCTGCGAATAATACCACACAATTCCCCACGCACAAGTCATTGTCAGCGTCTAAAGTAACTTTCTTCGACCCTCCAGTTTTCATGTTTTCTATACTATCACCTATTAACTTATTATTGTTTTCATTTATTATATTAAGAAGAAGATCTATAAAATCATTTCTTGATGATGGTTTGTACTGACGACTTTTATAAACATTAGTTAGTAAATTGGTGAAGAAATCGTTCAACTCTTGTGGATATATTTTAAACCCTAGCCCATAAAATATCCCTGGCCATACTGATCGAGTTATATGTTGAAACGCTCCATACGAAGAATTGGAAAACACCATTTCTCCCATCATTTTAAACGGACCGTTTTCCTGACCTTTAGACATCGTATTTGCGTCGACACCAAATACACAAGAGCAAATGCAATCCATTGTAAAACGAGCCATTATCGATTTAAATTCTAGTACATTTTTACTATTAGAAGCAGCAATCTCTTCCTCAAGCAATTTACCAAACATTCTAGTACAATTCTCAATCAAGTAGAACATATTCTTCATTTTCGATACTGAAAAAAGGGGAGTCAAATTCTGTCGCAATACCCTCCATCTATCGCCGGAAGTAAAAAAAAGATTTTTGGTATTAAATTCCTTTTCCTCATACCGCGAAATTTCTCTGCCGTTAAAGTAATAGTAATCTTTTACCATGATGAGTTTAATTAACTCTGGATCTTTGACTACGAGCACAGGCTCAGTTCCATAGTAAGCTCCAAAGTATGGTTCATTAACAAATGTATCATATAGTTTTTTGACAACGTCTCTTACGTGTGTCTTCATTATCATGTATTCACCATAATTACCAAAAATAAAAGACGGCTTCAAATGGGGAACGTTTTTCTTCTTCCAATAATCATATTTCCTCGTAATAAGAAAATATAGCACTGATAAAAGCAGTATCAGACTGTACAAAAGATAAGTCACAATCATCTCGGTTTGCGCTAGCTCACTCGTACACAAACTGACTAAAAACACATAGCGGAGCTAAAGCAAGAATTCCCACACAAAACCTGTTTTATCGCTAGGAGGATGAACAACATTGAAGCATATTGAAGTTAAGAACTCATACTTTTTAGGGTTCCGTACCCAAAGGATAACCACCGGAACCAACGTAGTGATTATGTACTCTGTTCCGGAACCCTATTACGTACGTTGTATATTATCTACTCTGAGCTATTACAAAGACTTCACTGTCCATCCGTCGGTCCGTCCGTCCGTCCGTCCATCTGACATCGGGCTGTATCTCATAACCCGTAATTGGTAGACAGTTGAAATTACACAGAAGTATTTCTGTCCGGTTTAACAACAGAATAAAAATGAAAACATAGAATAAACATGTGGCTCCCCTACTAGAAACGTGTTCTTTTGGTTTTATTTGCTCCATCTTAAAAATGGCAACAAGGAGACGCTTGAAATGCTCATAAAGTGCTGATTGCTATATTTTCTATAAAAAACAGCAAATTTACTTGCGGTTATTATTTGCGGTTGGTGCAATAGCCTTAGTGTCTAGGGATTGAACCGCAAAGTTAAGTTTGTCATTTAACCGAGTTTGTTTTTAGTACGGAGCCCTTGGCAGATTTTGTATTATCTTTGAACCCTGTTTCAAGGCAACTATAGTACATAGCAAACTTTATCTTGTTTACGACTATTAAATTACGATATCACTATCTGTCACACCAACTATTAATGTGGGCAATGTCCATATGTTGCCATATACCTAATAAGCAATCATTTTTTATATCTAATTTAGTAAATTTCAACGACACCGTTGGTTTAGTGGTATGGTAGCTCGGTGTTGCACTAGGGATTCGATTCCCGCCGGGGCAAACTTTGTGTGTTAGACTTTAGTGTTTGCCCTGGGTGATATGCATATTATGCATACTAACTAAATAAATGAATATGTATCCATAGAGCCTTTATGATATATTGCGATAAAAAAATTACCCGATCAAGTTTTCACTCGACTACGGTCAAGCAAATAGGACAGGTATGAACCTATGTAGGTTCTTCTTCTTCTTCCTAAGTATGGAAATCTATCAGGGACTATTTTTGCTAGTGTCGAGTGTTAGAGATTTTCATGTTTTAAAACTTCTCGTGGGTGCCGCATTAAAATGCCCGGTGTCATGCATTCTAATGCTTATTAGAGTTTCTGGAGACAATCCACGGCAGTAGCAGAACGTAACACGCCTTGAGGTCATAGGTAACCTATTGACCAAAATGATAAATCACTCAACCCAAAAGTCGTATTATAGCATTAATTCCAATGTTCCTATAAATCAGTCACTAAATGAAAATTTACTGCACATAACGACACCAAAAATACACATTAAAGATCACTATAACACAATTTACGGGACACTGGAAAAAATCTCAACCGCTCCGCCTGATTCCCGCCAAAAACTCAACCAATTGTCTTCTTCTTCTTCTTCTTCCTAAGTATGGCAATCAATCCCTTCAGGGACTATTTTTGCCAGTGTCGAGTGTTAGAGAATTTTCATGTTGCTAAATTTCTCGTGTTTGCCGCATTAAAATGCCTAGTGTCATGCATTCTAACGCCCAATAGAGTTTCTGGAGACAACCCACGGCAGGAGCAGATCGTAACACGCCTTTAGATTAGAGGTAACCTATTGACCAAAATGATAAATCACTTAACCCAAAAGTCGTATTATGGCATTATTTCCAATGCTCCTATAAATCAGTCACTAAATGAAACTTTACTGCACATATCGACACCAAAAATACACATTAAAGATCACTATAACACAATGTACGACACACTGGAAAAATTCTCAACCGCTCCGCCTGATTACCGCCAAAAAACCCAACCAATTGTCATGTCATGTCATGTCAATAAGGAAAGAAAAGCCGTGGAGTACAAAGCATTTTTTCATTTTTTTCAGTTTCATTTTTACATGTACATCCTTAGAATAAGGACTTAGCGTACGTCCTTATTCTAAGTGTACATCAAACTAAGGCAAAAAGTTTAAAGCACGAGCAATATTCAAAATAATGCCGAATGATTATTGTAGTGTTGTCCCTTAAATTGACTTAATTTTTATACATGGTAGAAAAATTGTACGTTCAATGATTAAATAAATAAAATCACTAAATTACTGTTTACATTCCTGCTTTCATTGTTATAAGAAATTGATAATTTATGAAAAACACAGAAAAATATAAACCAATGAGTGTGCAAATGTATGGAGAGTGATATGTCCCATTTAGCAGTGTATGACTTTCCATAAGTTTTTTTTTATATATTATGGGCTGGCATTTAATTTGTTGGTGCTATTTTACGCTGTTACTATCAATTTATCACTCGAATATACATTTTTGCGAAAAACAATGCATATTTTAAATATGAAAATATTTTATAACATGTCTTTTTTGTTACGTGGTTAACGGAAAATATTTAAATCAAGTTAGTAGATTCTGGTTTTCTGTGCACCAGCAACATTTTAGAAGAACGAAAAGCTAAAAGTAGCATTGCTGCCACTATCAAATTCATTTGAAAATATCGTTTCATCGAGTGGTGCTCGCCGGCGTGTAAGTAGTAGTTAGGAGTTTTTGGTGGGAATCAGGCGGAGCGGTTGAGATTTTTTCCAGTGTGTCGTAAATTGTGTTATAGTGATCTTTAATGTGTATTTTTGGTGTCGATATGTGCAGTAAAGTTTCATTTAGTGACTGATTTATAGGAGCATTGGAAATAATGCCATAATACGACTTTTGGGTTAAGTGATTTATCATTTTGGTCAATAGGTTACCTCTAATCTAAAGGCGTGTTACGATCTGCTACTGCCGTGGGTTGTCTCCAGAAACTCCATTGGGCGTTAGAATGCATGACACTAGGCAATTTAATGCGGCAAACACGAGAAATTTTGCAACATGAAAATTCTCTAACACTCGACACTGGCAAAAATAGTCCCTGAAGGGATTGATTGCCATACTTAGGAAGGAGAAGATTCTGGTTTTCTGTGCACCAGCAACATTTTAGAAGAACGAAAAGCTAAAAGTAGCATTGCTGCCACTATCAAATTCATTTGAAAATATCGTTTCATTGAGTGGTGCTCGCCGGCGTGTAAGTAGTAGTTAGGAGTTTTTGGCGGGAATCAGGCGGAGCGGTTGAGATTTTTTCCAGTGTGTCGTAAATTGTGTTATAGTGATCTTTAATGTGTATTTTTGGTGTCGATATGTGCAGTAAAGTTTCATTTAGTGACTGATTTATAGGAGCATTGGAAATAATGCCATAATACGACTTTTGGGTTAAGTGATTTATCATTTTGGTCAATAGGTTACCTCTAATCTAAAGGCGTGTTACGATCTGCTACTGCCGTGGGTTGCCTCCAGAAACTCCATTGGGCGTTAGAATGCATGACACTAGGCATTTTAATGCGGCAAACACGAGAAATTTTGCAACATGAAAATTCTCTAACACTCGACACTGGCAAAAATAGTCCCTGAAGGGATTGATTGCCATACTTAGGAAGAAGAAGAAGAAGAAGTAGTAGTTATGTACTCTGTGGTTGACAGAATTGACACTTCAATGAAGTAGAAGTTGGGAGTTTTTGGCGGGAATCAGGCGGAGCGGTTGAGATTTTTTCCAGTGTGTCGTAAATTGTGTTATAGTGATCTTTTATGTGTATTTTTGGTGTCGATATGTGCAGTAAAGTTTCATTTAGTGACTGATTTATAGGAGCATTGGAAATAATGCCATAATACGACTTTTGGGTTAAGTGATTTATCATTTTGGTCAATAGGTTACCTCTAATCTAAAGGCGTGTTACGATCTGCTGCTGCCGTGGGTTGTCTCCAGAAACTCCATTGGGCGTTAGAATGCATGACACTAGGCATTTTAATGCGGCAAACACGAGAAATTTTGCAACATGAAAATTCTCTAACACTCGACACTGGCAAAAATAGTCCCTGAAGGGATTGATTGCCATACTTAGGAAGAAGAAGAAGAAGAAGAAGTAGAAGTTGGTAGTTATTGGCGGGAATCAGGCGGAGTAGTTGTGATTTTTTCCAGTGTCTCGTAAATTGTGTTATAATGATCTTTAACGTGTATTTTTGGTGTCGTTATGTGCAGTAAAGTTTCATTTAGTGACTGATTTATTGAAACATTGGTAATAATACTGAAATACGAAATACGACTTTTGGGTTAAGCGATTTATCATTTTGGTCAATTGGTTACCTCTGACCTAAAGGTGTGTTCCGATCTGCTACTGCCGTGGATTGCCTCCAGATCCAGAAACTCCATTAAGCATTAGAATGCATGACACTAGGCATTTTAATGCGGCAAACACGAGAAATTTTGAAACTTGAAAATTCTCTGACACTCGACACTGGCAAAAATAGTCCCTGAAGGGATTGATTGCCATACTTAGGAAGAAGAAGAAGTTAAAGTTAAAACGTAATAGTTATGTACTCTGTGGTTGAAGTTAGGGATGTCCGAAATGCAATAAAGTATCGATATATATCTAATGGATATTTTTTGAAAATATCAATATCGATATTGATATTTTTATTAAAAAATATCGATATTGATATTTTTACTAAAAAATATCGATATATCGGTATGATTTGACAGAGAATATTCGTGCTAATCAATAGACATATTGTTTAATAAATCAAGAACTATAAAGAAATTTTAATAATTGATTAATCAAACCAATATTTATCTGATACAGACATAAGAAAAACATTTTTTTTTCTTGTAACTTAAAAATGTTTGTTGGTCTGAAAAAATACCGATTTTCATACCTTTTCGATACTTGGAATTTTATATCGATACATTGATGTATCGAAGTATAAAATATCGCTCAAAAATATCGATACATTGAAAAAATAATATTTCGATGTATCGATATTTTTTCAACAAGCCTAAGAAGTTATTTTGTGGTTAGCGGTTTGTATTCTCTTGGAGCACCGTAGCAATAATTTAAAATTATTATCCTATTTCAATATGTATTGGTGTAATGTAACGGTGGTCCTTTAGGTCTATTACACTATAAAAGGAGTGGTCGTTTAGGTTCGGTATGAGTTTTGTTGAAATTTCTAACAAGGTGAAACGTTTTGGTTGCAGTTACAGTAAAATGTATATTCTTTATAATATGAAATGTTCACCATTGAACCAGTTCAAACATATCCTGCATAAAACTAATATGTGAGTTGTTTAAGTTTTAAAACATAGCACTAGTCACAAATACTATATTTTTTCGTAGATTTTATAATTGGTTCATATTATTATTGGTCTCCAGCGGTCACTTCTTGACTTTTAAATCGAATCGATGAAGATCTTTGTGGTCAAAAATAAACCTTTTGTAAAATCAATCAAATATTCATGGTTAATTTATTCCATTTGATGTAGCCAAAAAGGTTTACTAATGAGTGCTTCCATTCCTTGTTTGCAGTCGCACACTAACAAACACATCAAAATTGCATGCCCTGGCTGCATCCAGTGCAATAAAAAAAGAAGATAATAAAACCAGTACAATTGATACAGCTGATGTGGATTTCTTCTCTAAGAAAGTGCAAGAATGGTGGGACCCCAATGGACCTTTGAAGCCGCTGCACTCAATGAACCTCATCAGGTTAGTTGGTCAATTCTATCTTAAACTAGTTGACCCAGTAACCTTCATAACACCTGTTTGTTTGGGAATAATGGGAGAGTGCATTTGTGTTTTTTTCTCAATTTTCATGTTTAAAATTAATAATTGATTATTAATTGTAGTTTTAATCTATATATTGGTTAATTAAATATCCCAATTTTTTTGTTGGAAGAAATACTTTTAACTTTCTTTCAAAGAGGTAGTTTTGTTCACAGAATCCCACAGGTGAAGAAAAGGCTGCTAGCCTATCTGATAGATGGTATACTATGAATAAATGTATATGCACTGCAGGACTCACAACAATCCTAATACAATAAGATAAAGTTGCTTATGAATACTAGGGATACCAACTATATGTTGAGAATTGCTAACATATGGATAGTTACAGACAGCTCTATATGGATAGATAGCTCTCTGATTCTCTACCTACTAACAACATTACATGAGTCAATATGAGTACATCAAGTTGTAACTATAACATAGTTTATTTCGCCAGGGTACCATTAGTGAGAGATGGCTTAGTTGATTGTGTAACAGAAGAAAGAACCCTTAATCCTCTCAAAGATAAGAAGATATTAGATGTTGGCTGTGGCGGTGGAATCCTTTCAGAGGTGATGTAATTACATTATCCTCTCAAAGAATGGCAATAAATTGAAAACCCGTATTATATTATTGTCCTCTATTTCCAAATGCTTGATTGAACTATATTAAGAGTTCATTCACTTGGAGAGATGAGAGTATGTTCAAATTAAAAATATGTTTTTCTTATATTTCAGGGCCTAGCAAGACTGGGCGCTAAGGTGACAGGAATTGATGCCAGTGAAGACCTCATTCAATTAGCAAATACCCACAAAGTCATGGATCCAAAAATTCAACAGAACCAGCCAACATACATTTATTCAACAGTTGAGGTAAGTAAAGTAAAGATTACATTGCAATATTTGTAATGATGACCCAAGGGTTTATACTAGATATTTAGTGAGGATAGAACTAAGATCCATAATGTATCTAATCTAAATTAATACTTGTGTGATCATTTGAAAAATTTTACTGAACCTAATCCCATGCTAGCATGCAATGGTTTTAAAAGAGAGGCAGTTGATTTGATATAGCAGGTTTGATTCCCTTAATGAAGGGTTTGCAATGCACCTGTATTGGTATGTATAAAAAACCATTAGCAATAATTTAGAAATTAGAGGACAAGTTTAGCTTTAGTTTGAGAGCAGATTGCACTGTGTAATAATGTCAGAGCATTATTCATATTGTCCCTATTATCTTTTCAGAGCCGTATTGCGCCTGATTCTTTACATACTTTATAGGCTTTAATGTATGTATAACCTCAGAGTAGATAATATACTACGTACAGTATAACCAACACATAGATGCCCATTTGACTTTATTATTATGTTTATTTTATTATTAAAATAATTTTATCACGAGATATACATTGCAAACATAATTCCTGCAAATTCATAGTTATGAATATGGAGGTAATCCCCACCAAATAATAATCAATAATAAAAATTTGCAGGAGCACTCGGAAAAGTTTGTAGAACACTATGATGGAGTGGTGGCTTCAGAGGTGATTGAGCATGTGAATAACAAGGAGCTGTTTGTCAAGTCGTGCGTACGCGCACTCAAGCCGGGCGGTCGGATATTCATCACTACACCCAATAGAACACCAATCTCAAACATGTTGAACATATACATGGGTGAATACATTCTGGGGGTCATACCCAAAGGAACGCATCAATACGAGAAATTTATTACACCTACCGAGCTCACGTTTTTGTTGGAAAGAAGTAAGTTTATTTACCCCTATTATTAAGAATATATTGACTATTATGGGGATAGAAATGTTCTGGCACATTAATATATCCCAGAAAGAAATATTAGCTGTAAGGTCATTGGGCCAAACATTTAAGCGAAAGTCCTGAATCCATATTAAGATAAAAAAAAGTGTATGTCCTTAATGAGAGAGCTATCTCACTGCCTAATTTCAAAATCATTTCGGCAGTTACACAGTGAGAATGTAATGTGTAAATATAGTACACCAAAAATATGGGTATGGGAAGTTTTAAAACCTTGGAGATAGATTCTTGAAACAAATCTACCTACCATATTATGTTACCTTAAATATAGTATAGTATATGCATATGCAAATTTATTTAAATCGTTTCAGCCATTCTGTCTGTTTGACTTATAAAAATATTTTAATTTTTGTGGATTATTCTGTTCTGCTGATATGTCTGTTGAACTCAGTCTCAGTTACTGGGATAGTTTAATATTTAGAATCAGGGTATTTGTATATTGTATTGTAATCTATTGATTTACCTAAGCTCTGTGTATTTAATCATATTTGTATCGTTCTTTTCAGGTGATTGTCACGTAGAACTGACGTACGGTGTATTTTACAACATTTTATCTAACACATGGGAGTTCATACGTTCACAGCAACTTATGTTCGCACTGCAAGCCGTTAAGCTAAAATAAATCGTCGCATAATCCGCGCCAATTGGAAATAGCAGATTTTCAATATTTCTAACTCACATTGTGTACAGTATTTATAAGCGAGACAGAGTTACATTATGACGTAATTTTCTGCCGCTCAAGCGATAATTAAACTTTCAGGGAGTTAAAATTAATCTTAGGAAAGTGCTTATTTTATATTTGATTTGTGTTCAGTTTATATAAGAAGGAAAGGAGTCTACATAAATATGTCTGTTTTGTAAGAATGACCTAGCTGTGATTTAGAAATATGTCTTACGTACAGATGATGTTGTATGTATTAGTAGCTACGTTTATTTTAAACACAGAAGAGATGTCGTTTCCTTCCTACTTAATAAATGAATAGTATATAATATAGTGCAATTTTTAGGTAATAATATTTATAAAGTACTGGTGGTTTTACTTAAGTTATTCCTTCAATAATTATTGCTAATTTACATAGTACATAAGTTACCACTACAACAAGTATGAAAATTTAAATGGTCAATTTTCGGTCAAAGGGTATGTGTAGTGAAGCTGAGCTATGGAGCCGGTGCCGGTAGCACGAACTTTTTCGACTACGTATTCGAAAACGTAACTCGCGAAATGTCAAAATTTTCATACTAATTTTTAGTTCCCCTTTTCACCGCCGCTGCGCTGTTCATTTTTCAATAGAAAAATAGTCGAAGGCGATACGAAAACGTCGCAAATTATTCATGCTAGCCCTACGGACAACCTACGGATCAGTTATATTGAGGATTACAACCGTACCGTGGGGACATGGCAGCCATTTTAGAATCAGTGACAAATAAAATACTGGTATCTCAGGTAATACTCGTAGTCTCGTACCTGAGGTACTAGTATGCAGGTGCAAAAAAGGTAACCCTTAGTAGTTTTATTTAAACTGATAAAAAAGAAAATAAATTTGATAGTTGCATATGGACGCCACAAAATGATCACTGCAAGTTAACCATGGAACCGAACAGGTATCCCTACTGGCAGTAGCCAGCATATAAACAGTCCAACATACATTGGTTAATTAACAAGTTATCGTTGATTTAGCAGTACCTATACTACATATATTATCTCCTCTGAGTTAACATTTTATTTCGAGTAGAATCACACAAATCTGAATAATAGTAGAACCTCAGAGTAGATAATATACTACGTACAAGTAGAACGTATTCATTGTATTGACTTAAAAAATGACACATTTTTGGTTCATTCACAATCTTATAATACATACACAATGTGAATTCTCTCGGCGTTGTTATAATGGAAAGTCTAGCGTAGCGGTTGTATGATCATGGATCCAAAGACTACAATACGACCGTAGCGGTTGTATTCTCTTGGAAAATGACTTACAGTCAGAGACGTGTCGTTCATTACTCTGCTTACAGTTATAATCTTTACACATCTGTCATTGACGAACAGTGTCCTGGATGATTCCACAAAATTAAAATATGCAGGAGTAAGGAGGATCCCTTTAAAGTTGAGCCGAGCAGGGCCTGTTATAGATATGATCAGATCATGTCTTTGACTAAACTCCTTAAAGCTCCTATAAAACTGTTCAGGAAAGACAACATCACGTTTGTGATCGTTCGAAGATATGATCTTGGTAGTGAGTATAATGTTCTATGAGCTCTAGACTTCGGCTCGTGGGGAAACATTACATTGGAACTAAATTGGTCTCATTATGTGTGGTTTCAAAGCAATGTTATTCCACAAACGGTCAGTCTATGGAATTACCTCCCCGACCTAGCACGACGTTTTCCCATGTAGGAGTACCTACGTACCTACCGTGCTCAGCAAGGCTTTCTAGCTCCTTTCTGGTAATACGGTACCTTCTCTTAGGGCTAGAATAATACCCCTTGAGCGGCAGAATGAGCAGCAGGACAATGGACTGGTTGCCATCTTTGCGGTATTGCTAGTTTTTGATGTGAAATATCGCACTCAAAAGAGTTTCGAAGTTCCTAATCTGCCGGGCGTCCCGCGTCGGCTTATGTTTTTCGTTATAAAAATAGAACACTTGTAATGAATATGTACCATTTTAGTTCTCGACGAGAAACTGCAATACTTGGCGGTAAAATCGTCCGCATCTATATCGGTGCTGCGGCAGAAAGTGTGGCACTTGCTCGATCTGCCAGACTACTGCGAAGAGGTGATCATACTCAAGTCCGCGGGCGACATGGAGATACCCCTGACGCAACTGCGCAACGGTAACGACCCACAACACCCGTACGTGCTGGAGGTGTGGTTGCCGGAGAAAAATATCCAGTGTAAGATATGTAGAAATATCTATGACTCATTAATTACGTCGCCCTCCCACTCAATTGTCACATGTCTAGAGAAAACCACTAGTCAGTCAATTACCTTTACGCGGCAAAATTACGAACGAGGCATATACGACGACACGTACCGGCTACCAGGTGAGCCAGACGAGACCAGGCTTTGGGGGTAGGAGGGGAACGCCGGTCTTCATTCTGCACTGAGTAGCCCTGTCTGGCAGCCGAGTTGACCCACTAGTAGCATTATTTACACAGATGGTATGATACGGACCTTTGGGAGAATTATAAACGAACCGAAGTTCTACGGCTTGGTTTTTCGAGGACACGTTTCCAAATGGTGGTATTGAGCATTTTTTGCTAGTCCCAAAACTTTCCATTTTGGCCATCCACTTTCAGTTGCAAAATAAATCCCCTATAGGTATAGACGGGATATTTTAGTTTTCATGCCAATGATATATCAGGTACCTGTGTAAAAAACTTTTTAAATAACATTAGCAATCGAAAGGCAGGCTCCACACAAACGCAACGATTTAAAAATTAAGTGCGGAAAATATCGGCACTTACATCTCCGAAATTTCAACTCGACGCTGTAGGTAGAAAGAAAGAATGTTTTATTTTAGGTACGTGTGCGTCATATTAATTTTAGGCTTTTTTATATGTGTAGCATCAACGACCATACATAACAACATGCTTACGCTGGGCCGCGGAGACGAGAGGTCAGAGTACACTGTCAACACGAACAGCGTTTACGAAGCCAACCATAACTACAATGATAAAGTCGGTGATGTCGCTTGTAAGTTGTTTGCTTGTAAATTTTCGCTATTACTATTGATTCAAGGTATGGACGGCTCGGGTTCTTATACAGCATGGAATATTGAGAATGTCCAGCATGGGGAATCCTAATACATAAAAAGTATTAGAAATAGAAAAAAAAAGTTCTTTGGATCCGTTTCATCGAATTTAGATAAGTAAAACTGAAATCGATTTCGCCCATTTGATAGAAAGAAGTAATGGGCCGGAAGAAAGCGAAAGGCCTACCTGACTTTAGTGCCATTCTATGATACTTTAGCACCGATTTCTTTGATAATAATATGTGGGTAGATTGATTCCCTTGGGGAACCTTTTGGGATTGCATTTGTT
This sequence comes from Falcaria lacertinaria, assembly GCA_951449985.1. Classification (NCBI taxonomy): domain Eukaryota; kingdom Metazoa; phylum Arthropoda; class Insecta; order Lepidoptera; family Drepanidae; genus Falcaria; species Falcaria lacertinaria. The sequence goes on along the minus strand of OX602118.1, from coordinate 6,005,691 downwards.
CATAAAATAAATAGTGTTGTTTTTACTTACAGCCCGATCTACGCTGTCTAACGAGACAATGGCACTGAATAACCTACGCGTGCAAGATAACAAGAGACCGCCGGCGCCCAACTATATCTATAGAGGCGAATTTCAAAAATCTGACCTGTCATGTCGTGTCTCGACCTCCACTGTCTTCAAGCTCAATGGCAGAAAAAGCCGCGACAACTTCATTAATATCTTGTTGAAAATACAAAACGATTTGACCACACTTAGCAACAAGTTGACCGATTTGGAAAACAGAATAATCCCATAAAGTTTATGGTTAAAGCAGCTACGTTGTCTCATTCATTACAAATCATGGATTGCATAGCATAGCCTTAAATACAAATATCCAGTTTCAGTAGCGTCATTCGTAGTGCTACGCAAACAATCTATTTTAATCATCTATCAACGACTACGTCACGGCTACGGGGGGACACCGTTGCATGACTTTTTTTATACCACTAATGTGGCACACAAGCGTACAGCCCCCCTGATGGTTAACAGTCACCTTAGCCTATAACCGCTAGCAATACCAAGGGTATCACTAACCCCTTGCCAATGATTACAAGCGCAGCGTATCTTCGGGGCAACCTTTCTCACCACAGAAAAACAACACAACATCGAATACAAAGTAGCGTTATTTGACTGCGGCCTATGACTGCATTTTCGTTGATAAATAAAGCGTCTAATTCGTCGAGGGCGCGTAAATAATAATATAGTTCTTTAAAATGTTGAACTTTTGGTCGCCATATGCTAAGCTAAGTGGATAGCTTATAAAATTGGTACAACGGACACGTAACCGTTTATGTTGGACTATGATAGAAAAAAAAATGAACCAGGAGATAGGTATACAAACTAATAAAACGATTTTTGTAATAAACATTAATAATGTAATTTATAACTTAACAATAGCATAAAGCAACAATGTTAAATATTTCATAGGTATCAAATATAATGATCTTATTTACACATTTCATACAATACAAGTGTTACCAGTGTTAAATAGACTAGTGGTAATAAATTAATGAATGTTCTTGATTAAATACTATCTAACCAAGATGCCATCTCGAGTAATATTAATAATAAAGCTGGGCAAACCGTCTTGCATAAAGTAGAACACACAAACAATAAGGATTTTATCCATAACCATTTTAAGTTAACGTTCTATACACCTCTTCGATTACCACTCTTATAAAGCGTAATAGCTCATATATGACACTGAATTTATTTCACATGTTAATTAGAAAGTTTTAGACGCTCTAAAGTGCCTGATAATCCTATAACATTTACCAAAAAGTTATCTGACTCCAGAGCAGATCAACTATGGCTCAAAGTGTAAAGGTTATCCATTGCTCGATTGCAGCTGCGATTTTTTTGCATATATATAATGTTCATCAAATACATTAGAGGAAACTTTAAAACATGTGTTAGGGGCTAGAGCCTCAGAACTATCTGGATACCAGCTATCATTATAACATGGCTACCATTTTGTCGAGGAATTTCAGGTAAAAACTGTAAAGATATAATATCAGCATCGACCAGTAATACTTCACATTGATGTACTGTCTTCTTAACTTAGATATCTCGTTCTGAAACAGATTTAATATTACATTTTAAACTTGTTAGTTGTAACATTTGCCCGCATTTGTGTATGTCTGCAACTATAACAATAATATTAATCTTCACGCCTATCCCACTAGGGTCCCCGAAGGGGTAGGCACCTCTGCCTAGCTACTTTCCACCGAAGATAATTTGGTGCCAACGTGATAGATGGTGAGTCCATCGCCGTCTCTTAGGCAATACATACGTCCTTGAATTTCTTCTCAGACGTATGCAGGTTTCCTCACAATGCTTTCCTTTACCGTAGAACTCGTGGTGTGACTAATCACTGCACTTAAGTTAGAAAAACTCATTGGTACAGGCCCGTGGGATACGAACTTGAGTCGCTAGAATAGAAGGCAACGCTTCATACCACAAGGCCACCACGGCTCTTTGTGTGTAATAAATTCAATAAATCTCGAGGGCGAGTAAGCCCTGTTTTTACGAGATAGAAGTGTCCTTGTCTATCTGTCTGCCAACTTTTATTAAAATCTTTTCAGCCGTTATTGCATGATAGATTAACAGACATGTAAACATAATGGTCATTTTTTTTTTTTTATATTTATCCAAATGTTAACGCAGCGTAGCGGTTGTATTCTCTTGGGTTAACGCTATAATGCGCTATAAGTAAGCTACTCACATTGTATTCAAGTTGGTAGATGCTCTGCAAACAGCACTTGGTCATCACAACGAATCCGCACATCTTATCTTGAGTACCCAGTGCATATTCTATGCTTCGGATTAGGTCATTCGTTTTTAGAACCAATAAGGCTTGTCTGTCCACATTTTCAAGACATTGCGTTACAAAGTGAAAGATATTCGGCAATTCATTTTGGAATGTCGATTTCTGTAATAAAATACATTTAAATACCGTGATGAATATTTACAGTAATCAATCATACTGTGCAGAAAACCGTAATAGGCGCCAAATCACGAATACTTTTTCCGAAATTTCACCATACGAGGTGTTCAGACTGCTATTTTTTTTAATCACTAAGGTGGCATACAAGCATACGATCACCTGATGGTAAGCAGTCACCGTAGCCTATAGCCGCTAGTAATACCAGGACCAGGGGTATCACTTACCCATTGCCAACCATGCTGTTGATAAGGACTCACTGTGCTAGCAGCATTACTACTAGCGTATCCTCATGGTGCACTGGCAACCTTACTTACCGCAGAAACACAACACTACATCTAAGTAGTATAATTTCGCTGCGGTTTAGTAAAGTTGAGGTACAGTCCCCAGGCGGCTCAATTTTTTATTGGGTATATGGGTTTAACTTCAAATTATTACTACAACTACAATCTGTATAACCAATTATACGATACTGGACCTTCAAAGTCGAATGTTATATTAAAGCATATTTTAATTAATTTCAATATTCTATGTCCCTTGTTGTGCCTAATAAAGCATTTTGAGAATTTTTTACAGTGCTTTAAGGCTCACAAGTAGAAACTAAACGTCCCAACCCAATGTGACGTCACTTCATGCTACTATGAAAGGCCAATTTAGATTTCAAGATTGCGTAGAATACCAATAATGTGTAAATCACGCGTCAGAAATAAATGTGCAAACATTTTTTACATATTGCCATCAGATCCGTTTTTTATTTGATCTGAATCTTGAGAATCTTCATATAGGCATTATCCATGTTTAACTTTGGTCAACAATATGTAAATTGAGGTCTATTGTCAAGTATTAACAGTATAAGTTCCAATAATTACCGCCGCACTACAAAATGGCCTCTATCTATAGGGTTATCAGGCATGATTAGGTGGGCCATTTTTTTTTCTTCCCAATTTGTATTTTTCTATGACTAACCTCTTCAGATGTCGGCTTCGTCTTGCTAATGCCCCTCATGATGGAATCCCAAGGGCGACCAGTAACCATACAAGCAAATAGACCATACAGTTCCTGCCTTATTCCCAGGGCTTCAGCATGAATTTTCATTTCATTCCTATCTCTGTCCAATATTGAAAGCCACAACTTGGAATAGTGATATCTGAATTTATCTGTCAATTGCTGAAAAAATAAATAATATGTTTAAATGTTTGAAGTGTACTGTGAATGTGTTAATTTATACCTAAGGCTCAATGGCGAAATTCGAAAACATAATGCTTTATTCAGATACTTTTGCTGCCTCCTTTATTTATTTATTTAGCACAAAAAACAGACCAAAATTTTCTAAAAAAAATAAGTACAAAGTAAAATGAAAAAATATAATCTGAATTGTGCTCCAAGGTATGTGTGCATAAAACTAATTAAAAATAAGTTGAACTTGCTAATAAAAAAATAAAACAATAACAGAAATAAAACTATAACTTAGGATGATAATGATGAATGGAGGATAGTTTTAATGATTCTTAAGTATTTGGGAAATTTTTGTTCAAATATGTCAACTTCAGTGGAAATTATAGCCAAGTTGTTGCAGTATCAGGCCATTCTTACTATTGTATTGAAATATGAGATAATATTTTTGTATACCTGTAAGGCGAAGAGATTCGTATTATAAGACCTGCAAGCGCTGAATTTAGTGTTAATGAAATTTGCGAGATTAAATCAGGTGAATCGATAATGGAATGCAATCCTACTAATATTATAAATGCGAAAGTTTGTATGGATGGATGGATGTTTGTTACTCTTTCACGCAAAAACCACTCAACGGATTTGGATGAAATTTGGAACACAGATAGTTTATAACCTGGATTAACACATAGGATACTTTTTATCCCGGGAAAATGTTTTTATCCCGGGATAATTTTACTTTGTCTCTGTGATTCTAAGCTCAACGCGGACGTAGTCGCGGGCAGAAGCTAGTATTTTATAAAGATAAACTTTAAGTATTGTAATTCTGATCAGTTTCAAAACATCCCTGATATCTCTTATCATCTCTCTGCTCAGCTGCTACTATATATAACTCTTATTATAGTATCAGTGAGTTGCCATTATCCAGTGAAGCTAACAGGTATTATGTGCTTTAAGTTTTATACCTACATTTGATTTGTAATACTTATCTACAACTTACAGCATACAAACCGTGGTCCAAGAGGTATACAGTAACTTCCTTGTCCCCTTGGTCTTTCTTCACAAGGATGTTGCCAGGGTGGGGGTCACTGTGCACAAAGCCAGTAACAAAGATCATGTGTGAATACAGGTCACCCAACTTCATACATAAATCAAATTTGTCAATTTTGTGATTCTGTCAAAAAAATAAAAAAGTAGGAAATGACATCTGATTGATGTGGCTCAAGTGATTATCTACATAAATTAATATATATGCATGCAGGACAACTAAATTGAATTCCTGCATAAGTTACAAATGGCCATGGTTAAAAAGGTTGTGCATACATAAATGTTAAGGCTGGTCGTACTTTGAATACCAATTTCATACATGTTTATTTATGTATGGATTGAATAGCGCACTTGTTGCTTTGCTAGTCTACTTAAAAATGAGGAAGCAATCACCAAAATGTTGTACACTATAGCATATAGATTCCAATTTATTAAAGCTGATCCCAAATTAAGAGCAGGATATCAACCATGAATCTTACATTAAAGTAGGGTCAAGATAAAAGGTAACTTTTGACAGGTCTGTTTATCTATTGATTCATATTTATAATTGATGTGTTTATGTTACTTTTTAGCTGTCCAAAGTCACCATGTTCAATCTTACATACAAAAGGTATTCCAAATTAAAGCAGAGTAACTTACATGAATATAATCAATATCATTCACTTGCCCTCCATCTACATACTCCATTACAAGAACTCTTGGTGTGCTGAACTCCCAAAATATTTTGGGCACTTTCAACCATTTGTAATTGCCAAACATAACCGCAACCCTCTCAGCATTCTTCCCTTCTTGTATAAAATCCAATTCCTTTGAGATATTCTTTTTAGTTTCATCTATTAACCATTGCATTTGGAATTCAGGAAACACTTTTGACATGGTTATTATGACAAATTCCATCCATTTCAAATCTATTTTGATATTTTTCTTAACAAAATGATGCTGCACTTTTACTGCAACTTCTGTGCCATCTTTTAGCTTGGCTTTGTGAACTTGTGCGAGTGATGCGGTGCCAAGAGGCTCAGGCTCAAAATCATCAAACAACTCAGTTGGCTAAAAGATTAAACAAAAAAAGTTTAAAATATTGTTGTATGTAGCTTTATATTACTTAAAACTCTTATGTAAATGATTAATTAGGCTTAAGACTTTTTAGACACAAGTGATTACAAGAAAAAAACAAGAAGCCTCAAACAGCTATAAAGCTGAAGAGCATCCTGACTCCACAGACCCAGAGTTTGAACATCAAAGGTGTTAGAAATAGAGGCTATATGTAGATTGGTAGTTACTGTTTATTGAATACTAAGGTACAAACATAAAAGTGTTTCTACTTCCGACTTAACTCTAGGCGGACACACAAAGTAATAAATTTTTTTTGACGGATGTCAAGCATAAACGACAGGTTACTAAGGTAACCTACCACATTGTAGATTATCAACCAAATAGGTCCTAGTATTAAGTACCTATGTTGGAACACCCCCACTTAATCCACAATGTCTTACGCAGAACTGGTGTTTCTGTCTGGTAACACCCTTTGTCAAGATGTCTGCAGGCATAAGAGTTGTTTCACAATATAAAATACAAATTGCCCTTTGCTCTGCTAATTCTCTTACAAAGTGGTATCTTATATTTATATGCTTAGACCGTTTATTACCTACAGCAGGCATATGCACAAGCTTGCTGGCACTCTGACTATCACTAAATATAGTTATAGTGTCTGTCCGGTCCGTCAGTTCAGCATATAAACCCTTAACTGAAATAACTTCTTTTGCCACCTCACTTATCGCAATATATTCAGCCTCAGCAGTACTTAAAGCTACACATCGTTGCTTTCTAGACTGCCAGGATACTGCAGCACCACCGAAAATCAAGGTATAACCTGAAAAAGACTTAGCGTCAGGTCCATTTCCCCAATCTGCGTCTGCGTAGGCAACTAAAGGTTTGTTACATTTTTTGTAACACAGCGATAGTTCCACCGTCCCCTTCAGGTACCTCAGAACGCGTTTCAACGCTGCCATGTGAGTCGAATCATTGCACGTGTTGAATTGACTCAACATTGTCACTGCAAATGATATATCCGGCCTAGTACAACATGCCAGATACATCAATGATCCAATAATTTCTTGATACAACATATCATCATTCTTAGCTCCAGGTTTCAAATGAAGATTTGTCTCAATCGGTGTGCTAACTGATTTGCAGTCTTGCATTCCGTATTTCTCAAGGATCTTGAGCGCGTATGCCTTCTGGGAAAGACGGATCTCATCTTTACTCCGCTCTATTCGCATACCTAAACAGTCCCGTGCTACTCCGAGATCTTTAATTTTGAAAGAACCTTCTATCTTCTCCTTTACTCTTTTAACTGCAACTTCATTATTAGTAAAGATATAAAAATCATCTACATAAAGTGCAATAGCTAAAAATAGTCCCCCTTTAATCTTAGTATAAACACATTGATCATAATTAGATCGGGTAAACCCCATCCTCAAAATATGGGCATGAATTTTTTCGTTCCAACAGCGCGCAGCTTGTTTCAAGCCATATAAAGCTTTCTTAAGCTTGCACACTTTGCGCTCATTTCCCCCTTGAACGAATAATTCTGGTTGTTCCATATAAATCTCCTCCTGTATTTCTCCATTAAGGAAAGCGGTAGTGACATCTATGTGATGAATGCTGAGGTCCTTTTCAGCTGCCAGCGCAAATAGAAGTCTAATCGATGAAATTTTCACAACTGGGGCAAACGTTTCAAAATAATCTACTCCAGGTTTCTGAGAATAGCCCTTAGCGACCAGCCTGGCCTTATGGCGCTGCACGCTGCCATCCGCTCCAACCTTAAGCTTAAAAACCCATTTCGATTTAACAACGTTTACGTCCATCGGTCGATCCACTAATTCCCAGGTGTTGTTCATTTTTAACGAATTAAACTCATCCTTCATTGCTTCCAACCACAGCTGTTTATCGGAACGCTCCATTGCATCTTGAACCGATACAGGATCAGGATCATCTGCTACGTAAAAGTTATAGACCATGTCCTTGTCTCTCTTGGGACGTCTATCTCGAACTGGGTAGCGACGTTCAACAGGAGCAACCACATCATTTGCAGGACCAGCCATATTAGTATTAACTGGACTTTTCAAATCTTCTCCCACGGGGGTTTGAACAGAGTCGAAGAAGGTTTCTTCAGTCTCCGGACCAAAAGTGGAACTAGATGATTGACGACCTCGCACATCTACATGAACAACTGGACTCCTCGGTCTTGAATATTCTTCAATCTGTTCCATTGTGACATTCGGACTAACCACAGGTACCCCCACTGCAACAGGTCTAGATATATCTAGTTCAGTTGCAGGACGATTAGTGACAGGAATGTCATTATTTAAATAAATTATATCCACTGAATTGTTATTTGAAGCGGTAACTTTCTTCTCATTTTTGACCGCTGAAACATTTTCAAAAAATGTTGCATCTAGAGCATACACTATCTTTCTTGGGGCATTATCCAGATCTATAAATCGGTATGCCTTTTGGTCTAAGGCATATCCGGTCATTGTCAAAGGAACTGTTTTAGGATCAAACTTTTTTCTATTCTGGCTTTTTATCAGAACCTGAGCCCTGGACCCGAATACTCTCAAATGTGACAGGTCGACTCGTTTGTTTGTAAAAGCCTCTTCAGGAAGTTTGTCCTTTAACGCCATTGTCGGTGATCTATTTTTAAGGTACACCGCGCAATCAACAGCCTCTCCCCATAGTTTTTTGCTCAGGCCAGCATCGTGTATCATACACCGTGCTTTTTCAGTAACAGTCCGTATAGTACGTTCAGCCACTCCATTTTGTTGTGGTGTATACGCCACAGACTTTTGATGCTGTATGCCATGCTTTGCCAGAAATTCATCAAACTCCCGATTGACGTACTCAGTGCCATTATCAGTACGTAGCTTTTTGATTTTCTTGCCTGTCTGGTTTTCTACTAGCGCTTTAAATTTCTTGAATATAGCCAATACTTCGGTTTTCGATTTCAGCAAATATGAAAAAGTTTTTCGGCTAAAATCATCCACGAAAATCAAAAAGTATTTATTACCTCCCAATGATTCCACCTCCATTGGGCCAGCTAAATCCGAATGCACTAACTCAAGCAATTGACTTGCTCGCTTACCTTTCCGTTTTGGAAATTTCTTGACGCACTCTTTCCCTTTGCAGCAACCTTCACATGGTTCCTTGCTCTCAGCTCCATACGATAGTCCATCTGCTAAGCCTTTCAATTGTTTCATCAAAGGCCTACTCAGATGACCTAACCTTCTGTGCCATAATTCATAAGCATCAGTAACTGAAGTATCTGAAGAAGACGTAAGAACCATTGCTGCTTCTATATCTAAAACATATAAACCTTGTTTTAGGTGGGCTGTTAAATACGGTTTACAACCTACAGTTACATCATCTTTCTTAAAAACTTTACACGAATGCTTATCAAAAACAAATACAAAGTCTTTTTTACACAATTTACTTACAGATAGTAAATTTGTCATCAAACCTGGAACATTTAGAACATCATTAAACCTTATGGAACGCCCCATGGCAAACACATCTCCTTTTTCTTTGGAAACAATCTTGTCGTTATTTGCAGTTGACACTTTCAAATCCACGCTTTCTTTGTTTTCCAAGATGTACCTGTCCGACGTCATATGCGATGTAGCTCCGGAATCTATAATCCACTCGTTCCTGCCGACAGTTGCTGACATAGTTGTTATCAGACCGGCAGTATGTTTACTAAACTGTTTATTGTTAGTACCGCTAGTACTACACTTAGTGTCGTCAGGCTGTTTTCTAGCCTTACACTGCCACTTGAAATGTCCTTTCTTATTGCAGAGATGACATATAACCACCTTCTTGGTTTTATCTCTCTTGGACAGCAGTGCAGAGTCGTCCTCAGTAGTTTCTTTTCTTAAACCTTCCTTTAGCAACGCCGCCATAACAATTTCTGTAGAAATCTGCGCACTCGAATGCTCTAATGTCATCCCCAGGGGGTTGAATGCATCTGTTAGACCAGCCAGCATTATAATTCCTATGAATTCATCGGTAAGACCAGCTTTGATGCTCACCAATGCCCGACTAATGGTCTGAATCTCGTTCAAGTATTCCTCCATCGTGTTGAACATCGTAAGTTTGACATTAAAGAGTCTTCTTAGCAGATAAAGCCGCCGCTGAAGACCACCGTCAGCATAAGTGCGTTGCAGCGTCAGCCATGTATCTCTCGCTGTTGTTACATGCATAATTTTAGGGTACATCTCTTTACAACACATCAGACAAATTTTACTCCTGGCTTTGGCATCTTTTTTCTTCGCCTCCACCGTATCGGCTTTAAAATCTTCTACAATGCATTCCCATAGTTGTAAATCTACCAGAAAAATTTCCATAGCAAATGCCCAAGTGCCGTAATTGGCCTGGCCGGAAAGTTTCTCAAAATGCATGGCAGGTTCCATTTTCGAGATCAGATACTATAAAACTGGAAACAGTAACCAAACGGATCTGGGCCCATAACCTGTTAGAAATAGAGGCTATATGTAGATTGGTAGTTACTGTTTATTGAATACTAAGGTACAAACATAAAAGTGTTTCTACTTCGGACTTAACTCTAGGCGGACACACAAAGTAATAAAATTTTTTTGACGGATGTCAAGCATAAACGACAGGTTACTAAGGTAACCTACCACATTGTAGATTATCAACCAAATAGGTCCTAGTATTAAGTACCTATGTTGGAACAAAAGGCATATAATATGTGCCCTGAACCAAGACAGGCTCATTTTTCAGTGCATATTGTGCAAACATGTTTGTTATTTACATAAAGACAGAGCACTGTATTTAATGCTGTTTCTTCTCAGGTGGCTTTTTTTAAGCCTTGGTAAAGTAGACGTTTTTTCCTAAGCCTTGGTAAAGTAGACCTTTATAAGTGCCTAAACTAATTTGATTTTAATTGATATTTCTAATGCTTGAGGCAGTCAAAATTAAACTTACCTCGAACTGAATACTTTACATTCAAAATTTTTGAGAATATCATGGTAACAGCAAATCCAAAAAATATACTCACATCCTTATCTAAGTCTTCTCTGATAACTGTGTAAAGTTCATCCACTGTGTTCTTTGGGGCATTCTTATGCAATATCCTCATTGTTGCTACATACTCATTTGGCAGTAGATAATCTAGCGCACCTACGTGCTGCCCGACTTTGATGTATACTCCTTTATTAGCCCTACACAAGTCGAGAAGTTTCTCTGCCCCGATTTGGTGAGCTTGACTCCTCACATCCAAGTACTCTTTTGACGATCTATCCCATTCCTTGCTATACAACATAGCTTGGTACATTCTGCCAATTTCTATGGCAGTGTATGCTGTTCTTGTGATCCTCACGATAGCCATTGAATTGTAATCATTATCGTTGAGTTTGAGGGCAGCTACTGAACCTCCGATGGCCACACTTCCGTACAGTCCATACTTGAGCACTCGCGGAACGTTCTTCGCAAACATTTTGATTATATATATATAGAAACTTCACATATTACTGCAAATCATTTAAAAATAATGGAAAGTCTTTTTATGTATATCACGAATCTAACATTAGTACCTTACTAACGACCATCATCTAATTAAACTGAAAACTGACTGAACGTGACTGAAGTGAAGTGAAGTGACTCAGTCAGTCTGATAGAAATTAAAGAGACTTCTTCTTCCTTCTTCCACTTTGGCAACCAATCTTCTTCATGAACTATTTTAGCCTGTGTCGAGTGTCGAGTGTTAGAGATTTAACAGGTTTAATTTTTTTTGTTACTATATTAAAAATTTACGATACGCTGCAAAAAAATCTCAACCACTCCGCCTGATTCCCGTCTAAAACTCCTTACATTCTCCCAGACAAGGCTTTTTCTTATTATTTATATGATTTCCGTTACTGGATACAAGTTCTTTTGTGACGGTCATATATTCCATATCACCTATTTTATTTCGCGTATATTCAGTGGCGGATTTACACATTTTCCGGCAGTAGGTCATTAAACTTTTGCCGCCTCTACTGAGAACTGACCTCTTAAATGAATATTATAGTTCACAATCATAATAATTACATTTTTTTATCAATATAATATAAATTTTATAATTTGTGTTCTATCACCCTTCTTACATCAACTTTTCCCGTGATAGGTATTATTGAGAACTAAGGTACCACCGTTGTGTAAGTTCTGAGATTCTTCCCAGAACGCACGATTTTGTGAAGATTACACAAGAAATAGTTTTAGGTATACTTCTAAGCTAAGAAAATCTCAATTATATACTCTTTTAGGGTGTGGTGGGGAAGTATATTTTACAAAGCGTTTGTGTAATTGTTCAGTTTGTAGAGACGTTGGAGTGTTATCTGTTCTGTATTTTACGGATGTATATAAAATTTTAGGTCTTTTTTTAAACTCGTTATTCCCGTACAAGATTAGTATTTTTTTTTTATATACATTAAAACAAACCATATTTGCTCCAAATATGCCGCCCCTTTAAATCTGCCGCCCTAGGCTACAACCTACTCAGCCTAGAAACGATCCTAAGCACATTGAAATAGGTACATAGTAGGAAGTGAGAAAATATTATGTTCATTTAATAGTCAGTCATCATTTATCATTCAACGTTTATTAGAAGTTACCCAACATTTTTTTTTTCGATACAGCAACATTACTAACCAACGCCATTTTACTCACTGCTGCGTCAGTTTTCCGTTTCCGTTGACAGGTTCTTTTAGTGATAAACCTCCGAAAATGAAGGCTAAGGGAGAGGTAAGATTAGTGATTTTTGTGAAAAAACTGTGAAATTTTGTAATTGTAACCACTAAAATAATCAATAAAATTGTAATTAGTGCCAATATCGTATTGTGTGTCAAGGCACGGAAATTTATGATGAGTGCCGTACACGTTGTCGCTGCCTTGCTCCCGAGTATTTTCCAGGAATACATTATTCTTATGTTTTTATTGATAGAGATTATTCTCCATGGATCGCCAAATTACTGTAAAATTTTCAACCAGTGAGTTTGTGAATCTTAGGTTATTCATAATATTTTCAAATTTATAGGTTATGTCATGTTGTGGATGTGTTATATTGGCTTCTCAAATAGCCTTATAATTATGTAAATAATTAAAATCTAGGCTTACAGCTATGTCAAATATACGTAAGTATACTTAACTGATGTAAACAAACATCTTTCTAGATGTAATGGGACAAATCTTGTTTCAGTTGAAGGAGTACGAGGTGATCGGCCGCAAGCTCCCTTCGGAGAGCGAGCCGAAGCCGCCACTATACAAGATGAGGATCTTCTCCCCTGACCCTATTGTGGCCAAATCTCGGTTCTGGTACTTCCTAAGACAGCTTAAAAAGTTCAAGAAAACCACTGGAGAAATTGTCTCCATCAAGGTTGGTGTTATACCTGCATTCCATTTTTTATATAGATATATTTATATTATTTATTGATGGATTCATATAAAAAAACTGGAACTGTAGCTCCACCTTACAGAAGATTACAGTGAAATATCACTACTTTGATGAAGTGTTGTGTTTCTGTGGTAAGTAAGGTTGCCAGTGCTCCATGAAGCTGCTGGGCTAGTAATGCTGCTAGGACAGTGAGTCCTCATCAACAACTGAGATGGCAGCACATTAGTGATATCCCTGGTATCACTTATAGACTGCTTACCATCAGGTGGGCCGTATGCTTGTGTGCCACTTTAGTGGTATAAAAAATAAATACATATATAAAAACATTTAGATGTGAGGCAAATACATCATATGGTTTTCACATAAATGTATGCCCTAAAAAGTATCACATCAAAAAAGTCAGAGCCTTTAGGCTCCTTAATGCAAATTTATTTATAAACTATGACATGTATACATATGAATTTCATATTGTAAAGAGAGATCATAGTATTATTATTGGTAAACAATATTTTAGATTATGATGGAGAATTGCTCAGACACAGAAATAAGTAATAAAGGTGATTAAAACTCCTAGTATTTATCATGTATAACACTAACATTATATATTTAAAAAAATATATAATGTTTTTAAAGAGAAATTATAATGCCTATTATAAGGCTTGTTACAAGGCCTATTATACTGAGGACTGGCTGTGTCAGCGACTTCATATGTGTGCAGTTGATTTTGATATGTTTTTTTTTTTTGCACCCAACCTAATTTTCCTTAATAACTGTAGCCCATGTTACGCCTTATCCCATCAGCTATCTGTCAGTGAAAGTCCCATTCAAATTGGTCCAGCCATTTGGATCGTGTTTCAAAATTTAATAGTTTTTTTATTTGTTGCATGGAAACCAATTGTATTTACAAAATAAAAGTAGCCTAAGTTACGCCCTGTAGCATCGGTTATCTATCAGTTAAAGTTCCGTTCTAATTGGTCCAGCCCGGTCAGAGATTACCTGGAACTAAGAATTTTTGTTTTAATTCATTTTTGTTATTATTATTGTGCTTACTCTCTTAAGCTTTACGTTATTTGTATAGATAGATGGTACACTGTATTAAATGTCCTAAATTTTGTTCACAGGAAATCCCAGAAAAGAGCCCTGTAAAGATCAAGAACTTCGGTATCTGGTTGCGTTACGAGTCCCGTTCTGGGGTCCACAACATGTACCGCGAGTACCGCGACCTCAGCGTTGGCGGCGCAGTCACGCAGTGCTACCGAGACATGGGGGCCAGGCATAGAGCGCGTGCCCACTCCATCCATGTAAATATCGATTTATTTGCATTGGTCTCATATTACCAAAATTTCTATGAAATTGGCTTTTCAGCACTTATCTAATATATAAAATTCTCGTGTCACAGTTTTCGTTACCATACTCCTCCGAAACGGCTTGACCGATTTTGATGAAATTTTTTGTGCTTATCCGGTATCTATGAGAATCGGCCAACATCTATTTTTCATCCCCCTAAATGTTAGGGGTAACATAGGCTATATATTATATTTTTTTTTTTTCTTTTTTTAGACAAAATTTTTAATTTCTTTTTTTTTATGATACAGCATACAAAAATACATACAATCCTCAATTTTCACCCTTCTACGATCAACCCTTATTTTTTAATAGCCATTTTAGTAATTTAATCATTTTTCCTCTCCGGTCGAAAACTGACCAATCGTCATTTTTGTGCTTATCCGGTATCTATGAGAATCGGCCAACATCTATTTTTCATCCCCCTAAATGTTAGGGGTAACATAGGCTATATATTATACTAGCTCCCCGCCCGGCTTCGCTCGGGTAGACAAAATATTTGAATGTCTATAGGCTCCGAAACTACTGGACCGATTTCAAAAATTCTTTCACCGTTAGAAAGCTACACTATTACTGATTAACATAGGCTACCTGCCCGCCCCGGGTAGTAGGTAGTCGCACGGGTAGACAAAATATTTGATATAAAAGTCTACCCGTGCGAAGCCGGGGCGGGCCGCTAGTAATCTTATAATCCTGCTGCAGACATTCACAATCACAAAAATGATATTTGCATTTTACACTGCATTGACAATATATAGAGGGCATTCTATCCACTATATACACAATACAATGGTTTTGTTGATACATTACTGTGTTGCACAACTTGCACATGACATAATTATGTTGCCAGTAGTTTGTTTACTACTATTTAAAGCTCTGCACTAAAAGAATGCTATGTTGTCTTGATTTCCACTCATCTTGAGAAATTTGTATGTAGTTGCAAAAGCCACTAAATAAATGTTATTTTCTTAGATTTTTATAATGATTGTGTGTCCTTTTATAATTAATGAATTGCAAGTATACACCGATTGTCTAAATTAAGTTACCGGATAGGGTAATGTAGAGATGAAGATTAGACCTTTTGGAACTATTATGTTCCTGAACACCTTAATCCTATTATTTTTTGTGCAATCTCTTCCGTTGCTCTCTGTCAGTCATCTCAAGACTTACGGTAATGTAATTTATCCAAAATTATAGAAATGAGTTTTCCTTGGTTAACATAGTATTGATTTTATGTTGCAGATCATCAAAGTGGAAGTAATCAAGGCATCCGCGTGCCGCCGGCCGCAGGTGAAGCAATTCCACAACAGCAGCATCAAGTTCCCGCTGCCCAAGCGCGTGCACCACTACAAGCGTCTGAATACCTTCGCTTACAAGAGACCAAGCACATACTTCTTGTAATCTAAGCTATACAACCTAATAATAAATATCACGTGATGTGGAAATTCAGGTTTTTTTATTATATCAAAATAATCTGTAATCTCCTATAACTGTCCCATTCATAAAACGAAGGTAATGCTGTTTGTGCTGTGTGCTGGACGTTTTGTGGTAATGTTACTTTGCAATACATAGGTACCAAATAACCGAATTAAATAATTATGTCGGCAAAACTGAACTTAGCGATTAGCGACCTCGACAATCGAATCCTCGAGGCTGCTTACGGGGGTGTATCTGGATACCCCCCGTAAGCCCTTATCAGGATAACGGTTACGTTGCAAACCTGACCTATCCTAGCTGACACTGAACCGTTCATAAAAATAAAACTCGCTTCCAAATTTTTGGTGCAATCTATTAAGATGTTAAGCCCTTTTTATTACTCTATTTTCTATAATAAGTACCTAAATGTAGTTTTTTATACGATGTGGTCAAATAGCAATAAGCCTAAAAAAACCCTACATTATTTTGCAAACATTTTGGATATTGTAACGGACATGCGGTACCAGTGAGTCGGGCGTATTAACTAGAAGTAAAACTAATTAAAACAAAAAGCTATAAAAGAATTAATTTTATTATCAATTACCAAATATAATAAATTCGCACGCCTCTTTTAACATTACTCAAATACGTTTCAGTCTATCAAGATTTAATCTAAGATTTTTTATACTTCTATGCTGGCAAGCAAGCATACGGCACGTCTGATGGTAAACACCAAGCGAGGCAGTCGCCATAGACCATATAGGAGGGCTAGACGCTTGCAATACAAGTGGTACTTACTGCCTACATTATTGTTGTAATTATATTTTGACAAATTCTATAAAAAAAATATCGTAGAACACTCAATAAATGCATCTTGTAAGTCAATATTATAAAGGGTAAACAGTTTATAAGTAACAATAGACATACAATATTATAATGCATTAACCATGTCTAATAAAATAATAACATTTATATATATTAAACAGTCATTTAAAAAAACAAATATAAATCATTATATGATTGGGATTCTGTTGCCGCCGCAAAGTGGACTCATCGCTTTTAGACCCTATAAGGCCCTACTTAATAATATTTATTAAGTAATGAATGCGATAGTTTGGATATATTTAGTGCTTTTCATTTGAATATTTTGTGCCCTTAAAGATATGTTGCCAAATTCGAGTATTTCAGCAATATATCAATAACCGGTTTATTACTATTACACAGGTGCTATACTAAATTCATTTAAGGAAAATTTCTCATCAACATGTTTGTTTTATGGTATCACCATAAATTGCCAATAGCATCACCGTAAATACTTTTAATTCAATAATTAATTAAATTTTGACTCAGATCTTAAATATTTTTTTGGTATACAGATCGTTATGTAGAATCGCGAAGGGTAGAAAAAACGGAAATTTTATAAAATAATAAATCCACGCAGACAAAGTCCGGGCAAAAGCTTGTAAATAAAAAGAGTTATTGTATAGAGAGAATTTTCAAAGCAAGTTTCGCAGCGGCTCGTTTCGCTTGTGACTTGTTCGTCCCGACTCCATGCACCTTGAACTGTCTATCGTTCTTCGTAAACGTCAACTCGATCATCACCTTCGTGCCCTCAGATTCAAATGGCAACGATTGTCTGAAAAATAGAAAAATTGCATATCAAGTTTAAAACTAATTTTAATACTTTATTGACACAAAACAGATAAAACTTATTCAATCAAAATCATTAAATTTCAAGCAAAGACATATATACAACAAGGGTAATAAACGTTGTATTAAAGTTCGCTCTATGCTTTATCGTGAAGACAAAAATCCTTGCGGGGGACGGCGTGTACG
This sequence comes from Falcaria lacertinaria, assembly GCA_951449985.1. Taxonomy (NCBI): domain Eukaryota; kingdom Metazoa; phylum Arthropoda; class Insecta; order Lepidoptera; family Drepanidae; genus Falcaria; species Falcaria lacertinaria. The sequence goes on along the minus strand of OX602118.1, from coordinate 5,987,944 downwards.
TATATTATTACTATAGATAGCATCGATAGCAAGATTATTTGCAATGACTATCGATATTATGGAACCTCAATAATCGCTACCCTATCGACACTACCGATAGTCAAACAATGGTGCCAATTCTATTGTTCAAAATGACTAAACTTAACTAATTTGACAGGTCTAAAAATATTGCCATCCTCAAGTCAAGGCACGGAAATTTATGATGAGTGCCGTACACGTTGTCGCTGCCTTGCTCCCGAGTATTTTCCAGGAATACATTATTCTTATGTTTTTATTGATAGAGATTATTCTCCATGGATCGCCAAATTACTGTAAAATTTTCAACCAGTGAGTTTGTGAATCTTAGGTTATTCATAATATTTTCAAATTTATAGGTTATGTCATGTTGTGGATGTGTTATATTGGCTTCTCAAATAGCCTTATAATTATGTAAATAATTAAAATCTAGGCTTACAGCTATGTCAAATATACGTAAGTATACTTAACTGATGTAAACAAACATCTTTCTAGATGTAATGGGACAAATCTTGTTTCAGTTGAAGGAGTACGAGGTGATCGGCCGCAAGCTCCCTTCGGAGAGCGAGCCGAAGCCGCCACTATACAAGATGAGGATCTTCTCCCCTGACCCTATTGTGGCCAAATCTCGGTTCTGGTACTTCCTAAGACAGCTTAAAAAGTTCAAGAAAACCACTGGAGAAATTGTCTCCATCAAGGTTGGTGTTATACCTGCATTCCATTTTTTATATAGATATATTTATATTATTTATTGATGGATTCATATAAAAAAACTGGAACTGTAGCTCCACCTTACAGAAGATTACAGTGAAATATCACTACTTTGATGAAGTGTTGTGTTTCTGTGGTAAGTAAGGTTGCCAGTGCTCCATGAAGCTGCTGGGCTAGTAATGCTGCTAGGACAGTGAGTCCTCATCAACAACTGAGATGGCAGCACATTAGTGATATCCCTGGTATCACTTATAGACTGCTTACCATCAGGTGGGCCGTATGCTTGTGTGCCACTTTAGTGGTATAAAAAATAAATACATATATAAAAACATTTAGATGTGAGGCAAATACATCATATGGTTTTCACATAAATGTATGCCCTAAAAAGTATCACATCAAAAAAGTCAGAGCCTTTAGGCTCCTTAATGCAAATTTATTTATAAACTATGACATGTATACATATGAATTTCATATTGTAAAGAGAGATCATAGTATTATTATTGGTAAACAATATTTTAGATTATGATGGAGAATTGCTCAGACACAGAAATAAGTAATAAAGGTGATTAAAACTCCTAGTATTTATCATGTATAACACTAACATTATATATTTAAAAAAATATATAATGTTTTTAAAGAGAAATTATAATGCCTATTATAAGGCTTGTTACAAGGCCTATTATACTGAGGACTGGCTGTGTCAGCGACTTCATATGTGTGCAGTTGATTTTGATATGTTTTTTTTTTTTGCACCCAACCTAATTTTCCTTAATAACTGTAGCCCATGTTACGCCTTATCCCATCAGCTATCTGTCAGTGAAAGTCCCATTCAAATTGGTCCAGCCATTTGGATCGTGTTTCAAAATTTAATAGTTTTTTTATTTGTTGCATGGAAACCAATTGTATTTACAAAATAAAAGTAGCCTAAGTTACGCCCTGTAGCATCGGTTATCTATCAGTTAAAGTTCCGTTCTAATTGGTCCAGCCCGGTCAGAGATTACCTGGAACTAAGAATTTTTGTTTTAATTCATTTTTGTTATTATTATTGTGCTTACTCTCTTAAGCTTTACGTTATTTGTATAGATAGATGGTACACTGTATTAAATGTCCTAAATTTTGTTCACAGGAAATCCCAGAAAAGAGCCCTGTAAAGATCAAGAACTTCGGTATCTGGTTGCGTTACGAGTCCCGTTCTGGGGTCCACAACATGTACCGCGAGTACCGCGACCTCAGCGTTGGCGGCGCAGTCACGCAGTGCTACCGAGACATGGGGGCCAGGCATAGAGCGCGTGCCCACTCCATCCATGTAAATATCGATTTATTTGCATTGGTCTCATATTACCAAAATTTCTATGAAATTGGCTTTTCAGCACTTATCTAATATATAAAATTCTCGTGTCACAGTTTTCGTTACCATACTCCTCCGAAACGGCTTGACCGATTTTGATGAAATTTTTTGTGCTTATCCGGTATCTATGAGAATCGGCCAACATCTATTTTTCATCCCCCTAAATGTTAGGGGTAACATAGGCTATATATTATATTTTTTTTTTTTCTTTTTTTAGACAAAATTTTTAATTTCTTTTTTTTTATGATACAGCATACAAAAATACATACAATCCTCAATTTTCACCCTTCTACGATCAACCCTTATTTTTTAATAGCCATTTTAGTAATTTAATCATTTTTCCTCTCCGGTCGAAAACTGACCAATCGTCATTTTTGTGCTTATCCGGTATCTATGAGAATCGGCCAACATCTATTTTTCATCCCCCTAAATGTTAGGGGTAACATAGGCTATATATTATACTAGCTCCCCGCCCGGCTTCGCTCGGGTAGACAAAATATTTGAATGTCTATAGGCTCCGAAACTACTGGACCGATTTCAAAAATTCTTTCACCGTTAGAAAGCTACACTATTACTGATTAACATAGGCTACCTGCCCGCCCCGGGTAGTAGGTAGTCGCACGGGTAGACAAAATATTTGATATAAAAGTCTACCCGTGCGAAGCCGGGGCGGGCCGCTAGTAATCTTATAATCCTGCTGCAGACATTCACAATCACAAAAATGATATTTGCATTTTACACTGCATTGACAATATATAGAGGGCATTCTATCCACTATATACACAATACAATGGTTTTGTTGATACATTACTGTGTTGCACAACTTGCACATGACATAATTATGTTGCCAGTAGTTTGTTTACTACTATTTAAAGCTCTGCACTAAAAGAATGCTATGTTGTCTTGATTTCCACTCATCTTGAGAAATTTGTATGTAGTTGCAAAAGCCACTAAATAAATGTTATTTTCTTAGATTTTTATAATGATTGTGTGTCCTTTTATAATTAATGAATTGCAAGTATACACCGATTGTCTAAATTAAGTTACCGGATAGGGTAATGTAGAGATGAAGATTAGACCTTTTGGAACTATTATGTTCCTGAACACCTTAATCCTATTATTTTTTGTGCAATCTCTTCCGTTGCTCTCTGTCAGTCATCTCAAGACTTACGGTAATGTAATTTATCCAAAATTATAGAAATGAGTTTTCCTTGGTTAACATAGTATTGATTTTATGTTGCAGATCATCAAAGTGGAAGTAATCAAGGCATCCGCGTGCCGCCGGCCGCAGGTGAAGCAATTCCACAACAGCAGCATCAAGTTCCCGCTGCCCAAGCGCGTGCACCACTACAAGCGTCTGAATACCTTCGCTTACAAGAGACCAAGCACATACTTCTTGTAATCTAAGCTATACAACCTAATAATAAATATCACGTGATGTGGAAATTCAGGTTTTTTTATTATATCAAAATAATCTGTAATCTCCTATAACTGTCCCATTCATAAAACGAAGGTAATGCTGTTTGTGCTGTGTGCTGGACGTTTTGTGGTAATGTTACTTTGCAATACATAGGTACCAAATAACCGAATTAAATAATTATGTCGGCAAAACTGAACTTAGCGATTAGCGACCTCGACAATCGAATCCTCGAGGCTGCTTACGGGGGTGTATCTGGATACCCCCCGTAAGCCCTTATCAGGATAACGGTTACGTTGCAAACCTGACCTATCCTAGCTGACACTGAACCGTTCATAAAAATAAAACTCGCTTCCAAATTTTTGGTGCAATCTATTAAGATGTTAAGCCCTTTTTATTACTCTATTTTCTATAATAAGTACCTAAATGTAGTTTTTTATACGATGTGGTCAAATAGCAATAAGCCTAAAAAAACCCTACATTATTTTGCAAACATTTTGGATATTGTAACGGACATGCGGTACCAGTGAGTCGGGCGTATTAACTAGAAGTAAAACTAATTAAAACAAAAAGCTATAAAAGAATTAATTTTATTATCAATTACCAAATATAATAAATTCGCACGCCTCTTTTAACATTACTCAAATACGTTTCAGTCTATCAAGATTTAATCTAAGATTTTTTATACTTCTATGCTGGCAAGCAAGCATACGGCACGTCTGATGGTAAACACCAAGCGAGGCAGTCGCCATAGACCATATAGGAGGGCTAGACGCTTGCAATACAAGTGGTACTTACTGCCTACATTATTGTTGTAATTATATTTTGACAAATTCTATAAAAAAAATATCGTAGAACACTCAATAAATGCATCTTGTAAGTCAATATTATAAAGGGTAAACAGTTTATAAGTAACAATAGACATACAATATTATAATGCATTAACCATGTCTAATAAAATAATAACATTTATATATATTAAACAGTCATTTAAAAAAACAAATATAAATCATTATATGATTGGGATTCTGTTGCCGCCGCAAAGTGGACTCATCGCTTTTAGACCCTATAAGGCCCTACTTAATAATATTTATTAAGTAATGAATGCGATAGTTTGGATATATTTAGTGCTTTTCATTTGAATATTTTGTGCCCTTAAAGATATGTTGCCAAATTCGAGTATTTCAGCAATATATCAATAACCGGTTTATTACTATTACACAGGTGCTATACTAAATTCATTTAAGGAAAATTTCTCATCAACATGTTTGTTTTATGGTATCACCATAAATTGCCAATAGCATCACCGTAAATACTTTTAATTCAATAATTAATTAAATTTTGACTCAGATCTTAAATATTTTTTTGGTATACAGATCGTTATGTAGAATCGCGAAGGGTAGAAAAAACGGAAATTTTATAAAATAATAAATCCACGCAGACAAAGTCCGGGCAAAAGCTTGTAAATAAAAAGAGTTATTGTATAGAGAGAATTTTCAAAGCAAGTTTCGCAGCGGCTCGTTTCGCTTGTGACTTGTTCGTCCCGACTCCATGCACCTTGAACTGTCTATCGTTCTTCGTAAACGTCAACTCGATCATCACCTTCGTGCCCTCAGATTCAAATGGCAACGATTGTCTGAAAAATAGAAAAATTGCATATCAAGTTTAAAACTAATTTTAATACTTTATTGACACAAAACAGATAAAACTTATTCAATCAAAATCATTAAATTTCAAGCAAAGACATATATACAACAAGGGTAATAAACGTTGTATTAAAGTTCGCTCTATGCTTTATCGTGAAGACAAAAATCCTTGCGGGGGACGGCGTGTACGTATATTATTACTATAGATAGCATCGATAGCAAGATTATTTGCAATGACTATCGATATTATGGAACCTCAATAATCGCTACCCTATCGACACTACCGATAGTCAAACAATGGTGCCAATTCTATTGTTCAAAATGACTAAACTTAACTAATTTGACAGGTCTAAAAATATTGCCATCCTTATTTAACCCAGCACATGAGAAAGGGATAGCAAGACTGTTAGACCTGTCAAATTTGTTAAGTTTAGTCATTTTGAACTACGTTATCGACACCATTACGTACTTGTAAGTACGTAATGGTGTCGATTCCGTTGTTAATATTTTAATGCAGTTACTTATAGTTCGAATGCTACTCACCCAAATATAGGGCACGCGTGTATATTCTCATGCAGCACTCGGACTGGCTGCTTCGGCACCAGAGCGGAGAACGCGTCAATTTCCTTGTGCATGATACGGTACACGACCGACCACACCGCTTGCAGGTCGCCGCCGCTATCCAAGTACACGGCGCCGACCAGGGACTCGAATATGTCACTTAACACCTGCGGAGTAATCGATACTTTAGTGCCGAATAATGAGTCGAAATGTATGTCTCAGTAGCGCTATTACTAGTATTATTATCCTCATTATTTTAGAAAAACACATTATTAGAGCCAACGGTAACGATATGCAAGCTCAAGCTACTGGTCAGCGGTGGTGTTATTATTATTATTATGAGTAGTTGAGCATTTTTTTCGACCTACAGGCTTACATAATGAAGCTTTTGTTATATCATAAATATACCCACAAATGATTACTTGTGTAATTACAATCAAATTGATGGATTGTAAAAATAATTTAAGAAGTGACAATAGTAAAGCGGCAAAAATTAAATTAATTATTCTTGGGAAATGTATAAATCCGGTACTGGCTCCAGGGATGACCCCAAGCGTACAAATAAACAAAGAAATGATCAGTAGCCTTAGCAGGAAGTGCTATATCATAAATAGCCGATAGTGTTATATCATAAATATACACACAAATGATTACTTGTGTAATTACAATCAAATTTTTCGATTGTAAAAATAATTTAAGAAGTGACAATAGTAAAGCGGCAAAAATTAAATTAATTATTCTTGGGAAATGTATAAATCCGGTACTGGCTCCAGGAATGACCCCAAGCGTACAAATAAACAAAGAAATGATCAGTAGCCTTAGCAGGAAGATTATCTAATTACTTTCGAATGCATATTCGTATTTTGACTATTTTTGTATGGGAAAATGAAAAGCGCTGCGGCGGCGAAAAGTGGAACTAAAAATCGTATTATAGCCAATTTTCCTTACACCGAACTTAAACTCCGTCACTTGTTCTTTGTTCTACCAACAATGCGACATAGGCGAAATTGTGGCAACCCTGCAGAAGCCAATAAGGAGGTTGAAGTTAAGGTTGACATTTTGAGAGTTACGTTTTCGTTAACGTATTCGAAAGATTTTCTTGCTACCAACCTTAGGGACTTCGATGTACTGCGCAACCTTGCAGTCCTCTTCATCGATGAGGTACAGCACGTCTTCTACGATCTCGTGCTTCCTGTGCTGTTGGTGATCTACAAACGCTATAATGGCTTTGTCCAGAGAAGGATTCAATTTGGAGCACATGAATCTGAAAAAACACGTGCTTTCGTAGTTTAAAAAAGGAAAAATATCAAGTTAGTGCACCTGCCGCGACATCGTCAACATGAGACTGAAAAAGTAAAATTTCTTATCCCTTCAATTACTTGAAAACTGTTGTTCATATTTTATTTTATTTTATTCGGAAAACTCCCAGCTTGATATTTACCTATTGCATACAATTTTAAGATTCAGATCAATTACAAATCACATATAATAATTAAGAAAGTAGAGGTAATTCAATAATACGCTGTTGCATGTCTGAGGTCTAAGTATGTTGGACTGGAAGTTATTGATATCTAATACTAGCTTGTTCCCCACGACTTCGCCCGCGTAGCAATATCAGTAATAAGATAGCATTCACATGGTGTAAGAATTTTTTAAATCGGTCCAGTAGTTTTTGAGTGCATTCATTACAAACATTTTCTAAATCCTTGCTTTAGATACCTGTCAATCCTAATGATATCCTAACATTTTTACCGGAATAACAATAATGTTTACTTGTAAAGGCCCAGTTTGACGACATATGCAGCAAAGGTGACATTGTTGACGAGTGCCGAGCGCAAGTCCGTCATCTCTCCGGGCTTCAGTTCGCGGCAGTTCTCAAATATGTGCGCGGTTATTAGGAAATCTAAGATGGCGTCGCCCAGAAATTCTAGCCGTTCGTAGGAACGCGTTACACGGTTTTGAATATAGGACGCGTGCGAGAGTGCCTGAAAATGGAAAAATATACATTTAAGAGATAATCACTCCTACACTCAAAATACTTGTTACCTCGAGATTTTCTAGTCTCAAATGCTAAACTCAGTCATAACATATTGTTCCCAACAGGCACCTTAGTTAGACTGACAGATTTTCTATTGTTATTTTTTTTTACTAATGACAGTATTTATTCTAATACAAAAATTGTGACTTGAAATGTTTTTGTTACCTCCAACAAGAAGCATGGATCTCTGAATTTGTAGTTCAAAATCTTCTCCACGTCACTCCTGCAGTTGTTGAGTAAGAAGTCAACATCTTCTAATGTCGTCTTCTTTAACGAGAGCCCTGTTGCTATCTTTTGTGGATTCGCAAGGATTGACTCGAAATTATCCTGCGAAATTAATAATACGTTGTTCTATCTAAATAATAATAATAATGTTTGGACATTATCACACAACGCCATCTGGCTCCAAACTAAGCAAAGCTTGTACTATGGGAACCAGCAGCAATGTCACAATATTATTTGCTTTTTAATCTAAGAGCGTACTACATGTTATATAGTCCATATAGATTGTGGTCGAATTTTGACCACTAAGTGAGCTCTAGTAATACATAACTTTTGTAGAAGGTAACTACTATTTATGAATGTAACTAATGCTGTATTGGATTCACCACGGATAATGTTGTAAAAACTTTTCCGTCGTTCGCAACGCCTATGGTTGTTCGTAACTAACAATTATTTTTAAAGTGCGACTCTCAGTAATTATAACTAAAAGTTGCGCAACAGGATGGTGTCAACGAAAGACATCTCTTTTCACTTACCTGCGGTGGTATAATTTTCATCCACTGTAAGAACTTGACTGCTCCTAGCACGCCGCCACTAGACAGGTACGTGCCAATAAGAGCCTCCACACAGTCGGCCACGGACTACAAAATATTACATCAACATTAGAAAATATAACGTTTTATATCTACCAAAAAAAAATTAAGGATATTTAACGTGGCAACATTTTTCTATAATGTTCTAAAATAGTGTAAACAGACCAGTAAGGCTGTCCCCTGGACTCAGCAGATATCGTCATGTTCGCCATCTTAAACCTCATGGTGCGATTAATGCTAGGAACATTTTTTTAAAAATCGAATAGGATATATCGACCACATCCTGTAGGATGTGGTCGATATATGTTGTTATTACGATTCACATGTAGTTGGCCTTAGTGTCACCCCATAAAGGCGTTCAGTCGTTAGGTCGTAGGCCTTTGCCCATTGATATCCTAAAAGATCAAAATTATTCTTTATCCGCATGGGGTTCTTCAAGAAGGGTGTGAAGAGATTTCTGAAGGGTCGGCAACGCGCGAGTGATACCCCGGTGTTGCAAGCGCCCATAGGCTGCGGTAGCCGCTAACCATCAGGCGGGCCGTATGCTTGTTTGCCACCTTAGTGGTATAAAAAAATCATATTTGCCATTTATATGTAAGGTCCTCTGCTATTATTTAATTAAAATATCTATACCTACAGGCCAAATATAATTCCAACCTGTGTAGCATAAATCTAATAAGTAAGAAATATAAAAATAACAAATATTTTAGCTAAGCACTCATCAAGATTATAGGTTCATTGTAAGAACGCACGAGCAAATATTTATGGATAAAAGAACATTCATTCTGTATTATTTTAACGCATACCTAACTTGCTATATATTCTAACATAATGTCAGGTGTTTAAATTTTATAACACAGGTTAACAAAAACTATACTTATAGTAAAACTATAACAGGTCCAATTCTGTACATTGAAGATATTTCGAAAATTGTTTTTGGGAGGGGCCTCTATATTCGATACTGAACCCAAATCTGTATTTTATTTTTATTTTTGTATATCTGTCTGTTTCTTGACCGCTCAGTGCGCATGACGAGTGCGGATTCAAATGACACTTGGCGCGATATTAATTGATACTACGAGGTATAACATAGGATACCTTTTATCTTTGGTGCTGCGCGATAAAAATGAAACCCATGAAAAAAATAATTCCACGTGTACGAACTCGCGGGCACAGCCAATTTTATAATATAGTTAAGGATCTTACTTATTAATAATTATTCTACTTATATTTAATTAATAATGCGATCATGTTCAAGGAAAACGTAAAACAAGATTAATTAACGTTGTTTTATTTTAAAAATATTGAACGTATTTTTGTAACTACGGTACGTAGCGTAGAACCATTGTGTGGCCACAGAGCAGCGCAACGGGCGTTCTTAGGGGCGAAATTAATCTCGACCTACTAGGATCCGAGAAATGCGACCTAATGGAAAGAGGTCGCAGTAGCTTATAGATGCTAGCAATAAAAATATATCTTGATCATCACTAGCGTACCGTAGCGCAGGTCGTGATGACTGATTGTGCTAGATACATATGGGATCCCTACTGCCAGCACAACGTTTCCCCGATGAGCTCTGGAAACCTTTTGTTATGTTTCTACACAACACACCATCAGAGTAATGTTATTTGACTGTGGTCTTCTATATGATGCAGGTAGGTACTGTCCCTAGTTGGGCGGCTGCATTTCGTTAGTGAGAGATCCCTCTACGTCCTACCTTGTTTGAGGTATAAAACTAAGGGATGCTGAAGGCAATCGCTTGTTTACCTAACCAGTTACATCAGATCAGATCACGCGCCAATCCCATTAATGTAGGAATCCAGGGCGATGATGATATCTTCATACTATGATGTTAAAGGAAGTTAAAAAAGTGTAAGTCGATACATTTCTGTAGGTAGGTACTCTTATCAAAACACAAAAAGCCGTATGAAAAACAGAAATATCGGACAACAATAAAGTTGTTATGTTTTCAGCGAATCGGATTGCAATGATGAAGGATTATCAGACACGGTTACCTAGGTACCAATATTCCAGTCTAGATTTCCATCACTTCTATTGGCCATTGTAAGGCTACTTTATTTAGTAGGTACGTGGAATGTGCGGGCTGAAGGCTGCTAGGTTAAAGGCTGGAAATGAATAAGTCATTGCACTACAGAAACAAGAAACTGCGGCACGTGTAAGACTGCTTTTTGCAACGGCAAATATGTAGGTAGCACTTTTTTTTGTAATGTTGGTAGCACTTTTTTGTATTCATATTTGGAATTGGTTGGCGTAATATGAAATAACGATTGATATCTTTTATGAGATGATGTGATCACAGAGATGGATTACATGTGAACCAGAAATGAGACACCATTTATACACGATGACACAAAATAAACTGCATAAATAATTGCCGTATGATTAGATACATGAGGAGAGGCCTACCTCTTCTGAAACCCGATTAGCCCTAGCTTAATCGGGTTTCATTTTCAGAAAGACAACATTTGTGCAACTCTGCCTTTGGACATACCACGATCTTGAAAAAAAATGCAGTTATAAATAGCACAATACTCTCTGATGTAGTGTGTATTTCTGCGGTGCGTAAGGCTTCCAGAGATACTCAAAGATATAGAGGTTAAGGATTCAACCAACCTTATCGGAAACGGCTTGCTGATGCATGTAACATTGCATCGCGTTTAGCGCTCCACCATCAGGCTCCACTTCCGCAGACCCGTCACAGTCTGCGTAACGCTGTACTATAGATTCCCAGCTCTTTTGTGAAAGTATACCGGTCAGTTGCTCTTCTAACGGGAACTGCATCCCAATCAGGAATGTTGGACGGATCTGGAAAACAAAATAAGAACTTTATTAAGTACATGACGGAAGCCAGCTGACAAAGCAGATTCAAAATCGGTACAGTCCATTTGAAAATGATAAATCAAAAGATTTATACGCAAATTCTGTTATAAAGATTTATAAGACTTTGTGTATAGCAACAGCAACACGACAGTAGTTTTCCGGAGATTATTTTTAATGCAATTCTAATCATCATCCTCAACGACTATTTTTTTAACTAGTTTTAATAATACAAATATATGAAATTATTAAATTCGTTTTTTTTTATCGATTTCACATTTCAAGTTCAAACTTTAGTATACCTACATACAGGTTAGTTTAAATCAGCGCCGTATAAATATTTTGAAACCCGAGAAAAATTAAATACTCATTTAAATATTCATCAAACATTTAAGCGGAAAAAGCAAATTATAATATATTTTGTTTGCTATAAATACTCAAATTTAAAATAAAAGTGATTCACACGGACGGAAGATACAATTGTATAATGTATCCGGCATACTCTTTAAATTTTACCTATATTGAATTACAACACTCAATGCTGAATGCTAGTAGAATCCCTGTGAACTTAGCATCCGAAAGCAATATTCAGAAAAAGACTACGATTAAATTCAAGATGTGAAGCAAACTAAGCTGAAACAATAAAACGAAGATCCACAATAACGTGAACCTTAAATCATGTGTTACATTACAATATAAAATATATAAACTGAATTATCCGAAATAATATATTTTTAAGTTTGTCTTCCAACATAAACATTTTTGATAATAATCAACCAAAATTCTAGTCATTATGAATAATTGTGTACAATTAACATTGCGTAACAACTTGGTATCTATCTGATATCGATAATCTTAATTGTAAATCATAATAAAATACATGTGTACACCGATAGATATAAAATATCATAATCGATACCTAACTACTCAGTTAATGTTTTATACGCGCATTTATACTTCAGTTTTTAGCCGTGCTTTAATTTAAACATTTCTGCGCGGATGATGTTACCGATTCTTATTTTTTAATTCAAGACATTTCATTTTAAACGATGAATTGACATTTCAATTCATCGTCACCCTGGCCTTGATTCTGATCTTGGAATGCAATCAAACCTCATGTAACGAGCTGCACACTTTTAACTGCGAAAGCCCGTTACCTAGGTTTATAACATGGATACTTTTAGTATTCATAATATAATCTATTCGTAGATGTGCTGGTATTATTTTTGTTACTCACAATGATATCTTCAAGGTCGAAGTATGTTGTTTGTCATTTTATCGCTATAATAATGTATAAGAAGGTAGTTTGAAACATACAATGTAGGCGATCGACCGTAATGGCTCTCCTCCAGTATCATATATCAAATAAAGACTCGTACATAGATTTTGAAATTCGACTATTATAATACAAAAACAGCAAGTATCCCAAGGTTACGTCTCCTCTTTAACACAGTGAGTGTTATAATGTATACACAAAATGTATCATAGAAAGCATGGTTTGTAGTAAGGTGTAAGCAGTAAGGTAAGGTGCGTAAGGTATAATGAGGTAAATCAAATGAACATGTTAAAGTATTTTTTGTTAAGACAGTAGTTTCATATTGACATTTTTCTTCTTCTTATTTCAAACCTCATAAGTCATACTGCGCCGAGTCCAAGTCATAGCATTTCAAGCGAAGACTTTTAGCCACTATTAAGATTAAGTATTAAAAAGAGGTTTCTAGAACGGGTCCCCCTTAATTTCTAATTTATTATTATTTGTTGTTATAGCGGTAACAGATTATTTTTTTATTTATTGCTCTTAAAAATTGTGTATAAGTCCCGATATCGGTAGCTAACTTATAAGCCAATCAACATTTATTTAAACAGTACAAATAAATCGTATACGTAATACTTCTTTCTCTCAAAAAGACAATAATTCACACAGCAAAGAACCAATGCGCTGTCCTGAGAAAGGCATAGTAGAAGTCTCATAAGTATTATAGCGTAGCTGTCAGTATGTAAACAGCCTTATAAGGTCGAGGCCGAGAATTTACTACTCAGTCAGTGTCGGTCGTACACCGCTAACTGATGAACTGATTTCGGTGGTAAACGAAACAAAAGTGGCACAAGTTTAAGAATATTATGGGATTAGTAAAACGTGTATAAGATCATTACAGCGCATGTGGTGAAGTGAATTTGGCTTGTGTATATGAGCTGGTAAGATAAAAATGGTAAGTGATAAAATTTCACTTTCACTTTGCTACCTCTTCGTGTAATTTTGTACCTGGATTACTATTAGCAAATGACAAAATATAATGGTATGCCAGTTTGTGTTTATTAAAATTAGCTACTGAGATGGGGGAGTTTAAGAGCAGATATGACAACATAGGGGTTCCCCTAAGGAATTTAATAAAAGGATTCCTCCGCTGAAAACAGCTCTTTGTGACAAAGTAGGTATTGCATATAAACAATAATCCGATAATGACACTTTTAAAGGTTTTGTTATCTATTAAGTATTGTCTATTTAGACTATTTATAGTTTGCTAAGTTTGAACATTCCAAGAATCCTATATCCATAGGTGATATCGTATATCAGTTAGACAAGTAACATCGATTATATTGAAAATATTCGAACTTTTTTCATATAATATCACTCAATGATATTATATGTGTAAACAGGCGATATCACTGGTTTTTCCCGGCATCGCCTATGTTACAATGACTTGGTAATTTTCTAGTGTTAACTACGAAGTATTTTTATGTTAGGTAAAGGTAACATCACGTGCGCACGCAATTTCTTAAAAAATTTCACTGACAATATTCTTTTTAATTTTAAGGTCCATAGCTTAATTATGTCCATATCTAAACATGACTTTTTTTTTTCCTGTCTTTACCTTAATGATATATCAAATATTAAAAAAAAAATTTTAACTACTTCTATCTCTGAGTGTCATGTATGGTATGGATTGGCAGTCGCTATTACTATTTTTTGTACTTTATCAGCATACCATTGTGCAGATAAATTAAATTCAATAAATACTGCTAAATACTGTGTCATTCCAATATTTGCGCGCGCAGGTCTAATTATACGAATCTTTTCGCCTTACAGGTATACAAAAATAACATCTCATATTTCAATCCAATAGTAAGAATGGCCCGATACTACAACGACTTGGCTAAAATTTCCACCGACCTTGACATATTTGAACCAAAATACTTAAGAATCATTAAAAATATCCTCCATTCATCAATATCATCCTAAGTTATAGGTTTATTTGTATATTATTAGATATATTTCAAGTTAATTAAAATTAGTTTTAGTACTTGTAATGCACACATGCTTTGGAACACAGTTCTGATCAGATTTTTACCATTTTACTTTGTAATTGGTTTTTATAAAATTGTGTTCTGTTATTTGTGCGTAATAAATAAATTAAAAAATAAAATACGGGCGACGGATACAGACGGACAAGACGAAATGGCTGATTCTTTACTCGTATCGTATATAATAAAATTGAAGTATTTAATAACGTTTTGAACGTTAATATTTTATCATTTGGATACGGTTCCGTTTCAATGCATTACGGTTTCCTATGAACACAAAAAAACTTTACACTCAATTAAGACATCTGCATAATTATTGCCAGTAACAGACTGGCAATAATTATGCAGATGTCTTAACGTCACAGAACATTTACAATTACGTGTTGTTACTTGGCAACAAAGTTAAATCAATATACTTACAGAATACATAAATGAGTAACTAATAACTTCTGTAATGCGTACGTAACGTTAATTGACTTAACACAGATCAATATAGAAACTTTTGTAGTTTTAAAAACTTACCAAATGGTCAAAGAGATAGACAGTGATAATTGTAACGAAAAGTCGAATTTTGAGCTACAAAGTTAATCGTAAAACGTCCCAGAAAAGAAAACCGCAGATTTTCAACAGTTTTAGATATAATTATAACAAAAATGGCAAATAACTAACAAGCGAAAGACCTATCTGATGGTAAGTAGTGACTACTTAGTGCCGGATTTTATGTTTTTATGAATGTAGGGCCATTTTATTACCGCCGCCTTGCACCTTTCTAAAATACATAATAATTTTCCATTTGTAGTAGGGAAGGCACTTAAGTTAAATAAACGGATGAATTAGTCATTAAGAAATAGCATGAAAAATCTAGGACTTAGTTCCTCTGAAATCTGCCGCCCCTAGGCTGCGGCCTGTACGGCCTATTGTCAAATCCAGGACTGGACTAGTCGCCGTAAACCATAACTAATATAAACTATTAAGGACATCTGCACATCTTTGTGTAACAAAAATTCTGTCGAGATTGGTAGCTATTTCAGTAGCATAAGGGACAAACAGATCTTCTTGCGATTGCACAGCGAGTCCTACGAGTTTTTGATTCTAGAAAACATGGTCCAAGCAGGAACACATCTCTACTTTACCCAATAATGTTCTGCTTTAAACGTAACGTTGGACGCGGTCGCAGATGAGAATGGGATAAGGCTGTATCCAGAAAGTAGAATGATAAAATCACCAATAGTTTGCGTCTTGTGAATATATTGTGAGTTGAAAAGAACATTGTGTATTTTAGATGTACAAAACACTATCATCTATCGCAGCAGTGGTGGCGATAGGCTCTGGACTGGCGATCACATATATCTATTTTAAAGTACCTGAGCTACCCGAGCTGGATCTTCAGAGATGGTGGGGCAATGGGCCCAAGCCAAAAGATGAAGACAAATCTATCACATCGTTTAAAATAGAGTTTAATAACAAGGTACCGATTTCAATCTTTTATTTATTAATTAAAACCATCATTGACTTCGTCGCCATTAACTTAAAGAAGAAGAAGAAGAAGACTTTCCCTGTCATCGGTACATACATACATAGCATTAAAAAGTTGGTTAAAAAAGTTTGTTTTTTAATACAAGTCTTCATTCGGTCATCAAGTCCCTTCATTTGATACCCATATATTAGGGAATTTTAATTTTGTGACGTCCGTCATGTTAGATTTAAATGGGCGGATTTAGGTAATCATGTGCAATGCCAACTCTAGAGTTCTATGGTATATCTGATATATATATGCCATCGCCCAGAATTTAGCTATATGCAGGCAGCTTAAATACGCGCCCCCTAGAACGCCGGAAAGATAATAACCGACAAACGGGACTATGAAATTTGTATTAATGGACGTAAATTGTACGTAGGTAATATATGCATGCATTGGCCGTGTTAATTTGCGTAGTCCAATTTGGCATAAACTTGTTTACTTTTCTGTATACCTACCACCGTTCTTGGAATGAAAAGTATTAAATAATTTAACTTATAATTACAGATGATGGCCGACTTAAGACAGAGGCTTGAAAATAGACGACCGTTCACAAAACCCTTACAAGGAATAATGTCTGAATATGGGATGAACACAGATTACTTACAGAAGATATTAGACTATTGGCAGACGGGATACAACTTTACGAAGAGAGCAGACCTTTTGAACAGTTTCCCTCATTACAAGACGAGGATACAAGGGTTAGATATACATTTTATTAGAGTGAAGCCTCAAGCTGAGGAAGATATGGAGGTGTTGCCGCTCCTCCTATTGCATGGGTGGCCAAGCTCGTCCAAAGAGTTCTACAAAGTTATACCCTTACTAACTAAACCTAAGGAGGGATACAGATTTGTCTTTGAAGTTATAGCGGCTGATTTACCTGGCTTTGGGTTTTCCGAGGTAATTTTGAAACCAATTTGTTGACGGGGCTTAACAGATCAATGCTGACATCTATATGCCCCTATAAACCCTAAAACCCACAGGGGTTATTAATGCAAGAAATGTATTTTATGCCTTATGTCCGTCCACGTTCGTCTTTGACTAATTTCATCTAAATTGGCAGGACACGTTTGACCCGTGTTTGTTGCATTTCTAAAATAAGTATAGATGCAGTTTGTTTTTCACTACAGAAAATAAATGTTACGGGCCACGCCTAGTAATGATACCGCTTTATGTTCGATGTAAGGCGCAGAGGTGAGTTATATTACCCCGAAATATATTCACTAATCAATATGACTCAAATCAATTGAAATACGTGTATTTTTTTTTAAATTGAATAGACTACTTCATACACTTTGTTCAGAAGATTATCGTCATGTATCATAAAATCTAATGATTATGTCTTTCTATGGCCGTCAAACTTGGATAAATTTAATCATAACTTGTGTTCTCGTTCACATTATTTTTTACCTACCCGTCTGTTTTTATACGCGTACTTGCGTATCCCGTGTTAGCTTTGATATGCCGAGATAAAAGATAAAACACATCAAGAATAAATCTTTTGGTGAAAGTTATGATAACTCTTATCAATTTAGTTCAATGTGCTTTAAATCTTTAATCCACTTTTCTTCGTAAAACTTGTATAAAATCCCAACGCATATTACCCAATTCAATTAATGCCATCGATAAATATAGATATCCCTCGAAATTACATTAATAATATCCGTATCTTGAAATTTCATTGAAAAAGACTGTCTTCTTCATTGGTAAATAATTTTCAGGGTTCAAACCAGCCAGGCCTTACTCCTCTACAGATTGGTATTATCATGCGAAATCTAATGTTGCGGCTGGGCTTCGAAAAGTTCTACATACAAGCTGGGGATTGGGGCTCACAGTGCGCCACCCATATGGCCACACTATTTCAAAATGAAATTTTAGGGTAATTGATTTATTTATTTACTAGCGTAGCAATATTATATACCTATAGCCTCAGTGCTAATATTTAATATATTTTGCATTATTTTGTTGTTATTTTTTTAATCGGCCCAGTAGTTGTATTTTAGTCATTGCAAACAAAAATACAGAACTGTATCTCTGTATAATATTAGTATGAGTATAAAGCGCATATGCGCTTTATACTCATACTATATATAATACATATAATATATATAACATATATAATAAGCTATAGCTGATGCTCACAATATGTTAAATTTTAATTAACGCGACTAATTATTAAATTTTAATTAACTGTTATACAGGTTTATAAGTTCTTGGAAACTACATCAATGCATAAAAAATGTTTAGAAATTCGACTTGAGTTTTTTATGCAACCAATACATTTCGCACCTAGGATAATGAAATGAAATACTCTAGTTCTAGTGCTTCCAGTAGATAACTAACTGTTAAGCTATTTAACATTAAGGTAACGTAAGGATTATAATAATGAGTTAATTTCTGCACTAGTGCCAATTCTCTTGACTAGACTAAAATTTAACTAAATATTTACCATGTTGTGATGTTGATTGAACTAAATATATTCATTATTTCGACAGGATTCTATTTGATTTGACAGGACTAAAACTTAAATTGACAGTACTTAGCAAACATTTTGTATAATTTATGTTAGAGTGTGACAAGAATTCATTCGTCTTATATTATAAATGTGTTATTTTATTTCACAGATTCCACACAAATATGCCATTGTCTTCGATGCCTATAAGTTCAATAAAACTGCTTATTGGATCATTGTTTCCACGTCTGATAGTCGATCCTAAATACGTAGATAGAATATATCCACTAACCAACTTATTTTCATATCTTGTGAGAGAAAGTGGTTATTTCCATTTGCAGGCAACTAAACCCGATACAATTGGTAAGTGTGTCCAAATATGTTTTGGGGTTAATGTACATATGTTTTAGCGAACATTTTTGTTTGTTCTGTGTAATATTTATCAATTTATTTATTGCTTAACCTGTGTGTATGTACTATGTATTTATATCAGTCTTTGGTAACTACATCTATCTTCATATCTATAGTTTATTTATATTACTAACTATACCCGACCACGCTAAAAGCTCTCTGTGGCAAATAAAAAAAGAAACTGTTTTATAGCTAACACAACCAAGCTCGTCAATAGCTACTGAATAAAAAGAAAAAAACCGGCCAAGTGCGAGTCGGACTTACACACTTAAGTAAGGTTAAAAGTAGGCGAACTTCAAATTAGGTCATTGTTCTTCGGTGACTCTCAGCGCGATTCAGGAATATTTTTTAAAAATTTGACTTTAATTGCCTGTAGTTTAAGTGTGTAGTCGACGAGAAGAAAAGATATGAACGTTTATGACGCATATTATTGCATATTTTGCGATTTCACAAGGGAATCAAATCCTATAAGGTACTTCTCATTGAGGTTTGATTATTTTACAGCCGAAAGAGATCATAAACCCGAGTATTTCATATTAATTTCAATTTGATAAGTCGACGCGTTCTTGAGATAAAAAATCTTGACAGACGGACAACTTTGGGCGCAATATACGCCTGATGGGCTCGGCTTAGTCGGAGATATCGCATAAGAAATTAATAAATCAATTTACTGATGTTTATCTAATCAACTGTATTTATCTAGGGGTTGCTTTGACGGACTCTCCGTCAGGCTTAGCAGCATATACTATGGAGAAAATGGCCATTTGCAGCAACAGAGACCAACTGGACACTCCCCATGGAGGTCTGGAGAACTTGGACATAGACGACGTATTAGACACAGTGTCTATACTATGGGCGAACAACTGTATCGTCACTGCGACCAGAATATACGCAGAGGGTGTATCACGCGACTGGCCAGAAGTCAATATTGCACATCAGTAAGAACCATCAAAATGTTATAAAATAAGCAGACATTGGTGCCAATTCTGTTGTACGAAATCATAAAACTAAATTAATTTGACAGGACTAAAAGTTTTGCCATCCGTATTTAGCCCCGCAGATGAGAAAGGGATGGCAAGACTTTTTAGTCCTGTCAAATTAGTTTAGGGTCGGCAACGCTCCAGTGATACCCCTGGTGTTGCAAGCGTCCATAGGCTACGGTGAACCTCTGTCAACCTGACAGTGTACTTCAAGAAAATCATCTTCCTAGCCTTTGTTCCGATATAATTTGGTATTATTGGGGTAATTTATAGTGATATTCATTAGTGATACCCCTGGTATTGCTAGTGGCTATAGGCAACGGTGACTGCTTGCCATCATATGGGCCGTATGCTTGTGTGCCACCGTAGTGGTAAATTAAAAAAAAATGGCGAACACAATTCGAATATTTAGGCTATGATGATTAGGACCTCAGAGAAAACCAGCTGGTCAGTGTAGATTGATTCCGGGATTAGTAAAATAGTAAAATGTAGAGGCCTGTCCCGTTGGCAACATTGTCGGGCATCACTTTATGTATTTGTCCATTCTACCCAATAATCCAGCTAATTTTACCGCCACAAGGCGCCATTTTAATCCCATTGTTTATCCTCATGGCTAGACCTAAACATTTTTTCTTTGATCATTCGGCTATTATTAGTTTGCGTGTTTGCAATCAATAAAATGTATTGCAGTATTTCTTAAACAAAATTTTAATATACTTTCAGGATACCAACGAAAGTGCCTACAGCTGCCGTCAATTTCAAGTACGAGGTAATATATCAACCAGACTGGGTGCTGAGAGATAAGTTCCACAATCTGCTAAGGTCTACTACTTTCGACTTTGGAGGCCACTTTGCAGCTCTGCAATCCCCTGAGGTGTTAGTAGACGATGTTTTCGCTTCGACCGACGAATTTATTAAGTTTCACAGAGAAAATAAACAATCATATAATTCTTAAAAGTATTAAGCCAAAGTATTAGCCCCAAACTAATTATTTACGTTGTTTACATGGAGATTCATAAATGTCGCTGCGTTTAAAAGTTTCAGAACAAACACTTATAAAAACAATATATGTAAGCAAGTTGGCGTTTATTTTAAATATATTTTTAAAAAGCTCCAGAAAATATTCAATAGATTTTTGGGTGTTTTTTTTTTAACGTGAGCCTAAAAACAATTCAGGCTTATATATTTTTGTTAAAAGTTGTTTGGCTCAGTACCAGAACATAAAAAGTTATGGCAAACTATTAATATTTTATTTCCAAGCCCATCAGTCCCTTAGCTGGGCATATACCTCTAATGTGAAAAAAATATAATTAAAAAATATGTCAATTCTGTCCATGTCTTCCTATCTAATAAAATTAATTAATACAATACCTAAGTATTAAAGCTAGTATATAATATCACACAATATTAAGTATATGAAACTGTTGGAAGACAATTCACCCTGCCTACTTATTTAGCCTGACTTTTATGTACTTACTGTGACGTCACATAACTAAGGCTTAGATTATAAATAAATTATTGAAATATTTCACCAAACCATGTGATTTCAATAAGAACATTTTAAACCCTTACCTTCCTAGATTCGATGAAGTTTTCAATCTTTTTCGGCACGAAAAACCCAGGCACAAGGAAATCCTTGGTTGGAGCACATTGTTCCACTTTCATGCGACCCCCAAGGTTGATTTTATCACCAGCATAGTACAAGTTTCTGGAATGTACAACTTGTAATATTATTGTGTATTAACACAATGCCCTTTTAGTTTCTTTAGTAGAAGCAACAATTTAGATAAATTCAACTGGAAAAATTTAACGATGAATTAAACATACATTAAGACTCTGAACAAAATTTAATATAACGTATTCCATATTAATAGTATAAATGCGTAAGTAACTCTGTTTGTTTGTTACCTTTTCAGGACGAAACGGCTGAACGGTTCGTGATAAAATTTGACAAGGAGATAGATATCCTGGGGAAGGACATGGCTATCTGAATAATCTTGCTGTTACCTACGACTTCGTCTGCATTTACTTAAAGACAAAAGATAACCAATGTCCTTCCCCGGGATACAATCTATCTCTTTATCAAATTTTATCACAATCCGTTCAGCCGTTTAGTCCTGAAAAACTAGTTAACAAACAAACTAACATACAAACACGCAAAGAGAGTTACTTTCGCATTTATAATATTCGTAAATTTGGATATTTGCTTATCTATTAATTTACCTCAACTCAACGGTACAAAGGCCTTTCTTTAAATTTTGTCGGTATGCCTATTGATGAGAAAAGTCGAAACCCACTCGAGCGACACACTAGTTTTTGAGCGAGAGCCATAGTGTTTTAAGTTTTCTGACGGCACATTTAACAACTTTATCTAAGTATTAAATTGGAAACTTAAACAATAAAAGTGTTTTTTTTTATTTCCAACTTAACTATAAGACAACTACCATAATGGATATTAAAACTATAGAATTTCTAAGTGTGTGTTAATTTATATTTCTTAGATGAAAAATTCCAAAAAATGTGACGTCACACTCGGGAAAGGCGAGGTGAAATTCGTGTGACATAAATTATGGATGGCCCGTAATGAACGCGTAATTTCTTACCTGTTACTTATCAAGCGACACTTAATATTGGTCAGCTGGCCTTCATTCAGTTTGGGAAACTTGTGGTAGAGGTACAAAGTGGCAGCAAACTTAAGGAACGAGTCGCCCAGAGTTTCGGCCCGCTCCAAGTTGAAGGAGTCGTTGGATTTTATGGTCGTTAGAGCTGCGAGAATGTCCCTCAGTTCTGGACCTTTGCCAGTCGTTTTCGCTTGCAGAACGCAGAGTTTTTCGTTATATCTAGTGTGTAAAATAATAATAACAATATTACTAGGTCATTATCACACAGCACCATTTGGTTCCAAACTAAGCAAAGCTTGTATTATGGATACCAGAACACTGATAGAATACTTTTATACTATCTTTTGTAAATACATACTTATATAACAAACACCAAGACGTAAGGGAAAGCGATTTTCTATCAAATAAATAGTTTCACATTGATTCTTTTTTACGCAGCCAAAAATCACTTCTGTATAGAATTCTGAAGTGTTCATGCGGCGAGTAAAGTTTCCTAAGCTTCTCAGGGAGATACGCTGGGAAGGGACTATTAATTAATTTTACTGAATTATTTTTAATAAAAGGTGTAAGTCTATTACTATAGGCGGGCCGTAGGCTTGTATAACGTACTAGGGGTATAAAAAAATCTTAATTTCTAATTAGGATCGGCAACGCGCGAGTGATACCCCTGGTATTGCAAGCGTTCATAGGCTACGGTGACCGCTTACCATCAGGTGGGCCGTATGCTTGGTTGCCACCTTAGTGGTATAAAAAAAACTTACTTGAGCGGAGGTGGGGATATAGCAGCATAGTTGGTCCGAATCTTTGGCGACAGTACGGTCTCGCGCTCCGTCACTATCGGGACCGACATGAATTTGTCGTAGCACTCTATGTCCATCACAGTGATCGTTGACAAGTTTCGTTCTATGTCCACTGGCTCCATTTTCTCCTAGTATATTCAATATAAACACAGTTGAAACAAAAAAACTAATACTTGCATTAATATTACACAGAGCTCCATGAGCATATGCTGAGCTGGCAGTAAGCATACGTTGCTAGCACAATTAGTGCTCTCAACCACAATAAGGTTGGCAACTCGTTAGTGATACAGACCTTATATTTCACGTGTGTGTTCAAGTGTTTGTCTAGGTTTGAGGTCGTGCATGCTTGTGCACATTGTTTAGTGTGCGTTAGATCAGTTCAGGAGCTCTCAGCCTTGGGTCTTGCAAGCCAGTCATTGCAAGCACTTATAATCTATAGGGATCGCTTACCATCAGGCGGAATGTGCCGCTGGCTTGCCAAAGTTGTAAAACAAAAAACACTTTCACACGACTAATCACACACGTTTCGACATATTTTAGTGATATAGCATTGAACAGTCTTAAAGTTGAAAGCACCGAGATAGCCACACGTGGATATTAATTTGCGAAAAAAGTACTTTTATCATTTATAAAAACTCTTTGTGATTTTTGTTATAATATATAATCTAGGGTTCTACTCTGGATATGTGTAACCTAAAGTACATACGACAAGTTTGACTTATCTTCTATAGACATGTTTATGATAGCAAACCATTAAAACCTGTAAGACCTTTTGTTTAGTGGAGAGTGAGAGAGGAGAACATAAACTTACGTCCCAAGGATACTCTTGCTGTATTTTCTTTTTCTGCAACTGATACAGACTGTCGCTCATCGACCCAGCCGGTCTCACCGGGGCATCCACATCCATTGGACAGTTAATCCTTTAAAATAAACATCCTAATATAAACGTCTGAAAAGGAGGTATTTCTTTATCCACGGTACAACTCAGTGCTCTGTCTTTTTTTCATGCAATAATCGTGATATAACAATTTGTAACAAAATTATTGTATACATTAGTAGGAAAGGAAATGACAAATATCAAAATGCAAGCTACCAAGTTGGTTTTGTCACTGCTTTTATTCAATAAATATTTTTAAACTATTACAATTACCAGGAGCGGGGAGCCACTTGTGCAGAGTGAATCTTTATATTCCAAGCAATATTATCATTAACATAATCATTAATTTTATATTATATTATATCTTTTGACACGAGTCTTAAACTTATCGTAATTCAACTCGGTAATAGATTATGGGATTTTATTATAACACCAGACACAGTTTCCCATCAATGTTTTATTTACGTTTGTTTATTATTTATTAAGGCTACAAGTTATCCTTGTTCTAAGCGAGTTAAGTCGCGGACAAAAGCTAATAGAAGATAGAAGTTATAGAAAAAAGTAATATGTACTACAAAATGCGTTACCGATCGACGTTGTTTGTCAGGGCTGGCTCTTCGACGAGCGCCATCAAAGATTTTACCACTACTGGCATATTGACTTGGAGCGGTTCCCATTCTGAAGATAAACAAACAATATAGTAGCCAGCCCATATAGAAGTATTTATTCAAGCGTAATAACGAATTGGACTCAACTTCAAATTGTTATTCAAATAAAATATATATTTATTAGATAAATACAACTCAGTACACAATATATTGAACCAAATTATATTTCAACCAGTTCTAATAACATATACCAGTAGGGCTAGCATGAATATTTTGCGACAACGTTTTCGTATCGCCATAGACTATTTTTGTGTTGGAAAATGTACAGCGCTGCGCCGGAGAAAAGTGGAACTAAAATTTGTATGGCAACTTTGACATTTTGCGAGTTAAGTTTTCGAATACGTTGTCGAAAAAGTTTATGCTACCGGAACTGTTACAATAATATTATCGTCAATAATAGATTTGATTTGTAGACAGAATATACACAATACTTACTCTTCTCCATTACGGGTTTGCCATATTTGGTGTAATTAGCTATTTCAACCAATAGTTCTTGAGCCACTAATAGCATGTATATTCTGAAAATACAAGAATATTTTTATTCTGCGATCACATGAGCTTTGTTTGTAATCATTGACAAATAAAACTAGGAGATGTAAGAAAGGATGTAAAAATGTATTTATTCCTCGACACACGATGCAACAAAGCACTGACGGGTCGTCACTAATTCGAAATTCATTAGAAATCTAATATATAAAATTCTCGTGTCACAGTTTTCGTTGCCATACTCCTCCGAAACGGCTTGACCGATTTTGATGAAATTTTTTGTGCTTATCCGGTATCTATGAGAATCAGCCAACATCTATTTTTCATCCCCATAAATTGTCCACACGAGCGAAGCCGGGGCGGGCAGCTAGTTATTTTATATATTTATTGAAATTGAAATACAATTAATCCAATGTGAAACTCTTTTAAACTGCACCAAACAAATAATCTCACTGTGGATATGTAGGGCCGGCGGCGCTGACTATCTCAACTAAATAACAAATTTAGGGTCGTCAACGCGCGATCGTTACCCCTGGTGATGCTACTGGTGATGCTCCATAGGCTACGGTGACCGCTTACCATCAGATGGGCCGTATGCGTGTTTACCACCGTAGTGGTATAAAAAAACCAAGTCTTGCCTAGGCCGGAGCGGCCACGTGTATCAGCATCATGGAATGTAGCCTCAATGGTAGTCTTTAAAGAAACTTAAAAAAAAGAAACTGATGCAATACATCCTCTTTACTCTCTGATCACTCTTCAAACTTCACTCTTTGAATTGACCTTACACGGCAAAAAGATAAAGGAAAAAAGGTAAAAATAAAATCATTGACTCTTACCTGTGTAGTATACTCGGTAAGATCATGGCCTTGAACCACAGAATTCCAGGGAAGTCGTATTTGATACAAAACTCCGCAATGAAAATCTCCGGGAGGTCTTTGGGTTTTTGTTCGCCTTGGAAAGCAGATATCACCTTTCTCTGTTTGTCTGTGAAGGCATTGATCGTCGCCGCTCGAGGCAACAGGCAGTTCATACCCGACGTGATGTTGCGGACCTAGAAATACAATTTTGGTAAAGTAAGACATTCGTAACCTATCAAGTTGGGTTTACTTAATTTGCGACCCAAATGGTACTGTATGACAATGTACTTATATGCCTTCTAATAAATAAGTACCTGGCTAATTAGGATCTAAACAAACAAACTTTACATTCAATAATATACTATGTTAGTTAGATGTATTTTTTGAAATTACGCTGGGCTAGTAGTAATGCTGCTAGCATAGTGAGTCCTCATCAACAACATGGTTGGCACCCCGTAAGTGATACCCCTGGTATTGCTAGCGGCTATAGGCTACGGTGACTGCTTACCATCAGGTGGGCCGTATGCTTGTGTGCCACCTTAGTGGTATAAAAAAAAAATAAAAAAAAAACTTACTTCAAGCAACGGTTGGTGCTTATCACCGATAACTTCCAGGTTATACTTATCGGAGTAGTAGTCTCGGTAAGTACTGTATGCTTCAGAATCGAACCGCGACCCCGGTGTCATATACTCCAGGACATTTGACACAATGTATCTAAAAGTGTATTTAAATTATAATTTCATGGATAATGCAATCAGTAGGTACCTATACTATTTTCTTCTGCCCGAGAATTACACCAACGGCGCATACAATAACATTGGATATGATCTAAGCAAAGTTTTTGTGAAAACAAATTTATACAAATAAACAAAATTGAAGTTACTGTTTGTAATTTAAAAATACCACTTTTGTACTAAATGTTACCATGCGGTTCGACTGAATGACGGACATGGCGAAACTATAGCGCTTCCATTTTGCTATTCGGCTATGGAACCCTAAAAATAAAAAGACGTGAAAATGGATATTACCTATCTGGTAAGATGGTCCCTCTGTACCAAGGGGAGACTACGCTGTTTTTGTAATTTTCCTCTGTTATTTGCAATGACTGACGCTCCTACAAACATAAAATTAAAATTAAACCTTCTGCTATAAAAATAGCAAGCCTATGTAAGACAATCTAACTAATATTAAAAATGCGAAAGTTTGTGAGTATGGATGGATGTTTGTTACTCTTTCACGCAAAAACTACTCAACGGATTTGAATGAAATTTAGAACACAAATAATTTATAACCTAGATTAACACATAGGATACTTTTTATCCCGGGAAAATTCTTGCACTCTCTTTCACGCAAAAACTACTCAATGGATTTGGATGAAATTTGAAACACAGATCATTTATAAACTTTTTATCCCGGGAAAACATTAGGTTCCTCTGAGATTCTAAGCTCAACGCGGACGTAGTCGCCGGCAAAAGCTACTACCTAAATTATTATGCACTGACAATATATCGGTACCAATTCTCTTGACACACCCAAGCATAAATTACACAAAAAATAATAATTTTGATAGCACTAGCGGTCATAATCAAATTAAGTCCTGTCGAAGCGACGATTATATTTAGATGCGATGAACAACAGAATACGTTTATAGTAAATATTTAGTTTTAGTCTAGTCAGATGAACAAAAGAATTGACAACAGTGTCATAAAAAATATTTAAAATGTCCTAAAAGATATTTATTGTATGACAATGAATGTAATCTCATGATACGGGTACAATATTTTTATTCAGTACAGCCAGATTCCTTTAACCAACGATTAATTTAAGTTTAAAATATTACCTTCGAAGTGGGGACTGCCACAGGCGGTACCGACTTATACTTGATCATCACCTCCCAGTTGATATCGTACCCTTGCTCACCTTTCACAGGTACAACGAACATGCAGTTCTCTTCGCCTTCAAACATCACAAACTTTTTTGCGATTGCCAACACTTGATCGAATAAGAAAAAGTGAAACCTGCAAAGGAAACAAAATAAAGCTACGCCTCCAGCATAAATTTCGAAAAACGTATAAAGGTAGCCTTCGTTGGCAAAAGCAAGTATAGTGACTGTCACACAATGAATTCATTTATATTATTATATGACCTATTGACGAGAATGAGTGAGTATTTTTTTTTGTTGCTGTCATTTAGGGTCATGTAAAGATTCCCAGTTCCGCAAAATATGACTAATTGAACAACAACTAGACATATCTAGTAGAAAAAATAAAATTCGGTCTGTTTCGAGTAGTAAGCCAAAAAACGGATAGACAGACTTTTACTTTTTAATACAGATTAAACTAAAAACTATTTACAAAAACAGAACTTAACCTACCTACTTATAGATAAAAGATCAGACCTAAACCAGAATAACGCGGAAGCGTGTCAAGAATGCTGGCAGCATTGCCAAGCTGGATAGCAAAATAATTATATGAGTATGTATACATACTGTTTTACCAATGCAAACAATTCCTTGTCTAGCTTTATCAGAGCGTAGTTGAGTTCCAACGAGGTGGTGACCTCTCCAACTTTTGTGAACATTGGAAAGCTACACAGCTCGAACAGCGGTTTTTGAGTTAAGAAGCCGTAGGTGTCATCCGCTTGTTGTATGAAGTCGTACAGAGCTTTATCACGTGACTCCGTCGGTTTCTCGAAGTTCGCGACCATTTTAATAACGTGCAAATAGTAAGTATCTTGGTTGGCATCTGCTTTGAGGCACGATGGAAACTGAAAGCGTGACTTATTTCAATCGACAAAATGCTGTGTTTATTATCCAGGCGAGAGATTGTTTTAAATAATGCATGTATTTTTCCTTAACTTTAAAATGATCAGATACAAAGTACTTCGGGCCAGCACGAGAGATTTGATATAACTTGAATCTCCAATACCTATGGGACCAGTATTTTTTTTTCTTACAGAATGAAAATAATCATGCTAATCGGTCAAAAACGCCACGTGGTTAATACGCAGCGAAAAAAGATAAACTCCTCCTCTTTTAAATCTGTTAAAGAGAGGTTCATTCTTCCAAATCTGGTACAGGCATTAATTTAGCCCGACAAGTATTTCAGCAACTAACTGGTCGGCATGCATTGTGCTATCAATGCAATATCTCAGTACTCATGATATGTCGTCAAAAGTGCGGATCATTGCCAATAATTTGTTATATGTTGCCAACTATTTTTATACTCTGTCGGAAGCCACAAATTCAGCAAGTAATCAGCGAATTTGGATGAATGCTTTAGGAACGCAGAGAAGACGAACGAAGGAAAGAAAATATATTTTTATAGAGATTAATTATTATTCATAGCAAATACCTGCAATCTATATTTGCGCATTCTTCTCTTGCCACCTGCCTTTGGTGCGTTGGAAGTTTTGTCCTCATTATTCAGAGGCCAATTAGGAAAACACGTTTTTATTTCTTCGCTATCAAAGTTCACAGTCCTATAACACGATAGAATAAAATAACATACCAATATAAATACCTAAAACTGAATTATATATATATATATATAGAAAATATAACATTTAAAAAATAAATTTACCAGATTATTCTTAAATTACTCGTTGTCTGGCACACGTTGCACACGCTACTTTCACTATAAGATACGCATAGGTGAGGTTTCTCTTAGATAAGGCACTTACATGTACGGTTTTGGTAGTAATGTAACAGCATCCAATTCCCCTGCTTGGTGTAATTTAATGCAGGCATTTAAAGCAGCCGATCGCTTTGCAGTTTTAGTGTTCTCAAACGGTAGACCCTGTTTCGAGAATGAAATTTCAATTTTACCATATTCAATTTGGTTTGATATTAGAGACAGGTCATTAAGGGCAGGTAATGACTTTATCTTTTATAGCTATAGCAAAACTTTATTAGGAGATTGCCCTACACATGGAGATTTTCGATCTGCATTTAGATTATAAATAAAAAATACAATTCTCAAGTAAATAGGCGACTTACACGAATTATATTTTATGCAAATCTATTTTGTTTCTTAAAGGATCAAAAGACTATTGGACCAACTGAATTTAAAGTACTAGAAATCTCAGCTATCGATAAAAAACTGAGCTCCACAATGAATTGAGATTTAAAAGAAAATTTACTTGTGGATATGAACAACACCTTGATTTCCTCCTTAATAGGGCATGCGATGGGCATGAATATAGAAATCACGCGCATATTTTTTTCAGGACACGCCGGACTCGTCGGTCTTTTAATCCTTGCATCGAATACATTCTCTAATATCCACATTGGAGAGATGGTGGTGAATTGATCGTGCGGCAGCGTGGAACAATAGCGCGTCAACAAGCTGATCGCAGACACTGAAGATAGCCGCCCTAGAAATGACAATCGGTATTTCAAAACCACTAAGATTAATATAAGATAATAATTAAGAAAGCGCATTCGCAGTCTTCTCACAACGACTATAAAAGTTTAGACAAGAATAACAATGATAATTTTGTTATTTACGTCCACTTCCATTAGCATAGCTTTCGGTGAAAGTATATCGCGAAAGTGTATGAATATTACCTCCATGTGCGGTTATGTACGGTGGTATATCGTCTTCTTCGTACAGATCTCCTTGTATGTCATCTTCAGTTGGTGCCGAGCGATTGTCAGTGTTGCCCACCAATATCTGGGAACATAATATATTTACTTATACTGGGACAGTGTTTGTCACCTCATTATTTATACCAGAATGGATTTTTTGATAAGGACTCACCATGCTAGCAGCATTACTACTAGCGCAGTGTATCCTCGTGGCGCACTGGCCCACCGCAGAAACCAAGCACTACATCAAAGTAGTGATATTTAACTGCGTTCTTCTGTAAGGTGGAGGTACAGTACCCAGTCGGGAATCTCCATTTTGGGAAATCCCACGTGAAATCCCAATTCGCCCTACATCTCCTTTAATTTTTTCCATTTCACTATTTAAAGTGATTTTGTTGCAATGTTTGCAATAAATAATCGAACTATTAAACCTCTAGACAACATTTTTTTTATCAAATCACATTTAAACCGCTCTAAATTAGGTGATGAACCTCAGGGCGTATCACTGCTGAGCCACAGATACAATTTGAATACATAAAAATAGTCCAATACATAACTGTTACATAATAGTACTCACATTTTGAATTATTTGTTCTGTAAGCTGAAATGTTCTGTATAGATTTTGGAATTTAGACATGTTTGCTGCATTGACCAAAATAACATAACTCGACTGTGCATTTCGAGCTCGCCCTGAAATAAAATTGAAATGATTGTTTATTCCTTGTTTATGTACATGAATCATAACTTTCCTGTTACTAAAATTAAAATTAAGTTTAAATAGAATACCTTTGCTTTGTATGTAGGATCGATATTCCAGTGGCTGATCGTATTTTAACACCAGTAAACATTGTGGTATGTCAACTCCTTCCTCTATCACACTCGTTGATATGAGGCAGTTCAGTTCACTGAATTAATAAATTATGATTATAAGTAAGCAATAAATAATAATTTTTGAAGCTTATTAAACAAGACTGATAGCTATGTGGCACTAGATGTTGTACGTGTGCGTGTAATTGATAATACAAAAAAAATCTACAGGTAAGGTTTTGGAGACACAGTTTTTTTTTTTAAAGGCATTTTTTTTCGATTGTCGTTATTTTTTAATTTTAGTATTTTAATTGAGTTTTAGACTCTCAAAGTAAATTCATAATTATTAATTTTGTGCATTTAGACAGTTATATGGGTACGTCTGTTAACCTAAATAAATGGGGAACGAGAATTGTTTATTCATTTTAAGGCCTAATAACGCACTTAAAAATCTGCAACGGGTGCAATAAAACGTTTTACGATTCAACAAAAATCTCAGCAAGGTATAATATTATCAACATTTAACACACAATTATCAAGTAAAAAGACGAAGGCGTAAGGTACAGTGTAGCTTATTTTTTATTTTGTACACTGCCGACTGTATATAGTTACTTATAAATAAGATTTTCTTTTCGTAAACTAACTGAAAGAAGGCTGCAGTATTCAACGTATAAACGTGTAAACAGTATAAACGTGTTCGTGTGTGTTGTGTTTACATGAAAATTCACCTGTTTCTGAATTTCAGAAGTGCTGTTTCGGTTGCTTTTTTCATGTAATGGGTTTCTCTCGTCGACTTATTTGGGTTCATATTGTACCCCACTATGAAATCGTGTTTGACAAAGTCAAACTCCTTGGGGTTGGCTTCCTTTACGTCTTTTAACAGATTGTATATAACTTTAGCCGTGAACCTTTGTTGGGTAAATATTATCGCAGATAGGGGTTGCCTCGCTTTATTCACTTTCAATATCACTGGAATTATATGGTGGATATTTCAAGTTATACACCATAATATATGAATATGACGGGTTACTTAATTACAAGGTTAAAGCCGAGGTGTATTTATTTAATATTGGTGTATATAATTAAAAGTATATACGCATGTTTATAATGGTCATATAGGGTTATAAAGTTTAAGGGACCTTCAAGTCATAAAATGAATAGAATACAAAATATATTATAATTTGCTTTGTCCGCTTAAATGAGTGTGATACGGTCGAACGGCTTGCGCCCAGGTGTGAGCTCAGGCGTGGTTTCTTCCGACACGTGTTTCAGGACTTCCACATCCCATCATCAGGGTGCCGCTGCGTTGGTCGAGCAGCGTGATGTCACATCGAGGTCTGGATGCTGGAGCAGCGCCACAGCACGATGGTCGGATGCTGATGCAGCGTCACAGGATGTTGGAGCAGCGTCACAGGATGTTGGAGCAGCGTCACAAGATGTTGGAGCAGCGTCACAGCACGATAGTCGGATGCTGGAGCAGCGTCACAGGACGCTGGGGCAGCTTCTGACGAGCTGACGCTGCTGCCAGCATCTGACCATCGTGTTGTGACGCTGCTCCAGCTTCCACCATCGTGCTGTGGCGCTGCTCCAGCATCCAGACCTCGATGTGACATCACGCTGCTCGACCAACGCAGCGGCACCCTGATGATGGGATGTGGATGTCCTGAAACACGTGTCTGAAGAAAACACGCCTGAGCTCACCTGGGCGCAAGCTGTTCGACCGTATCACATTCATTTAAGCGGACAAAGAAAATTATAATATATTTTGTATTCTATAAATATGAATTTCCGCAAAGTAACACCTGAATCAATTCAACATAAAATTAATGAAATGCTTCTCCGTAGTCTTGTATATGTTTAATTTAGTGCTTTTAGTTTAATTTTAGTTTCTGCAGTGCTAGGTGTCAAAAATATTACTTAAGAGCTTTATGTGGGTCACACAAGACCTGTGAAAAAGAGTGCTCACATGTTTGAATTGAAACTAGCATTAAATTTAAACAATAGTATCCTTGTTTTACCTCCAACTTTTTCTATGGTTTGTGGACTGTACTCTTTCAAGACATTAAGGAGATGTATTACTTTATCAGAAGAATGTTTTATTATTTTCTGGTATCCAGTATCACCAGACATCGAATCTAAGAGTATCATACGAGCCCTGAAAATAAAAATTAATAATTTTATACATATTATTATTATATAGTAAAATTATGACGAATCGAGTTAACATATCAAGTCTTTAAAAACGCCACCGTATTATATACAACTTTTAAACCGCAATTTTGTCCGCGTAGAAATATAATAGCACTGTATTGAGAGTATTTTTAAACTCCGTCCAGTAATTTAGTAGGAAAAACCCACGGGAGATCCCATATCGTCCTACCTCTCTTTAAATCTTTTGATTCTCATAGTCACGAACACGATGCTTAAGAAAGTAATATCAGGTTTGCCATGAAAATTTATGTAGACTAGACACTTACTCAAGAGAATGTGTAATTGTGATTGTGTAGAGAAGTTCCTCTTGTTTTGTTGCAGCTTTGCGCTTGAGTCGCTCCAACAGTGTTATGTACGCGAGAATACCCAAGGCCCCGCCGTACACTCCGAGCTCTTCAATAAACATTACCATAGCAACCACCATGTTCTTAACATTCTTCACTATCTGAAGGGTTCATGTAATGGAAATAAACTGTGGTAGAAAGAACAATTATTACCTGTACACAATTTTACTCAGAATCATATTGTTATTTTTTCTTCTCGAACAAGCAGGCAGTGGCTTATCTATCCATATGAAATATATTTAGGTGCGAAGGTGCTTGGTAATTACTGTCATAGAAATATAGCTGTAAACCTGGGCCTTTTGTTTCGTAATTAACACCAGACACGTAGGTTTTTATTACGTAAATAAGGCATTCATTTCAAAAAAATTAAGTCTTTCATGTTGTATATTCCCATGTGAAATTCCTATTTTTTTTATACATTTTAATTCGCAACATATATAAGCCCGGCTCAATGTACCTACTTCTGTATTGCAATATTTAAGCGGTACCTAAATTAAGTACTCACAAATAAGTTACAGCAAATGTATGTAAATTTACATGTTATCGAAGAATATACAGCACTAAAATGCCAAATAGCATAAAATTAGTTTAATGTTTTATTTTATTAGACTTTTCCAGTCCGGTCAAAAATTCCAATCTACACTAATATTATAAAGAGGAAAGATTTGTATTTTTGTATGTAACGAATAAACTCAAAAAGTACTGGACCGATTTCAAAAAATATTTCACCGTTAGAAAGCCAAATGATCACTGAGTAACATAGGCTATATATTATACTAGCTGCCCGCCCCGGCTTCGCTCGAGTAGACAAAATATTTGGTAAATGTCTATAGGCTCCGAAACTACTGGACCGATTTCAAAAATTCTTTCACCCTTAGAAAGCTACATTGTCTCTGAGAAACATAGGCTATATATTATACTAGCTGCCCACCCCGGCTCCGCACGGGTGGACACAATATTTGATAAATGTCTATGCTCCGAAACTAATGTCTACCCGTGCGAAGCCGGGGCGGGCCGCTAGTATGAGAATGAAGTGCTTGAAAAGTAGGTTGGCAGTTTGTGGATGAGATATAGGCCTAAGCTTTTAATTTACATATATGCGGAGGCCGTTGGTCTAGTCACTAGATAGAGGTATACTTACCACTAGACTCTAGTGGTTAGTATACCTGACTGCTACGCTAAGGTTCGCGGGTTCATTTCCCATCGGAAAACTGAAGAAGAGTTAGACGAATACCATATTGACTATATGATAAGTATTAAAAACCAGCGAGCATTACAGCATATAATGAGTAACATCTGACGATAACTCTACAACCGCGCGCGCTCATTGGCTAAATCAAATAGCAATTCCCGGCTACCTGTAACACACATCCGTCTCTTTTCACGATACCACCTCCACAGATTGTAGGAAAGCAAAACGATAGATGTTTTATATCATTAAGTTAGCATTGAAATGGTGGATAGTGATGAATGGTAAAAGCACCATATTGCGCTAACTCAAAATAATTGGTAAGAAAGGGAAAAAAGAGCTTCATTTAGTCACAATATACATAATAAATACCTTCTTGGGATCTGTAGAAATATCGCGTTGCCATTTTTTTAACTTGACATCTTGGTTTGCGGTACATGGTAGTTTAACGCCTACGACCAGTTCTTGGAGCTCTTGAAGCCTCATTATTGCCTCCTTGGCTGCAGGGGTTGGATTTAGAGTTCTGTAGTATTGTAAAAACTCAAATGGATTTGTTGAGTAACTAAAAAAAGGAACATAATGTAAAAACTGATGAGTTGATAAATGTTTAGAGCTGAGGTGTCCCATTGGAATACAAAACGGATCCGCTCGACTAGGGGCAATACTTCCACCTTACAGAAGATCACAGTTTAAATAACACTACTCTGGCGTAGTAGTGTTTCTGCGGTGAATATTTTTTCCAGACCCCCTTGAGACTATGCTGCGCTGGCACTCGCATTAAGGAAAACCATAAGCTGCGAGCATAGTGAGTCTTCACTATGCTCGGTCACGCGGTCGTGGTTGTTTTCGTACTGCAAGCGTCTATAGGCTACGGTGATCGCTTACCATCAGACGGCCGTACGCTTGATTACCACCAAAAATTTGTTTACCTCAACACTTCTCCCAAATCGTTGACAGTTGCAATAGTGGCATGGAAGGTGGTCTCCAAATCGCGAAGTGCGTCTTCCACTTTAACCTTGTTGACATTGGCATTTAGCAATGTTGCAGTCAGCCCTGAAATAATAATATGTAATTATAAGAAAGAATGTGAATCTTTCCAATATACGGTTCTCGGTTATCTCCATAAATTATTATTCACCTTAAAGCATCATGAAATATGTTTCACTGGAAGTTATCGCCATGATTCATTAACATGATTGAATACAGAATAACTTCCAATCGCGATTTGTTAATTTATTTACGATGTTTTTTATGCATTGGAATAACAGATAAGTATCCTCCTTAAAAGATATTATGTTCTATTCAAAGTATATAACATGGACTTTTCTTATGGGATTATAAATCCTGTACAATGTACATATAGGATGGGCACCTGGGTTTTTTAAATAACAAGGTGACGCGAGACGACCAGTCATCTGCTCGCCCGTGCAAGAGATGTAGTTCCACCAAGAACCTTAAATAGTAAAGTCCCGCGTGTTACTGCACTGCTCCGGGATCTCCAGTGGAACGCACCGGTGCCCTCCTGCACTTTGCCTGAGCACGTCCCGGGGGCAGCCATGTCGCCGCCCCTGGAACCCTCGCGTGCTCTTGACAGCACTGGCCACGTCGTGCTGCCACCAGCCCCGGGCGCGCTTGAAAGGGCAGTCAGAGCCCCAACTCTAGCTGCCCACGGGCCCATCGGCCCCCGGTTAGTCGCTTTACTAGCAGTGCCCTAGACCAACCTAGTATAAACAAATATAATTGAAGATTAACCAACTTACCGATGACTCTTGGTTGTTTAGCAACCGGACATCTCTCAAAATGTTTCATCACCATTCTCATAGGATGATCATCTACAGCATGGTGGCACTCATCAAAAATTATCAAGTTTATATCCTCAATCCTTATGTACGAGTGTGTAAGCATATCAAACAAAATTTGGGTGGTCATAACAATTACCTGCAATTAAAAATGAAAATTTATAATAAACGTATATATTTTAGAATCAAATAGCTACCTAACCACTCAAAGTATCTTCAACTGGCGCCAGTTTCAAATCACTGTTCGGATAATTACCCTATTCAGTAATAATAACACAACATTAAAATCTCATGCAGGCTTCTTTAAGCCAAATCTGCATATCTATGGCTTAAAATTGAGATCCATGAACTTGTACATGGTTTTTTTCGTAGATTTTATGCACCGTGCAGATTTAGGCTTAGGTACTGTGAGCTCTTACTATTCGAAATACATTATTTCTTATCTGCGCACGATGAAGTGGTTTACCTGGTTTTTACTAAGCTCGCCGTCCCACTTTGTTTTGTCCCAGAAATCAACACCATCTTCACCGCTGTAACCACCAACGCCAGAAACTGGACAGAGCTTCTCTATTTTTTCTTTCTACAAAAAACAATTGTATATCAATAAAAATAATATCAGTCGCGTGCCACGTGCCCATGTCAATGGGCATGCAAAATTGCAGTTCGCGAAACTAGCGCGGTGCAAGTCGCTTCACGTTAAGCCGAACTATGGGTTCGAAAAACTCATAATTTGTGAGCTCCTGGCTTTCCCGCTCAGACGATTGGACGTCTTGGACGAGGTCAGTGTTAAGCAGATTGTTAAATCTAACAACGCTGAGGAAGAGATTCGGAATGCTAAGATATTGCTTTATGAGTCCCTCAGCATGCCCGACCAAATGCCGAACAGGGCTTCCACAAGAAGTCAAACTACTGAGACATTTAGTATTGTAGGTATATAAAGGCATTAAAAATAGTTTTACCTGTTGCATGACCAATGGTACAGTGTTGACAAGAAAAAATGAGCGTTTTCCACCCTCCCCCCATGGCTTTTGCAAGGCATCTCGAAAC
This sequence comes from Falcaria lacertinaria, assembly GCA_951449985.1. Lineage (NCBI taxonomy): Eukaryota > Metazoa > Arthropoda > Insecta > Lepidoptera > Drepanidae > Falcaria > Falcaria lacertinaria. The sequence continues at coordinate 5,949,596 of OX602118.1, read as the reverse complement.
CTCTTGATCAGTCGTATTGCAATATAAGTTTTGCCTGAACCTATAAGTGAAATCATTTATTCATTACAAATCACATAAAAATTAAAATAAAGGCGAAAATTTGTGTGTGTTTGTTTGTACCCTCTTCAAGCCGCCGCAACCATTGAATAAATTTGTATGAAATTTAAAATTAAAGTAGCTTATATGCTGGATTAACTTAAAGAGGCTATCAAGTAATTGCTCTACATTAAGAATTTAGTTTTTTTTCTCTAGATACACGTGGGCAAAGCCGCGCGTAAAAGCTAGCAAATATATAAAATTGTCACTCAGTAAAATTAATGTGGAACTAGCCGAGTTCCAAAAACAGCTATGGGGTCCTAGAACGCAGCAAGTATTAGGTACTACAGGTAATGGACGAACTCCTGGCAATCATAAATTTGTAAATGCAAATGAAAATTCTTAAGTTAGACAATTTAGGCCCTATCACGACAGTTATGACTGAACATCATAGGAATCGCATAGCTGAGCCACTGAATGCTCAACAAGTTATTTGATATGGCTGGCCATAGGCTGATAAAATGCCGGTCATAAAACAAGGGAGAGGAATATCCAGAACATTTTCAAGTATTTAGGGACATCAATCAATTCAATGAAGACCTTCCTGGCAAAAAGGTGCAGAAACTGTCCCTGGCAGATTCTAAAACATCAATCTCAGTCTTAGTTAAATTGGTTGTCTTTCAACTTATTGTAACTTACCTGTAGGTAAATGAATAATAGTATTCTTTTTCAAGGATATTTCTTCAAGTTGTTCTTGGTATGATCTTGCTATGAATTGCTGCACACCATCCGTTAACATGTTCTTTTCATTCATCTTTCTGTTGTAAAATAATAACAATATACACAAAAAAGTGTGAAACATAACATTTTGGTTTTCTTAGTCTTAATTTATATTATTATAACTTTTGTCTACACCTGCTGCACTTACCCTGTGCCTTATCTAGAAAAGTCATAGTCAAAAGGTATGCCCAGCTCTGGTTTAAGATAAAGCCTGAAATTCAGATAGACGAGCAAAAATATCCAAAATACATCTCTGAACTCTGAGCTGATGTTCATGATCTGACAAGTGCCTCATTCTGTTTGTTTTATTGGGATTAAAATCTAATGCAACTTTCGAGTTCTGCATTTATTCTGAACTAGCTGCGTGACTATGTTCATATTTGTTTAAAAACAAAACATAGCCTATGTCTTTTCCCAGGTTTTAATCTATCTTATTGACAAATTTCATTAGAATCCCTTCAGCCATTTAATTGTGGAAAGGTTGTAAAAAACAGAGTTACTTTTGCATTTATAATATTAGTATGGATGTAAATACATAATACAATAATGGATGTTTGTTTATTGCCTTTCTCACAAGAATGAGGAGAACACCAGAACTATTAACAATAACCTATATTCTGTCAAAGTAATTAATATCCTGATCATAAGTATAAAATTGTATCAATTGCACTGTATGCACTTTGGTGTTACATGCAAGATTTTTATGCGTCCGAAAAATTTTGGATTTTGAATTATTGTAGAATTTTAAATAAGTTATGCAAATAATGATGATGATGATAATGAAAAATATGAATAACAAAAGTTCCAATTTTAATCTAATGAATTAAATAAGAACACGTATACCTTTACTTAATACAACACAAGTGAAGAAGGGAATTCTCAAGCAAATACTGGTAACAAAATCAAAATAATATAAATCTCAAAAAATTATCAAATTATTTAGGATTTTAGGGTACTTACCCCTAGACTAAGTGACGAATACAACCGGGAACCGCTACGCTAGAGCCTACAGAATTGGAGGTTGTCAGTCAATCATGTCACGACACGGTGAGTTCGGTAAGTGACAAATGTAACAATAAAAACGATAATTGACATTCAGCCTATTTATAAGGCAGAATATGGGTATTCCCAAACCATAGACAGAGTGTAACAATGTCTATATATAATTAATGTATACTCTTTGTTGTCTACTCCCGTCTCAAGCTAAACTAAAACTACCTAATAAAAGGTTCAGATTCAAGCATTCGTCACTACAGACAGACTTCCAATACATGATACACTTCAAGTGGTGACTTATTTTAATTAATTAAGGTCGCCGCTCTCGCCTTATTACGTATAATATCTGACGTATTTTATTATTGGCTGTTACAGGTTCTGTCATTAGGCACATACAATTCAGATGGGCCAGGTGCTGGTATGGGATGCAACCTATTCAGACACTCCACTCAGATTTTGTCCCATTCGGTTCCGAGACCCTTGGTCCGTGGGGTCCTAGCGCTATAAGGCTTTTTAACCCTTTCCTACTTTACGGTACTTTTAAGTACCAGCGCTTTTTTCGTCTAATAGGTACATTGAATACGCAAATGTTTCGTGTTAAAGCTCACTAACGATCCTTTAGAGTACGATTGGCGCGAGCCAATGAGAGCACGCGAATCGTTCTCCCACAAGGAACGGCCAATCAATTAAATCTGCAAGTTACACTTTGTCGTACACTCAGTGAATTTTCTTGGCGGTGTTTTCGAAAAACGTTAAAAATATAATATCTTACGTAAATGCATTTTTTTAAGCTATTGCATAGCTTTTATCGCGGGCCTTGAGCGTGGGGACCGAATCCAGAAATTCCGTAACGAAAAAAACCTAATACCCTCCACTCCGACCGACAACTCCATCTATCGATAAATACCAGAACTTTTAATGACTTTTTGAAATATCACGCTTGTCTCTTTAGTTCAGCAACCCGCCTTTAGGTGGCATTGGTTGTATTGGAAAACTACTGTAATCAGCTGTTTGTGAGAAAGTATATAGGTATATAAAAAAATACTGCATTAATAAAATAAATAAATAATTATAATTGCATAAGTTGATAGAAAATGCTATGCAATAGCTTTACCGCGGCAGTCTCCGAGTGCCACACCTAATTTTTTTAGGTTATTTCGTTAGTTTATATTATTGGTTATATTTCTAAATACTTACATGGTGTATTTTTATCTGACTTCATATTTATAATTTATAAAAACAGGCGAGGACTAAAAAGTACCGTCAGAAACTTTTGAACTCAAAATTTATTTAGTCGTATGGTATACATGGTATACATTTAATGTAGGTGCTTCTGATGAATAAATCGAAAATGTTGTTCAACTACCCTCAAGGTGAGGCTTCGATGACTATTTTGTGGAGGCTTTTGAGACAGTCCTCGAACTTCCGTTATCGCGGACATATGAAGAAGAGCCGAAAGACAAAAAAAATGCAAAAAAATTGGAGGGAAGAGTAGTTTTAGAAGTGATGGAAAAAAATGGGGATAAAAGGTTTATTTCGATATTTTTGTTTTATCTATTGCTTTGCTTGAATAGTTGAAAACTGAAAGTATCAAGTTACCTGTGTGGGACAGTCAAGTGTACTAGAAAAAGCATGCCTGCAAATATGCTCGCTGATTGAATCGCTGATTCGCTGAAAAGAAGGACCGTGATTATCGATTTCCAAACCTAGATATTGGGATTAGAAAAACAATATAGGAATAGATATGTGGGGCGAGCGAGGGTGATCATGCTCAGCCACCGCAAAGGGAAGATCTTCCAGCCAGGCGGGTGTTGTGCCTGGGGAACCGCGGCTCCGACTGTTCTAGTCGGAAACTTGTATATATGTTGAATTGCGTAGAAAACTTCGCTAGCGCGTGGCAGGATTGTGACGTCATTCGTTGAATGTTGTCCTGCTAGTTAGTCGATTTCTAACGTTGGTTTATGTAGCCGTGAGGTCGCTACATCACTCACCCCCGAGACCGGAGGTCGATCCAGAGCTTGATTACAGTCAGTGCTTGAATGCTTGCAAGTGCCAGTGTGCTTCGAAGTCTGCGGTGAGTCGAGACTGAGCGTTAGATGCCGACTGAGTCCAGTATACTGACGCAACGGGGTCACCAGTGTGGGGCGAGCGAGGTGATCATGCTCAGCCACCGCAAAGGGAAGATCTTCCAGCCAGGCGGGTGTTGTGCCTGGGGAACCGCGGCTCCGACTGTTCTAGTCGGAAACTTGTATATATGTTGAATTGCGTAGAAAACTTCGCTAGCGCGTGGCAGGATTGTGACGTCATTCGTTGAATGTTGTCCTGCTAGTTAGTCGATTTCTAACGTTGGTTTATGTAGCCGTGAGGTCGCTACAGATACATACATTTCGTTTTCAATTTTCATAAAAGTACAGAGGCTACTGTGTAAGAAGAAAATGATCTAAATCCAACAGCCGTCAACGACTACATGGGGGCGTAGGTACAGCTGTGTATATCGCAAATCTCCAAAATTGTACCATAGGTTGTTCTGGGGTCTACTGGCACCTACATAGCAGTTGTCAATGCCTTTTTCATTCATGGTTTTTTAATTATTCCCCTCTACGATTTGAAAAGATTACCATAAAATACTTTTGACGCAATGTTACTCAAGTCGTAAAAAAGGATTTCTAAAGATAATTATTGAAGATCTGATCCTCACAAAAGAGGTAAATCCAATTATTATACTCTGTTAGCAGTACGTTTGGGTAACAGAGACATATACATTGACCTATACATATAATTATGTTCAAAAGAATGGAAGGTCTGAAGTCTGCAGATTCAAGAACATTTAAAGTCTCACTGCAAAGTATTTTTATGTATAAATGTAAATAAAATGAACAGTTTTGCAGAAAATTACGAAGTCGACGTTGTATGTATGTATTTATTTATTTAATGGCAACACAAAAAAGTACATTTCGTATTTTGCCAATGTCATGTAGATAATAGAGAGGATCCTCTTGGCAACGTCGTACGGTGGGATAACCACCAAGAAGGTTGGCAACGTCCTTCCTGACAGTCTATGGACTCCATTTAATCTCATAATTTTGAATTATTTGAAATATCTATCAAAGTTCCTGTCATTGCGATACATAAAGTTGCAGACGGTACAAAAATCTAGGTCTTAGAAAAAGTACTTATAGGTATAGAAAAATCTAAAAAAAAAATGTGTTTATTTTTACTTAAATTAATAATATAATAAAGAAAAATTTGGGATTCTTTTGAAAATCATATAGGTCGGTAGGAAAGAGTTAAGGAAATAACAAAAAGGTTAGTCGACATCACACGAGACCGAAGAGCTGGCAGCTACCTCGGACAAAGAATTAGTCTATAGAGGGCGAATGCTGCCAGTATCTTCGGAACCTTGCCTAAAGGGACTCCTTTTAATAATAATATTTTAATAATTATGTTTTTTTTAGATAGATAGTTTTATCTAATGGCAACACAAAAAAGTACATTTCGTATTTTGCCAACTTAATAGAGAGGATCCTCTTGGCAACGTCGTACGGTGGGATAAGTTTTTAGTTTAAGGTTAAGTTTTAAATTGAAATAAATTTGCTTGACGTTAATGACAAACAAATTTTTTTACAGATCACATAATCACTACGTTTTAATCTTAGAATAAGGACATACAAAGACATTGCTTATGTGTAAGCAAAGAGAGAGAAAGAGATTTAGTAATATACTGTGGTATATTATCTACTCTGAGCTTACGCTATAGAAACCGAAATATGAGTAACTTGAAAATTCTTAACACTCGACACTGGCAATAATAGTCCCTAAAGAGGATTGATTGCCATAGTTAGGAGAAGAAGGAGAAGAAACGTTTTTTTGGATGTGTCATGTCAAATTGTGTCAAATTAAACAATTTAGTTGAAATTTGTCGGGATTTGTTAGCGTAAGTGCTTTTCTAAGAGATTTGTTCGATTTTGTCGAAGAAATTTGCGAATGAAATGCACGTTATGTAAAGTATTTTTTTTTAAAGATGGATCCTAGATAAATCATTGCGTGCTATCTTTTGGACTTTTAAAAATATTGATAAAAATATAATAATTTCCGGACTGTGTGTACATGTTGACAAAAGCTAAGGCTACCTAATTAAAATATACCTGCATGAAATGTATAAATTAATAGTTTATTCTAAGGAATAAAGGTTTACGGAATATTTTGGAATTAAATTGAGATGAAGAAAATAAAATTAAACGAAGACTGCGTGCCACTACATTTTATTTTAATCTCGGCTATGTGTATCACAGCGGTTTCACCGGGCGGTAAACAAAACCTCAGTTACTTAATTGGCTATACTTATTGAAAATTGCATTATATTAGTAGGTACTTATATTTTCAGCGAACGATTTGCATTTCTATGATGGGGTTTCCACAGCAGATGTGGTCTCTGGGGATGTGTTCTTTGAAATATTGGACCCTCCAGAGCTCCAATATTCTTACAGAATTAGACCTGCCAAGGATTTTGGTGTCCCCTTTGTAAGTTTAGCATGATATTATTATTGATTGCATTAAGTATTAGAGCCCAAAATCTAATATATAAAATTCTCGTGTCACAGTTTTCGTTGCCATACTCCTCCGAAACGGCTTGACCGATTTTGATGAATTTTTTTGTGCTTATCCGGTATCTATGAGAATCGGCCAACATCTATTTTTCATCCCCCTAAATGTTAGGGGTAGTCCACCCCTAAATTTTATTTTTTATTTTTTAGACCGATTTCAAAAATTCTTTCACCGTTAGAAAGCTACATCATCACTGAGTAACATAGGCTATATATTATACTAGCTTCCCGCCCCGGCTTTGCACGGGTAGACAAAATATTTGATATAAAAGTCTACCCATGCGAAGCCGGGTGGGCCGCTAGTAAATATATATATATATTGCTAATATTTAGATGGTTAAGTTGTCTGTTTGTGCAATAAAATTCCACAACATGTTATGTATCAACATGCATATCAAAAGAGTACCCATGCATTCACTTTCTGATAACATAAATGATAAGAACATTATATGGAAATACATTCACTTTGTAAAAGTGGTTACTAGTAATAATTGTAAATTGTATCAGATCACCAACATATTTACTTAGATCTCCATACCCATGAGGCGTAATAGTCAGTATGAATTTTATTGCATAATCAAGCAAAATGGAATTGTAATACTGTGAAGTATGTCTACCTAGCTATATGGCCCACCTGATGGTAAGCAGTTACCATAGCCTATGGACGCTTGCAACACCAGAGGTATCACTCGCGTGTTGCCAACTCTAATAAATGTTTATTTCTCTTACTTTCAGAATGAGAGCTTACATTTTCAACGAGCACGACTGGTACCAACTGTGCCACTACACAGTTGTTCCGACATTGTAAATCAAGATGATGTCATGGGACATGTTGCTCTGTCTGAGAGAGGGTAAAATCATAATTAATTCTAATGTTGAATAAGCTACTAAATCATGGCAACAGCAAATGTATATGTTTTGCACTGCTATTTAAATATATATGCAGGGCACCTATTTATCAATAGGTTTATGAAATAATCATGAAGCTCATTACTAGGTTTTTAAATATATAATTAAAGTTTCATTTCTTTATACCACTAAGGTGGCTCATAACACAAGCATACGGCCCACCTAATGGTAATACCAGGGGTATCACTAACGGGTTGCCAATCATACTATTGGTGGGGATTCACTGTGCCTGTAGCATTACTACTAGCGCAACATATCCTTGTGGAGGACTGGCAATCTTACTTACGACAGAAACACAACACTACATCAAAGTAGTCAATATTATATATACATAAGGGCTTCTTACCAAATGTGTGTGAGTTTCTTTATATGAAGCAATTGCTATCTAAATTTCCCAAACCAGTTTACTAGGAAAATCTGGAACAAGGATGACACCAATTGTTGATTTCTTAGACTTCTGATGACCTTAAACAATTGCCAAAGTTATTAAATAAATTGTCAGTTAATAAAATACCAGTCAAGTGCGAGTCGGCTTCGCGCACCAAGGGTTCTGTACAAACTTGTAGGTAAGGTATCTTTAAGCATAATTACATGCATTCTATATACTTTCGCCCATTGAAGACTTTCCGATTTTGCAGCACCTACTTTTGTATAGATAATAATTTTATTGTGGTGTGAAGAGAGGACTGTGGGTGGATTAACCGCATGCATTACAATCGAAAATAACGATAATTCGATATGTATCAATAATTGTATAGCAGAAGGCCAAAAGAGCGATTGACTCAAAAAAAAATATTATCGAACACGAAATTAAGGCATTATTCGTCACAGACTCTCAACAGCGCGATCCACGAATAATGTGAACAATCGCAGCACCATCTAGTGTCGAATAGAGGAAGGGATATGTTTATTAGTTTTTTTTAATAATAATAATCATTTATTTCAGACTCATCCTAAGATTACATCCATATTTGTTAGTACAATTGCAAGCTTAAAAACTAGTATTAGTAAAATACACACTATAACAATACACACAATAAAACAGTAAGGGCTGTGTGAACTCCCGATAGTTGTGGAAAATCACTACGACTACATGCAGCCATATCCATCGAGCCAGCATCGGGGAGTCCCACCGGTCCGCCAGCGTGCACAGTATGGTGTTTATAGCAAATTCGTTTTTTTTATTGAACTACATATTAACGGTTTTCAGATTTTTTCATTTACATGTGCTATAAGACGCTGCTTCATGCCAAATTCCATGATTCTAGGTCAATGGGAAGTACCCTATACGTTTTGATTCCCTTGTGAAATCGCAAAATATGCCAAAATTTTCGACATAAACGGACATATCTTTTCGTCACATCGATTTACAGGTTTTCTCAGCTTTAACAGACCATAGACCGGGGTATTTGATTTCAACTTGATAACTCCACGCGGTCTTGAGAAAAAAAGGTCTAGACAGACAGACAAATGGACAACAAAGTGATCTTATAAGGGCTCCTTATTTTTCTTTTGAGGTATTGAAGCCTAAAAGAAATTATATTCAGAATATCCCACAACATACCACAAAGGGCATAAGGTACTTCCCGTTGACCTAGAATTTTGAAATTTGGAAAAAAACAGTTTCTTGCAGCACATGCCATGGGAAAAAACTGAAACCGTAAATATGTAGTTTATTAACAAAAAATAGCAAATATTATAAAAATCTTATTATAATATTACTTCCTCAATTCGATACTAGATGGCGCTGCGTTTCTTTACGTTAATCTTGAATCGTGCTGTTGAGAGTCCGACAAAAATTCACCTAATTTGGTGTTCGATATTTATATTTGTTTTATTGAGTCGATAGGTCGGTATTGGGCGGTTCTTTTCTACCTCTACATCCAGTTAATTATACATATTACTTATCGATACTTTTCATTGTAATGCATACAGACAGATATTTCACAGTCCACACACCACAATAAAATTACTGTCTATGCTTAAACTAGGTATCTACTGGAAAAACTGAGTTCTATGGGCGAAAGTATATATGTAGAACGTATTATGTATACTTTGATACCATATACCTACAAGTACCTACCTATGTACGGAACCCTCGGTGCGCGAATCCGACTCGCACTTGGCCAGTTTTTTTTTAAATAGACAGACTTATTTATAATAATAATAATAAATTAATAATAATAATAATAAACTAAAAATAATAATAAATATAACATACAGTGCAGAGGAATTAAATAATTTTTGCAAATCACACAATTTGTTTACCCAAAGTTGGAATCGAATGCATCATTGGTACGTTAAGGTTACTATCTAAACAGCCAACCACTTAGTCAGCAACAATTTTATTAAGTTCACATAGTGATCAACTCCAGTAGCAATTAATTAAAAGTACTTCTCTCTATATTCTAGGGAATGTTCATTTGTGTATAAGACTGCAAAAGCACAACAGGCTGGTGCCAGGGCAGTGATCATCACAGAGTCCATAGACAGGTGGGACGATTCACTGGATCATCTCATAGAAATGGTTGATGACAAGTGAGTACAAACTTCTTTGGATTTAACTAAGATATGTTTTGGTCTTTTGTAATAACAGCATGCTGAATCTCTTATGTCAAATCATAAGACCGTTAAATATTGCAAGGATTCTTCGAGAACAGGACCACATAATTCATTAGTAATCTATCCCACACTTCACTTGAACCCGCTGATACCTAAAATCAGTCTAGGACCATAAACTTTAGCATGAGCTTATTTTTTTTATGTTTCTTATTATCAAACTCAAACTCAAACTCAAAATCGTCTTTATTTGACTAGACAAGTACTTTCAAATCGTCAGAATCTACCACCGGATTCGGAAAGTCTATTTTTGCTGAGAAGAATCCGGTAAGAAACTCAGCAATTACTCTTTTCAAATAAAATACAAAATTTACATTTAAATTAATTTCTTACATGACAAGAATAAATCACAAAAAGTGATCACATAAACAAGGATATTATGCTTGAATAACAAATCTAAGCTGGAAGTATCTGTAATGACTTTAAGGGGGACCTCCCTGGAGCATCCTCATCCTCATTCGTAATCCAGGTATAAATAAGATACTAGCCCCCCACGCCTATTCGCACAATAAGATGATTTGCACAAAATATTTATAATATTGGTAACATACAGAGAGAGAGAGGATGTGTTGGTTTCGTTGAGGACTTTCGAATAATATAGTATGTGGTGATAATTAATTACTCTAAAGGCCACATGTTCGAAGAAAACAAGACTGATCAATTCATATTATATTAATTATATCAAAAGAGTAACAATTCGATGGTGGATAGGATAAACAAATGAAACGCCACTTTGGTCGAAGATTAGTTTTATATGCGACTGCGTAATTAGTTGATAGATTTTTGGTTCCTCTATCGAACTGTCTAGGTTATAAGCCAATCGGAAGCTAACAAAATTTCTAGATATAAATCTATAAAAAATATATAATCATATCTATTATTTGCTCTGCTGAACAATTGGCCAAATGACGCTTTATTTGTTCTTCCTTTCCACCGTCGAATCATCAGTTGTTTTCCGTCTCAGGATGGAGTTGGACGTCAACATTCCTGCGGCGTTCCTGCTCGGCCGGAGCGGAGCTTCCATTCTCCGCACGTTAAGGCAACTCAAGAAGAGTTACGCTATCGTCAATCTTCCGGTTAATATGACCCACGTGCCAATTACCAAAATGAACCAACCACCTTGGATTACTTGGTAATATAAACCTACCGACAAGATCTGACCTAAAATGACTATACTTATGTTTTACAAACATTTTGTTGTTTATGATTTACACTTTTTTGTGCACTTGCATAATAGTCAACAATGAAAGACATTATCTTTTAAGATAGTATATGTTAATATATTTTGTTTTGTTGGCGAGATTTATTAGTTCTTAGTTCATAGGTCATGGTCAGATTCATGATAGAATTTTTTGTCAGTCCAGATTTTGTAACGGATGTCCTCTAAATTTATTATGTTACCAAGAAGCAATTAGTGTAATAACAAAATCACATATAATTATTCCAATGACGGTAGTTCATTCTCTATCTAATGATATTTTATTATGAATTAGTTACTCACCATAATTTGATAAAATAAGGTTAATGCTGGGTGGGCAAATAAGGTAAAATTTTATTTTAGGCTTACATTATTAATAATGTTGCCTGAAAAAAGAAGTTTAATAAAATTATATGTCTTCGTTACTTTCCTTAGCTTACTCGCTAATAATATTATTTGATGTAGAGTTTTAAACTAGTCATCCTTAACCAATCCGTGAGTTACACAGATTTTGAGATACATTTGCTTGCTCAGTTTGCGTCTGCGGGGAACACAAGGTTTTATCAAGTTTCATATTCATATTCCTTAATTGGTTTGATTGCCAAAGCTAGTCGACATTTATGAAAAAAGGGAAAGCTCCGAGTTAATACTTAATGCAATATTCATTAGAAAAACCCCTGTGCTGTATTGTAAACTAAATATGTAAATATATCAGAATTTAATTTATTAAAATGTACAAACCAATAGGATCGCAGGCGATTTGTTGTTTATGTTGAATTATTGTGATAACTACTTATTCAATAAAATGCAAAATTAATTGTTATTTTTATTTAGCGTACCTTCATCTAACGTAAAAATGTCGAATATACCATGATCTTCCTGGTGGACTTCAGCTTTGTAGAGCGTTGTCTCTGTCATTCATGCCATATTATAATATTGTGTTGTCTTAATTTTAGGTGTGAAAAAAAAGCTTTATAATAAAATTATCATATCGCATATGTCGTGTAGGGAAGGTCACGAAGACGAGTGTAACGACCGAATCCTGGATACTTCTTAATATGTTGTGTGGTTTAATTCAACGTCAACATAATCCATTGAACTATCATGTAGTAAAGTGGGTACGTTGTATTACCTCAGGGACATAATTTGGTTCTTGGAGCCGATATTATTTTGCATAGTGTAAAAATAAACTAGGCTTTTATTTTCCATGAATTTGGATATAGAATTATTTTACGATCAGATTATATGATACGATCAGAGACAGTTCTGTGTTTCTTGCTGATTATTCTCCGAAGGCTTTTTTCCGTAGCATTGATAAAGTACCAATTAGGTATGTATCGATCTAGTTTTATGATGTAGGTACCTATTATGGACACAAAATATAGTTACGGTTTAAAGACTCATAAAGTCAGCCGCCTTAGGCCCACGATTTTGGATTCTGTGAATGCAAAGTGATTCATTGCCTTCCAGCTTGCGTCATGATATTGTAAGTAGGATATAGAATACATATCAGTAGCGCGAGCATGAATAATTTGCGACAACGTTTTCGTATCGCCTTCGACTATTTTTGTATTGACAAATAAACAGCGCTGGGGCGGTGAAAAGTGGAACTAAAAATTAGTATGACAACTGAGATTTCGCGAGTTACTTTTTCGAATATGTAGTCGAAAAATGTTCTTGCTACCGGCACAGATATTTAACGTTGAGAAGAAGGTATTCACAGAGTTAGGTATTTCGACTGGTCAGTGGACGGTTCATGTTAAAATTAGAATGTATCCAGCCCACCATCGTTAGCTATAGATACTGAATTACCTTTTTATAACTAAGTGCTTCTATACATAGTATAAAACAAAGTCGCTTCCCGCTGTCTGTCTATCCCTATGTATGCTTAGATCTTTAAACTGCGCAACGGATTTTGATTCGTTTTTTTTAGATAGTGATTGCAGATAATGGTTTATATGTATTTTATTTAGTTTTCAAACTCTTTGTTCAAATTTGTAAATTAATTTAGGTTTTGTGTAAACCTTGCGAAGCTTGTGCGGGTCGCTAGTATTAATATTATAATCTTTAGCGTCGCGACGCGTCGCACTTTCGTGTCGGTAATACTCTTTCGTGTTTGAACAACGTACAACAACGGTGCAACAACCGAGTAAAACTGCTGTTATCAAACTAGAGCCATTGTTAGCTGTTAGTTACACGCAGATAACGACTGTGAAATGAATTTGGTTATTTTACATTTGTACCTATATGAAAATAAAAATAGTAAGTACCTATTCAATTTCAACCCTGACCATCATAGTCTGCCATCCGTTATAAACTAGGCAGGTATCAGATACTGTAAACTTAACAATAAGACATGCTACAATATTTTTTGACCTATACCTATATTACATTATCATTTCAAGTCCCTAATGGGGTAGGCAGAGAGTAGAGAGCGCCATTTAACTCTTGATTTGCACGCAATGCGCATACTTGTATTGCTTCTGGTACATTTATCAATCTCTTCATACATGCCCGCCGGTTCCAAGTACCTATTTATTTTAAACCTTTTAATTATTGAATTCGTTCATTTGGTACCTTATATATTGTTTAATATCCATCTCTATCTACACCAGTTGTATGGTACTCAGTGCTGTATTCCCAGTACCCAAGCTTTGGTCAAGATGGCGCTGTGTGAAAATGTCCGAATATTATACATTCAAAATTAATGGGTTCTCTTCCTATCTAGCAATATCGACTTTTCAATAATCCAATAATGCAGCTCTTGTGTCTATTAAAATCGGGCCCGTAGTATTTAAAGCTATTCCTTGAAAAAATATTGTATATAAGTACGTAGGTACCTATTTTTAAAAATTGTAATACTAGGAAGGTATACATTTCATATCATACGAATAACAAAGGAAAGTAGGTTATTCTTACTGGGAACTGAAACACGTGTCGCGATCAATATTTTCTTTAGTCGTTATTGTTTCCATTATTAATCAGTCTTTGGCACGGAAAGGTACTTCCCTTGAAACTTATAGGCGTATCGTCTCCCTGGGTCACTTCCCACCTGCCTGCCCTCTTTACTAGAGCGAGCGCCCATAGCCACCACGCGAGTCCAATGCGGTTTGGCTTGGTGTAAATAACATCCGACACAGAATTGGTTCTCTGACGTATTCAGATATTCTCCCGTTGTTATACTCCACCCTAAGCCTCGTATCGTGATTAAAAACTATACTTATGTTTAGATAACGAAAATAGGACGCCGGGACATGATCATTGGTAGCAACGCTGGGGTTTCGCTAGCAACATAAATGACGAAAAAATCTCCTTATTGCCCACTCAGCAGCCTCTCAGATTTTTATCAGGAGACCCAGCTATACCCCATCCCCACTGACCGAATACTAGGTCCTTGGTCAGTGCCTACCCCATGTACCGATTATTGGATTTCTGTGGTATGTTGGTGTAGCTTTTATGAATTAAGTTTGGGATGGTGTTAATATTGTGTTGTCCCAAACAGAAGGGGAATCAAAGCACAGGAACTGCATGTTACATCAATTGATTGATGAACCATGCAGTTTGGAGACTTCATTACTTTAGAATATAGAAGCACAGGAGTCAATGAAACTCGTTCAATGCGCGCGCGCAACCCAATCTGCACATCCAAGATGGCGGCATAAAGCACGGAGCACATGCCATGTCCGTCATGCTTGACCAGTGAAGCGCGAACGTTTTTTATACATAAACATTGTTCACAGAGGAGAAATCGACGGGCGTGACTCTGGCCTTTGTTGTATGGTAGCTAAACGCCGAGAATATTAGAGCATGATACGGTAAAAATATACAACTAGTAGCTAGGTATGTAACTACCAAGCATAGCTCTGTAGGTACATTATTTTATCTGTACCCGTATTTAGCAAAACAAAACTAATATCAAATGAATTATTTAACTCACGTTAATGCTATGCTGACTAATTGTAGGCGTGACTTTCAATCGAACATTATCGCCAGAAAGGGCTGAGGCCGTACAGGTAACCACCGTTGCGAGGTATTCTGCTAAAGAAATATTCTGGTGGCACGCATTTCCTATGCATAACGTTCCGGATTGAACGGTCGTAACGATTATGATCTTGGATGGAGCAGTATCTGTTGCATGAGCGGATGTGTCGTTTACCATCAAGCGAACGCCTAGGTCGTCTCGTCTAATCGTATAATAAAAAGAAACACCTTGTTACCTGTATCACACTTCCGTCCATTATCACGAAGTCACTCCTACAGATTGCAGCAAAGCGAGAATTAAAAAAAATCACGTCAAAAAATGTATGTAGGTACCCATTACCTTAGAGTATATAATATACTACGTACAACTAGTACAAGTAGGTAATATAAACAAATATATACCCCAGAGGACGTCATGTGAATTCAATTACTTAGCATTCGGAGAGTATTCGTTCAAAACATGTTCACCCAGCCGATAGTGTTTCGGTTCTTTCGTAACCCGTTTGTATCACTTCCGGTTGATAATCCTTTGTTCGAGCTTGTTGATTAGCAATGCGCATAGGCAATGAGCCCGCATGTTTGTGCAACTCATTATTTATCGATCATGCTACTATTGAGCATCGGCTCGCAATTCACAAGAATCTCGTGTTAACCTCAATAATATGGAAATCTTAGTTTCAGACTCGCTATTTGTAATAAATTGAAGATAATGCTTTATGTATTGTTTGTATGAATATTGCCATTCAATGATGTAATAGTTGATATACTGTGATGATGTATCCTTATTTCCATAGATATTTCATTTTAATTCATATCTACTCTAATTAATAAAAGGTTAATAATAATAAAAACTATGGGAAAATAAAACTTACCTAATATAAATTAAAAAAAACACTTGTCCCAAATTGTTGTCACGCGGGAGAGTGCCAAAAGGCTGGCAGCATATGGCATATCCATATCCGTATTATGAACATTATTAGGAGTATATAGTGCCCTATAGATATTGGTAGATTTTGAGCTCAGTAAATTTAAATATCTATGTACATAATAGGAATTCCTTATGTCATGACAATAGCAGTCGGTTTACGCGTCCATTCTGTCTGCCATGATTATTTGCTAATATCAAATTGCTATGTACCTACCTACGTAGATCGACTTACAATTTGTTTTTCCGATTTCTGGATTCGTACTATACAGGGAATATCGTTGGGCTACACCAGCTGTCTGATCTTTGCAACGATTTACAAATATATTTTATAATTGGTTAATCGGAACCGACGACACGGAGTAAAAGAAATTATTTTGTAATCAATTTTTAATATATTTTAGCCAGTATTGTTAGATGTTATATACAGTCGGTTCCAAAAATAACGGGTCAGTCACATAAACCCGAATATCTCCCGAACTACGTATGCCATCCTAATGAAACGAAGACTGTTCAATTGAGAATTTAATTATACAGATAAAAAATAAAATAAAGCTTAGTTACACCCACAATATTAATCTTAAATTAAAAAAAAACTAAAGTAGTCATATTTTTCTTAAGATTACATTTTTTTTTATGATTGTTTTTTTGCTGTTTTTCATCACTTTCTTCATTTAATACTTTGTATTGCCTCCACGAGCTCTTCTGACAGCTTCCAGGCGATTAGGCATGCTGTACACCAAATTTCGGAGCCGGTGCTGAGGAATACCTTCCCATTCCTCCACCAGTGCTTGTATGAGCTCGGGAAGCGTGATTGGTGGGGGGTTTCGACCTTTCACGCATCTCTGAAGCTCGTCCCAGGCGTGCTCGATGGGGTTTAAGTCCGGGCTTCGCGCTGGCCACTGCATGAGTTCGATACCGACCTCTTCAAGGTAGTCATGTACAATTCTGGCGGTATGGGGACGCGCATTATCATGCATTAATATGCCATGCCGGTCCATCCTGGCCATGAAAGGACCTACATGTTCATTGAGGATCTCTTCCACGTACCTCTCTGCATTTAGAGTTCCATTTTGAATGAGCACCAGCTCGGTGCGGGCCTCAGCAGAAATCCCAGCCCAAACTTGTACGGAGCCTCCACCGTACGCCACTTTTTCCTCCACACACGCTTGATGGAAGCGCTCCCCTGGTCTTCTGTACACCAACTGCCTACCATCATGCTTATAAAGCATGAATTTAGACTCGTCCGTGAACATTACCCTAGACCAATCGTCTAGTGTCCAGTTTAGGTGTTCGCGCACGTATCTCTGTCTTGCAATTCGATGTCCCCGTTCCAGTTTGGGGCCATTTGCGGGCCTCAATGGTTTCAAATTTGCTTCAGCAAGACGTCTTCTTACTGTTTGAGCGCTTAAATTGCCACCTCCAAAGCGAATAAAGTGAGTTTTTAGACCAACAGCAGTTTGAAAACGATTTCGGAGCATTGTAGCCACCAGTTGTCTGTCTTCCCTGGCCGTTGTGCATCTTGGTCTGCCATTTCCTGGTCTTCTAAGGTGTGATCCGGTCTCTTGGTACCGCTGGACTACCCGCTGAACAGTCGACAAAGATACACCAATGTTTCTGGCTGTTTCACGCTGGCTCCGCCCAAGTTCCAAAAAAGTTAGGATTCTGGTACATTCCTCTAGCGTGACTGCCATGCTTCACCTCACAGAATAATAATTATGCACGTGGAAGACGTTCACGATAATTTTTTTGTGACAGAATAGAAATGGAAAGCATCCATAATGACATGAAACAAAAATTTTGTTTTTAAAAATAGTCATTTTTTTAAATTTTGTTTTTCTAATGAAGTTTTTTTTCATCAACCAGTTTAAATAATATGCTATTAGAAGCGCAACTAAAAAGTCTTTATTCTGTTTTTTATTTCATTGATCTAGCTTTTACAGTTCTGGAGGTATTTCAATTTTTGTGACTGACCCGTAATTTTTGGAACCGAGTGTATGTGGGTATATTGTTAGATGTTGCGCATTGAACTGAGCCGATAACATTGCTAATTGTTTTCAGCCTAGCCTTAGCCTAGCCTAGATCCTAGTTCTAATTGTTTTCGGTAGCACGCTAACTTCGTGTTAGATTTCTAATTGTTTCTCTTAACAGCCTCACTACTGGCACAAGGCCACACAATAAAGAACAGTGATTATGACATCACGAACTGAACTAGTAGAAAACAGCTTGAGAAAATATCAAAAACTTGTATCTTAGACATAAATATGAATTATTACGGCCCATCCGATGGTAAGCAGTCAGTGGTATCACTAACGAGTTGCCAACCCTGTTGTTGATTAGGACTCACTGTGCTAGCAGCATTACTACTAGCGCAGCGTATCCTCATGGAGCTCTGGCAACCTTATTTACTAACACTACATATTTTGACTGCGGTTTTCCCCAAGTCGGGCGGCTCCAATTTTAATGGGAAATTCCACGAGAGAACGGTGCATTATCTATATGTAGTACGCAGGAACTTTACGAAGGGACTACATATTAATCTGAAGGTCGTCTATCAAAAAATTGTCAGGTAGTTGGAGCATGTGGAAGTTTACACACACTTTAAAGTAAGTAATTTCCAGAAAACCGTCTCTAAATATAAAAAAATATGAAGATTATTATTACATGATGCTTAGCAAATGATGAACACAAAAAGGCAATTTAACGTCGGTACAGCACAGCTGTGATCCCGCGAGCTCGCATCCTGCCGGCAACCTGCAATAATAATGTTAAGCTTAACCGCGCATACTCCCAGGTACAGCGATGGACTCTTTGATGAAATTTCTTTTTGCTCCATTGCGTTGTGGATGTGCTAAAATATTGGACTTAACTTAAAACTTAACGAAACTGCTATCTACATATTTGACTGAGTGTAAAAGACAGCATTCCTCTTCCTCTAAGCTATTTAGTTAAGATTTAGTATAAACTGAAATATTCTCATATAATTCAAAGACGTATGTAGTGCCTAAAAGACGGCGGCCGACGGACTCACCATCTTTTACATTGGCAGTTTTGGCACAAAAATATCTTTGGTGTAAAGTGGGTGTTGCAACGCCTCTGCCTACCCCCTGTGGGAAGGCGTGTGTATACTATTATTATTATTCTCATATTAATTCTATTTACTCAATACAATATGTGCCGACGTGATCAATAGTTATAAATTGTTACAGCTATTATAGACCTACGAAAGAAACGAATCTAAAAAAGAATCCCAGCTTACCCATATTATTTCAAAAGGGAACATTACAAATAAACGAAAATAAATTAGAACGAATAAAGGAATAACATAATAAAATCTAAAAATACACGATTTTGATTAAGCAGTTATCCCAAATAGCATTTTACCGAAATAAGAAAACACCGAACTGAGTTTTCTACCAAATGGACGGAGGTCGACTGAATCCATTTTATCTTGAACATTACAGCGAGGCTATTTTTCAATATTTATATAAAATGTAAATTGTTCAGGGCCTTTGCGTCGTGTCTGTGTTATGCGTATTAAACATTAGGCCATTTTTTTCATAAGAAAATAACACGTTCCTTTGACGGTATATACTTGCTGCGTTGACGTAAAATTTTATTTCTACTTACGCAATATCTACAAACGTAAAATTTTATTTTGTGATTATCCAAACTCAGCTCACTACGCACGGTGTTTTCAATATGACTTGACTAAATGTGGCTTCATGGCGTTTCGTATTCCTGATAGAGCGCTTTTTAAATTTTGCACAAAATATGCGATGGCGTATATCTCAACTAAATGTATACGTCGGTTAAAATTTATTTTATTTGATTTATCCATGACCTTTGGAAAACCGATTTGCGTGTGGTTCGTGCCGATCGCATGTTAAGTTGTTGCTGAAGTAATGATCTTTAGCTTCGCCATTCAATCCATGGATTAGGGAGATTAAATATAACATACATTATTCAACTTTTTGTCCATTGTCAACTTATATCACAGAATAGCTGAACTAATATATGTATACGTTTATGTAAGAGAGCTTAAAGGGCTATGTCCGTAGGCACGCACAGTAGGTATAACTACGGAAGCGCGCACCGTTGGCACCGTTCCGAAACAGATTATGATATGTATCATTAATATTAAATACGTATTAGAGTCTTGATAAAGTAACGTGGATCATTATCATAACGGTATCACGGTAGTAACAAAGCACAGTATGTTCCGATCCATTGGCTACTCACAAAGAACAATAAACCATTAATTTGAAGACGTTTACTGCATCCATTGTACAAAGCATTGAGAGACCATGCGTAGAGCGATAAATATTAAGTTTATGTTGTATTGTTACATTATCGAATATAGATTGCCGAATTTTTCTTTATTTGGTAAAAAATGATTAATCGATCGAGTTATTAATAAAAACATTATTGATGGGATTTTAGCAAATTTTTACCCACCTACGGCGAAGCAAAAAGGAGGATTATCCGTTAATTCATTACTTTTCGGCAGGCCGTATTGATGCTAGCCGTATTTTCAAGTTAGAAGAAAATTAAAATTTTCGTTAGGACACTTAATAATCTAGTCACATGCAAAGTAAAAAAAAACGTCCTCTTGGTCTACACGTCGGTGGGTCATAGCATTTTTACTTGGAGACTATTGACACCGTATGTGTGAAAGTAATGTATATGAACGGAAAGTCTTCTGAGAACTGATATACAAAATATTAGTGATTTTATGCAAAATAGCCGGTCACTGCAGTCTGAACACCTGAAGTACCAATTAATTTAAAACGAAACTATAACATTTTTATCCTAATATATCCAGAATACGAAGGTAATCACGATTTTGAAATTATTTTAATAAAATCGAGGTAGAAAGTCATGATTTAATTTTGTTGATTAATCAAATCACGCGATCTGGGGGCATTGCTTCTGTAGAAGCCATTTACTCCGTTATTTAAAATAAGAAATGGAAAACATCTACATACTTACTTAGGTATGGCATGAGCCTGGGGTAAAATGTCACGCTACGCATTCAGTAATAGTGGACCAGCTAGGTCAAATAGCTCATAATTAAGGGTAAACAAAAGCACCTAGAAGTGGCAAATGCCTTCGAAAATAGCCTGTAGTTTTCCTTAAAGCTGTCTTGTCTGAATGAACGGAGGAGGTTGTGTAGGGTAAGTGATTGTTTTATGTTCACGAGATTTCAACAATGCATCTTGAGTGTCTCTAGCAATATACCTATCCTTGTTCTGAAGCTGTATATCGGCATTGATAAGTGTAATTTAAACCATTGCGGTGACAAACTATCATAGGTCCCGCAACAGTAAGCGGTCATCGTAGCTAAGAGATGTTAACAGGGATATCACTGGTGCGTGCCAACCCAAAAAAAAAATCTTATAAAATTCTATAAAACCCATGCCTTAGCGAAATCGGTTCGGAATATTAAGTAGAAGAGCTGATTCCACAGCCTGAACCTCCTTTAAAAACGCAAAACCTTTTAAAAATATTAAATGTTCAATTTACCATTGGATCTGAATTTTAGCAAATGATAATAAACTTAAGATGCTATTATTACACTTAGAAAAGTCTTTAGTGATTCTTTTCCTTATTTTATAGAGATCCACGCTCAAAGTATTTTCAATATACGTATTTATCTGAACTATATGGTAGGCTCACTGCTTTATCGACGTAACATTTTACGCAACCTATCAAAACCACCACAGTGCGCATGTGCGTGTCGTTTGACAACTTTACTGTGACATTTCCCAGGCACGCTTACAAAATCACTGCTAACCAATGTACCCTAAAACAGGAAAATATCAAATAATAGAACTAAGATAGACCAATGCTGTGTGTGAATCAAATCATTTATCGTGTCCAGACGATTTTTCCTGGCGTTACAAGCCACTCATCCGTTTCGGTGTTTTGTTGGCGGTTTCTAATGTAACCAAACAGAGCAAAACGTCTAAAATCTTGGTCAAATAACTGTGAAAGTGAATAAATAGGAAATGGACAGTGATTCAGCATGGTTGCAGGAGTATTTTATGGACGATCTTTGAATAATTGGCGCTCTTAATGTACTGCCGGACTGATGGGATGAAACAGTTGTGCCGCGCCAAGATCACCAAGCCAAACACCCATAGGAGTTAGTGATAAAATATCAATGACTTAGCTTAGCAGAAATCAATCGAAAATACATATCATAATTGTGCCTGTACAAACTTTTAAAAATATTCCTTGTATATTTACATAAAAAAATATCAATATGCATTTTGGCAACGTATTTTAAACTATTTTGGAAATTTGGAAATAATATAAATATACATACCCTTTAAAATGCAAAATATGAAAATTGTATCGAAGTTTCCAATTGGACGAACTACTTCGAGCACATGTTGAAAATCATGCGGTGAGTCAATATATTATTAGTTTTATTATTACCTAAATACTTATGTAAATATTAATATTTTTACACAGCAGTTCTTTTATATCTTAATATGAGAGTAAGTAAGACATTTTTACAATAGTTGTCAAGTGAGCCAGATGCTCGGACACAGATGAACAGACGGACGGACGGTCAGACGGAACAAGGGCCTAAAGGACTCCTAAAAGCCATTTAATCACATGCTTAGCGCTTTTCCTTGTTGGAAAAATTTAACTCTTAACATTTTTCCGTGATGAAGGTATATGAAAATTTACTTACATTAAATGTTTGATTAAAATATTATTTACATATTTATATTATAAACTAGCCGTGCCCACGACTTTGTACCTACGCGTGGTACTAGGTAATTTTATTCTAGCCAACAGTAAAAACTAAATGCTATATAAGCTTACGTTTGATTTGCCTCGTTTGTTAAGAATTTACACACGAATATTGATATTTAAGGAATATTCATACAGCAGTGAAGGTAAAAAAACCTTGATTGAGAATTTCCTCACATTTAAAATCGATTTATTAAAGTGAGAAAAATGAGGATTATATATATTTTATGAGAGATAAAATTAATGACAACGGAGAACACAATAATCTTGGTCTCGTTACCCTTATCGATCACATCACCATTTTTTTACGTTAAAACATAATTAGATTTCCGTGTTTATCACAGCGTCGGTCGCCGCTTATTTATCAATACCTACCTACACGAAAATTCGGGGAAGTGACAGGAAGCCAAATAAAGGTGCGTAGAGAGCGAGTTCGAATTTCAATTTTAGGATGTTTGCATTAATAGCTTTATTTATTCAATGTATATTTTTAACTGACTTAAAAAGAGGGAAAGTTCTCAATTAGCGTGGTTTTATATGTAGGTATGTAAATTTACTTACCCGGTGTATTGTGGCATGTTTTTTTTTCATACGCGAGTAGAATCTAATGAGGTTTTATCATTGTAATTTTGTGACAAGCTGATTAAGGTCTTCAGAACAAAATAGATAGAATAGAATGGAATCTCTCAACGTTTAACATCAAACTACATACTCCTGTTAGTGCTAATTGCTTAGTATTTTTTTTATAATATTTAAGACGTATTTACTATGAAAACTTCGGAAACTTTAATTATTACCTGAGGACGAAAGAAAATTGTTGTTCTGCAATAATAAAGCTAATTCCATTTATTCATTACCAATTATTTTATCATGTACTAGCGAAATTTACTGCTTCGTCGTAATTAAGCATTATATAACTTTCCTAATTTCGTTTTTAGATCTATACAACAAAATTATTTGAATTCGTAGGTATAAAACGTAAACGCTATCGCTTTATGTATTTCCAAAGTACTGTAATCATGCGCGCTTGTTATCTACAAACACATAATATACCTATTCGCATTATCGCTGTTAGTTAAATATGCACGTGTAATGTTTTTACTACAAGTCTATTTGAAAGCTATTTTCAAGAAAATGCTTTAACTTATTTGTACGTCCTAAACGCCATTTCTGGGTAAATAGAAATTTGTGTCGATAGAAAACATAAGGTATTTGCCTTATAAAATGTCGACTGAAATGACACGACGAGGCGAGGCTTGCGTGTTCACTAACGCTTTTCCCCTTGCATGTACATGTCTACCTTGGCGTAGCTACCATTTTTCCACATTTTAGTAGGTATACGGTTAGGCAATTATGAATATTGACGTTCGTGCTTTCCTACATTATGGTTTTCGAAGAAAACCGAGTCTGTGTACCCCTGGTGAATGTAACCCAATAAAATTAGTTGGATAGTAAACGCGCTTTTAGGCTGGTGTGGTGCGAAGTCTGGTAATACGACATGGCAAAGTGTTTTGTGAAAAATAATGCAGGTAACTGTGTTTCAAATTGTGTTTCGAGTTTCAAGTAAAACTGGTTACATTTGGCTTAACATCTAGTTTATTATAGGTACGCAAATTAAAAACGTACAAAGATTTTTTGTCGTCTGTGGTTTGTGCTTCAACTATTGTGAAAAGCAGAAGTAGGGATTTATAAATAGGTAGGTACTTTGCATTCAAATTAGTTTTTGCATGGAGTAATATAAATATAGTTGGGCGAATAAATTCGTGTTGTTGACAAATGAAATATAATTAGATCGTTAAGTATCTTTAAAACATATTTAGGCCGCACAATTTAATGTGCGAGCTAAGTATACGAGTAAAGTAATTAAGGGTGAATGGTGAGCCAATCGATGGCTCATGTCAATAAGGATGTAGGTAATTCACCTTAACGAAGAGAGGTGAGGTACACTGTTATCTCTTGTTCAGAAAAGGAACAGACCGATCAGTCGTACCCTGTCAGCAGGGTACTTACCCTGACAGTTGGGCTGTTTTGCTTGCAGCCAAATAACGTTAATTTTATGTAATGTTAGGTTTCTGTGGTGAGTAAATTTTCCAGAGCATCTCTAGGATGTGCTGTGTTGGGCGTAAGCAGCCCTGTTCGACCCTTACACCGATCAATATAAGGTTGATAAAGTAATGATAGCCCTAGTGTTGCAAACGTGTACAGAATAAGAAGCATTTTAATTTAATGCACCATATTGTAAATGTAGTCAGTAATCGGGATCATGATTTCCATTATATTTATAAGTTAAGAGACTGATATTAGTTGCAATATTATTCATTTAATACTCACTGACCAATAGCGGAGGTTCTAACATCTGCTTGTAACGCATCAAAGACTATTCTAATTGTTTTTGTGATTTCAAATCCGGCGCACGCGCACCCACCGTGACCACTTCGCCGCTCGATCAGTTCATAATTGCAATCATTTCTTAAGACTAAAGTTTTTATTTAAGTAACGGCAAAGTGGTTAAATTGTAAAAAGCTATTTTTTTTACTTATCATTAATTTGTACCGTTTAGTGTTTTTTTCAATTACTTAATTAAGTTTGTTTACTTATTATAATAAATAAATTTTATGCTTATTATCACTATAAATATATAATATAATAATAAATAATAATAATGCTCGGACATTATCACATATCGCCATCTAGCCCCAAACTAAGCAAAGCTTGTACTATGGGAACCAGTAGCTAATAGTATAGTATCTAATAGATTATTCATATGCAAATAAAATAATTTATACGTTTTTAATACGAAAGCTATCTATCTCCACGCCTTCCCACAAGGGTTTCCGAAGAAGTAGACAGAGGTGTTACAACAACCCTTTTCCACCGACTCTTGGGCACTACACAAACGTCCTCTAGTGTCTTCCTAGACGATGGGATTCGAAGTTGCGTCCCACGAATAGCAGGCAACGCGTCATACCACACGGCCACCACGGCTCTATGAATATAGAGCGAGTACGAAAATTACTTTATAAAATTGAATGTTTTACATTGCCAACAAACTGTCATACATAGGATTAGGTAATAAAAATATACTAACGCAGCATTGTGTACAAATAGTTCCGACCATTTCGCTCGGGCCACAATAGGCCTACAGGCGCGTCGGACGCGATTTCATTTCCTGCGCATGCGCGCGCCGACCCGTGGGCCAATTTCCGGTGACACTGCGCAGGTCCTCATTGATGCCATTATTGAATTGAGGCCGTTTGTTAAATCTATTTGCGATTTCACTAGGTACGCCTTTTATCATAATATTAATATGTGAAGCAAATTTTTATAGTCAGTTTATTTAAATTTCGAGTTGTGGTGGATTTTGATCACTAGGCGACCGAATGGGCTATATTTTTAACCGACTTCTAAATGGAGTAGGCTCTTAATCAGGGCCGTTATTATTAGTTTAATATTAAGTAAGTAACGGCCGATTTGCAAGATTATAGTTTCATTCAGTTGGAGAAGCTCTCGAGTGGCCCTATTGTAATTTTGTGAACATTTTATCAATGTCTTCCGAAATAGACAATATAACTCTTCAACAAATAAAAACCAATCGCTCGCGTGGAAATCCATAGCCAGTACTTTTACCTGGCCATTAATACTTATGAAAAAAAAAAAGAAAAACTTTTAATACATAGTTGAACTACGAACGGAGATCATAAATTATGCCCAACGCCCTGTATTAATTACGTTGCAGACGATAATACTATTATATAGGGAATACTGTTTTTCTATTCATAATGTTTTGTATGCGTAATACATACATTTAAGTATCGGGGATTAAAAAATACATTTAAATGTATCATCATGACATGTTTGTCACAAAATATTTAGGGACCGAGGTAAAATGTAGTTTTCTCATAAATAAAAGCTGTTATTATTGCGTGCGCCACGATACGACAGGTTTTAAGATTTGGCGTGTAGCACGCAGCCCTATACCTACCTGCTGTCGTACGTTGACATGTGCGATAAAATAGGGCTTTAAAAATTAGGCGTGTTCAGGTGCTTAAGACGGGTACTTCATGAAACTTAGCAAACAACAAAAAAATATGATAAAATATGTTTCAAAACAACTGTTCTGGAACATATTTTGGAGGAACTCCTCCACACTGCAAATGAGCCCAGTGTCACTAGTTTACTTACAGCAAGTTAGTTGATGATATTTTTTATTTATAGTATTATATTAATTATTAAAACTTTTGTGTCACGTGAATTCACTTTGTTATGATTCGGGTATTTAAGAGAGGACAGATGGGTTTCGCGCTTACTCTGTGTAAGAACTATCCATTCAAACAATTGTATTCTTATCTTTCAAATTTGCATGGCAATTTCAATATTTAATTACGGGTAATTTGTTATCATTGTGAGGAGGTATATTAATATGCGGTCTTAACAACTAGCCAACTTAAATTATATTGGGGAATCGTTATTGACTTCATAGAAGCCTACAGAAGACTGACTATGCTATTATTAGTATAACGTAAGTTTCTGCTTTTCCAGTTAACTCAGTCGCATTGCTTGCTATAAAGCTAAAAATAATCTTATCCCGTATTAAAAACTGTTTGATCGGTATTATCCACTACTAAGCAAATTTGATTTAAATTCAATACAAACTTGATTTAAAGGGCTGGACAACTTTTGGTTGTTTATCTTGCAAACATTAATTGCAAGGATTAAAGTGTCGTACTCAGTTAGTCGATCGATTGATCTCGCTCTCTTCGTTGCCGTAGCTTGGCTATATCCCTGTGCTTTTCATCCTAACCTACAACCTAAGCCTTCGCGATGACGTTGCAGCTTCTCACGTTAAAACATAGATGCTAGGTACATATACTTTTTAAGAGTTCTTGGTTAGAATTTACGTAATGGTAATGGTTAATACAGATGATAATTTATTGCATATTTATTATGAATACTTTGTAACTGATCTGTACTGTACCTCCGCCTTACAGAAGACCGCAGTGAAAAAACTACTTTGATGTAGTGTTGTGTTTCTACGGAAAGTAAGGGTTTGCCAGTGCTCTACGAGGATACGCTGCGCTAGTAGTAATGCTGCTAGCACAGTGAGTCAGCGACAGAGTTGGTAACGCGTAACTGATACCCCTGGTATTGCTAGCGGCTATAAGCTACGGGGACTGCTTACTATCTGCTTGGTGGGCCGTACGATTGTGTGCCACTTTAGTGGTATAAAAAAAAGAATTTACACAGGAATCCATGGTAAAGAGGTAATTAAAAATCTTCCTACCTATACTACCTATAGTATGTCGATACAAACCATATAGGTTATGTCAGTATATTTCTAGTTGAAAATGCTGTCATTGAGTCTCTATATTATGTTCAAAATTCGTATTTTTTTCCATCATAATCAATAACTGTTATAACGACAACTTTGTATGCCATCTTAATAACGCTGTAAGAACTCCGTTATAGCACAACCTAACTAACAAACGTAATCTTATTAATTATGAACAAATAAACACGCACGCACGTAAGTTCAGTCTTAGCTGGGTGGTGCGTGTTGGAGCACGCACCACCCAGCTACGCACTTTGCTACTCACATAGAATTTGTTATAGTAATGACCGCCCTGGGTAAACTGCCTTTTATGGCGCCAATTACTAACATTACCTCTCTGTAATTTCTTCGAATATGAGCGCTGTGAAGGTGCCTAGCGCATAGGGCTGCCAAAAAATTTCAGTCTTTGTTTTTTCATGTTTACAATTTTGCTTATTTTGATCATACTAGTGTTTTCTAAGTAATGTTTATTATTGGCCGAGTGTAAATTCTTCACTGGCTGCTTACATCTTGAACTATATTTGTATACTAATATTTATAAAGAGTTGAGTGTCCTACCGAACTGATTTCTTCAAAAAATATATTTTCAGAATTGAAAGCTATCTCTGAGTAGTTGGTTCCAATTCGTTCAGTAATTCATGCACAAATGATAGTATAATATACGAAGGGTTGGGTTTCAAAAAAACCTGCTAGCCCTCTACTTGAGTTGGCAGCCCTAGCTGATCTCGCATAAATTGCATGTATGGATAAGTACGTATGAATAAATCGATTATTACTGTACATGGACAACATACCCTTATCATAAGATCTTATTGTCTAATATGTATGTTTTTTTATAAGATAAGCCAAGTCA
Source organism: Falcaria lacertinaria (assembly GCA_951449985.1). Classification (NCBI taxonomy): domain Eukaryota; kingdom Metazoa; phylum Arthropoda; class Insecta; order Lepidoptera; family Drepanidae; genus Falcaria; species Falcaria lacertinaria. The sequence goes on along the minus strand of OX602118.1, from coordinate 5,920,598 downwards.
AATTTGCTGTCTTACTAGTCAGTGTTCTCAACTCACAATAGTTTAATAATAACCTTATTAATTGAGATAATTGAGATTATCAATTGATGTGGTATGACCTCCATCGTCCACCAACTAAGTCCATATATTGTGTAGTACATTGATTTTGTCATATTGGAATGTAAATTATAATTTACATGTAAATTATGTTTTATTTCAAAAGAGTAATTGCTGAGTTTCATACCGGATTCTTCTCAGCAAAAAACGGCCTTCTGAATCCGGTGGTAGATTCTGTCGATTTGAAAGTATTTTATTTGTAAAGTCTAGTCAATAAAGATGTTTTTGAGCTTGTTTGAATTTGAATGAAAAAGAAGCAAAATATGTGTGTAAGTCAAGTGTGAAATGGCGCCCTATACAACCTGTTACAAAATACCCCGTAAAAATATAATAAATTATCAAAGCCAAAAATTTTGTCAACCCTAGTAAGCTGTCATGTCAGGGAATCAGATTATTTAACAGATAGGCCTACGTACCTATTTTACCTATCTATATTTACTCTCTTCATGGTCAATTAGCATTTCAAAGAAATCTTAATCTATATCAATAATTATTATATATTAAATTATTAGAAAAGAACTGGCAAAAAATATTCAGTGCTCTGTTTTTTACATGTCAATTATGACTGAACAAAAATTAAGATGTATAAAAAAATCCTCTTAACATATAAACAAATTCAAGAGTGACTGATAGAATTCACGTTGCCATAGCATTATGTATCTAATAGGAGCTGTACATCAGAGTTGTCCGTATGAATCTCACAATAATCATGAAATTACAAAAAATCTTCTGTAAAATTACGACGTAGCTCGTAGCTCGTAGTACTTTGTAGCGGCTACGAAGGTCTACAAGTTTGTCGCTCTACCCCAAAACAAAATTAATCTCTTTTATTATCATTACATTTAATAGATTTTATTAAAAAGCTTACTTTTTAGTCGTTTGATATAAACTATTATATTAGGTCCTTACATATGAAATTGGCGTTTTTCGTACTGGCCACTTTAATCACGAATTTCTCCTCTTTGGTAAGGAATTCCAAATTCAAATTTGTACAGCTATAGACTCATGTATTTGTGCTTCGATGATCGTCATTCATTTGTTTTTTTTCTTCTGTTTTTTTCTGTTTGCGTCACTCATTTTACAAAATGGAAAACCTTAAATATCGCATTATTTACGAGTACGAGTTCCGCCGTGGCACTAGTGCTGCGGAAACAACTCGAAGGGTGAATGATGTGTATGGCGGTCGTGTTGCAAAAGAAAACACAGTTCGTTTTTGGTTCCAACGTTTTCGTTCTGGAAATTTCGACCTGCAGAACAAGCCCCGTGGACGGCCTGAGACTCAAGTTGATAATGAAGAGTTGAAGGCTATTGTGGAAGCGGATCCATCGCAAACCACGTCCGAGTTAGCTGCAGGCTGCAATGTTAGTGATAAAACTGTTTTAATTCACTTGAAGCAAATTGGGAAGATTAAAAAGCTTGAAAGGTGGGTACCTCACGAATTGACTGAAACAAACCGGCAAACGCGCGTCGACTGCTGCGTTACATTACTAAACCGGCACAATAATGAAGGTATTTTAAACCGAATCATTACCTGTGATGAAAAATGGGTTCTTTACGATAATCGTAAGCGCTCAGCGCAATGGTTAGATCCTGGCCAGCCAGCCAAATCCTGCCCCAAGCGAAAATTAACCCCAAAAAAGTTACTTGTAAGCGTTTGGTGGACTAGTGCCGGTATTGTTCATTACAGTTTTTTCAAATCTGGCCAGACTATTACGGCTGATGTCTATTGTCAGGAATTGCAAACCATGATGGAAAAGCTAGCGGCTAAACAACCTAGGCTGGTCAATCGCTCCACGCCACTGCTGCTTCACGACAACGCTAGACCACACACTGCGCTACAGACGGCTACTAAATTAGAAGAGCTTCAATTGGAAAGTCTAAGACATCCTCCGTACTCCCCGGACCTTGCTCCAACAGATTACCATTTTTTTCGAAATTTGGATAACTTCTTGCAAGGGAAAAAATTCAACTCCGATGGGGCAGTCCAAATCGCCTTCAAAGATTTTATTGATTCCCGTCCGACTGGTTTTTTTAGTAAAGGGATCAATGAACTACCTATGAGATGGCAAAAGTGCATAGAAAATAATGGTTCATACTTTGATTAATTAAATATATTATATTAAAAAATATTCGACTTTTTGTTCCTCCCATACAAAACGCCAATTTCATATGTAAGGACCTAATATTATATATTATCAATATTTAATCATTGTGGTTAGGCTCAGAGACATCGCAGCACGCGCCGTGTTTCGATTCGTACCGGGCGCTGCCTTCCCTATTGATAGCGATCTTTATTTCTCCCTTATTGGCAATAATGTTATAGAAAGGTATCTAGGTCTTATCTATGAGACCTAAGAGTAAATTTGCTTATAATTTAGGTAAATCAGGAAATTGTAGCGGTATTTTTCATAAAATTTCATATGAAAACATTACCAACTAAACCATACGCCTATATTTTAATGTCGTGACCTTAATTTGCCCGGGTATTTACCTCTGTGTACTAGACTCATGTATGGTGCCTTGAAGGGCCGTCCCGCACCGCATGTGACACGCTGACCTTCGTCTGTAAATTTTAAGTGGGCAAGTAATAATGGCCTTGCTAAACTTTTCGTGAAATACAGCATGTACTTCAACATACATTACGCAAAGTAGTGTTATGTCAACAGCCTTAGCTTTTAATGTATTGTCTTGTGACAGTGTTGACATTCTCTGAAGCTAATATGGCGAATAGTTAGTAGCTGTTGACTCACGCGGCAAAATAACGTTACTTTGTCAATACTCGTGTAGCCTGCTACGAACGCGTATGTAATACTTTTAAAATATTAAAACGTGTTCTATTTTCCATGCGCATGTGAATATGTCACAGTCACAACTCTCAACCAGCCAAAGTCAGTTTCAACCGACGACATAACTTTATTTTCAAATTTTGATCTCGTACATAAATGTATTTTGTGATTCGAACTAGCCGTTATAGAGTCCGTTGCCTTGGTCATCGTTGGTGTTCTCTGTGCCAAAAAAACAGGTAATTAATAATATTAACAACTGCACTTTGACTTTCTTCACAGTTTTTACGGTAACATATACATTGCAATCCGGGTAACAAAAAATACATAAAAGATACAGGTAGGTCTGTGTACCGGTTGGCGCCGTGTCGGCGTGTTGTGGGGCGCGTTGCCATGACGACTCACACCCCTTCCCTCTCACCCTCACTGACCCGTCGACCTCTAGTGACGAGTCTTTATACTGTCAGTGTTAAGAGACGTGAAAGGGAAATAAAGCAGATAGCTTTAAACGTTGTAACGGTATTACTACGTTAACGTTATAACAGCTGTTATGTTATCTATATAGTTTTTAGACTTAACGACGTTTCATGATTTTTTATTAGCTGTTGCTTAATTAGTCATTTTAGTTCAGTGTCTGCGATATGATGTGATTTAATATGATGATGGCACCAAATTATCGTACGACGCAATGTACGTAAATAAGATTTGATCAGAGTTATTGATAATTAAAATATTTTATTTTTTTCAATTTCATCAAAGACATCATGCAGTACGTCCATAAACGTACGTTTACCAATAATGCAGCGCCTAACAGCGCGCCATACACTTTTTAATCAGGCTATACTTATATAATTCAAGTAGCAAAGAAGCATAGAAGATGGTAAGCGGTTACCGTAGCCTATGGACGCTTGCAACAACAGTGGTATCACTTACGCTTTGCAGATCCTATATAAACCCAATATAATAAAAATTTATGCGTTTTATTAATGTTAAAAGAACCCCAGTAAAAGGAATAAAATCCTCTTAATGATATTGCATGCAATTGATACAGCATTAAGGTAACATCAAACGGTTATTGCAATCTTATATAATATAGTAACGATTTTAATGTTGTGATACCGTTATTTTTTTGCCTGTGTTATTTAAAGCGAATTGGTCTCTTCTCTAAGTTGCAAGTCAAGTCTGTTTTCTCGGCAACCTTAGCGCTACGAATACTTCTATTTCTACTACTACTACTACGAATACTTAAATTTCTAGAGCTTGTATCCAGTGTGTTCCCGATCAAAGAAAATGCTTCATAGGTTTTTAATAAAAAGAAAGAAATACCTATTCGATGCAATCCATTTAAAATAATGCTATGACACCGGATTTGTTTCTTCGTTGAATTATTATAAGTTGAACTTCGGGGAAATATAATGTGATCAGTTAATTAACATTATTACCGAATAGCTGATCCGCCCTGGATTCCTATAGGAGATGTATCACTTAAAACTTTCTGTCAATACAGATACCCATTATAATAATCAATAAAGGATGGCTGCACATAATAATTAGTGTGGCATTAAATTGTGTACTAATAATATTAGATAAATATAATAAAAAAAATCTGGCTTGCACGACGACGCTAAGAATCAACAGTTTAAAAATGTTACAGTGATTCAAGAGACTTGACAAATAATTGTTTGTTTAAAATTTAATCTCAGTCGCTTGGATATCAAAGCAACTAATTACTTTCAATGCAATTATTTGAAAGTTAATAAAATTAAACCAAATGTAATGAGAATATGATTATGATACGCTGAAATCTGAGCGTGCGTAATCAATAAAGCATTCCACAGTCGTAACACATGGTCTGTGGTCGTAAAGCATCTAATTCGCGGAGACTGCTACGCATACTTATGAAGTGTTTACGGCTGGGTCATGTATTTTGCTCTGCAGTGTACACAACCACTTTCATACTTTCCGACGGCAAATGAGTGACTGACGTGTTAGGGATCAAAGGGATAATTATGGAGCGAGTTGCTCGCTTTTATGCGAATTCAAATGCATGTATTTATATAAATGCATGCATCTCTGAGTATCTCTACGCAGTATCGTAGCATCTTTATCTTCTTTGCGTTAGACTCTTTGTGTGTCTTTGCATCAAATAAATATTTTTTTATATGGACACGCAATTGCAATTCAAATCTCTCTACAAATTGACTTACTTTATTCAATTAACGTGAGTAAATAACAACGCTAATTAGAGCTGATATCACAAGTCTTCAGATTTGTCGTAAGAATTAAGTCTTGTTTATTTTCATACATAACTCAAGCTACTAAGAAAGATCAACAATAAGGGTAGCAGCTTTGAACCAAGTTTTAATGGTAAGAGGTTAATATATTTTTCCTGAATTGTACCTTTTCCATCGCTACTCGAATAGCTCGCCAGCGGGCAGCGTCTGTTGTGTGCAACAAAAAAATAAAAGGCAAGCCTTTTGAAAGGATTTTCTATACACAAAAGGGTAATTTTCCTTTAGTTTCCATAATATACGCTTCCATTGTTGTAGTATAGTTGATACAACAATTTGCTATTGTCATGACTTTATTACTTACATATATCTCGTTAAGTCCCTCACGAGGTAGACCAAGAGAATTGAGTGCCATTACACTCTTGACTCTCTCACCTCTTTTGCTTCTGTTACATCTGCATCATCAATCTTTTCATTTCTTGTACTCTTTACCTTTCCATCATTGAGTACAAAAACTACCTACCATTGGTCTAGAACTACGTTCAGAGTTGACACAAAATGACGTTTTATATAATTTGGAAGACTTTTGGCCTGCAATGCGGCTGTTCCGACATTATTCATATCAACAACGTAGCTAATAGGAATTTTGGAACATTACCAGGTTGTGTGTAAGGCGGAGGCATAGTTAGTTTGGTGGAGGAGTAATAAGTTGCTCAAATAGTTAAGTAAAGCAGCGGTGATTAGAGTTTCATTACACATATAGCTTACTTAGTAAAGGGCTAATATCGCTTTGAGGTTTTTGACAGATATTCAATATTAACTATTAAAAGTCATCTGTATATAATGTAGAGATTTATGAGTGAGGTGGAAGTCAAAGAGCTTTGACGAGAGCGAATTTGCGCTCCATTTTTTTTATACCACTTAGGTGGCAAACAAGCATACGGCCCACCTGATGGTAAGTGGTCACCGTAGCCTATGGACGCTTGCAACACCAGGGGTATCACTCGCGCGTTGCCGACCCTAAAATACTTGGCTATATATACTTGGCCTGCGATTTCGCTCGAGTATAACTATCATATCCTTCAGCTAAATATCCAATATATAGTCACATTGGGATAGTGTAGATTTTCATTAATGAAATATATGTATTTTAATTAGGTGTCCCAGGGTGCGTATATGTTTATGCACCTGCGCCATTTACGCTCGCAGGCTTTACAAATAAACAAACAGATTGTATTTCTTAGTAATATTATTTTATGGATGCATTATCGTTTATTTTTCAGTCATCTAAGTAAATCGATAGGTGACCAGTAAGTGCAATATTCGATTATGGAAATCCGATAAGTCCACTAAAATCATTCATTGCACTTGCGGCGGCCATAAGTATATTAAAACACCTATAAGGTTTCTCAAGTGTAATATAAATTAATACATTCATTTATTATGTTTTAGGCTCGTGTGCTGCCAGGAGGACCTTTTAATCTGTTAATTGAATTGATAGTGATAGATTTGTAACTTTGGCAGTCTTTTAATTCGATTTGACATAGCATATTGAAAATAGTAACTGTGGTGTTTTGAATAAGGTTTACAATTAAATAACTGGGTCTTTATACATAACTGCACGTGAGTTGGATTGCGTGAACATAAAGTTGCTAAATAATGTACGTTTAATATCTTAACACAAGCTAAATTAGATATCGCTTTAATTTTAGTTCTCTCTCTCGTAATAAGCTATGGTTGGAGCATATCACAACAAAGGTTTATGTTAGAAAATCAATGTAGTCTGTTTTCGTGTGGCATGTGCCCCTTTAGGTACTTAATTTCGAGGTGGTAACAGTATCTTTGTGTGTTAAACCGAGGCCATGGTAAAAGTTAATATTTATACCCTCAAAAGAAAGATTTGGGACAAGCCTACGACGTTATGAGGGTGTTAAAATAATGTATTTCTAAGAAACAGCGTAGCAGGCATTAATAAAATTCCCTATTCAAGGAAAGCCAAACTTTTTTTACTCCAGCTTGAGCGTAGCGACTCGTAGCGCTCCCCCAAGTTAATAAACGTAAGAAGAATTTAATAAAAGCGTCATATTTTTAGTATCGTGTTTTGTTTGTTTTTTCTTTTGAAATTGAATTGAAAGAACTGATTCTAGAGCAATAACATAAAACATTATTTTATAAACCACGCAGTGACGTAATCGCCCTATATAATAATTAGAGCATGTAATAAATTTACTGCGCGATCCTCGAATGGTTATAATGTTTATGCTCTGAAGGCTACAATTATAAGTAGAAAGTTTTTTTTCTATAAAATAAGTTGTAAAGTAATTGTTTCGCACCTATTTTTTATTTATGAAGTGAAGTAGCTTTAAAAAAATATCATTTATCGTACTATCTACTATTAGATACATATTTTCCTAGCAAATCTATAATACATTGACTAACAACGTAAAAAAACTAACATGAATATAATTTTATCATCAAGCATTGCATATGAAAGAATGTGCATGCGAATACTATACCGTTCGTGGAAAAATATAATGTTGTGTGTTTAAAGTAATTGGAATACACGTTGAGTCGTGATTGCGGGCTACTATCGCTACAATCCGCATATTGGAAGCCTTTTCAGACCGATATCGTAGGCTTAAAGTTAATTGGGAACTTTGAGTGACATGAGTGGGCTATCTCATTATATTGACGTAAGGACGTAACATAGCATTTCTAGGCAAAGAGCCGTGGTGGATGTATGAAATAAAGCGTGGTCTGCTATTCTAGCGACGCAAGCTCGAATCCCACCGGTCTGTGCCGATGCGTTTAAGTAAACACTTAAGTGCAGTGATTAGTCAAACAACGAGCTTTAAGGTCAAGGAAGACTGAAAGGGACTAACTGGATAATAAGAAATTTAAGGACGTATGTAGTGCTAAAGACACGTTAACCTTGGCACCAAATTATCTTCGATGGAAAGTGCGTATTGTAACACCTTTGCCTACCCGTCCGGAGACACTTGTGTGAAGGCATGAAGATATATTATTTATTTTATTGCATTTATGTTGAAGGTAAGAGCTAAAGCGAAATAGCATTATTAATTGAAAATTTGATTTCTCGCAATTCTCGCATTGAAGATTGCTCGCATCAAATACCTTTCTGCTACGGGGACTACTTGCCGTCAAGCAGGCTGTCGGCAATGAGTGCCACTATGGAAGCAAAAAAAATAATTCAGATAAATTTACTACCGCACATTACATAATATTCCAGATATTAACAACTTACAACTTTCTTAGAATATCTTTAGAAAAGTAAATTAGTAATAACCTGTATTTACGCCTAGCAAAGTAAAATGTTTGCGTTCCAGAATATTACAAGCGCACCATATTTTCATATGAATGTCGCGTGTATCCTTCCGTTTAATGTGAATCATATTCGAGAACTTTTAAAAGCCGGTAAGCCACGGGTCGCAACGAATGAAATCACAGCCGACTAGAGTATATTTCACCCTTTTGACGACACATTATGTACATTCGCAGCGCGTAACGACACAGGCTCGGCTCACAATTTCCATTAAAGCCGCCGTAGTAGGAACAGCCCAAAATTTCAACGGTGTCCTCAAAATTCGCCCTTAACAGAGGTCAGCTAAGGTCTGCTTTTCTGCTGACTGTGCGTTAATTTATGTTCGTAAAAGACTGGTCTGAGACCGCTCCCCATGTAGGTAACACATATCGTATTAAGTAGCAGAGGATGGTATCTTACTGCAATTAGTTACAGCTTTTTAGGAGTGCCTTGTTCTACTCTACATAGTGTACTTATAAGTTAGTGAGTTAACCGTTTATTAGCTATTATTTTTGGGCATTGGTTAGGAATATTATATATTATGGTTAGGAATATTGATAACCTATTGAATATCTATTGACCATGCGTACCCATAACCTTCAGGACTTGTAAGTGATGCGCCTATTCCTTCACTGAGCTTCATATCATGACATTGATTCTTAATGTCACCTGAATATTATACGAGCGTTTTTAAAAGAAAGTCACAATATTCTTAGCATTCTTACTTTATTAGTGTTCAAACCACGGCCGGAAGAATGGCCTGATCAACGTTCTGTAGAATGTTTCAATTATAATTATATAATTAAGTACTTGCTGATCCCTACGCCACCGTGTTCGTTTCGAGTCAAGAAAAGATAAAAAATCTGCCGGTTCCCTTATAGAATCCACGTTTCGCTCAACACATTCCACCCCAGAAGTTACTTCATACTTATACTGAAATAGCTTACAAATTGTTAATAATATGTCAAACATCTCGTTATCGAAAATACACCCAGTCCCAGTGAAGAGACGCGCTTAGCCTAAATGGTACTGGTATCAAATTAAGCTGTTATCTGTTTATTCACGGCAACGAGAAGGATAATTATTTATTAAAATTGTTGCCATACCTGCTCCGAACTGCGAGCTGCGGCCGCTTCCCAACATATTAGCCGTTTATTGTAGGGTAACCTTTACTTTAATCTCATTAAGATTTTCGCTTTACGTATACAATTTTCTGCCTAAGTAAAGAAGAATAGACCATATATTGTCTTTATATTATCTATCTACCTATATATATTATGTATTGGGTTTGTGTTAGTCAAATATTTCCCAAAACAAAATTAAATTAATAGGGCTGCAGTCCATAAACTCTAATACAATCAACAGTTAAAGTTTAAATTATAGATCTATAATTCAATAAGTTGCGAAAACCGTGAGATTTGACCCATTTTTAAATTCTACAGTTAAACAGTTGAGTGAACTCAGTACTCATATTTATACAAAGGCGAACAAAGAAAGAAAAACAGAACGTTCTTCTCAACTTTCCAGACCGTTCCGTACCTAATTTGTATTCTCAAGAGAAAGTAAATGCCTGCCAGAATATCTTTTAAGTCATTCTTAAATTAAACCGTTGTTAAGTCTTTAGATTCAACAGATAAGAACAACATTCAGTTCGATCAGTGCTTTTAGTACCGAATTTCGTGTACCCCAGACATAAGAGTAATTATTACTGGGTGTGAGCGTATAACGTAAGTAGCAAACATTGCACATAGTAGGTAGATATTATATTGGCTAAGCTGAATCAAATACAATTATATAAGATTACAATCGTATTTAGTGAAAATCTCAGATTTATTTAATTATATCAACATGTGACAGGAATTTCAACATGTTATTAGGTCAATAATATTTGCGGTATAATTAAAATATTCCGATTATATTAAATTATTTGATTTTAAATTCAGTCATACTATACTTTTACAGTTAACAGAAATGTTTTGTTTACGTAAGGTAGTAAATGAAACATCATATTGAGATGTTAAATTAATAATCATAATATCTTGATTTATAAGTAATGATTGGTCACCATACTAGAGGGATGGCCATACGACGTCGCCGTTGTTGACACGTTGTTTTCGTTGATGAAATATTTCAACAAGTTTATTAACACCGCCCTCGCATTAACCACCGTGATTCGAATTTTCATTTCATATGTCTATCTTCACTGAAAATGAATCATGAGCTTATGACATTTTACGACAGTCACAGATTAACGCTACCTACGTTTCATTATAGCACGCAAGTTTTATTTTTATCCATATAATTTATTGTTTTATATGCAGCGTATATTATTATATTTTCTTACCCTGATCTTTGAGTGTTTAAAATTTCTATACTATAGCTTTTTATATGTCATGACATACATTCAAACACGCACTCAAACCCCACACCTGGATAGTCTGAGTCGTGGGTGTCCCAAACACGCGTTTCATTAGCAATTCACCCAGACTGAAAACCAATGTAACTGTATCCTAAATCAAACTTTTCGAGTGAACTTAGCTTAGAGCTGAGCTTTTGCTTTATCCAACTGAGTACCTACTTAATATTTATGTCGATGCCAAATTTTACTTTCTGGCATGTTTACTACAAATAATAAAAATATATAAATATAGCTAAGGTGTTGCGTTAGTGTAATCATCATAATTAGCAAATGTATTTATTATAGTTTATAATTTCTTTGTTTATATAATTATTTTGTTTTTAGTTTACTCGTGTATTGCATACGTAACGTCAAAAGAAAATATATTTTATTTCTAGTAACGCTCGTACCTGTAGGTAGTCTTCCCTTCTATTCATGCTAATGTATTAATAGCATCCTTAATCGTAACGGAACGCAAGCTTTGATAGTGGCTTAGTAGGTGATATAATCCCTAAGGTAATATATTGGTTAAGTGAAGCGGTGGCTTATATTATGATAAACAGATCTTGATACAAAATTACACAGCATTTACGTAATAATACATATAGACGCTGATTTTATTAAAGTGGACGACAAATATTTTCGTTTTTACTCTTCTTATTTTAATTGTGTTGCCATCCAGAGTAGCCTGTTGATAATTTGTTTGTGCGGATAGCAAGGAGGAAAAGAGAACAAGTTCGGTGGATGATATCTGTAGCGTCATTCAGCCATAACATTTGAAGGCTTAACATTTAATCTCTTGAAACACATCGCATAAATGGCAAGGAAAGTAAATGCCCTTAAATAAAAGAAATGAAAAACGAGCAACACACGATAAACGTTTTAATCTCCCTAAGTGTCTACAGTTTCGGTCGGACTGTTCCACGGGTAGGGTTTGTATGTTCTACGACTGAGTTGAAAGCTAGTAGTAGTGTCTAGTATTCACTGTCTTAACAAACTTGGAATTAAATCTAATTATCAAGATTTACATCACGCCTTGAAGTCCCTCACGGGGTAGGCGGAGAGTGTAGAGTGCCATTTCACTCTCGACTGACACACCTACTTTCATGTATGCATTTAAATTAATTAAAAGTAGTAAACTAAGTATTTAGACCAATGATAGTACAAAGAAAAATATATTGACTGACTATGAAACTGTGTTATGGAAATATTTAGAGGACACGAGAATTCTTGTTCATCAAACTTACTTAATTTTAGAGCATAATGTCGATGCTGGGGGGTGAGTGGCGCTCTATACTCTCTGTATATACTCAAGGGTCTTGGTGTGAATAAATATGTAAGTAATAGAGATGAAAATTTGCGTGACGTATTTGCATTACCAAATTATTCGATCATTCGAATTCTATTAGTCAGAATTGTTTTCTGAGACAGTCAGTTTTTGAGTTTTTACAAAGCTATAAAGAATAAAATATGCTTATTATATTATTTTATCCGATATTATTCCACCGCTTCCAACTAAATACCTAGAGAAACAATAATTAAGAAATGTCGCGTATTCATACGCCAGCTTATCAAAAAATCATTTATAAAATTAGCTGTATTCGCTGTGCAAAATTTACTGAATGCCAACAATTTGGCTACGTAACCTAGGTGCATTACATTAATTTCTAGCTGAAAGCTGGGGCATTAATTTGCGTCTGCCTCTACAGGGAAACCGCAAAATACTAGTTCCGCTGCTATTCATAATAAAACCGGTGCAAGCCGCTAAGTGCTTCAACATCTGGGCACAGCGAAATACTATTATGAGGACAAAAGCCCGTGAAATAGTACTGTTGTTAAGTCGACTCCCAAGTGCTGCGTGTTTCTATCAGGTAATCTTCATATTGAATGCTGAAGGTTGAATTAATAACGTAACGTAATATTGGGACTTCCTAGCTAAGGTACATGCAATTTTTGCAATGATTAAACATAAAATAAGTTCGATAACATAAGCGGTTGTTATGTTATGTGGATTGATTAGGAAAATGTAGTTAGTTTTCAGCTTAGTTGTATGCATGTGGATGGTAATAGAGGTAGGCATAGCAAAGATTGATGGATTATGTAAATGATGCTTAGAATGGAAATGGAAAAAACACCGCCTATTATTACCTAAACAATAAACAAAAGATAAAAATAATTGCCAATCTTTTATAAAAAAAATTGGACAGTGCATTGAGTTAAACTATATTCCAGTCGATAGCGTTGCTTTGGTATAAGGTTTGTAGATAGTGATGAATTTTCAAAGTTGTGGAGCTGCCCATTAAATAGGGTAGAAAGCTGTTGGCGCCGCGTCGGCTCGAAGGGGAGGTTACTCATCCATGGCCGCACGAGCCGGACATATCGCGTGCCACCTTTAATACAAAAATATCGATTTTTCCACAAAGCCGCGTCACCGCAATCAATATACCTTTCCGCCCCGTGCCTAATTACGCCCGCCTACATCACTCAAACATCCGTAAAAAGCCCCGTAATCACTCCCAGCCTAGAGCCGGTGATACCCAGCTGAAAAATAACGTGGGCATACTGAATTGTTGAAAATGTACAGGAAAACGCTTCATTGTAAACGTTTTATTTAATTTTCCCTCCATTTACTTTTTATAATTTCTGCCGGGCATAAAAAACGATCCGCCGCCGCAGGAAGTGCGCATACACGAGAAGCCAGCCATATCGGGACGCACACAAGGGTAGGAACACCTGTCTCGGGAACGAAAGGTGTGCTCGGGCGTGCGGGGGAGGGACAGCGCGAGGCACACGGCACCCGTATCGGAGGGAGAGGCAAGGTGCGCGCGCACGGCTGGCACGCCCGCCGCGCGTCCCGCTCGCGCGCTGTTCCGACTGTAAGCCGTCAGTCTATCGCGCGCAGAGGCAGCGCTTGCACGTGCCGCCCCTTGCTCTAACGCGACCGACGCAGTGTCCGTAACTGGTGATCGGAAAATTGTGCATGTGCGTTTTCCGATGAGAGCAGTGTGTGTACTTGTGAAATGTGCTATTGTTTTCTAGGTAAAACGGACTTTTGTTAAAAAAGGCAGCCGGATGTAACGAATTAATTTTATTGCACTTGTTGACGGGTTAAATTTTTATTATATGTTCCTGTTGGAAAAACTAATTGTTGTTCTAAGATCCTCTATTTCGGACCGCGTTGAAGTAGTGCGTGTTATCAAAGTCCTATTAAAGCAATGTTTAATAGTACCTACCTGCAATGTGGATTTATGGTTTGTTAATTGTTTGCGTCGCTTTAGATAAGCCTAACTAGCTGAACGCTAGCCACTGAGTAAAGTGTTGAAAGCATAAAGCGTACGCACGCGAACATAGAAAGTTTCGCAGTCCAATAAAATGTAACTTTTCTGCTAATTGGCAAATTCTTAAGTAATTAACTCAAGTCAAGAAGTTTAACTCAAGTCAAGAAGTAAGAAAACTAAATACCAACATGCCTCATAATTTTATTTAAAATTATGCTCTTTCTGAATCATTTAAATAGCTACGTCAATTGAAAAGAGAATAATAGTTGGAATGAGAAACTTGCAAGTCGTATCATACGTACACGGTACACACAAGTCACAAAAGCCAGGCGAATAACAATGGCAACGTAGAAATTACTACCAAGTATCGACAGCGTGGAGCACTTTCTGAAACTGCTATACATTGAATTGAATCTCAACAATAAGAAATACATGATATTCATTCAAATGCTCAAAATGTTACCAGCTTTTGTTTAAATACCAGAAATGAGAAAGATTGTTTCTAAATCACCACAAATGTATTCAGTGAAAGTGTTATTGCAGAACTTTTTTTTTCTGTAAAAATGAATATATGTTGCAGTAAAAATAAATAAAACGATATCAAACACTTATCAATACTATTTTCACGAAGAAGCGAGAGTGAGAGCGAATACATTGAAATGATCACTGGATGGGTTAGAAGTGGATGTGGCTGAATATGATGGACTGCTTTATGAAGAAGGACGTTTGAAATATAACTATATCAGGCAGAAAATAAGATCAGTATGTCGATTAAGATTAAAAAAATAAATTATGAAACTGACGGAGTACGTAAAGTATGACTCTTAAATAAACATAAAATGATATAAGCGAACACAAGTGCTGCGGTAGAAATAATATAATACAATATTGAACACATTTATCTGAACTAACATAATTAACAAAAATGAATTAATTGAACCTAATTTCAAGTCATTAAACGCGACAGATTTGAATCGCGACCAAATTAGACGTAAGAGGATATTGTCGACGTTTGCCCGTGATAACATCTCGAATTACAAGCTACAAGCAAAACTCCCGTTTCACTACTTTCATAATGGAGACAGACGCTATAAAAGAATGATTTCCTATCGAATACTGCGTTCTGTTTGAAGACGTGATTTATATGGATGACTTTTCACGGTTGGTAGTTGCTTAAATGCAAGATAGACAGATGGTCGGACTCGTTACGCTAGAATGCTACTTACAACGATTATGACGACACACAGTCGTAAATAATAACAAAAGAGGTACGGGCGCTGTAATTATTTCACATTCTTGTGAATTGACATTAATAATCTAAAGACATCCGATTAGTGCAGAGATGGCTATCAATTATGTATGATTATGATGTATTGTAAC
The DNA here is from genome assembly GCA_951449985.1 of Falcaria lacertinaria. NCBI lineage: Eukaryota > Metazoa > Arthropoda > Insecta > Lepidoptera > Drepanidae > Falcaria > Falcaria lacertinaria. Next base: position 5,905,110 of record OX602118.1, on the reverse strand, counting down.
CTCAGAATAACATTGCCCTGTCTAATTGAGATTGACCTCAAGAAAAGCGTTCTCAAAATTCCCTTCCGAAGAAATGAGAGGTTAATTGAATCAATGAAGGAAGATCATATTAATAATACGGCATTAATATAAATGATATATTTTAAAAAAATACTGAATCTACGATTTTACTTTAAGAGCCTTCAAATGCTCAGTAACATTACAATTTTCATTTAGAACTTAGAACATTATTTCTCGTTCACAAACATGTTATGCAGTTTAACGATCTTGAGAAACAAATCCATAAATATTACGATAATTTGGTACTAAAATGCTATCAAACATTAATTAAACATGCGCTTATCGTCTAAACTTATTTAACGCGAATGGAGCAATGCACCTGATAACAATGGTGCTTATTGGTTCTTCGATCAAGAGAGCAACTTAGTAAATGTTCTACCTTGCAATTGAATATTGTGGTAAAATGCTATTGATTTTCGATACCTTATAATTTATCTGTTTTTTTTCCACTAGATCTTAAATTTTATCATTTACCAGTTCTTTCCAATAAGTAAGCAATAATACTTAAATTGACATAATTCTAGAGCTAATTATGTAATAAAGACTGCCTCAGGAAACATGATTGTAATTATATACAGCTTGAAATCCATTAATAATGTTAAAACTTTTTGTCGGTCTCTACCTACATGTACTTTGTAAGCTGTACGTTCCGCATCTACGTCTATTATGGAATATTTTTTGTTAATCTATTCCTCTGTACTTGTGTTATCGTAATTACAAAGGCCTGTCCATATGGAATAGTCACTTGTACCAAGGTCTATCATTGTGCCGGTTTTGTTGCCTCACGACATGACAAGACCGCGGCCTGGGGGATTAATAGACGCTTGTACCGTTAATGGCAGTTATCGAAATATAGATTGGGTATGTGCGGGTAGCATGCCTGTTGTTTGTAAGATTATTGGTGTCTTCATATTTTGTAAACATAAAAGTACACACCAAAAAAGAAGAGCTCGTTTTTAAAAATATTATGATGCATGATAATTCATTACAAAAAATAAGGTTGGCTTATTCATTTTCGTTGAAACAAAATACCTACACAAAATTGTTAAAAGGTAAAGTAATTAACAAAATATAACTAATGCTTAAAACAAATTATCCAAAAACATTGTTGAAAAAGCTAGTGAGTGAAAGTTATATTTTTATGATAGAGATTAAAGATACTTTCAATCAAAAGTCTTTTGGCAGAAGAATGGGGCTAGCAGATATTCGGAAGCTAAATAACTATTTTCCATTAGGATTTTTTATTGTATCATATTAAAATGCACTTCTCATGTCAAAATAAAGAACTAGATAAAACATTCGCAGAAATAAAACTAGAGCGTTGGTTAAAACAGCGTTACTTTGCTGCAAATGTAAATATTTGTAATCGTATCGCAATAAAATCTATTTACATGATAATATGACGAGTTTTACCATCGTGCTAGATGTCTAGCATATGTCGTACCTAATTGAAAAAATTGTATTCAAATTTGTCCGTTACGGGTTGCTTGACTGAAAATTCGTCTGGATCAAAACCAACCAGTTGAAAGCTACAGATCTGAAAGTCGAGAATCCAATATACATGTATCGAGAGCTACCCGAGTTGCTCATACAAAATGGCTGCTTTACATGTGATGTCACCAGCTTGTGACATTCGGTGTCCATAAAATAAACAGGTGGTTTGTGGGAGTTCTAAACTTCTGATACTAAGTGGGTAAATAGGCGCAATTTAGGCCACCGGCCGCCGGCAGACCATCGCTGATTCAACACTTCGTTGCGGCAATTAGATTCAATTTGCGGCCCGCGCCTCGCTACGAATATGGTCCGCGTCTAACAAAGGTTCATTTCTCTCGAATTTAGACCGCAGAACATACAACTTTTCCGTATAATACTTCTAATTAAACACGATGGTGAAAGTTCGCACAGACCACGTTTGATTGTAAAAATAATGTAACTTTGACTGCTTTTGTTATTTAACTCTCCGGAGTGGTAACGCGAATCAAAAATTGTTTTTTCTGTTTACGCACTTATCTGCTGTCTACTTTACACCTTGAATAAATATTATAACTTAAATACTTCAATAAAATATTTTTCGAAGATAACTAGCGATAAAAAACAACGTTATACGGAACCCTTCTAAATATGCTTTGTACACGCTACTGGTGGACATTTTAATTGGATTCCTTTGTGGCGGTGTGGTCAGTTAATACGTGTATTAGATGGCATGAAGCAACCACATACCTGTAGCTTAATAATTTTCAATGTACCTCTGGTATGAGCCGGTGACTTCATATTAATACTGGCCAGATTTACTCAGCTCTCCCTACGTGAAAAATACTCGAATCTGGCAAGCTTTTGAGGAGGTATTTAATAAACGTAGTGGACGCTATGCTAGAGAGGTATATGTGCTAAGAATGAGGCGATGTTTAAATCTCTGCTATGCCTCCTTTCCTGAACGGCATACGTGTTATAAGATTGCATTAGGACATTTCTTAGAGAGTTGTGGTGAATTGGAACACAGCTCAAAGGAATAAAATAGGGAATACAGTCGTTATTTTATTACCGTTTCACATAAGTATGTAGAGTGAATTAATTGTTCGCATTTTGTTACTTATATTTGTGGTCTAGAATAGCTGGGTCTGCTATTATCGATGGTCATTAAAACGATTGTAAATGATTTTTGTTCATTAAAATGTTTTATCATTTATTTTAACTAATGATATCTGATAATAATAGTTAATTACTAAGGTGATATGGGTACCGGGGCGTTTCACATGACGCACGGTTTGGAACAAGGTGTGAATCGCCCAACTCGGATATTCAGTAATATTTTCTAGTAATTTTTTGTAACGCCTTATTTGGAACTTACTATTTTGACATAATTAAAATTAATTGTAAATAATTGTAAAAAATGCTGCGTTGAAAAAATTCAACGCTGATTTTTTTTACTCCAAATGATTTAAGAATTCTGATCAGACATCCGTTGAAAACATATTACAATAAATAATTTAAATATTACCAATATACGAAAATATTTAGTATTTTGTAAATGAAATCGTGATATATTTGGACTGCGTAAAAGGTATAGTAGGGATTCTTTTCCTCCAAGATACTTTCAACGTGGATCAAAAGTTGGAACATTAAGGTTTGTTTTTGTCAGTTTTACAAACCCCAACGTAGTTTTACCTCCATATCTTTGAACTGGCCCCCTCTAACCCACCGAACTATTTTCTTTGTGCCCATCCCCATAGTTTACAAATTAAATTAAGGCAGTTTGTTGACTTTCTAACATGAATACTGTACATAAACCACAGGATTTCAACTTTGTCCAGTAAACTGCGCGTGCTACGGGTGTCTTCTTTACGGTTACAGCCGTTTTATTAACTAAATGATACCGTAATAGTAATTATTACAATTTTTTAACGCTATTTACAATTCGTTATGCTTCGACCAACTTCAATTTTAAAGTACTAACGTCTAATTTTTGTACATTATCCTCTAGAAATAATTTACTGGAGCAAAGTCATTATCTTAATTTAATAAACGATAGTTTGTCGTCGACCCCGGCTTAGTCGGTATGTACGAATTGCTAATCATGTTATTCACCGTTTTCAATGGCTTCTGCTCTTGGTAGTACCCAAACAGATTTGTGAATGTATTATTAGAATCGCAGCATGGTTATATTTATCGTGTATTTATTTGATCATTTACCAGATTCGAGCAGGATTCAATGTGCTTACACAAGCTTCGGATTTGAATGGCAAGTTTATTGTAAATTACATTTTACAATAAACTTTTTATCTACATCGCACTTCATTCCTGCCACTGATTATTTTTGTGGAGTCATTATTTAACGGTAAGAGGTTACCTATTAAGCTTCATCTAAGCTCTATTAATACAACTACGGCACTAGAAGCAACAAGAAGATATATATGGTTCTCATTGAAAGTTGAGCTGTGCTCATTTTAAAAAGAATCTGAACGCACGATTATAAACAATTATTCTATTTAATTGTGTTCCGAAATTCAATCAATGTGATGTGTTTTTTTGTCATATGACTTTGATAAGTAGGTGAACTGGCACAAATTATAATTATTTATTTATTTATTTTTTGTTTTCCTTAACGTTACTGAAACACGGGTTAGTTGTTAAAATTGCTTGTTTTCTTCGGTAGCTTGGTGAGTTTATGCCGAACTTGTAACATCCCGCTCAAAACTTCTCTCGGTTTTCTTGGGACTTAATAGTTATAACGAATGGAAACCGACAGAGTTGGGCACGACTTATTTAACGTTCGCCCCGCAAGACAGGATTAAAGTATTCAACGGAGTACGCAATATTGTGCATCCTGTGCTCTGCGCGAGTGTATTCTCCAACTTGTCTAGCTCTATGAGTTTTATGTGCGTTTGGGACGCGGCCCTGAGCCGTTACTAGTATTGATACTTTACCTACTTTTGTTAACAACTGTCATCATAGACTACTTTGTATTTTTTTATATTCAGTAGGTACATGTTTATTACCCTCGTGATTCGTGCAGTGATACATAGATTGTATGAAGTTTGCCAATAAGGAGGAGATGTAATTACCTTCAAACCGGACGCAGGATTGTTAACCCTGCTTCTGTTATTTTTACTGTATATAATATAATTATTATAAATTCTTTACCGTTATCTACTGACAAGTCGCAAATTAGTCTGTCTTACAGTACAGGAAACCATGACTGATTATGGTGATTCAATAATTAGCACAAATTGTAAAGACTTCGTATATCGCGACCTCCAAGGTACTTACATGATTACCTAATACTACATTATGATTATAGACGGTTTCATGAACACATTTACATAAACTAAATTAAATATTTTGAAGCTGGGAAACCCGGTGGTGGATTTAAAAGATATAAATTTACTCCCATGTAAAGTTTAATAGGATAACTTATTTACAAAAATGTAAGAGAGATAAATTATAATTCTTTAAATTCATATATTCTCATAATTGTGACTAGAGAAGAGATCTAACAGACATCTTTATTGAACGCAATTACAATTATGCAAAATGTATGTTAGTGTTCGAAAGAAAAGAACATGTAGATTTTCAGCGACCTCCGCGCTTCATTTTGTCTGTGCTAACTTCTAAATAATTCAGACCTTCGATTCTTATCAGTGTAATTGGATGAGGTCATCACAGCTGAGTGTTCAAATTGAAACGTGATGCATTAACACTTCGTTTGATTGGGAAAGTTTTCATTAGCTTTTTATCTAAATGTAATTAACGGTTATGTGATGAGATGGGTATAGCATAGGCAGTAAGCAATGACGGGGTCACGCTGAAAAAGCAATAACAAGTGGGACATCGTATATCCTATCGTATTCAGCAGCATCATAAATAAATATTTTATTGAAAGGATACCTAAAATTAAACTGACCCTTCCAATTAACAAATAAAAGGACATCATCCATGTTTCATAGGGATTTGGTCCAAATTTGAAAGGGCCGGCCAATAGGTACTTTGGTTTTGTATATTCTCTTAGAGCTTGTCCGTGTGAGCATTTTTTACTATGACACCAAAACTGGACAATACAGGACATTTAACTTGTTTTGGCTATTTTGATTTCCTATTTTCAACAAAAATGTATGAATATTCCGATTTTCTAACTCAAATAAAATCAACTGCTAATTTGCAAGATTTATTTGTTTGCTACATTTTACAGGTATTTGTAGGTTTAATTCAAATCTTTACTGCAAATTCTGTTTCTAAGCTGATCCCCGGCATTTTCCTGACCTTTAAAACAAACGGCCACATTATGTTATATAACTTCATATAATCCGATATGGCCAGTTGGCAGATTATTACACGTCCAAACGTAGTAGCTGTATTTTCGGGTTTAAGAACGTGTACTAATAAAGCATAAGTATATCTTTGCATTCATAAGATAGGTGGATATTATAGCTCAAGATTATTCATATGTTTTAACAGTCTGCACAGCAACTCCAAGTTGTATACTTCACTTTTTTATACAGCGGCTCGTACCTACCGTGCTTAGTCACGGAGTGTTGGCAAAAACTCTTAGCCTTGAAGCCTCTTATAGTCATACCCGCGATTGTTACATAATAAGACTAAGTAATCTTGTCCAACGTTATCGTCCGACGACTTAATTTATTTACGGGGTTTCGTCCCAATAAGATAAAAAAATATTTATAGTGTCGCTTCGGAGTCAACTTTTTTGGCAATGAAGTGACTATTTTAATAAGTTACGATTATATAAATTACAACCCCCCAATAGAAATTATTAGTAATGTAGTAGTAGTATGACTCGTTATAAAATATTAAAAAAAATAATTATTCGTTTTTGACTTAGACGGCGAGGTTCCAATAATATATTTAAATGCGGGCCCTCGGTGCGCAACGGTCACGGACTCCTACTTCTGTCGTTTTATCCTCTTCATTATGATTTTTTACATTAATTTGTCATTTTGTCATTTAGTCCGCCTGCAGGCTATCTAGCTCTAGCCTATTTTCTCACATTGTCGTATATGGTTTTATTTGGACTGGACGTCGAGTGCATTGCTCATCTTAGATGATGCGTTTATCAACCTGTGTAGGAAGCAGACGAAGCATGTCATATTAAAATATTTTATGTGTAGGTGGTAGTTTGGCACTGTTGACGTATTGGAAATCGATATCTCTAAAATCGTATTCAATGCTAATGGCAGTTCATCAATTGAGTCACGCAAACATGTAATAAATACACAAATCATTTATTTTGCGTCAAGCAGTATTTGCTTGTGCAATAATAAATTATTGTAAGCACTTTCAATGCACGATAGTGTTTACGAATAGTGAATCAGGCATAAATAGTTTTTAAAAATAGCTTTTCAAACACGTTATGTTCATAAACACCTTGAATTACCTTTTTTTGCTTTACCTGATCTCACTTGATCTCCAATAAATGCTATTATTCACATGAAGCTAGACTCTTCTTTAATAGGTTGATCAGCGGCTCAGATGGCTCTAAAATGTACTGTCGTGTCCTTAATTTAGACGATTCTAGTTGTTTATTGCGCTGACCAACCATTTAAATGGTTGACCGCCACCCACACAATGATTGCAATCGGTACTACTTGACTTATAAAATTAGTGAATTTTGTTATAAACCAATTTGTGCCGTAATGTTTATATGATACAATTCTATTTTGCTGTTCCATATATTTTGGGTTTGATAATCATCACTTAAATGTGTTTCTGGTCTCAAGGACATCGAGATACCAATTAAGTGAAGTTGTATTGTGACGCTTAGCTTCTAGCTAGACTTTTAGCTACGAAGTTGAGATTTTATGACATTAGAAATAGGCTTATGTTTGCAGGAGTAAATATTACCAAAATGAATTGATGCGGCTTATACTATACAAAACAAAATTACCATTTTATTACTGTCTTTTGGTTAATCGTTTGCAATAAAGAATATAAATATTACCGTTTACGTGAAGAACTCAACGTATGTCTGTAGTTACAATTGCTATTACTTCACTTGTTATTGCTACAAATGTTGCCGCTTGGAGGAAAGACGAAGTGCTTTAAATATCAGAGCAGTTTTTTATGTTTCTAATTTTATTTGACGGCGACGAACCGAGATAATGCTAACACGTCGATGGTAATAATCAATATACCAAAGCTTCGATTCGTGTCAAAATCTCTTTGTCCAGACTGTTTAGGGGTATCAAATACTCAATATATTTTACTAATGAAGGGCCCGTAAAGCGGGTTACCTCCGTATTTGACGTAGGCGGATAATTTGTTATAAATTATATTGATGCGTCTCAATAAAATATAACTTCAATATTTGTATATTTCAATTATTTAAGATTGCTCTCCACCCGGCTGCCTTTTGAACGTTTACACTGAAAATGTGTTTTTTCTTACATTATATGGATTCTTATCATTGATGTTGTCATGGATATAATATGTTTTTGTGTGATTAATTAAATGTTTTTTTTCTTTTTTTTCAGGAGTGGTTTACAAGCAGAGAATCAACTTCCACAATTGATTTTTTAAGGTGCTCGAGCACCGCATATCAATAAACAATCTTAGCTTAGCGTTCTGAAGAACTGATTGGATAAGTAAATAGTAACGCTAACGCAGTGAGCGCAGACAAGCCGCGCGGTTGTGACGCGGATATCGCTAGAGGCAGCGCCGCGCGCGCTAGCTCCTATCGCTGAACAGTCGGTGCTTGCCAGAGTCGCGCGACTCGGCCAGCCCGCCCCGCCACAGCCGTGGATAACCTCGGCCAGGGCCCCCTCCCGGTGAAGAGGCTGCACGAAGCGCTTCAGAGTGCGCAAGTGAAGCGCCAGCGGCTCTCCCCCCCCTACCCCGCGCCCCCCACTGGCCTCCACCCCATCCACCAGCTCGCCGTGCACCAGCACATCAAAGTGCAGCAGAGCATAGTGCAGCAGAGTATCGTGCAGCAACACCAGTTGAACCTGGCCCACCAGTCGCTGCAGAACTTGCAAGCGCAACAGAGCTTGCAAGCAGCGCAAAGCCTGCAGGCGGCGCAGAGTCTGCAAGCGGCGCAAGCGGTCAGTCCAGCCGCGACGGGTGGCGCGGGCGCGCAGCAGGCGGCAGGAGTGACACAAGGCGCGCTGGTGCCGCAGCAACAGCCTTCGCCGCGGTCAGCCTCCCCACAACACAAGAACATGGAGCTCGCGCTGTGCCAGAGCATGGACTCCGTCAACACCGCCACTACTGAGGAAGAGGTCAGTCAAATCTACTACATTTTGTTATTATTATTCGCTTAAATCATCAGTTTCAATTTGACTTGCTATACGAAAAAGAGGGTAAACCATAACAATCCACTTATTGAGTCGGGCTTAATGTTGAGTTATTTGTCATCACATAATAAAATTGTAAAGTAATACTAAGGCGCGACCCTGGAGCCGATACAATGGGGAAAATACTGCGATATACAATGAGCATCCGCTAACACAATAAAAGAAAATTTTCCTCTCGTCGAAGATATTCACAAATCGAAAGATTGTATTATGGTCGCCACATCTTTCATTACAATTTAGCTCTTGTTTCGATTGTTTGAAGGTTTAATTTTGACTTTTGACTTCCCTAGTTATTGATACTTACAGTAAAGTCAAAGACGTCGGTAATGTGTCATATTTGGAGCGAGTATAATGCTGCAACGCGAAATGTTTTCAGCAAACGATCCAAAATTTGGACTCAGCTCAGGTTTTTTTTTGCTTAGGTTTTTACCTACGTAAACGTAGGGTTTCAAAAGTTATAGATGATTTCAACATATCGGCAAAATATTAGGTCCTTACATATGAAATTGGCGTTTTTCGTACTGGCCACTTTAATCACGAATTTCTCCTCTTTGGTAAGGAATTCCAAATTCAAATTTGTACAGCTATAGACTCATGTATTTGTGCTTCGATGATCGTCATTCATTTGTTTTTTTTCTTCTGTTTTTTTCTGTTTGCGTCACTCATTTTACAAAATGGAAAACCTTAAATATCGCATTATTTACGAGTACGAGTTCCGCCGTGGCACTAGTGCTGCGGAAATAACTCGAAGGGTGAATGATGTGTATGGCGGTCGTGTTGCAAAAGAAAACACAGTTCGTTTTTGGTTCCAACGTTTTCGTTCTGGAAATTTCGACCTGCAGAACAAGCCCCGTGGACGGCCTGAGACTCAAGTTGATAATGAAGAGTTGAAGGCTATTGTGGAAGCGGATCCATCGCAAACCACGTCCGAGTTAGCTGCAGGCTGCAATGTTAGTGATAAAACTGTTTTAATTCACTTGAAGCAAATTGGGAAGATTAAAAAGCTTGAAAGGTGGGTACCTCACGAATTGACTGAAACAAACCGGCAAACGCGCGTCGACTGCTGCGTTACATTACTAAACCGGCACAATAATGAAGGTATTTTAAACCGAATCATTACCTGTGATGAAAAATGGGTTCTTTACGATAATCGGAAGCGCTCAGCGCAATGGTTAGATCCTGGCCAGCCAGCCAAATCCTGCCCCAAGCGAAAATTAACCCCAAAAAAGTTACTTGTAAGCGTTTGGTGGACTAGTGCCGGTATTGTTCATTACAGTTTTTTCAAATCTGGCCAGACTATTACGGCTGATGTCTATTGTCAGGAATTGCAAACCATGATGGAAAAGCTAGCGGCTAAACAACCTAGGCTGGTCAATCGCTCCACGCCACTGCTGCTTCACGACAACGCTAGACCACACACTGCGCTACAGACGGCCACTAAATTAGAAGAGCTTCAATTGGAAAGTCTAAGACATCCTCCGTACTCCCCGGACCTTGCTCCAACAGATTACCATTTTTTTCGAAATTTGGATAACTTCTTGCAAGGGAAAAAATTCAACTCCGATGGGGCAGTCCAAATCGCCTTCAAAGATTTTATTGATTCCCGTCCGACTGGTTTTTTTAGTAAAGGGATCAATGAACTACCTATGAGATGGCAAAAGTGCATAGAAAATAATGGTTCATACTTTGATTAATTAAATATATTATATTAAAAAATATTCGACTTTTTGTTCCTCCCATACAAAACGCCAATTTCATATGTAAGGACCTAATATTATAAAATATTCCCTAACAAAAAGTTGGGCACGCAAACGTCACTATTTAAAGTGACCCAAATATATTTTATAAATAGGGCTCACCCTAAAGTTAATGATAGATATATGATAAAGAGGAAGTTGCGAAATCTTTGAAATCAATCTCCCATTGACTTGTAGTCTGTACAAAAGATACACGACGCCAATCCAATCTCGGTCGTGTATAGTCCGGATGTTTTTTTAGCGTCACGTCGCCGCGGACGTCGCCGTCGACCTAAAAATAAAGTAACAAGCACAGCCCTAAGGAAAAAGCTATAAAATCCTTAACGCAAACTAGGAGGAGGCGACGAGATGTGGCGGTTGTGTTAGCCGAGACAAATAGAGTTGATGTCGCTTCAGCGCTTTCAGTCGCTCTTGTGTACCGACAGCTTTATAAATAGGTTGTTTTCTTCTTACATTATTCTGCCCCTTCACGCTCCCTATGTTACAGCTATATAAATAATAGTTAGAAGCATCCCCCATACGCTTCGATATTGTACGTTACAATGTCCAAGAAATGTCTGTTTTTAAATAAAGTGTATTAAATAAAGTACATCTGGTAAACATCATGTACTTAACTTATAAAGCATCATTATTTTGCTAAAAAAAATGGAGAAATAGTTGTAGGATATCGATTAGAAGATTTGAAATGGACAACATTTTTTTTTCCAATTTGATCCTTAGAAGCCAGTACTTGAGTATAATGACATACTTGTATTTATGAATGAAAAATAGAAAAACTATTAAAGTAGATAATTATTAGGTAAAACAGGTGCGTAGGCCTTTCTGTTAATAATCCGGTTCCCTGACATGACAGCTTACTAGGGTTGACAACATTTTTGGGTTTGATAATTAATTTTATTTTTACGGGATATTTTGTAACACGTTGTATATTATATATCTGCAAATACTCCATTAGATGATCATGGAAACAATGGAGAGTGACATAAATTTCCATTCGCTAGTCAGGCAGGTAATCGATCTATACTATTGTTTGAAACTCAGGTGTTGATTTTCCACATGGCTTTGACGTGCATTCACGCCCCGTGCACATGCGAAGGTTCACATGCAAGAACCTTAGCTCACATAGCGAAGGTGCACCCATTCATGCGTACACTATTGCGTACCGAGTTGCAAGTTGCAGGTTGCACCATTATTGCGTCGCTCGAACTATTCTAAATACTGTGAAATTACGCCGTTTCAAACGTTTACTAAGTAGTAGGGGCCCCATTGCAATAGTCCGGTTAAGTACGACCGCGGTGCCTAAGTAATTTGCGATTTATAAACAAAGATTAAAACTCACTCGCCCCGGTTTTTGGTTTTCTATAAGAAAACTACCAATTATCCGATATCAACTCCAAAACATTGTTTGTAAGTAATTGCTTTCATATTAAGTAATATAATATCTACTACATAATAATTGTTACATAAAAATATGAGATTATAAATACTTAATGAAAAGCGTCACATGTTAAACCGGCTACAGTTTTATCATGTGGACTTAAACATTAAATATCACAGTTGCAATAATATCATTGTATTGGCAATACACATTGATCTTACATAAGTTATTCTAGCCGTAGTCTGGAATGCTTTGCGCAATAGCTAGTCGGCGAAGGGAGGAGAAAGGAAGACTTTTATGTCCCGATTCCAGTTGCTTTTAAATTGTAATGCGTTTACAAGGGACACGTATTTTTTAAAGCTATGATTTTTCTTTCCATAATAATATAATAGTTGTAGCATCGCACAAAATGTTTCTGCGAGTCAAAAGATAACATTTATGGTGGTACAATTTCTTCTAAAATCAAACATTCGAAAATGAAAGGATAATAATAAAGCTTAAGCATTTTATTTTGTCGATTGGACAATTGAGACTCCCTGAAACTTCAATTTTTAAAATACATTTGTTAGGACATAAAATTCAAATATAATAAAATACTTATTGCGTTGAAGTCATTGATAGCATTAAGCTTTTCTTATTCAATTTGATGTTCGTTTGCGATCTCAATCCTGTCATTCATTTGTTCCTCAAGTAATCCCGAGGGGTTCCATTCTACAGTGGGCCACTTGTCTGCGAGCGAGACTACGGCCGGCGCCGGCGTGTCTGCCGCCAACTATGGCTGTCTATTTTCGTTTGACAATAATATGCGTGCTGCTTGCAATTCTCTTAAAACCCATTCCAGAACATTCACAGCATAATGGCTCCTCGTGGCTCGAAGCTGAATTCTAAATCTAAAATTAATAGCGCTAGTATTTATTAATGACATAAAATGACGTATCGTGTAATTTATGTACTTTCTGTCGCTTACGAAAGCCGTGATCATGATGATATCACTGTATGCTGCGTAAAATTAACTCTACTCGCAGATTTTGCCACGGTCTATTTAAGATTAGACTATCATAATGAAAGAGGAATGTCAACAAAGTACGATTGCTCTCATACATTGCTCGAAGACAGAATTTCTGGACTGGCAGACAGACATTGATAACTATGGAAATTATTATTTAAATGTAAAAAAAAAATGTTTGTTCGCCCTCTCCGTGTTTTCAAACCATTTCTTAATTACGACGAAACTATGGTGGCACGTAATGCGCGTGGCCGCTACGGCGAAAATATGTGCTATGGACGGGCATTTGTTAGTACATCGCAAGAAAAAATGGCATTACAAATTTCTGCAACGCATGCCGGGATTGTAAATAATGAAAATGATCCTAAAGTTAATATGCACATATTATTTTATCCTCAAGCCACATGCTTCGAATGTCTATCTAGTCTACTCTTTAAAGGCTTAGGATTAACGATTTAGACAGACATTAGAATCAGTCGCTTCCATTGATACATTAGCTCACATTTTCTTGTGAAGTTCATGTAACTCATAAGCATTGAGAACGTAGTTTTCCCCGGCTTATGTCGCTCATTCACACTATTCTTTCATCTCGATACAAAAGTGTCAAACATGTGACAGATTAATAGAGTTCGTATAATCGGGCAAAATTATCCCGACTTGTTCTTGTATATGAGAACTTCCGGACTAGTTGTGTGACAAGTCTTGATGTGTAATCGATTTGTGTACAAACCGGGAGTGTCGTCGACACGCCGCCGGGAGTCGGGTGACGGCCCGCAGACAACACTAGTACGGCTTCCTGGAACCTGAACTACGATGACTGTTGTGACAGAGTTCGTTCACATTTTGTTTACTACTCTATACTCGTATTGAACACTATTTTAAATTACTTTCGTTCTCATTTAAAATTAATAAAATATGTATCTCAAAAACATCATCATCACATTTGCCATCATGGGTAAATTTAAAAGTCCCTTCGATTGTCACTAATGAATTCACACATGCAATCGCCAGTCCGGGGCATGATAACGTTTGAGACTGATATATTCATTATAGGTATTTAAATTTAAATGAACATATGGAACTATTAGATCAAATTTATTTAAATTTTGAATAATTCAATTATCGGTCGGGCATCTGTTTAATGATGCACTGCACTTTAAATTTATTTAAATAATATTTTGGGCCACTTACTAGAGAGAAAATGTTATTCCATTTTCTCTTTAATTTTCATCGTGCTTTAATTTGAAGTAGAATATGATTATATTTTACCTAAGCTCTTTTGCTAGTTATTATAATATCTCTCCTTTCATCACAATTATCATTAACTTAGGAACTTTTATCTTGTCTGCGTAACAGATGCAACTTCTATTTTTTTCTGTCAAGCGTAATCACTTGGATCTCTTTGTACGCCGTGCCGTGACATCGGTATTTTCTTTTACTTGGTTCATATATGTAAACCTTGGCCTTCTTTACTTCTCTTCTCATCTACCTTTCTTCCAAAGATCTTTATGATGGAGCTGTTATATAATCACTCATTTTGTATCATTAATTTATTTGTAAATGTTTGTGTTTCCGGGGTTGGACCAACGCTATTTTGGGCTTCAGCGCTGCGGCACCACCAGTTTAAATATGGGCCTTTGTAGACATCTGGGTTCATCTGACTATTTGACTTGTTAGCAATGTTGAAAAGTAAATTCTGAGTGTAGGCATCGAGCTCTATTCCACCCAATTGTATATCTTCTTGTATTTCCACCCTGTCTGTAAATTACCTAAGTTTGATTTTTTGACAATTTGTTCGGTTGACAATTTGTTGATGACAGTATTTTGTTTTTCGCTACAAAAGAATAAAGTGATGCTTAATCATATTGTTCAAAATAATTAAATTGAAGAAAATTTATGAAAACTGGTAATTTACGGATAGCGCTGAATAATGTAGATACTTAAATAATTATAAATACATAATATCGAAATAGTAGTGTTTCGAGATATGTGTTAGATACTTACGTCTCAAGGAAAGCGTGTTTCAAAGTATGTTTGTTTGTTGTTTGAATATTCATAGAATCTAGAACATTCAGCAAATTAATTTATATTATTATTGCATGTAACACATGTGTTTCGAATAACGTGAGAATGGTTTCACACAACTCACAACTTTCGAGGTCAAATTATATTCGTTTATTTCAAATACACTTTGTCTATTCACCTAACTCGAAATGGGCAGTTTCAATTAGACTAAATGGCCTCAAACATCGGACGGAGCCATGCCTTCCCCTTTGTGTTGGCCAAACCTAAATTGCTGAAGTAAATTTTGGTCCAAAATTATTTCAGGTCACGGACAAAAGATAGCCTTTTCAACTTACATATTTACTGCTACAAAGCCAGCTATTTAGCTGCGTAAGCAAAGTTGTTGCATTGTTATAAGTTTAAATTAAGGCTCACATTGTATAAGGTTTACTCAGACTGGTCATCGACATTTGATCACATAATTCTAAATGCTCGTTACCAATTTTGACGAATACATAGTTCATGGTTAATAGTTATGATATATAATATATGAATGCATTCAATTATTTGAGTAAAAGTAGCGATCAATGAAATATCCATAGAAATCGAAGTGAAAATTAATACCTCACTCGAGTTCAATCGCAAATACATTTTCTCTAGTACGGTTTAAGAGAAGAATTTCCGCCGCCTGGAATATAGACACCTCGGCCGTTTCAACAGTTTGTCCACCTAATTTGTTCGCCGTCGCTCGACTGTAAAACAAATAGCTGCTCCCGCATTTCCTCTTACAATACGAAAAGGACAGATATATTCAGTCTAAATGGTGAAAAAGGAGCGATAGTTTTCCGAGGTTTCCGTTTACGGGCCGCTTGAATTAGCGATTGGTGTTTAAGCTTAAGGTTTTGTCTGGTTAGTTTGGAGACTTGTTTGTCTGGCAAGGAGGTTCCTTTGTCCATTGACAGAGTAATAATTAATCGAGTTTTATCTAATGCTCGGGTTAGGTTACTCGTGCAAAACTTTTAATTGAATTTGTTTGGTAGATTTCGGCTTTTTGATGTGTGCGCGTTACGGCTTTGGAACAATTTTTATGTTAACGTTTTGTAAAAACTTTACCAGAGAATGTTTGAAATTTACCCGGTTCTGTTACGTTGCGAAGTTAGGTTTCACGATCAAATATATACTTATTACAATCTTTTTTTCAGGTATTAAAAAATATATGTAATTATTGTTTTATACATAGTTGTCATCATATGTTGATTTAGGTATAAGAATATACTATATATAATTTATGTATAATGTCGACTGTCTAATTTCAATAAAACGCATAAAATTTTACTGGTTTATAAGCGTGGTGGATTTATACACTTGAAACTATTTTAGCAAATATAGCGAATTTCGAAACAGCGACTGGTCGAAAAGCATCGCCTTTCCAATGCGCTAAGCGCCGTTTGTCTCTGTTGTGCACTCAGATTACTGGCGACCGTGCCCACAAGTTTCTAGGCAAAAAGTTTCGCCTTTTAACATGAAGCAAGCTCCAAAAAGTCTGGCCAAGGAAAGGGTTAATTACCCATTTAGTTTGCCGAGTTGGTTTCAAACTACCATTACAATTCTCAGCTTAAATTAGTTAGATTTATTAATTTCAATACTTTATTGATGAGCCGATTTTCGTTGCTCTCTTAGTTTTCTGTAGTTATGGTGATGAATGTTTTCAATGAAAAGCTATCAACTTCTTAGTGACGTTCATAATATTTTTTTCGAAATCTCTATTTGAGTTCGGGCTAATCCTGTGTTCGTAATTCCCTGCCAAATGTTTGGAAGGCATTGGAGTATTTTTTGTATGAACACGACTTGGCCTTAAAAGTAGTTAGGAGTAGTGATTGAGTTGGTCTACGTTTAGTTCTTTGTCATGTTCTGAGTAGGTATTTCAGTAGTACGGTTTCAAGCATGAATTGAAAGTGTGAGTAAAATATGGAATTATATGGCTTGAATTAAATTTTGTAACTACATTATTCACGGCGACTTCTTCACAAATACTATTACTACCCATTTGAAGCTAGGTATTAAAAGTAGAAAAATAAATAATTATTCGAAGTAATTTAATTTTAATTCAGATTCGAAATGATATTTATTATTTTGGTGTGCAGGTCTAAAAATGTTTGAAGTTCGAAGGCGGAATATTTATATCAGCATTGAGATAGATACTGTGTATCGGAGGACCAAGTTTTACCCATCGCAGTCTAATCAAGCAATTTTCGCGAGCAGTAAAGGCTTATTCACATTGTTGTACGTATTTAAGCACGTACTTAATGGGAGTAAAGTAATTAAGAGTACTCGTGTAGTAGTATTCATTGTGCTTCGCTGGGCACGAGCCAAAATGGACGCATGAAGCTTTACGAATCCAACCAATGTATTACGGCTATATTGTTATGTTAAACCTGGTGGATGACATTGACAAATATTTTCGTTAACGTGTAATAATAATATTACAATGATTATGTATTCGAAAACGTATCCCTCAAAATGTCAAATTTTTCATACAAATTTTAGTTCCACTTTTCCGCCGCAGCGCTGTTCATATTCCCATACAAAAATTGTTGAAGGCGATACGATGCAATTACTTCAAAGCCTCGTCATAGTGCTTAATTTTGAGTTTGATAAATAGGAGCGAGTAGCTGTTATATAAACATCGATTCGATTTGACTCATCATCGTATTGTCATCCATCGATCCTTTATTAAAATATTATGATGCTTCTCTTTTATCATTAGCCGGCGCGTGCTGACTTTTTTTTTAGTAAAGTTATCTGGCATATACTTAATATGTGTACATTACTTTGGCTTACATTGTTATTGTGTTTATTTGATTATATTCTTAGGAGCTTTTTGTGCAAAATATTTATTCATAGCCAATTGAACGAATATCGTATGTTCCTTCCCAGACGGTTAGAAAATACAAAAACCTATAAATTTAATGCCGATGAAGACGGAGCGAACCGTGGAAATTAATATAATCCGGATTGCAGACTCAATCGTCGCTTGCCTTGTAAGCGTAAAATCGAACATGAATGTCGCAGGACCTAAGGCTCTTTGTGCGAGATCGATTTCCCCTAGACTGCTTATCTCTTTGCATAGTTGCCAATTCTTCGGAACCAACGAAACAATCCGTAAAATATATGTATAATTATGTAGAATTGTAAATACTTGCTTGACAATTAAAAATTAAATAGTGAGCATCAACTTAAATAAATAACTCGTAATTTTCAATACGAAATGTCAGTCACGTCTGCCATCGCAAAACTTTGAGTTCCCATTCTGAAGATAAAGCCGAAAGTAAAATTTTAAATAGACCTTCTGTAGGAAATAATTTGTTTGAAAGGAGCTGATTACAATTGGCTATTTGAGGGAGTTGGAGGCTCATATTTTTGTGCAAAGTTCTGAGATTGTATTTAGGATTTTGCTGCCTTTGCTTTGAGTTTGAATACCATGGTTTGAAGTTAAATTACTTTTGAATTTACAAACAATTGAACTTCCTAACATTTTATTACATTACTATTCTTATAAAACTTGCCCTATGAAGTAATTCAACCTCACATAAACATGCTATTCGTTTCAATTATATAGCAACACGTATAGATGCCAAAATATGACGGGTATTAACACCATCGGCTCACCGACAGCGTCCAAACACACGGCCAATAATTCTCAATCTTCTCGTTATTGCACAAATTAAGTTGTTCGGTGCGGTCACGTACGGGGTCGTCTTGTTTGAAATACGAAGAGCTCATCGGCGTGGCTCGTTAAGCGTCAGAGCGTGCTTTTATTACAGCGGAGCGTGCGCCGCGGTCGCGCGACTCCTGAATATTAAACCAACTACACTGGGACATACCGTCAACCCGTCATACTGTCCCCCGTAATAATATAAGGTGATAATTTAGACCTTCATAAGTGCCTTACTAGGTCTTAAACCGAATAAACGATTTTTTGATTTTCATGTATATGTATATATATACCATCAAGCTAGTGCAACGATTTTAAATATGAGTCTGAAGAGTTTAGGTTAGAGAAAGAATATTAAGTAAGTAGGTTATAAAGTTGTGTTTTTTGGAAATAGTTTAAATCAGTTTTGAATAAAGTTATTTAATTATGCGAATATGGTACGATGGAGACCGACGGCATCCTGTTTGAGAGGAATGGAAGACGAAAACATATTGCGCTAGCCCCAAATAATATAGGATGCGTACAAGAGCAATGGTGCTAGAGGGAGAGAGATATACTCGTTGTTTTATACGAATGGATAATGCCAGGTATGCTGGTCATAGTTAGGTCAAGTCATAGTCATAGTTATAATGAGCTCTATATTATCTATTCCCGAGCTAAGCTTGATTCTCACCTGATTGAGTTGATGAGCTGTTGAAAACAATGATAACATAAATATGTTACACTTATTTACATTAAATTAATTATAAATAGGCTGTAATGGCTACTATAGTTTATTCTGTGGCAATACCTAGGACAGGACACGCTATGCTTAATACATGGCTCACCTATAAATAACATAAGTGGGTATGTAACAATATTTCTGAACAGACCACTGGAATACCAGTGCATGTAAAAAGTGAATGACATACATTCACATTTTACATGGTATGTAACTTACAAATTGAACTTCAAACCGTCATGTTCAACTTCATGTTATTGTTTGACACAGAACAGGGTAGCCTTTTAATACACAATATGATATGACCACGAGTGTGTCCGATGAATGTATTGAAATTGGTTGTTATCTTCGTCCTTACATTTAATCTGATCAATGACGAGACATATTTAACGCGATCGTGTGGGCTGAATAAGTACCTAGTCATAAGAATTCTGACACTCACGAGCTTACTGATTAAATCCAATTCAGCATTTATGCATTATCTAGATTCTAGTCCAAATTAATTACCTTATTATGTATATTTAAAACTATTTTATAACATTCTAGTATTCATATGTTTTCATTTTTTTAGCGTTAATGAGTAAATTAATTAATTACAAACGTAATTCCCAGTTAATGAGTGGCTATAACAATAAAAAATGTATTGTTTATTTACTGCTGCAACTATAGAATAGTTGTAAATAATTAAAGTTTGAAGTATAAAGTGTAATAAGTAGGTATGTTTTTCGTACTCAATTCCATAATTTATAGTCTGCAACGTATTGTAAAAATACGGCTGCGTCATTGATAGGTAGGTACTAATGTTCATTAGATATTATGTAAAAAGATATGCAACAACATAAATTGTAGTAGATACACAGCTACACACCTACAGCTGACAAAAATAAAAAATCTCCCAAACCTTTTTTATAACCAAATTTTTGTGGTTTCTCCTAATCACACAATTGAGGCGGTTCGATATCTCAGCGACAATTGTTTGGTGGTTAACAAATCAAGATATTTGTAAATAATACACGTGTTAATCGCCAATATGAGACCTTACAATGCTAGACTGAAAAAGCTTTGAAAATAAATTTACTGATTTGGTAATGCAATTGTCCATAGTACCCACCCGCTCAACAACAGGAGGGCCGTAAGCTTGCCACTTAAGTGAAATAAAGGACTTGACTAGTATTTTTTTCAGTATCTGTGACCCAATAAATCTTTCTTCTATACATTTATTCACATTTACATTGTTACACAAGAGTCGATTCAATTCACTCGTAATAATTTAAATGCTAATAAACGGACAGTTCGTAATATTATTGACGCAACAAGAGGGAACAATTAAAATTTTCAATGCGTCACATTCGATCCACCGGTGATGAGCAGAATGAGGTCATCTCCTATTGTGATTATTTATTGTTTAGATTACACGACATGTATTATAAGTTACGTGTGCTAGGTATTTCGATAAGCGTATTAATTGGTTTGTTTGTTGTTAAATACGGTAATAAGGAATTGTCCAATACATCTTATTTCCTAAAATATATGACTAAATTCTAAAGTAGACTTTTTGATATTTAACTTTCGGTTTTCACGCTACATTTACTCTAAATGTTTTTTTGCTAACATTGCGCGCACTCCACTGCATTCCTCGAACAAACGTAAAACAAGGCAATAAGGTGGAGAAGCGCCGTATTTTAGGCCAAAACATCTGTACCAAACTATAACTCATAAAGAACACTTTTTTTATACCACTAAGGTGGCACACAAGCATACGACCCACCTGATGGTAAGCAGTCACCGTAGCCGCTAGCAATACCAGGGGTATCACCGACGAGTTGCCATCCGTGTTGTTGATGAGGACTCACTGTGCTAGCAGCATTACTAGCCCAGCGTATCCCCGTGATCCCAATTCACCCTACCTCTATTTTTTTTTTCTTATGGTGTGATTGAAAAACTAATTGGTACGTTGCGTTGCGTACGTTGAACAAGGCCACCACGGCTTTAATACTAAACTAAACATATCCATTTAATTTCTATCCCATAACTATAGTTGACAAGAGAGTAATAATTCTAAATTATTGTGATTTGAGAATTACCCGAATGTATGGGAGAGGACTGTGGAATCCCCTTTAGGATGGTTCTAGCACGTACACACACGCCTGCTCCAATATGGTCACAATTGTATGTTGCGAGATATAAATCTCTCAATAATCCAGGGATTAAAAAAATACTCAGCATTGCGCGACATAATTAAAATAAAACTAGACGCAAGACAAATATTTAAAGTTGTTTATTTACATGCGAGAGGCATCTTCGAGACCAAGAAGTAATATCCTGTCTGCAGTGCCAGGTAAACATGTGTGGAGTGGTGCCTAATCTTCTTCAGGAAATTGTTTTATCTTTCCCTCGCCGCCTTATTCATTCGATCACAAGAAATAACAATCCTTAGAAAGAAAACAAAATATCGACTGTATTCTTAATGTTAAAGTGAATATCTAATGAATAAAAATGAATGAATATGTGCAAAGGATCAGCATTGTCATACAGTGAGGCAATGCTGCCAATGTGCCAAGGAGGCTTCCTTGGCACCCTCCCGCGTGAAAACAATTTAGGACAATTTTTTGACTATTTTAATTTTTGTATTTTTTTTATATACCTATGTAGGTATAGGTTAGTTTTTTCTCTCCTTATGCATACGTTTTTTTCCATGAATAAAATAAGCGATAGTCAATTTAAAAGAGAAACGGCATGAGAAAGCACTGTCATTAAAGGTTGAACAATATGACCTAAGTATTAGAACAGGTATCTATAGTTTTGTCTATACCGATTAAGCAAAACAAATTGTTTAATTTCGAGGCTACGGGTGCCTCTATTCTGGTAGCCGAATAAGGACCGAGGCTGCAGGCCGCAAAAGGTAGGTATGATTTATGGTACATACATGGTATAAAATATAGATAATGTGTGCGGGCTTGGAGTCGAAGTTGGCATTAACATTCGTAGCACGTACAAGTGCGCTCTGTGCGTTTAGGTACCGTGTCCCCGGAAAGAGGTGAGGATAGTGAATTCCACTAGTTGGAAGCATTGTTAGGAAGCGATCACACGTGTAAGCGCTTTCGACTTTGTTATCGTCGACATATAATTCCTCTCTTAACCCCCGATGCAAAAAGAGGTGTGTTGTAAGTTTAATGCGTGTCTGTTTATTCGGGTAATTGTGTGTCTGTCCGTGGCATAGCTCCTAGGCGTAGCTCCTAAACAGTTGAACCGATTTTGTTTTTTTTTTGTTGCTAAGTTGACTAAATCGATAGTGTTCTTAACATAGATTTTTAGAGGATTTTTAAATTGCCTATTTAAATTTGGGTTTTTATTGATTTCTGTTTTGAGAGGACCAAGAATATTAACAAACGGGTGAACACGTAAATTGAGACTGGATTGTTTTTTATTCCTTAGTATTGATCGGGTTTGTAATACGACTGGAATA
Source organism: Falcaria lacertinaria (assembly GCA_951449985.1). NCBI lineage: Eukaryota > Metazoa > Arthropoda > Insecta > Lepidoptera > Drepanidae > Falcaria > Falcaria lacertinaria. The sequence goes on along the minus strand of OX602118.1, from coordinate 5,882,202 downwards.
ATCGATTACCTAGTTAATGTTGCTTCGCGCAGCGCATTGCAGCGATATAAAGCGTCATCGCGCGATATTTGGCTCGAAACCAACGTTATGTCGTTGGCCGACGACTGGCCAGTATAAAATAAAAGCCAATGGTCATTGGCATTTATTTATGCTCTCATCAGGCCCTCTATCGGGTGATATAGCTACAGCGAAAGTACGGAAGCAGCTAATTCATTTAAATGTCATGTACTTAGTGCCTCAATCTATTGTCGCCTAATCTCGTTCAATGGTCATTTAAGCACCTATTCCCTCGTGTCGTCGTGTCCAATTTGCTTTGCCCGAAGTTATTTTCTCTTTCCCTTTTCTATAGAGTTTCACCATTGTTAGAGACGGACTCAGATTAATTATATTTTTTAGAGTTTGCTTAAATTTTTTGTATCCGGAATTTTAACTGTATCAGTGTCTCAAAACACTGCTATTATTAGAATTTCGTAGGAATCATTATTATTTTCTTCTTTTTCTATACCTCTTAAGCATACGGGTCGCCTGATGTTGACTGTTATATCATAGTAGTACATATAGGGTTTGTTTTGTACATTACTGACTCGTTGTAAAAGGTTTTTCTCTTTATACAAAAATGACGCTCACACACTAGGCCACCTGAATATTATCCAAACCAATTTATCTCGGCAGTCCACCGTATGTAGGTCCTGCAACCGGCCCGATCTATGAATATGAAACCCACCTTGTTGTTACCAATGTGTTTGATTCCCCACACGACATAATTTGCGAGAGGATTGAATGGGGCAAAATAATAACGAAAATCTGAATATTTGGTCATGTGTATACGGGCGGAGGCTTATTATGTAAATACGATCCCTCATGTATTTTGTTGATAAAATTGTAGCCGGGTGACAAGCCTGATTTCACGGACCGAGTAAGTACATTTTATGCGGAATTAAATTAAAATCTCATGCAGATAAACGGTTGGTAGTTTTATTGTTATGTTGTTATTAAGTGTAAACTTCAAGTGGTGACACTACACATGATATGCTTGGACATGGAGAGTCTTGAGTTATCTTTAGAGATGTCAGCGTAGAAATATTATTGAATTTTTATATTTTATTTTAAATCCTAATAACAAGAAAGGGGAAAATAAATAGGTATAGAAAGACATAGAATGGAAGAAAAATATATATTGAATTTTAAACTATTTATTAATTAGGTCATCATTGTTATTGAATTCTTCTCGCCCAATAAACCCGTCCCGTCAGTAGTACCTACCTCCCTGCGACGGGTCAACACTCGCAGTCAATGGTGCATCTAAAATTTCCCTCATCGCGTAATCGAACCCGAATATAAGCAAATAATTGCTTATTTGCCTCATTTAAAATCCATTTCTGTGTGTGCACTTTCTGGTACATTATGCGCAATATAAACATAAATGCTAGTAGCTGCGCGTTACCAATATTATTTTGATGGATTCGCTTGATTTATTTGATTGTAGTAGAAATTCCATGTATAATAACTTGATATATTCCTTAATATATTTTTGACATTGTAATTTAAAGCGAAGGGTGCATGGATGGGTGATTGGCCATTAGTAAATATGGACGCAGTACAGGTGCAGTAAAATTATTTACCAAATTAAAGTCAAAGCTATTCATGAGCCATTCAGCTGTTTTTTTTATTACATTACCAATCTAATAAGCAATGTGGTTTTGTTTCAGGTACGTACATAAACATGAATATTCATAGCAAATGACATCAAACGCCCATAATAATATGAAACGGTAAGTGTAAACAGCTTTGCATGACATGATAATGATTCGCGTTTACCTAACGAGTATTTAAGTATATCTCAGCACTTATAAAATGTCTCAGTGGGGGCTGTGTTAAAGAATAACCGCATAATAAAGGCTTAAAGTGGAGGGTACAACATTGCGGTGCAGCTTTGGTCCATAAGCCGGCTTGTCGTGTACTAGTATGCATGTACTCTGTTTGTGCTCTTAACACTATCTTGCTCGGTGTTCACAAGTCCGACACGTTCTGGTTTAAACTATAACGCTATACGCCTCGTTAACATAACGTAGATACACAAAAATGAAGGTGCTTAAGAAAGAGCGGTTTGATTAAAAAATTGCATTCGCGAAATTATTTTATTCTGTTTATGCGTTAAGAATAGGTATGCGATTAATTTGTAAGGAATTTAAACTCAAATAATTGCTATATATTGCCGTGATGGCCTTGTGGTTGAATCAACTGTCTGTCAACGCCTTAGTAATACCCCTGGTATTGCTGGCGGCTATTGGCTATTGTAACTGCTTACCATCAGGTTGGCCGTATGTTAGTGTACCACCTTAGTGGTATTAAAAAATATATTTAGAGTTATTATCGTGTTTACTTTAGCAATTCAGTTCTGTCCACAGGCCTAATAATACGTTTATGTTTTAAATTCATTCATATCGCTTTAAAAAAACTAAATTGAAACGTTATTTATAAAGAACATGCCATGATATAGGACTTTTTGCATAAAATGTATGTAATTGAGCGACGCGGAAGATTAGTTCAAAGGAAATAGGTATCGCATTTCTAAAGTTTAGTATGTCAACCGGCATCACACGACATGTGCAGTCACAGAAGAATTATTCAAGACAGTAACGTCTTATTTAGACATAAATATTTGTTGAGAATATCTTTAAAGGTATCTCGTTTAAAACACAATGTTTTCGACTACGCCCTTTGCATGCTAATAAGCTGTAGTTTTAAAGAATTAGTTTACACAAAACATTCTAGAGTATCGAATGCTTGAGCGTTTGTAAGAAAAGCCGTGGAGTACCGTTTACGAATTCCACAGCACATGACAATGCAGAAAGACAAACATACCGGTCAAACGGACGTGTCTACACAAATGTTTCGCAATCGTTGCGAATTCAGCATTATTGCACAAGTAAACAACATTGTGCATGTAACAATGCTCTGGGAATCTCAACTAACACATAAAACATATGGCAGTTCCGTTCAAAGCACTTATGATCTCATAAATGTAAATAAATGCGAATTTTCGTGCAAGGATTTTGCATCATTTATGGATGGGTAATAATTAGGCGTAGGTTTTAAAATGTAATAAAAGTAATGGTGAAGCTCATTTCCTGAGCACGGCTAGTCCATTTCTCAAACAAGATACATGTAAGTTGTCCCGTTTTGAGACACGGTTTTAGAAATACCAGTAAATATATGATCCTCTAAACCTTAAAATACACTTCATACGTCCAGTGAAAATATAGTAACGAGGATTTGCACTAGCATTATAAGTAGGCCCGTTATGTGTCGAGATTAGATCGGGACGGGCCAGCTTACCGAAATATATCCGGGTTTATCACAGGAACAGATACAAAATAAAGACATCTTGGTTATTTACTAAAATAATTTTAAATCTTTTCAAGCAAAAGCATTCGGGTACAATAAAACATACGGGTGTGTAAAGTACCTATGTAATTTTGTCGTACATGTTTTTATCTTTCGTACAAGTTAGGTACATAATAATAAATACCTTATAGAGTCATATATCCATATGGAGAAGATCTATTCAACTTTTGTCGAAAGGAAGTTCATAGCTATGATTACCATGTTTTATAACAAACATAGCTATGTACTTCCATTTCTATAAAAAAGGTGAAATTAATATTGCATATTTTGGAAGGCAGTGTGTATCGAATATACATGGCCTGTCCCTGAGGTCCATGAATGATTTGACACAATTGTGAGAAAAATACTTTGTAATTCATTTTAGATTTCAATCTAACATGGCCTTCACGTGTTATTTGGTCTGTCGTTAGCGCTATTTGTAAAACGGCGTTAGAACAAAAGATAAAAGTTTAAAGGCGCATGAGTCGTGGTGTTGCACCAAAATGATCGTTGATTTATCATTTTATTTAAATTCCCACAGTCGTACTGACAACATAGCAAGCGGCTTATTTTAATTATTTTCTATGTTTAATGATCCAAATTGTTTATCCAACGTGGGACACTAGTTTAAGTAAAACTGGTTTTATTGCTGATTCCTTTAAAGGTTGTAAAAAAGCTTTCACTCTATACATAACTTTCGTATAAGAATTGCTTTCATTAGATCCGCATCGTCCTTGACCGTTTTAAAAACCATGTTAATTAAAATTAATAACGAACAAACCTAATGTCTAATTAGTACCAACTACTTGTTCATTAGGTTCCATTCAAAACTCATTATGTGCGGTATGTTATTCAAAAGGTGTGGTCAGAGTTTGCAAAACGAGGGGTAAAGGCGCGCCCTCACGCGATCGCCCCATTAAACACACACCACACATAATATTTCATACGACCTCATGGAAAACGTAACCGATGTCCACATTTATGTCAGCTTGACGGCTGACTCTAAAATATATACATAATTATTAATGCTGAGCTAGTAAAACAAGTAAAGTACGCGCTTGTTCCAATTTAGATGACAGAAAATATTCGCGCAAAAAATGTTGTGTGATCGTTAGTGAGTTATCACGGAACGTAATGGTCTAAGATCCGTTGAAGAACGTACTTCACCCATCTGCTTACCGCATGAAAATTATATTTTATCAAATAGAATATGTTTCCGAACTTATACCAATCGAAAAAAATTGGTCATGGCTATTATTAATAAATGTTCAATTATGTTTATTTAATGTATTTAATGAATGTTTTCCATTCCGTTCGTTCGGAAAGCCAGTCAGTAATTTCGAAAAAAAAAATACTTGTTTGATAATTGTTACTAACTATATCCATGACCTAATTTTACGGCAACCCTTTTGGTATATGTTCAGAAGCATATTTTATTTTGTTCAAATATATTTTTTATCTAGTAAGCTGGTGAATGAAGGATTTTCTTCAAAGGTTCCTCTACTATAAGGAACAGGTATAAGATAAAATTACTTCGGTACGATCGAAGCATCCATCAGCTACGTAATTTTAATTTAAATGTAATAAATGTTACAGAATAAATGTGAACGTGTTATTAGGTAGGTAATTTATAAAAAAACTGTTATGTACCGTGACATATTGCTAAATGGATTTAACCTTTTCTCTTCGATTTCACTCATAAAGTAAAAGTTTCGCTCAAATGTCTGCAAGTAAGTGTTTTATCTTATTGACACTAAACTGATGTTTTCATAATGGTCTAGTTATTTCTGACCTAATTTTAGGTAAGGCTTTTAAGCAAAAGCTTCAAACAAAATTGTATAATTCTTAAGTTTAAATTGTATCCTATTGAGAAAAACGGTATTTTTTCACAGTGAATCTTAATTTATCTATTTATCTATATGTATAAAAATGAATCCCTATTTCCCGTGAATGGCTAAACTGATTTCTCAAATTCTTTATTTTGTGTTTGTTATTGTCGAGGAGTAGGTTCTTAAAATAATAAAAAATACCGGAACATTTTTAATTTCGGGATAAACTAAATGCCCTCTTTTCTATGGTGTATTTGACATATTAATTCATGCTAAGACAGGTCAACGTCTGTCGGGACAGCTAGTTACTTATATAAATATACGCAGATTTATTACAAAATACATCATTTATTTTTGTACAACAAATATATATTATGTCAAAATATAATATTTAGGCATAGTATTAAGGCATAAATAATGGTATTTTAAATGTAGTAAGTCTTGAATATAAGAAAATGATTAATGAGTGGAAAGTCAGGGGTGGCACCAACGACGTTATCGAGGTAATTCTCTCGGCTCCTCGGGAAGGGTCAAATTAATGCTACTAATATTGGAACTTCGTGATTAAGTTATTAATTTGAGTTCGGTGCTCCGACGGTCCCTGTATTTTGCTCTAATTAGGTGTGACAGCTGACATTTGCGAAGTAGAGCACCGACTGTTAGCCCGACCGACTGACGAGCTGTTGCTAAGAATTCTTGAGTTTTGTTGAATGTTTTTATTTATTCAAAGTTCGTAAAAATGAAAACATTCAGCTAAACTCTACTCTAGCCGACCACAATACGCTCTGGCAAAGAAAAAAACTGCTACCAAATTTGTAAGGCTCGTCAATAGCTACTAAAAAAGAAACGATTCACAAACAAAAGAGGAAATGTGAACTATTTTGTCTTCGCCTATTTATGTATTATAGATTTTGTTGGTTAATTTACTCAGATTATTTGTATTTTCTGTACAAGTAGTAATGAATGCTTCCAAGGTATTTTTATTTTTAGTACATAATAGTGGTGCGGTTTAGCATTGTCCCCATTAATTAAACACAATTTATAGGAATTATGCAACAATTGAGCGTTGCCGCAAGATGTACGTATTTGTAGGCTACGGCCCACTCATTATTCAGACCGGTATTGTGACCGACCACGCTACAAAAGCTACATTATGTTTTATTGATCCGCTGATAGCTTATCGCCTACATTTATCTTCCATACTCCCCTCCGTATAGTTACTCGTAATCAAATTCACGTACTTTGTTTCACTTTGTTGCTATTATTTTTTACAATTCTCTAGATCGTTAACTCCTTAATGTTGGCTAAGCCTTTGTTCGTAGAAGCAATGATGTATATTTTAGTTAGCTTTCAAAATCGACATTGAGTGGAAGATATTAATCAAATTCTTTTGCAATATATTATGCACCTTTCTATGATAACTTTTTCTTGAATGTTATTATTTGTTAACTTAAGTAAAGTATCAAGACGGCGAATCGTTTCATACTTACATAGATCTTGGAATCCGCAATTATGACGTCATATTCTGTCATATAATCGTTGAAGTGTACTAAGACACGTGGGTAATCGAGTGGAAAATTGCAAATTGTGTTTAAGTACTGCAGATAACAAGATAGAAACAGACGGCTTTATTTTATGTGAAGTGTAGTGTTGTAGTGAACAATTTAAAGTTCTTTCACCCCAATTATTTAAGTGGATTATCATGTATTTTATCTACCTACATCCGTTTTTATTCAAGTTAATTTATTATGTAGCAAATTTCTACAGTGGCAGATGCAATGCAATACTTATTATAACATCAAAAGCACTTTTCACTTTATTTTACTTTAACGTCACCTATAAGACATTCATTCAAACATTTCACGAGACGGATGATATTTTATTTCTATGTTTATCTATACACAAACCAAAATAATCGCATGTCACGTAAGCTTAAAGTTAATTAACACGAAATGTTTTACCATTTTCCTCGTAGTCAGTAGTCACTGTATGAATACGACAGGAACGCAGGGAAACTGTGACGCGGAACTAGAGCGAGCCAAAAAACAATAGCGGCGACTAACTCAAAAGCCAATTTTTTTGAAATGCATGTCGAGAACGGATGAAATGTCATAACACCGCTGTATATTAAGCTGATGCGTATCTACCCCCAAAAAACCTAATATGAAACGAAAAAGGGCTCAGTCTGCGATGAAAGGGACAGAATGATTTGTCAGACTTGAGTGCGAAAAGGACGACGCTATTGTCATACACCTGCCTGCCCTCACCTGGTGCGGGGGCTCCTACATATTTGATTAGCTTTTTCGGGGTTGCAGTCCTAACTATGAATGCTGGTGGCGAATTGAAATTGTATTCGGTATTTGAACGTGTGTAGGTACATTTTCTTTGTATAATAAAAAATTGCCTGACGGAAATATTACGCTGCACATGCATGTCTACTCTGCAAACAGTGCTCAGTACCGTAGCTCGCTCGTGTCAGCGGAAAGTGTAATATCACTTTGCTCCGCCATGTGCAAAGATGCTAAGACAACATCACCTCGCTTTGGTGGCTGTTAAGCCTTAGGCAATATCGACTAACCTTTGATCAGTGGACCGAACAAAGCATTCGTTACTGGAAGTCAAGTCAGGTGTATTTAGTCTACCTGTAGGTAGCTCGTTTCTCAGGCATCGTAAAGTTAGTACATAACATTCATATTTGACTTTCGGCATTCATTCATAAAAATCAATTGCGGCATGTATGAAAAATTTATGAAAGATCTTGATTTGAGAAAGCTTGACCGATTTGGTACATTGTTTTTGTTGAATTCATATTTGTCAGTACAAGGTTGGAGTAAAAAGTTTATTTGAAATATCAACCAGAAAAGTCAATCAAATTACACACATGCAAAGCTAGGATTATCACTAGTGTAAGATAAACTTTATTATAATAGATAGGTCATACACTTATTTTGATCCGTGTGGGAATCGAGCCCGTGGCCTGTCTAACGGATGAACCTAGATATCGTATTAAAATTTTCCTAGGGTGTTTAGTTAAACTGTATGAGACGGCACAGCTGAACAATTTTATTCTTCATTGTTTCCATAAAACTAGCAACCTATTCGCACCACAACCGGTTTGAATTAGTTTCACTTGATAATTGTCTGGATGTTTATTGTAATCGCTCGTAACTTCACTCAGCAGTTCACCTTTAAAGGTTACACTGAGCAACCTGTTGCTAAGCTATTGCTTTAATTACGAACATTACACAGCAATAGATAAGCGAGTCCAATGCAGCTGCGTTCTCTAGCATAGAATCCTAAATATTACGCCGTAGTATTGATATCGATAGTTCATATTACTAACTAGACACTATGCACAACATGTGTTTATTTCACACAGTGAGTATTTTATAATCGTGACGAGCCTATTAAACCACAAGATTTTTTATTTTCAATATTTTGATCTAAGTAGTAGTTACAATTTAGTTTTCCTCGGCTTATTTTAAATCTTCTGTGTGATTGTAAATTTTTCCGCCAGTATCTTAAGGAATAATAGTCTTAGATTGTACAACAAACAATATCTGTCGCGTGTTTTCGAGAATTTCGGCGAATGCAATAATATGTATGCCAAAAAACATACTGTTGTGGTTTATTCACAGCAAAACAGCACACGTAGAAAATGTTCCAAATCATATAAACTTTAGCAGTCAAGATAAACAACTCTTTTTAAAATAATGCTACCCATTTATGTGAGCATATCTCGTTATACATAATATATTTGAGGCTTTGTATAATAAGAGCTTCGTTTACGGTGAACCTGAAAAAATTTTGGGTGGGACGAGACCTGGGAAAAACTCGGCGCTTATATACCAATTAGGTGAATGAGATTAAATGTACAGTGGAATATCAAAAGTTTGACAAGAATTTGAGGTTGTGGTTTTCGCAGATGTCTGTAATTCTGTAAACCACGCCAGAGCCGCAACTCGGAGACCACAAGCCATCAGTGAGTCTCTAACTTTGCGACTTCCATTCAAATTTAACCGATATTTATTATTCCATTCAAATTTAGTCGAACCGATCGATATTATTTATAAGGATCCATCTTTAGGTTATAGATCTGATATGGGTGGATTGAGACGTTCAGGTAATATCCCAGGAAAAAAGTAACAGGAAAATATATTTAGGTTATACTGAGTTATTTTATAAGTATAACATTTTTTTAAATCCTTGACTGCGCAATATGGTGTCGTGGGTTACGTTGCTACTTGCTGTGTTGTGCCGGGCACTGTTGGCAGTTGAATATTTTCGGTAAAAACAGCTAGTTGGTTTTCAATTTTCAACGCTATATAAATCTTTGTATAAATACGTGATTTTTTTTTATTCCTATCAGCTAGCATACGGCCCGCGGATGGTAAGCAGTCACCGAAGCCTATAGCCGCTAGCAATGCCAAGGGTATCACTAACGGGTTGCCAACCATGTTGTTGATGAGGACTCACTGTGCTAGCAGCAATACTACTAGCCCAGCGTATCCTCGTGGAGCACTGGCAACCTTACTTACCGCAGAAACACAACACTACATCAAGTAGTGTTATTTCACTGCGGTCTTCTGTAAGGTGGAGGTACAGTCCCCAGTCGGGCAGCTCCATACAAATATTATTCAATATATATTGTTTATGAGAGCACCTACAGTACTCTACAGTTAGTCGCGAGAGGAGAGCGAAACTCTCATGTAAGTGAATACGTTATCTGTTTGCCAAGTTAAAGTTTATTGGAAGCACACGGGCATGTATGAGGTATAGATACCTCTGGAAAACCTCTTGTTTAGTTCTGCTAGAACTTATTACAGCTTAGGTGAACTACGTGTAATATGTGATTCTATTGGCTTTACGTAGTAACCTTTGAATTTGTAAGTATCGTCACAAAATGTATTTACACGACTAAGTCTGTGTGGATTTCAGATTATAAGACTTTAGTTTCGGTTTTGTATTGCTCTCGTTTTTCTGAAATGAAAATAGTTGATCTATGTTCATATCAGATTACTAGCTATATACAAATACGTACAGCCGTTTTGTTATGACGAAGTATTAAACAAACAATAAAACTTTCGAATTTATTATATTAGTAGAATTATATATATAAGTAGTAAGAAATTATTATACACATATAAGCTGACAGCTGCGAACGTTACATATGTTTTTTTTTCAAATATATTTCGGGTTGGTTTCCATTTAAGGTTTTGTGATTGAATCAATTTATGTAACAAAGCGTATTCAATTGAATACGTTTGCATATCTGAACTAAATACCAATTCCAAACATTTCCAAATTCTAATGACTATTACCCATACCCAAAAGAATATGTTTGCAAAATATTCTGGCTTCAGCGTTATTTGTAAACTCCCGCCGGAATTTCGTTGACCGGAAGTGCTTGCGGGTGGAAGCTCGGGATTTAACCGGAAGTTGAGCAACCCGGGCTGATGTGTTAAGCTTTAGTACTGAGGCTTAACTGAGTTATTAATTAATTAATGACCGCGTAGATCCGGTCTCTATCAAAACTGTGCCAACTTTATTGAAATCATTTTCTGACATATTATTTTAATAAACTTTTGAATCGTTTACAACCAGTAACCTTAACATTATTGAATGATTGAATTTATTGAAAATTAAAAAAATAAGATTGTGATTATTTAACCAAGTATGATACTCATACAATCTACGCCTGAAGTAGCAGTTTGTTAAACCGACCGCAATATCAATATGATTAATGAAAATATTCATTAACTTTACTTATGAATGAAATATGCTGTGTGTAAAAGTGGAATACACTGTGTTTGCTTTTCATCAAATAGTTCTTTGATAACACTACGCCAAGTTATAACTCGCATATTTGCTCGAAGGGTTTGTTGAACCTGTTTTGTTATAATACAGATGTTTGTTACATATAATTCTTCACTGTCAGAAAATCCTTCAAGAAGGTGTGAAGACATTTGAAAGATCCTGCAAGCGTCCAATACGCTACATTAATTATTAAGCTGGACATAATGTATCCCTGTTTGCCTTGTTTAGGTTTTAAGAATACAGTTATTAGACCTTTTAGTAATAATATCTTTATTTGGCAATGCTCACTGCTAAAGCAGCAGAGGTCACTGACATTTGAGGGAGGCATATGTCAAGTCACCTGCCTCACTCCCCTATCGTAGTAGATCCAGCCCACGCGGATATGTTCATGTATTTAAATTTAATATGAAAATAGGCTCTAAGCTGGTAACTTAATCATTCATGTTGACATTCACTGTGGAGGTTTGATCAGCTGTTTTTGTACATTTGAAGACTTACTATTAATAAGTGAAAACTGTATTGAATCCATTTTCTCCCAATCCTGTGAGAATTTTTGAGAGATAGTGGTAGTTTACGATATGAAAGTTATCCGAAAGTCCCGTATACTTTTCCATCACTCGCAGAGGTTTGTTTAATGTTGTTTAGGTTTTTATTCTGTTTTTCAGGAAAACGTTTCTATTACTTAGAAATACTCACAGATTAATTTTAATTTCAGACTAAATGAATATCTTATTTTTCTTGTTATTCAGTTTGTACATTTACAGTAAATAGTCTTTATGTATTCATTTTATCGGGATCTTCAATCAGTGCAGATTTCCTTTTGTACACTTATTTATAGCTTGTGTACTTGTCTACTAATTCGAAGGAAATAATGCTTTCTTATCATCAGGTAGTTCTTATCGTATCTATATATAGGCTTACTTTGCAGTTCATCTGATTAGATTTAGATAAAAAAAAGTCATAAGAATTCTCAACATTTGTCAAGAGCACTCTAATGCCGTGATATTGCGAAATTCTTGAATATAAAATAAAATAAGCAGGAAGTTTTTGCTCCCGGTAATTGATGAAAGACGATTTTATTTTCTCGCTCCTTCAAACCCTCCAGGAGTAGCTGTCTGATATTGTGATTTATCGACTTAAACTTATGAGGCGTGGGATGTTTTCTCACGAATCAGAAAATAATTATGAACTAAATTTCCCTCGAACTGTCGATACTTTTGAAAGTGGAAATTTTGTTAATCGACGATCTTTATCGGCCGAACCTTCTGATAAAACTTGTTTATTAAATCCCTGAAACGTTAACGCGGGGCTAAGGGGCCGAAGCGACACCTTGTCGTCGCTTAAAATATCAACGTCGGGTCGCGTCGGGGTCGCGTCGGTTGGGTATCCACTTGATTGAAATGTCATGTCGTTTCGCGTTACTCTCTGAAAAGGAAACATTTCCACTGAACCTATTATGACGCGTCTGTTTTATTAATTATAACTAGTTATAGGAAATGTAAGTATACAGAGCTCCGCAGATGTTGACTCATATCTAATGTTAAATTTTGAAACATTTGTTACGGTCCGCTTGGAAGCTTGGTTTGTGTGGTTTTGAGGCAGGCGCACACTCCGCACTTGTTTGTTTGTTCTCTTGCGTTTGTTTGATTTACTAAAAATTTATGGTAGTCCGTGTATTCGCCACGCTCGGTGCCTTTGAACTGCTTGTTTGCTGTGTCCATGCTTCCCTTTACTTTATACTATACCTACCATTCCTCACAAACTGCGTTATCATGTTTGCATTAATTTGCGTTTTATTTCCCTGAGTGAATACAACATTTATGCCATTTTCTTGCTGTATCTATAATTTACGTTGGATACGAGTGAAGAAACGAAAACCTAGTAAATTTGTGCTTTTTTATTTTCTTACTATGTCCTATTCTGAAAGGTACACAGCTTGTGGGGGTATTTTTTTTTGCATTTATAGTTCCCAGCTGTGGACAATTTAAGAAATATAAATTTTACTACAAGATAATTTTCCTTCGAGTTCAATTTTCTAACTTCAATATTTAATGTTCTTTTACAACATGTTCTGCTCGTTTCTTTCAACCATTATATTATCAAGACCGTTCGTTATTTATACGAGATATATGCGTAGCGAAGCCCTACGATAATGAATTCGCCGCTAATTGCCGGGAAAGCAATCAAACTGACTTTGATAGTTAAAGCATTACTCTTCGCCGTCTCCATCGATCTCCGTTCCGATTTACGCAGCGCGTTTTATAGACACTTTTGTGATTTCATTTATTTGTCTCGGTTTTAGAGCGGTCGTAAAATTAATGCGTATTAATTAACTAATACTCGAAGGGTGGCTTATATTAGCGATGTGAAAATCATCACACCAAGCCCCTCACGGTGTAGGCAGAGAGTATAGTGTACCATAGAATTAATAATAACCATAATGTAAACGATATGGTTTGTGTATTTCGGACATCGGCCAAAGGAAATCCTTGCTAGATTCCAAAGGTCCATGAATTTAAGAAAGATTTTCATTATTATCTGGACTATAACTTTTTTATGTCTCAAAACAGAGCTCAGAACTGGAGTGGTTTTAGCAAACCAAATGGTTACATGAATTAACAATTTAAACAAGATACATGACATATGTGTCTGCACTACATAGTATAAAATAAAGTCGCTTCCCGCTGTCTGTCCCTATGTATGCTTAGATCTTTAAAACTACCCAACGGATAATTCATTCAGGTTTTGTGTAAACCTTGTAAAGCCGGGGAGGGTCGCTAGTGAAGATATAATTTTGCACGTTAATTAAGGCAATGCGCACTGTCCCCTATTTTAATCGTAAAAATCCCTTTATGAATTTTAAATAAACAGCCACACACAAATCCCCAAATTAACACCTATACCCCCGAGATAAAGAGGCATAACATAAAAGTACGTTATTAAAAAGTGTAGCACCGGCCAAATGGACACGACAAAGTCGGGTTATGATTTGCCTTTTTGTAATATCGCCGCCACAAATTAGACCAAATGCTAAGCTCTGGTATGTTAATGAGGAAAGTTAAAAAAAACAAAACGCAGAAAGCGGTGGAGGGATGTACTAAAACGGTTTAACGTTATCGAGTTAGGCAAACGTAATTTTCCAATTTCAAGGTCGTTTGCGCGTTTACATCCTCTATCGATAAACTCGGCGGCGGCGGCACCATCCCTCTCGTCAATTGACAGTATACTTTACGCCTCTTTTATTCAAATGACATGAGCATTACTTACCTGTAATTCGTCAAAATGTAGTAGAGAATTTACTAGCTAGCACACCGTCTGCGTTAGCTTATGTGTCTTGCAAAGGTGTATTTTTTAAATGGATACTTTATTTTATTGTTACATATTACAATAATAGTATAGTGCAACTGATATAACTCTTTGTTGATAGTGTTACATATTTATATATTAAAGTAAAACTTAGTCCTATCTTATTATGATATAAAAAGGAATATGATAGTAGATGCGACTAAAGTAACAAACAATTTAATAAATATGCACTTTAGCAGTTGGTTATCCAATTTTACAGCTTACGTTATTTATTTGGCATTCGCACATTCTCGCCTGTTTACGTCTACACGAGGGATATCATTCTCTTCTCATCACGACATCGCTGAACGCTTTTGAGGTTAAACATACGTCTGAATCCGCAAAAAGCCGACACCATCAGCTTGACAATTTTACCACATGTATGAGAATCAGTGATTCGTACTCATGTGGTTTTACCGTCAGAAAAATACATCATAAAGAAATGAATACGTAATATTGAGCACTCCCCCTCTTCTCGCCTCATTCTCATCAATTGTGTTGCGTGTTTGTTTGTGTTTGTTGTCGGTTGCTTGTTTTCATAACACTGTCTGTCTTTGATGGCAGTGTGTGTTTGCTCTGCGGTTGGATTGCTCCGAGAAGTTGGTCTTAAGACGCTACATTTCAAGAATGTTTGAGAATATTTTTGGGATATCTTCACTTTTGTGCCTCTTGGTAGACAGTCGTTTTTCACATCGTTAATTTTATTTGGCTTCATGTAGGTATTATTTTAACTACAACGTATATTAAAGTAACTTAGTACTAGTTAATTGGTTAATTGGTAACCGTTTTACCGGTGGAGTATGATTTTTTTACTTAATGTTTATATCTAGAAGGATTGCGGAAAACTAATACTTTTATTTAATATGCATTAGAAAAACATTATTTAATCATTTATACCATCACGTATACTAAAAACGCACTATCGTGAGTTTTACACACAATACTGAATGTCAAGCTGATACGAGTATTATTGTCCCGTCCAAACGTTACAATACAATTTTTTATTTACGCTGCGTGTCAATTTTATTAACAACTTCAATCACGAGGCGCCATCTAGTTATTATACATGCTTTGATAGTTTGCACTTAACAAATGATCCCTCATTAGGGATGCATTGCAAATCAAATAATCTGCTTACTAAACAGTTAATTCCTTGGTGGGCCTGCATTATCCGCTCCGTTGACTCTTGGCCACCGTCCACCGCATGTATCTTACTCTCCTGTGCTTTGTATTGTTAATCCGATGTTATTTATAGTTAGCGAGATGCATAATAATTACAGCGTGCCGGCAAAGTATTTACGTGCGTGTACAGCTATATATTGAAACCTGATTTCTAGTAGCTCCTCACACTAGCTCACAGATTTTTTATAAAATATTTTATTTATGCGTATTGATTGTGCAGTATTATTGACTCTATTTTGTTCCTGAATTATAAACCAAGCAGTTAAATTTATTACGACTTTTTTGGTTAGTTATTCTGTTCAAGAACTACGTTACATGTAAGTTCATCATGCTAATGTATCAGCGATGCTCGATACCATATGTGTTTCTAGACAGGTGATACTTTGTTAAACACGTAAATAAAAGTAATTAGTAATATTTATGCCGCATAATTTGCCTGTGTGTCGCCAAAGTGATAATAACTATAGAAGGTGCTGTTATACCCGTGGGTAATAATGGTTGCGCACGGGCGTTGTTCACTGAACTTGAAGCGGAACGTCTGTGCCACGCTGTACAACTGTTGTACACAAGAAAGGAGCTAACAAGTTATAGAATCTGTAATAACCTTTGTAATCACTTTTTCCTCTTCACGGTCTACCAGTCCGTTTGCTTAATTTCATTTTATTTTACATCAAGTCTGAAACGTGCTAGCGTCAATGAGATTTTTTCTATGCTTCGTCGCAGACGCGATAGTTCACGAGAGCAATAGAAACAGGCAATCGTGACAGGTAAAGAAAAGAAAAAACGTCGATTTGTCTCAGATGACGACCACTAGAGTAGCCGCCTTGTCCGTTGCGATTGGACGATCTCGGGGTCGATGACACGACCGGAATATTTTTTTATTACTCAGATGTTTTCATAAAAATTACAGAAACGGTCGCTGGCGCATGTCATGTTATGCAATATTTCATCTTGCAAATAAAACTGTTTCGTTAATCAACGTTCTGTCTTAGACAAAATATGAAAATATCGTTACATTTTCTGTAATACTAATAATATACATTTATATTTTGGTAGTACACCACCGCAATATTTAAAAAGTCCCTTCAATTTGTTCCTGTGTTAAATGTTGGCACAAGAAAAATCCGCGAAGGATAAGTTTTTGTGTTATTCCTACGTGGGGTGCACTTTTCCGGTATTCCTGCCGTCCTCGGGTAGAATCCATCAAAGGATTAAGGGGGTGTCTCGCCACCCGATCGGTCCATCGTTATTTCCTGAATGTGGAATAAATTATCCGCCACTTATGCAACAGCTCTCCGATTTCAGATTGCGATATCTAAACGAGCTTAAAATGAATTCGTGCTGTAACTGTTGACATTTCAAATATTTCTGTAGCACCACATGGGAATTTACAATTTCAGGTACGTTTCACACTGAATTCTGATACGTAATGAACAATTCTTTGGGTCCAAAGCTGTCGGAACATAAGGATTTTTTTCCGTTCACGTTATGTTATTTTAGTGCACTACCTTTATTTACAAGTATTTATTTAGCTTGATGAAATAAATATATACTACCTATTTACCGTTAAGTTATCCTTGAAACAGTGTTGAGCCATTACAATTAGCTTCTTCCGCCTACCCCGAAACTTGTCAGTTTAAACGGCGCGGCGTTATAGTAAAAAAAGTAAAAGTAATAATTAATTGATTATAGAATAGAAGACAGGTCGTATGAAAAATAATTGAATTCTCGACAACCAATTTAAGAAATGATTACTTGTGACATTTTATCGCCAACGTTAGAATTTCCATGCGCATGAAGCACATCGCCGCGTTCCAATCAGCACAGATTGAGGGCCACCATAGTCTGGGGATTATAGAATGCATGACGCGGCAACATTAGACACCGCCATTTCATACAAATGGAAATTGAACGTAGCCTTAATGGGAAGTATGGGAACCAACTACGTAGCTCTTAAATATATTTTAATTGGATATCTGTGCCGGTAGCAGGAACATTGTCGACAACGTTTTCGTATCGCCTTCAACTATTTTTGTATTGGAAAATGAAGAGCGCTGCGGCGGTGAAAAGTCGAACTAAAAATGAGTATGACAATTTTGACATTTCGCGAGTTTCGACTACGTTGTCGACAATATTCCTGCTACCGGCACAGACCTACCTAACACTAAATACATAATTGTAAAACGAATTTGTTTTGAGTACCGAATAACGCTAATTGTTGCAGAATGCAGGATGTTTAGCTCCTTGGTGTGTATAATAATAAGTGGCCGATTTCTTGTTATGCTTCTTTCTATTTTCTGTTTATGTACTTTTATGTAGGTTATACTTTTATTCTGGGGACATTAACTTTTATACTCTTAATTAGTTTCTTGTCAGACGAACAAGAATGTTGGTAATTTATTTAATGAACCTGTTTGCAATTTCGTACCCAATTGTAATACTCCAGCTATTATAAATAGCTTTGTTTGTTTTAATGAATTCGTGAATTTAGTTTGTGAGTGGATTGCCAACTTGGGTATAACAAATAGCTAAATTGAGATCCAATTTCTTAAGACTATAAAGTAAAATGATACTGGCGTAAATTTTTATACTGGATGCCATGAAATAATTAGATGTAGTTTTTATATTTTTTCACATTGGGTGTGTTTGTATTTATTTATAATTCGCATTCATTAATTTAGCACGAATAGTAATTCTTGTTTATTCTACTGCGCTCTTAGCAAAGGAGTTAGACTTTTGGTATTGCTGGTGCAGGTTTTCCTTTATTCTACCAAAGAACTGCTTCTTTGTACGTTATTCATTTCATCCTGTATGGTATTTAATATCATATTACTAAAATGTCTGCCGCCCACATGTTTACCTGAAATAAACACAAAACCTGTAACATTAGGGTGTACATTACTGTAATCTACTCGTCTTTTTATGGACTTCATTGTGTCGATAGATATTTTGCCTATATATTCAGACTTATTGTTCCATTATTATGGTGAAATATAATAATTTCTAGAGAGTGAAGATGTGAAGTAATGGATACCTACTATTGTCAATAGATGACACGTTTTACTTAACTTTTTCAAATATATTTTCTTGGGCGTTTCTGAGGGAATAATTTGCCACTTTAATATGAGAGGGATTATTGATGAATGTCACGGTGATATTTCACTGCGTGCTGGCTGCCACCACCTACTGATTACAAGCTTCCTCTGTTCGCGATTGTATTCCGATCAAAGTGATTCCGTTCACAAAGGGTATAGAACCGCCGCGTCACCATCGCGGGGGCTGATTCCGCCGATTAATTGTGCCACGGATACGTTGGCAGTACGATTGTTGTGTGTTTGAATAATACCCTTTTATGCTTAATCAAATGGAAACGAGGAAGTTTTACAGGTGACGTCACCTGATCGCATTAGTTTGTTATTATGTGGAGCGATTTAAATTCTCATTGGTTAGATTTATTCACGAATTGTTTAATAAAGAAAATATTTATCTACGTACGGATGGAGTGATCACTTTTTGAATTGACCAAACATGATACTCATTGATTAAATATGACTCAGAATTGATGTCCAAAAGATAAAGACTGCAGAAACAAGCACTAGCTTGGGCGTGTTATAGAAAAGGAACTGAATAGGTGGACAGTAAATAGTTACACTGCCTAGAGTGTCCTCAAATTATACAAAAAATCTGTACGGTTTTGTGGCGATAATATTGGTAAGTCTGATTGCGCTTGCGCCTGCACTGAGCGTAATTAAATCAATGCAATTCGGTGCGTAGACGCTGGAAAGTGAGAGGCCAGTACTTATACGGCACTTGGAACGCACCTGCTGTGCAAGCTGTTGAATTAAGCGGTAGGGTCGATGAACATTTATTCTGCATCTATCGAAGTATTTATTCAAATTATTAAATGTATCTGATTTAATAAATTATGAGTACTCTTCAACTGTAAGGAGAAGAACGGAGAACGACGAAAAATATTGCTAATTCTTGCAATATTTTCCGTTTTGACTCTAAAAAGGTTAAAATAATGAAGTTGATATTACATAATCTAATGCAACATTCAAATATTTTTCCGCTTTTATGAAAATTAAACCATATCTGTCATCCAAACCTCATGTATCCATGAATTTCGGTTCATTTAATGCGATCTAGGTGAACAAAGTTGAATTAACTCTGGTCATCAAACTGGCATAAACGAAACCGTTGGTTCTATATAAATTGCTTTGTGTGCCACCTGTCTAATCTTTTTTTTTAAGTTTAACATATGTTGTTTTTTTGCGTATCGTCAACCCTAAACGCCAGCCGTCGGGCACGTCGCACGCGCATTCTCTCTTTGTCAACGCACTGCCAATGATGGACTAGGAATGCATTCATTAGCTGTTTGTGTGTCAGTCAACCGCCACTATACTAACTCTACATTCACCTTTTAATCTTTGACTGGTTAGCGTTTTGTTATAACTACTATTAGGAATTTGTTTCGTCTAAAATATGTCGACCACCTTATATGGGTAAAATAAAGCTTTTTTCATTCTGATTCGAAATAATTACTGAGCAGTTATTCCATATTCGTGAACTATCGCTAAAGGCAAGTATGTTACAAAATGTTGATTTCTTTCGTTGAATTCTCTCGGTATGAGAACACCAAGCGCCAGGCAATGCAGGTAGAATGTTGTTTATTGACTGAAGTTAAAAGTTAACTTAGTTAAGTACTTACTTCAGGCTACACGGGGCAAATTTGTTAGTATGAAACTCAAGTAAGTGCCGTTAACGAAACATATTAGAAATTAGTTTCGTTACTTACCCTAATAGAGCTGAGCACCAAGTTTGCGTATCAGCTTGATGGTCGTTGTGCCCCTCGCAATAAGTTTCCCACGTACAGGTTTAGTTTGAACATCCGCTCCGTGTGCTCTGACACAGTTTTATATGTTTTCAAATAGTGATATGCTAGGATTAATAGCACGTATGTTGGAATAATCCGTTATTCATATCGTATTCTCTAACGTAGTCTAAGACACTCGAACACGCGGCCACATAAACACCTTCTATTTTCAATTCTCTAAAATAGCTAGGGTCTATTTTAGAGAAGAGAGCCATACTTGAAATATCGAATCTAAGCAACCTCCTCCAACACATAGTCCTATTTCATCTACCTATTCTAGCAATCTAAGCAGTAACAATTTATATTGCTGCTCAAGTGGCTTTTGAGTGAAAATCTATCCAATGTTTAATTTGAATTGTGGATTGAATAACAGGATCATCCTGTCCGTTTGTACGTTGGGTAGGTCTCGGTTTACGACAACTTTCAGTTGAGGCGTAAAAATATATTAAGTGGTGCTCTGTCACAGAAGATTACTTGGAGGCGAATAACTGGCAGCTTCTGAATGTAATGACGGGGTTTTGTTTTTGTGTGGTTAAGTATTTTTTTACGTTTATGTGCTTTAATGATACTTAGTAGGTACCTTTTAGCTTTTGTTTCCTGAGCAGCTGCAAATGAAACATTGTTAGTTTTATGTCTTCGATACCTGAAATCTTTACCTATAGTTTTTCTATGACAAGGTTTCAAGCACGACCCACAAAGTAATCAGTGGAACTCGACGCCGTTAGATTTGGATGCATAGATATCTGGCCGTAAAAAGTGGCATCTTTTTCAAAGAGCTTACTTTCGAATTGTTACAGAAATAAGATCCATGAAATTAACCAATATCTTGTGTTAATAGAAAGTGAAGTTGCATAATTTAGAACGGTGAGTGAGTGCTCTGAAGACATTTTCTAGATAGAATATTCAGTTTCTCTTAATCAACAGCATTCGGCGTAATAGGTACATAGCTCCAGATGCTTAATTTGCAATTGTAGCTATAGTTGTAATGTTTCAAGACATTGAACTATGTTTCATTTGGAGCCAAAATTAATTAGAGTTAACGTAATCTAAATTAATAAATAGGTTCTGCTTTCAAACCACCGAATGCATTTGAGTTGCGTGGAGAGCTCAAGCCTCCGCTACGTTGTTCTCAGCTGGATAAATTGTCAATTGTCCTACCTTCACGTGTGCGGAGGCATTCGGTTGCTACATTATGAAGTAGACACACAATTTAAGTGCGAATTCCTGTTTAGTTTGTGCCAAATGAACTGCTCGATTTGTAGTCGCGCACCAACCAAGTATTTCAATTTGAGAACGTCATTTAAACTACTCCGATGTTACTTTGACACTTTGCTTAGACATCACTCTGTTCGTGGAGGAGTTAAATTGAATTGAAGCCGTTGTTTATGTGTCAAGCGATACAGATTAAAGTGGATATAATGTCTAGTCTGATATATTAAAACACGACATTTCTCCAATTAACCAAACTATAGGTAATTGGCTTATTTTTAGAAAAGAGTTTTTCATTACACTGCAAAAAGCATAAATTGATTTTTTGGATCAAAAACATTCTTTAAAATAAAGCAACATGCACAAAAGCATTCATCCATGCAACTGGAAAAGATAAAAACAAAAATAACAAATAGAGGTGAAATAATGGCAGAGGTGAAAGATTGCGTGTGTGTCTTGCACGCCATTCTGTTCAGTAATCCAATAGTGGGGAAAGATAAAAGCGAAAAAGATAAAAGGGGTGGTTTAATGGAATTAAACAACGGGAGGGGGCTGCGGTTGTCCGTCGGCGTCGGCCGCTCGGCGCCTTAAGCCGGACTTGTGGCATGTCTTTGTTCCCGAGACTTAATTTTTTCCTCGGTTTTCTTTCGTTAATGTAAGAAGATTATGAAGATTTTTGTTAATTTTTGCTGTATACAAAAGAAGAAATTGTTTATAAACATTTACTTTGCGGGTTGGTGCTTATAATTAGTTTCTTATATTTTCTGACTTTCACTCACCGTTCAATATGCCTTTTTTACGTATTTTTTTCGGTAGCAAATAGGTACTTTTACAGAAACTGGCTCAGGGTTACTTGTATCAAATAAGGAATCGCTATCCATATATGATTTTGTACAACAGAATCGACACCAATATCTTCTATTATACATCCGAATAACACACATAAGGGATTTTTATCGTATATCGGCGTAAAGGCGTACACATAATAACCAATTAGTTGACGCTTTTTGAAATAAAAGTACTTCTTTTAGAGAGCAAAGTTGTACAACAGAATCGACACTAATATCTACTTTAATCGAGAGATATCTATGTTAATTTCGGGGGTGTTTAATAACCGTTTCGAATCAATTACATTGTAACAAATAGTGTATCGATGTGGGTGATTAAGCGTCAGATGGCATCCTCACTTGTGCGGGTTAGTGCGCCGACCTGCGATTAGTAGGTCGATTATTGTATCCAAGAAGCATCGTGTCGATACTGCGATTATTCACTTAGCGTTGGCAATGGTTACAAATAAATGTTACCCAACGAATCCTGACATCATGCGACGTATCTCTCTCTGTCTTAAGGGTAGACAGTATGCACCACCAACTAATTTATTTTAAAATTTAAAACTCGCTTACTAATTTTGCTTTCAATGTAGTTAGATACTTAATCATATTAATAAAATGCTTTTCGCAATGTTTGATTTGTATTGCGCTATATCCTACGAAATTAATTTACGAAACATAGGGTCGGCAACGCGCGAGTGATACCCCTGGTGTTGCAAGTGTCCATAAGCTACAGTAACCGCTTATCATCAGTCGGGCCAAATGCTTATTTGCCACTTAGTGATATAAAAAAAAATGTGCAATTAAAAATGCTCTATCAAACGGTACCAATAAAGGTTTTCAACGATCATTGGCAGCTGCTAGTGGACCGTATAAATTCCAGGCGTGTCGCGTGTGCGCAACTTTCGTGCCGGTCATTGTGAAACTAATTACAGGCAATATAAGGATGAACGTGCAATGGATTACAAAAAAATAGTATTAGTGAAAAAATACAGTGAGGACTAGTAAAAAAATAAGCTCGTTTCAATTTTAACTTCTTTTAAGCATGCAAAGAACAGAGATAAAATTTCATGCCTTAAAATTCAAGCAGAAGTGTAATTAAAAATAATAGAAATATATAATACTAATAATTAGGACCTATGTCTTGCAATGCTGTTGATTTAGTAGATAACAATCAATAGCACAATTAATACGTGGATAGCTAATTAGCCAACGAGCGGTTGTACCGGACCAGTAACACGTCATTGGCGCAAATTACACGGCAGCTATAGTGATTAGTTCTAATTGCTTAGTTTGCCGAATTGTAGGATCTATGAAACTTTGGTGGGACGCTTACATTGAACACTGACATACCTTATTTTCGACATATCCCCAAAATCTGCAAGTTGTAATAATAATTTACAAATAATAATTTTCATATCTGAGTAAGATATTCCACACAATGCCATTTGGTCAGACGACTGGTATACATACACAGATAGTAAAATACACAAATTGTTAAATATTATATCTAGATACAGAAAATACAACTATGTCATCACACAAATGCTTGTCCCAAGTGGGGTATAAAGTTATCGTATGCAAATAGTATTCACATCGAAATTAACGAAGTCTCTGAACAATGTAAATATATTTTCCTTTAATTAATTAGTTTGCATCGGACATAAAGCCATTTCAACCACTCAATCGACAAAATTATCGGCAGCGACATAAATTGTGTCAATGAACCGCCAGTCGGGAATATTAATAGGGTTATAAAAGTATTGGAAAATCATTTAAATACTCTGTGCACTCACTGACGGTCAGGTGAAGAGTGTTCGAAACCGAATATTTACGTGGTAGAATACGAAGGCAGCGATAGAGATGTATTAGTCACGAAAATCGACAGTGGAGCTCTAAATAATGCAAGCGGCCGTCTCGTGATCGAAAATCTAACAATGTAAACAAACTATGACTATGACATGCAGTAAAACCTGTTTTTTTTTCACGTATTAATATTATGATGATACCCTCAGCCTACCTACCTCATGGTAGGGGCTACAATGACGATGCGAGAATAATTGATTTGTTGTAATTAACCTTTAATATAATAATTGTGTGGCAACCCTGGGGATGCACCTGTCTCGATCGCTCAGCCTAGTCGGCCGCTGCGCCAACATCTGTCGAGGGCATGCACTTTTTGCTTCTCTCCGTCCAACCTAATTGCATGGCAACAGGCTAACTGGATGACTTATGGTATTATAATTTCCTTAATGATGTATAATGCTTTTTAAATTGATGCTTCATATTTTACACTCACGGCGGTGCAACAAGCTGCTTGGATTATGTTATCATATGTAGTTGAATGTTCAGAATATCTAAACATATACATTTTGAACAGCTGAAATGAAACATTTGGGAAAGTTACAGTCTGTCGTTATTAGCGAAAGTTCGGGAACAGTTAAACTAAGTACATTTATCATGATTAATTGAATAACATCTGGCGGCCGGCCAATAATAATTGTGACTCGATGATTAGTTCGGATTATTATAGCATCCCTATGAAAGTATTTGTGTAATATAAAATCAAAGCTACTGTCACCTTCCAGCATTTTTTTCATAAAACAACTATCACTAGTTACTGTTACTGTTACTGTTACTGTTACTGTTACTGTCAGCCTGGTACATCCCACTACTGGGCAAAGGCCTCCCTCCATGACTTCCAAGATTGTCTGTCCAGCGCTAGTGTTGTCCAGTCTGCTGTTGTGTTGTCCAGTTCGTCTCGCCATCTCTTCCGTGGTCTACCGCGACGCCGTTTAGCTGTATCAGGGCTCCACTGTGTGGTGATTTTAGCCCACCGATCATCAGGCATGCGGCAAACGTGGCCAGCCCAGTCCCACTTCAATTTGGCGGCCTTCAGAGCTACATCCGCGATTCCGGTTTTTGAGCGCAGTGTGGTGTTTCGAACCCGATCCGTTAATTTAACACCAAGAATACTGCGTTCCATTGCGCGTTGGCAAACCTTGAGCTTGGACTTTTGAGCGTCCGTCATAGACCAGGTTTGAGCTCCATAGGTGAGGATAGGAAGGATGCACATGTCCATGAGTTTCCGCTTTAGTGTCAATGGAAGGTCACCCTTCATAAGCGACTTCATAGACTAGTAGCATTTACAGGCGTTTTCAATCCTCCTTCCGACTTCTTTGTCTTGCCTGGTTTGAAAAGACACTATCTGTCCTAAATAGATGTACTCATGGACATATTGCATTCCCTCACTATCACTATCACTAGTATCGCAACTTAATTTAATAGCAATCATTTTTTTACAGGTAAGCCGTCAACTATTTTATTAAGGCTCAAGATGTCCAGATTTGTCATCTGCTGGTAAGTTTCACATAGTGTAGTAAGTAAGCACAATCGAATTAGGTAAGACGTTTGTTTTATGATCTAACATTAAAATTTTAGATTTATATATTTAAAATGTAAGAGAAAGACTCTAAGATGCTGTAAGTTCAACTATCGTCCATTTAAAATATTGCTTTGTTTTATTCATCTACCGAAATTCCGGTCAATATTTAAAATTAGCTTTTTTATAAATTACGTTTTTCGTCATGGCAATGTGAATTTTAGGCAAATTTCCACTGGAACAAATGTCGCAATATTGCGAAATGTACTCGCTTTTCACTGACGAGGCAAATTTAATATTCGGCAGAGAAGGCTGCTATGATGGAACCGGGTGGTTTGGGGGGAGGGCTCGCTTTCCAGGAAAAATATTAAATTTTCTTAACGTTTTTGTGTATCAATCATTGTCTCTTATCCGTATACATATTTGGTCCGTATTATCTAGGACCTTTTGGAGTTTCATATTCATTTCACATTTCACATTCCCACCTTCAATTATTAAAGGCGCCAAGTATTTATTTGTGTTGCATTACTAAGTATTGGTTATTGAACTCGTCGACATAAATTTTAAGTTGATCGTTAGCTTAAATAAGTTCTAATAAAATCTGTAAAGATCCACAATCCAAAATCCATAATCCATTTCTTGACATTGAATAATTTCATATTTGAGTACGATATATTTCACCATATCTTTACGAGGCCACAGTTACCGTATAACAAATGGATTGATGTGATATTTGATTCCCTTTTTCTTATTATTCCCAATACGTAGATGTTCCCATTTTCTTCTCGGAATGCTAATAGTAATTTATGCCTTAATTGCGTAATTTACGTTAATCTTGGCTGGGATTTAAATTAAGACTCTGAAGATCCTGTTTTTCTGCTATTTATTATTTCATTTAATTAAATATTATTAATGAAATCCTGGCGGCTTGCGATATTAGTTCCTCAATTTATGACGATTAATTAAAATACTGAAACAAAGAAATATACAATGGAAGCATGGAATAGCCAATATCGGAAATTGAATAAAGAACGAAGTGGCGTCCGGAAATTACCTCTAAGAGTTTTGAATTGGAACGACAAGTAGTAGATCCATGACCGGAATTGCGTCAGTCGGAGTTTCTCAGAAGTTTGTGTAAACTGTCTGCAAGGTTGGCTGTATTTAGGTGTAACACTCGTCCAGGTAAGAAGCAGGGTACCTACGCGTCTTATTTCGCTTTAATATATTCGGTAATACTTGCATTATACCATATTTTTATTAATATGCACACAAGCAGTTCCGTGTAGGTACATCGTGCTGATATAAACTGTTTTTGTTAGAAGCACATGGTACCAGGATAACAACATCTTGGTTCTTTAAATTAAACTGAGACTTTTGACTGACACAAAAAATACTTTTCTCCACTAGGTATACCAACTACTGCATCGCTCTGTGTGTTTAAGAATTACTGCGGTTGAGTTATTTTATAAAGCTTGCGGCCTGTTTCAACAAAAATGATAGTAGGTAATGGATTTCAATAAAGTAGGCCACGACTCGCCATTCAATGCTGAATACTATTTAAAATTCCACCAAAATGTGTTCACATTATTTATCTACTTAGATTTATACTTTAATCTATTTGCGAAGATCAGACGTAGCTGTACAAATAAACTACTTAGGCATTATTTCATAGAAGAATCAAATTCTTTACACTCTTATGTATTGGCATTAATGAAGACTATTTTGTTAGTAATAGAGACGCTGCCACCCACAATATTTATATAATTGTGACAAGTTGAAATTGCTGTAAATAAACACGAAATCTTATTTTATGAGGTTGACACAAACTTACCCGTGGCCACTTGTATTAATTCCGAGATATTATCTACGGTGCAATAGCGTAGCGATCACCGTTATTACATTCTTATTTCTGATCTATTTCTAATTTGATCGCGACACTCGGCTGAAGTTCTCGGTATATCGAATGGAATCGTGTCGGTAATCGGGTGGAATCGATATGTCGGTACACCCGATCGTTTTCCTTCAACATGTGAGCGGGATTGCCCTCCATAACGTCTTGATGTCCAACATCTGCCGCACTCCCGAATCCACGGAGGGCAGATGTTTTTATACGCTTTTTAGCGATTACCCGAGCATACAATCGCCGATAGAGTTTGATGTTTTATTTAGACTTCGGCTTCCCGGCGTTAGATATTAGAGTAAAATGACCAGTTTATTTTTAATATTCGATATCGAGAACAAGGTAAAAGCTTATATTAAGATTTAATACATTGAAATCTTAATTTTGTAAGTTTCTTCGAAGGACACACATAGAAATAGCTTAAGTACAATATGGTGATCGTGTAATGCACATTATGCCTCGCAAGATAAGCCATTGTAGTCATCAATGTCAATCAGAAGTAAACATGTAAAATACAAGACTTACAGCTACAACGTGCTAGCGAAGTTAAGTTGGTATTCTTAGCTTCTACACATTTAAAGCAAAACATATTTCATAAGTGACCAACAGACATTAAGGCTCGGCAAGGCGCGAGTGATACCCCTGGTGTTGTAAGCGTCCATATGTTATGGTGACCGCTTGCCATCAGGTGGGCCGTATGCTTGTTTGCCACCTTAGTGGTATATAAAAAATGACTTAATAAAATACTAGCTGTCCCGTCAGACATTGTCCTGTCTTAGCAAGGAGAATATACCATACAATATGGTTTTATAGTCTTTGTGTCTTAGCAATGAATTGATATGACAAAGACACCATAGAACAAAGGTCCCATAGTTTATCCCGAAATTAAAAATATTCCGATTCATTTACCAAATTTTATATTCATAAGAACCTTCTACTGACAATAACTAACACAAAAAAAGAATAAGTGCAATCGGCCCAGCCATTTAATTTACGTGTGCTGCCGTGACCAAGGGAAATAGGGATTAATTTTTATATTGCAAAGCTTAAATATACCCATAGGTAGATTTATTCTATGTTAGGCTCAGAATTTATCATACGGCCCTCAATGTTTCTTGCATTGCGTAAGTGGGCATGCTTAGCCGGATAGGATAAGTACTCTAGCCGGCTAAAACTATGTGTATTCGCAACGCTTGTCGCATTTATTCGTATAACGTATTAAAAGTCTCGAATCTGATCACTGTCTTTTTCTACGAATAACAATTAAATACATTGTAACCGCTGTAGTTTACTGTATGTGCATATTATAATAGTTTAATATATTATTCCATATGTTTGAAGACATAGCGTGATACGAAATCGTGTTAGTGCAGTTTAAATTCCGCATACACATTTATTATAACGACGACGGCGACGATTCTGTACGTGAAAATAGAGCCGGTTTTGTGCGAACCGTTCCCTCAAATTATGTGCGTTCCAGATAAATATGAAATTGGTTTTTTTTTTATATTCTAGAAGAAATATTAGCGTTGTAGCGATATTGTTGTTAGACGCAATAATATTTAAAATTGTAACGCTTACTATTCAGTTCTCCAATCTCCTTGTCACGGGTGCCGATAATGCACATTGATTAATTATGATAAATTGTACTATTATGTCACATTGCTGATTATAAAAAGTACAATTGTTTTGTGTGAAAATCGAACCTGCAGTCCTTGGCTCCAGTTAATCAATCACACGCACGCACAGCCTTTATAGCATGATTATTGATATTATATTATTGGTAAATTAATACTATGTTCCAAGTGAAGACACCCGTCTACTGTGTTTAGTAAAGTATCTATATATAATAGGAAGTTGGTTGGTCGGTTGCGAAATTTCTCCTCTCGATCTAACTACAGCACTTTTCTTTCGTGAAAATAGATACGAGTTATATTTTATTTGATATTTTAGGTGACAGTTTTGCTCGTCCATCTGCATATCCATAGTGATAATTTTATGGTATTATACATCTTTAAATCATGGAATAGTTTGTTAGCAATGTTTAATAATTATCTTTATAATTAATAATTTATTATTATTCAGTCTGTCCGTGACGTTGTTCTGAGGTATTAAAAAACTAAAATCGATCCGAAAAAGAGAAAAACAACTTGCTGTTATAATAAGTTTACGTTAAAAAGTTTTAATACGCACTTGTGGTGTGCGGGTAAATGAGAGTTTCAGTGGTGTCATCCATTTAAATTCTGCTTATATTTTGATGTCACGAGCTTGCTAGGTTTTATGATAAAACACGATATCGTGTTATTTCATATTAAAATTATATAAAGCTCAACCGCTAGCCGCTAAAATATATATTGGCTGTTTTCAATAAAGTGCATTAACGGGTTTTTCAGTGTTATTATAAAGTCAGTTGAGTACGGGCGGCAATGGTTAACTACCCATGTGTTGTGGTCGGAGACTCACTCCTTGGAATCCGTCCAAATGTCTTCAGGTGCGAGAAAAACGTTGTAGCTATATTTATTGTACCTTTTAAAATAATTTCCAGATTAAATTAAGATTATTTATGTGAAATGTAACGCTGTGCAAAATTTTTGTTATTTTCTGTGAAATAAATGTGAAATTTCAGTGTTATTTGGACAAGGTCGTGACTTTATTGCTGGATTTGTCACGTGTGATGGTGTTATTAATTACGTTTTAAGTATTAATTAGTTTACATTAAAATGTTTTGACATTTTGTCCTAGTTACACTGAAATGGACTGTGGATTTACTAATTACATTCAAACTGACAGCTATACAGTGTTGTTTAGGATTCTTTATACAATTAGAAAGGACAGCAGCCCATTAATACAAATATTTTATAGAGAAAAGGTTTATATTTTTGTGTGTTTATAGGTAATGAATAAACTCCTAAACTATTGGAACGATTTTAGAATATCTTTCACCGGTAGAATGTTATATTATGACTGAGTAGCACAGGCCTTATAAAATATATACCTTTTCCGACGCAGACGAAGTCACGGTGAAGAAGCTAGTCTGTAATATTTTTTAATATTGGGTTGGAACGTCTCTAATCGAAAATAATGACTATCCAAATTAGCAATGACCATATAAAAGTGCACTAATAAAAAAAATAGTTATATCAGATATGTAATTATGAATAATAATTTTAATATTTATAATATTGAAATGAACTTGAAATATTAGTGCCAATTCTGTTGCACGTAATCATTAAACTAAACTAATTTGTCAGGAGTATTCCTTTCTCATGTGCGGGGTTAAATAGGGATGGAAATATTTTTAGTTCTGTCAAATTAGTTTAGTTTATTGATTTTTTACAACATGAATGGTCACCGCGGAACTAAACCTTTGAATATACTGAAAAGGAAGAATTCGTCCATCATACGCCGATAAAGGAACACCAAACGATAGACATTATGACGTTACATCTGCACCGTAAAGTGCCCGACAACTTTTAGAAAATCCGCAACGTTTGTGTTTAGTGTTTTCAGTGTACGTCTCCAACGAGAAACCATAATTTTCATTATTGTTATAAACAATGTAAAACCGGCATACATCATCATCACATTGGCGTTCATTACAAATACCTATATTGTCGGCAATTGATACATCTAATTGTGTTTACCAAACTTGAGGATTTTCACTGTGTATGTACTTATATTTTTTTTCCAAAACTGACATTTCATTATAGAAAATATAGATTTACAATAAATACTTATTTATTCAATTGTTAAGCTTTATGTAATAAATGCTAAGTTTAGGATAAGTAGTAGCAGTTCACACTTCTTTTAGAGTTTGCTTCAAGTAAATATACTTAAATACACTCTTTAAACTTATCAATTGTACGCAGTTTGTCATATTAAATGTTCTACAATACAATTCTAAAAAAATACTTGTTCAGATTTGTTAGTCACGAGTCACGACTCAAATATTATAATGTGTTAAATTTAGTTTACAAATTGACGAAATAAAAAATCTTATCTTCTATGATCATAAATTGGATTGAAGTTTGGTTCAGAAATTGTATTGTACAAAAAGCTTTTAGATTTCAAGAATGTCTTGTGGCTTCGAGAAAGCTAGTAGGTACGTAAAAAACTGATTTCTATCTATCAAATTGGAAGAATTACATCTAGTAGAATAACATATTTAATGCTCGTTTGTAATCTTGGTGGTATATAAAAAATACCTAACGTAAATTGGATATGCTAAACATTCAGTATTAGATTACAAAATATATTGGCTTTGTGCAGCAAACACGTACTTGAATCCTGTAGTTATGTTATACGCTAAGTACTCTGAAATCTAATGTTCGTGGAATGTAGTTTGTTCAGCCTTGATGAGTTGCTATAAGCTCGTACGTATTCCTCTGAAACTAAAAGTCGTAATCACAGTCCGTCTACATATAGCCAGTTTCTATTCGCAGGCACGCTAGTCTGTAAGCGTTGCATTGCAAAGAGAGTGCTCGCTCAGTTTCAACGTAAACATTGTCGATATAATCCATATCGATATTTTTTTGGTTGCATTATATTTTCACGATTAAACTAGGCATGTTTTCAAACGTCAAGATCACTATAATTTTAACACATGACTATAATTCATATTTCTACGAAATCGTAAATCATCAGAATTTAAAATAGCGATGTCTATTAAACTAAATATTTTTATGATGTGTTAAAGGAATCCGTGCAAAAACAAGAACTCTGGCGTTAATTTTATGTAACAAATGTGCTAAGTACAAGAAAACTAACAAAAATCCGAAAGGTTTTTAAAAATAATCACTATTTGTGGTTGTCCCACAAATAGTGAATACACATAAAGTAGCCAATGATTGTCGCACAATAAAATTTTATCGATAAAATGTATCTGACACAAATACATCACTAGTTGTCTGTTGCTTCCCACGGCCCGGTTCTAATGAGCCGTGTTGTGTTTAGTAACAGGCGAGAGGGTTGGTACTTTTAAATAACTACTATTTGCTATAGTAGCCCGTGAGATCGATGTGTTTAATTATTTTAATGAGAATATTATACTTTATTTTAGATTTACTGTCACATTTTATTTGCGCATACATTTCAAATACCAAATAAAGAAATATGATTTGGAATATTACTTAATTAATAACTCAACGTTGAAGTCCTGGTCTATATATATATTTATATGTTTTATACCTCACAGTAAAAGGAATTCTGGAGTTTGTTAGTTAACTGTAAAAGAGTCTGCTGATGTATCTTATTATACTGTAACAATTCTTCATTTATACTGTTGAAATGGTTTAAGGCTCTTTGACTTCATTCGCTTGCCTGCCTCCTATGCTTCGGTCTGTTCGTCAAGTTAATGACACTACTTTGAACCTGGCGAGATGGAGCTGTAATAGTTATAATTACGGTCTACACACCTTCGGCTACACTTCACGTGACTTTGTGGTGTGCCGACAGCTTAGGCTGAGGTTCAGTAAGTTGCGACATACATAAGAATGTTAGGTTGTAGTTGAATGTGACTATGGGATTGGGAAAAACAGTCGTTTGTGACTAGCTCTATATTATTTTCTTATTAAACGATCGTAATAGTTAATAAGTATAAACCTTTCTCAAAAGCTCAACTTATGCTGTGTTGCGATGACATTACACTGATAAATGTAGGTAAGGCAATTACAAATTTATGTAAAGTCTCACACACTTACAACGGGTCATATAGCTACTTGCTCTTACATCATCACACGCACAGAATGTCCAAAATATATTATGATTGTGATGGCTCTCAATTCATGATGTACTTTCACCATTTTATGTTTTTTTAAATAATTTCGATCTATGCTCATCTAACTGACAATTCAGCATCACGCATTAAGTCTTACAGATCAGTGAACTTCATTGTCTGCAGTAGTTGCCATTAAAGTGTACCGGAACAGCGGTCATAAAAGTACAACATCGCGAAATAAGACAAAACAAGTGCGTCCTTTGTTTGACGGCCGTGTTGTGTTGACTGTTCCTTATCCACTATCGTCTGAACTAGCACCACAATATACTCAACATAAACAGTACTTTATGTACCTTTAATTCGGTGATAGCTAGCACACACGTATACATTATATCGCTGACTCAGAACATCTAACTAAAAGAACCCGTCTATCTATATTCGCAATAAATTGATTTAATTTGAATTGCCCTTCCGAAAACAAGGCATAAGTCTATCATAAGCACAATATTTATCACAAACAAATAATATTCCTACCAACATAATATTATATGTAATAGGAAGAACATTATGTTATAAAGATATTATGTTCTTATTTTTCAGTCCTGTACGTACAGCGTTTCTCGGTGTCTCCTCATGGTTGTTGTTTACTGAAAGTATTTGTTTACTACAGTCCCGGTGCAACGACCCTGCTTGCTATGTGAATTCACCGTTATAACTAGATTTGGGTTGCAAGATCCAAACTATTTCTTGAAGTTCTTCATTTTATTCAAAAAAAATCCCAAACTTTTTCTATTAAAAAAACTATAAAGCTATACGTAAGAATAATATAATACCTTTATTTTAGACGAAGTAATCCTTTCTTTAAGAATTACACTAAATAATACTGAGCGCTTTGTATGCGGTTTTCGCTATTAGAAATCATATTGTATCTCATACAATATTAAAATGCCCATAAAACGTGTGCAGTAAGAATAAACGCTAGTACATTATCGTGATAAGCTTGGTAAAAACTTTCTCGCTCATTGTTCTCGTGTGTGATTGTGTAAATGTAATGATCACTCTCATTTCATTTTCTTAGAAGAACCTTCTTAAAAACACATGAAGCCAACTGTCTCCTTACTAATTATTAGTTGTGACAGGCTTTTCAGAAGGTTGTTAAGTCCTGAAAAACTAGATTACTCTAAATTAACAGTTTACCAGTGAACTGAGTTGCATACGGCAAATTGTAAAAGTCTAGTAAGAAATACATTTCAAATCTGTATAATTTTTTAAGCGAACGTTTCAAGATCTTATTTTTAAACATGATCGTAGCATCACGTTGAAATTCTTACATAAAGACTAAAAGAGCCTGTTGATATTACAAATGCCTAGTAATTGAAACTACATATTAATAAAGACGTACTATATATCATATATTTAATAACAAGCGAATAAACAGATCAACTCGTTCGTAACATCGGCAATGCATAGATGCGTCCACAAAAGATTATGTACCAACAATAAGTTTAGAAAGTGTTCCAATGATTGATGTGGTCGTTTTTGAGATCGAAAGATGACAAAACTGGTTCTGATCTGATGCTCACTACATTTGTACTGAGATCTCTATCGCCGCCGGGGCAAGACGATTACCGACGGTTGTTACATATATGTTGCTACACAAGCCGACTTTCTTTCTAATTGGCGTATTATGCAATTGTATAAAAACAAATGTACTGCCTACGGCGTTGTCCACGTGGGAATTCGATAAGTGACAGTCATTAGCAAATTTTGATCACCAATCACATGACATGAGTTTTATTCTCAGTGAGAATTTTGAAAATCAGAAAGGTTGTTACATCTCTGAGCACTGAGCAATTTATTAAAAGAAAGCATATTGGGCCTTTTAAATTATATGATAATCTGTAAATATTAATACATAATACCAACATTACGTAAAATGAACTGTCAGAAATTACATTGTATTTGTAAAAAAGTCATTTACAAAATGCAGGGAGTAAATTGAGCAAATAATATCAAATAAGAGTAAGCACGGATTATAAGAAGATCCGCTTATGAGGATAAATAATTGGCCGGAGATAGTATCGAAAAATCTCTTTTTGTGACCACTTACAAAGGCCAGGAAGATGATGATTTTGATACAAATAAATAGTAATGTTGAGTTTTTTTTTTATTTATGCGAATAAGATAAAATTTTACATAGCGAACGTTGGACTGAGTAGTCAGGCAAACGGACACACACAAACAAATCGTTCAACAAACGAAACCAAGAGGAAATGTTTGTTATATTTCCGAAGTCTACAGAATTGATACCGCGAGTACAGAATTTATAAATAGTTTTCTGGTTTTACAGTAATATTAGTGTTTACAAACGCAGCTGATTTTTACTACATAAGTTAGTGTCGTAAATTTTGATCACGAAATAGTAGCTGGTATAAACATGCAAGCAATTACCCCTAGCAACGATCTAGTCACGAAAATCTCTTAAAATTGTAACGGTACTCGCGGAGTCTTTCGGCCGTGTTAGTAGCGCTGCTCGTAGGTAATAGTCTTACTACAGTAATTTGTTCTAATGGTCTCGTCGGCTGTCGCGCTTTAACGCTTTGAAAAGGCACTAAATCCATGTATAAACTATCACGATCTCGTCTTTACATAAATGATACAAGATTTATTGTCCCGCGTGTGTCGCGTGCGCTTATAACGTACACTTATATGATCAGGTATCTACCAGTGAACTTCAAAAGATCCCCACAAAGATAGGCTATAAACCAGTTCATTTTAGAATTATCTTTTTCAGTATCAAGAAATGGAATCCGTTATTCTTAATGTTAGTGAATTAATATTCGTTTATATACCTTCAGCTTCATGACTCTACCAGAACCATAAGTAGTCATTTACCTATGAAAACACAAATTGTTAGTTATAATCAGTAGTTTCAGAAATAAATAATTCCTTTCGTTGATAGCACGAGGGTTAAACTAACTCATAATAAGCTTTATAGATAATAGTTATTTGAAAAAAATGCTTGAGTTATAAAAGTCCCTTGCATACCAGCCACTGTATATCCCAAACGAATAATTCAAACCTTAACTCATTTGCGAGTCAGGGTTGCTGTGCGTAGACATTACAAATTCAACGTTTTACTTCGTAACTAATTATTTAAGTGGCTAATTATTTACCCGGCGTGACTCGGCGGATTGAGCAACATTGGCAACCTTAGCCAAGTATTCGGGGTGGTAGTTGCTCTGTTTCCCTTGTTGTAAGGTGGATTTCGGTTAACGACCGTGACTCGGTGTTTTATTGTACTTTCTTCTGGTAATGACTGATGACTTTCTCCCGGTGTCTTTGTTCGCGGGTGACAGTGACGTGAAAATGTAATCACAGCCCGCCGCTGCGGCTGAAGTTCCAAAATAAACAATGAAAAATTTATTGAGGCCGTAGCAATTAATGGTACAACAGATTTTCTTTGTATACAAGCCGAAACAATGACACAACTTTACGAAATCTTGTCGCGGTCAACTGAAAGCTTTATTCATGTTACAATCCTTATAAGGCTTAAGTTCCAAGTCAGGCCAAATTACTGCCATATATTTTAAAATGGATGTGTAAATCACTTTACGTTTTTCTACGCTACTTGTCACTTGACATCATCTTATTCGACAAGATAGTTGAACAAATGCTTATGTGTATTCTTTTACTTTAATTTCAAAAATACTGTTCAGTATACAAGCTCGTAACAGTAGAAATGTTCGGTGCATAGTAGGTGACTCAGGCAGGAGTAAACGCGAATATAGTATATCTCTTGTAGGATACACGTGATTACATCGTATGCCTATTTTTGCAGTAAAGCCAAGCTTATGAAGCACGTACCTATTGTGGTAAGTTTATAGATACTTTTATCTGACTCAAGTACAACTCAGGTATATCTGAATAACTGTTCTCTACGAAGGAGCTTACACTTCAAAAATTATACCATGAGATGTTCGAGTTTTTTTTTTATATTTCGTAAAAGTGAACTCTACCTTACCTACTTGTATTGCATACATACGTAAGTAAGCGTAAGCCTTAACAAATGTACGTTTTTTTAGGAACATAGAATATTACAAATGTACTTGAGAATTTGGGTTGTAAACCCTTTGATGACAGTGTTATGAGTAGACATCACTTTGAAGATCTCTTTTGATGGAGACGCCTGCGTAAATAAACATGAGTAAGTATTTATGTTTTTTATTATTCGACTGAGTTGTCTACTGAACGAAACGTTATGTACATAATACGTGCACAGTATATAATATACTGATATCTATATTTCATATTATTTTTCAAGCATTCGCGAAGTAAATATATGTGTGTGTACATATTAATGACATGAAAACGGTTCTTCTACCTCATTTCATATGCGATGTTTTTCGCAAAAAAGCTAATTCATTAAGTTAAAAGATCTTATTATTATGGCAAATTTCATTGTTACATAAGTTCGCCATGTGTGTACCTACTGTGTACCTACCATGAAATATTTGCTCTATTTTATTGGTGTACGGAATAGAGCAAATGTTTCTTGGTTGTTTGTCTAGCTGGTGGTTAAGTGTATCTTACTGGTGCTCTATGTATCGCTGGTTCGAAAGTCGCCGGGGCCAACATTTAAGTGATTTAAAAAAAAACTATCAGTACACCAACGTTGTACAAGGTTTTCTTAGCAAGGAACTAGATGGCGCGGTGTGATAATTTCCGCGCCATTTGTGTTATTATTATTTGTTAATATTTTCACATTTGATTTTGATTTCATGCACTTTGAGGGATTTTATGAAAACGAACAGAATACAGATGAGTACCACTTATTCAGTATCAAATTCTAAGAACTCAAACTCCAAATCATCTTTATTTGACTAGACTTTACAAATAAGTACTTTCAAATCTTCAGAGTCTACCACGAAGATCCACATCACCTAATTCATTTTACGAAGTAATACCAAATAGATTGAGTCGAGAAATTGATGTCGTTATAACGAATAAGAAGCATCTCACTAACACACTTTATTCGCTTAGACTTTTACAATTTGCAGTTAAATCGATGTAAAGTAGGTGAAGACGTTCCAGTATAAATAGATTGATTAGTTCTGTTGAGGGAATAGCGGATCGGGGCCGTGCAGTGACAAAAACAGTACCAATTAACTTTTTTCTTTCGAAACTTGTACTTTAGACACAAGTATTGCCAATCGCTCGGAGCATTCCGCCCGAGAGAACGTCTTTAGTCGTGCGATTTGCTCTCGATAGAAACGATATCGATTCGTTTTGCTCGTTTAAGTACGATTCAAATTGTATCGATGCTAGGGGCGATTAAGGCTTTCGTTCTCGTCGAATAAGATTTTGTAAATAATATAATTAGAACGTTTTTTCTTGAGCAAACGTAGGTAGTAGGTTGTAGGTATGTCCCGCTTGCTGGTAAACCGATTAATTTATTGCGTTAATTTTGTTTGATCGTTAACATTTTATTTATGTGGTTTGTACTCTAAATGTTATATGATAACTTGAAATATGAAAACTGGCGTAGTGATAACATAATGATTTCAATACAACTTCGATACAGTCAAAATTAATGAAAAGTTGCGGTGCGAAGAGAGACAAATACTCGTAGTACTTAACGATATTTTATTTATTCGTATTATAGTAGCAATAGATTGTTTGGTCTACTTGTATGTTTTTTATATAGTTAAGTTAACACATGTACATATATTTTCTATGGTCATTAATTGAAGTGAGTTGTAAACATTTCAATTTAATTAAGTATTTTTTACCTATTTCAATAATCCTAAAATTTTAAAACATCTTCTGTAGTTGCGGTGACAAACAAAAACAAATACTTTTCTAATTACTGCCATATATTACAATATAGAATAAATTCTCACACTCATCCTGTCTGTATCCTAAGTTATAAACGACAGCAAGTGCCTCAGAGGTCTCAAATCGCACCCCATAAGATAAAGATCTTAACTTCCTTTGAATGTAAAAAAATCAAACAACTTGTCACTCATTGCGTGATAGGCTATTAAGGGTGAACACACCGCCTTAAATCCATTGTAAGCAATTACGAGAGCTTTAAAATTCCACATTTCTCCCGTTTGTTTTTGACTTTTTTTCTTTTGACAGGGAGCTTAAAAAATATTAAGTTTCATGATTTTGATAGACCGGCAAAAGAAAATAATAAGAAGATTTCAATATATTTAACATTATAAATAAGTAAGAATATATTGCCAATCAGTGACTTAAGTTTTGCCTGTTTCTTCGTAGACTTTTTTAGCCGTGGATCGGATTTGCATTGAGAATTGTTTGACACATCGATTTATTCTTCTTGAAGACTAGTTTTTCTTCGCGACATCACCCGCGTAGTAATAGGATATAAAATAGGTAGGTCAAAAATCTGTTTAGGATTGGGTTTTCCCAAAATCCGTTCTTAATTAGTGGGTGTCTACTAAGAATCCAAAATACCTGAGTAAAGTTAAAGGTGTAAAAATAAAAGTAACGATACCGAAGTTAATAAAATCATACAGATCACCGTCAAGCGTCATTTTAGCCGCAGCTACCGTGGACAATGTAGTTTACAGTTCCCAACGCAGATGTTTAAAAAGAATCAACAGTTAACAACATCGTAAAAAAGGTCTGGCGTAAACAGCTACCGTTGAAATTTTACAGTCACTCTTGCTTCCCCTTGTTTTTTGTTTTCTTCCTTTGTGGTACAAATGAGGATTAAAAATACGACTGCATACTTTTTAAAATATTATAGGAAATGCATTTTACTTGCAATTACTGCTTTTCACATTTCTGAGTTTTAATGAACTCAGATACACATAACTAAATTAAAAATCTATGGTATATCATACGTAGGTTTATACATATTAGAGATTCCATTATATACCTACACTCGTGTCCTCAATGCGGAATAATTAATCGTTTTCATATAAAACATGACTAATGTCATGTTTTATTTTTTACTTAAATACAAATTCCTTCAAATTATTTTACTTTCCACGTGTTTTAATTACGGACGTGCATATGGAGTTTCGTTTAGTGTTACCATTCTTGCATGCTACAAGTACATAATAAAACTAACTAAAGTTGTCAGAAATTGCAAGCAATGTTTGATGAGTGTGTGTACATACATACACATTTCAAACTAATTAAATATTAGTAAAATATTTTCTTATTGACTTTATTTAACAATTGCATAAAACAAATTACAAAAAAAAAATCGTACAAGAATTTCGTCATTTTTGTCATATTTATTAGATCACGTATCGTTATTAGATCAGAATTAAATGTATTTTGATTTATTTATTACGTGAACATTTTGGCCTTGAGGGCTGTACTATTAGTCCGCGAATGGCAATGGGCCACGATCAAGTTAATATTGTAACAAATTGCTGCC
Source organism: Falcaria lacertinaria (assembly GCA_951449985.1). NCBI lineage: Eukaryota > Metazoa > Arthropoda > Insecta > Lepidoptera > Drepanidae > Falcaria > Falcaria lacertinaria. The sequence goes on along the minus strand of OX602118.1, from coordinate 5,841,309 downwards.
TATAATTTATGTAAGTAGTACTTTGTTTAAAAGCATTATTTTGTGTTCATTCATTTCCTGCCATAAAGTTAGTTGCAAATTGTTATGGCTTAGGTACTGTAATTTGTAAAGACTCAGGGTCAAAATTTACGTAAAACAAATATCAAACCTATGTATATGTATGAAAAACATGATATGTTATTAGTAGCCACTAGCAATATAACAACATCACACAGGCAGCCGTGTAGCCTTCACAATAGGTAGACAAAGAGTAAAGTAGGTACCCCAATTGTTTTTATATGACTTGAAGACGACAACCTGATGTTAAGCTTGCCGACGCATCAATGACAAACAGTTCACCAGTGCTGTCCTATCCAAGATCAATGATCTGATAGCAGGTCTCCTGCGCACTCGTCGCCTCAAGATCTTAATTAATAAGACTTTCTATCCCAGATATCCCACCAGCGAACTGTTTCTGTACGAATCTTATTGGTTTTCTAGTATAATAATTCATTCACCAATGTTATTTTCTTTTCCAGGTAATAATTACATTTACATAACTATCCATAGTTACGTTCTTCGTTGCACTTGCAGGTGAGTTAATAAATTAGCAGGCAAAATGCATTAGCGTCGTTATTGGAATATGAGTTTAATATCCTACGGGATAAGTGCTAAAGCTGTTGTGTAATCTGTCTTCTAGTTGAAAGTTCCTCGACCATGTTTTGACATTTCCCGCTATTGATTCCCCCGTAGCGACACGCTGCAAACCTTATATCATTTTTATCGCTCCTTAGAGACACTCGACAGGCGCGCCTTCGCCGTGCCCAAGGCTCTTAGTTATGCATTTTTATTACGGCACTCCAAGTGTATGACCATCATATTAATCTATCCCGTCTTGTCATCTTAAAAATAATATATCATATTTCAAATTCTTGTTATGTTATCGTAATAGTAGGTATATTGGTCAATTTCCAATTTAGAATTCAATTTGCTTAAAGTTTAATTTAAATAATATTTAATTATACATGAATTCATTTCATCAACCTACTAGCCAATAGGTAGGTATAACAACAAACACAATTATATTACGACGGAAGTTTCGAACGGACATGACGAAACTATAAGGCTTCCGATTACGAAACCACAGGAAGCTTAAAGTCCTAGCAAAACCACTATTAGGGGACTAATTCGTATAGGGTAATATATTCGAGTGCAAAGGGTTTCATTTACACAAGTAAATACGCTCAATGTAGAGCACCTAACTTTACAAAATGTTACCGTTTATTCGAATAGAGCTTGTGTCAGACCAATGCAATCCCATATATGGCTTTAATGATCGACAGAAGGGTAATGGATATGCAACGATTTGACGTTTACAGAGTATACGGTTATTTCTTTTATTTTCAAAGAATCTCAGCATTTTTTTCCAATTTTAATATATTGAGATCCTTGAATTATTTAATACAAAAACATGCTTCGAGATCATAAAGTAATTAGAAACTAAAGTCGAAACTAAATTTAATGACCATGGTATGTATCTATGACGTGGCATTAAAATGTAGGCAGCCACGACCGTATCCGCGTATCCGACCGTTATCGGATATCTAACAATATTATATCGGCGGAAGTTTCATAGTGTTCGGTTACTTACCTACTAACTACGTAACCATGAAGCGCGGATATAGTTTCACCGGGTCGCACAAGCCGTGTCGGGTTTGTTGGTTCATTGATCGAGTTTCAGTCAGATTAAACTCTTCGATTTCTTTATGTCTGTTGGTAGCCCCACCGATGGTTGTTACAAGTGACCTCCGGACAGAATGGATTGAATTTTTACTCTAGTTGCTATGTTTGGCACTTTTTCTCCGCTTTGAGTTTTTGCGAAATTAGTTTTATGCTTCTATCCCAATTTTATTTTGCTGAGAATTTATTTAAAATATGATAGGTACATTAAATTAAAGAACATTATAATGAATCGTAGGTAGGCATGTGAAATAAACAACGCTAACAACCTCGTGGGCGGCACTCGATGGTAGAACGTTGGTTTCGTAATAAAACTGAACAAATTACACTCATTATACCACACAAAACAAGAAACATATAATAACGCTTTGTTTTTGTATAAAAATGTTATAATTATTCACGCGAAACGTGTCCTTATCCATTCTAGAGATTGTGTCTTGCGGCTAGATGTTTTGATCGTTGTTAGATCAAGCCGAGATTAATCTGTGAACTTGTATAATAATAGTAAATAACCAACTGGTTCACTATTAAGTTTGCAGTTAGTTGCACACCACCCAGTTCTCACGACATTGGATAAAGTTATAGTAATCACCGCTCTCGCAAATAAAACGTGATCATAACAATACCGCGTTCTAAAATAATAATGAAATATTATAGAATAAAAAGGCGGCAGCCTTTGTCACGTTCGAACGATGTTTTCATGGTCACATCACATGCCATGTGTTCACGTAGGTAGTCTTGTTTTAGAAAAACTTGGATGTAGAAAACATATGGTTTCCTTAACAGATTACGAGAATTCATGAGTTAAAGGAACAGTACAGAAGGACATAAGAATATATTGAGCTCCGTATCTGTGGAGCGCGGACAAAGTAAACAAATTATTTTGTATCATTATGTAGCAAATTGAGCATTTAGTTTATGGACTCGGTCACTTGTCAGCATGTCAAAGACGGACGCGTTATACCCGGCATATTATGTGTTTGGTACTCATGACAAGGACACAAGCGATTACAACGTGCACAGTAGATGAAACCTACGATACATGAAATTGTGACGAGGCTTAGAATACTTCATACATACAAGTATGTAATACCTAAGTACACCAAGCAAGTTACATCGATTTATCTGCTTCAGCCACCAATAACAACGGCTATTCTTTAAGCGACCTTGGATATTTTTCTACTTTACCTTGTTTCAGACTGCATAGTGTTTGAATTGGCTGAATAGTGATTTTAGATTTAAATTAGTAGGGATCGGAAGTGATCGAGCCACGAAAAAATTACCGATGGATGTTAGTTATGCTGAGATTTAAATTCTTTAGATTAAGGTATAAATATTAAGGACAATTAAACAGATAGTAGATACTGTGAAGTCGTCTAAGATTAATCTGGTCTACTGGTTAAGTGATTTTTACCGCACCAGAGTCCTGCAGCATGCCGATGCCGTAGAGGACCTACCCCGGCACGTCAGATACTGTTGGTTATTTGTGTGTTGTGGTTCTGGTATACATTGTGTTGTGCCGGAGTCCGAGAACGCTGATTACTACGCCCAAGGCCGACTATTGTTCTACTGAATTCTTGCATGCGATCCCCATGTTGTTACTGTGGATATTTTTTGCAATAACAAAATTATCTCGCACATTTTTGCACACATTTGAATTTGAGTAATTGTCTGTCGTTTTTGCATGTGGCAATGTTCATGCTTCACGTCTTGTGATTTCTAAGCCATACAATAAATTAGTGTAACTTGTTTAAACAGTAGTATTATGTTGTTTTGATAAAAAATCTATATTGAAATTGTGCGCAGAAATTATACTGTGAAGTACGTAACTTCATCGCCAAGAAGCTTTATATTATATTTTCATTAGATAAATTATCCATCTCTACCAAAAGTTAAAATCATGTTTATAATGTTATTTACTTGGCAGATGGGTAATGTATACGATGGAATGAACGTATAATATTAAAATTCTAAAAACTATTGCTCCAATTTAACATAGTTTCGGTTTCGAAGTTTCACCTATCTTTTAACAAAATACAATTCCACGTACCAGGTTTCGTTGCCAACTGAGTTAAATCGAAAGACTAATTTACTTCAAACAATTCTTACGACTAAGACTTTGTGCGATCTGTAATTAATTATATTCTAATATACTTCTCATTTTATAAATTATTATTAATTGTATTAACTTTTTCATAAAACTTGGATTATTTATTCTTTATTTTTAGTGATTTACCTACTTATTTTTACGTCCGCAAATGTATTACGGTATAAAAATATATAAATAATATAAATTACTTAAATAAAATACTAAATATGTAGATATGGTATCCCATTAGAAACAGCTAGGTTACACGACAGCGCATGGTAGAAAAAACCTAATGCGATCAATAACCGTTACGTCACGCATTGCATAGCATGCTATTTCCCAGTCCATTCCATAGAAATGAATAGATCGGATTAACGACCATTGAATCGAAGATAAAAATTCAATGCTCTAGCGGTAAACGGTACTACCCTACGGAAACGCAAGCGTGACAACGCACCGTATCACTGAGGTTATCCGGCTGGAATATGCAATACGTATTGAGGTTCCAAATATACCAGCGACATTGTGTACGAGCCGTGGCATCATAATGTAGCCGTTTTACAACAGACCACTCAATGACGCTGGCTGGTAGATGCCTATACGAATGTTCATCGGCAGAGAATCCTACTGCGGCCACAGCATGAACTCAAAAAAATATGAAATTGCAAGAAACTGACGGATTTTTAAAACTTCAATCTTGACAAAAATATATGGATCTGTTGAATGGTATGGTGGTAAGCCTAAAGAAGCTTGCAATATATGAAGTTTTACATGCGCGTAGCTGACCTGTTGCTAAGAATTGCGCTTTCAGAAACATATTTAGGTTCAAACGTGACTCCAGGACAAAGGCACTCAAGTTTTTTTTTGCTTTTTCGTGGTTGTAGGGATTATATGAACTTGATGAATTTAATGTTCCGATAGTTTTAGACCTTCGTGACTCATAAATTCGCTTCGCTGCCATAACTGAACCTAGTCGTATCAATATCACTGCATAATTCTGTCGTGACATCTAAATAAATACATGTGTGACTCAAATATGATCCACTGCTAACAGCGCTTGTCAAAGGAAGTCAGTAGCCATATTTGGCGACTAGTTTCCCGTGTTTTTGTATATTTCATTTAAATGAATAAGTACGTACGTACACCATACCATTGTATTATAAATATGTAGTTGGAAAACGTATAGGTAGCAATTTAATCCGTTTTGACAGCTGCTTATATACGAATCTGCTTTTATATAAAATGTTATCTATCTGCATAAAATCATGTATATATGATCTTAGATAAGAAAGGTAGGGTGAATTGGAATCTTCCGTGGGGTTTCCCATTATAATTGGAGCCGCCCGACTGGGAACTGTACCTTACACAAGACCGCAGTGAAATAACACTTCTTAGATGTAGTGTTGTGTTTCTGCGGTAAGTTAGGTAGCCAGTGCTCTACGAGTAAACGCTAATAGTACTGCTGCTAGCACAGTAAGTCCTCATCAACGACTGGCTTGGCAGCTCGTAAGTGATATCCCCGGTATTGGTGGTGGCTATAGGCTACGGTGACTGCTTCTCATCATCGAGGGCCGTATGCTTGTGTGCCACCTTAGTGGTATAAAAAACAAGAAAAGTAAGATTTCGTATGTATTTTGCTTATTTTATAATATGCTATTTTCCGAAAACACAACGTTTTCTAGTGCCTTGCTATTAAAGGTATTAACTACTTGCTTATTTTTTTCTCCTTAATTCCTGTTATAATTTCAAGTCCTCTCCCTTATGTTACTAAGCCCCCCACCGTGTTATTTCTGCGACTAACTTGCCCCTAGTTAAGACTTTACAAGACAAGACTGCCTTTCTGTAATGGAATAATCAGCCATCTCACATTATTGGGTAAGATAACTTAAGATAAACTGAAATGTTGGAGTCTCTGACTGGATTAATATTTTATTCAGGCTCGTGTATATATTGCTACTAAATGTTTCAAAAATAATGTATCATTGAGAAAAAGTACACGTACGTCCATGAAAATAAATATGAGGATGGAATGGACGCACCGTTCTTGAAACTTTTGTGACGTGATTCATCAAGTTATAGATATAGATATTAAAATAAATTCTCAAGTTAGATCATTGTTTGCGTAATTAACTTGTAAGGTTACCTTCCTATCTCAAGAACAAACATATTCACTAGCCTATATACAGGTAGGTACCTACTTAAATCCTTCTTGTCTTTCAGTATGTCTATTAATAATCAGATAAAAAAATCTTTATAAAAATACGCTTTATCTTATTATAGCGTCACCAGCACTGTTATTTGACATGAAGTCATAACTACAGAAATTTAATGAAAAACATGAATTTTAAGGCGAATACCTTTAATCAAAATAAAGCAATTCGATCTACGAAAATATTATTCATAAAATCTTAAACCGGCAAAAGGTGATATTATAAAAAAAAAATCTTCATCTTACTTTCCATCACTTTACGGTCAATGTACGCTGGCAATATTTTAAAAGTATCACAGTCTACCAATAATTTCATAATATTGTTTATGCAAAGTAAATTGATACTGAACTCTATCAGGCAATACATAAAGGTTTGTATTGTTTATTTTTTTTTGTTTTGTCACCTGTCCGACGGACAGTCGGGCAAACGACAATTTGCATTCAGCGATGCGCGACCACCGGAAGTAGGGCATGCCCCAAACTGCTCTTTTCCGGAGCTACGTGTCCGTCAACCCGCTGTCCTCACATAAGTCACCTACCTTCTATAAATGTTCACATTACTGTTCAATGCATATTGTATTGTTATTAAAATACCAATAAGTATTATTTGTTTGTGAGTACTCGGAACCGGCGGGTATGAATGAAGTGCGATTGATGAATTTAAAAGAATCAAAAGATGTGTGTAGTTAAATAGTGTCTGCCTACCCCGTGAGGGACTTAGTGTAATGATTTGAATGTATATATTACCTATTTATAAACACAATATTTTCACTGAAAAGACATTTTATAAGTAGAAACATGTATATTCTTACACACTTCTTTTGGCTTGTTTTCGGAGTATTTGTCAACAAACATTATCCATATATCTTCGTTAAATTTAACTACTTAGTTTAATATCACATCATAAAGTTAAATCATGATTTATTCGTGAAATCGTTAAAAAACAAAAAGTACGTAATCGTTTCTCATGATGTTATTGCTAACAAAGTAGAGCGGACATTGTTTGCAATTAATAACTTGTTAATGTTTCGTTTGCGATTAATACGATCGTTAATTGATATCGGAAGTTACTTTGTAACGATCATTAATACTGATTTCTAATTGAATGAGGTAAATACATCTGCGTTAATATAGCAGGTTATTGAGTTCCGACCAGATACTAGTTCTTTTACTGAAATTGTCACTTGTAAACCAGTTGGAGAAAGTTGTCCGGAATATTTTGCAATTATTATTGAGAAAATGATCAGCGTACCCTTAGAACTGGTATGAACATTCAAAGTTTCAAAAAACCATGGATGTTGGAGAATGGAAAAGTATATTAATTTAATCAAATATCACAGAATTAATGTCTATTGTGAGACTTCAAAGAAATATATATTGTTTCTGCTCTGATGATAGCAGGTAATAAGGTAAATCTCGAAGTGGGGCATTAACTGGAGTAAAGCCACGTACACACTCGCCGCAGTCGCCTGTTGCGCAAGATGACATCCGAGCCGCAGATTAGCATAACGCCAGTGATGTGACACTAACGCCCGGTGCGTTGTCGATACTTTTATTAACAATAATATTATTTTTGCTTTATTGCCTTACAATTTTGTTTATATAATAAGGTTTTGTCTAACTTAATATGCATAGTGTTCCTGTAAGTAACCTTACAACACTTGTTTTATGACATTTAGGAGCTATCATCAGGGTATCGTCAAGATGACTGAGTTGGGTGACGTTTTAATTCAATGTTCGCTCGCTCTACTCAATAACTAAGGACCGGAACTACAGGTTTGTGATAATTGTAAATCTTAGTACAGGCCCGAATGTCATATTATTTCACGACGACTAAGCGTCGACTAATAATATAATGGTCCAACGGAAGTGGTGCAATTGCAGCAATCTAATTTTATAGCACAATGAAACCATTAAAGTACGGCTGGCAGCTCAACTGTGGGCTAGTATAGTATTAACTCTTGCGGTACTCGCCGAACACACGTTGCGAATAAATGATCACTTTGAATAAAACATATTTTACTCTGTGTATTGTATATGTTATGAATTGTGTCTATGTTTGGTTAATGTTTTGTTTATTAAGTGACGCGTTGTCCTAAAAACGTCAATATTGTTATTGTCGTTAGAATTTTACATGTTGTTCCCAGATCTAATACCTCACCCGCTTTTCATTGTGACACTAATAACTTCTACGTATCTAATAATGAGTACCTATCTAGTTATTAGAACTAGATAGCTTACTTTTAGCTTACTTTATATCCCTGACCATCAAACACTCAAAATGTATATTTTGTAATGATATTATCGATACTAACAGGACTACTTAGTTGTCCTGTCCCTTGCGGTAATTTTCGAGGTCATATTAGCTTGACATGACGGAGCGCATGATTCACCGCCGCGCCGCGCGACTATGCGCGTGCGCTCGCACGCTCTAACTCCACTACTATACTATATGTAGACTATGTAGTACATACTTTGAGACTACGTGTCACGCTGTTTTACCAGGAGATATGTTGTCCCAACTTAAGTCTATCGGTAAATAAACTGTGTAGCAAATACACAACATATTTTGTTTTCTATTATCTTCAATCAATCAGTAAAAATCCTGATTTTTCTTCCAGAGATATAACTTAATTTCTTTACATATCTTGAATTGAACTTGAACATTTGATGTGTATCAGATCACGATCTTCGAGTAATCATTAAAATGTGATTCTTTCTTCAGCTGCTCATAATTGAATGAGACATTTTATAAAAGTCAATAAATTATAAGATTATTGGCACTAGTTGTAGAACTAAGAAAATAGTAGGTAATTATCGCTAGTGCCAAACACTCTCAAGCACAAATATATTTTATTAAAATGTTGATATCAATGTTCAGCGATCCGCAACGTGAAAATCGTCACAGATATTATTAGATTTTATTTGAGGACAGTATTTTGATGGTTTTTCGACACAATTTTGGTTGCTGCCCGGCGGCACGGGAAGTCATAAATGCTATGCGTCGCCATTCAGCATCGCAAGTGCGGTCTGGTAGCGACGAATGTTATTACACATTCAATTAAATTCCTCAGCATCGGCATTAGCTCTGGACGCTGTGGTCTCTATTAATTTCATTCCAATCCCGGATAATTGCGGATTACATAATTATGCTCATGACAGTATGAGTATATGTAATACGCAATTATCCGTTGTGTTTCCACATATGTACAATTCAAATAGAATCGATAATGGTTGCGATAAGTCAATAATCCCTTCTCGTATTACAAATTTGTGAAAACAATCAAATAACGAGATTATCGAATCTACAAAAATATGTATATGTATATGTATGCATTTGTCCATATGCTTATGCAGGCCTTAAAATGATCTTAGCCTCGTGTTTCATATAATCAAGTGCATTTAAAATTTGGTAATCAACACATATTCTAACAGTGCCTGAGAACTTAAGGCCATAGTGGTGATTATGGTGGAAAGTGGTTACTGTGCCCAGAGGCGGGTTATATATACCTAGAGCTTACACGTAAAACACAATTTATTGACATTTGGACACTCTAAGGACGGTGTAAGAAAAGTCAAGGGCCTTATGAACTATTTTCGTAAAGTTGAAGGTTTGCTAATATTTTTATTGAAACGGATTTATTCTATTAAACCTGAACTATTAAACGAAGTTGTTTCTCAAATTTCTTTTTGTAAGTTTAAAAATATCACAATCTGAAGAGAAAATGGTAGTTACTTGACTATTTTGTCTTTACCTATTTATATGTATATAGATGACTGTATCCCATATAAATTAAAATAAATCAATGGATTCAAAAGAGCTGTAGTTACGATGCATAATTATGTAATACATACATTATTTAAAATATTATTAAAAAAGTTAAGGACAAAACTTTACCCAGAGAAATACATGAATACACGTTACACAGTTTTATTTCTTCGTAGAAATTATGTAAGGAATATGTGGAACATTTCTGGAGGAAGTACCGCGTTGCAATAAATAACACTAGTTATCATAGATCTTTAAAATAGTCACTAACACCAATTAATATGACGTAGGACCTGACACATATTATATCATAAGACGCATAACAACCGATGCTGTAAGTATGTTAATGATATACTTTCGTCAAGAGAAAATAATCTGGTGCAAATACAAAAATATTAGGTTTCTGCATTCCTTTTCCATATGCCAAACTTATAGGTTCTCCTTTCTGCGCAATGTTTGTAAGGGGTACAAAGGTTTTTCTTCACGTATTGTTATGATAGAAAAAAGATTCCATTATAATTCTTGAATTTCGGCTGTACATTTGGCAATTTCATGTGACAAAATGATATTATAGTATTAACGGTTTTTTTTTAATTTAGCAAGATATTTATTGATCCGATTCCCTATACGGGAAACGATCTATATTTAAATAGTGATGATTTCGAGATCATTTCGGTATTTAATCGCGAATGCCATTATGATTATGCAAATTGGACAATTGCTTAATGTAATTGTATAGCATGAACTAGTGTGCAAATTGTTATTTGACTGTCAACAGACTATTCATGTCATGGGACACAAAATGGTGCATACGCTACGTCAAATCAGAAATAGGAAAATAGTTAAAAAGTCACAGAATTCGAGATTAAAGTTACCGGTACAGCCAAACGCAGCCGTGGACAAACGAATATCTATAGATTTGCATGGATTGGATTGCATTGCCTTTCAACATGTTTCTAAAGTTCCTCCTATGTCCCTCCTATGTTTGGCCTATAGTCCGTAATTATATCGAAACAACATTTTATTACACAGGCTATGAACATGTGCCATACTTTCCACATTAACCTCCTAACTTATAATTACGCATTACAGCCATAATTTTATGTTTATGGCGCTATAACTAAACCAATTTATAATTCGTGTCTAGGAGTGTAAGACATTGTAACACATTTTTCTTCAACGAGCATATAGTTGCTAATTCTAGTTGAGCAGATATGGTAAACAAAATCTAAAATTTTATCTGAGTACGTAACAGTATTTAAAACAAAGCTGTAGTGAAATGTCGAGATTAAGCCGGCAAACAATTGATGAATAATATTTTTTCAACTATTCGTTGTTACTCTTTGGATGCCGTTGGGTGAGGTATAACGCGGTGGTGTAAGCTGGGCGCTTGTCGACGCATCGGTGACACGATTCGATGGCTTCTACGAAATTGCGTTGCAGTTGTGTTGCACTGCGCACTGATTTATTTATGCCCGCATTTCGTTCACTGCACTGTCACGCGACTATAATTTGATTAATTTATTTTATCACATATCAACTTATTATGCCATTGAGTAAAATAAAAATATTGTTCGATATGTCCTTCAATTCTTTTGAAGTATTTTGATTAAATAAACAGGCGGACAGCAAAGTGCTCCTATAAGGGTTCCTTTTGAGGTACGGAACCCTAAAAATAATTAGACCAATAACGAAACCAAGAAACAGCTGGATAGTGTATTTTGAATACTTTAACCCCTTCAATAATTTGTATACATATATTCCTCAGAATACATGGCTTCACTTAGTTTATTTTCATCGATTTTTTTTATTATGTATACCGTTTACCAGATTCCCGGCGAGGGCTACACAGTCTTACCGCCCTCCGAGCTACGTCAGTCGCACTTCAATGAGACACCCTGGATTGATTATATCATCCCTTTCCCACTTCCAACCCCTTTTTGCGTATCACCGTCGAAGTAAAAAGAGCTTTCAATGGTCCCGCGGTACAGAACATTTATCATGCCAGTAATGAATTATCTGGAATGTTCCAATAAGCCTACCCCAGTGCGCGAGTCTGAGGATTTTAGGATTTGAAATTCGATTTGTACATTTGCGTGGATACTACCCTGTCCTGCTAGCCCTAACCTGTTGTAGCGGCTTACCTGCTGTATGGATTTATCATACACTACGGGATATTAAATTGTAATGCACAAACACAAGCAAATATAGAAATTTTCTATACTGAGTATAGAAAGATGTAATATAATAAAATGAGTAATGTACCTGCTTTGGGTTTTTTTATACTCACGTACATAATAATTAATTTCAAAAACCGCAAAAACATGAAATAGATATAGCGTTTATAGTTTGTAGGCAACAAGTTTGATATCCAAAGTGCCTATAAACTACGTATTCTAAACGTGTGCAGTAAGGTCTTTTGTAAAACATGTTTTTTGCCGGAGCCGAATATTAGATATCAAGTTGGCTTACGTGACGAGAGTTAACGCGCGCGTGGAACATGGGAAAAATCTGAACGGTTTCCCAGCACCAGCTCACATGTTTATAACCTGTGAAACGTGTACGATAAAAATGAGATACGTAATGTAAGAGCGTATTGTATTTTCCTTCAAGAAATATTAATTTAGTGAATAAGTAGGTATGTATAGTTATGTAACTTATTTCAAGGGTTTTACAATTATCGTGAGGATTAGTAGACTAGTGCAATTGAAAAACAATCTTCGTTGTCATTTTTCGTGTAGGAACGGGAACATAAAATGCAATTAGTGAAAAAAAAAATTATAACAAGGTTTCAGTTGTAAGAGGGTTCACGGTACGTATAACATTTTTTCCGAAGCTATCGGATGTTTTTGCTTGAACGCATTCAGGAGAACTGCAAAGAGGAGCCAAAGGTAAAGATTCATCTCACGTGCAAGGAAATGTCATGTCATTTTGATCTTTACTACATTAGAATAACGTAGACAGTGGCAAAAATAAATTATATATTACCAAGTAAAATTATTCTTTGCCGAGACTCTGCAAGTTAACGAGGAAAACATGGATCTCTGACGTTCCTTTTGAATTAGTATTGCGTAGGCTCTATACAAGCATATTGCGGCCAAGACGAGTGTTGTTGTTGACTTGTAATTTATCTTTCATCGTGTTGGTATTTACTTAGGAAGGCACAGTTACTGCGTATCACTTAAGTGGTTTATTTGATACATGTGGTACAATTCTGCCAAGGCCCGAGTCAAATCTTCATGAATAATGAATACAAGCAAATATCACCGTCATCGACCTAGCCTTATCCCGGTCGTTTTTGCGGTGATGACACTAGCTAGATCTAACCTCATGTGACTGAAAATAAATATATATTTGTAATAGACAAAAACTATCCAGGCAAACTTGGTCACAAATATAATTTCAAAAGTCTTATACATATATCTCGAAACAGTAAACCTTGTAAACAATAAAAAAAAACAATATATTATCGTTTTAAACAATATCGTTTATATTCTACAAGAATATACAATCCATTACTCTATCATTAATCGGCTAACATATACATACTCATAGGTAGCTACTCGAGACCCGGTAGGTAGGTACAGCAAGATGTCATCTCATCTCGACAAAGCACCAACCGGGTCAAAGGGCTAGGGGTCGCATTGTTAACTTGCGAGTCATGCTCAAGAGCTTTTCATGACGACACTTGTCGCGTTCCACACCACGAAAAATATATTCTTATACCTATAAACACGCTTAGAAATAGCGTCCATCAAACGCTGATAAGACTTAAATAACTTTAAAGTACCTTCTTTAGCAACGATGACTCAGATTCACACTTCATTTTTACATTTTTATTGTAGCAAAAATAATTGGTAATTTTAAGGGGGATGTCCAGTCTTAGTCAAAGGAATGTTTAATAGTACCCGTGTTTAGTTAAGCATCATATTTCTCATTTAATACAAGGATCCTTCTCAAAGGGTCTCTCATTATATTGAGAATGTACAACTGTTAAGTCATATACGAGTATTGGTTCGCATTAAATGGACAGATAAGTAAAATCCAAGGTACCTTTAGAATTTGAGTTATTTCAAGTATCCTCTAGCATTTGTTTGATAGATTTATTAAATTGTCAGGTGGGTTATCCGAAGAGGCTCTCAGTATTATATTGTCTTCTTGTATGTCATAAAGCATAATAACCCTCTTACCCTTAACCCTGTAGATTGTACTACTCAAAATAATTATTAATTTCTAAGTGGCATCCGGGACCGCGGTCCCGGTCCCGAAAGCCCACCTACTCAACTTTAAAAAAATTCTGCTTAGAATTTAAGCCGATATATACGCGATTTAAGGAACCTACTACCTGAAATATCACGATGATTTACAGTGGTATTTCGCATTTCATAGATTTTATTAACTAGTTTCATAATTATACGAGATACCATAGAATAACACGAAGTAAATTTGATTGTTAAACCCTTTCGTCACATTGGCTAAACATATTTAGCTACACCCTAGCACCCTACGACGGTATTTTTTGAAGGTAGTATTATTCACTTTATCAAAGGAAGAAGCCCTTCCTTCCCTTACACGATGAAAAGGTCGAAAAGGGGCATACTTATAATATATTATGTACTTTCTTCCGATTGAAATCGATGTTTCTTCAAGACATGGTTAGATTACTCATGCGAGATTCTATTCGTTTCATTGCTATTCATAAGAGCTCTGTAATGACTAAACATTATTTTTTATTTATTACTACATAGTTATTTCAAGTCCTCTCAAGTAATTACATGGGTTCAAATCCTATTTATTTTATTATCTAGCGGCTAGCACAGGCAAACCAGTCTTTTTTGATGAATTGCTTAGTATGGTTACTTTTACAAAGGGATATTAGAAAATATATCATCAAATGACGTGCGCTTTATCCATTGCACCAGAGAATCAAGTAAACTCATATTTCCAGCTTTATTAGACAATACACATCGCCCCGCCTATCCGTTGTCTCATACGGGTAGGCAATGGTGTAAGAAGAAACACCCAAAATATTTACCTAGGCCAGCCGATAGGTACCTACCTAGTACCTACCCCGCCTATACCCACCTACTCAAACGGTTGAACAAACTAGTTTCAATTGAAACTTAGTCTCCAGTCTCACCGAGTATTCTTCCTGAGACACAAATCCTGAATGCGAAGGCGGGCGAGACAGACGGATCTCAGGCTCTTTGAAATTAATCCATCTTCGCTCTCAATAGTGACGGGTTTTGTAGGATTAATTCTGTCACAGAAGTGAGACATTGCATATTCTTAGTGTCGGAGTCTGTGTCATATAGTTTTCACATCTTGGTAGGTAAAAGTGAAGTGTAATAAATAAAAGTGACTTTAAGGGTTTTTTGAGCGCATACATGTTTTTGCATGCTATCCATATAATATCATTGATGCTATCTAACTCAAATGATTGGTTTGCCAACGTTTAGCTCCAGACGAAAAAAGAGGGGTCCTATATGTTTCATGGTCCATGTATTGGCGAGAGAAACATTACATATACTTGTACTTGCAGTATATTACCTACTCTGAGCTTGTAGGTAGTATATTATCTACTCTGAGCCTATACATATTTTGATATGCGTCATTATGACTGACTGAATGGTCGAAGCAACTGCAAACCAAACTGTCAACTGCGTTTGAGATATTACATAGTTCGAAACCTAATAATATACTTAGGTACTCTTCACTCATTTTAATGAATCTGTTTCAGTTTTATGAGCTATTCAAATAGTTGCGTTGAAATGTTCATTGACGCGTGCCCAATAATAATTTCTAGAATTTCAATGGTAGGTAAAGTGGACGACTGACATATTTTATTTAGGTTGGGATTATTAAATAGGTATGTAAATAAATGTGTACTTTTTCGGCCTCGCCTTTATTTCAAAAGTTGTTGAAGTTGGCACCAAACAGTTTATATTATAAATCGGATGGAGAACTCTTGAAGGAATGACGGAAATTGCTACTTTCTTTTCAGATGGTAGGGCACACATCTACAACCTGCATTGTACAGATTATTGCCCACTAGTCGGTAATTGATATATTATTGTAAAATACTTTGCGTTTATAATAAAAATATGTCCCGTAATCCATACTACGAGGATTATTTCTTCCTCAAAATAACAAAAAAAAACTATTCTTAGTAAGTAGGGAAATACGTTTACCCAACAAATTTTCACACGAAATCTAACAATCACAACAAAACTCCCGATCCACATCTTCTGGTGAACTTTGGGTCGCTACTTCATAAATATGTAAAAACTTATTAAACTTAGCTCACAACATAAGTTTGAAATTACTCCATGATCGCATTTTATGTAGTACACTTATACGACGAACAACCATATCAAAATGTGATGCGGTGAGGTGGCCATGCTCAGCCATCACGTAGGGACTGTCTTCCAGCCAGGCTAGGGCCTAGAAGGAATGTAGTTTTTGCTTCCTTTCAACGAGTTCTGGAATAATGGGATCTCCCGGGGGTATTCCCATTAAAATTGGAGCCTCCCGGCTGGGGACTGTACCTCCACCTTATAGAAGACCGCTATCAAATAACACTACTCTAATGTAGTGTTGTGTTTGTGCGGTAATTAAGGTTGCCCGTGCTACACGAGGCTACGCTGCGCTGGTAGTAATGCTGCTAGCACAGTGAGTCCTCATCGACAATAGGGTTGGCAACGCGTTAGTGATACCCCTGGTATTGCTAGCGGCTATAGGCTACGGTGATCGCTTACCATGAGGTGGGCCGTAAGCTTGTATGCCACCTTAGCGGTATAAAAATAATTATTTTCGTAATGCTACCTACGAGAATAAAAAAAATATTTAAGCTTATTTACTTAGCTCAAAGGTAGAGCAAGCCTGACTACTGTAAAAGTTGCTCATAAATTTGTACCAGGCGCTTGAAATAATTCTACTATTTAAGTTGCCGATCACTTTATGGAAAGAACAGTAATAAACGCGCTTTATATTATAAACTACAATAAATTCCCATAGAGCAACACACTTAAGTCGTTCATTTAAACTTTGTGCACCAAACAACTGTTTTAAGGGAAAAGTGTGTACACTGTACAGTATAAATATAGTATGACCAAACCACGTCTATCACAGACACCCTTAATTAGTAAGAAAGTTGTGCTCATAATTATGCTCAGTATAACTCAACTACAAAGTAATGATACACATTAGTGACTTAGAATTAGTAAGTATAAAATATATAATAGAATAGTTGCTCATAACGATTTAATATTTTCTTGCATCCTACTTATTATTATAAATGAGAAAGATTGTGAGTATGGATGGATGGATGTTTGTTACTCTTTCACGCAAAAACTGCTCAACGGATTTGGATGAAATTTGGAACACAGGTAATTTATAACCTGGATTAACAGATAGGATACTTTTTTATCCCGGGAAATTGTTTTTATCCAGGGAAAATTTTAGGTTCCTCTGACATGCTAAGCTCAACGCGGACGTAGTTACGGGCAGTAGCTAGTATTACATGAAACGGAGCACCCAAACTTAGAAACTGTAGACCAAAGACTTTTTTAGTGTAGTAATCTAATAGGCGACCCAAGGCGTCGTGTGTCAACCAACTAGACCGTTGTGAGTAAGTGCTGAGTTAATTTCCGGCTCTGGTAGGTTCTAATCAGCTAGTGCTCCAACGATGGGCGGCTTTGCTAATTTTCGAGACACCCATTTATTCGGGGCAAGTTATTGCTCGCTGGAGGGATCACAACGACGTTGCCATGGTAACGGACACATGTGTGAGTTAGTCCGTGTATTTGTTTGTCAGCGTGAACGATTGTAGTCTGCGGTTTCTGGCAGAGGTGGATTCTTATCTATTGGTTTTTCTTGTAGGCCGTTCGACCAAATTTGATAGTTTGATTTTTTATACAAATTACCATACGATCTCTGGCAATGTTTTTAACAAGACCCTTAAATTACCCTTTCGCTACATTAGACATACCAAATAAAATAAAATACATTTAAAAATACTCGTGTAGAGGCATGATACCTATACGTAGTTCGATGAATATACGTGACAACAAAGCATTCTCCATATCTATTTATAGCAATGCTTTGCTAAAAAATAAAATATCAAACGATATGTTCTTGCGACACTTACACCCAGCTATGTAAAGCCTCACAACAGAAACGAAACGAACCGTAACGCAATAAAAACGCGTCGACATATTTTCTACATGCCCGCATATTTGAGCTCAAAGCTCAATCGTAGACACGTAGCGGGGATCAAGGATCAAGACGGTTGCGTCGGACTTGCCGGGAATGGGGTGTGCGAGCCAGTTCGAGTACCCTAGGGGTTAGGGATGTATCGTAAGTGTTGAGACGAGCAGTTTTGTGTCCTTGCGGATAATATGTGTTGCTGATGTTTTCCCACTATACGCGTTTTACTTTCTTTTCTTTATAAATAAATGAGTTTCACTTTATTTTCCTCCAGGGATTTTTGCGAGGCGATTATATTGGATTGGTCTCTAAGTGAGTTATTCTGAGCTTTACATCGTTTCGTTTATTTTTGTATCTATAGGAAATAATTAAGAAACCGTATGATACATAATGTAGTAAACTAGGTACAGAAGCGTGGCCTAAATTTTACACAAATAACATTGCTGATGGTTTACTTGATCGCCTATTAATTATAATATTGTATTGTACAATTATATTTTTCTGCTGAATCCAACATTTGTTTGTCATTAATACTGGAATAAAAATACAAAACTCGCAAAGCATTTCCACAATTTTGCAAATATGAAGAGTGGCGTAGCGAAATTTAATATTCTGAAACAACGTTTATGTATTCCATTTATTTGAAAGGTTACTCTAATTACGTTATGCACGATAATATTGTAAAGGAGGTCCAATTTAAAATGCCTTAACCCTTTAATAAATATTGCGTTAAATGCTCAAAACTCACGACATTAATTTAATTACTCAATGTGCAATCAATAAGGCTGATTACATTGTGACCGTTTTACAACGACCAAGGTTAGCCTATGGTTTGCTAATAATATCAATATTAACAAGAGCGAGGAATATTGTTGATGGAATTCATTATAAAAAATCAAAATAAGTAAAAATACTCTACAGATCACACAGGTCACAGCACAGCCAAATGATACTATTCTGATATAGTGCGGTGGAGTTTCTGGGATTAATAGCCTCCAGAGAACGAGGATTGAGGAGGCGCTTGGCTGGCAGTAACGGCTTGCCATTACATAGTATAAAACAAAGTCGCTTCCCGCTGTATGTCTGTCCCTATGCATGCTTAGATCTTTAAAACTACGCAACGGATATTATGCGGTTTGATTTATGGTATGGTATTTTACTTATATGGCTAAAACTGCCCGTGCGAAGCCGGGACGGGTCGCTAGTTTGATATATAAAACATTTTTTAGAGAAAATCTCATCTTATTATTTAGTATTTAGTATTTTTCAACGAGCACCTTATCCAGCAAAAGTTAATACCTAACTCAATAATGGTGCCAATTCTTTTGTCACACGCTAGCCGAAATCATACTTCACTAAGCTGATGCTATACGATGAATATATTTGGTTTCAATAAACAATAGAATAGGGTTCATAATGTTTTAATTACGTTTTGATCTAGTTCAGATGAACAAGATAATTTGCCACTAATATCAAAATGTTCACTATCTTCAAAATTCTCGTCATTAGGTATGTTACGTCTAGCCCGATTATAGAATGAAAATACATATATTTTGTTTGAAATGTATAGTTTTGTTTGCATGATCGGTCTGCAAAAAACCATCGGATCGGATTTAACAATTAAGGGGAAGAGCTTAGCATACCATTCTCGATGTCCATTAAAACAACAGACAACAGTCCTAAGTAAACAAGACGTGCGTGGTCACCCCGATAAATGTTCGTAGGGCGACTAAGTAAAATATATTTCGTAATTACGAAATGGCTGGCGTGTATACCTAATAAATAGTACATACCCACCTACTTGGTATCAAACAAAAGTAGATAAAGACGTATAAAGAAGATTCTCTCAACCGTTTTGTGAATTATGTATACTACATACTTATAAATGTATATTATGTATATACATACATACATACATACTTAAATGGTATTCGGAGTGCCCTCTGAATTTGTAAAGGGAAATTTAGTGTGTACTTTTAATTAAAAAAAAAACATAACCGAACGTCCAATTTATTATATTCTAAATTTTAATTCATAAATGGTTGATATAATAATTAAAAGGGAAATTTGTTTAAAGTGGAAACCCTGGCGTTTATTATTATTATAATATAAAAAAAAGAATAATTTAATTTTTCTGACTTTTCTGTTACAATATAATGCGACAACTAAAATACAAATATTTACTTAAAAGTCAATGGCCTATCCAAATATAAGTAAGTAAGTTTCAGAAACAAACAGTTCCAACACTTCCCATAAGTTACGCAATAAGCTATCTCTTACTAATACAAAATACGAATACGATATGAAGCATTGTCAAAATTGTATGAAAAATATAACCAACATAAATAATAAATTACAAAACAAACTCAAGATAGCGCAAAAATTTTAAACAATAAAATCAAAACACATTTCGCAAAAGATCGTATTTCGGTAACAGAGAAGCGCGAAGGTGGGAGGAAATTATGACCTCTTCACCTTTCCAATAAAATTCTGCGATGTATGAAATTCACTGAAATCGTTTATAAAGTAAGCTTCATTACTTCCTTGGAGCGAGCGGCGTCTATTTTTGAATATTCCTCGCGAAAAATATGAGGCGCCGCGGGCGGCTGTGCCTTTCATATGGTAGTTCAAAGGCGCCGCCCGCCTGCTACGGTGACCAATTGTTTACGTTATTTATGTAGATTACTTTGAAATCAACCTACTAAAACTACAATAAGTGCATATGAAGTAGAACCGAAATTAAAAACGACTAGCGGCCGCCCCGGCTTCGCACGGGTAGACATTGATATCAAATATTTTGTCTACCCGTGCAAAGCCGGGGCGGGCGGCTAGCCTATATTACTCAGTGATAGTGTAGCTTTCTAACGGTGAAAGATTTTTTGAAATCGGTTCTGTAGTTTCGGAGCCAATAGACATTTATCAAATATTTTGTCTACCCGAGCGAAGCTGGGGCGGGCAGCTAGTATTATATATAGCCTATGTTACTCAGTGATGATGTAGCTTTCTAATGAAAAGAGAATTATTAAAATCGGTCCAGTACTTTTTGAGTTTATTCGCTACATACAAAAATACAAATCTTTCCTCTTTCTAATATTAGTGTAGATTATTAAATATTTCTACGTAATACCACAACTTCAGATATATTCATCTGAATTGATATCTCAGGGTCTGATTGTCGTATAGCTTTAAATAAATTGGTTTACGAGTAGGAAGGGATGAACAGCTGTGCGATTTCACAACTCGTGTCCACTTATGGCCCGCCTTAATGTTGTCTAGACAAATACTTCTCAAAGCGTCGCGTCCATCGTCGCGCGTCGCAAAAAACAAACCTGGTGAATTACGGTCGTCCTAGTATTGCCATTCCGCAAAATGATTCGTGATTTACGCGCCCCGCTTTTGATACATGGGAGAGATTTGCGTCCCAGGTGACGGCGGCTCTGGCCTCCTGTCTAGTGGAATCTAGTGGAATTGAATTGTTGCGCTGTTATGAATGGGCCGAGTCCCTAATACCTCAATGGAAATGGGTCCATCTAATTTATACAATTCTTTATGTGGATTCGGTAAATATTCATATTATAATAATAATAAAATAGTTTTTGTTAAACGTAATATCCCATATTAGATTTGGAGTTGTTAATTTCCTGCAATTATAGTGATTTCGTTTGAGACTAGAACAGTATTAAATTTTAATGGCGTAAATATCAAAATTGAATTTAAAATAAGTTTTGTTGCTCGTAATGTAATTTATTTCTCTCGTATGTCTATTCGGTTTGTAATTCAAATTTTCAATCCCTCACTGGCATATGATAATGTCTCTACCATAGAGTTTTTATTGTATTAAGTATGTAGAGTTGTGAGTATATGATAACACACCTTATTAGGCACTCTTCAATGTATGCAATTTCAGTGGGTAATAAACATAAATACGGAGTTTTTAAGATTGCATTGGGTAAATAATAAATAAAAAAATGGGCATTTAATAAATAAAAAAAAAAAGCGCACAATCCCGTTATGAATATATAAATACCAATTTAATATCATCGCGTATCCGAAATGTTGGACTTTTCCCTAATGAATAGTAAGAGCAATATTGTATGAAACGGATCTAGTTTGCGACTTTAGTCAGGCCCAGTGGAGCTGAATTATTCCTCTTTTTCCGTTTCATTTCTATTGTGAACCTTTGAAATCTGTCGCCGCTGATAAAGTTGAATTATCAATCAAACATTCAGAAACTATATCTCTGTAGCAGTATCAATATTTTGACATGACATAACTAATGTTCTATTTCCTCGCCCGATCCATCCATTTATGTGCCCTCGCGTTATTGAATTTCGTAGATCGAATTACGGATGTGTAATTATAATACCGTGTACTTTTCAATACATTTTGAGATGATTAAAGAGCATTAATTAATATTTATTTTGAAACTTACCTATAAGGTAAATAAAGAATCTTACCTATAAATAAAAAATACATTATAGAAAGAAGTTAAAGTAATAAAAATATTTGTTTTAGATTTTATTACAGAAAATTTTAATTACTCGAAAACTATCACGATAGAAATGTGACTACATTTGCTACATATATACGTTGATCAATAACTGGCGGATATTGTGTGACAACATTTTGTCCTGGAATTCCGGGCGCGGAGGGGAATCAATCCACTCTCGTCAGCTCCGTTGTCCAATCAACCGACACACGCCCTACACCAGGGATCAGCGAGAACACTTCTCAAACTACGACGTACGAGTTTATACTAATTCTTACTTTATTTTATATATTAAACAATAAATAAATATATATGATTACATTCACAACAATAGATTTATACACCAAAAAGTGTTAAATTGCAAGGTTTGTACATAATGTTTTCGTTACATGATTACGAGGGATAAATTTCCATATCTCGTAAATGGGCAATTTAATTTACCTCCATGTCCTTGTTGCCAGACGTTAGTAGATACTTTTTTGGTGCCAAATGCTAAGCTCTGCGTTAATAAAACTTGATTTTTTCAGGTAAGCTTCAATTCGGGCACACGCTTAAAACCGATATTACTGTTTTTGGTAAGCAATCATTATTAAGTTATATTGACTTCTAGATCTCAGGTTAGTTGGCAATTCTTAAGTTCGTTACATAATTTAAAAAGGCCCGACTCTTATTGCACGGAACCCAGCGCATTGCTATAGGTATATATATATGGCTGTATATGCGGAGTGTGGCGAGGAGTGACAGCGAATGTAGTGTCCCTGCCTGACGACCCGCAAACAATTAACTGCCCGTACTAGCACACTATACCTACATCGCAAACTAAACTGAGATTTAGTGAGTGTTTTGTGAAACTCGTTGTTTTAAGTAACTTTATCTTTTTTAAAACCCCATAAAAATGTTTCACCTTTCATCTCGATACTCTGCAATTAAAATAAGTTTAACGTCATTTTATCAATGTACTATTTTAATAAATAATATTCAAAATAGCTAAAATGTTTTTGTTTAATGTCATTTCCAAATAGACTGTTTTATTTTAAAAAATCGCTATTTAATGAAAATTGACCCTGAGCGAAATACGCATAATATTTTTTTAATAAGAATATGTATTCTCCTATTCCTCAGCGTAAGAAGCATACATATAACATATTTCAATTTAAAAACGTTTCATGACCTTTTACCACCGATCGTTCTTTATTATCTATGATAGTAAATCATTGATAATAGTTATTCAAATGGCACGTCAATATTTGGTTACAATATCCCGATCCAATATAGGCGAAACGAAGTCAAGTATTGTTTATATACAATAAGAAGGGTAAACAGGCTCGGTCACCCCTAACAGAATTCTGTCAGTTACCCGGATGACAGGTCATATCCGGGGGCGGCGGTCAACCAGGGCTTCTATCGATTCTATTACACTAGCCCCGACAGATTGAGGTGGTCGTGCGGAGCTAACGCTCACATCCATTTGTCTAAGCACATATCACATCACGCGAATTTACGGCTTAACTACAAGCCGGTAAGTGACTCGTGGGATGATAAAGCACTGAAATAGGATTGGAAAAACTTTCAAAGAAATGTAAGGTATTTTTCTAAATGTAGGAAAAGAACCAATTTCAACTGAGTTCTCTGTTATGTTGTACTAAATAGTTCATAGTTTAACGATAGACAGTGAAGTGAAGCAGAGAATTAGTACATTCTATTGAGTATGGGGACAGTATGACTCTGTAATAACAATTCGGCTACGCTCACGCATCCCCCCAAATGGTAAAGATGCACATGGTTCACCAAAAATAGGCCGCGTCATACATATTTATAGACGATAAATAGCTTTTCAGTACTTTATCACGCGGGTCGATAGCATCCGAAACGTAACAAGCTGAAACACATTTACAATTTAACAAGGCAATGAAGATAATTTGTACCTAACCTTGTTGCTCGCTGTCCACCGGAGCGTCTCCTCGGATGAGATAAGAAAAATACCGTGCGCTGAACAACTAAATAACGTTTTTATCTCTGCATGTAGGTACTATAAGGCCGCTATTTATTAGACAGGTATGATCCTTTTATTACGGGACTGTGCTGCTCAAATGTAAATTTATGTATGACCCCATACATGGTCTAATTTCACAATAGTTGAATAAGATGTTTTTTTTTTTAATTTAGGCACGGGTCTCGTAGTAGTATTGTATAATAGAACATTCTTATAATGTATTACAGCGTGTACACGATTAGTTACAATCAACATATTTATTTTAATTAATTTGAACTGCTTCAAGCCAATTATAATAATTAACATTCAAACCACAGTCATACACAATCTTCATCGTCAAGCCTCGGTCTTAAGCCGTAAGCAAGTTGTTTTACTACAGAAAGAGTGGCAGAATCAGTGAGTAAACGTTATCTATGTTAGTTTATTATTCAATGGTGAATAACCTAAACATAGCACGAGCTTATACGTTCATTACGTTTGATTTGCTTGCAAGCATAAAGCTGGAAAGCTAAAAGCCTGTAATTAGGCTATAAAATAAACATGCTTGGACGTAACGAGGTGTGCCGTTACGGTTATTTTTGTTTATATTCCGTAAACCTTAAAGAGAACAATAAAAGCATGTGAAATAAGGCGGGGAGGCGAGCAGAATGGATGTAATAAAGAAATACCTCAGAAGGTACGCTTTACGTGAATAATTCGGAGGGATCGACATCGCCGTGCGCCGTACCTCCACGTACTCTTGCGAATATAATAGGCCTTCCATACAATAAATTGTGTACCCAATTCCGTTATTACGGTATCATAATCATTAATAATGAATGACATTAATCATTAATGAATGAAAATTATCGCGAATATTCGATTGGAATAAATAATTTGAACAATCTTAATTTGCTGTTTCTAAATGTAGTTAGAATTTGATGTCTTCGTTGAAGCAATGAAAGAAGTCATTTTTTATACCACTTAGGTGGCAAAGCATACGGCCCACCTGACGGTAAGCAGTCACGTAGCCTATAGCCGCTAGCAATACCAGGGATATCACTAACGAGTTGCCAAACCCTGTTGTTGATGAGGAGTCACGACGACTATTCTTGTATGGGAAAATGAACAGCGCTGCACCGGCGAAAAGTGGAATTAAAATTCATGTAAAATTATATGGTCGTTTCAACTATTTGGAATTCCTAGTCCAAATATTGAACGCTTCACCTACGCATAGCTAAACTTAGAGCCCTCAATCAAACCCACAAAACCAATTGAGTCTACGTCTTCACTCTGATTTAATTACTGCTACACCACTTGTGTGTATGATTGTACCTATACTAATACTGTAATCAAATTCCAATAATATTTAGTTAATTAGGCATAGACTATTGATTACAATGCTCTGTCAATCTGCGGTTGATTGGTTCGAGGTTTGATTGTAAGTAACATGAAATGTAGAGTATATATCTAATTAATATTATATAATTAATAATTCCTTTTTTTTGACATAGTATATTTGTATTGAATTGTCTGTCTGATTCTTATCAGAGGCTCACCTTAAAGGTCCTTTCTACCCTTCACCACTACTATAAATCATTTCAAAACAAGCCTCAACTAATCTACATTATATAAAGGTTGCCAAAATTAATTAGCCCCATCGCCCTTTGACAATCACAAAAATGCTTCCCTAATCCCGGAGGAAATATTTGAAGCACCCCTCTTGATGAATACAGGGACTTAGCAATGAATAATGGGTAACGCTTAATAACAGAGCATAATTGCGTTATCTAGGCACCAAGTGGGCGGGTGAACCTCTGCTATCCATAACTGAGAACTCATAATTGTCACCCGCAGAACGCGGCACCACAATTATAAGCGACAAGGTTATGTTCAAAGTCGAATCTCCATCAGTGTTAAGATTTTGAAGGTTACAGCTCGCATGAATCTTAATAAGTTGAACTATGAGGCATGACATTTATCTTTATCGTGGATATAGGATATGGAGGTAAACAAGTTTGTTTCAGTCTAGATTTACACACATCTTACGCTTACCCACACACCTTTTAGTTAATAGACCTTATTATTTATGTAATAGCTGGCTACGAGTACCACTAGACTAAATAGCGCTGTATATATATACCGACCGGTAGTTAGACGTATATAGTATGTAGGAGAAGCACAAAAATTAAGCAATGTCCTCGCATATACGATCACTTTCCTTAAAAATGATTATATTCAGATTTAAAAAGTAGTAACCACAACCAATTAAATGAAATCTAATACAAAACAAGTGCTTAAGCGTGCTATATAGTCCAAGAAGTTTATTGTTATATTTTTCCTGATGGAAATAAAAGCTCCGATATTTTATATAAATTCGTCTAATTTCTAACAGGGGTTACTTAATTTTTGTACGATTTAGTATTTCCCTGAATAAAATTAACAATATTTATTGTACATTCTCAAGAAAGGGCGAGATTTTCCCGATTAACTAACTATAGAATTCATAGTGGGCCGGTGTTATTTACGTTTTTTTTTATTAAGGGCTAAACAGCTACAGCTAAACAATCAGCTACATAATATAGAGTACAGGTTCGTTTAAATTAAACTATAAACATGTTGTTAATTATATAGCCAACGACGTTATCCACAGTTCACCTATTATATATCATACAATAATAGTCATACAATGATTATTCATTAGCTTCACAGTAGGAAAAGAACATCTAAATTAAATATTTTATAACATTTATCTACTAAGCATCTTACATAATACTTAAAAATAAAGAAACAATTCTTAGCAAAGAAGAAGGTGTTTTATGACAATGAGCGTGAATAAAGTATCACTAAAACGGTATCCACATGTTTTTGAGTTATGAGTGGACGTAAAAGTAATAGCCGTGTCATAAGCGACGTCGACAATGTACTCGTTTCTCTCTTACCCAACACCTGAGTGTAAGTAGGTACATAGAGTAAGAAATTTTGTTGTTTTTAACAACACCCAATTTTGGCATAATATAGATCATATTTCAATGGCGTTTTTTCACAAGCGTAGCTACATCAGTGGGTTTCGTATCGTACTCACGTTGCCGATCTTGTGTTGAGAGGAATCGTAGCGTTAGCAGCAGTATAAGAAACGTACGGGTCTATAGCACAGCGCATCCTCAAGAAGTCTATATACTTTTTTTTTTTTTATATATACCACTAAGATGGCACACAAGCATACGGCCAACCTGATGGTAAGCAGTCACCGTAGCCTATAGGCGCTAGCAATACCAGGGGTACCACTACGGAGTGCCAACCATGTTGCGGATACAGACAGGACTCACTGTGCTAGCAGCAATACTACTAGCCCAGCGTATCCTCGTGGAGCACTGGCAACCTTACTTACCGCAGAAACACAACGCTACATCAAGTAGTGTTATTTCACTGCGGTCTTCTGTAAGGCGGAGGTACAGTCCCCAGTCGGGCGGCTCCAATTTAAATGGGATACCCACGGGAAATCCCAAATCGCCCTACCTCTCTTTTTAAAAGCTCATGATGTGATTAATCACTGTACTTAAGCTTAGAAAAACTCATTGGTACAGGCCGGGACTCGAACCTGGGCCCATCAGATGACAGGCCTGTTGCTTCAACCACAAGGCCACCACTGCTTTTAATTTGTACTGTGATGACTGCAGCCAAACTAAAATCCTTACTAATGGTATGAGTTTCTTTGTTACGCTTTCTCGCCCTAACGAACCGCTTATTGTACACAGGTTATCAGGGGCACAGAAAAGAACATAGGGTACCTTCAATCCAGAAAAATTACAAATTGGAACGAGCGTCCAAATATCCTGTTCACAATGTATAAAAGAGATGAAGTCTAGAAGTTTCGAACTCAATTAATCACGCTAATCCTTGAAGCTTCGGGGAAATTCCATCAATTTGTTACGATATAACGAGTGGAATTCAAAGGGAAATGTCTTACCTCAAGCAACGATCGCGATTTATCTTCACCTCATTTTGCGAGGTATTGGAATGTAATGTTTTTTTTTTATCGAACGCAATTTTACATGTACCTTTAGCATATCATTTATTCACGGAATTTAATTCTTGATTAGGAAAAAAACGTCCTATAATTGGGTTCTGTTATATTGATGCAGTTATGTTATGAAAATTCGTAATTATAGTATGTCGTATTATTTATTTATATTATTCTAAGTTCACTTGCAGTAACTTTTTATCAACAAACAATAATCGTGCGCAAATTCCTTTATATACTTGAATCATACTAAACCAAATACAGGCAGAGAATATTTTACATCTATCTATATATCAGTCATATAAGTAGAAATTTGCAAATAAAATGAAACCCAAGTAATATGACGATAAAGTCGAGGTTAATGTTTAATGCTGCTAGGTACATAATACGTTTTGGATGCGTTGAGAAATCCTGTTAGTAGATGAAATATGAAGGCATAAAGGAAGAATCTCATTCCGGTCGTGCCCGGAGCGTTAGACTCGAGAGCTATGTTGGATATTGAATGTATGAATGAATGAAATTGTACAAAGCAAACGGAGAGTGGAGTTAGTTAGTCAACGTCGGTGTTGGATGCTGCACTTTCTGGAGCTAGTGTTGTTTTATACCAGCCTGACATGTGGCAGCTTCTAGTGCGCATCTTGTTCTATCCATTTATTTACATCTACACCCTAAGAACTACAAACACGCCTACCTCATGTGGGACTTTATAGTTTACCTGTAGTCAGGTTTGGATTTAAACTCTTAGCTTCAATGTATTCATTATGTTAAGCCAGGACTATGTTTACTACATCTTAAATATTGTTAGTTGATTAAATATATCAATCAAAAACATATAATTATTATTAAAATTAGGTATTCACGTGAAGGCTGCTTTAACCTAGGTTACCGATCTACTCGGATCAGATCGGATAGGATGGCGACCCCAATATTCCGAAGAAAAGGTCGATATATTCTTGTTTACAAACTTAAATATATTATGAAAATATATTACCTAAACAGATGTTTCTCTATTGAATTTGGTATAGGAAATTCGATTTGTGAACCTCAAGCTCCCACATGACTGGGACACAACAAAACACGTTAAGACACTACACTTTACGACCGGTCCAATAAAGAAACAACAGAACGTAGAAGTGAATCGTAAAAACACCACTAATCCCGATGTGTCCGGAAAAATCCCGCGGTGAAAGTGGCCAGGCCGCGTTACACTGAAAATATCGTCTGTGTTTTGATTTATGGAGCTTAAAAGCGGTCCCTGCTCTGCGCCTCCAGTTATAGTTTTTCCTTTATGAAAATGGTGTATTTTAACACTCAGTTCACTTTGCTGACAAAGTTTTAACGTGATTTATTCAACATTGAAAGTTTGTATCGCGACAAAAATGTTTTCCTGATTATAATCTGTTCAGAACATCATAATTTCATAATATAAATAAACACAAAACAGTGTATGGGTTAGGTTAGCGATGAATTCATTTTTATGATTAGATCACGATTAAACTCGCAATTGTTTGCCTTCGAAGTCCTCCAACTCCCCTCCGCGACAAGTTTTATTCCTCCGACGGTATTATGAGCAACTTCTGAAATTTAGCGCCACATATGGCCGTTATTAAATCATGCACCATGTTGAACAAATTTTGTTGAAAAACTTACAATGTATTGATATAAAATAATGTGCCGACTGAGCATGGTGCTCAATACAAAGGTATAAAATTAATATTGTAAGCAGAAACCATTTTAATATAACGTTTCTATAACGGGTGAATGTGCAGTAATATTTTGGGAGGGTTACAAAATTACCATGATCAATGGGTACCTTCCGTTGTTCGATTTATCTTTTCTTCCGCCGTCTGTCTACCTCTTTCCCTTCGCAGCGCGGTCTGATAAATTTGACACGAGCCTGTCAATTCACATCATTTCAGGTAATTTAAGGTGAATGAGATTGTCACTCATCATTAGTATTGAATGATATATATTTATATTTCTAAAATAATAATTCAATGGGAGCCGTGTTACCGTTTTTTTCTCGCTTTACTTTACTTTCGTATTTGTGATCGACTACGCCAAAAACAAATTTATGTGATCTAATTTCTAAGATAATTAAATGTTAGTACTAAAAATAGCTAAAAAAAATAGTATTACAGGTTCTTTAACAACAAATATTTAATTTACCTGACTATTACTGATTTATTAACATATTTACTGTAATTTTCCTTTAATAACACAGCTTCACATTTGTGCATTTAGAACGTGAAATAGCCCACTTCATGAGTTGGTTTTGGTCCAACCCTTTTTGGGCTTCACACGCCAGAATAATTGGGTCCTTTGTGGTTTCCGGCGACGTGTGCCCCATAATAGCCTGGCTTTTTGCGCCTTTGAGCTGACTCTGTCTCTATTGGAGTCTTTATAGCCGACATTGGCTCCAGTAGCAGTACTTTTTAGAAAATATTTACTTACGCTGCTACGGTTCGTGTTTAAATGCATGGTTATGTTTTGCATTGGCAAAGTTAGGCGATATTTTATAATTTTTATTTCTTTATTTTTGAGGGCTTACTACAACTGTAGGGTTGAATCTATGAGATCCTACCCGTGACCCCTGGATGGTGCTAAACGAATTGGAATTTTCATTCAAAATAGGAGCCGCTTTGACTGCGTTAGTATCTTCTCAGTAAGATAAGAATAATAATTTATTCCACCTGTTTTGTTGAGAATTTGCATGGTCAGACAATTTATTTGGGCAGAATTCAATTCAAAATAATTTATTACAGCGTAAGCGTGACCCATGTTTGACCACTATATAATATTCCCATCAAATGTTACATAAAGAGACGGAGAGCTGGCTAAAGTTCATTAGCAGTATAAACATTTTCGTTCCCCCTATTGTCGTGTGTTGTATTAAGCTCGGTGCAGATAAAAGCGAGGGCTTCTAATGCCTGCGGCTAACGCCTAATTCTCTCTTGTTGTGATAAATGGCTTAAAATTGACAGGTCCACTGAATTATTAATAACTAGCTTTTTCCCCGTGACTTCGCCCGCGTAGCAATGTAAAATATAAGCTATGTTACTCAGTGATAATGTAGCATTCTGTTCATGAAAGGTTTTTTATAAATGGACCAGTAGTTATTGAGTTTATCCCTCCCAGATGAAAAACGAATCTTTTCTTTTCATTATATTAGTATAAATATACCTAGTTGGTTAAAAAAATATTACTTTATCAAGCTCAAATAAATTGTTTTTTTTACCTCGCTGTGACTTAATTTGTGACATTTATCAATGAAATTTATATTGGTATTTGGCATACGTCTTGAATTAAAATTTCATTTCTAATGTAAGTAAAACTTAAAAGGGAAACTCGTGTGTTTTTGTGAACACTGGTCAAATAATCTAAAGTCAAAATTCAAGCCAGCTATACCAATATACATGATATATTATGATACGTCCAGAATATATTTGTCCTTTAGGTAACGTAACGTCCTCTAAAACCTTGGGTACATCACGTGACGACGCATCGCGTGCTACAATGCCACCATAATTACGTTACTTCCACCGAACAACAGGGAGCTATAACTGTAACCCATTACTTGGTGAGCTCGCTGGAAACGCGCAAGTTTGCGTTTATACCACTCTGGCCCATAAACCGCTGACGACTTTAATTAGGCTTGTAACGAGACCGTTCTCGTAAATAAGCCTTATATATTAATCATAACAATATGTGTGTCATGTCTTAGATTTGGTTATTGTATGTTGTAATAATTCAAAGCTTTTATGTCTTATGTTCCTGTGGTAAGGACGCTCATTTAGTGAGAATCGTTTGAATTTTGCCATGAATCTATTTTCAACTCATGTCTAAATATAAAAAAAAAGCAAATTAAGATTTTTGTAATAGGGATTTACATTCGAAAGAAAATAATTCACGCTTGATGTATATTATGCTGAGCATAAGTGGGGCAGTATTACTTATTCTTATGGTACTAGGTTGAGTTCTAATTTTGTAAATCGTTTTTTCTGTTTTGAATAAAGCCAATTTTTATTTTAATGTTTACTCAGTCACCACTACTATTGTTAGTGAAAATCGTTATGTAGTGTATAATATAGCTCTGCCTTTCAATCGTCAATCTTTACAAAAAAAAAATAACATAAGAATAAATTATGAAACACACTAAATGCTATGTACCTTTTCCACAGTCATCGTGAATTCTTAAAAGGTCATTACTGGAAGAGTAAAGGCGTAACTTGTTATTTTATTCATTAAGTATATGGTGTTGTGTGATGGTGGGTACATTATGGTGTGTTTGCGCTCGGTCGCTAGGTGACAAGCCGCCAGGTGCGCTGTGTCCCGCCGTCTATCGATTTTGTACATTAAGCTGGCAATTTGTATTGCCACTTCGCATTTTATTCATAGATATAATTCCTATAATATAGTGATTAGTGTATGACATAAAAAAGCTTATTTTTCTTATTATGAATATCATTTGCTAAACTCTGCAACCCATGATTGTGAAAATCTTGGTTACAAAAATATTGTGGACATCTGCAAATATGAATAAACAACTCGAAATTTTTGGTGAAGTATAGACAGGTGTTAGATTCAATTGTCACTGAACTTTTCCAGAGCTTTGAATCCTTCTAGTAGATATTGACAGCATGAAAACTTTTTTTTAAAAGAACACTTGAAATAACCAGTGATACTGACGAACGGGATTGGCGCCGTCCGTAGTTAGGACTGGCCCGTTAGTTCCCCGGATAAAAACAATAGTTACAGTTCACTCGGCATGACAAGAGTATTAGTTTCGTTCGGTACACTCGCGGGCAATGGAATTGATACAGTATATATATTTTATATGTCAAAGATTAAGCACCTTTAACTAATTTTTAAAAGTCATGGCGAATATATTTAAAATAATTTAAAGATATATTCGTATTATGTTATTCTGTACCGTAAATTTCTACTCAGGCACGCTGTGAAGCGCATCTTAAGCTTCATATTTAAACACATAATAATATTATGTACATTTATATCCTATTTATAAAACCCGTTTTTTAGTGGAGTAACTTATACATAATATTTAAAAGTCATTTTGCTACTGATGCTTATAATTTCGTAGCCCGAAGTAGACGTTGGCATTCTATTCGGCATCGATCTCACAAGTTTCACTAAGCCGAACCCTACAAGGGTCGAGACCTTCGAAGGTTCTCAAACGACCGTTACAAATACGCTGCTAAGGTTTTTGTTTATTGAACTATTTCAAAGAAATGCGATGTACTTATGAACATTATATTTTTCTTTGATGGACCAACATTAACCGTACCTACCTACAGAATACGGTTGGACAAGCAACAATTTGATAACTGATACAGAAATATACTGGGTCACGTAAAAGGGCTTTCTTTATTCGATTCTATTATTTCACTTATTTATTTGGAATCTGTAATTTTCACTCATTCTTTTATTAGGCAATGACCCGACGATAAAATAAACAAGTCCAACAAAATAAAGCTGCTTTCACGATAAAATTACTAATTGGTATCTAACAGAAATTCTCTTAATTCAATGTGTATCTAATTTTAAATCGTTGTAGAAAAGTAACAAATATCTTAGACTTTGGTATAGCTAGACTTCAGTCTTTTCTGTTTGTAGGTAGCGCGAGATATCGCGCAAGGTGAAATAATTGAACTGTGCACTTCGATCCACTTCGATCACAGTGGCTAGCCGTTCCTTGTATTGAGGCTGATGACCATACATTTATTGCTCAATCAATATACTCAAACTCATCTCTCTCGATCTAACTCTCCACCCTAGATGCATGAAACCAACCGGATTGGTTTCTATATTTGTTCACAACATATCACTAATATTTATCATATAAAAATATGGTTCATACCCATCACCAGAACTTCATAATCCTCACCTGTCCGAATGTTAAGCGAGTCCGCACAATAGGAACAATTCCACAATCATCGATCGTACAAATCCGGCTTAAGTTGTTCTTGTGGGACTTAGGGCGCAGAGCTGGGAAAATAACAGGACTATCAGTCTTTGTAACAAAGGGACTACAGGGCGCGACACTTGATCACGCAATTGAGGCTATTTCTAATTGTGTCGTGCGCAATGCTCCAGTGGGGAGCGGAGAAAAGTTGTATTTTTCGTTTCAATACATAATGCCGATACTTTTTAATAAATTAGATACTACTTATTAAAATACTTACTTATTAATATTTGTTTGTAGTTTTTTAAACAATATAAGATCTTTTATACAATACATAATGAATTATCTCTACGTTTATTTAGAGACTGTTAAAATTAAAGTTACCTACATTTCTGCGGACGTACCGTTGATTATGTGCATGTATGGATCTTTATGTGTACTTAAATAATGTATTTTAATGCAAAATTAGAAAATATTAGGGCAGCTCTAAAAATATCCATTAAATTAGCGAATACCAATTTGCTAATTACTACGGATTGAAACTTATTGTCCTTTTAATAGAGCCCATTTCAGTAAGCGAACTTGAAATGTTTGATAACTTACCAAAAAATATTCAGAGTAAAAAGTATCGATAACTAATAATCGTCGCTGGCTTATGGAATTACAATGTAATTTTTTACTTTAATTCTTTGGATAGATATTATTTGGGACTCTTAGTCGCTTTGTGTAAATAAAGAGAGGCAGTATAGCTCGGTATATTCTATTTGGGATTCGAAAATCAAAGAAACCAACAGCCAACTGAAAACAATACAATATCAGAAACCGGAACGACGAAGTGAATAGAAATAAAATAAAAGGCACAAAAAATGTGCAATAGATACTATTTAATCTGATCGTCAGTGTATTATCTCCGAGTATTTTGAAGAGGTCTTTTGTTTCGAGGAGCATTGTTGCTCGCCCTCGATCTGTTGTGTGGAAAGTTGAGGCTGCGGCGGGCGATTGAGCCAAGTTAAACTGAAATCAAACAAGTTACATCCTATTTCTGGCGGCTTTTCACTTCTAAGTTATCTGTTGCGTGACGCTGACGCGCCCCAAGTTTGTTCTTTATCCAGTGAGACTTTAATTACACCGGGCCGGGTGAATCAAATGCTTCGCTCACCACATCTCTTAATGGAAGCTCCATTAGAAGATGTGAGACTGTTTGTTGCTCGATGGATAACTAATTAATAAGTTCCTTTAAATTTGTCGCGCCATTTCAAGGAGTAAACCCTTAATAGGTATTTTATGCTAGGACAGCTTTGACAGTGTCGTTAGCAAAACATATTTTATATAGGTACATCATTATAATATACTTAATCATATTTTCGGCCTTTCCTTTTATTTACCACTAAGGTAACAACAAAAATGCGGCGTGCTTGCTGCTTACCAACTCTAAAAGATGCAGCAGTTCAGTAAAATATAGGTACCTCTGACATTTACCTAGAAAATTTAGATTGCAAAGTTATATCACACCATGGTACAAATCCAAGTAGATGGAGTACAGATGGATGATGAGATGTTTTCTTTCAAACACTGAGCTGAGTATTCCAGTTTAACTGATTACGCATTAAGGAGCTCGGTTTGGTGTGATGATCCAGCTCATTGTTCACACGGTACAGAGGCAATAAATATTTGCTTGAATGGTGTGAATGGCGACGGCGGTGGGAAATTACAAAACAATACATTTACAAGGGGTATTGATTGCTGATGAATGGATAATTATTAGTTCTCGGTGGTACCTTTGCATTGTTCAATGAGACTGCTGTAACTGCTATCTTAGCAAACAAAACTATAATCTCGTCTGTTTGCATAATTGACTAAAGTAGCATGTTGGTGAATCGACTGACCATAAACAATATTATGTTAAAACGGATAATAGTTACCATAAGTAAAAGATTAATGATAAACTGTTAAACAAACCTTAACAACGAAGGCTGACGATAAATAATCACCGACGCCCACTAAATTATTTTAGCCCATTAGCACGACAGAGCCGACACAAATTAATCACTGGAATGACAGCAGTGGCTTTTAACACTTTCCTGATGTTCAGCAGCCGGGAAAAGCTTAGCGACACTGAGGTGGTAATTTTTTTGGAAGAAATATGTAAATTTTATTATTGAAACATCGCGCAACCGTAAATGAAATTGAAATTATCAGTTTAGCTCTTATCCAAAATAATTTCCACAAATGTGTCCTTCCTTCAATCATTATAGAAAGGACATCAATTTTAAAATTTTGAAGAAGAAGGGTACCCGGAAGGCGTATTCTTGAAGTTTTTACAATACATAATTTTGTCTTTAATCCAAGCGGAATTGAAATATTTGAATCATTCCACGATTTATTTTTTCAGCTTCATTGCCAATAAACATTATGGGCAATGAAGTTATGAAATGGAATATTTTAAAGTCTTAAAGCTGCAGCCTGTCAGTAGTACCTCGTAGATTGAAAAATGATGTCAACATAAGTTGCTTTACTCTGGGTCGTATGAAGACTATGAAGAAACAACTGTCTTTAGGTAAAGTTGAGGACAAATCACCGGAGCTATATGGCGACGGGCGTCATCTGTCACCATCGTAACTGTCAAACTGGCCTGCTATATCGATCACGCGCGAACTAATATCAAAGTTGGCCGACCGACGTGCTGCACCGGTCGTACGACTGGTTGGTCGACTACTCTCAACAAACTTTTTACGTACACCACCGGTGGCGGCGTACTACAGCACTTCGTTTTATTGCAGGTTTCCGTGCAAAGTTGTCGCTCGTCTTTTTAGACTCCTTGAGGAATCGACGTGATCTTTGAACGGTGTATCTGAACACCAATTTTATAGGACAAGTAAGTCTGGTGAAGTTTTCATTCCAGTGTAAAAAATAAGCAGCAGCTACATCTCTGTTAACTATCGATATGAGAGTGGGTACTACTAGATTTTTATTGTGTTAATTGACATGTTTCGTATTACATTCCCAAATAGTAACCTAATAGGAGATGAAAGGTCATATGAAAATTGTAAGTTAAGTTATTACAAGCCTCCATGAAAATTGGTGTTTAGATTTTGTATTAGAAACAAAGGAATATGTGTGCTAAGTAAAATGTTGTAAGTAAGTGGTGGTTAGCAGTTTACAGGTTATTTTTTGGGCGTGATTGTTTATTTATAAGACTATGTACTCGTACATTACACAATATCAAACAATAATCTCAGCGTGGGATATGATGTATAGCCTGTATAGGCTGACAACGAGGGGCGTTTATTTATATTTTATATCCTCCAGAAACTCAACAAAGTACTTGGGTAAAGGTCTAGTGAATCTCGGGTTTCGTCGATGTTTGCCGAAGGGTATCCCGGGACAAACGAGACCGAGGCCTACGATCCCGGGATCACGGCCACGTTTAGGGACAACAATAGCGATGGAGACACCCTGATACCACGATATATATTATCTTTGTTGACACCGCATCATGTAGGTCGTTTTTTGTTGCCAATTTTCTCATTGTTGTTGTAAAATAACTTTGGACACCGGGGTGTAATGCTTCTTTGTCAAATAGAAAGGCTTGTGTTAGCGAATAAAGTGAAGAAACTTACTCCTGCTAAAGTAAAATGCCAGTCATAACAACCTTCCATTTATATTATGTATTTTTAAAGTCTAAGAGAGTCCACTTGCAAAAGTTAAGAAAAAAAATATAAAAGTTTTAATCTAATCATATTTTGGTCATGAATTTCTAGATCGAACAAACCTCTTAGAAATTGTTACCTGTTCGCGTTGATACATTCCAAGTGATTATTACTGATATTACCTATTACCCTTTAGGTAACACTCAATATCATTTACACGGATTTGTTCACATAAATGACATAGGATGTTGGTGTTCCCTTGAGTGGGTACAAAAATCTTGTATTTATTGATCAATACCCCGATTTATGTAATCCTCATTGAACCTCACATTGTGTCGTACAATCTCGGCGGGCTCCAAGAATACGGCAACATTGATCCGATCACTTAGTGTTTACCATGGGAGATTTGCAAACATCCTTTGTGTGCCGATACGATACGATGTGGAAATATGCTCCACATTTTATCATTCTTACATCCACCTCAAGGAAAACAGTTTATTCAATTACCTACTTAATTAAAGCAACGTTCTTTTCCAAATTATAGCAGTTTTCGTTAGCATAAAGATTTTAAATTAAACCTTCTTTATCACGTGTACCTAAAGTTACTGTTCTTAGATAATAAATTCTATTAGATCCTGACTGCCTTGTCCTTACCTGATATTAGAGGATTTGTGCGTTCTATATACAAATAGCCGTATATGTATAGGTTTAAATAATTATGCCAAACGTGCTCCTTGCCATCGTAACCTTTGACCGCATATAGTTAAAGCACTTGACCCGACATCAAATGGTGATCAGACGTGCTATGCGCGGGTCAATGAAGCATCTAGGGCCGAAACACTTTAAGTCAATTAATTCCTCGCTTGACGATATTGAAGCTCGTTGCCGAACGAAACTCCCTGCTGGGACCGCCATGAGCTTATAAACTTATTAAAAGTATGTTTTCTTCTCTTTTTAATATTTAACTTCTTAACTTATGGGTCCTCGGGGCATGGGTGGGTAACAAAGATTCTTCGTATAGTTAATGGCTGGGCCATCGGAGAACCCTCCAAAATTTCTCATTCATAAAAGATTTTCGTATTATTCCGCGATGTATTCACAAAGTTATGTGCCAGGAACGAATGAAAGAATATTATATGCTTGTAAAGAAAAAGTGTATTCTGCGAGTTGTAGATCAAAACAGCGGTCTTCTCCCTTGAGCCGGGAAAATATTAAAATATCTGTCTTTGGGGGTCGAGAACACGCGACGACGTAAGAAAAGATGAGGCGGGCTCAATTTTGTCGATTCGATGTCCCCAATTCGTTTGCTGAATTCTTAATGGCGCCGTGGGGTCGGGTTCGTTTCGTAATCGCGACGCTTTCCAATTTAATCCGAGTTTTGCTACGCTCCAGAGTGTGTAACTGGTAACAAGAATTTAATTCTGTTGGACGCATGAACGACTCTCTTACTAATTAAAAAGAATTGCAGTTAATTGGTCAATCAGGATACCTTTCGAACCTTTCTTGTAGACTTTTAAATGTAGCTCAATTTGTTTTGGTTTTCTTTATACACTTTCTAAATACTTAAATTATGCTATTGCAGTGTAACAGAACTGGGTGATAATATATTATCTCGTTGGTTGTGTATGACTACACTTTCAAACATGACGATATAATTATACTCACGCGCAAGTTAGAAAAACAGTTTGATATTTGCGCGTAGGTATTTCAGTACGGTTGTGCTAATGAGTTTAATTAGCAGTCGGAGTGAAATCTGGCACTCCAATTAACAACCACATACGGTTCGAGTTAAATTCTATGTTCGTTCACTTTCTACACAACAGCAAGATTATATAGAATAATTTGGATAACAATTCAGGATCTGAAATTGTATGGTGTGACTTGATGGTAATTACAGGTGTCTGCTAATTGCGGATAATCCAATGGGTAAAATTATAACAATTGCTAATGTACGTCACAGACGAATTATAGCCAACTATAGTTGGA
This sequence comes from Falcaria lacertinaria, assembly GCA_951449985.1. NCBI lineage: Eukaryota > Metazoa > Arthropoda > Insecta > Lepidoptera > Drepanidae > Falcaria > Falcaria lacertinaria. Next base: position 5,801,271 of record OX602118.1, on the reverse strand, counting down.
AGTATTTACATCTAATTTAATCCTTTCACCTTTGAACAACCAATATCACCCTCCAATTATTGTTCGGACGTGGAGTGTTAGTAGACTATAGCCGTACGAGTCACATATCTTTGAATACGTCTATAGAATGTGATATATGTAAATCGATAGAATGTAGTGGTCCTTGTACCCAAAGCGGTTAAACGATCAGTTTAAAACGTGCGTGATTAATTAACTGGATTGGATTCCAAGTGGAGTTAAATAAAATATTATGACTTTTCTATGTTATCTCCAGAATGAAGATGGCCGCTCCAGCTAACACATTGAAGTTGAAATCAAAGAGTGTTGCTTGATGAATCTTATTATTAATATAGTAAATCAGCACAGACTTTCAGTTGATGTTTAACAAAGACCCCTGTTTAATTGATCTACATCGTCGGAACGAGGTAATTTCGTTCCACATTCTGTCCTATCGCCTGTCGCTGTTTTATTGCTCGCTATGTGGCAAAGTGGATTGCAGGCAGGATATCCCTGGATATGTCGGCGCGCTCTACATTTAAATCCCATATATGGCGCTACAACATTGAGTGACAACGAGTGTGGAATGAGGGTATTCATGAATACCCCTAAACTTTTTGAGCAAAAAAAGGTTCACTCCGTTAATTGTGTTAATAGTTACAACCTATACCTATATACATTGCATTGTGTATGGCAAATATGATTGAAAACTTAACAACAAGTGAATACAAAATAGTACTTATTTTAGTGTAGAGAACACAATTCGTATTTCATTTGGAAGTGCGCGAAGATTACAAGACGAGTGGGAGTGCTTGGTACAATTTATTACAGTTCTAAGCGGAGATTTATACAGCCACATGTTGTGTTTCTTCGTGTGCTGTCTGTGCTGAACCGAATGGGGATCTCGCGTGTCTGAACCGCGAGCACACGATTCGGACAATGATTGGAAAACACGGAAGCACTGATATCACTAATGTTTTTGTAACCTTATACTAATGCTACCACACTAATTCTATTCAATACCTACAATTGTATTTTTAGTAATCTCAAAGCTACATTTGAAATACAGCATACATTCTTTACTTGCGCAAAAAATATATAAAAGCATCATATCCACGTGCAATTTGTTCAGCAAACAAGTTTAATAAAATCAGTAGTTGATGTCTTTTGGTAACGATGACGTACCCTCATCATTGGCAGAGGTTGTCTGAAACGACTTGCCTTGCAATACCTCTACGCCTAATTGGTCTTACAACTGCAGGTCCCCAGTCCTTCTGCTTTTTAAAGTGAAATAGATTTAAAATACAAGAGTGTAAGGGTCTTTTTACGAGGGCTTAGTAATAAGGGTGCGCGGCGTGGCATCCGCCCTTTTTCCACGTGCTCGTTGTCGGTGTAATTGATCGTCGCTGCCGCTGCGAGATAATTCAGATGTGACGTGATCCGCATTGTTGTGACCGTTTTATTACGCTCTTACTGCTTCGAGATGCAAGTAATGTAAAACAAACGTTAATGAGACGAGATATGACTCTATGTACGTACATCGTTCGTGATACTAACAAGTAGCTCGTATCATTACCCATTTTTGCTAGTTATAAACTTTTGAAATGTAAAGCCAGTGACGTGGTCTACGTAGAGTTCGATCAAAAGCGCTATTAAAAAGTAATGTAATCCCACATTACTTAGTACCTTCGAGTTACCTCATACTACAGACATAATTATGTCCGTTTTCTCAATTTAGAATGTGGTAATGTTTAAGATGTAATGGTATACTTTCGTGTGAACACCAATATATTTTGTCTTTCATACAAAGACAGTCAAAACAATTTAAAGTAATTGAGACAATCTAAAAGACAGAACTGATTGCGGCTATCATAGCTAGCTGGTAAGGTCATAAACATGCCCAATTTTGATAGATGATGCGAGCCGCCTTGAAAACAATAAAAAATAATCATTATGGCCTAAAAAGTTCTGGAGGTAATCGTACAAATTATATACATAATAGAATTTGCTTTGGTCTAAAAAGCTCAGACACAATTGTACCGTCGGCATGACACACGCGAAACCAATACCCACGGAGTAAATTAATGCTCTTTCATAAAAAGCCAGTAGCAACGGGACATTAAAATGATTAAATAGCGAATGGTAATCAAGTGTATCCATCAATCATTTCGGGGATCGCTAGCTTAGCAGCTTTGAAGCCTCCCTTATTTGGGTAACATGAATTGGAATAATTGTCTTTGAGGCTGAATACAAAATTGTGTCGATTGAATTAATTCTACCGTCCTGGCTCGTTCCAGTTCAAATGTAAAGTTTAACGTCGTATTTGTTGCCCGTTTCTAGGTATTTGTTACCTTGATGAATGTATAATGTTCCCTTCAGACTGAAAGGTTTCCTTTTGACTTGTTGACGTAAACACTCGAACAACAATTCACTAAACCTTGACGTACCGCTAAAGTTACTTTGACAATTTACAAGTCTTCTCTGTGCTTTGAAGAAATGTATTATTCTAATCTCTCTGCCTTTAACGATAACTAGGTATATACGGGGCAAGCGCGGTGTGCTTTGCCGAGGTCACGTGGTTTTCATGAATGATTACCACCGAAGGTTCGACCGAGATAAAATTTAATTTACCAAACGGTCAACCGTCGGAATTACACTCGCTAAATTGCCGGTATTTGTAAAACCACCCATTGTTGTTATCTCGATTATTCTCGTTGACGATCTCGATGCGATATATTGATATTGATTTGCGCTTCAATTTTAACAATCTGTTGGATTGAATCGTTTTATTATATTTCATTATTTTGATATGTATAAATTGAAACTAATTGGGCATTGAAATTGATATTACATGGGTAGTATAGGTAGGAAGTAGTATATCCGAGGCAGTCATGGACAGTATATGTAGAGATATGATCGAGTGTAGGGTAATAGCCGATACGGCTACGGGAAGAGACATGGTGCCATCAAAAGATTTTGAGAGTCCAAATGAGTACCGTACCAAATGATTAAGTTTGGGAATACGGAAATACAAACGAGTACCAAATGATTAAGTTTGGGACAAATGTCAGGATAATTATGATGATTAAGTAGCATTCGATGTAAATTCAAGTTAACTAGTGTACTTATTGGAACGATACTTAGGCACAGCTAACCTCAGTTTACTGAAAAACTTGAGCACATTGCATGTTTGAGACCACTCGCCTCAGTTCACATCAGTCAGTTGTAGGCTGGCTCCCAACTTTGGAACAGTAGTCATTATAATAATGGGTTACCCATAAAGTTAATTGAGTGAAGTTTATGCGATTGTACGTGTAAATGTAATTCCCTTCAGTTCAGTCGGTGACCCCTGTAATTGCTTTTAACATATGAACCATTGAGTACGATTCTGTTAGTTAATAATTGTGTATTATGAAAAACGGGTTCGATAATACTTATTCGAATGGAAAGTTTTGGTGACTATAGGAGAAATGTTTTGCTATTATGAAATTGACGTTAAGATTCATTTTAAAGTCCGTACTACAAAACCATCCATCAAAATTTGACAGTGTTACTCGCATAAGGGAGTTATTATTTACGAGTATGGCACCTGCGACCGCAAGTGGAAAGTTTTCTACAAGTCTCACTCAGTTCAGTGTTGCCAGCGAGGGTAATGGGGGAGAATAAGTCTATGTTCCTCGCGCCTAATTTGGCAACCCGACGCGCGGAATTTATAGGGGTGGAGCCTACAGCTTGAAATATTCGAAGGCTCCACTCGACCGTGAGTTATGAATGAATCCCGTTAAAGAACCCGGAAAATTTCTAACGTCAGACCGAACCGTTTCAGCTCGGCACGGGATCACCGAACGTTAATTTTGTAAGCTGCATGTTGTATTTTTATCACTCTATTTAAATTAAAATATACCAATAGAAAACAATCGTACATTACTAATAGATATAAGTATACAATTCTGCTTGTTCTTCAATATTAATTAAAATAATACAATAGGAATAATCGTTATTTGATCAAACTATCATCGGCATAGTTTAACAGATAATACTCCATAATACGAAACAAAAGCTCTTAGCAATCGATAATAACTTACAACAACTTAAGCAGACTACCTACATATACACCTACTCGCTGTACAAGTTTTCGGCAAACTTTATAACTATCCCATTAACGACGCGAACAATATTGTATCTTTCAAAGTAACTTCTAGTTACTAACACTTAATCAATTACGATATTTACAATGCAACCACCTTTAAGCAAACTATTTCGGAAACAAAAGAGGAGTTATTTCGGCTTAATGGTTACTCCCAGTAACGGAGTCATTGGAGTCACAAAGGTTGCAGATACAGATTTGTCTGCAGGCAAATCTGTTTGTTTTATCCCGAGCTAACGTTTCAGTGCACTCCTGCATGTGCCTGTAGTTCCCATTTCACCGTGAAAGTTACTATATCACACAATTTAGAATGGAGTTGCACCCTGTTCTGCTCCAGTAATGGAATCGCTCTCGCAACACATAAGGCTACTTTTTTTCCTTATAATGGCTAGGTTATAGTCGTGTAGCGTTTTGCTGTATTATTGCTATTTTTATTGTCTTATTCTTTATCCAACGTAGACAATAATAACTGTTGCTACTCTTGTTAGTAAAAATATAGTAAGTAAATATATAAATACGCCTTTATATTTTGGAGCTCACCAAAACCTCTTTAATTAGCTGACCGTTTAAATGATAGCAAAAAAAATATGGTCATATTCCTGTAACATATAGAGCACACTGCCCCAACTTTTAGAGAGAAACTTCAAATTGAATTTTCAGTTGCCTGAATATTATAAAAGCTGCCCGCTGTTGACTTTAAAACGTTGTACCCTCGACCCGCGCAACATTTGTAATGTAAACATGAATGGTACTATTTTTACGGAGTTTTATACAAATGAGTTTCAGTTAGTCATTTGCAGAAGTGGGATTGTTTTTACTAATTTCTATTATAACCATAAACCTTAAACGGCATCATTTATTCGCGTATTGAAATCGCGCTCTACATGCCTTTAGCCTAGTTCAGTTTGCATCGTCAAGCAAACTGAGTTAAGTGAGTCTTTATAAGTAGTGAGTGTCCCTGGCTACGTCACATATACTTCCTTTGAAACAACCTCACAAAGATTGTCTGTAGGAAATCAAGTCACGTATGGGTTTGCAAGCCATGGAGGTACTTTTAGCGATTGGTTGCAGATCCATCGAGATGATACGGACGGGGAATGGAGAAAAGTTATAGTTCAGCTAAAGGTCACGGGGGGCGGGCACGCGACAATATTTTACACATTCAATATTGGTGACATTTATTGCGAACGAAGCATGTTTCATAAAGACTATAATTCATTCCTTGCAAAATTTATATTTGAAAAGAACATGCTAAAATTAACCATAAAGATATCCTCATTCCAAAGATTTCACTCTATTCATAGTATGTATGTGTAAAAAGTCAGCTTCATGCTCTATATCTGAACGAATTAATATCAAGAAACTAAATGGATATTGATCAGGTTATCACCTCAGGTTATGGATGGTCCTGTGGATAGGTTAATAGATTGTCAAGATAAGTTTACGTGCATAATTTCCTATCCATACGTCTCCAGGCTCTCGTTGTGTAAATCTATGCTTTGGATCGTCCATCGGCTGATATGATGATAGCGTCTATAGATGGGTCGTTTAGAGATCTTCGTTAGTCAAATGTACATTAAAAAAAGTATAACGTTTTATTATCGCTTCTTGGATTTTTGTTAAATTCGCTGTCATCGCAGAATAAAATAAAAACTAGGTATGTCTATGTGTATGTTTAAAATAAAAAACATATCGCAAAATGTGACGAGAACTGTTGTAACTCACGCCAATGTGCATGGTCCGGGTGGAGCAGAGCATTAATTACACAAACATCAACCCGGCGAAGTGTCCACAGCCAACAGAGTTGCACCATCAATAAAATAAACTACATCGTAGCGTGGCTCCAGCTAATTTTCATACTAAACGAGCAGGTGCATTATTAAAATGTGCGCTGACGTGACAACCCTCCCTCGACCTCGGTGAACATTTAACTTGACTTGTTAACTGAGCTATTAACTATTTAAGGTGTTGCCTCCAGTTTACCAGGTGGCTTAGTTACACCGCCATTCGGAGATGAAAGCACTATGTATCATAGAAAAATATATTATCCACGATAGTAATCCCAATTACTATTAAGGTTAATTTATATGGTGTGGTGTATTATTATCAATTTTATCATTACTAAAAAACTCAGAATGAAATAAAAATCATTTATTAGTTTAGCCCCTAATAAGGCACTTATGAAGGTCTAAACTCTAAATTACCAACTACTATACAACTTGTTTTTTGTATTCCGTTTGATTTCATCAATATCGGACAAAACTAAATAACTTGTAGCATCATCATTTTACCATCACCGCCTTGATTTTGGCACGGGTCGTCACCAGATCTAAGCGACTAGGCTAGTCACCACCGATGAACCGACTAATTTCAGATATATTAATTATCCATGTAAAAATATACACATCACACACATTTTGTCTAACATATTGAAAGCCTCAAAATCATTAAGGCATCTTGACTTCCCCATTCAATTTAGACTTACACGTCTTATTAAGTCAGAAAAAGTTAATGTAATCAATTAGATTTTATGTATTTTGTGGCTAAAAAAATCTATAACCCCCAATTTTGGCGAAGCATCGTTTGGTTCTTACTTAAAAATTCCGCCAACTACCCAAGTAAAACAATACATTTTCTCCTTGCATTTTCCCGTGACAACTGGGGAGTTTGAAACTGCCTTTACCAGTGACATGTTTGTGCCATCCATCTAGAAGCTAAACTCGAAGTGGGGAGCAGGTGTCAAAACTACGAGACGTTAGGCTAATGTATGCAGATTGCATCTTTCGCTACTATAGTGCCGGTGCGGTGGTGGTGCACAGAAATTGCGCCGGTCGCCTCGACTGTGTTTGTGTACTCTGTTAGTGGACTGGTGTATCAACCTTGTTACTCGTAATGCTGCATCAGCTTTCATTTATTTAATAACCTACTATTATACAGCTTCTGTGTAGCTAAACTGAGGTTTTCTACATTAGCTCTTAGCAAGCGTTCTTAATGTCATTCCGCAACGCGCTCAATGGGTAAATTGTCTATATACATTAAAATATTACATTTATTATTCTATTTTAAATTATTGGAGTAAAATGTTTATAAAGCCATTTATTGGAACGATAATTAAATATGATATACAAATTAGATACTATACCCTCTCCATGTATATAGAGTTTAAATAAGTATATTCTCATATGAATAATGTTGTATCATTTTAATGTTTAAAGAATAAATTAAATAGCAAAACCTTTATGCAAAAGTCATTGACGTTGGAATTAAATTACAAAACAATACATTCAGCCTGATAATCCCCGTCAATATTACCATATCGCAAACAAATTAAATTTCAGATAATTTTCATTGTCTGGGTTGATTAAAATACAACCGGATTAGATTTTTATACGCTTTTTTTCTGTGGACTGTTCACGGCTACCATCGTACAAATGAAACGATTTTTGACTAAATTTCTTGAATCTATGACACACAAACATAACATAACATGTAAGTACGTCTGTCAGATATATCTTTTGATTCCTAAAATTGCTGCACCAAAGGGGTTGTAACTTTTTTAAGGTAACGAACACATCGAAAGAACATCATCTCAATTGGAGTTTGTAGTTCTTAAATATTAATCCGAGCGGCGAAGGCTCTCCGAGACACTTTCGAGAGTAGGCAGATACATTGCAATGCATATTTAAAACAAAGGAGTTGGCCAGAACGTGCCGTAGCCCTCAACGGGGAGCGTAAATGGCAGAAAGAGAAAATCGTTCATAAATTAACATTTTCAATTTCCGTGAATCATCGCGACCTCATAAGTTGCTGCCTTGCTCTCCAGAGAATTATCAATCGGCACTCTGTCTGAATGTTATTTAAACAAAAACATTGAAAAATTATATTGTATTTATTATGTTTAATAGATAAATAGTTCTTTTAGCAAGCAGAACGTGTCACACACTGTACCTTTGTGCGTGTTGGGTGTACTTAAACCACTATAATAGTTTATTTGCACGTTCAAATTCACCAAATAATTCGGCTGCTGAATTTGGGGCGTGCTATGTAACGTATCGTGACTCCTAGCAATTTATCTCGAGATAAATCCGACACGACGCGTAAGGCACCTGTCAGATGATTTGCAGGCGCCGCGCCGTCTCGTCTCGCCTCAAACTCGGGTATCAGTCGAGGGTAAATTATAATATTTCTAACATAAATAAAACGATAATTAACGTTCAAACAAACCGAGGTGAAGGGATGAATTTTGACAACTTGTCTTTATGTTGCCGCTGTTTTGTTTGAGAACGTCGGCGTCGCGTCGGGCGGTTCGGTTCATGTTCTAGTATTTTCGTTTATTGTTAAAGAAGTTGTTATAATAATAACAATTAGATTGAATGGAATTTACACTATTATAGGGACTCGGAATTACAATACTATATTTACTCACTAGTAACGGGGCCTACTCAATGCAACGAAAAATTAGCGAGCCTTACAGGAGTCGCATGTGAATGATGTGTAACATCTGACATTTTACGGCCAACTCTACCACCGCCATAAATTATTGCTTAAATCACAATTTGCCAGAAATACTAGAAACATGCAATTGCAGTCGTCAAATCTTTTTTTTTGTCGTCAATAAACTAAATAATGAAGCATTTCACGAATATCAATATACAAATATTTTCCTTACTAATAGCAAATAAGTAAATCCTACTGACTCATTTTACCATACTTCCGCTAATTTGATGAATATAAGATGATGCAAATGAATTAATTAAGTAAAACCATTTGGGCATTGTTAGTTATTTCATTCACAAAGGCTGGGAGCTGCACGCCGGGCGTTGCAATTTGTCCCGCCCGGGACAAATCCGGCCGCAGACAGATGTCGTCTGTGCCGTACTTAGGCAACATCCAGCTTTTTATCGCACGACATTTTGTTTATCTCCTCGGTATTTTGAAATAAAATAAATACGAAATATATATTTTCGTAGCCGAAAAATAAATATGGTTAAATTTATTTTTCTCAGGACTCGGTACGGCGGCACCCTTTCACAAAACCAAAGCGCTGAAAAGTAAAAAAAAAAGATAAAGTAAGAACTCTCCAACTGGGACTCCAAGAATTCCGAACTGAATGAATAAATTAAATGTAGGAACCATAAAATAATAAAAAAGAAGAAAGTACAAAAAATCTAGTAGACACATAGGTACTGGAATGCTGTATTATTTTATTATGAACGATTCGTAAATGTTAATTAAATTCCTGTTTATCTCAACTGTTACTGTTTAATACAGAAACTGTTAATTAAAAAATATATTTTGTCTTTTGCAGGTAAATAACACATTTCTTCTTTGTTACGTGCCAGTTTGCGGTATGTTATTGGAGCATTAATATCAACACAAACACCGTGAACTATTCGTCATGTCGGCCTCGGAAATAGCTTTACGATCATTCTCTAACACTTCAAAGGACGTCATTAAAATGTCAAGTGCCGCATGTATAAATTCCGTTTCCCGAGTCGCGTTTCGCTTTTGGGCGCCACCTGGTAACTGTCAACATGGAACTGCCAATTTGAATTCGGCACTGCCTAATTGGTCGACAGCTGGCTCTATATATAAATAAATAGTTAGCTATCAATACGCTAACCCGGAAACAGTAGAGACATGGCCGGGAATTTGTGTTAAAGGTACCCAAAAGTATGATTCACAAAATCGAAGTTACCTAAGATTTATAATATTCAGCTCAAAAAGTAATAAATAGAGGTACATTTCAAGTTCCTTTAAAAGCACCCTCCATGTGCTCTCTTACATTAAAAATAGCAGTTAAATACGTAAAGAGTGCCCCAGTGATAGACATCATAAATCCATACATTTCATCATAGCCATTTCCTTCGTATATTTCTAGAAGATAGTTGTGGATTGACCATTTAGTAATTGTTGACAGTGTACCGCTAGTATATTGCTACAATATAGCGTACAGAGGCGTGATATTTAACGTAGGCTTGGTACAAACAGGTTACTTCACCGATATACTGCGACCAACGCTCGTAAAATAAGGGGTGGTATTCTCCAAGTCATGAATACGTTAGTTCGTTGGGGCGGGACGCGTTAATAGTTAAATAGGAGAGCCAAAGAGAAAGGGGTTTACCTACTTCAGTGCCCCCTTTGTGGTACCTGTTGGCTTCAAAAAGAAAACTTACGCTGCGCATTTCTAACATAACTAGCGGTCTGGTCATCATTGATCATGTTTCAATAATCATCGGTCCGTAATTCATAGTGCTTAGGCAGTAAAATCTCACGCTGAGAAAAATACAAAAGTTTTGGGTATGATGTTAGTCATGAAATTTGTCAAAGAACGCACAAAATTAATTTAAGTATTGACGAGGCGTAGGCGTAAACGGTAGGAATAGATGAAGTCCCAAGAACTAGTTTCTTTCAGACAGAAAGAGAACAAAAAGTGAATACTAGAAGTGGTAACGAGCCAGGCCGTGGCCCGGTAGCTTATAAATGAGTTTGAAGTGTTACGCGGGCCTTGACTCGACGTTGCGTCAAGATTTCTGCCAAGTGCTGCACGCATTTTACTTTTTCTTTTGAAGTGTACCTTAATTGGAAAATAATAAATTCCCACGTAGTAATTTGAAGCCAATTGTATCGTATATTATTACGCTACGTTATAAATGGTATGTTTCTAGGAACTATAAGAATTATCCCTAAAATTTTTTTTACAAATGTTTTCCTTGGAACAAGTGCAACAGTTTGAGTACCTCAGCCAAAATGTCAGAATAATCTGAATTGAGTACTAGAACAAACTCAAAACAATATGATTTTGATCACGTGGCCATAGCTTAAATTAGTTGCATGAATAAATATTTTAGTCGAATAAACTTTTTTCATTATTCAACAGCAAACCACGATCCAACATGGCAGGATCTAGTTATTTAATAATGTCAAGAATCTCTCGATACCCTTCTCTAAATAATGATCAAACCACTTTCAATATCAGAAGCTGTATTTGCATATAATTGTGGAATAGTTTAAAATATACCCTCGGGTTCTGTTGGTAATTCTAGTGTTAATTACCGAGCTAGATTTAGAGCTTTCACTGTGGTTATGTATTTCTCGTTATCTCGGTAATTGCCTCGCACAGCTACTGCTGTTATCTTTCTCTTGTTATGTGCTGAACTGTTTATAGCATCAACGGAGGTAAATATCAAGGTTAGGTAGTTTATCATTTTAGGTATTATACTGACTTTTAAACAAAGGACTTACCTACATAATTGACTATAACAAATGTTTTAGGAAACAGTCCGCTACGGATAATTAAAAAAAATACTGTCTAGTGGTTTTAGGTAACTAAATACCTAAAATGTCCAACTTTCTAATTATCCCCGAAAACAGTAATTCTTGTTGTTACAAAGTATATGTGTTCAAAGAAATATAACATGAGAAACTTGAAACACGTTTCGTGTAAAGCGAAGATGAAATAAATGAAATAACAAGTATAAGTTTCGTTTCTTATACAAGTAGGTATCTAGGATACAAGAGTCCCGCAAGGTAGAAGCCATCTCGTGTGAATGATGCCGAGTGTTCTGAGCCGCGTTGTTAAAACTCAAGTCGTGTAGAGTCGCGCGCGCTAATTGTGCTTCTAGGTGGGGCGAGCCACCCCTCGCTACCTACAGCACTTACTTCACTGCTACACTCCTTGTTTCGTCTCTCTGCACAGAAAGAAATCTTTATAACAGTTGACATTGGACTCATGTGCTCGGTAATGCTAAAGGGGACGAGCGAGTCTTTTAAATTACTCTTCGCTATTATAATTCGCGATGTCATTAGTGATGTTGCTTTTTGTACCAGTTACATATATTTACATTCATTTACATCACGCTTTGTTCGTTAAGTATTATTAAACCTGTACTTTTTAATACATATGGCTTAATAAGAATACTCTTCAAATTAACAAACGCAATTTGTAACTTAATTTGGTAAACGCCTGAAGATGCAGACATACAAATTACGTGAGGTTATTCACCTGGTCCAGTGTTGCTGAAACTGTAAAGGTATCACGCCATTTGCGCACCCGATATTGCTAAGGTCCCCGCACTGAAACTAATATATGCCGGACAAGTATTGCTAGTTTAATCGCAGCTGCACAAAACGCGGGCGGCAAAACCTCGGATCCGAACCACAACAACCGTGCCGAAGTTTAATTCAATCGGTGTGTCCCATTGAGGGTAGAATCTGGGGGAGGGGTAGAGGGGTAACACGGCAGGAGGATCGCGGGCGAGTGTCGCGAGCGGTGTTAATTACTACTCATGTGGCAGGCCACACATCGCGAACTTTGACACCCAACGCGGGGTACCCGCTATCCTGCTTATTTGTCTTCTAAATTCAGCTGAAAACACTATGCTTGATTATGTTTGCAAACAAACTTTACAAATAGGTATTTACTTGCAATACATTTTATTAATGTAAACATTTTATAAGTAAGCTTTGTTTCACATGTGGTTTTCGTATCTTGTAAATAACCATGCATGTCGAATGAAACCGGTGACCAGTTAACTTATCCTTTTTCACGCCAGGTTACACGCGAGTTACAAAAAATATATGACCCTAACCACAGACTACCGCGTAGATACATACATTAAACTTGACAAATCAACTCAAGTATGTATAATTTACCCACAAAAATAAAAAAAAAACTTAGAAAATCCAATAAATACCAAACGCGATTGCGATCTCAATCAAATATTCAGGTTGTATCCCGCACGCGTGCGTCGGATGTCTCAAACATTCCTGCTCCTTGTTAGAAGGCGGGCCCCAAGACGTCTGTAGGACTAGGAACGCAGTCCACTTCTCATGTAAATTTTTGAGATTTTCTTGACAAACTCGATTAGTAAGTTAAACGGTCGCAGCAAGCTCGTAACTTTGGATTTTTTATTTCCAATATCTGTCGATATTTTAATAATATTTACTCAAGTTTGATGTCGTACAAACAGATTGAATTCCGTGAAAGTGATTTTCTAGTACGATTTGCTATTAATAATTGTAAACAACCCAACTTCACAAGAAGTGATATTAAACTTTGAAACAATTTCAGCACTTTTTTTCTTCTCGAAGTTAGTTATTTGTATACCTTTACCTAATATCCTTTATTTATGACGGTTATAGCAAAGTTATCAAGAATGAAAGCTGCTTTACGTAAGTTTATTTTAAAATTGCTAACTCAGACTGAATAGGTCTAACGTTCTTGCTCGGTTGATATTTATTTTGTACTAGCTTTTGCCCGCGGCTTCGCACGCCTGGTAAATTAAATAAGTCAACATGTACCTATATCTAAAATTCTAAATGATAGCTTTTGCCCACTGCTACCTATTTTTATGGATTTAACTTAAAAAATTACGGATTTTATACAAACTTTCATCCCCTATTTTACCCCTTTGGCGTGATCCTCCAAAAACCCTTCCTTCCAGGCATCCATTATGACTATGTCATACAAGGTACCTACTGTCATAATTTAAAGTCTCTAACCCCAGCCGTTTAGGGTGTGCGTTGATATGTCAGTCAGACAGTCCGTCAGTTTCTTCCTTTATATATAGGTACAGATTAACGAAACTTGATTTAGACAATAAATGTTTCATACGAATTCATCTACCTATTCAGTAAACCATTTAAAACATTGGGGCCGAATGCAATAAAAAAAATTAAGGCATTGGAACCATCACTTTTTAAGGCTTTTCTCAGTTCCATATGAAAAAGTAATGTAATATTTATAAACATCTAATAGGTTGGTGGTTGAAAATTGAAACATTTTATAGGTAGCAAGTGGGTCGATATCTAACGCTGCCGCCGCCTCCCTGGGTCCATCGACATAAATTCGTATTAGCGCCACCTCTGGTCGACTTTACGACGTCTCTGGCGTACTTATGGCTTGGTCTAGATATTTATCCAACACGTTAAATGTTCGCTGAAAATAAAACGCTACCATATATTGAAACAACAGCTCTTGTATATGTGCATATTAGCGATGGAACATGAAATATAATTTAGAGAACAAATATTTCAACTCTCAGTTCGTTTAGGAAGCAAGGAAGTTAAGCCTTGAAATAAGTTCTTCCCGAAGGACGAACTTCTAAACGAAGACATTGTTAGAGGTGTCGACAAGTTTCCCTGGAATTTATACAGATTTCAAGCCCGCGAGATTCAATATTATTAAAAATCCAACCTACTATTGAATTATCATGTTAGCTTTGTGAAACTTTTAATTTACTTTATTCGTATATTTTAAGCGAAATGTCAAAAAAGCTTCCAATTACTAATAAGCCAAATATTGGCGCCAATTCTTTTAAACGACATCATTAAACTAAATTAATTTGAAAGAGTTAAAAAGTATTGCCATCCCTAATTAACCCTGCACATGAGAAAGGGATAGCAAAAAGCCCTACCTTTTAAAAAGAGAAGTAGGGCGAAGTGGCATCTCCCGTGGGTTTTCCCATTAATATTGGAGCTGCCCGACTGGAGACTGTACCTCCACCTTACAAAAGACCGCAGTGAAGTAACACTACTTTGATGTTGTGTTGTATTTCTGCGGTAAATAAGGTTGCCAGTGCTCCACGAGGATACGCTGGGCTAGTAACGCTGCTAGCGCAGTGAGTCCTCGTCAACAACAGGGACGGCAACTCGTTAGTGATATCCCTGCTGGTATTTCAAGCGGCTATAAGCTACGGTGGTTGCTTACCATCAGGTTGTCAAATTAGTTTAGTGATTTTGTACAACAGAATTGACATCATTTCATCATTGTGTATAGGTATGTACATATTTTTACGTAATAAGCATTATAACAGGATACATGATTCTGATATATCATCTCTAAATAAACAATATTTCTACGTAGTATCAGTTAAAATGTTTTAAGAATTAGAATGTGGATGCACAGACATTCCTAATTCCGCTGTCAAACTGCTGTCCGACACAGAGTCGGACGGCAGATATAACAAGACATCGGTCGGTGCAAAATTAAGTGAGTTTGTTGAGTGTAAACAGGGATAATCCTTGGCTTGACTATGATTAGCATATCGCGGGAGTCGGCGTTTCCCAACGGGCATCTGCAATTTAAATCAGGGCCTTGGTCGGGACGGGCCCACTCCTTAGTTGCGTACTCGGAATTTGAGATTTACTACGATTGGATGATTTGGGGTTCGATTTTCTGCTTGTTTGGACTGATTGAATTCGCCCTTCAAATTGACTTGTGTAACAGTTTTATTATTCTTCACCCGCTCCGAATGGCGATTTAATTTTTATCATTGTTATATTAACATTGCATTGGATGGTTGTAACCATTACAATTTTATCATAGCATAATATTTTAATACATGTTTTAAGTCATGTTTATTTTTTGCTTTAAAAATAAAATGCTTACAATTACATGTCATCGTAATTCTTATTGTTTTAGTTACTTGCTGTTCAGGTTATTATGGTGTAGGATACTCAGTTGTATATACTTGAAACGTGGTTTCAATAATTGCTTTAACTTGAATACTATCCGAGGACGCTCAATAATATTAAAAATAACATTATCACTTTGACCTATTCGCGATGGCATTTCAAATGAGCTATTTTCGAAACAGACCCGCTATTTTTACTCGTCTGTTATATATTACACCTAAAGAAATCGGTGGTATATGGAACCGGCAGTTATTTATCTGTGTACGAATCCTATAGTTGCTGAGATTAGAGCCATCAATCAGATGCTCTGAAGGAGTTGCCGTTGATATCTCTATTCCATCGTCGCAAGTTAAAAGCTTTTGCGTGTTCCGTTTCGATACAGTGGTGATATTGTTGCGAGATTTTACTGAATCATAATAATAATATGGCATATTTATTGTAGAAATCACGTATCTATACAAATATTCTAAATGCACAAACTCAAAAAATACTGGACTGATTTTAAAAAATACGGGCGCTTAAGTTATATATTAGGTCCTTACATATGAAATTGGCGTTTTGTATGGGAGGAACAAAAAGTCGAATATTTTTTAATATAATATATTTAATTAATCAAAGTATGAACCATTATTTTCTATGCACTTTTGCCATCTCATAGGTAGTTCATTGATCCCTTTACTAAAAAAACCAGTCGGACGGGAATCAATAAAATCTTTGAAGGCGTTTTGGACTGCCCCATCGGAGTTGAATTTTTTCCCTTGCAAGAAGTTATCCAAATTTCGCAAAAAATGGTAATCTGTTGGAGCAAGGTCCGGGGAGTACGGAGGATGTCTTAGACTTTCCAATTGAAGCTCTTCTAATTTAGTAGCCGTCTGTAGCGCAGTGTGTGGTCTAGCGTTGTCGTGAAGCAGCAGTGGCGTGGAGCGATTGACCAGCCTAGGTTGTTTAGCCGCTAGCTTTTCCATCATGGTTTGCAATTCCTGACAATAGACATCAGCCGTAATAGTCTGGCCAGATTTGAAAAACTGTAATGAACAATACCGGCACTAGTCCACCAAACGCTTACAAGTAACTTTTTTGGGGTTAATTTTCGCTTGGGGCAGGATTTGGCTGGCTGGCCAGGATCTAACCATTGCGCTGAGCGCTTCCGATTATCGTAAAGAACCCATTTTTCATCACAGGTAATGATTCGGTTTAAAATACCTTCATTATTGTGCCGGTTTATTAATGTAACGCAGCAGTCGACGCGCGTTTGCCGGTTTGTTTCAGTCAATTCGTGAGGTACCCACCTTTCAAGCTTTTTAATCTTCCCAATTTGCTTCAAGTGAATTAAAACAGTTTTATCACTAACATTGCAGCCTGCAGCTAACTCGGACGTGGTTTGCGATGGATCCGCTTCCACAATAGCCTTCAACTCTTCATTATCAACTTGAGTCTCAGGCCGTCCACGGGGCTTGTTCTGCAGGTCGAAATTTCCAGAACGAAAACGTTGGAACCAAAAACGAACTGTGTTTTCTTTTGCAACACGACCGCCATACACATCATTCACCCTTCGAGTTGTTTCCGCAGCACTAGTGCCACGGCGGAACTCGTACTCGTAAATAATGCGATATTTAAGGTTTTCCATTTTGTAAAATGAGTGACGCAAACAGAAAAAAACAGAAGAAAAAAAACAAATGAATGACGATCATCGAAGCACAAATACATGAGTCTATAGCTGTACAAATTTGAATTTGGAATTCCTTACCAAAGAGGAGAAATTCGTGATTAAAGTGGCCAGTACGAAAAACGCCAATTTCATATGTAAGGACCTAATATTTCAAATACGCATAAACACGCATAATTAAATAAGCTACAAGAATCAAAATCCATGTGCCATTAACCTTCATTTATAATAAGTTAATTTAGATTGAATACGAACGCCTTGAGATCTCTAGTTATAAGCGCACTAGTGGACAGATCGACAGAGACATTGTATTTTATACGTAATGTAAGGATGACGCTATGCTTGCATGCTTGTGCCGAAGGTAAACCTTGTACACAGTATAACGGAGAGATACTACTGTAGAGTTGTGAAAAATTGCCTTAGATGTAGACGTCGAGAGGAATTCTCCCTCCTCGCTCAGAATAAGGAATTTAATCGCACTTATGGGAACGTTATTTATGGGCCCTACTTTATATCCCATAAAACAGAACTTTGTTCGGTCCTTCTGTTTGAGTACTTGTAGTAATAATTAATAGAAATTTATATGCTTAACTCTACCCGAATTTCGGCTATCAACGGAATACATAATTGTATGTAAGTCCGTTGAATATTAATAACGATTATGAAATTAATAATTAATAGTCAATATCACCCAATATACAATCGTGTACCTTCAAACTCGTGAATATACGAGTTATAATAATTAGTAAAATCACAGGCTCTATAAAACAATTGTACCTATATTTACAGTACTGAACATCTTAATCATAACCAAATATAATTATCTTAGAACCTCACAGAAACACTCATCAATTAACATACTAGAAGTTGCTCTTGACACTTCAGCAAGTCAACAAAAGAAAGTTTGGTAAATAAAACAGGATGGAATATAAATATAATATGCTTTTTATTTACCAAACTTTATATTTTGTAAATAAAACAGTTCGCTTACAAACGAAGAGAATAAGGAAAGTTTCTTTGTACAAAATACATTTCACCAACCAATTTCCAAAGCGTAGCTGAATGTACCAGTGCACGATCCAATTGTGGCTGGAAATCTAAACCTTACGGAGAGTTCAGCTCAATCGCATCCTCACCTGCATGCGAATCTGAAATTCAAATAAGATGCGACAAAGCCCGCTTCCTTGTGACCCTATGTATTGTGTTTTAAATAGTTTTATTAAACTAGGATCTGTAATCTGTTATTAGACAGATTACAGATCCTAGGATATTAGACAGATAGGATCATTAATCTGTTATTAGACAGATTACAGATCCTAGTTCCACAACAAAAGGAAAGCTTGCGGGAATAGAATATCTGTGGAATTATTTCAGTAAGCCCCAGGAATACCTACAGCATTTAAATTTAAAAAATCAGTTACGTTCAAAAAAGTTGCTCCAACATTGTTATCAAGATAGCATCAGATTTTGCGAGGTTTATGTAATAGATTGTCAAGTATTTTCATGTTGAATGGATTAATAAAAAACACCTCAAAATGAATGAATTATTCAATAATGATAACATAATCGGTTTATGTTAGGTTACATAAATCCTACATCCCAGATAAGTTCAAATCTTACTAGAGAAGCAAATTAATCAGGAATCAAAAATGTCCATCATAAGGCCAGACTCTTGGTGGATCGTTAAAATACAATCTCGCGGCTTTGTGATGATCTCGATCCGAGTACCATTGTTATTGAACTGAACAGGAGCTATTAATTATCCATTGAACACAATTTGGGCGGGCCGGCGAGCGAGAGGACTGGCCCATTTCAATTGAAATCGTTTGTCTTGCCATTATACATTCCTGGTTTTGGATATCTCTAAATATAATATTTAAAATACCCTCGTTACAATAACAAACAGACAGAACAGACTAAATCACCACGACTTGAATTTCTACCACCCGGCTTGGAGTATCGCAGACAGAATATTTAGCAAATATTAAATTAGATAAATGGATTTGCTTGACTCATTAAATTAAATGATTTGTAAATTTTGACATTATCAGAGACAGTATTAGTATTATCACGGTCACCAAAAGCTTTCACGAAATATTTCCTTCACCCTAAAATATTACAATCAAAACAATGTTTATAAAAGGGTTTAGTGACCCGCATATTTAAATTAGTAAATACATACTTTGGAAGTCCTCAGCTATCAAAGGAAATAATAAATTGTTTCCCGCCACCGCCTTAGCGCAAGTTTTGTCTGCTTTAAGACGAAAGGCATCTTTATCGCTGCAAAACTTTCTTCCCTGTGTTGAGACTTGGAGCCCGTTTTAATGAAACTTAAACCAGCCGTCTGCTATTTAGATAAGTACCCTACTCGCCGTTTAATTAAATATAGCAATTTTATGAAGTGTTTTTGCGTACGTCAGTTAGTGTTTTCTTATTACATTTTTTAATCACTAAACACCTTAAAACTGTGGCAAGCAATTTGGTTAAAAACACTCGTTTTACTTTTACGTAAGCTTTTACGTTTAGCTTTTACGTAAGCTGGACTTAGATAATTTAACAACCGAAATAACCCTTAATGATAAAAACTTTTGTTTTAACTCGATGTTTTTACATTAAATCGTCTCCCCTGACTTGTTTTCCCAGATATTTACAGTCAGCAACTTTCTCCAAGTTAGTGTCGGCGACAAAATATCCTTTTAATGGGCGGCGGAGTGTCGGGTCGTCTGCAATTTAGATTAGTCCTTTAATTAAATTAACATTATGATCCCTATCTGCGCCTAGCAGGTGGCGCACGGTATTGCTCCGCTGGAACTCTTTGCTAGTCACCCCTTTTGAGATTTTAAGTGTCCTTTCTGACTTTCATTGTGTGATGAAAATAAGAATAACACTATTTCGATGTTTGAATATTTATTTGTAAGTTATTGCGTTGTTGTTATGGCAAATCTTGAAGGGAGGATTGCTTAATGCGCCAGGAAGAGTGCTTTTAATAATAATGACACATTATAGAATAAAAAAAAATTAGAACGTCCCTTTTTAGGTTAGTTTATATGAACCTATCTCACGCGTAACACGTGTTTGGTTTATATGGAACTAGCCGTTACCCGCGACTTGTCTGCATTTTCTTAAGGACAAAAAAACCCTATGTGCCTCCCCAGGATATAGTCTATCTCCTTGTCAAATATTATCCCGATCCGTTCTGCCGCTACTTGAAACGGTAGCAAACAAACAAACAGTTACTTTTGCATTTATAATATTAGTAAGGATCTGTTATTTTTCCACCGATACCACGCTGTAGTAACACTTAAGTTGGGTTCGGTAAGACTTCATTTTTAGCTTACAAAAGTAGTTTATCCCAGATCGTTCTACTTGCAAGTAAAGGTTTCGGAGTAATAAAGGATTTCCTAAGAAAATCCGCTCGAAGAGAGAAAATTCTAAATACTGCCTATGTATGAATAATAGAAAGAAGCGAAAAAAAGAAATTGGTTAATATTAGTATAAACATTTGTGTCTTCTGGTGAAAGTTCAATGATTCAATTAACTTTTATAATATCCAACTGGATATTATAAAAGAAACTGAATCTTAAGTTTAAATATTTGAAGTGAATGAAATTATTTCAATTAACCGGTATGTTGGTTAACCGGTATACTTGGTTGTTACCCGACAACTTGAGCATCGTTTTTCTCCTTCAGAGATTGTGTGCGTTTTATCTATTTCCCTGCTACAGTCCGCGCTCGTCTCAACGGGCGCAGTTCGACCGAAAAATTAGAAATATCTCCATCCGACTCAATCGATTGACTTTAACCAACCTTATTCACTTTCTGTCACCGAACATCTTATTCTTTACACAAACTATAACATGACATTCTTTGTACACAGAATAGACATATATAGAATAGGTTTTGGTTTCCTGAATCTGAATTTTTTCCACCCCAATTGACGACAACTCGGTCGTCAATAGCTTTCATATTAAATCGCAACACATTTCTATATGAGCAATATATTAGGTCCTTACATATGAAATTGGCGTTTTGTATGGGAGGAACACAAAGTCGAATATTTTTTAATATAATATATTTAATTAATCAAAGTATGAACCATTATTTTCTATGCACTTTTGCCATCTCATAGGTAGTTCATTGATCCCTTTACTAAAAAAACCAGTCGGACGGGAATCAATAAAATCTTTGAAGGCGATTTGGACTGCCCCATCGGAGTTGAATTTTTTCCCTTGCAAGAAGTTATCCAAATTTCGAAAAAAATGGTAATCTGTTGGAGCAAGGTCCGGGGAGTACGGAGGATGTCTTAGACTTTCCAATTGAAGCTCTTCTAATTTAGTAGCCGTCTGTAGCGCAGTGTGTGGTCTAGCGTTGTCGTGAAGCAGCAGTGGCGTGGAGCGATTGACCAGCCTAGGTTGTTTAGCCGCTAGCTTTTCCATCATGGTTTGCAATTCCTGACAATAGACATCAGCCGTAATAGTCTGGCCAGATTTGAAAAAACTGTAATGAACAATACCGGCACTAGTCCACCAAACGCTTACAAGTAACTTTTTTGGGGTTAATTTTCGCTTGGGGCAGGATTTGGCTGGCTGGCCAGGATCTAACCATTGCGCTGAGCGCTTCCGATTATCGTAAAGAACCCATTTTTCATCACAGGTAATGATTCGGTTTAAAATACCTTCATTATTGTGCCGGTTTAGTAATGTAACGCAGCAGTCGACGCGCGTTTGCCGGTTTGTTTCAGTCAATTCGTGAGGTACCCACCTTTCAAGCTTTTTAATCTTCCCAATTTGCTTCAAGTGAATTAAAACAGTTTTATCACTAACATTGCAGCCTGCAGCTAACTCGGACGTGGTTTGCGATGGATCCGCTTCCACAATAGCCTTCAACTCTTCATTATCATCTTGAGTCTCAGGCCGTCCACGGGGCTTGTTCTGCAGGTCGAAATTTCCAGAACGAAAACGTTGGAACCAAAAACGAACTGTGTTTTCTTTTGCAACACGACCGCCATACACATCATTCACCCTTCGAGTTGTTTCCGCAGCACTAGTGCCACGGCGGAACTCGTACTCGTAAATAATGCGATATTTAAGGTTTTCCATTTTGTAAAATGAGTGACGCAAACAGAAAAAAACAGAAGAAAAAAAACAAATGAATGACGATCATCGAAGCACAAATACATGAGTCTATAGCTGTACAAATTTGAATTTGGAATTCCTTACCAAAGAGGAGAAATTCGTGATTAAAGTGGCCAGTACGAAAAACGCCAATTTCATATGTAAGGACCTAATATAAAGGATTAATCTACAACCACACTTTAAAAACGCGGCGCATGTTACGAATAAATTGTTGCAATCGCATCAGTTTTCGTATCGTACACACAATACGCTTAAACTCGTACACATGTAGCTAAGTTTCAATTCATTCGGTTAGTTCTCAGTAGGCATAGCAAGTGTTGAGCGGCATTTGGATCTAAAACTTCGACGTTGGGCCAACGCTGTATGTCGACGCGAAACTTTGAATAATTGGTTCAAACATTGCCGTTGGAAGAAAAATTATCCCTCTGAAACTTAATTTTTCAATGAGGGTTTCTATAGAAATTTCCTTTACAAGGCCTGGCTACGTATTAATGATTAACGTAAAAAGTTATAAAGATTATTACGTGTATCATTAGACGCAGAAAACTCACATATGAAAATAACCTATGATTACTGTTCTGATGTGCTTTTAACTAAAAAAATATCTTAACATCGTACGTTAAAGATTTTTTTAACACAACAGAAATTTTGTGCTCCATAGCTCCAGTTTCTCGTCACCTCGTCAGTTCCAAGCAATGAAAAAAGGAACGCAAAGCTAACGCGTACGTACTTCCAGTGGTCAAGTGGAAAAAAATAATAAACCGTTGATATTCTCTTTTTCATTGGTCTCTGACGCCTGACATTTAATTTCAATTCCTCTTTGCCCATCCAATCCAACGAGCATTGTTCATTATTGTCTTTTTTTATGCATGTTGAAATGATACGTCCGGAATCAATAGGCCCAGGACAACATCCATTCGATTAACCTTCACTGGCTGGGGAGGGTTTTGTACCTCCAATACGTTTTTTGCTTTATTCTCCAGCGCGAACTTTGCTTTGCGAATTGTTTCTTCATTTTCTTTTTAAGCTTTTCTTGCCGCCCTTTCGTTGATAGCTTAATAAAGTCATTACCGTGTTGTATTTTTAAATGTCGTGTCGCATATTACTACCTACATAGTTCAATTTAGGAATTATGTATTACGGATCTTTATTTCTGCCCACAAGCTTTTACGCAAAAGAGATTTTAAAAGTAACTAGAGTATACCCATATTTCATTAAGAATATTTCTTAACCTATGTTGCCATTTTGGTGTTCTTAAGTAACACAACGAAATAAAACAGTTTTATTAGCACAGGGGTTACTTTTATAGTGTTTCTACTCTCTGACATAAGCGTAATTTTAATGAACTGATATTTTGACACTACATAGCTTGTATTTATAATCGTAACATTGCATCCCCGTTTGTTTATCATTGCTATCGAACTGGAAACCTGTATTAAAACAAGAGGTGGGGTGTAATTAATCCCACTTAGTAAACACACAGCACATAATATTGTATGTTGAAAGTTAGCTATGTACACACTAGCGTATGATAAATTCGCTGTGCAGTGCCCCGGGTGTTTCCGCTCCAATCGCTTCGGATGCACGCTCGTCCGATCGATCGTGTGGATATACCTTTATCCGATTTTTATTTTGCTTTTTATTTTCATAGCAAGTATATTGAATAGAGAGACTGCATACGCTCTGCATATTTTGTTATTTACTTTTACATTACATGATGCAACATTTGACAAATAGTTTGTTATACACTTGTTTGTATAAAGTAGAGGTGTCACTCGGCTTAGGGTTGTAATATAGTACAATAGAAAAAAGTGTGTGTGTAGGTATGTCAGCTTCGTAGCACGACTGGCCAACGCTTTTGATTTATTGCTTGTATGAATTTCACCCATCATAACTTTTCCATACCGAGGGCCTATATGAAAATCGATTCTTAAGGAATCAACTCCGATATATCCGTCGTCGACGATTAAATGTGCCACCGCCCCTAACTGAATCACTACAGTATTGTGATCATAATATTATACCCATTGGGGTTAAATAATTATTATTTCATGAATACATACGCATAAATCGGTTCCTGCTCGGCATGGAGCTGTCAATTAGGTGACAATCGAACAGGCGTGAATAAGCTTTTGGAATCGCATCGGGCTATTGACGGCGATGGTTCCCGGCCGATTTCACTCGACCCGCCCGAAATTAATTTAATGCCAACGACTCATTGGTGATAATAGTAATTGCGAGCTCTTTATAAATGGGACTTGTTAATATAACGACATCGAAATAAATTTAATTAGGCACGATAGAATAGCATCAATTGTTAAATAATCTTAGTTACTTTATTTTTGACTAACAATTTGTAAGGTACACTATTCTATCAGGAAATCGACATAACAAGAAGGAAAGTTTTCAAATATGGCAATCAACTATGTTTCGGGTTTCCATCTTCAGTTATGAAGGAATAATATTTACCTGCATACTGTAATCACCACGGCATGGTTACACATAGTTTATTGTAAATTTAATAAAATATAATTTACTCACCATGCTCGAATATGAATTTATGCGAATCAAATATATCTCTAATCTAATTATGTATAGATGGAATGGAATGGCGCTCTATGCTCGCCGCCTACCCTGAAATGGACTTAGTGTATGATGGGCATGTATGTAAATATATTTTCTCTAAACATCCATAATATATTTCCATGGCTATTGCGACAATAAAGCAAATTTATTGGTAAAACATTTTTTTTATCAAATTTAAATAAAAGTATGCAATAATTTCGTCTTTTAAAAACGCATTGGTTATGTATTTTATTGGCCGTCGTCCATTGCATTAATGTCAGCAGGCAGTGCTATACTAAGCAAGCAGCCTGACTCTCAGTCCTCAACGCTGTTGCAGCGACGAAATTGTCATATCGTCTCGTATACACAAATTAATAAATAGGCGACACAAACGCTCTGCGACACAGCGTTAACTGGAACTACGCAAAGACGAACGGTGTGACAGTTTTGACATATTCGTAGACGAATCGTACGTGAGTTCTATGTTGCGCACAACGCCTTGAAGAGAATATTATATACTCTGAAGCATATCTGATAGTGGATCGCAGAGTCGAGAAGGCCTTAAATTCGAGGTACGTTTTAAATATATACCAGATAGTATTGTGTCTGCTGATTTATATAATAATACGAGAAAAAATTAATAAAGCTGCAAATTTTGAGGGCTATTTCAGGTACAATAGAACATTATATATAAAAATACCTTCAATTTCATGTAAACGCATTGAATTATGTGACAGAACCCAGTAAGGCGATTCCGTCCCATTGTTATGTGTTTTCGTAGCCAGCTTGATGTGCGCTTTTTTAATTTGTTAATACGATTAGGGTACAGGATTCAATTCAATACTTCAAATTGAGAGTGCATTCCGAATACTGATAGCTCGTAAGGAGCCGCACCGACACCTAAATTAGAGCGCTCAATGCAGCTGTTTCATCAAGAAACTCACCCTGATACGTGATCTCAAACAAATATTCTAGCCTTAATTCCACCCACGCTTTTGTATTCAAACTTCATATAAATTTGCTAGGATTTCCAGGAAAAAAAATATAATCTTATGTCGATACTAGCCCCAGATTATGCTTTGTAGCAAAATAAATCATGATGCTGTACAGCGCAAAGTAAATTTTGAATTCATATATATAAGTGTCCATTTATAGTCTTCAATAAAACCTATTGAACTCCAATCCAGCTAGACAACAGTTAACTTGGACACTAAAAAAAAATCTAAAATTGTTATCGAAGCAAACAAAGCTTTCGAGTCACTCGCAAAAATTCCCTTTCTCTCATCCCGGTTGAATATGAAACATAACTCAATAGTGGAGCGTAGGGATTCAGGCGCAACCGAGTGTAAAATGGTCGACATAGAGGGGCATTTTCAAACTGACCGGACACTCCCCGCTCTGGGGTGAAATATGTAATGTGGCCGAGTGTTTGACGCACTTGCCTTATCTGCGGCACTCTCTGTTTGTTAAACTAATAACAATTCAGTGAGCATGGTGCTTATTCCAGACGTTTGTCTTTTGGACGTAATGTCTTAAAATAAATATAAATATATAATTATGTATATTTCAAATGGTAAATTCATTAAGATATGTGCTTCTCACACGATATCGTGAACGCGTTGACTTTAACAAGTAATAAATAGCATCTCGCAATTAGCTTTTTATATTATTGCAATATGATAGCTAATAACACCTTTTATGTCACAGTATTGCTCATTAAAATGGTTTTCGTGCGTAAAACGAAACAATAAATTATAAAGCCGCACGCTATTCATATATATTCGTATTACGGTAGTTGTAACAAAAATCGCATTAATTTTACAGTCCGTTGAGTTTTATTGGCTCACGTGTAACTTTTCTCTTTTTTGCGAAAATAATAACGAGAGAATACCTACTTGTAATATTTCTATTTCACAATTTTTAAAGCCATTTTTCTTATGACTGGATGTTATGTTTCAACAGGTTTATAGAAATAAAAATTTAAAAAACCGTCGTTGTTAATAACATTATAACTTTCATCAAATTTCAAAGTTCAACATTTATTTCGTTCGTAAAACATATTGACCAACAAAATTCATTTCCATAATATATATTTAAAATGTTTAATATAAAAAATTGTAGTCAGTAAAAATATCCCATATCTGCGAAACGGGAAATTCTCGTGCGTTCGACCGGAAAATAGGCGACATAAAGGTCTGACATTCTGGTAGAGATTGGGCTACGTTCGACGATAAAATATATACGAGCATATACACGTGTCCTTTGGCTTGTCCGTATATCCTAATGTTGATAGAACCAGGGATCTTAGGTTGCCTTGCTTGGCAATTCATAAATTACCTAAATTAAGAAAAGCTATAAGAACTTATTTTATAAAAAAAACATCATTAATTTGCTAGTAAATATTAGCATTGATAGTTAATTTTATCAGTATAAACACATCAACTAAAAACAAGTGAAACAATTATTAACATGTGTTGGTACAAATAAGCTATAGCGCCAATAACGTGAGATTAGTATGAATCAAAGAAAGAATTATTTCCTAGAGAAAAGGTAAATTCTGCTGGCTTATTCCCTAATAAAAAAGTAGCAACAGAGCTGATAAAATTATAATAGTTCTTATGTTAATTTTAAAGAACTGTGCAAATATTTGATAATACGTGCCGCAATCTTATGATGAGGAAGTTTCGCTTACCAAAATGTGTTACCTACAGCAACAGAACTGTAGGTACTACAATTTTATTTTATTAAATGTCCAATAAATCCCACTTCAAGTAACGGAGATCGAAGACTGCTCTTAAAGTATATTGTCTCTTAACGACATAGCTGCTAATGGATACACTGCGGATGTAGTCGCGGTTACAGCTAATATACAATTAGGCTTCAGCCAGACCACCATAGGCTGATTTAGAGTAGATTTAAATTTCGCTTCCTCAATGTCAAACTAGCAAAGTTTAAAAAAAAAAAATTATAACTGTCGGAAGTAAGTAAGAATATAGAAACGAAGGTGAGGAAAATCATGACGAAGTGAAACTCAGACGCATAAATAAAGTACGCAACAAGATGGCGCCGGCGGCGGCCGGTGCTGCTAGTAATTAATCTCCATTTCCCGCACGAGCCAAATCGCGCCGCCATTATAGGCTCTGTTTTATTTCATTAAATGGACCCGACGAATTAATGCGTTGCACCGTTTACAAAGCCGATGAAAGAAAAGCGGCATTGAAAGATTTTTACGCCTCCTTTGTGTCGATTAGAGAAAAAAGAACTAATCCTTTCATTGCCTGAAGTGTGAAAAAGGCTTCTTTGGAGCAACGTTTCACTCCTAAACTAAATTGTATTCGTTACAAACTGTAAAACTAAAGTTCATTGGCTAGTCACACCACGAGCTTTACGTTGAAGTTAAACAACGTACGTGAGGAAACCTGCATACGTCTGGAAAGACATTCAAAGATATGAGACGGGACGGACTCACCATCTGTCACGCTGGCACCATATTATCTTCAGTAAAAAAATGGATGCTGTAATACCACTACTGCCTACCACTTCGGGGACCCTTGTCGGTGTTGTAGGTGTGAAAAAATATGTTATTATTATTTATTATATCAAATACCGGTGGACGTCGTAACCCTCCTTTATACCTCACCGTATTGGGATAAAAAGATGTGTTATTGTAACAAAATGAACAAGATTAAACCCATGACATTTACATTGTTACAGGTGCGGACGTTGTTCGTGAGCGGATTGCCGATGGACGCGAAGCCTCGGGAGCTTTATCTCCTCTTTCGAGCATACGAGGCGAGTAGCATTATCTTACTGCAAAGTAACATTCAACCCGCTAAAAACACCATAGATGGCCCAAAAGTGTCATGGTCAATATTCAGTGGTCACACGAACTTTAGTATACCCTACTTATATATTTAACTTACGAGTATTTGCCACTTATACCACCACTAATATAAGAACAATGACTTAGCGGAAATTTGACACATGGAGGACCCTTCTCTGCGTCGAAGAAGGTTGGCAACTTGTACACTTTTATCATAAACTGTTTAAACTCTGAAGTTGGTTGGTTTATATGGCACACATACATTTATTTATGTGGAAATATATAGGACACAATTACTGCTGGTATTTGTTCGTTATATTTACACACGCATCTCGTAAAATCTCCGTCATTATTTCAATAAAAGACAAAGGTTCCGCAGTAAATAATATTCCTAGAAGAAATAAATGACACTACATCCGATTCATCGTAGAAATGTCCAAATATTTACAGGGAGAAATAAAACACAAAGCGGCATGGCTTCCGTCACGCGACTAGGAGATCTCGGTTCGGATTACTGCGCCGTAAATATCAAATGTCATGCCCCGATTCGTAATATTCGGATTGAATCGATTCTGTCTACCGATAAGGGGGATTACACTCGATCCTCGGCTGGCACGGATGGCGCCGCAGACGTAAAGGTGGCTAAATTTGAACGACGACAAGGGTAGGCATTACTGCGGGGATCGCGTGTCTCCGCGGCGACTGGCACCGGAACGTACCATTTTTTGGCAGTAAAACTGTTTTATTCAAATATATTTTTATGACGCAGTGACATGAATGACGCAGGACAAGTAATTTCCTAATGTGGCTTTTATTTAGCCAACACAAGTTTACAAACTTTCCTCAGAAATTGTATGGCTGAATAGCTTGTATAAGTATTCATTTTAATTTGTTTGTGCAGGGCTACGAGGGTTCCCTTTTGAAGGTGACTAGCAAGAATGGGAAAACAGCTTCGGTAAGTGTACACAAAAATTTGTTTTTTTAATATATTCAGTCTATTAATTTCAAATTACGTTTAATATGCATTTAATTAATTCCTTTTAGCCCGTTGGCTTCGTCACGTTCCACACGCGGGCAGGTGCTGAGGCAGCTAAGCAAGATCTTCAGGTTGGTATTCATGTTACATCATTATATTATCATACCATTCCCCGCCATTCCTATCGGTCAAGTTTGATCCAATATAGCTTACTCTTTAAAGAAATTGGAACAAGCTTCACGAATGCGTTCACTAGTAGATGTATAGACGTTTAAAAACGAATATTAATTATAATATTTAATTATATACTTCCTATAGAGCGGAAAATTACACAGTAACTATGAAATAAAAATATTCACACACACTATATTGCCTAACTACTATCTAAGAACTGCTTCGAGGCACAGTATGGTAACATGGAGTTCAACAATATCTCAGACAAACACCGAGATACCTAAATGGTATACATCTGACAAGCTATTGTAAATACCAAAACATCTAAAACGCACGGTGTTACTAAACCTCTTCTCATCACATGCCTCAACACAGCCAACGAGCACGATAGTTAATATATCATTGTAGACTTGGAATAACATTTCCTGACTCAAGTAACCGCATCGTAAGTTATGCTAACCCCATGCACATATCGAGTGGACCACGTCGGGTCATCGGGTCGGCTCCTAGGTGTATGACGTCGGAGTTATCAGTAAACGGTGTAAATACGCAACTGCATGTCACTGTTTGACAAGTTTTGATGTCACATCCCGAGCACTGTGTTCCGACACCCTAGCAAGCTCAGGCGCGGACCTTAACACTAAGATTGGTCTTTCGTGATATCCATTACATATCCTCAGGCGTGACATTTCAAAATTTATTACCGCATATATTATGCTATCAATTAAGTCTTTTATGACTTTTTCAGTTAATAAAATCGAATGTAGTAGTCCTTATAAATGCGCGATTGTCAGCGACAAACCCAGCGCAGAAGTCGCTGGGAGGTCGTGGCAAGCGAGCTTCCATCGTCATTTATATCGGAGCGCCGCACCGCTCGCGGCTGTTCACAGCAGGGCGTCCGGTTCGACCCCGACATGCCGCAAACGATTCGGCTGGAGTTCGCTAAAAGCAACACGAAGGTCAGCAAGCCGAAGCCGGCAGTTGCCACAGCCGCGCCAGCCGCACACCCCGCATTGATGCACCAACTCACTGGACGTAAGTACCGCCAACGCACACACCGCCCGGCGCGCTCGCTCGACTGTCCCACACCCAACCCATACCTCCGGAACACACTAATAATACGCACGACCTTTGTCTGTGCTAATCCTTACACTAAAACCTCGTGCCCTCACCCTTGCTAGCTGTAGGTTATATTCGAAGTATCCAAACATACAGGTCCGATGGGGGCGTCGAGCAAACGCGAGGAGCAAGTATCTGAGATCGCTTACCTTACACGTACCACGCAAGGCCAAGTTTCGCCAAGCTACTATTGATTGATCTGTCGGGTTCTTACCACACTCATCAACCTTTACATGTTTTCATGACAGCGACGTATTTGCGTAGTTATCTTACAAATATTTATGGAAACATGAAAACATGTTTGAGCACAATGTAAATAATATTTTTCCTACAGCAATTTCTAAGTTCACAATCTTAAATACCAAGTTCTACTTTATTCTATGATGAGATAATTCTTACTAACAGCGGAATATTCTCCTGCTACAAACTACGGGTGGTTGACATTAATGGTAGTATACATTATGATTCATGTTTTTAAAAACGATACCATAAAATACCATCACCATCTAGTTAGCAGTTTTTGTTCTCACGGCGACTCTACTGAAGACTACCAGTGATTGTCACTGAGACGCTACTGATTGCTTTTTACAATGTAGACTTGAGTAGCACGTTTTGAGCTATTGCACTTGTGTCGCAGATCTAGCGAGTCCATTCTTCCCCGGCGGTGGAGCGGAGCTGTGGCACCACCCACTGGCGTATGGAGGAGAACTGCCGACATTGTCGCACGGGCTGGTCCACCCTGCCATCCACCCGCAGATGGCTCCCGTGCGCTCCTACCTCTGACTAGCTGCCGCCGATAGGCCACACCACGTAAGAAATTGTTCCTATTCTGTAACGTATAACGTTTTGCTTTTTGCCGATTTTAAGGTTTTTAACACCCATCGTCCAATGGGTGTTAATAACACCTCACCTTACATTCTGATATCAGCATTAGTCTCCGTTTTTGTTTACTTTGGGGTCCAAATAATTATTTTAACTCTATAAAGATTTCTCTTAGCCACATCTCAGTTCTGACTGAACATATAATAAACCTGTTCTAAAGTATATAGTTGATGATCCTATCTTTTTCGGGTGGTATTGTAGTTAATATATTTGAATGCATTGGTGTGCAGACCCCCTTGACGCTGGGCGCATGCGTGCTGCCGGCGCCGGCGCTGGGGTCTCCGGGCGCGGCCATGCCGCACGCGCCCGCTCCGCCCTCGCATCCCGCGCACCCATCGCATCCCGGGCACCCTCAGCCTCCCTGCTCTACACTCTTCGTCGCCAATCTTGGACAATTCGTCTCCGAGCACGAACTAAAGGAAATCTTTAGCAGGTACGTTCCATTCCTCCTTATCCATCATCGTTCTCAACCTGACGCTTCAACATTTTAGGTGCAAATATTGTCGTCTATCAATATCACCATTGTTTGGTCGACGTGTTTATCGATAATATTTGCAGTTGAAATTTACCAGCACAATGTTATGTGCATGACCACGCACGACAGTCATAAATATATAAAACCTACCAGTAAAACACGAAAACAGTTCGTAATTAAAGTTAAGACAACCACAGAGCATGTTGCACCACTTATCACAATGTCGTCCGCATAATAAAGTTGGTTAATTTTTTTTTTGTAATTTGGCTCTATGATCTCACACAAATAACCGTCTATGCACACACTTAAAGTGTGTTATGCAGAATCCCTATAGCGACGGTGTTTGTGTGTGAGCCTAAAGCCTGCACCTGTACCACCCAAGCATGACGTACGTCACTTTCTTCACACTCACTACTAGACGTATTAGCACCATGTAACACACACGACGGCCGTGAACATTCATTATTTGCGTCTCAACAGCAAAGCTACTATTTAGGGTTTACTAGTAAAGTCTGTAAGCAGAGCTGCACATTTTTTGTACAACGCGTACTTAAATAATTTACACTCACTATTATAATATCTAAATTATTGAATTTTTCGATTACTCAATTCACAGCTCAGACTAATAGCTGCACCCGAAGGCCAATACGTACTAGGGCTAACATATGGCTGCTTTCCTATAGCCATTGTGCATTAGGCGACGACGGTGGTATTTTCAAAGCAAACAATATTATAACACTGGCTGAAAATATGAAACTTTGAAATATCAAATCAACGCGAATATAAAGCCCGTTCACACAGTAGACATACAAAACACACGGCGCAAGGTATGTTTGGGGTGTATGGGTGCGGGCACAATGGATGTGACGGTGCAGCTGCGGGGGGTTCTCGCGGCTGCGGCTGATGACGGGCGGCGGCGGGCCCGTCGCGTTCGTGGAGTTCGCAAGCCCGCCCGACGCGGCCGCCGCGCTGGCTCGCCTGCAGGGCGCCCTGCTTCTCAGCTCTGAGGGCGCCATACACCTCGAATACGCGAGGCATAAGATGGCACACAACGGCTGGATTCTCGCACATGAAGTATGCACGCGCACTATTCATATTCAGGAAGGAACGTCACTGATTCCCGCGTAGCCGTTTTCAATAATATCTCGTTCAAATCCGGTCCTAATGCAAATATAGCTACGCATCTAACATTTCATGCTATCAGTATATCTTCTCGTTTCATCTTCTGAAATTCAATCTGAAAACGGCTACTAGCTAATCATCAAACAAATTAAATGTTGGTAGACATATTTGCATTTACATAATTAAATGTTCATGATTCAAAATGTATACTGATTAATTTTATTGGAAGCGATTTTATTTTGAATCATGAACATAGTAATAAATTAAAATCAATATAACCCAAAATGTATGAAAACGTATTCAATGCTTGTTGCGTAATTGTATGTTAATTTAACTATTAACTTTGGACCCCTAACAACAAATATTAATTAGTGTAATGCTTTTTCCATAAAAATGTTAAATATTAAATCTTTAGGTCGGGAAAATACTATGACATCCACATAACAAAAATATATACCACAATACCTTATTAGCTGCTAATACTTATTAGCTACCGCTATTTTTATATTTATTTAATACGGGTTCCAAAGTTATTTAAATTACTAATACAAATCACCGATGCACCAAGCACATAGTTGCCGTAACGTTTGCTTGTCGACTTATGTATTTAGCGACATGTTTCTATATTGCTCATAATAAAGGACGACGCATCAATAACTTGTTTCTTTGTTATGTTCATCAGGGAGCCAAAGGCGGAGAAGAGACCGAACAACATTAATTCGTTCGTGGCTCTCGGCACTTGACAACCAGCGAACTGAGGGACGCGCTATCTTGATCCTCTGCATCGCATCGGTACCGCTAATATGGGAGATGGAGCACACATTGACAAATACGTATATCAACACTTTGGCTAGCGGATCAAGACTAACGGGTCTGCACAACGTGCCCCTTTCGGCCTTGTTTATTCATCTCGAAAGCTCTGTCTCCCCGTCATTTAATTTTCCGCTACAATAGCGTCAGAGGTGTGGTGTGTGGTGTTATTATCCCTTATTTATACCAAATGTAGCAAGTGTTAATTTGTATTATTATTAACATTCCAAGTTATTATTAATTTGTCCTATAAAAATCTAATATTTGTTTATTTAATATTATTCATTTTATTGTGTGTAACATAATAATTATTTACAACTAACTTATTGTACACGAAAGTTTGTATATTTGTTTGTTCGAGGCCGATGTACACAACAGAGAGGATTTGTTATGAATATGTAGTGTATTACCAGAAATTGAAACAATTTTAGGATATATCTCATTCGAATAAGCTAAAAACCAAAGGTGCCCTTCATAGAAAGATTACGTTTTGTTAAATAATATTTCAAGTTGAATGATTTTAAAGAAGTTGTATGTAATAATTACGATATTTTTTGTTTTAGCCTCGATAGGCGTATTTTAAATGAATTTCATGACTATTTTCAAATTATATTTACCGAATACTTTCTTATTTGTATAATGTTCAACACTCGTTAAACCGCTGGCACACTATAGTGTTGGTCTGTCGATCCTTCTATCTTTGAATGGAACATGGAATAACGTTGAATAGTTGAGTGAGTGATGCGATGACGCCCCGAGTCGCTTGCTGTGGACTGCAATGTTTTCAACACTCGCTGAACGCTCGCCGCGGGCCCGCATCGTACAGTGCTTACCTTACTTTATGTCGCCTATTTATTTTTGATTATACTTTACCTACTTCAACCTAGGTGACACACCAAAATTTCTTGTGCCTTGTGAACATTTTTCCTAAAATTTTAATGATATTCCAAACGTTGTGATCGCAACGACGATCGATTCATTGGTTTCCTTTAATAGAAGTTAGGCGCGAAGTTACGGGCTCCCACGATGAGTATGCGATGCGACACAAACGAGCTCAGTTCAGTGTTGCGAGAATTTAGCCTTGGCCTTATGAGAGTTAAATAATTAAATGTAATCATTATACATATAAAATTAATTAAATAGTTTTTAATCATCGGCGACGTGCGCGCCGGACGCTGAATAGTGAAACAATTATTCTACTGTCTGCATGCTTTGACGAGCTTTTCGGTAATAATCTAATTTAAAATGTAGTAGTTACTTTTATTGTGTAATCTTTAGGTGAATAATATAATATTAGATAAGGGTATTATATTAGATAAGGGTATTATGGTAGAGGATCAGCATAGTTACATTACTATTAAATGACATTTCTTACATAATAATGCAACAATGTAATTAAATTTAAACTTATTGAATTTTTAGAATTAATCAAATGGAAGATTAATATATTTTTATTTTTAGCTAGTTGATCGCAAACAGATGGCGACTTAGTTACCGACAAACTGAAGGACTGTTGTGTCGTCATAAGTACACCCCATGCGAGGTAGCAACAAACCAAAAATGAACACTTAATGTTATTATTATAAGTAACTAGTAACGTATTTTGCTGATGTTAACATGTAAAATTATACAAAAAAAGTAAAAAAAAATCCTGCTTAGGCTATATTAATAAGGTTTTGGATATTTGTGTTATAATCTTGACGCGACAGGAAGATAATTAAAATAATTATGAATTTCACGCGATCGAAGACGGCCGATGACCGGTGGTGCGCAAGTGAATTCTTATGAAAATCTCTTAGTCAATATTTACTAGAAATATCGTCAATTTTTGACATAGCAAAATTTTATACGTTATTTATAGCGACTATAACATACACAATACCGAACGTTCGTATAGACCAAAGATAATTGAAGTAAATAATTTTAATACTAACCTCAGGCAGTACCAAACTTGTATTTTGTAGGCACATTGCACTGTCAAAATAACCACATGTAATTATGACGAAGAATATTCTCATGAACTATTTCAACGATGCAATTATCAAAATTGGTCTCGAAAACCAGGGTTAAGGCTGATGCCTATACGGGTCTCTTCTAGATAAGGCGTCATATTGAATCTATCTAATTAAATCGTTATACTAATTATGTCATTCGTTTAGAGGCTTATTGAGTTATAACCCGATTTCATTTCATAATAATATATAAACAGAATTCTTGAATCAAATTGTCACTGCTAAATGTTCGGATTTTCTTACATTATATTCGTAATTCACTGTCGGTTTTAATAATTAAGCTAAGTGAATGTTTACTTATTTAATTCGATATAATAATACTAATTCGTATTTAAGTATTTGTGTAATAATGTAGTAGTGATCTCCCATACCTTCGGCAAACGGCGTCCGTGATCGCATTCTGGTGAAAGATACAACGAAAAGTTTTTTTTTCAGTTGTTATAAGAGATTGTTGATAACTTCAGTGTTGACATTGGAAACATGCTCTCTTCTCGGTCACAATAAAACATCAAATTAAGGTACCTTGAAGATATCAATTGTCTTAGATATTTTGATTTACGCGCATGTTTACCGCCTGCCGTTTTGTGCAGAAGTGACAAGAAGATGGCTTTGCATAAGACGGCGGGCTATGCGTGTATTGCGTAAGGGACGCCGGCGCCGCCATGATTCCGTCCAACAACCGTAGATAGCGAGTAAGAGACGTCCAGTGGCTGCGGACACGGCTACGTCACTTTTTGCGGGACTACTCGATACATATCATCGTGTAATATTAATGTGTAATTAGAAGTAAAGAGCGGTTTCATAGAGACGTTTATTCTATATCTCGTCTACTACTTATAATGCAATCGGCTATATGTCACGCTAAATCCAATATTTTCAGTTCACAAAATATTCTCGCTTCGCTGTCGTCATTTCGTCCTTTGTCTTGGAATATTATTCGCTTGAAATGTTAATTTATTTATTGCCAAGGAATACCAAGTAACAATGAAGACGGAAAATGCAAACCTTTAAAGCGATATTTTGCTAACGTTTACTGTGAAGTGAAATCTAGATGGTGTTCGGATCGTTGTCGAAAAGATTAGAAGACGCGTGACATTGGCCCGCATGTGATAGGGTAGAGTAGGGGTGTAGCGTCGCCTTGCAAGTTAGGTTAAGTGAAGCGGTATCACACAAACGCCGTTCATCGGAAACATATCAATTCTGTGCCCCTTAATAAATTTAGTTAAATACTAAGAGATACATATGAATAGAATAAAGAAGACAAAATAATCGTTCGGAGTATCAAATACATGCTAAGTATTGTTTTCGTACGTTGATGAAGTAATGTCGATTAGATTGTGTATAAGCTTAGTATCCGAGTAGTGTCGCGCAAGTTTCGATTTATTTACTTTTTGTCTTAGAGATAATGCGTTATTTTCATTGTTATTTTAGACTTAACATATAAAATATATAAATGGCTTAACAATTACCAAATTATTTAACATTTCGCTTCGTATTCAGTATTAAATGACGTTGTTTTATTATTCGGCGGTGAGAAGTTAATCGGTTGCCGAAAACTTATTTGTATATCGAGCAAAGTAAACCATACAAACTATATAGTTAGTAATTAATTGTTAGAGTTGTGTGACTTGTATTATTTAAACGCTTTTAGAGCAGAGGTAAAGTGTTATTGTGGTTTAAGGAAAACTTAATGACATTGTAAAAATAGTAATAAATTTAGCTTAATTATCATTATTACAACTTTTATAGATGTTCATTCATTTTCTTTTCTTCATGGAGTATTGTGGCATTGGAGACGTCATTGTTATTTCGAATAAATTTGAGCTCATACTCAAACTAAGTTTTTCATTGAAGCGTCCCTTTGTTCTACGAGTACCTTCTGGCAGTCTCCAGACGCATCCTCTAGCTGAACACATCAATAAATACCATGTTGAAACAATTACCTACTTACAGTCCGTTGGTCCTTCAAATATGTTCTAGGTTTATCAGTGGTTATATTATTTACTTGTTTGTAATCAAACATTTAGTACTAAATATTATAGGTGTCTAGTTTAGGATTACTAAGGTTAGATATAAATTTTACAGTTGAGCTTTGAACTTTGCTTTGTAGACTTGTCTGCTTATTATTCGTGTTTTTGTAAAGTGAATTTGAAAAGCGTTAAATGTTAATATTTATGTCAATATAAATGTATTTCCAAGCTCACTTTATGAAGAATACGTAATCTGTCGGTAAAAGATAAAATCTCCTTATTTCATTAATAATAATAAATATTGCAGTGTTGTATTTATGTTATTTAACGTATTAAGTTTTAAAGCATTATAGGGTCCAAAGATTGGGAATAAACATATTATGTGACAAATTATGTTTTTATTTATGTCCAAAATATCACATTACGACTTGATAATATAAGCAACCTTCACGTTTTTACACTTCACTTATTATTAGACGAAGTAAAGGTTACCATCATAATCTAAAGCTCATTAGCCCAAGCAATAGCTAATGTAGTGCTACCGCTGACATAGGTACCTTACTTATTTAATTCTTGGCAGTGCGCAGCCGCCAGAGGGCTAGTAATTATTTAGACAGTTAAAACTTGCTGTGACCCTGTTTTGCGGCTTGGAGCAAATTACTGCTCATATCATTAATATCACAAGCACCGCGCAAAGCAGGCTGCTTAAAATTTAAATTAACAATAGTTTCGTTCATATTGGATTTTACAAAAATATATAGCTTACATACAGCTTTCCTGCTAGGTTTATTAAGTGAAATTTGCTTGGTTACATACATTTTTTTTAATAAAATCTCCGTTCCGATTTAATTTAAAAAAATCTCAAAAATAAATTATATTTTCATACAGTGTCCTGGAAATTGGAATTATTGTATTTGATATGTAGCAGGGGTAAGTATACTTTTATCATAATATTTTAAAGAATAATTCGTTAGCTAAATCAACCTCGATTCATTCACCCAGGTAATAGGCACACTTCTCCTCCTTACCTTAATGTTAGATTTGAAAGACCTGTAATATTTCACAGTAAACTTCTTCACCCAAAATTTCATTAAATGTTTAGAGTGCTGGAAAATAAAAAAAATAGCATTATTTCGTTGCATGTCGGCTACAATTATGGGACCTACCTACCGTGAAAAGTCCTGTAAAGTCCTAATTTTTTTTGGTGTTCAAAACATACTTGAACCATACAAGTAAATTTAAACAGTAATATTACCTAGAGTTCTATTGCAAAGTGTTTCAAGAAAGCCGCATTAACTTGAATAATTTCTTTTTGTGCATTATGTTGCTCCTGGGAATGTAAGTTTCAAGACACTTGCCTCTGCAAATAGACCAGCTTCCATTCAGTGCATCGTTAGAGCATCTTAGTCTGGGTTAGTACTTTAATTGAGTTTACTTTATATATGAAACAATGTTACTCTAGCAGGAATTCAAATCTACTAAAGCTTAAAGTTCAAAGTTCATTTATTACGTGATATGCATGTAAATACAAAGAAGATACTATATATACCTAAACAAATCACATTGCATTTATTCACCTTCACAGGCATGCAATATAATAATAATTAAACAAGATTGAAACAAATAGAACCTACTCTGAAAACACAAATTAAACATTTCAAAACAATAGCAATCAAGTAAAAACAATAATAATATCCAAGGCAAATAATATAAATTTAAATTACTATAATTTGTGTAGAGGTTTACAAGTTCAATGGTAGAAGAGAAATATAGATTAATTATAAAACTGCATTATTTTTTTTATCTGTTACATTAAATGTGTAAAAACATTTAATTTTTAGTATAAGTACATAACTTATGATTTTTGAAGTTCCTAATTAATTTATTGCTGAAGTTTTCTATGCTATGAAATTGTTAAGCAAGCGTTAGCAAGTGTTAGCACTACCAAGGTATCACTAACGAAACAATAATTGCTAAGTTTCTAGGTTCTACTTAGCAAAACGACACTCCGAATTCAGCGGTAGCTCATGAAAAAATTTTTGCAAAATCTTATTAAAAAGAGATGATTTTCATTGCGATTTATTTTTACTTATTCCTTAACTTGTGATTTAGTTCGACCTATCTGAACTATATTAGACATTATTTTTCAAATCTACCAAACTTCTATTTATGTGTGAATGCAACAGATGATCACAGTACACTCACATAAATTTCACCTCAAATAGCCAAGAATGTTGGTTTTCGCTCAAACGGCTAAGTTCAGTATGTTTGTAATCAATGTGACGATCGAACATTTTGTTTCAGTTTATAGTAAACTAGTGACCCGCCCGACTTCGCAAGGGAAAATCTTAATGAATCATACAGAAAAACCTTCCTCTTGAATCTATTATAAAACCGCATCAAAATCCATTGCGTAAATTTTAAAGATCTAAGCATACATAGGGACAGACAGACAGCGGGAAGCGACTTTGTTTTATACTATGTAGTGATATATGTGTAGTTTACGATCGTCTAGTTTCAAAGCGTGATAACTGGGAATGTCACATAAAGGTTAAGTACGTATTCTTGTAAAAGAAAGTAAAATGTTTTAATTTGTTTTGCTTCATGAGTTGTCAGTCATTTGTGCAGGAAGATCATAATAAATCACGTCTACAAATAGAGCCTAAATTAACATACTTACGCAATGCACACTAACCAATCTAACCATGGAATAAAACCTACTTGTGAATATATTCGATCGTTTAGTTTCAAAACCTAATAAATATTATTATTTTCTCTTAACAGGCAAACATAACAACGATTTCCATTACGTGTTTACAATTTTAACGAAGTATATTTATTTGTGTATGTGAAATATTTTCTTGAGCCCAAACTGTAAATAGATAGAACGTTGATCCAGCAAATCTGGTATCATTTCGTCTCATCGACATGTGAGAGACACATCCCAGATGCTACTCCAATGTTGCCACATGAAAGGAGATTGGCCCAGTTTGCAACGGATTATTTCTAAGTATTTTATTAATACTTAATACACACAGTATAATAGCGATATTATATAGCATTCACTCATGGCCCTATCATAACATTTTTGAAAGTATAAAGCAAAAATATAATTTGTTGTAAATTATGCTGCAAGTATTTACTGCAGAATTAAAATTACTATTCTGAATTCTAGAATTTGTACGTAGTATATTATCTACTCTGAGCTATAATATATTAATTTAAATTGTAAAGTTACTGGTCTCAAGTGCAAGACGCTGCAATGATTTATAGTACTAAAACTCAGGTAATTAAATCAAAATTAGTATATTTGCTTAAACTTGCAATTAAATAATTACGAATTATCAGAACATACCGAATCTCAGGCGGAATCGGAATGTCGTTTTTACTGAAAAGAATCTGTTTTTATTTTTACGAAACAGCATATCAAATTTAGATACAGGTAGTGCTTCCAATTATTGATTTAAATGTATCAAGAATATGAATATATTAAGTACTATCATCACCCATCACTCACACACACTACGTGTCGAGTTTGACAACGGATCTTCCATGATAACATAAAAAAACTATAATTAAATCGAAGATACCAACTCCCAAGTTATGTCTAACACCTTAATTTCGTAGAGCGTGCTATAAAAGTTTTAATGCTAGCAAATGTTAACACAGAACGAAATTAAACTTGCATGTATAATACATACTGGCTTCTGCTTATGGCAAAACACCGCTGTAAATAGTCCGCGTATCGTAAAAAAAGGTCAGGGCGATACTGAAAAACAGAATCGAGAGCGTGTTGAATTTTTTATCGCCGCTTCTATCTTGTAAAGCGAGTGTTATAGGGATGTCTTGCTTCTTCACATAACGAATCGTACGCGTGGGAGATTGCTCCTACTAAATTTAGAGGCGTTTAACTTCTTCAGTTTGTTTCCAGTTTGTAAATCTTTATCTGCGTGTCGAGACAACGGCCGGAGAACTTCTGATTTAGAGATGTCCCGAACTTTCGTTTCCTATCTAATTCCAAGCGTTAATTTTTTTTTTATGTTTGTCGGTGCGAAGTAAACTATATTTCATAGCGCCCTAATAATAATTACAATAAACTTACGTTTATTTGTTTATAGCCATTAATATAAAATAATACAGGAGTCCTCAAAACAAACGCTAAAACTAAGCAACAAATGATTACTTCATGGTAACCGTTTCACTCGCCCATAACAAATAGATACAATTGCATATTGTATTTCGGTTAGCACGGTACCTTTGAGAGATGAATTCTACCATCTTTTTTACGTAAAATTTATCGAACTGAACTATAGAATCAAACCACAAATGACCTAGATGTTATTTTAACTAAACGATACTAGTGGTCAAGCGTCTAATTTAATGCTGTTACACTTTCAAGCCACTTGGGCTGTCATCGTTATTTAGTCGTAACAGTTAGCCCAAATATCTCTCGTAAATTGGATTATGAGTAGCAATGAGGCGTAAATCACAGTAGATATGACGCAGTCCTGATGTGTACATCAAAAGGTGGTTCCAAAGAGCCGTCAGGTCGTATAGTGAGTGTATGAGTGGGCCGACCCCATTACACCTAATTACATGTAGTTGTGTGAGCTGACCCATCTGGTGACGTTCAAAGTACTTTGCTAGGCAGTTGCGTTTCTAATAAATGTGCAGAGAATCGTACTCTATGTTAAAAAGTTCTCGTAGACTGTATTGCTTAGGCGTATGAATATTTTGCACTCGACATGGCAACAACCTTGCATTTACAATTACACTCTTACATGTTAGTTTAAACGAGAATAGATAATAGTAATTGATGTCATGTTGAATGTTTTTCCGTCGTATGCCGTTGATAATAATGAAATTAATGTATAAAGTCATGAAGCACTGGGTACACGATTTTATACAAGTACTAGCGACCCGCCCCAGCTTCGCAAGGGTTACACAATACCTATAT
Organism: Falcaria lacertinaria; assembly: GCA_951449985.1. Lineage (NCBI taxonomy): Eukaryota > Metazoa > Arthropoda > Insecta > Lepidoptera > Drepanidae > Falcaria > Falcaria lacertinaria. Next base: position 5,758,023 of record OX602118.1, on the reverse strand, counting down.
GAATTATGCATAAAAACCTTCCTCATGAATCACTCTATCTATTAATCTCTAATTAAAAAACCGCATCAAAGTCCGTTGCGTATTTTTAAAGATCTAAAACCTTACTTAAATTAAAAATTACAACAGTATTGGTGGTAATAATTCATGCTAAAACATAATTATCATTCAATCCTAATTTATCAATGCTAAGCATAATATTACTTTCTTCATGTCTCTTAGCTTTGGAACTGCACAGTTTATATATGAAACCCGCAATTAAGCGCTGACTTAAGAATACGTTGGTAGAAAAATACCTTGCATCAGCAAGTAGCTGAGAAAAAACCAAATGAAATGAGCAGCATAATTTTATGAACTTGCAATAATCCCTCTTTGAGCGAGACATCAAACAATTCTAGTAAAAAGCTTTGTGTACGCAAACCGTCCAAATCAGCAAATCAACTTGGAACTTGTATTGAAAAAAAAAGCAAGAGTATTCGGTTGCCGAAATTGAGGTTAACTGGCGCTTTGTTTACATACCCTCTGTTTTTGCACACTGTACAGGGGTGCAACAACCCATTTTAATTAACACTGCATGTTGCGGGATTATTCAAGTAGAATGCAAATATTTCAAAATAATATCAAATCTTTCATGTAATATTGTTTCATGGGTACATATATGATCGTAAGCGTAGTTCAATTATATTGGTGCATTTAATTCAATTTCAAACATAATACGTATAATAATCACATAATTTCAACGTAAATAAGCAATTAAAGAAACTTAGAATGAACTAAACTAAAATGTACAACTTAAATACCTACACGTAAAATAAATGTCCCAAGGCACTTGCCACGCTGTATTGCAATGCTTAGCCTTTAATGCAGTATCATTGTGATGATTTTTCAGGCATGACATCAGAAGAAGTTTTTTATTTAATAACATTTGATGAGATTTAGTATTGTCTAGTTATTATAATATATGTATATTTTTATATTAAACCGAATTATCAATAATCGATCTTTCAACGCGGAAACGTTATGACGTTTGTTGTGTGTTTCCTAACAAACAATCAATTGGGCTGATTAAAAACACTTAACATTCTAGTGCATAGCGCGGCCATGTTGCGGGATTAAGAAAAAGGTTATGTACGTGAATAACAAAGTTCAGGATAGTAGGAGCAGCCGGCGCCCGGTGAAATGTGGTAGAGCGCGAGTGCGAATATCAAGTAGCGCGCATCGCACGGGCGCGAGTAATACTCGTAGCGCGCGTGACGTCACGTGCCGACGCAGCCTCTACTATGAATTACATTATAGGCATACTGGACCGACACTACCGTAGAGTAGGGTCTACGCTGCTACGGCACTACAGCGTACCTTAGGCAAAGAGCATTCACCTATAATATAATTTTTAGAACGGTTTGTAGAAATATTGACGCAACTGTGAGAAAAAAACTCTAAAGATCGACATAATATGGCTGTCTCCGTTGAAAAGATTTTTTATTACACTGCACTTTGTTCTTCATTTCTAATTTAACCACTGGAGATTAATATATGGATATGAATACCTAGTTCTAAAGACTGTCTACGCGCAAAATTTTTGTACGTAACTTTTACATGGTTTATATAAGTGTCTTACAAAAGATAAAGGGTCTTCAACTGTGTAATTTTTCTTTTTTATGAAGGCGGTTAACAGTCGCGCAGCGTATAATTACGTACAATATAATATTAATGACACAAATTCCGTTCTCAGTAATTGAGCTGCGTTGTTTGAACTCATTAAAAACTAGACTTTGAAACCAGAACAAATCTTCGAGCTGTTATTTTAAATCTAAAAGGCAAATTCGAAAGCAGAGCAAATTAATTAGAGGTTACTATCGACAAACGGAGCTAAAAGCTGGCACAATGCATTTCCGCAAAGCGTAGTTAAATCGATTCGTAATAACCATCACTATGGAAAACTGTGAAAGCAGGAAAGAAGAATAAAATAAATTATTCTGAGTATTATCGAGTTAGTGTCTTGTTAGTATAGCTGGAATTTTATGACAATAGGGAATGAGAAACGGATCTTTAAAAATATTAGTTTTCTTAAATCTAAATTCAGTCTAAAGTTGTTCAACAATTTTTTTGGACATTATCACACAGCGCCATCTGGCCCCAAACTAAGCAAGGCTTGTACTATGGGAACCAGCAGCTGATACAATACTCATTTTTTTTGTATAAATACATACTTGTAATACATACCAAACACCCAGACACAAGGTAAACTCGAATGTTTGCCCCGGCGGGAATCGAACCCGCGACCGCAGCATAGTAGTCAGGTACCAATAGACCAGCGGTCTAGCCAAAACTTATTTATTATTTAGTTGGTAAGTAGGAACCATGTTCCCGCCGTATTGTTAATACTGGTGCTTCATAAAAAACGGCCAGAACCAGAGACATGTCTCTGGCCGGAACTATAAGAATATGTTTCCAATTTTTGAAACTTATTTCATAAATGCCACTATATGTAATGGCGCAATACTACATATTTAGTTAATCAATTAGGTAAGAACAACTACTCGCCTATAAATTAGAAGATAATTATAATTATAATAATAAAAATAATGGCAATGGTGCCAGCATTCTTGGCACGCTACCGCATGATTCCGGTTTGGGTCAGATCTTTTATCTATAAGTAGGTAGGTTAAGATATGTTTTTGTAAATAGTTTAATCTGTTTTGTGTCAATAAATAAAACGAAACTGAAAATAATTTATATCTTCATTACATAATAGTGTATCCATATCATAAATAAATTAAGTTCAAGTTACCAGACAAACCGATCACAAATATTTGTGCCTCGCTAACTGCATCGACGGGTTGCCGATTGGCTGAGTCTTGAATAACAAGTCTTATTTTACCTTTTATCAAAATTGCTTCGCCACCGACATCTAGTTCACACTGGGCGTATAAATATGTATATATAAAATATATCAATTGAAACAACATAAACAATAATCTTATCCAATCTTATTTAAGTATATACAAATCTCGTGACCCGTGTTTGTCCGCGCTAAAGTACAATACTTAACTGATCCTAATAAAATTTTGCACACTGTGTAATTTGGGCCAAGATAGGATAGCTTTTACGTCAATTAATGAGATCATTTATATTCATGATATTTAAACTGAGCCATAACAAAGCGTGGCCGCTCTGCTAGTAATGTATAGTTCATTGACCATGCAACTATTATGTTGTTTCTCAGTAATAGGAATCTGGTAAATCTAATATGATTCGTTTGCATGTATTGTTTCAAAGCCATTGTTTGTATCTCGCTTAATAAGCGCTCAATCTATTCTCCATTTCGAACTTATAAGCAAATAACCTATTAATACTGCTTAGTCACCGCTCTGTGCCGTTATTAATGTTTTATGTAAAAATATTATTTAATTTATGTAATATCATTTATAAAACAAATCAAAATCATAAGGTTAGTAACTCAAACTTTTACGCATAAAAATAATCGTGTTACAAAATCAATAAATTTATTCAGTTTGAGCCCTAATAAGACACTAATGAAGGTCTAAAAAATAGCCACCTGTTATCAGTTCATGAAAACCTTTGTTGCGACTGCGACAGTTAGCGTCAGTAAAGACTTTATACCCACTACTGCCGTAAAATTTGCATTCTTCTGATGAAAGTAATAAGGTACATTTTAGAATGCAAATGCATATTTCTTCTCGATACGAGGTCTTGCTAATTCCGATTCGCATGTGGCGATGATGGCAACTTTTATTTTTTGGTACTTCCCTATTATGAGAAGAGCTACGCATTAATAGAGAGTCCGCGAAATACATTTTAGGACGTGTTATATGTTCACAACCCAAACCTCATCAAACTTTTTTTTATTAGTAGCCAAACTCTTCTTGAAGAAGTCCTTTCAGTACTTAATATGCCAAACCCGAGTAAAACCTCTTTGGGGAGTGCATTACACAGCCTGAAGATTCGAGGGAAACAGGTACACAGTGCTTAATCATTTTATTTATGTGTATCATTGATAAGATATACGTTGATATGCTGTACACTAGTATAGTGATAAATTTAGCCTTATATATCAATGTTACCTCTACAGTATCTTAAGGCTACTCTCCGCGCCGCAACGAGTTGTGCGCAATCGGCCCTCCCTAATTACCGCCAGTAAAAACTAATTGCAACGACTGAGCCCCACACTATGCCACGTTATGTACCTTCTCACACACACATAACGAGTCGTTTGAACCGCACTCATTCTAATTTATACAGATTGTGTTTATTGAAATGCAGGAACATTTCACACAAAACGATTTAAGGAACAAGTTGTTTGGGAAGTAAAATAATTATACAGACTACTATTTTAAAAACTAATTTAATCGATTCGTGTTAAAACCAACCGATGAAAGCACCGACTGTATCATTATTTAAATAAAACATTAATATTTTAAAATTTACATAAGCCTTGTCATTAGATGTATGTACTATGTAGAAGGTTGTGTTCTATAACTGTACGTGTATTAGCATGAATATGCAAAAAGGTAGACTAACGTGAACGTGTGTAGGTACATTGTGTTACACGATGAGAAACAATGACGCTGGTGATAGAGCATGTAGATTTAATCTCGGATTAGGTAAACCCTTTCCTAGCTATCTCAGGATAAAACACAGGCGTTAAATGGAGATCATACAATATAATCATACAATTTCCCTAGTTTAGGTTTAGTTAAATACGTACGTACAAACTTCAAGATAATAATTTCTGTATGTATAATGTATCTAAATGTAATATAAACATGATGGGAGGTAATATAAATTTGACAAGCAAAGGGTAATTTAATTTGGGCGTATAATCCGACGGCTGGGTAGATACGCACCTTGGTAATTCATAATTCAAAACAGGTGGCTTACTCGCGGCATATGACGAATGACTGAAGGGGTAAGGCCATTTGTTAGAGCTGGGTTCAATTTTGCAAGTCTACAGGTTTCGTGTAAAGCGGAGCGTGTGAACGTTTCAAGGCTGTTAGACCGCAAATTTTGCACTGACTGACTTATATAAGGGATGATTTGTTTCAACGGAGTAACTACCACACTAGCAAATACATTTGTTTTTTTAATCAACTTTACTTTAAACATTTCAAAATTAAATACGTCAGCGTGACTACATGCATTAATTTTTTATACAAATAACCGATTTTCAAGGCAGGTTTAATTTGTAAATATATAGGTCACAGATAATATACCTTAAAGTTCATTAAAGTTGATAGTCTTCGTTATGACTTCATACCTACATTTTATGAAACAATGTAGCCTTTGCGTAAAACACAGCTTGTTGAACAACTTTTAGCTCGGTGAATCCGGTACGTACTTGGGAAGATAAACATAACACGGTTTTAGTTTAGGAACTACCGCTTTGCATATTGATGTATGTAGGCGTATGTAGCACTAGTTTCGAAGTGCTTAAATAGACAAGCAAGTAGTGAGGTTCCATTGAGCTTGAAACTTACCCACAAATATACGGCAAATAAGGATGAACGGACCTTCTTGATTATTCACAATTCACAAGGGATGTAAAAGTTATATATCTATAATTATGGTCTATTTGATAATTTATATCTTTATAATTCGTCAATGCCTCTAGCCTCCAAATCTACATCTTGCAGTTATTGTTAGTTTTCCTTCCAAGGTATTTTTTTATCGAAATTATTAAAAATTTATACGATTATTAAAATTGTTAGTGACCCTAATTAATGAACGTAATTCTTGACCACGAAACCCTTTTCTTGTAACTTATTACAACGCTACATCTAAATTAACTGATCTCCCTTTACAAACATTAAGAAATATAAGGCAGGCGCGAAATAAAATCCCCTATCATGAGGGTCCGTAAAAATGGAATGGGCTGGATTTTTATAACATATTGTCTCGACGTAAATCCGACCACCTGGTTATGAGTTACGACGGAGGTTGTCCACGTTTTACAACGTTCCTGGGAATTAAATTAGGCGACGCGCACACCAGTCGGGGCTGGCATGCAGCTAATAAAGACACTTGATTTCAATAAGGCCGTTCTATTTGTATAATCGTCCACATATCCAACGCGTCGCGTGGCTTAGCTGCACGGAACCATTTTTTTATACCTCTAAGGTGGCACACATTGCTGTTAAGTTGTTGTTGATGAGGACTCATTGCGCATCTGATTAATTATTTATTTAGTGAATAGACGTACACAAACCACGGAAGTTATAATTTTTAGCTAATTTGCGAACACCTTTTGTTGTTACTATAGTTAACAATTCAACTTTCAGCGTAATACATGTTATTAAATGAAGTTTTATTCCTTAACGAGAATTACACCGAGCCACTATTAATCGCACCTATGAGCAAGCTATTGTGAACAATCTCTTATCTTTTTAATAGAAGCAGTGGTATGCCGACCATTCTAGACATTCTCGTGCTAAAAGAAACCTTAACCAACTATTCTGTTTTAGTGGAAATAGGAAATAATCTCTCTAAAATATATAAAAGTTTAAGACATGAGAAATATCAGGTTTTAATAAGCTCTTAATGTGTATAATACATTTGTATTTCATACAAATATACACATGGGTACTTATGTGATAAACAAAGGCCCCGGTACATGACGGACGATCCTAAACCACCCCTAATTTTACTGAATTAGTATATCCCACTATGCATAACTTTAGGTACCGTACAAAGGTTGCAATTAACGAAATTGGTGGAAGTTACTTCACTCAGCAGATTCATCAATTTTAAACCAAGTTCTGTGACCCAAAACTATATTGCAGTTCCACATCGGAAGTTATAAGTTGAGAAGTTTGTATTTTGAACAGGAAAAACCGGCTTGACCAAGGCGTATCAAATTTATCAAATAGTTGTTAAATTTTTTGTTTATATTTGGTTTGGGCGATTCCAGTTTTTCTATTAAACTCGTTCCCTTTTATCGACAATATACTGGCAACTCAAAAAATAATTAATTTGATTAGTATTTTGTTCTTAGGTACTATGTGCTTAAAATTCCTTGCAGTAGAAATAAAAAGAAATGGGTGTAACAAAGGAGCTTTTCAGAGCGAAAAGAAAACTTTGCTTGTATATTTTTTTAGTTTTGAGAATTAATGTAGCTCAAAAGCTGCTGTAACATTGCACGCTAATGCCTCAGCAAGTACTTTCAAATTAGTCTGAATAATAAATAAATGATGCTATCACTGCGAATCAAGCGTCTTACTAAATTAAATTTAATAAACACGCTCCCAGTAAATTTCTAAAATATAAAATGAAATTTAACGAGGTTATTACTAGGTATTTCTTGTGAAATAAATCTTCGTTGAAAAAGGCTTACCTCGGCTAACATAAAAAACAGATACCGACATAGTCACGTTTTTGTGGTTAAAATGTGGAGAAAAGTATAATTTACGATTTCTCCTAACTTAAGCAAAAAGGATTATCTTTTTTATACACTTGCTAATCCTGCAGCCACATATTTTGCTCACTTTTATACCGATATAAAATCTGGTGTTGTGCGGTACATCAAATAGATGTTTTGATATTTAATATATAATTATGTATAAGGTAAAATAAATACCGTTTTTCAAACAAATGTAAAAAGCACTAGCTTCTGCCCGCGACTACATCCGCGTTGAGCTTAGAATCCCAGAGGAACCTAAAATTTTTCCGGGATAAAAAGTATTCTATGTGTTAATCCAGGTTATATAAATTATCTGTGTTCCAAATTTCATCCAAACCGTTGAGTAGTTTTTGCGAGAAACAGTAACAAACATCCATCCATCCATCCATACTCACAAACTTTCGCATTTATAATTTTAGTAGGATTTATGGCGTAGGTCTCGCGATGAGGAAGTGAGTAATTGATATGATTCTAACAGAAGTACACGGTAGGCATCGGCTTTCAATGTTCTGTAGAGTTGAACAATGTTAAGTCTTTATCAAAACTACTTTTAGTAAGTAAATATCCGGGATAGTTCCGATCAAACATCAATCTAACGCTACGAACACATCTATCTATTCTCGTTACTGACGTAAGAACTTTTTAATTAGACACTCTATTTACTCGGCAACTGTGGTTTGAAGTTGGTAATGTAAGGTACCTAATTGGTATAGGAGTAAACTGAATTGAATGGATCCGGGCTCGCGAAATTTCTTTTTGTTTGTTTTTCAAACGCTCGACCCACCTACGTCAGAGTTTGAAATGGCTATTGGACATTATAATTGTTTCGCGTGGTCTATTGAGCTGAGAGAATTAATTGAAGTCGATATTATTGTTTTCTCATGTTTGCTTATAATCGTAAGCCACGGTCCTTAAAGTACGATCTAAATAATATTTCAATAATAATCAATAAGAAAAATTAAAATAAAACATTATGCCGTACCAAAATAGGCATAAGCACTGTCACAATGGAAAGGCTCAATGTGTGCATGCACATTAACGCGACAAATGAAAATGAAGCTTTATTAACTGGACTCAGAAATTCTTGCGCAAATATTGTTACAGCACAGCGTGCTCTGAATTAGGCTGGCTATGTGTTGAGTTTATAATCACTTTCAAAATCTCATATTGGCGCTGCTACTCGTTGTCCCGATTCCTCTGAGTTTTGTTCATACCACAAGAAAATTAGTTTTGTCAAATACTAGCTATAGAAGACAAGTTGATTTACATGTTATTATTGTCTTGTTCATCACATAGCTACGAGTATGGGGGAAAGGAAGCAAAAAGGCGTATTACGTAGTATGTTGAAAGACGTTTTGAAATTTACACCAGTACCTAGTGGGGAAAAGATGGAAGGAGGCAATTACGTGCCCCTATTTAATTAGTGGACATATGGACTGGAGATAATATTTTTTTATACCACTAAGGTGGCATACAAGCATACGGCCCGCCTGATGATAAGACGGTTACCGTAGCCTCTGGACGCTTGCAACACCCGGGGTGGACTGGCGTGATACTTAGCATCTGTCAAACTACTAGCTCGTGGTATTAGCATGAGTGTAAGAATCGGATTTTATAATAAAAAGGGAAATTGAAGAACAGACGTTGTAGGCAATGTTTGACGAGTGGTCTCCTCCGAATCGACCAGATACTAGAAATACAATAGAACAGCACTATCAGTTACCTATTAGATCGCGAAGATACATGGCTTAGTGACATGTGCTGTGTCGAAAATTTGGAGTATACGCCGTGATTGCGTGATAGCTGTCATATTATGTTACACTTTACAATACCATGAGTTTACTAAGAAAGTTCTTAGTCATTAATATCAAGAATAGATTGAACAAAGATAAGATGAACTAATACGAAGTTACTTATTGTTTGCCTCGCTACATTATATAATCGCACGTTACTAGATACCCAGTCTCTACAAATGTATGGTATACAATGTTTTTATTCTTTTGTACAAAAGTTGTAAATATCTTATAGCATGATATAATTTACACACCTATATCAGACCTGTTACGGAGGCAGAATTTTATAAATCAAATATTGTCCGAACGTGACTTGTGAAGCGGTTTTCATACAGCTGTCGTTCGTTAGTGATCTATGTATAAACATGCATACAAAACCATTTAAAACATACTATTAAATAACATTATTTTAAACGAACATACTGTAAAAATTTGAGTCGGGGGCTTTTGGGACCGGGACCACGGTTACGAAAGCCTCAAGCAAAAATTTTAAGCGATTCGCCTGTTTTACATAAACCTTTAATATTTCACAATTCCTTAACTGACATTCTTATTAAAAGTGTTAAATATTTCACCGCTTTAGAGTATTACAACACCAATATAAAAATAAATATGACATAGGATCGACTGTCTATCTGAATATTATTACTGAAAATTTATTTCATTTACAATAGTTGTACCAATAACATCTACAGGTGTTTCATTTTTATATATCTATCATTTTTATTACACAGTCACCTTGGCAGTTGTAACTCGACCCAAACTACATCTGAAAAACAGAAAGTTCTGTAATTAACCAACCGACCATAATCCCGTATGCACCCTAATATCTTAAACGGCAGAAAGCTCTTCCCCAAAAGTAAAGTATACATTTTATTCATGAAGCGGGTGACCGATGCGGGACTATTTTACGATCGTCGATTTGCAAGTGTCTGGTTCGATTCCCGATGCAAATTCCTTCGTTTTACTGCCACACAATAAAACCGTCCGCTTTCATAATATATTTCCTTATAACCCCCGCCACCACTGCCAAGAAATGTATACAGTCGGTTCAATTGTTATGAAATGACTTAACATGCGTAGAAATACGCATTTCCTACAAAATCCTTATAATATAGTACGTTTAATAATTAAAGGAATGTTTATTCTGGACGAACGTAATACGAGCGTAGCCTACATAAAATTGTGAGTTTATATACGTACATGTAGGAGATGAGGCTTATGCAGGTTGTGACCACATGTGGCGTGGTAAGGATAATGCAAGGTTTGTTATGTAAGCAAGCGAAGGCGGCCCCACGTTGGGCGCCATCTCCCTTACCTTAATAAAGTAGGTAGGTAATTTAACGTGACATTTCCTTTCTAAGCTTTTTATAAAATACACAAAATAAAATAAGTATCTATAGAATAGAGCAACATTTTCTAGACACAATAAAATAAGTTACATGACAATAATAGACAATTGAGATTGTGAAATGAATACTGGAAAAGCTTGTATTTTATTCACGGGCCGCCGGTGCAGCTATCAGACATGTCTAAAGTTCTGTGAGTGCAGCTTGCTTTATTTCCGTTTGACCTGTCCCGATCGACGCTATTCCTGGATACCACCAGACATGTTCATTTCCACGACAAGCCGAATGCAGCTCCGACAGCGCAGCACTCGCTGCCGACACGGCTCTGCACTACCAAATTTGAATATTTAATTCTGATTATTTTAGTGCAAGCTTGACTAATTTATTAAGCAATTTGACGTTTCTATCTTGGCCATATACCGACTAATAAATAGCGCATCTCCTATTTCTATTTCCGAATGGATCGATTTCATTTAAAATTCCGTATATTTGCATACATGTTGGCGGCGGGCCACTTTACGATTGCAGTCCAGTTCCGTATTCTTTGTTTGGTGTTTTATTTCGTACATTTCCAAGCGAGGAAGGTACGTGATACTCGGCACGGATATCTCTTTTCATGAAACATTTTCACGTTGACATTGTACACTTTCTGTGGAATAAATATCTTAAAGGTCTCTCAAACTCGTTTCATTATTTTACATGTCTCTATTTCTATTGCAGACAGTTTTATTGAATTTTTCACCTTCCAAGAGGAAGAATTATTTACTGAAGAAGTCGGACCTGTCGTCCAAAAACACGATGTGCCTCCAGAGACACATATACAGCGACGGAGCCAGCGCTAACTTAAACCGAACTTAGATGTACAGTCTCTTGAGGACGCCATTGAAAACCCAGGTTTGCCATTAAGCTCCGAAACAAACTCTATTGCAAAGATATTCGTATCATTTTGTATTCCCATTTGTTTTACTACACATAAAGATCACATTGACTATTTTCGTCGATTGTATGTAGCAAAAGGACATAAAGTTTGTTGACACGAATAGCAATCAGTACATATATAAAAAGCAGAAAATAATCCAACATCACTCATGTATATGGGTATAAATAAATTATTACAGTTGGAAATTATAGGACAGCAAAAGTTTATACTGTCCAAATGTCAGGCGAATGTCGCAAGTTTCACGCGCACTTGTCAAGATAAGAGTGGAGACTATTCGCAATTCAGTGTCATTTGAATGACAGCCAGATTAAACTTTCACCTGCCTTTACATCAGATAAAATATATTTCACTTTGTCGGGAATACTGAAACAGATAACATTTAATAAACATATTGTTTGTTGTTCTAGGAAATAGCTTTGGACTTGCGGCATTATTTAATGCTGATCGTATCATTTGGAAAATATACCTAATTTATGATTAAGAAGTTTGTTCAACTCTCAAGTGTATTTTTAACACCTATAAAATTCCCTCAAGCCTTTATACAAAGATAGCACGATGCATGCGGTCGTATGGTAAGCGGTCACCGTAACTCCTGCAATACCTACCTCACTTAGGACTAGGCGCGACAATACTATGTTGAGAATAATTATGAGGAAATGTGACCCTGCTGCTAGCACAGCGACTCCTTGAGAAACTCAAGAAACCTTGCTGAATGCTACAATACAACACTCCGCACGAGTAGTGTATCTCGGGTTGGTATACATAAGTCGTTAAATTACCATTGTTGGTATGTTGAGTAATTACAGTATCGTATCAGGTCATCCATACAATAATATGTGGGTGAGGTGTAATCCCCGCTGACCATTGGGAGAAGCCCAGTGGTGCATGAAAAAGCTGAATGTGCGGCCCGCTCGAATGACCACCCTGAATGGAAACCTCTCGATTGAAATGTTTATTCAAACACAATGAAATATGCCGATTGAACTCTTCATAAGCAGAAGCAAACGGTGTTTTTGTTACAATTTTAACAAAACCCTTACGAACCCTTGCTTATCGGCTTTTTAATGGATCGTTCGTAGGTAATTAAAATAAATACAAGTGCAAGTGTACTATATTTTTGTATTTTTTATCCCGATGTTTCGTTAATTACCTGTAAATAATGAGATCTTTCATTTTTCCTGTGTTTAATTACATTTATGTAACAAATGTTTTTAAACAAAACAATAATTAAAAATATGCAACTAATTAAGTCAAAGCAAATCCTACAAAAAACTCAATGAGAGCCGGCTTATCAATTAGTGGAGGGAAGTTATATTAAATACTCCACTGCCGGGCTCACACCCAATCAGAGGCACTTTATTCGATAAGTCTTCAAATCAAATCAAATAATTAATTTTAGAATTTGGCCTCAATTTTCTTTCATTATTTTTTGTAAACTTTTCTTATATTTTACTTACTTTAAATACACTTTAATATAAACAAAAGCTTAGTATTATGTATATTATTCTATAAAAATCCGCCAGGATTAATGTTGGCGTCTTAATTATAGCCGTAAGGTTAATAAAAATCCTAATTAGGAACTTTTAACGATTATTTGAGCGCTAATAAAGCCCGGACAGCGGTAAAGGAAGCAAAGAAAGCGATGTTCCCGACTTCCGGCGAATAAATGCACACCGGTCATCCGGGAACACCTAATTTCCTCATTTTTCCGCAAACGATTCCTTTGCCAATTAAACAGCATCTTAGTGAGTTCAAATTCAAATTGCATAATTGAAACTTGTATTATTATCTTGACGTTCAAATTTAAATTGAACCCTCATATCTTGCGTATTTTCATGTATTCATTAATAAGTCCAAACTTAAAAGGTGTTTCAAAGGTTTTCGTAGATCACAGTTAATCCGAAGATACTTTGAGTGTAAAGTTGAAAAACCGATTGCAAACTTATTATAGCAATACTTTTTACACGAAGGTATATAAATGTGTACAGTATTACGTATACTCACAGCGTAATATAATCAATGTTGTATTTATTGTTGCTGACGCTGAGGTGAATTTTCTTTAGTTGTACCTGGGTAATTAATAATGAGTAATAGCTCATTTTTTAGTATTCTGTCCAATAAAGATAATGGCTCTTAAAGATATCAATCGCAATGTTGTTTTCTTATCATGTTGTTTGATCAAACATAATGAAAAACCGGACCTAAGTCTAAAATAATACCACTATCGCACTAAAAGGAAAATAGCCTGAATACTTTAAAGCAACCATCCGTAGAATAGTCTGGCGTCCGTTTTGAGAAAACACATTTTAATACGAAGGAAAATACTTTGTGCTACACACATCGCAACCTTATGTCTACTAGACTTGTAAGGACTTCTTTAATAAAGGGAGAACGATCTTTCTTATAGAAATACACCAGTCAAGTAAGGTAAAATATTAATTGGTGACTACTTAATTGAACAGGTGGACTACGTGAGATGATTACTTACTAAAACGACCCCGATGGTCATCCTCTGTGCGTCTAGGAGAGCCCGAGAAGAACTGATGCCCTCCTGCACTTCCTCTCAACAAGTCCCGGGTGAAGCAAAGTCGCTGCTCCTGGGGCTCTAAGCTATGGGGTTCTTGCTTATGTTATATTATTTTACCTATACTTGTTATGTTATGTTGCCTAGAAGAACACATGTTATATTTTTGTCTGCCTATATATTTTAAGAAACAGTCCTTTAATGTTTGTTATCGCAACCATTTAGTCATCTGGTATGCTTGATCAAACGACATGATAATAAAACGACTTTTCGATTGATATCTTTAAGAGCCCATATCTTATTTGGACTGAATACTAAAAAAAAACATAACACTTTATTAATTACGTAGTAAAACTAAAGAAATTTAACTACAGTGTAAGCAACAATAAACACAGCATTGGATTACTTTGAGAGAAAGACAAAATAACTATGATAAAACCACTGTAGACATAACATTATTTTTTAGAAATCGTTTGGGAATACCGCCCTTGCTCCTGCCCCAACAGGAAAATTCCATTTTCCAAATACAAAACTGAGTAGAGACAAACCTAAATACCTTGTAAGTAAACGACGCGCAATAAGTAAATAGCATTTTCTGCTTTGTATAAATTTCAAAACAAACGACCGATGTAAAACTGGAAACCACTTATAACGGATTATTATTTGCTCGTACTCTAGCTGAAATCATTTCGAAGTTTGTTTTAACAGACCTCCAGACTCTCTCGTTATTTTAATATTTTACCTATATATCAATTGATAGTGGAAATGTTTTTATAATCTACCGATAAAGAATACTAAGTAGTTCTTGTTTATCGAGATCGTATTATATATGCAAGGATAGGCGATGAATGGTTCAAGGCTATTTTCAGTTATATTTTATTTATTATCACAATAGTTTTATTTCCTACAACATTGATAAACATTTTAGTTATCGTATATACATGTATCAATACATGGAAGGCCACTGTGTAATTTACAGTTCAATCAAAAACATTGTCAACTCAACAAAATAATAATTTATCTGGTTATGGAAATACACGATTACATATTATCATCACAACTATCCATTACAAGATTACATATTTATCTAAATGGTGGTGGAGGGCCATGGTGGGGCGGGCCATGGGGGCCGGGAGGACCGTGGGGTCCGGGAGGGCCTCCATGGGGTCCGTGGGGGCCGGGAGGGCCTCCGTGTGGACCATGTGACCCGGGAGGACCTCCGTGAGGACCGTGTGGACCGGGTGGGCCAGGTGGTCCGTGATGGTGAGGTGGTGGCGGCGGCATAACTGGGTAATAACATTAATCTTATTTAAGCCAATTCCATATTTTGATAATAAATTATTAAAAGGAACAATATTATTTTATTTTAATGATTGTCTACTGTTATTAAAGTAAGTTCGTGCCATAGTTAAGCATTTGTTAAAAAAAAGGTTGAGAAAACAACCAAAATCAAAAAGGAACTGATAACAAATAAGTTAAATTACAAGTTACTATCGTGTTTATTAATTCTTATTTATTAATATTGTAACTGTGAGAAGTACTTACTTTTGGAAAAAAAATGATACAGAAAATTTGATGTGAAAAGAACAGACGACTGCTATCGACTGAAACAATTTATCATCAACAGGAATTTATATCGCTTTGCTATATCTAAGTATATGCTAGATATAAACCGAAATCAGCTGACATTTTATGACCAGCAACGATTCCAAAGTAAAAATGATGATTTATGCTAAATCATATTTTTAACGAGAAACTATAGCCTATATATATATAAGTATATAAAATCGTATGGAGCCTAGAATTACCGAAAACGTTTTTTTGGGGAACTGGACTTCGATACAATATTTATACTTCAAAATAGGGATAATTGGGCATTATTTTTGCTATGGGTCCTCAAGAATCGTTAAGAGAATTGTTTAAGGAAATTTAAATTCTCACATTACCGGCTCTTTATATCTTCGAGCAGATTTTTTTTATAAAAACAATATTATAATATTCTTTTTAATATAAAGTAGACCTTCATAAGTGATTATATTACAAATTCCAACATTTACATAGGTCGATAAAATAATTGTATACGTTACTACAGCAAAAAAAATATTTATTTGAATATAACTTATCCTTAATTCTAAGTGTATTTTTTATTAATTATTGCATAATCAATCCCTCGACGTTTATCAGTAGTGAGGTGGACCGTGGTGGGGATGATGATGCGGCGTCGGATGATGTGGTGGCGGGTGATGGTGTGGCGGTGGCGGGTGATGGTGTGGCGGTGGCGGGTGATGGTGATGAGGTGGCGGTGGATGATGTGGGGGCGGTGGATGATGTGGGGGCGGCGGGTGGTGCGGACCGTGCGGACCAGGTGGCCCAAATGGTCCTGGTGGGCCAAACGGGCCTGGTGGGCCAAACGGGCCTGGTGGGCCGTGATAGCCATGGTTCCCAGGCGGGCCAAAATGGTGAGGGGGTGGCATACCTGTGAATGATATAACTATTCATAAAAGTATATTCTTACTTTACTCCATACTCAGTTTTACACAATGAATAGAGGATACAAAAAAAGTTTATCATTTATATAATGAAGCTTCGTATATATTCATATGTAACAGTTCAATTACACAGTGAATTAGTTAAATAATGAACAAGTGACATTTTGATTGAGAATTGAAATGTGAGAATCCAAGGATAACGGTCTTAGCTCTTACGATAACACACTAAGATCAAAAGTGTATGCATGTTCGTTTATTATGGAAGAGCCAAAGGGTTACCCAAAATTGGAATCAATATAGTTATTAGAAATATCACTCAAGTCAATAAAAAAATAAGTAATAAAGAACTTACCCAGATAAGACGCAAATGAGCAAAACGTTATCGAACACAATTTGCGAAGTGCAAACAACCGCCGAAGGATATTGAGTGAATCAACTTATCTATTCTCAGTAACTTATATTGCTATCGTCATATCTACATCGGTCGATATTTGTACATAGATATCAGCAGATATCGATTTCTATTTAGTATGAAAGTATTAGAACAACGGCAACAAAGTCCAACCAGAACAACAATATATATAGCCGGTCACAAAAATATAATCCTCCTAGAACCGATGATGACCTAGAACAGATGCCTGATGTGCTGCAATAACAACATCCTGGTAATTTAGATTGTGTAACAAATAAATAGCGATGTTTTTTAATCACTTACTATGTAATGACAAGTACTAAAAAAACGTAGGACCTGTTGCAATAAAAAAATATTTATTTAAGCGGGCTGAGTACTACATACAAATGTTCATGCATTTCAGAAACTTCAGTAATAAGTAATACAACTCCATCAAATCATTACAATATAAATATTGTTTCTTCAAATTCAAACCTAACTTTTCGATTCCGTGGTCGTGCGGGATTCGTGTTCTTACATTGGGTCTTTTTTGGACCATATTAGCAGTATATTGTCTACTCTGAGATAAAAGTTAGATGTTGGTTATTTTTATATTTTCATAGCTTGCGACATTATGGTGGATATATATAAAACAAAAAGGAATACAACATAATAGCCGTGTTCTTAATGGTATTTTTTATCGTTCGTTAATAAGAAAAAATGTGTTAATATAGTTCAAATTTTAGCTTACGTAGTAATAATGAAGTATATCCGTCCATGTATCTTATCTTTATGGAATTACTGCCCATCAAAGTACTTTATATAATTATATCATATAAAAAAAGATAAAAAATAAGAACCATATATTTTTGATGCCCTTTTTTTCATATTTTTTAAAAAAATTATGAAAAAATCATAAATATTATGTATACATACAAGCGTCAAACTCAATATGGTTATCTGATAAATAGGTTCATAATAAACATATATTGTGTGGCGTAATAATATTAAACCATCGGTCTCAACCACCTGACCGGTTTATCTAATGACATGACACTAAAGCCAATGTTATCCATACGAAAGAGAACCAATGTTGCTGTGTGTTGCTGTTCTTCAAATTCTATAGATATATGTACGAACCTAATTAAATTTTTAATTGCTTCAATTTATCCAATAACACTAGTTTTATCACATGAAACCTGAATGGAGGAATTAATGGTCGTGGTGTGGTGGTATTTGAAATAATAGAATCTATACTTTGCGTTCATTCGATTTATACTTTCACGTGGTTACTTGATGATAACAATGAAGAACAACACAATATAGCTCGTAAAACATTAGCTATAATTAAAATAAACATATAATTTGTTTATCACAGGAGGTTTAACATGGCTGTGGAGGTCCGTGAGGTCCATCTGGTGGGCCGTGGGGGTCATGTGGGCCATGTGGGCCATGTGGGCCGGGTGGGCCGGGTGGCCCGTGAGGGCCGGTTGGACCGTGTGGGTCGTGCGGGCCGTGCGGTGGAGGTGACATGCTTCTATAAAATATCATTGTATTAACCATTGCTCTTATCTAACAAACACATCACATTTATAAAATGTACCAGCTAAGCTGACAAAATTTTAATAAGTTCACTACCCACTTCCAAAAAAAACTATAGTTTTTTTTCATCTGGGTGTGAGTAGTGGTAATTTATTTAATTTTATTTTTTTTTTAACTTTAGTAGTATAGTAGTTTAGCCGAATGTTATGGGTGGGGTTTCGTTTTTTCGTCAAGCCCCCAAATTAAGTGATGGACACTAAGACAAGATCAAAAGTGACTAAAGGAATGACCGATCACAAGACGGACATATAAATAATATCAATAATGTAATTAGAACTTACCTATTTAGACGAGCAAAGCGACAGCCGAAATATCGACTGAATCATGCAACCAATTTCCAGTAACTTATATTGCTTTTTCCATATCTATATCGTTGGAGGTTTATTGTACATTGATAATTTAAGTTGATAGTCGACTGGTTCGTTGAAAAAAGAATCGCGGCGGCCTTTTGATTTATCATAAAAAATATTATTGTATTGTAAATATTGTAATGATACATCTTCTGTTTGGATTACGACGTATAAATATGTTTGTTACTTGCACCTATATATAAAAGCTAAACTTCATACTTACTCAGTAGAGTATACTTTAAAATAATAATAAATGCGCACGTTTATTCGTGTGACTCAATCACAGAGGGTAGATTAGTGATAATGATGAATAATAGCGATACGCTATTATAATCAAACAGAATTATCGGGTAGATGATGAGTAATTTAAAAAGAAAATTTTATGTCATGCCTGTGATAGATACTAAGCTTGTAATATTATAAAATGTATATATTATGCTATAAACTCTGTACCTTATGCAAACCTCATCTCAGTGCGTATATCTTGCCTTACTGTTCTATTTTACTTCACAGTAGTTAACATGTGAGACCAGTGTTTTAATCTGTCTATAAATTTCGTACAAAGCATTGTTCAAACTCCTAACTTAATTATTATAATCAACATATAACAATATCTATTAAATATTATCAAAAAAGCACACGTACATAATAGTGGGAATTACTAATATATTTTTATAAAATACGTATAGATATTCCTGAGAAGGGTCCTAGGTTTGATACCACGGTCAGGCTAAAAGTGACTTACTTTTCGCTTTAAAATTTGTTTATCTAGGTATTCGACAGAGTCCGGGACTACCCGATGAACTTTGATAAGCTGTCTCACTGGGACCTACCATGTCGTCCGGTGGGAAGTGGATTACTGAAGTAATTAAGCAAATCACAAGCACATGTATGTCTAATGGCCGTTTATAGGGGTTGGCAACGCGCGGATATCGGATACATAGCGCGCACATCCATAGGCTCCGGTAACCGCATACCATCTAGCGGAACGTATGCTTGTTTGCCACCTTAGTAATATAAAAAGTATGACCCACGATAGTAACCGTCTCTTTTTCTTCTTAGTCGGAGACCTTTTTTCTAAAGTTCGTGTCTAGTTTAAAATTTCTATCACTGGATGCACCATGCTCGTCCACGTGTTTTTGTCCTCGGCTTTCTATAACAGTCACGCCTACCTATAAATTGCTGAACCCAGCAACGGGCTTTTGTCATACGGGACAGCAGTTATTTATTAATTTATTGTCAGTAATATAGCTAGCTACAGTTCATAGATTAGACACCACAGTAATCATTCCGATAATATCAGCAACCTAACGCCACGCCCTCGTCACAGTGATTCATCCAGCCAGACCAATCAATACACAATGACTCATTTACTAATCGTTACATCTATTTTCTTATTTATCAAAATTAATTGATTAACAGTATCGAACAAAGTTCTTTGAAAACCATTCTGTTTTCGGAAATTGTACAGCATATTTTAAATTTTGTTAACGTTGTAACGCCTTATAAGTTGAAATAGCACATCATCAGTTCCGCCGCTGAGAAGAAAGATATAAAAATATTTAAATCATGCACAAGACTTGCCTTGCCTATATCGTCTGATAACTGACCACATACGAACCAGAGGGTTCAAACAATGTCGTTGAACCTAGCAGCTGAGAAGAATTTTATTTTTGTTTGCTGAAACTGCAGGGCCACTAACTATATTTCAATCTATCCGATGTAACTCCCACAATTAAGATAAAACTGACGATTCTAAATATTTGAATAATCCATAAGCCATTATCACATACAAATAATAATCCTACATACAAACTCAAAGATAGAACCCTATTTTACAAAACATACAACCGATGGTTTTTCCTGTACATTAACGGTACTCTAAATGGCGTTTATCTGATAAGCAAAGATAACATGCTTTGATACAAATAAAAATAACGATTCGATATCACTCAGTGCTCTATCTTCAAGAATAAAAGGCTTCAATTGTAATTATTTACCGAGGCAATACACATAAAAGTGCATTCAAATATAGTAAAGGTATATATACATTTTCGGTTTTGATTTATACAGTATTGGGGTCTAATTGTCAAGTAGTGTTTTGATTTTGCAATGGGCATGTATTTGGACAGTACGTATTATGTTGAGTTAAGTTTATATCTACCGAATAAGTTATATAGTAACTAAGTTACCATGATGTGTCATAATGTGTGTCATGTTGTAGCATTTCAAAATCCATGATATATATATGATGACGAGACCGCTGGTCTAGTGGTTAGTATACCTGACTGCTGCGCTAGAGGTCGCGGGTTCGATTCCCGCCGGGGCAAACATTTATGTGACAAATATGTTTGCCTTGCGTCTGGGTGTTTGGTATGTATTATAAGTATGTATTTACAAATAAAAAGTATATAAGTATTATATCAGCTGCTGGTTCCCATAGTACAAGCTTTGCTTAGATGCAGATGGCGCTGTGTGATAATGTCCAAACATTATTATTATTATTATATAAACTTTAACCATCGCAGTTCACTGATTTTGTTCTACCAATTGGTCAAATTTATTTTTAGTTCAGAGTACCTAAATTTGGGTGGGTAGGTATGTACGACCCCAACATTGTTTGATAACACCAGCGAGGCGAGTATGACGATCGTAATATTTCAAATTATACGAACGAATTTATAGGGTAGTATAGGTTAAAAATAAAAGTTAGCACCATATTATTTTTTTTTATATTAAGTAAAACTTTTTCTTTTCCTAATACCCGTATTCGATAGCGCAACGAATCACCTGATTTGAATTAAGAGATTGTGTGTATCCTTATCGAATATTTGCATTTTATCAGGAATGCCGCCGCCGCACGCACTGCCCTGCGGCCCTCACTGTGGGACTTACTGCGCCCCGCACTGCTACCACTACGGAAGACTGCCTCCCCCGCCACCTCATAACCACTACCCCCCACCACCGCCTCATCACCACTACCCCCCACCACCGCCTCATCACCACTACCCCCCACCACCGCCTCATCACCACTACCCGCCGCCACCGCCTCATCACCACTATCCTCCGACACCTCCGCATCATCACCATCCGCCGCCGCATTACCACCACGGACCCCATGTGTTGAGATAAACTTCTGATCTTTCATAAATACTGTTCTCTACTACTGCGATATACTCGATATTTGAAAAAAAAAAATGTATTCACTAACAATGAGGGAATATCTACCTACTAGGAAATCGTATGCTGCTGTGATCAAGAAATGTTATAATTTTAAGAAGATCTGTGTTTTTATGTAATATTTAAGTGTTCAAGTTCTATATTTAATAATAAAATACTTCTTTTTTTCGTATTTTCCTGAAGCAAGATATATTATATTATTTTTATTCCATCTTTCTATTAATTGCACAACGTCACATGTAACTGGGTTTAATTGGCCTCCGATTAAATAGATAAACCAATTCTGCTAAAATAAATATTGTATGCTTTAATTTATTTGGTCCGCACTAATTAAGGCTAAAATATTGATATGAAATTAGTAAAGAAGTGGTATATTATTGTAGTGTACTGACTTTTTATCAAAGACAGAGTTTTTTTTTTTAATAAATAGCATATTCAAAGAAAAAATTCCAAAAATATGCAAAAAAAAACACCAAGCATTTAAATAATGTTGGAACAAGTGAGATAAATTCGTAAATTTATCTAGATTCTTAGAAAACCATTAGACGGAACAAATCCCTACCTGTGCAAAACGTACTTACATACTGGTACTCACTAAAGTTTTTCTTCACAAATTCCATTCCTGTATATTAGGTCCTTACATATGAAATTGGCGTTTTGTATGGGAGGAA
The DNA here is from genome assembly GCA_951449985.1 of Falcaria lacertinaria. Taxonomy (NCBI): domain Eukaryota; kingdom Metazoa; phylum Arthropoda; class Insecta; order Lepidoptera; family Drepanidae; genus Falcaria; species Falcaria lacertinaria. Next base: position 5,735,320 of record OX602118.1, on the reverse strand, counting down.
CAAAAAGTCGAATATTTTTTAATATAATATATTTAATTAATCAAAGTATGAACCATTATTTTCTATGCACTTTTGCCATCTCATAGGTAGTTCATTGATCCCTTTACTAAAAAAAACCAGTCGGACGGGAATCAATAAAATCTTTAAAGGCGATTTGGACTGCCCCATCGGAGTTGAATTTTTTCCCTTGCAAGAAGTTATCCAAATTTCGAAAAAAATGGTAATCTGTTGGAGCAAGGTCCGGGGAGTACGGAGGATGTCTTAGACTTTCCAATTGAAGCTCTTCTAATTTAGTAGCCGTCTGTAGCGCAGTGTGTGGTCTAGCGTTGTCGTGAAGCAGCAGTGGCGTGGAGCGATTGACCAGCCTAGGTTGTTTAGCCGCTAGCTTTTCCATCATGGTTTGCAATTCCTGACAATAGACATCAGCCGTAATAGTCTGGCCAGATTTGAAAAAACTGTAATGAACAATACCGGCACTAGTCCACCAAACGCTTACAAGTAACTTTTTTGGGGTTAATTTTCGCTTGGGGCAGGATTTGGCTGGCTGGCCAGGATCTAACCATTGCGCTGAGCGCTTCCGATTATCGTAAAGAACCCATTTTTCATCACAGGTAATGATTCGGTTTAAAATACCTTCATTATTGTGCCGGTTTAGTAATGTAACGCAGCAGTCGACGCGCGTTTGCCGGTTTGTTTCAGTCAATTCGTGAGGTACCCACCTTTCAAGCTTTTTAATCTTCCCAATTTGCTTCAAGTGAACTAAAACAGTTTTATCACTAACATTGCAGCCTGCAGCTAACTCGGACGTGGTTTGCGATGGATCCGCTTCCACAATAGCCTTCAACTCTTCATTATCAACTTGAGTCTCAGACCGTCCACGGGGCTTGTTCTGCAGGTCGAAATTTCCAGAACGAAAACGTTGGAACCAAAAACGAACTGTGTTTTCTTTTGCAACACGACCGCCATACACATCATTCACCCTTCGAGTTGTTTCCGCAGCACTAGTGCCACGGCGAAACTCGTACTCGTAAATAATGCGATATTTAAGGTTTTCCATTTTTTTTAATGAGTGACGCAAACAGAAAAAAACAGAAGAAAAAAAACAAATGAATGACGATCATCGAAGCACAAATACATGAGTCTATAGCTGTACAAATTTGAATTTGGAATTCCTTACCAAAGAGGAGAAATTCGTGATTAAAGTGGCCAGTACGAAAAACGCCAATTTCATATGTAAGGACCTAATATTATAGCTAGTTAGCTAAAAAATGTTAGTTCAGTAGTATTAATAAACTAGCTATTGCCCGCATCTTTATCCGCTTGGCTTTAGGACAAACAAAATATAATGGTATAGCAGTCGATACGAAAGAACCAATATATAAAAGAAATTGAATTGATAATAAGTCCCATCTATATCAATAGATGACGTCAAGTCAAGACGAGACCGCTGGTTTAGTGGTTAGTATAGTCGCGGGTTCGATTCCCGCCAGGGCAAACATTTATGTGACAAACATGTTTGCCTTACGTCTGGGTTTTTAGTCTGTATTATAAGTATGCATCCACAAAAAAAAATATAAAGTATAGAAATAATATAAGTATTCTATCAGCTGCTGGTTCCTGTACTACAAGCTTTGCTTTGTTTGGGGCCAAGGTGGTATGTGATAATGTCCGAGCAATATTAGCTGTATGAAAACGTTGATTTTTAATTTACACGCTCTTCAATATATCAACACCATATGGTTTTCTACGTACATTAGTGGAACTCTAAATTTACAAGACCTTTATCAGATAAGCAGAGATAAAGCGATTTGCTACAAATAAAAAATATCGAATCCTTATCACTCAGTGTTCTGACCAATTTACAACTACGAAGGTATCTACAATAATTTAAGGTGAATATAAATAAATCCTTCCGCTTTCATTATTCATGAGATTTTTGACCGAATATAACATGTTCTTATTTATATAGTGATAATAAAATAAATTAGCACATTCATTAATATAAAATCTAATATTCCATTACCTACATTGTAGTTAATTGCGTTGCTTATTAATTAAATATTATAATGCATATTTTTATTAGAAATGCCACCACCGCACGCTTTGCCCTGCGGCCCCCACTGTGGTACCTACTGCGCCCCGCATTGCTACCACCGACGAGTGGACACGGCGCCACCACAATACTACGACCCGCAAGCACCACAGCCCTATGAACAGCCGCCACCACCGAATTATGGCCCGCCACCACAGCATTACGCCCCACCTCCACCAACCTTCGAACATCCACCGCCACCAGACTATGGCCAACAGCACCCACCGCCACCAGACTATGGCCAACAGCACCCACCGCCGTACCAACAACCTGGTCCCCATAATATGCTTCGATAAACTACGCCCCTTATAAAATAACTACTCACATGCTTTAAAGACTCCGATATATGCCCTTTATAATCATGATTGTCCAATAAATATATGTATTTTTTATGAGTTTTAGTAATCATTAACAAAGTAATAATGACTATCTTTGGTATAAATTATTACATTGTTAATGAGTTTCTGAGTCACAACATGTATTTTTAAAGTTGACGTATATCTAATTATCTTGATTGATGGTTCTGAATTGGTATTATAATTTTATGCTAATACTAGGTGTTGCCAAGAGTGATATAATATTATATTCAACAATAAGAAAGGTAGCAAGTCTTTGACTGTTTTAATATGGTGTAATAAGAAATGTTCACATTTTAAATATATCGCCGTCTGTATGATACCAAGGAAGTACTACGATCTATCTGATTTATAATGCTCTAATAAGTTAAGATATTTATCAATGTCGCAGATTCCACCGCTGGTCTATTAACTAGCCTTCTGAGAAGAACCGAGTAAAAGCTCAGAGAAGCTTCTGTATTTTTCCATAAAAAAGACTACGCTGTTATAATAATTCTCAACATGTAATGATAAAGTAATGTTATCAAAAACAGAACAGTATTTAATAATTCCATCTTTGTACCGTATAGGGAAATAGAAAACCAAACAGCGGCCTTATTAAGAAAGTTTTTGTTCATAACAAGATTACATACGCCAGATGATGTGGACAGGGTGTGGTACAAATATTATAAGGGGAGCGAAAACACAGTATTGCTATATTCTGACGTTAATTTATAACAAACTAGCGGCCCGCCCCGGCTTCGCACGGGTAGACATTTAGATCAAATATTTTGTCTACCCGTGCAAAGCCGGGGCGGGCAGCTAGCCTTTCTAACGGTGAAAGAATTTTTGAAATCGGTCCAGTAGTTTCGGAGCCTATAGACATTTATCTAATATTTTTTCGACCCGAACGAAGCCGGGGCGGGCAGCTAGTATAATATATAGCCTATGTTACTCAGTGAAAATGTAGCTTTCAAACGGTGAAAGAATTTTTGAAATCGGTCCAGTCCTTTTTGTTCAGTTTATTCGTTACATACAAAAATACAAATCTTTCCTCTTTATAATATTACTAGCTGCCCGCCCCGGCTTCGCACGGGTGAACAATTTTTTTTTTTTTAATTTAGGTGGATGAAAAATAGATGTTGGCCGATTCTCATAGATACCGGATAAGCACAAAAAATTTCATCAAAATCGGTCAAGCCGTTTCGGAGGAGAACGAAAACTGTGACACGAGAATTTTATATATTAGATTTATTTATTTATAACAAATAACTGATGAATCGAGAAATACTTCAAACATGTGAACAATAGGAGTGTGCACTTAAAAGATTATTATTGTTATCAATATTTACTCACACACAGTAATTACATGTGGGTGATAACATATTATAAATACTTAGGCTTTTTTTTTTTATTAATTTAAGACAAAAGCATACAATATAGGTTAGGTTAGGTTAGGTTAGGTAAGGCTGTGTCTTGCGTATTATTCACACTTATTTTTAAACGTCAACAATTTCGTAGATACGTGCTACGAGAATCTACGCGGGAACGCTACGCCGTAGACTACAGTAATATTGAAAAGATAATAATATATTTTTCATGTTGCTGCATATTAGTCGTGGTCCCATAATGTTTTATTATATATAAGAATAATTTATTGGCTTCTAATCGGTGCCCTTGTAGGCTACGATAATCTTCGATATAATTCGTATAAAAAAGAATGAAAAATACTCAGGCTAACCATGTATACGATGACGTAATGGACCATTTCTTTGGAACTCCAAAGCACTTTATCCACCGAAAGCAATATGTTTGCGCACAAAGTAAGACGAAAAAGTCCATAAATATCACATTCACGCACAGTTCGTTACACAACCATGGAAACGGAAAGAAAAGTCTTAACTCCCGGATATTTCAGCCCCGATACATCTCAGTATGTCGATACTTGTACACATACTATTGACATATATACGCGTATACTCACGTAAATAATATCTACTTGAAGTTCAAAACTAAGGGAAATGAGATACATCAAAACTATATTTGCTGTTTGAAAGGTTGTTTGCTTAAATTGGGAATTTGAATTCTATTTCTCCAGATATGCTTATACATTTTTACAAATGAATATTTACCAAATCCCAAGTCCACTTCTCTAATTTACCTTATATACATAAAATAAATTATTGAGTACCAAAACTAGTGCTGATAAATTTCACGAGTCGAATTCAAATGTTTTGAATATAAAATATTTATAGGGTTACATCGCTATCAATCCTGGCCGTGCAGTATAAATAGTAAACACGCAACACTTTCCGCAGTCGGTGGTGAGTTACGATTATGGGGCAACTCACTTCCTGACGGCTATGCGCCTTCCAATATCCGGTGCAATACACACCAACGTGCTTTCTTATCATTTTAGTAACATTAAATCCGCAGCATACTCAAGATCATGTTATGGGAAATTTAAGGCCAAGGACTGCCTGATTGGTTGACATAGTTGCAATAACTTCGAACCTATATCTCTTTGAAATGAGAAGAACATGCAGCGTATAGTTCCAAATAAATTTATACCAAATCTGAAAAAATACATTGTACAACTTTTTCGACAGCATTATTTTTTATATTTATGTTATTGGCACGTTACAACAAACAAATAAGGAAATGTTGTGTCCCATGTTCATGTTCTATTCAGTAAATAAAGTACAACAAAACGCGTGTAATAATGGGAAGCGGTATAAATTTAATATTTCCTTATTCGATGAAAGGAAGAAATGTGGGAAATATCTTATTACGACATTAAATTAACGTTTATTATCGTATGAAGGGAAATAACTGAAATAAAACATAATGAACGTTCTCTTTTACCATTACAGCGAAATCACAGTAGGCAGTACATTCATTTAGCGAAAGTAAAATTTCTTTTTAGTACAAATGAGTACGTAATTTCATTGCCGTTATAACTCTAGTAAAATTCTTTAAAATGGGAAAAAACCGAATGAGAAATGTTCCTCATAGCTAATTCTTAGAGTATTATATGTAAGGCTCTTAATCAGGGAAAGTAGTTATTTAACATGTAGTAAAAAGAAATCAGCTCAATGGAAACGCGACCTCCGTACTTAATGAAAAATCTACACAACAGTGTGCTTTAGGTCGAAAGGAGACTGCAAATGCTATACACGTTACTAACAAAAGAATGCAAACTAAAGCGACGGTACTAATCATCTATTATGTAAGTACAGAATAAGGAAAGTTCCTTGCTTTGTCGAAGACGCTTCGTTCCAAGTCATCAGGGGGCTATTGACCTCAACAACGAACTGTTCAATAAGCAAGGTTTTTCTTTCTACGAAGGTCTCAAGCAAGTGTACAGCCTGTCTAATGGCTCAGAGACACATTTAGAGGAAATAATATACTACGTACAACTAATGATAACCAGTCACCGTGACTATTGCACACTTGCAATAATTAGGGTACCTGTGATAAAAAAAATATGTTTTAACCGTGGTGTGGTGTGGAATACTTGTCATAAGCCACACGGCTATTGGAAAGCGGTCGCGTCATATTGATTGTATTGACCTTATATAACTGCCCCTTATGGACTTAGTTATTCGATGGTTGGAGTAAATTTGTTTTTGTGTAATCCAGCCGATGCTATCCGCTCGCAGATAAAGCAGATACAAGTATCCAACTACAGTTGTTATTAAACTTAGACATCTAAAATGCCTACGATGTGACGTAATAAGGTAAATACTTGAACATGTCTAAGAGAGTTATTCGCAAACTAGTTCAAAGACACCCTCATGATCATATCGTTTTAGAATAATTGCCTAATGTTATATCGCGAGTAGACGTCGAAGTTCGGGTAAGTAACTTTGTATCTTGCGTAGTGCTTCTTATAATAGAGTTTGACAAAGCGATTGTGATTGTGATAATGAAATAGTTTAAATACATTTGCAATACTCAAAGGATCAACCATCCTTGAAATAACACGTTAACATACTATTGTGTATAGGAGAGTTTGCAGATGTTCTTAACTTAGTAATATATCTTAAGTGGAAATGGTTAAGAAATAATAAAATGACTGACTGTTTTTTTTTTCATTTGATTTGATTATTATTATTCTGGCTATCTTCAAAATGGTTCAACGAATTTTTAAATGATGACATCAGTTAACCTGGTGCTTAGTGGTTATTAATTGTATAACTAAGACTTTTTAAAGATTTTAAAAACATTTGTAAGTTTCATATCGATCAGTAGATCCAAAGTGACAGCTTAAACAATCCCTAATAAATTCATAGTTGTATGATAATTGGATTATTGGCTGATCAGTTTCTCCATATTTATTTTAACCTTATGTATGTGAAAGAATCAGTTGTTTGTATTTCTTTTTTGGTTCGAGTAAGACAGAAAGCCAGTGGGCTGGCAGGCTGCGTGTTTTTTCTATTTTTTTTTATACCACTAATGTGGCACACAAGCATACGGCCACCTGATGGTAAGCAGTCACCGTAGCCTATAGGCGCTAGCAATACGAGGGATATCACTAACGGGGTGCCAACCATGTTGTTGACGAGGACTCCCTATGCTAGCAGCAATACTACTAGCCCAGCGTATCCTCATGGAGCACTGGCAACCTTACTTACCGCAGAAACACAACACTACATCAAGTAGTGTTATTTCACTGCGGTCTTCTGTAAGGCGGAGGTACAGTCCCCAGTCGGGCGGCTCAAATTTAAATAGGATAACCCACGGGAAATCCCAAATCGCCCTACCTCTCTTAAATCCTTATATGTTCAAAAGGTGCACCGAATGTAACCATTTCAACTTAATGGTGGACCAATTTGTCATGACTAATTACTAACTTGAAACGTTACTGCGGTGGCATTACCTATTAATTGAAAGGTGAGACATTATCATAAAGCATGAAGTCTCTGTAAAAACAATATTGGTGAATTTATTATGCCTAAAGTAGAACAAAGTGAATCCGGTACGATATTGTGGCTCGTTTCGATGCAAAATGGTGCGCAGTTGAAATATGCGACACCAAATGAAATCATAAATTCCAGCAAATACGCCGGAGCAAGAGGTGCCCGCACTTTTATATTGTCTCTAGCCACCGATAGTGTTGCCTTCTGTTTGGTTTTATTAAGACCGACGTCGTAAAATATGCCAGTAAGAACTGTAACATTTTGTTTCGTATACATTTTGACGACCTCTCTTTAGTACCGATGCAGTGCTATTACACTTTTACATGTTGTTTACTCAATATCATGATGCTACCGGTTAACTTATGGAAATCGTGTTTCATTGTAAAGAACACTTTGTAAGGCACTTCTTTAACGTTCACATGCTCAACAATGTATTTAGGTAGGTATACATACACAAAACATATACACACTACACATTGTGTTCATCTAACTAAGGGCTGTATGTACAAAAGTAGCTGGTTTGGAAACTGATGGCATGCAGTGATAAAGGCACATTTGGCATACAAGCATACGGCTCACCTGATGTTAAGCAGTCACCGAAGCCTATAGCCGCTAGCAATATCAGGGATATCGTTAACGAGTTGCCAATCCTCTCGTTTGATGAGGAGTCACTGTGCTAGCAGCATTAATACCGTGGAGCACTAGCAACCTTACTTATCGCAGAAACACAACTCTTCATCAAAGTAGTGTTATTTCACTGTGGTCTACTGTAAGGTGGAGATACAATCCCCAGTCGGGCGGCTCCAATATTAATGGGAAAACCCATGGGGGAACTCAATTCGCCCTACCTCTCTTTTTAGCTCAAGGTGTGATCAATAACTGTACTTAAGCTAAGAAAAACTTCAGGCCGGGATTTGAACCTGGGCCCATCAGATGACAGGCCGCTGCTTCAAACACAAGGCTACCACGGCTTAAGTTAATTATCATCAAATGAAATATCAGCAATGAGGTTGGCAACACGCTAGCGATACCAATGCTATTGTAAACTTCTATAGGCAAGGTTACTACTTAATATCAAGCGTACCGTACGTTTGTATGTCACTTTCGTAGTATACAAAATTGTCTGAATGAAAAAAAAAGAAAACCGAAACTTAACTATTTCGCAAAATATTTGATATATGTAAGTCTGGTATGACTGAATGGAACGATAAGTGGATGTATCGAGAGGCTTGTATGTATATGGCTTGCACTGTGGAATGAGCTCGTTCGCAATGACGGACATAATTGTTACTGGCCAGTGACGATATTATGCGCCGGTCAACCGCAATGTAGTGGCCGGCGGGACACAGTTACACGTGCCACCATTGCCTCAATATTGTACTTGATTATTGTTTACGACCCATGTTTTGTGTCAAGCATTGATGATCTGTCCTTTGTATTAAAATTTAAATGTAAATTTCTATAACTGTATATAGCTTATCGGATTTCAATCACGTTCAGTAACAAAAATATGTAAGTACCTCTGTTATAAACATATTATATACACTTCGGAAAATCTACCTTTTTTCGCTAATCCGGCAAGGCAAAACCCACGACTGTGATGTATGATCGAGGTAAACACAAACCATAATATATATTGAAAAATATTAACTTTGTTATGTATCTGTAGCAGGCGTGGCTGATTCGAGACTTTTCCTTCAATAGTAAATACACAAAATGCGAGAAAATTCAAAAATGTTCATACTTCCACGTAAGAAGAAGAATTATTCCGAAGATGTTTAAGCTAAATAATTGTGTTAAATAAAACCACAGAACGCAGTTGTTCTGTGGTTTTATTTAACAAAAATAATACATACCAAAGTCCGCCCTTTTAAAACTTACAGCCCCTGAATTGATATATGTAGTTCTATTACCAAGTTTTATTAAATTCTGTTCGGCCTTTGACATGCTTGAGTAACAAAGAAACAAATGTTCAAACTTTCGTATCCCACTACTATTATAAATTAGTAGTAGAATAGGATTGAAATATTCTACAAAACTATCTTGAACCCTGAATTAATTTATTCCTTATATATGGAAAAATACTATATAATTAATCATATTTCCTATAACATATTCTAGCATTGATAGTATCACATACGATTTAAATTATACCGTGGTCGTCGTTCGGCATGTCCTTCCGAGCACGGGCTACAAATGCGAATCTAATGCCACTATAAATTGCTACCTCATCACCCACCACCGTCTACCCTCCACCCCACGGTAAGTAGCTGAACGTACCATGAATTAGTATCGATTAGAAACCGGCAATTTCAATCTAAGCCGCTGCGAATCGCAGAATTATGGAGTGCAGAGATATCCCTACTAGAATATTAGGTACTTGAATTACTTACATAATCATTGAGCTCAAATCATAATTATGCGTGTGGTATTTTAATACAGCTTTTGAAAAGGGTGTAGTGCAGAAGCCTCCGATCTTTATTTTATACTAGCTGTGCTCGCGACTTCGTACGCGTGGAATGATTATTTACATGGGTTTAATATTTTTGCTTTCCCCTTATTAGTTTTGCAAACTAAAAGTAACGTGAGTGCCGCCTTCAAAGATAAATTTGATAGTTTTTTTATTGGAGGAAACCATTCTAATAAATATTGAGGAAACTGGGGACTGCGTGTTGTATGGCATTTATAGAAATATACAAGGTGCACAAAATGTACCAACACGGCCATGTTTACGGTGGATGTAGTAAAATACCTGTAGCAGTACAGAGCATTACAATTTGTATCAATGATATTATATGCGCAGCTTAAAAGCTCTAAGCGTTCAGACGAAGGGAAGCCACTTTGTTTTATATTAAGTTAAGATTGGGTAATAATTTTATTTTAATTAATTAACGATACCCGATTTTTTGCATAAATTATTACTATCACCTGATTAAACGGAGTAAGCAATGGTTAATTGAAAAATTGGTCTTACACATTCAAATATCTCAAATGGTATTTAATATCTTCATATGTAAAGCCAATTTAAATAAATGCCAGGACATTGTTTTGGTAATATTATAACTTGTTGAGCTTACCATACTTACCCTACATTACACAATTCGAAGCGGACCAAGTTACGGGCAAAAGCTGAATTAAAATTATACTGTATTCCATAGTTATAATTATAATATACATAATAGCATACCATGAAAATAGGGCTGCGAAGTTTAGACCGAAGAATTGCGATTTCTACCAAGATGGTTGATTGGCAGATGAACGAACATTGTTTCAAAGCCACAAACATCGGTACCTTTACTTTACAATCGCCACTACAAAAGGGGATACATATATTGATAATATGTTGTCGTTCCTGTGGTCGTGACGTGACATCCTAAATAAGAAAGTGTGCTCCGCTGGTCCCGTTACTAGCTGAGCCCGGCGAGCAGCGTCGTCCCATTCCGCATACATTACTCAAGGAGTGCGCTTTCTACCAAATTACATTTTGATGGTTGCTTGGATAACGGGGAAAGAGATTTTTTATGAGACTCATTTCCTAAATTGAATTCCATAAAAATGAATCTACAGTTTGTCAATTCATCAAGATAATATATTGATAATCTGGTTGAAGCCTTCCCGCGAGATAAGTCATGAATTTCTTTTAGCTATCAGTATGCAAAACTTGTATCATAATATAATTTACAATATTTACACTATGAATAAACAATTCATTAAAGTTTTTTTTTTCAATCGAAGTAAAAAAATATATTCCTTTAATTTCAATTTAAATCTGGTTTTTGTATAGTTATTATTATTTCTTATATATAACGAAATATCACTCATAACGAGATCTCTAATAACGAAAGCCATAAATCATTATAATTGAATAACTTAAACAAATTACAATACATTCATACATGATTTTCTACTAGGATGGAACTAACTTCAAACGCCACGGATATGTTCAGTACATATCCGTTTTTGGGTACTTACTATGTAGTATATTATCTACTCTGAGTTACTATGTTTACCTGTGCGATGCCAGAGGGTCAGCTAGCCGGCCAATACAAACATTAATTGATAAAAATAAAAGGGTAATAAAAAGTTATATAAAAAATCGGCCAATTGCGAGTCGGACTCGTAAATGAAAGGTTCCGCACCATCGTACAAGATTTAAATCTACTTGTACATAGTATATTATATACTCTGAGATACAACGTAGGTGAAAAACAAAACACTTTTCTATTACGGGAGCCCCTGTTTGTTTATGTAGTTTTATTTTATTATTTTATAGCGGCAACAGAAATACACATTCTATGAAAATATATATAAAATAGACGTCTACCTATTTTTTAACTTATATTTTATTACCTTCGGATCATGACATACAACCCGCTGACAGACAGACATACTGACTGACCTATTGATGAACGTACTGACAGATTGACGAATCAACGGACGGACGGACAGCGGACGTTTAGTTATAGGGTTCCTTCAGGGACGGAAAATTTATCGACCAGAAACTGGAGGGCTCTCAAACGTGTAGGGATAATATGTATGTTATTGAAACTACAAGTGCACGTATATTATTAAAACAAATGAGAGGGAGCGCCTGCGGTGTAGCGGAACCACGACAAGTTTCGTCGCCTTTATTTGTGTCGTTCTCCATTGCAACTGATATATGAAAAATACGTAAAAATCGGTCGAGACCTGTTGGCATTTTTTATGGCTAAAACGTTGTTAATACTCAATTCAGAACCCATTTGATGTATATACTAAATTTTATCAGCGCATGTTAAAACAACCGACCAAAATTACAAATTATTTAATGTGAATGCAACTTTGTCTAAAGGGACTGACTAAGTTGCAGCAGTAATGATAAGGATATCTTTGTTCAAACCTTTCATTTAACAGTGGTAGACGCGGGGTGCGGAGCATTCCAAGATGTTTCTATATATTTTAATATGTTTCTATTATTAACCATCAGAAAAAGTACTCGTAATGGAAAAATAAAGGGGTTAATGGACCGGTACCCATTTCAATAGTTGGCATTTTGGCAATATTATTTTTATCAGAGAATCGATACAAAGCTTTTTCAAACAAATGTATCTAAAGCATTCAAAAGAAAAAGTGGTCGGTTTATACAGAGGATTCACTCCAGTACTTCTTATCAATGATCCGGACTTGATAAAACAGGTGACTATTAAAGACTTTAGCTTTTTCCTAGACAGAGGAACGAAAACAAGCAGTAGCCGTATCGGAAATAATTTATTTTCAGCCGAAAGTGAAACATGGAGAATTTTAAGACAAAAATTGTCACCAACATTCACTTCTAAAAATTAAAATATATGATAACTCTAATTTTGGACACAACCCAAAGTTTCGTTAACCACGTAAACCACCTAATCGATCAAAATATTGACTGCGAAATAAGGACATTGATGTCTAAATATTCACTCGATATGATTAGCTCATGTGCATTTGGACTAAACATCGATTTTTATTCAGACGACAGGAATGTTTTCAAAGAGATAGCATCAAAAGTGTTAGCTCCAACCTTCGCAACACGACTTCTTTCAATTCTAATATATGATCATACCTGGAATACGGCGGCAAATAAAATTACAATGTACCGTTGATATTGATATTTTTTTTATAAACGTAGTAAGAATGATAATATCAGAAAGGAATGGGAAACTTTCATCAAGAAATGATTTCATGGACATGATGATAGAGCTAAGAGAGCACGCCCGAGCCAGCAGGATAAATTATACTGGAAGGACGGAGATCGAAATCACTGACGAGCTTATAGCAGCTCAAGTATTAGTTTTCTTTTTAGGTGGCTTTGAGACATCGGCTGCCACGATGACCTTCCTACTTTATGAACTAGCATTACATCAACAAATACAAGCTAAAATTTACGACGAGCTCCGTAGTGTCTCCAATAAACATGATGGGGAATTCAATTACGAATCTTTTAAAGAAATTACGTATTTAAAGATGACAGTGAACGAAGTCCTATGGAAGTATATCGCTGGATTTCTCATACGTATTTGTACTGCAACATATACTTTTCCCGGAATTAATCTGACAGTAGAAAAGGGAACTCCGATTTTTATTTCACTTGATGGTTTAAATAATGACACAAAATACTTCACTAATCCGAATAAGTTCAATCCAGATAATATTTCTCCTGAGAATTAAAAACGGATTCCGCAATGCGTCTTTATGCCTTTCGGTTCGGGTCCTCGCAACTGCATTGGTATGTAATTTTTTTTTTCACCTTTATCAAAATAACCGTGGTTTTATTTAATGAATTATTTCATTACTCCCTTAATCACTACAGTTTGGGTTTTAATTCAATTTGGTATATAAATGAATCTCTTCCTCTTTTGTAGAATTTTTTTTTTTTCTTAAGATGTTACGTAGTGGAGAAACGCATTCAGTAGCAGACTGTCGGTGCCACAGTCTAATCTTAATAACCGACTGTGTCGCAGCGCCAACCAGCTTAATATTAACTTAACACAATAAACATAAACACTCCCTTGCACTGGAATGAACTGACTAAACTCAAGCTTCTTCACTAATTGTTAAATTTGAAGGTTATTTTCCAAAGGCCGACCGAATATTTCTAGTGCCTGCTAATAATCGTAAGACAACAATTTGTAAATAGTAAGCGAAGTTGTCCAATGCGATAAATGTCCTTGTCCTTGAGTCATAATGTATTATCTAATCTTATGGACCTGTTACTGATAGGGATAGAGGCTTTTCTTTATCCAGCGGTCGGACAACGTAGGTAATTTATTTAATGTTAAATATTTTTTTATGTTTCTTTGTTCATGCTCTCTCTGTGGGAGTGATTAAATTTGGGTCAAACTTTTTCCGAAACTTAAATTTTCTTGTTGTTAATAATAGTAACGCTTTTGTATTTGAATTGCGACAACATGTGTTCAGTAAGGGGTGTAGGTACTTATCCTATAAATACGATGGTATTTACGTCATGTACACGCTTGGTAATTGATAAACAACCCATTAATCCCAAAGCAGTCTAAATACCGTGTATACAAAGTAACACCACCACAACTTCAACAACGTGTTTCTCGACCAATTTATTAAGAAACTTGAAGACTTTGGTAATTTCAAGCGGCCATATTATTAACCAGAAGAAAGAGGGTCGAGCGAAGGGCCAATTTAAAATAGTTGTTTCTTTGGTGGGCAAGATTGATGAAATTGTCGCATTACTCCAGTAGAGCTGAGCATTTCCAATTATTTAGCAAATAGTTAGAGTGCGACTATTTGACTGGAATCATCAAGTATTTTTAAAAGGTCGGCAGCGCGTGAGTTCTACCTCTGGTGTTGCAAGCGTCCATAGGCTGCGGTAACCGCTTACCATCAGGCGGGCTGTATGCTTGTTTGCCAACTTAGTAGTATAAAAAAAAATTAAACAATCACCATGTATTTAAGCGTCTTAAAACAATTGAGTATCAACAAGGATTAAGTACACAGTAAGACATGTTTTATACAAAAAGATATATTTTCAAATTTTATCATAAGAGAACAATTACAGTTATAAGAAGCATGGGCAGAATCCAGTGGTGTGTTCGCTATTTCCAAGACATTCCGTCCGACCGAGTAAGCTGTTGTTACCGACTAAATAAATTGCCGGATTTTTAAAGGCTTTTCGCGTTACTGTGATCAATGGGGGAGCTTACCAGTTTGTAATGGGGGATTTTGTGTCTCTCTTTCCGCTCAGTATACATTTACCATCTCCCATCTCTTTCTCCGGGTCTAGAGGCTATTTTGGAAGCGTGGTAAGCAGCGAGTTGTCAATTCTTGTTAGCGTAGGTTTGGGTTGTGTTAAATTTGTCGAGTCCAAAGTTAATTTGATTGATACGCTTCCATTCTGCGTGATCTCTTGTGTTTTATAGATCTTTACCAGTTTAGTTGTGAAATTATTTTTGGCATTGATTGTAACCACAAGGAAACAGTATAGAAGTCAGATTTAAGCCTTGTGGAAATAACTTAGCATTGTAGCCAGGAATACTTTATCGTACTTATCATGTCTACGTAGTAAATTACCGGTATATTTTTATCAGATATGGAATATACATAATGTGAAACTAAATATTCATTTTATCGAGCATAAAATTTGAATTAAATCTAAAGCGCGAACCGTTAAGCTGTGCTAATAAGGTATATTGCGCTGAAATAACCTGCCCTATTAAAAATTCACACGGTAAAGTGCGAATCGTTGTCGTTGCAGTCTCTCTGCATTTAGCCTGTCGCGGCTGGACAGCGCTCGCTATCGGCTATGCACACTTGCACACCCCGTCTGGGCCGTCTGCTCCTCAAATAGACCCGGCATAGGCCGAGAGCTGGACTAAGGTACAATAAATTGTGATTTGTAGCCTTATGGTTGTTGTAATTAGTTACCGAATAAGAGTCCAGTCGGCCTAATACTAAGCGAAGCCTGAGAACGCTTGCAATTACGAGTGTCCCCCACGCGCACTGCTAACCTTATGTTTAAAGAAACTGCTATGCTAGCAACTCAAATGGGTATTTTTCTGTACAGCTCACAATTGCTTAAATAGTGTACTAGACCGTAGGCGCACCGTGAGAATAATAATATTTCTGATTTTAATAAATCAGACAGCTCTAGAACTAAAACCCAGAATAAACTGAAAATACCTGTAAATGTGAAAATTGATTTTGACACATCCCGCTTCATTTGAACCAGCAGTCTGGGTTAGCTTTTAAATAAAGCAGAATGGACACGTAGATATTTTGCCACTCAGAATACGAGCCAGTTCCAATTTTAAGTTGCCTAAATATATGAACTGAGTCGAATGCATTGTCTGGTATCATGTATTGTAGACAGTTTAATACAATAATTTTAAGTGAATAAGATATGAAAGTGTACTAGTCTTTAAATATGCTCAATTGCTGCATCCACCTTTTAATGAGGTATTACAGCACACCTTTTTTTTATTCAGAAAAACAATTCACTAAACTTTTAAGAAAACCGTGAATTTACAAATTAGAACCATGCTCCAGAACAGTCAGAGAATCCAACTTTGAGATTTGTCTGTTCTGAGCGAATATTTCTGAAAGTGCCAACACGATCGCGACTTAGTACCTTTCGATTCGATTAAATTCAACAAATAACAACTTTCGTTTGTAATAAATGGACCTGCTTTGTTTGATTTGGATAAAAATTTCATGGAACTTATATAAAGTTACCAGGCTATAGATATTTACTTAATGACGTTACTTTCATCCTGCCCAAAATGTTAAAGTTCGGAGGCACTTGAATAAACTGAAAGAACTTTTCCGAATGATAAACGGGAAAATATTAGCATGAAATACTTATACAGAGGGACATTATCCGCAGACCAAGAAACTTTAAGGCATTTTAACGCGATATTCCTGTTAACTCCTGTGTGTTTAATTTACGTAAAACTGTGAGTTGAAAAGCGTCATCTGAAAGAATGTCAATATCTAAAGTAGATGTTGCAGTCTGCAGATAAAATTTATTACCTAAGCTGTGTACGGAAAAGTTTGTAAGGATGCATTGACAAATATTTCGTAGGGCTTGCGGGCGCTCTGAATGTTTCCTACTGGCGCAACTTCACCCGACGACGGGATCTTCCGAACAAGTCTGGCTTTCATTGGTTTGTTGTACTTCCCGCGACTGACGTGCCTTTCCAAAGTTCCCCGGCTCTTACGACTCGAACGATGCTCCGATACATTGTATTGTACTTGAAGCGAACTTGTTTCACTTGGAAATTATTTATTTACTCTCACTTTGTTTACAGTGCTATACAATACATTTTTTTTATTGCACACCACACAAAGTGAAAAACTTATTTACAGATGCAGATTACGGAGAGTTTAATATTGGAGATCTCTTTTAATATCTAAATAACATAGTCAAAAGTCTTCGTAGTCTAACCATAGTTGATAAACTGATAACTGTAGAAACACTATAGTATTTTTTAAGATAGCTTAAATAAATCCTTTAATTAACGGCTCGTTGTAGCAATCTTTATCTAGAGAACGAGTTCCTTTTTTAAGATTAAATCTTAATTCCTGCCATTATCCAAAATAAGCTTTTGTAGCAAAAATACAAATATCCATATCTAACAGTGGAATATTGATAGTAACGATTAAATTCGGCAAAAATATAATGTTATAGTTTGCAGTAGATTTTACCATTCTTTATTGATGCATCCTTGTCTCAGCTCAGCTTAATACTACTACTGAACTTTTGATGCGAGTTATCGAGCATGCAGTTTTTGCCGTCTCGATCTTGCTTGTCATTCTAGTAGGAGTAAGCGCGCATCAAAAATTAAAAAGTGGAGCAGGATACTGATATTGCTGCTGTTTTTTTCTGAATAATACTAAAGTATGTATTTAGTTTTTTTGGCGCCACCAATGTCTACCAGTTGTCTATTTCAAGCCTTAGTAGAAGCACGATGTATTAGCGTGTTGAAAATGCTAAGCCCCCGGCAATTTGGCGATTCCGTATGTGGTGATTATATATACATATATGGAGTTGCTTTAATAAAGTTATTTCGACAATGCGCGATCTATCGCTTGTTAACAGATTTGCAATGTTATACTTAAGGCTATTTTGCTATACGACGATATTATTTATAATTGCGAAAATATGTAAATGGTTTTCCTTGATTTATAGTAATTCTGAACTTTGTATTATGACTGTATGTTTTCAAAATAAAGTAAGATAAAATAAATTCCGGTCGTTCCGTAGATAGGTTTGTTAGTTAAATTGTAGTTCTTGGTAACCAGAGCTAATGTATACCAGCAAGGCTGGAGTCAAAGCCATTGTCCGAGAGCTTTCCAAGGGAGTTTGTTAAGTTCGATAATTAATTACATTGACATAAAGCCTTGCCCGATGTCGTTATAGTGCCCCTGAGCGTCGTACCCAAACACAATAACCCTTTGAACCTTATAGATGGATTAATGCATTTAAGAAATTACTACCATCATAGTTTGGGCATGGATTTCTTAATATATTGGTTATCTCTTTATACATTCATTTACAAATTTATCCGTTTCGTAGGCATGGATACTTAAAAATATTTTTTAAATAAGTGTAGGTATTACCAAAACCCAAATTGCCAATCCGTAATGTATCAATTCATTGATATTTAAATATTATTCATTGATATTTATTATTATGATCAGCAAATGTTTAATATACTTTTATATTAATAATTAAAAAGCAATCGATCACTCTATGCGAAATCTGGCGGAGAATGATTGAAAGCCGAAAAACGTTAATAACTTGACGTAGAAAAACTTCACTCCGGCTTCTACGTACAGGCGAGGGCACAAGTCGGTTAAATATAATATTAAGCAAACTAATAAAATATACTTCAATAGCGTATCAAAACTGTTATTATTGATAACATGGGTGTTTACTTGATAAAGACAGTAAGAAAAATACTAATAATAAGGAAAATAAATATAATAACATCAGAATCATGCAATTAGTATACAGCTGGTGAAAAAAACTTTCAATAGTTTTACTTCATATCTTTTTTTTTGTGTAATTAGACGTTAATAGTTTTTGTTTTGACTGTATCTCTTAGGTAATTTATCAAAAACTGCCAATCAATCACAGAAATTTATTACCCATAAA
This sequence comes from Falcaria lacertinaria, assembly GCA_951449985.1. Classification (NCBI taxonomy): domain Eukaryota; kingdom Metazoa; phylum Arthropoda; class Insecta; order Lepidoptera; family Drepanidae; genus Falcaria; species Falcaria lacertinaria. The sequence goes on along the minus strand of OX602118.1, from coordinate 5,716,327 downwards.
AATACAGCTATATTGTGGGAAATTTATTTATGTACATAATATTCGTTAAAATGTCGGGACTAGGGATAATTTCGTCTGCGCAAAATTGAAATGTTCCAAAAATTTTACGATAACTTTCGTAGAAGTACCTCAAGAATTATCTCATGTCTAATCTCGTTGCCTTTTAAATAATAAGTTAAGAGCTTAAGACATGAAAAGTTAAAACGAATAGTTATTGTAAAAAAAAAGTTTTTTTATTAAAGTTAGTTTTCAATAAATAATATATTATTACTAGCTGGCCGGACTTCGCACGGGTAGACATTAAAAAAAATTAGGGTTGGACTACCCTTAATATTTAGGGGGATGCAAAATGGTTTTTGTCCGATTCTCAGCCCTACCCAATATGCACACAAAATTTCATGAGAATCGGTCAAGCCGTATCGGAGGAGTTTAACTACAAACACCGCGACACGAGAATAGACACATAAATAAAATTGAAGTGTCTGTTTGGAATGCCAAAATAACAGCTTTTTACGAAATGCATATGAAAGTAAACACGCTTCTAATGACAAAAAAGCAATAAAAAAATTTTTGTCTGTCTGTCTGTCTGTTTGTTTGGGGTAATCTCCGAAACGGCTGGACCGATTTGAACGAGACTTTCACTGGTAGATATCTATTTTTACTGGGCGTAACATGGGCTTCTTTAATTTTGGAAAAATAATTAGTGTTCCGCACGACGAATAAAAAACCATGAAATTGTGAACAAAATCCGAAAGGCTGGACCGATTTTAACGAGAGCTTCACTGGTAGATAGCTGATTTTACTGTACATGATGAAAGTAAACACTGTACTAATATACTTATATTATAACTTGGTAGTGTTTGTTCCTCGTACATAAGTACGTGTGTAGGAACAGACTACACATATGTATATATGTTGGTATCTATCTATCAATGTAACCGAATTTGATAACATACAAGACAATACTTTAATTTTATAACTTTGTTCCAATGTCCGGACCAGGATAAGTAGGATAAAAACATTATAATCCGTGTTTTTTAGTTTTTTTAAACTATAATTTATTTAAATAAAAACAAGTAATTACTGTGAAAAAACCTCGGGCGTGTAAGGAGAACAGTTTATAAGAGAAGGAAATTAAAGTGGTAATGTGTTCAGTACATATACTATTAATGTGTCTCACTTTGCCACAAAAGCCCAAAAGGACGTGACAAGGCTGACAAGTGAAATGAGATAAGTAAGGACATAAAACAAAATACCCAAGTTATATTCATGCCACATAATAATAATAATACACCCTAAAGCATTGTCTCCATTGAAAGAAATATTGTGATGCTTACTTTGTGAGCATATTCAAATAGAAATTAAAAGGTGCGGAGAGGAAACGAGCCGGGGCAAATGGTACCGTGCTCTATCTACATCGTGACGAAATTAACTGAGCGTCGGCATCAAGCCCGGCCGCGCCCGCCTTTAAAATAACGTATTTATCCCAACTAAATATGCTAATGTAGAAAAAACCTAATTTGGTGCTCAATACACCAAAGCTCGGAGTAATAAAGGTATTTATTGCCTTGAATTATTCAGTTAGTTTTAAGAAAACTGGTATTGATATGATACTCCGTAATATGGGTATGTAAACCTACGTAAATATTAACTTAATAATGAAAGCTAAAAGTTTGGGAGACTGCGGTTTAAGCTTGGCATTCATTGGTATATCTTAATGTTTATCAATCAGGCGAGACTTTGTAAATATGTTTAGGATTTTCGCTCTGCGACTATGCTTAAATGATCGTCATTTTTCCTAGATTCTTTAGGGTGCTTAGGATTCTCTCGCGAGTCCCACCAGAACCATTGTTTTAGTATTGTCAGATGTAAGAAGACGATCTAACTCTTACACGGCAAATATAGCATTGAAACATCACCAAGATCAATGCTACGAACTTAAGAATATTATTACCTTGTATGGCTCATAATGATATCTAATGAGGGCTTATTATACATCAATGTTTAATCAAGTAGAGTGCAGCTAGAGATGGCAGCCGGAGCAATTGACGGCCTGTGGGGAAATCAGCGCGTCGGCATGAGAGCGGGGCCTAATTCAACTTTGTACCCACTGCGACGCACTCATGTGATATCGTTTTCATCTAATTTACATTTTAAGCAATGCTTAAATACTCTTCAGTAAAACACCTTTTTAGGGCTTTTTACACTCCGAAGGTTGCAACTGTAGTTGCAACCAATGGTACGGCCCGCCTGATTCTTTTTATTCTTCCTAAATATGGCAATCAATCCTCCTCAACGACGATTTTTGCCAGTGTCGACAACTAGAAAATTATCAAGTATCTCAATTGTTGTGTTAGTGTCATGCATTCTAATGTTTATTGGAGTTTCTGGAGACAAAAATATTCAAAAGATAGGTAGGGTGATTTGGGTTATCCCATTAAAATTGTAGCCGGCTGGAGAAAATTGAAACACAACACTACTTTGATGTCGTGTTGTGTTTCTGCGGTAAGTAAGGTTGCCAGTGCTCCACGAGGATGAGGAGGACGCTGCGCTATTAGTAATGCTGCTAGAACAGTGAGTCCTCATCAACAGCATGGTTGGCAACCCGTTAGTGATACCCCTGGTATTGCTAGCGGCTATAGGCTACGGTGACTGCTTACCATTAGGTGGGCCGTGTGCTTGTATGCCACCTTATCGATATAAAAAAAGACAATCCACAGCAGTAGCAGATCATAACAGGATTGTATGTCAGAGGTAACCCATTCACTAAAACGATAAATCACTTCACCCAAAAGCCATATTACAGCATTTTTTCCAATGTTCCTATTCAGTCACTAAATTAAACCTTACTGCACAAAATGACACTGAAAATACACACTAATAATCACTATAATTCACGAGACACTGAAAAAATCTCAACTGCTCTGCCTGATTCCCGCCAAAACCTCCGTTAATGTAGCCCCTTGACGTTTGCAACACCCCGCCAGGGGTATCACAAGACACATTGCTAATTGATTTATTGTTGAGACTCAATGTGCTAGCAATATACTCTTGGATATATGTCTCCTTACTTGCCAGCGTATCCTCAAGGAGCTCCGAAATCTTACTCACCACAATTATTTTTCCCATAATCTTCTTCATATAATTGTAAGTTTTAGTTTTATTATTTTTGAAAATTATGCTCAAAATTTACACATAGAATAACAACAATAAAAAGTTTGTTTTTGTTTTCACTTTAGCCACACCCGACAGCGCTACCCTCTCCCTTGACAAATTGTACTAAGAGCATCTGAAACATGATATACTACTTCATTCTTACATTACTTTAGCTTCGATGTCCTCGGCTTGTATATTTTTTTTTTGAACAGGAATTAATTTCTTCTTTCATAATATTTTTAAAATATTTTTATTGATGTACAGAGAAAATATACCATTTATAAAATTTACTAACTACTCCAAACACCTAATCACAGACACACCCTGTTATATATTCACATTATATAATCATCGAATACCATGTTGAGTAGGTAAGTATGTACATTTTATACAATTTTAAGCTTGAATAAATTGTTTAAATCTAATGTACAATAATTATGATGTGACGTAAAGGAATTTGGGTCCTCGGGTGGAATGTTGTGGTCACGCTTTGAAATGAGGTCCCTCCTCTAAATGGCTTTGTTAAAATATTCCATCCGAATCTTCTCCAAATTCCTACGTATAGAAAGCTTTTTTTCTTATCCTTATGAACACGTTTTAAGGGCTTCGATTGTAGATTGTTTGCCGAAGTTAATGGTTTTTAACTAGTCCTTATAATCATAACATTTACATCTATGTATAATGATGCGTTTCATCAAGATATTATTAGCGTGCGAATTTGAATCGGATTTTATGTGAAATATAAAACAGGCTTCTGCGACACGTGGCCTTTGATACATCTAATCTAAAAACTAATAAACACAAAGTTCTGAATACAAAAGCGGATATCGCAAATAAAAATATATTCCTGCTCCCTTCCCCTGTCTCCTTTTCCATTTGTAGGAAATTTAATCGAGTGGGAAACAATAAACATTTAATTAACATAGGCTTTAATAATTTAGTTGTCAAATCGGAGCGGACTGTGCGAATTAACCAAAAATCCGTTTCGGGTCTGCGGTCGCAATGACAGGGCTGAGGGGACATAATAGCATTGTTATAACTTTACCAACCTAAGCAGACCCTTTAAACTGCCTACATAGTTGCTTACATTCAATCTATGTCACCTAAAGGGATTCGCATTAAATCAACCCTCGCCTTGAAAATAGAGATGTCGAATATATTAATTAACCGTCAACATTAACGAATAATTGAAAATAATTATCATATTCAATCAATACAATTAACGATTTCGAATAAAAATATCATATTAATATTTATACCAACTTCAACGAACTAATATAAATACATCTACTTCAGTAATATCAAATCCCTAATAAAATATTAATTAATATTTTCAACTATATTTGATTTGATATATATAGATATTTTTATTTATCAATTAACATTTAACGAATTAAATAAAAACAGCTAATATTGACATCTCTACTTGAAAATGTATTTTGATTAGTGCTATATGCCTATTTTATGAAATAAACTACACTATAGGCTCCTTTTCATAGAATATAGAACAAACGCAGGGTATACTAATTTCCTTTTTCTTCCCGTTTCTAATAATACTATAGTTTTTCTCCTCTCAACATCTTCTTTTAAATTTTTTAATCTGGACACTATACACGATAAATCATCGCATTGGCCATAGTTTGACGTAAATAATTGTACCTATATCTTACGGGTCAGTATAATTTGGCGACCATTACTGCCTTACCAAGGTCCGCAGGGTAATTAACGTGACTACGAGTATTGCGTCAACCGCTATCATTGACCGCACGGGTTGGATACACTATCTTTACCTCACTTTACTGTCTTTACTACGTTTATAAGTAGTGTGGAAGCAAAGCTGTAGGTGTAGAAGGAGTGTTACAATCCAAGCGCTGTTATGTATATTTTTATTTGAAACAAAGCACGTAATAAAATCTACACTCAATTTGGTAGTACCTAGGTCATATTTGTATGGGAGCTTAATCCTCTTAACGTTACGGGGGGAGTGATGGGGCGACGGCCCAGGGCGCCAAATTTGGGAGGGTGCCATAGGAAATATAAAAAATAATCAAAAATAAATTTATAAGATGAGCTCATCTTATTCTATCTTATCTTATCTTAGCTCCAAAACTTTCTACGTCCGTGTCGTTGGCGCCAGGTAGCGCTAAAGGAAAGATTAGGTAAATTCTTAATAAAAGTTCACATTAGTTCACGAAAAAAAAGCTCGATAATTACTTTCTTAAGTGGGTGCTCTCTCCCTCGAATACTACTATATTGATTTTGTCCAGATAACTTGTAATAAAATACAACTACGAATATATAGCAGATGTGTGAACTTTTATTATGGGTTGCTTGTTAGACAATATCACAGAACAAAAAAAACACCACCTTTAGTTCATAGCAAAACTAAATTATATGATAGATTTTGTTACCCTATACGACTATCAAAATAGTAGAAAGCTGACATCAAATTTAAAGTATATTTATTAAACTCTATTGAAATGAAACCATGTAGATTATCGGATTATAACTGTAATTTACCAGCTGCCCCACTAGAGATCAAGTTGGAGCAACCAATTAATAAGACACTTTAAAACCCAACTATACGACTGAACACACAACACTACGGAATCATAGGTTTTCCAATAATAGTTAACGAGAGCTCGACACAATGAGTCATCAGTCACACAAAGCCGGTAATTCAACCAGGACGTCGCCCTGTTATCCGGATATTACCGGCTATGTACCGTATTACACTGGGTATCTATTTGGCTGACACGATGGAGGACTTACCGAACGTTTTGGAATCGAGTAATCATTGTCTGAAATGACAATTCAATAGCACTGTGGCTTAGTCTGGACAAGAAGAGCACAGCAACGCAACTAGTGTCTTTTATTATGTGTTCCTCTATAATACTTACAGTTCATTATATGGATATATATAAGATAGATAAGGAGGAAGATTGAACTTTAATACATCTCCAAATTCTTTAAAAGTCTTTTTGTATTCAACCTTACTGATTTTTTTGTTTATTAAACTTGCGCTTAAGATTTAATAATCTTAAACTATGTGATTGATAAACTCCAACACCGTTGAACCGATCTCCATGAATGGCATGAAACGTTTTTTCATGAAGAAGGCTTTACGTACGGGCAATTTTGCTAAAATCTAAGCCGGCCAAATCACGAGCGTAATTTATTCAAATATACAATTTATATATAATTAATGGACAGCAATTATACCTTCATAATCAATTAAATCAGTCGGAAGCTCTATAATCCCGGTCGGCTGGCGCACACAATTATTCATCAGCATGACAAAGCCAGTAATCCGGCTATATTGACCGGTCCAAACAGTTCAAAGGCATCGTCACCCGCGCCTGTTTCACCCTTATTTGCTGTTCAGTAACTATACACGTATGCATTAGATGCATCACTTAAACCTTTAACGAAGATGCATTGTAATGTAAGTGAAATTATATTTTTTGCACCCCAGCATTACTGTGACGTGGCGTAGCGTAGCTTGGCTGCCTACACATAATAATGTTCTTGCAAAAACGCGACATTCGAGGGAATTTTTTATTCATACCAATAAAAATGTTTCTGCAAAAGACAAAAATAAGTACATAGTAACCCAATAACATGTACCTACCTAATTGGGTGTAATTAACATTATAAAAACATAATAGATGTGTGTGCTAATTCACAGATCTACAATGTGTTAAAAACGTATCACCATTAAAAGAGTGCTGCAATAATCATATCTACCCATGTTGCCTTCGGAATGCTACCAAACCATTCGCCTTTCACTTAGTAAAAGCCGATTAGCGCTCTCTCTTGGGACCAACAAATATAAGATATATAAGGTCCGATAAAATAGATACCAAATAATACACAGTGATTAATGTTAACGCCTAGATCCCGGTTCGATTCCCGCACAGGACGAATATCACGTGCATATTTGTTTTTCAGAGTTTAAGTGTAATTATATCGGTATATCTGTATACTGGTGTACACACGAAGGTCGTTAGATACAGCTCCGGTTCGGAAAATCCTATGGAGAAGGGTTTATTTGCTCATGTGCCACATGCGAATCCAAGGAAAGATAACTAAAGTTGTTTTTTATATACCACTAAGGTGACACACAAGCATATGGCCCACGTGATGATAAGCAGTCACCATAGCCTATAGCCGCTAGCAATACCAGGGTATCACTAACAGGCTGCCAACCATGTTGTTGATGAGGACTCACTGTGCTAGCAGCATTACTACTAGCCCAGCGTATCCTCGTGGAGCACTGGCAACCTTGCTAACCGCAGAAACACAACACTACATCAAGTTGTGTTATTTCACTGCGGTCTTCCGGAAAGTGGGGGTACAGTCCCCAGTCGGGCGGCTCCAATTTAAATGGGAAAACCCACGGGAAATCCCAAATCGCCCTACCTCTCTTTTTAAAAGCTCATGGTGTAATTAATCACTTTACTCAAGCTTAGAAAAACGAATTGGTACAGGCCGTGGTTTGAACCTGGGTCCATCACGGCTTAATATTTTACAGTTACAATAACATAACAGAACGGATAAACTAGAACATCATGTTTTACAGACATCTCAATTTGTTAGACTATTTTTGTGAGCTAAAAGTGATTCCTTTCCTGTGTTCTCGTAAAGGTTAAATAAAATATAACTTTCTGTCTGACCCGAGGTGCGAGGCTTTCAAGCGAATGGTTTTAAAAATATATCATTTCTGAAATTGTTTCCAGTTAGAAATAGCGCCAAGTGACAGTTGAACTGATGTGCGCTGTGGACTTTGAGAGAAGAGGTACATTTATTTAAACTGTAGATCTACTAAAATGTTATAAAATGAAATGAGTGAACTTGCCAGAACACAACCTGCCGAATGGCACTCATCTTTAATTTCTCTGATACTTGTTCCCAAAATCGTTATTAGGCCACACACACCTGTCTGTAACATTCTTGTATTGTAAATGCGGTAGTTTGAATGTTTGTTTGTTAGTTCATCATAAACGGCTGACTGGATTTCAATGAAAATTTATATGATGATCAACACAAATGACGCCGCGACTAAAAGCTGGTGTAAGAAAATAAATCTACATTAAATACATAGCAAATACTCCCTATATACTTATTTAATTCATATAGATATTTGGTTTTATGTTCTTGCGTTCTGATTTTGCGTTGTAGATATGAGATCTGGGGATCTACAATGAAAAACCAACAGCGATTGTTCGTACCGAAACGAAAGATCACCGAACTTCGGACATATACCAACATGTGCGTGGTAAGAAAAACGCCGATCTGACAAAACGAAAGCTTCGTTCGTTTTTCATTGTAGAACGCCACAAAACTACACGACCTTTAAGTAATAATCTACACACGCAAGCAAACGAATACAGAACCGCTACAACTCCGTTATAAATAAAACTTTTTATTACATGAAAATTTAAATAAACATGGTAGCACATGGTAGGGAGTGCCCGATGTATACTTTAATAGTTATGTGGGCAAAGGATGGTTGGTGCAGTGCCCCTACATGTAAGTAGATACGTAGCATAGCTAGTTGGTAGGTACCTAAGACGGACGTGACCTGACTTGGAAGAAATTGGATTGCTCGCGCCGCTGCTTCAGCCGATCATCCCGAATCAATTTGAGATTAAATCTAAATTTCATATGAAACAGATGTAATCTAACTATAGATATAAGTTTATCACTTTCCGAAGGTATCGTGACTTCATCAAATTGTTTAGTAGTTTTGTAACTCAGTCAATCTACAAAACACATATTATATTTGTGTGTTGTTTATGGTCTGAACGAAATTAACCATTTTAATTTTCAAAAAAGATTTATGAAAAGATACCGACCAAGAGCGAGCCTTACTTGCGCACCGAGAGTTCAGTTTTCTATACCACTGTACCACTCCACGGTCCACCACTCAATTACCTACATTTGTGCTACAGCGTAGGCTCCCGTACGGAACCTTATAAAGTCTTTATCTTCCCTTCCCTATCCAGCGGAAAATTGTGATGACTTGAATGTCTGATATTATGTATATTTGTTAATTTTAAAAGGTATTTGATAGCTTCATAATCTCTGCGTAACGATTTCCAAAAGGAATCTATGTAGGATGTAGGTATAGGTACAGTACTAATCTTCCGTACTCATTACAAGATTAACTTAATAGATCATTAAGATCAGCAATCGCTTCCGGAAGGTTCGGGTTTGCCCGTGGGGTGATGTCAGTAATTTGTCAACGTAATCCGGTCTTCGAGTGATTAATACGTAGGTACTTACCAGGAACCGGGAAATGCACTGCAGCCTTACGACGCGTTTGGGAATATTTTCGGTCTTGCGGCCTACCTAAATAAAAAGAAAAAGCTTTGCTTGTGACTTTGTCTGCTATTAACATATTTCCAAAATGTGAAATCATAAAAAATATTATATGTCTTGACGACCGAAAGCAGTTCAAAGAACTGACATTCCTTGGCAAAAACGAAAGAAATTCAATTGATTCATAGTTAGTTCAATAAGAATCCTAATCCACATCACCGAAAGAAACAGACTTGAGTAGGTACAGAAAATATCTATAATAAAAGAGATAAGATACAGTAACAACAGTGTATTCATTTGTTTTGAATATTTAAGATAATATTAATTTAAATCTGTCAAACCACATCCAAACTTCGCAGCAATTATGTCACGAAGTGTGGTCGCCTCGTCACTTGGATATTAAATTCCAAGAACAAGGGTTCTAATTTAATGTAGGTATTATACTCATTATCTCAGCATTATTATCAGCAGCTGTTTTCAATTATTTCACTAATTACATAATATAATATTTGTATAGTATATACATAGCCATCCACTTACGTATATAAACCTGACAACTAGAAGGCCTAACTATAAACCTACTTCTGATGATGTGGATGCTTGTCGCGTCTACATATATTCATGAAGTCGTTACAAAAATAAAAACACTGCCAGAAAGGCACCGGAAACGTAGTGGTGATTATAATTACTTTCGTAGCGTTTGTATTCTCTTGGATCGTTCATTTTATCAATTTACCTTCATATGTATTGTTTTACTTTCTATCGCTTCCAAATTCAAAATCTGACGCATAATGTCCATAAAGTAATTGGTAGCATTTCATAGAAGCTGTAATGGGTAGGTACTTTACTTACAAAATTGAATGTAAATTAAAATTGTGTAACCGAATGTCTAGAGTATAACCTATTTTCGGTTACCATAAACTTAGAAGTCTATTCAAAGTTCAAATAAAAATTATCTTCATTTTTCTCAAGGCGTAAATTAGGCTGCTTAGAGCCACGGGCGCAAACACAAATCCGATTTGGGTAATGAAACGGGTCTAATTAAAAAGTCGGAAGAAAAAATGTGGAAAACAAGGCTTTCGTGAGACCCCATTTATTTGCTAAGTCCGGCGCGCAGTAACTTGTAAATAGGAACCTTATTTGAGAAGCTATTTATTTTAATGCGTGCGCTTTAAATAACCGTTGGGTCATTTGAAAAAATTGAATATAATAAATATTTGTTGCGTGCGTTACGTCGCGTGCCTGTTGCCGATATTGATCATACACAGCACAAGCCTAATGGCTTTCGATTTACCATACGAAAATTACTTATTATGTATATGATTCATAATTTTACGAATAGATACTATTCATGCGTAGCTATTACCCGCATACAGGAGATTTTGATATATTTGTTGAACTATATTCGAATTCAGATCATGGTCTGTATTTGACCACTTCTTTACCATATCTCAGTTCAGACTTGTAAATTGTTAAACAACACCGGTAGCCGCGCCATAGACAATACACTTATAGTAGCACCGCGACTTCAACGCGTAGAATGAGGAATGAAATTTATTTTGGTTGAATAAATCATATTATGCGCCATCTTTTAACTTCTTTATGGACTGTAGACTAAGCTCGAGCAATGTTTTCAATATGTGTACAGACACGCGGATTTTTGTCTTACTAGTTAGATGACGGATTATCATAATAACTAAAGCGCGCTAAGGATTAAAGTACCCATATGTGACGTGTGATACCTGACACCATCACAAAACCAGATTTGAATACATTGTTCGGAAGCGTATGGTCTATCAAAAGGCTTCATTAATTATGTATTGAACGGATTTCCAGGTTTAGGCGCATATAATTATGTATGTGTAACACATAAAAATGGAAGAAATAAAAGAACAATATTCGCTAAATGTTATAATTCGTATATTAGATACCTGACTGGGAAAACAATAACTTAAATGAAAAAATCACGAACTATTACAATTTTAACATTTTCGCTCACAAATATTACGCAGTAAATATGGATATACAAGAGTTACATAAACTTATTTTAACAATGGTACTTTTTTAATCAATTTACTATCAAACTTGATCACTATTTATGTGAAACCAATACATATTTTAAGTAAACCGTTTTCGTACTCCCTTCACAAAACTTTGTCTTAATTTAAATACATTCGCGCCAAAATACAAAAATATACTTTTATACAAATTTTCACATTGTACACGTCAAAACACATTGGTTATTATAATAATTGAGTTAAGCACTAAATATTAAGGATATAATTCAACATTATTATTTGTGAAACTCGGTTGCCACTACAGCGGAGGGAATGAAACAAAGGAAAAATATTGAAAACAATTATTACATCCTAACTTCATGAGCTATAAATGTGTAATATAATATGATCATGGACACTGAAAAAGAGAGTTCGGTAACATTGCAGTAAATTCTATTGAATATACTATTATAACCTTACTTAATATTAATATTAGAGAAGAATATGTAACACACAAAGTACTTAAAGTTAATGGAATATCCCAATGGTAAGATTCAACACTTGAAGTAGTTGGCTTTTGTAGACACCAAGTTAAATTACATATTTTTCATTGCATTTCTTATACATTTGACGATTTTCAAGGCGGCGAGTTTAACAAACGTACATCCATTTCGACTCATTAGGATCAAGTCACGAACACATCCATCATATATTCTGAAGACCTGTATAGAACTGAATACAAAATCATCACTGCAACAGATTTCAACTGGCTAGCTGCGAGCTACTGTGTCTCAGACCTTTGGGCATTCACACAGCAATCTTCAAACAGCTACAACACGAATACACGTGTTAGAAGATAAAGCTCCATTAATGAGTTACGATAATCATACAAGTACATCGAAGCGACCTCCCTATCTGGGTAGGCGGATACGTTAATTGTATCTGGATTAGGCGTAACTCTATGTATTCCATTCACATGGAGGTGGGCGACCAGAAGTTCATCTCGCGGAACTCCGAGGGTTTGGGTCGATAGGCCTGGCCAGCTGGCTTGCTCGGTGGGGCCGCCTCGTGTGATCCTTGGAACAGTTCCTTACTCTTAGTAGGGGCAGGGCCTAAGCTCTCGACAGATTCCGCCAAAGTGCCTGGGAACATGAAAATACAATTATTATAAAATGGTAATACAAATACTTTTCCTAATCTAGATCTTAGGGTGTCTAGGCCAAGAAACTAAAATATTAATAAAGAAGGTAACATACACAATCTCTTGATCTAGACAACATAAAGGCTCTTTACTCTAAACAAAACAGAAAGTAATACTAGAAGAGTAACTTGTCAAAGATAATTATTTAATAAGTTTATCACGATTTGCCTCTCTCATATTCATTTTATTTACTGGCAGAATACTGAACCACCTGTCAAATCGGATGCCACATTAAATTCGAGTGACCTCCGATTACACATGCGAAATTGTATTTTGACAACGGTTCAAACAGTTACGTGGACATTCAAACATAAAATAACATTTCAGTATTCGGCCGTTACTGTTTCAAATCCTGCGCAATATATATTATCGTTTGATCAAAGTACAAGACGCAAGTACTTTGGACAGCGAATATAACGCTGTTAGGTAACAACTTAATTAATTCTTAAATGTAATCACGTCCCAATCACGCGGACAGATAAAAACTATATTTGCGTTCAATAAATCTCTGTATTACTACCTTGACTTATGTTACATATAAATACAATTTATCTACATCGGAAATCACAGAAAATTTTCCGTCGATATTGTTATTGATTATAAATGTGAAGATATTGTTAATCTATACAAATAGCGTAGAGGTAAAATTTGTATATTAGGTCCTTACATATGAAATTGGCGTTTTTCGTACTGGCCACTTTAATCACGAATTTCTCCTCTTTGGTAAGGAATTCCAAATTCAAATTTGTACAGCTATAGACTCATGTATTTGTGCTTCGATGATCGTCATTCATTTGTTTTTTTTCTTCTGTTTTTTTCTGTTTGCGTCACTCATTTAAAAAAATGGAAAACCTTAAATATCGCATTATTTACGAGTACGAGTTCCGCCGTGGCACTAGTGCTGCGGAAACAACTCGAAGGGTGAATGATGTGTATGGCGGTCGTGTTGCAAAAGAAAACACAGTTCGTTTTTGGTTCCAACGTTTTCGTTCTGGAAATTTCGACCTGCAGAACAAGCCCCGTGGACGGCCTGAGACTCAAGTTGATCATGAAGAGTTGAAGGCTATTGTGGAAGCGGATCCATCGCAAACCACGTCCGAGTTAGCTGCAGGCTGCAATGTTAGTGATAAAACTGTTTTAATTCACTTGAAGCAAATTGGGAAGATTAAAAAGCTTGAAAGGTGGGTACCTCACGAATTGACTGAAACAAACCGGCAAACGCGCGTCGACTGCTGCGTTACATTACTAAACCGGCACAATAATGAAGGTATTTTAAACCGAATCATTACCTGTGATGAAAAATGGGTTCTTTACGATAATCGGAAGCGCTCAGCGCAATGGTTAGATCCTGGCCAGCCAGCCAAATCCTGCCCCAAGCTAAAATTAACCCCAAAAAAGTTACTTGTAAGCGTTTGGTGGACTAGTGCCGGTATTGTTCATTACAGTTTTTTCAAATCTGGCCAGACTATTACGGCTGATGTCTATTGTCAGGAATTGCAAACCATGATGGAAAAGCTAGCGGCTAAACAACCTAGGCTGGTCAATCGCTCCACGCCACTGCTGCTTCACGACAACGCTAGACCACACACTGCGCTACAGACGGCTACTAAATTAGAAGAGCTTCAATTGGAAAGTCTAAGACATCCTCCGTACTCCCCGGACCTTGCTCCAACAGATTACCATTTTTTTCGAAATTTGGATAACTTCTTGCAAGGGAAAAAATTCAACTCCGATGGGGCAGTCCAAATCGCCTTCAAAGATTTTATTGATTCCCGTCCGACTGGTTTTTTTAGTAAAGGGATCAATGAACTACCTATGAGATGGCAAAAGTGCATAGAAAATAATGGTTCATACTTTGATTAATTAAATATATTATATTAAAAAATATTCGACTTTTTGTTCCTCCCATACAAAACGCCAATTTCATATGTAAGGACCTAATATTTAGAACTACTGAACCAACTTTAAAATTTCTTTCACTAATGAAAATCTACATTATTGCTGGCTTATTGTAGGTGTTAACGTTCAGCGATAGAAATCATAAGAAAAATCCAATATTGGTATTTGGGCATGGCCAAAAAAATACAACAAATTCTCAGGATCGAGGGCAACATACTTATTGAAGTCTAAGTACTTACTCACTGTTAAGACAGTGGGTGGTCATTGATTGGTGAACTGACGTGTTGAGGTTACTTCGGTTAGTTTATAAATCATCATCGGCTTGGACTTATCCCAAACTTTGTTGGGGTCGGCACTAGATCTAACCCGATGTGGCTGGTTGTCCAACTTTTACATAAAGCGACCGCCATCTGACACTCGCAACACATGTTATAGGGAAAATCTGTTTATAAATAAGCATAGAACAGATAACTAACCATGCAATCTTGTTTCAAGTGCGTCTTCCTCTGCCAGAGTAGACGTGGACGTCGCTAGGTCTTTCTTGAAGCCGAGGAGAGCCATGGAGAGCCACGAGCGACCGTTGGAGTCTTCCGACGGCTCGAACGGAGACGTGAAATACCTGCAACCAGGAAACAATCATCATATATAGTACATACATGAGCATGAATGAAGAGATTGATGATAAAAGGTGTGCAGGTCGCGAGTGAGACGGCGCTCTTTACCCTCTCCTTACCCCTGAAGGGCCTCGGCGTTATTATAATATGTTTATGTCAAATAGTTTTTGAGTTATGAGGGGGTCAAAAGTGGCTCCAAATGGTTCGTGTAATATTACAAACGGTGCTGCTCGCCTAGGTTGCACTTGGCTTACACACGCGGATAGATGTATGTAATATACATACAACTGCTTGCTTTAGTACAAGTACACGTACACGTTCTGGTGTCGTCTAACAACACCAAGCGCTTAACCTCGAGAGTCGAGACAGTGTCCTTTATTTGCAAATACCCGGTAATGATTTCACACTACAGTGCACTTCACACCGGAGCGGTCTGTGTAGATACTACGAATTTATCGAGCTCTCGCCATAAATTCTAGGCACCTGGTAATTTTGTATCCCTTGGGGGTTTGAATGGAACCATGTTTTCTGTGGGGGTTTAACTTTTAAACATCCCATTGACGTACCAGTGATATAGTATCAAATTATATTACATTAATTACAGCAGACCAGTCGTCTAGTGCAACGCAAGTAACTGGCACTAGTCTGGATCCCTTATTTGTTATTTTAGTATCCGCTAGCCTAAATGTTGATCAGTTTACTAGAACAATCGACACTATCATAGAATGTTGTTCCACGCTATTACCATGCATTAGATAACAACAACATAGATTAATATTATCTCGTCACTCTAAGTACCTAGTAATACCTACAACTGCAGCGTAATAATAAGTTTAATTTATTATTTTTGTTATATTTATGATGATATTTTTATAGCCTGCTCATGACATGACTTAAGAACACTATCTCTAGACATAATAATAAATAATCCATTGGTTACGGTAACCGCTTACCATCAGGCGGGCCATATACTTGTTGGCACTTAGTGGTATAACAAAGTGTAAAGGCTTGTGTGGTCGAGTGTACATACCGGTTACCGTTGAACTTTCGGCGGCTGGTGGGGCTGGAGTTGGGCGAAGCGGGCAGGCTGCGGCTGCCGCGGCGCGCCGCCAGGTTGTACTCGTGTGGCTGAGGCGCCGTCGCGTCCTCCAAGGGCGCCGCCACCGTGAACCCACGGGACGACGATATCATTTGGTGGGCCACCTGACAAATACATGCATACATTTCATTATTATACCTAATTCAAAGTAGTGAACGAAGGGAAGAGACGAAGGGTAGTGGTGGGGTACATGTCACCCGCCATGCCTCAGGTTATGTTACCCTACTGGTCATGTCCACCTTAGCAGATTTTAGTCAAAAAAGAACGAGTATATTATTGTAATTATTGGTCCTAGCATAATGTTTTCAAAATACACACGGTGGTAGTAAGATATTGTTCTCATTCTAACATCGCATCAAGACTTATACGGCGGATAAGATATACATTATACATGCAGTCAGCTAGTGACCAATGCAACTTTGCCAAAATGTCGAGCTATATAATATAAATAAACAAACTGATATCACTAAGACCCGTTTTATATAATTACTACAGGTATAGGTGAAAAGTTTCTGACTTATCTTTATAAATATACTAGCGGCCCGCCCCGGCTTCGCACGGGTAGACATGTTTGATAAATGTCTACCCGTGCGAAGCCGGGGCGGGCAGCTAGTATAATATAGCCTATGTTACTCTGTGATAATGTAGCTTTCTAACGGGGAAAGAATTTTTGAAATCGGTCCAGTAGTTTCGGAGCCTATTCAATACAAACCCACAAAAATACAAATCTTTCCTCTTTATAATATTAGTGTAGATTGTAGACGATTTTTTGTCTTAACAAATTAGAATCGAATCATCTGAAGCATAAGTAGCATTAGACATAGATGGGATTGTCCAGACAAGAATAGGTTCATGACCATTCGCTTATGCTGTTATCGTTCGCAGTCACATTGAGAGGGCGTCTATAAGAGTTGACTTTTAAAGAAAATGTTATCACGAATTGTTCTTAATTTTTTGGACTATATAAGTTGTACATTTGCTAATTAAATTAGTTAAACAAACATCGTTCTCATACAGCTCACGCCTTGCATGACACTTGTTTTTGTTTACCTGTTCATTATTATTAGTATCCATTGCGTTATGCAAGACTAGCTACGTCACGGTTTCATACGCGTTTATCTTACACTATCTTCCTCACCACATTTCAGATTTTTATAAATGATTAGTGTCTCCTAGCAATATTGTCTACGAATATAGGACATAAAAGTTTTTATTTAATCCCGTGTTGTCCCTTGTTTTTGTTTTATCCAGGTCATGGTCTTATATAAATATTTTATCTGTGTGCCACTTAACATTCATATTTGATCGGCCGGATTTGGGTGAACGGGTAACAAACATTTAAGCATTCACATTTTTTTAATAATAAATAAGATTAGGTCAGAGTAAGATTCATCCTACTTTAGTCCCGCCAAAAACTAAATTAGAAACAAGCCAGAGCAATTAACACTATGAGCCAGTTTGTTCAGTATTTATCAGTGTGATATGACCTATACATAGCACGATTGACTCAACGTGAGGCAAAACGTGATTTTATATCAGTACGTAAACGACGCGTGCGCCTTGTACCGACTTGCATAAAATACAAGATATTCATCCACAGCAGGAGCTTGTCAGACGATGTTTTTCACGTGCTATAACATGCGGTTCTAGTGAGGGCTTGGCTTATGCCGTTGGTATAAAACGGCAAGAACAGTGTGGTTACAATTTTGTATGTAGGTACACTATCATCTGCCCGCGACTTTGTCCGTGTTGAGCTTAGAATCCCAGAAGAACCTAACAATTTGCCGGGATAAAAATTATCCTATGTGTTCAAATCCAGGTTATAAACTATCTGTGTTCCAATTTTCATCCAAATTGCGTAAAGGGTAACAGATATCCATCCATATATCCATACTCACAAACTTTCACATTCATAAAATCAAAGTGGGATATTTGACGTATCTATCGTACAGGAGTCGAGGTAGACCTAAGAAAAGATGGATGGACTGTGTGAAAGATGACATGGATAGAAAGGAAGTTAATACAGAGGTGACAGCTGATAGAGAAGGATGGAAGAGAACACATATTGCACCATTTTTTAATTATTGTCAAAATGTAAAGTCCTTTTTCACCCCCTAAGGGATAGAATTTCGGAAAATTCTTTCTTAACGGATGCCTACATGATACAAAGAGCACACCCTCCAAGTTTCAGGTCTCTACGATCAGCGGTTAATGCTGTGCGTTGATCGGTCAGGCATGCAAGACAAAACCTTTTATGTATAGATAGATTGATTGCTGGATTGTAAAAAAATATTGGTTACACAACATGATGACGTTTATCATGATAAACGTCTTGTTCAGTCTTGTTTTACGGCCGAAAAATATAAACAATCCACACACGTCATTGTTAGAATGAAGATTACAAACAAAATAGATGTTTGTTTAGATTTATATTTCTTTTATGGGTTCCCGTAACTTACCGCCCTGTCAGTAATTTGTAGTGTGAATGTGTGGGACATCAATATAAGAATGTGTATTGTACTGAACTGACCTTAACGACTGAGTTCCCGCACGCCGCACCCTCGCCGTTGAACCCGTCGTCTGTGCCCGCCGGCTTCGGTTTGAACCTTGTTGTTGGATTCACTGTAATTGAACATTGCATTATTAGTACAGGGCATTTCAATAACACTGCAGTATCAACCGGCATTTACCGGCTATCGACTGTTATATTCAACCACTTCACTAACAAGAAGTAATCTCACATATCCTAACCACAATCAATAGAGCAATGAGCTAAGGAATTATGGAATTGCCGTACATATTAAAAGCCTTCGGTTTATCAGGTACCTGGGTATGTAGAAACATAATTTTACAACACACGATATTGAAGATATGAATATGGAAATACCTGCGAACTATTTACGTATATAGAAATTAGCTTTCCAAAGTCAAAGAACTATTGAATATCCACAAGTAAAGAGTGTAAAAATAACGAAAACGTCGTTGACACATTGTCAACGACGTGTCCATTTGTCCAGATAATGTACCTAAACGAACAGCTTTGACGTCATAACATCAATCAACTAGGCCGTGACTCTAGTCACCGGTCAACATTACGACTCAGTTCCAATTCTAAGAACATTGTTATTCATAAATGGAGGAAAATAAGGCTGTAGAGTATAAATTCCCTGGCTCGACCTCCTAATGCACTTTTATTTGCACTTATATTAATGTTTACCTGTTGCGCGTGATTTGAATTTAGCATTAGAATGCTAAACCAAATAAATCGATTCTATTGTTCCACTGTTCCTGTCTTATATACAAACTAAGGTAACCCAAGTTGCTATGCTAAATATCACTAATCTTATAAAACTAGTGTGATGTCATCTCGCTATGTGCCACATGATGGTAAGCGTTTACCGTAGCCTTTGGACCTTTGCCACACCAAAGACGACATACTGTATAATACTTGTTTGAGTCAGACATAAACAAAATAAAATATATATTTCTAAATGCAGAGCAATATATAGTAAATAAATAAGCTTACCGGCTGTATTGATTGGCGCGATGCCGTGCAGCACATCTTGGCAAGACTTGGTGTGCTTCGACCAATCTTTCTCCTTCACAGCGTTGTACACGGAAGCAGCCGTCACCTCCTTGCTTTGCTCGTTGAACGACGCGAGATTCTGATCCACTCTCTGCTTGCCAAACAACGCGTCTGTCTTCGGATAACGGATATAAAAGAACGAGTCCTCAGGAGCTGGTGGGGATGCCGCGAACGGCTCAAAATCCCTGTAATAAATAAAATTTCTACTTAATAAATTGCTCAGCCAATTTACAAATGGATAAGTAATCCCTCGATCACACTCACGACAAAAGGTTGTTGACTTGAGTCACCATATGTCTCTTTCTGAACATGACTAGTTTATTGTTAACGTAAACTTTTCCAATCAGTGTCCTAAATAACAAGTGCAGCTGCAGATTATTTATATTTATAACACAACTGATGCGTTTTGGCACTCGACCGCGGCGCTTTTGGGAGTCGTTGTGGATGAATCGCAAATTGTAATGAACTGGAACTATTCAAGCGATCTTTCCGCTTTTATAAGTACTACGGACATGGGTTTAGTGTTATCGCGATAACGTTGCGAATGATGAAAAACTACGTTGAAAACAACTTAGCACGGCATTGTGTCGTCACGATGCTCGCCGCGCCGGCCAATGAGAGCGTGCAGTGAGCGCACTCCCTCGAGGGACCACATGACTGCTCAGCGGGTATATTTAGAGGTTGAAGACAGAAGCTTGGAATAGCAATAGGCAAGTGCGTGCGATCTTGGCACTCGCAAAATTTGTGTTCCACGAATTTAGATTTCGTCATTAAAATAAGCAGCAATGGCATTGTTTATAGAAAGTTTAACGACCGGGGCAATAATTTAGGTACATGTTGTAAAGCAGTAAAAAAACAATAAGAAATTGGCAATCACCAGTTTGAAGTTTCTCATTGGACTCTTATTTCAAGAGCAAATTCGAATAAAGCCTCACCACATTTATATCGTTAATCTTCTTTTCACATCTCATTTAAATAATTCACATTTTCCTAATAATAATTAAATAGCAATGTAAAAACAAAAAAATAAGCAGCCACCAAAAACGTAAAAGCTATCTCATGAGGTGGGCAAAATTACTCTATGTACTTCATTCACAGACGCAATGATTAGGGTAGTGACTTCATGTGTATAAAATAATAAAAGCTTGAGAATGGATTGGCTACAGCAAACTACTTACATTCACTCAATATGCTATCATAATGCCGAAATTCATGTTTACCAGACTTCTCCAGGAGGAACAATAGGTATATTGAATGAAATATGGCCTCTGCGCTTTTTTTAAAACAGGTGTGGTTTGATACTTCTCTTTAGTTTTTTAAAGCACGAAAAGATCAAGTACACGACATAATATTGTCAAAGTAAAAACAATTTTGTCTTAGCAGCAAACATACAAAGACCGATAACGAATAGGTACCTACGTGTGGGGTGAGAGCCTATGTGATTAGCAGCATAATCTGCGAAATGAATAATATTTACTTGAATATTATCACCCTAGCCGTTGTTATGCAAAAATATTTATTGACCAAGATTATTATGGCCTGTGGCAATGACTATAGTATTCATGCCATGCCAATAATGGTAAGCCCAAATTTTGTACTTGTGAGTTTCCAAATCCAACTGTTGGTTCAGACACAAAATATAGTGTTGGTGGTTTGCAAATTTTCTACTTTTTTTACCTTGTACTTCACCTACCCTACGACCAATAAACCAAAGGCGATTTAATTTAATTCAATACCCGTCCTATTTGATTTTTTTATACCACTAAGGAGGCACACAAACATACGGCCCACCTGATGATGGGCAGTCAGGCAGTCACCGTAGCCTATAGCCGCTAGAAATACCAGTGATATCATTAACGAGTTGCCAACCCTGCTGTTTGATGAGGAGTCACTGTGCTAGCAGCATTACTACTAGCCCAGCGTATCCTCGTGGAGCACTGCAAACCTTACTTACCGCAGAAACACAACACTAAATCTAGGTAAAATTTAAAGACGGATAACACCTAATCTATTCATGAGTTATACTTATTCTTTTCTGTAATTGTAGATAATGGAAAAAAATACATCTAGAAAGAAGAGTTGTAATGCATGTCGTTGTGCAGATAAGTAATATCGTTATATACAACTGTCCTGCCAATATAAGATCGACGCGTAGTCATTGGCAATCATCTAATATATAAAATTCTCGTGTCACAGTTTTCGTTGCCATACTCCTCCGGCTTGACCGATTTTGATGAAATTTTTTGTGCTTATCTATGAGAATCGGCCAACATCTATTTTTCATCCCCATAAATGCAAAAAAAATTGTCCACACGAGCGAAGCCGGGGCGGGCAGCTAGTAAACAATAAAATATCGTTAACGATTGTTATGTTATCTCAGCCCAACTGTTTGGGCAATGGGCAAACTGGGATCTGCAGCTTCACTCATCGTTATATCTGATTGGGTTTTTCCAAAAGTTTATAAAAATATGTCTGACAGACGACCACAAATATTGGACATTCCTACAAACTTTAGAGCGTTGGGTATTAACGGGAATCATCCCTATTGACCTAATGAGATACGGATACGAGATACGTTTCTGAAAATAGTGGATCGCTACCTACCTAGCCTAGGTACTGTAAAGCTTTGTTGGACTTAAAAGTTGCTGGTCCTTAATTATGATCAATATGAAATACATAATCAAACATACACTAAACTAATTTGACAAGACCTAAATTATTGCCATCCCAATTTGACGCCGCACATGAGATTGTTATCCCTTAACAAGACTTTTAGTACTGTCAAATTAGTTTAGTTTGGCGATTTTGTACAGCGGAGATCCCAAGTTTATTATTGGTTTTCATCACATAACTAGTGTTACATAATGTACCTCTCAATCAGGTAGATAGACAACCATAATGATGATGCTAATAACGTAAAAGCTTTCAGGTAAGAAGAGAATAATATATCATTGATAATGCTAAAAATACGTGAATGTTAGATTAGGCACAAGTTTTTTGATATCTGCACGTTTAAGATAGAGGATAAAAAATTAAGTCGCTTGGCAACAGATTGTATTCATTATAAATATGTGAAGACTGGGATAATACAGAAATATTAGTTTTTGCCAAAATGTGATATCTATAATCTTCATAGAGAACACACTTGGGAGAATATTATGAATAAGTTTAAGAATAAATTAAAAGCAAGTAGTTCATGTAAATTAACCAAACATTGTTCTGCTGAGACAAACTTGTCATAGTATGAATACTGTTCAGAAAACTGACTAGATTTTTTAGACACGTGTAAACTATGTAGGTTTTTTGCTGTGTCGATACAAGACAATAAACTAGGTGTATTAATATATAGTCCTCTCATATAAAAGGCCAATCAATTATATATATTTTATAAATACTGTGAAACTCGTGGTGTGACTTATCACTGAACTTATTTTTTTAGAAAAACACATATTACAGAGCGGTGAGATAAGAACTTGCGTCATTATAAAATCATTCCACAGGTCCACCACGGCCCAGCACTTAAATCACTTCCAAAGACCAAAATAACACACAGTAAGTAACGTACCTAAAATACTTAGGTACAAATTACGAATATATGATATCGTGTATTAAATGAAGCATACTTATTTTTACCTACCTAGCAACGGTACGATAAAGAACATTTCTTCTGTCAATGACAAATTACGTCATAGTAAATATGTATGTATGTAATAATAACAAGTTATTACAGAAGAATAAAACAAGCAAGCAACCAGTTGACTATCATGCTATCCTTGTGTTTGTTGTATCAATGCATGTAATAGTATATGATACGCAACCTATCCAAAACGACCCATTTGTATATTGGTAGGTAAGATAAGTAGCGAGTCAGGTAGAAATACGAGACTGCCTTATGTCTATTAAAATGGAATTGTGCCGGTTGGCCTTGCCTCTATGGGGCGAGGCTTAGATAGTTTAAAATTACAAAAGTGCACTGTCATACTAACCAAATGTGACATCATACCGATACCGCTCATATTTACACAACCAACGAAAGGTCACATGCTCGGTATCATGATGATAACACATTTTTAATTATAGCAGTTGATAATTTAATATCGGTTTAAACTTTAAGAAATAGTACTTGTATCGATTTTCCAAGGATGCTGGCTGAAATATGTGTTCCAAACTATAAACGATCACCATCGCTATAAGTAGGTGTCGGTACTCTATATTAATAAAATTAGGCAAGGGCCCCAGAGAACGCTGCTAGGTTGTTTGGAGGTTGGATAAAAGTTGAAAGATTTTATCAATATATGAAAAATATATCCAGTAAGACGTGGCATTCCTACAAACACACACATCAATTCTTTCTATAGAATAATACTCATTGGATTTATTGTGAACAGTTCACATCACACACAGGTAAATATTAAGAAAGACTGGCAGTAGTGGCAGTATCAAAGTATGACGACTAAAAACAAAAAAGGTATGTGCACATAACCGATAAAGAAACAAACATGAGCAAATAAACAAATTACGTGACAGCCGAGCCTCCACTTTAGCATACGAGGCCAGGACACGAGTCAACACCTATACGCAGATGTTAAATATTGTTCAAACATCATTATTTATACGCAATTTTATCCTAGACACTTTTAGACGACCTGTGTTAAACACATATAATATGTGATTACTTAGTGGGTCTTAAGTCTGTGTTCCACTCCCATACAACACAATTACCAGGACTATTTAGCAGACTATCGAAGTTACAAATCTGCCAGAATAGAGCCATAATAATGCTAATGACATGGAAAAAAGTACATTTAATTCAAAGACAGGTACACGTAGGTGTTAGAATAACTTGTTTGAGAAATGAGGACACATCAAACAAAAACTTACGTAGTTCAGTGAGATATTCCCACAAACCCATATGAATGAGCACGACAAAGATTATGGTTGCACAGTGCACATGGACATAATTTCCTGTACTTACAATAAGTGTTTACAGGCGTGCTTTGTATATTATTTTATTTTTATTCCACGACTAGTGCGATGTACAATAGCCATCTAGGAATGTAGATAAAGCTAGAAAAGGTATCTAACAAATTGTTGACCGAGAAATCAAATAAAAAAATCAGAGCTTAGCACGAGCATCTTCGATAATACACCACTATCGCCACTTCAATTACAAGGACAAAAGGGCAATACACGAGTCGTACGCAGCTTTAATTACTTCATCGTATAATATTGGTTTATAAACATTACCAGTTTTATCACGTATTTATTTCATTAAATTACGGTGCCAACTTTTGTTTTAGTTTTATATTAGCTGTGCCCGCGACTTCTTACGCGTGTAATCGGAATTTCTCCACCATTTCAAGTTACCTCAGTTACGCCTTATACCATCAGCAATCTGCCAGTGAAAGTTCCGTTCAAATCGGTCCAGCCGTTTACATTAGCTATCCCAAGAAAACCGTGCTGAATTTCGGGATAAAAAGTATTCTATATTATACCGCGTAGTATGCCTTTATTTATACTTACGTATGAAAGTACTGTACTGTGTCCTGTGTCTGTTGTTTGTGTCTCGCTTACGTAGAGAGAGAAAACCCAAGAGAGATATTACAAACAAAACATACAAACTTACGACGCAGTCTACGCTCGCTAAAAATAAGGAAAAACCAAAAGCTAATCATTATTCTGAGGTGTCTCGTTCGTTTGTCTGCTTCGCTTCAGTCAGATCTGCGAGATGACCTATGTTCTGTAGGATGCTAGGATGTCCTAAATTTAAAATTATTTACAACGGTTTCATAGCAATTCCGTGCAAATTTTTGTTCCGTCTTATTATGTACCAATTAGTGTCCGACGCCACTACCCTCGGCCCAACCGAAGACTTAAAAACCACAATAAAAAAACCAGCCAAGTGCGAGTCGGACTCGCACACCGAGTGTTCCGTACGAACCTGATATGAGGTCATTATTCGTCGGTGACTCTCAACAGCGCGGTACAGGAATATTTTTAGTAAATTCGCAATTAAAAAAAACTACTTGTGCTGTAAGACATTGCTTATTGCCAAATTTCATGATATAAGTCAACGGGAAGTACCCTATAGGTTTTGAGTCCCTTGTGAAATCGAAGAAAATGTGCGACATAAACAGTCACGGTTTCTAAGAATTGACAAACAGGTTTGATTATTTTATAGCTGAAAGAGACCATAGACCCGGGTATTTGATAACTCCTCGCGATCTTGAAGTAAAAATTCTTGACAGACAGACAGGCGGACAACAAGGTCATCCTATAAGGGTTCCTTATTTCCCTTTCAGGTACGGAACCCTAAAAGTTACAGTTCTAGGTTTAGTATCGAATGTGGTGAGCTTCAAAAAAAATTTTCCAATTCTCATCAATGTACAAAATTGTACCTGTTACAGTTTTATTATAAGTATAGATTAGTCAAAATTAGTTATTTTATGAAGATATACACATTTCATTACGCCGAGATCCTTTTAGAGTACCTAAACAGGGGGAAAAGAGCGCCATTTCACTCTTGACTCGCACACTTCTTTTGCTTCTTCTACAATCAATAATTTCCTTCTTTCAGGCGCTCCGGTAGGCATATGGAATATTTTGTGAAATGTTATGAATAAACTCTGACGTCACCAATGACTTATTTAAATGTCAGAAACAAAGATTGAAAAGGCGATAAGACAAGTCAAGTGGTAAAAATACAATTTCAACAAAGTCATAGGAGTCTTATCGTATTGAAAGAATATCAATCAATCACAGCTTTTATCGACATTACTGAAATAATTTATTACCCAGAATAACCTAGAATATCGCATTTCATAAGTTAGAGGTAGTATAATATTATTGATATTGCCACATTCAAGACACACTCAAGTAGACCACAACCTGAAGATCAACATTAGGATTTCTAATTGCTTCCCTAAAAAACACAGGGTTTTGATTTCACAATGAAATAATTTTTTTTTATATATAAATATATATATAAAAAAAAAATCACTTTGTCCACCGGACTGCTAAAACAAGTAATGTTATTTCTGAACTATAAAATTAATTTTAAAATATATCTTCACAAATAAGCTCCAGTATGCCCGAGAAACAAAGGGTATATTTTACCTATAAGTACCTATAAGGTTGACTGCTCACAGCATCGAGATAGTTTAATGTTAGAAAAGTAATTGTCAAAATAGAAACTCATAACTTTGATGTATTTTAAACCTGAAATCTGTACCCAGATTTATAATTTAGGATGCATCAGGATTGGCATGAGTGTTTGCTGTTATAAAACTTAATGTGTTGGTAATGGATCAAGCCAATCTAAGTATGGAATACCTATGCTACAGGCATCTTTTGTAAATAGGATACAGGTCTGTATGTACTATCAGATGTAAAACAGAAACATGTGTCTTACATGTGATATGCAAAACAAAATATGGCAATACCTAAAAGTATTATATTTGATGATTTCGTTGATGTGGTAGCCAGGCGATGGTTAAGCCGCATAAGGTTAAAAATCTGACCAGAACAAGTTTGTGTATGGCTATGTCTATGCAGACCTTACAGACTATGGACACCAGCAGTCTTGGAAACATTATTTTATGCTAGAATACAAAAATACTGAGATTTGATTGTGATCTATTATAAGGATGAAGAAGTTTTATATTTGGGCCAGTGTAATCATAATCATAAATAATGAATATTAAATTGGCTGCAGATACAGAAATGTTGATACATTAAAACACCTTAAATGTAACATAATAAAACTAAATTATTCTACATACACAGATATAGCAGTAGTACATAGGTACCCAGTTTTTGTACAGGCTCTAACTATCCAAAGTTGGACTAACTAATTATAGCATAAGCTTAAAATGTGCAAATCTAAAAAGGTATTAACCCTTTACCACCCACAAAGCAATATTTGGCTGCTAATGTAAATCTTTAAAAATAAAATAAAGGAACTCACTTTGCTGGCTTAGTTTTCATCCAAACAGGAAGTGTAAATCCATCTTTAAGTTCGGGGTCACTGGAAGCCATCTTCCTATTTTTATAATGATGAATTAAATTAAATTATTATTTACTTGAGTGAAATATTTTTACCTAAAACAACAAGCTAACTCACTGCCCTGATATGAAATGTAGGACTGAATGGTTTTATCTCGAGCAAAAATGATAATAATTGTTCAGTTGGCAATATTGGGTACTATCATGTTTTTGACAGACAAAGCAAATGACAAAAAAAATATGGAGGAATATAACAACTACTACTACTAATTAAATTAATTAACGAATTAAGGGCTCAAGACACCCTTTGGGATTCACTTGAAATTAAAGAAAGAGGTGAAGAACCCATCTGCAACAAAATACATTATACAAATTATTTATAGATCAGTGTTTTAAAAAATAACAGACAACCAAATAGTATCAAAAGAACTAACAGACTGCCTCATACAATTGGAGCGCCTCATTCTAATAGAATGGTCTGAAAATTTATTATCTAACCAACCAGTACATATAATTTGATTATTAAATTAAATTTATTCTGGAATATAGATCAGTTTTAGTTGCCAGTCTATGAATGAGACCAGTAAGCACCAGTCTAAGGGTTAAATTAGCTTATTCTGTGTTACAATAAAGTAGTAAGAGATTTTATCTATTATTTAACCAAACAGGTAGCAACCATACTGATAGCCCTAACTCTTTACCTAATCTGAAAGACATAACAGAGATTTCAATCTTTGACAATGTAGACAAATAAATCACAAACTTTTTGTATTTTGATGTATCCCATGACCTTGACAAGTTACTGGTGGTAAATATTTGTGATTTTGTAATATACTTAGATATGTTAAACGAATTCCTCGAATATCTATCTCTAAGATACAAGAAACACCAGCCTAATTTAAGTTCACAAATCAAGCTCACAATCAAGCTACACAAAATAAACGTGTGGACAGTAACAAAACTGGCTTGGTGGCTAGGCTATGTCTACCCATGTAACGATAAAATTGGAGAAAACATTGAACAAGAGGTCTACACAATATTCAAAATACAATGAAACTGGAAATTCCGACACTTACATCTTCATAGTTATTAAATGAAGCACAAATTACAAGCACCATGTTATACACAATAAAATGGTAAGATTCAGGAAACGTAAATTAAGTAAGAATGTACGCACTACCATAGATTAGTTATAGAATGTTGGCAAGAAATCATATATTTTTTTTTAATTGTTTATTCATGACATGGAAACAAGTCCTTCAGTCGCATACTTATTACAATTCTTAACATATTATTACAAAGTTCAATTCAACAATTCAAAGTATTCAATACACCAATATCTCGAATGAAGCACAATAATATTAAAATTTACAATATTTGAATATTAACATTTATATAGTGTTAAATTGAAAATAACTATTACAAACAAAAATCGTCCTTAATATCTAAATTTTCGCAACAGTATTAACAATATAATTAAATAATGGAATAAAATATTTACAATCGCTTAATAATCCATGAATGTTGCGGGGAATACTTTTTGATGCAACACTTGAACTACTACTGCCATTATCAATGTTTACAGGTTCTTCAACTTCTTCAGTTTCACTAAGTTCACTGACTAAAATTAACCGTTGCAAATTAAATGCCGCACAGTGGAAGACGATGTGTTGTAAATCGGCGTTATCTTGATTACAATGGAAACAGTTGGAGTTGCTGTAGATCTTGATTCTATTTAAGTGAGTTGGAACTAAACAATGGCCAAGTCTCATGCGTGAAATGATTGTGATAAATTTCCGGCTTTGATAATTTTTAAATCTACTATACCAAGGTTTTATTGGAAGCTCTTTTTGAATATCATAATACCATTTTCCCTTTGTTGAAATCGTCACATTCCAGTATTGTTTCCATAGTTCCTTTGATTTTTGTCTAAAGCATGCATAATAGTCAGTGAATGGAACCTTCAGAATATTGGTGTGGTCTTCATGATGCTCAACGTGCGTCAGTGAATCAGCTTTTTCATTCCCATCTATGCCACTGTGAGATGGTACCCATACAAATTCTACATTGATCGCTTTTGATTTACATTCTTGTATTAAGTTTTTAATCTTATACAATATAAAGTTACATTTAAATGATAGTATTCTGCTACATAATGCAGTTAAGACACTTTTAGAATCTGTTACAATGGTAATATTGTCACTATTTACATAGGTATTTACATAAATCAAAGCTTGGTATATGGCATAGCATTCAGCTGTGAAGATACTGCATTGAATGTCTAATTTAAAACACTTTCCAAAACTATTTTGTGCATCATAGTAAGCTGATTTGACATTTTGTTCAGTTTTTGAGCCATCTGTATAAATGAAATAGTAATTGTACTTATTGTTTTTAAACTCAAAAAAATCTTCTTTGTTAGTGATAGTATTTACATGGAAATTATTAATATCACAATTTATTAGACCATTATATGAACAATTGTAAAGAGGCCAGATATCGATATATATAGAACCGGTGGTAATTTAGACCTTCATAAGAGCCTTATTAGGGCCTAAACTGAATAAATGATTTTTTGATTTTTGATATCACTTTTATTGATGTTTTGTGAGTTATTTTTAACATGTGTAAAAATTGAAACTATTTAAGGTCCTGTAGCAAGGGACTCTGCTGTTAAATTGACAACTGCTATTGATTGATAAACATCAAATAGATTAGTGAACCTATCTATGAGAATGTTATTGCAAGACAGTATTTTAAGATGGAATCTCTCAGCCAGTTGTAGCCGTCTCAGGGATAAAGGAGGTATGCATGTTTCTATTTCCAAAGAATTAATAGGTGTGGAGCACATAGCTCCACATATTAGTCTTAAGCCTGCATTCTGTATAACATCTAGTTTTCTTAAAAGGGTGCTACTGGCATTCATGTATGCTAAACTACTGTAATCAAAATGACTTCTGACTATACTTTTGTATAGCATACTCATAACTTTGGGATCAGAACCCCAAAAAGTTCCTGCTAAATGTCTTAAAATATTTATACTTCTCAGTGCTTTCTTACTAATGTAGTTTATATGTTTATCAAATTTTAATTTATTATCAATAATAACTCCTAAAAACTTATGTTCATTTACTATTGGAATTTCAATGTTGTTATAAATTATTTTTATATTACTGTTATTTTTGCTAAAAACTAAAACTGAGCTCTTTTCTGGACTAACATCTAATTTAAGTTTCTCATGATAATAGAAATACAATTGTTTTAGAGCTTCATTAATATTATTTTGAGCTATTTCAATATTTTGATTTGTACTATACAAAAGTAAGTCATCAGCAAATTGTAAAATGTTAACATTTTCAGTGTTCACAAATTTCAGTATTTCAGAGGTTTAGAAGTTATATAATAGGGGGGATAATGTGGCCCCTTGCATTGTTCTTTTGTTTACAGTTTTTGGACCAATTATATTATTATTGTATTTGACATATACTGTCCTTTTACTTAGAAATTCAAAAAGCCATTGTGATATCTTTCCTTGTATTCCAATATCATGAAATACTTGAATCAGTTCTTGTATGTTAACATTGTCAAAAGCACCCTTCACATCTAAGAAAACACAAATCATATTAGAGTGATTCAATTTAACATTTTTTATATCATGTATAAGTGATACAAAGCTTTCAGAGCAACTTCTACCTTTCCTAAAACCATGTTGAATTGTTGGAATTAAGTTGTTTGTTTCTGCAAAGTAATCTAAACGTAATTTTAACATATTCTCAAATAATTTCCCTAAGCAAGAAGATAATGATATAGGTCTATAAGAAGAAGCTGTATTAATAGGCTTGTTTGGTTTCAAAACTGGAATTACACATTGTGTTTTCCAGGATTCTGGTATAATGTTATCAACCCATAGTTTGTTATAAATGTTAAGTAATGTTTTTTGTGCATTTAAATGTAATTTTTTAATCAATATGTATGGTATATTATCTAATCCTGGTGTGGTATCTCTTCTACTTTGTAGGGCTGTGTGTAATTCATCAATAGAAAAGCATTTACTGAGGAAGGAATTTGAACTATTTTCTTCTGAAGTATTAAATAATGTTAAAAGTTTATCATGATCATATTCACAATTATCAGATAGAATATTTAAGAAGTCTGGAACCCATTCATCATTAAGATGTCTGTTCTTAGTTGTTCCTATGCTTTTAAATCTTTTAATAAATTCCCATATTCTAGACACAGGTGTTAGTCTATTAAAACTACTACATAAATTTTGCCAAGAAATTTTCCGTTCCTCTTGTATGATTTTTTTCTTTTGAGCATCAATTTTTTTATAATCTATGAAATGGTTAATAGAAGGGTTTGTCTTATACTGTTTCAATGCTTCTTTAGATTTATTGACGGCATCCTCACACTTATCATTCCACCAAGGAACTGGTTTTCTTTGAATTTTAAGCTTGTGATTCTCCTGTCGTTTTGGAATTGTTTTTTCCCTTATATCATTTAAAATGCTTACAAAGTTATTATATAATTCCAATGAGTTCCCATTTTCAAGGTCAAGATTGGAGAAACATGTTTCAGACAATTCCTTATATTTGGACCAATCAGCTTTATTATAAATAAACTTTTCTTTTACAAAAGAAACTTCATATGTAGATGGTTGCACATTTAATTGGAGGAAAGTTGGAAAATGATAGCTACCCATGGGATCATCATGAACCTGCCACTCACACAAAGGAGCTAGTGAGGAATTAACCAGAGCTAAATCTATAGCAGAGGCCTGTTTATTGGGATGAGGAAAGGTAGTTGGTGCGCCATCATTGAGAATGCATAAATCACATTCATCAATGATATTATATAAACTATTGCCTCTACTGTTATTACTGCGACATCCAAAAGCTATATGATGTGCATTAAAATCACCCATAATGATACATGGTTTAGGTAGATTATTCAGTATGTTTTTCATTTTATTTGTATCAAATCTGTTGTTATTAGGTGGACAGTATATACAGAGAATAGCTATATTCCCAGATTGAGTCTGGATTGAAATAGCCACACTCTGTATAGATTCATAAAAATGTGTAGTTAAAACAGTATATTTCAAACCATGCTTAATTAAGATACCAACACCATTATGTTTGTTTTTAGAATTTTTATGAATGAAATTGTAATTAGGAAAATATGGTATATTTGATTTGTCAGTAAGTCAAGTTTCATTTAATAAACAAATGTCAATGTTTTTGTCAGTTAATAATTTTTGTAATAATGTTTTTTTACTCTGAACACTTTGTATGTTATACTGTACAATATGTAAATAATTATCCATTAAATTAAATTAGATAAAAATATTTCTTTATTTTTTTTTTAAGTTAGTGGAACATTGTCTTTATTGTTGCCTAGAGCTACTATAGATTTCACAATGGCATTAATGATAATTTCGTTTACAGCAATTTTACTGAAGTCTATTACATTGTTGTTATTTTTGCTATTTAAGTTAGGGAAAGATTTGACATCATTAATTGCTGGAGGAGCACTCACCACAGTGGCATAGGGATTCCTTACATACTTTTTCTTATTCTCTTCCATTTTCTTTCTCCTGATAGGACAGTCTCGAGAAATAGCTAAATGATTGCCATTACAGTTAATGCAAACTATTGTTTCCACATCGCAGTCCTTGTAAGAGTGTTGCCCAGTGCAACAAGAGCACATCTGGGTTCCCCTGCAAACTTTTGCAGAGTGGTTATATTTTAAACATTTAAAACATTGCAGTACAGGTGGTATATACTGTTCGACTCTATATCTGAACAGTTGTATATATGCATATTGTGGCAAAAACGCTGATGCGAACGTTACTGCTACTGTGCCTAACGGCTCTAATTTTCCATCGACTTTTTTCATGAATCGTTTTATAGATATTATCTCTGCGTCACATGTAATATTTTTGTAAATTTCTTCGTTGGAGATATCCTTTGGGACAAACTTTAAAACCCCAATTTTTTCCGTTAAATGTGCTCGTATGAATGCTTTTAATTTGTGTTTATTAAAAAAGTCTTCCATCTTTAAGAAAGAATTTGCAGTAATAGCTTTTTTAAACGTTACACCTATTTTATGAGCATTGATTCGGTGTACGCCAATGATGCCTTTCACATTTTCCGAGAAAAGTGTTGTCAAAGAAATGGGGTTTTTGTTACCAATTTTTTCCTGTTCGGTGGATTCTACATATACAACGTAGTCCGCCGAGCTGTTTTCAAGAAATAATCTTTTATAATTGGGCTTTGTATATACTTTATATCCATCATACTTATCTTGGGAACTGCCCGATATTTCGCGGAGCTTCCGTTTCTTTTTTCTGCCCTTTGGACTGCTTGTGGGGTCCTCTCCATCATCGGGAGGACCCATTTTAGTGATGAAGTAATTGGTTTCAACGATTTATCGAAGAAAACTAATAAAATTAATTTTAAACGAAAAGATCAATTTAAATTTCTCCCGCTCAGTTTGACTTCCCGCCAAAAAGTCAAAAAAATCATAGGTCTGTGCCTACCACAGAGTCATAACCACTATGTTTTGTGCCTACTACCATTTACTACCATCTAGTGATGTGTCAACCGAGTTGAATACTCTCTAACTCAAGTTTGATTTTCTCTTACTGGAATTTGGATTCACGTGTTAAAATCGTAAAATGAATGAATCAAACAAGTACGCGATTGGGAGTTTTATTATGCTTGGTTCATGCTTGGTTCACACATTTGTGTCGTAGTGTCGTGGCGCGCCATAACACAATTGATTACGTACATTTAGTATGAGTAAATTCAGTAAATCTACCTACAAGCTACCTATAAGTGTGAATCGGATTCACACTTATAGGTTGTGGTGTGATATTTGTTTCTGCTGTGACGCCTGCAATTGCAGAAACTGTTGAAATTGTTCAATTAATTTCAAAACATTTTTAATCCTCGTCGCCACTGATATGAATACTAATATCTTTTAGTTAAAGTTTATTTATTAGTATTAAAGTAATCGTTGTGTAGCTCATAACAAGAATGTAACAGAAGTCAATATCAAAAACATAAAATATATAAATGAAAAAGAAATCAGGATGATGCCAGAAGAGAGTTTGTAACAGTACTGTGTTGTGGCGCGGTAAAATCGCTCGACGCCCGGTTGCGATACAGAGATGGTGGGGGATCTGTGTCGAAATAATATGAGGTAAAAACTCGAACGACGTTTTTTTTTGGCGGGAATAAAATCAAATTCAGGCAGAGTGGTTGTAATTGTTACTAGTTTTTCGTAAATTGTGTTAAATAAATTAATCTTAAGTGTATATTTTCAGTATCATTTTGTGCAAAAAAGTTTCATTTTGTTTAGTGACTGATTTATAGGAGCATTGGTTATGCTGTAATATGTTTTTTGGGGGGAAGTGATTAAATCATTTTGGTCAATAGAGTACTTTGACTTAAAGGACTTTTACGATCTTTCAATACCGTGGATTGTCCCCAGAAACTCCCTTGAGCGTCAACTCAGAGTAGATAATATACTACGTAAGTTTGTACAAGCGTCAGAATGTATGACACTACACTAGGCTTGCCTATCGATAGTAGACTATCGCTAAACTACAGATAGTCTATCGATAGATATCGCGTTATCAATAGTATCGATATATTGAATTGATTCAGGAGTTACTTTGCGGAAATTCATATTTATATATACAAGGTTTATCGGAAAGGGAGTCCTGATATTTAGGCAATACAAAGTATCACCTGTGATTGTTACACAGCCGACGTCCCGACTCGGAGATCGTATGTTTTTAATTTCATACTAAAATTAACTTATGCAATTTATTTCAAAATAGTAGCAACCCTCATGAGCTATAGCTATGCATTATTCGATGAATGAGGCGCGCGGCGGCAGGCGGTAAACTACAAAGCGCCTTACACGTGCCGCACCCGCTGAAATTAACCTACTCAGTAACAGTGGATTGTGCATCCATTTACGTCTACCTATTTGTTTGATTTTAAATTATCTAAAACTTACCTGTTCTAATGATTATGTTGCTTTATTTGATCGGACACGTCACGTATTTGTTCACTTTAAGAATTAATAGTTTTCCGTAGGGAAGGACACTTAAAAAAGGTTAGTAATTGGAAATTGTAAAACACGAAGCAGTTGGATTCTATTACACTATTACGAACTGTTTGAGTACGTGGGTACGAATCTTTAAGGGCAAGTACTGGCGCACTCGCAACCGTCGTGACGTCAAAGCGACGGTTGCTGCGAGCTGCTACCAACAAGAACTACAAGAAGGGTTCATATGTCGCACTTGTCGCTCGATGCATAAAGCGGCACGTCGGTCGCTGAACAGATTTTATCACGTCTCGAAACACTTGCGGAGAGCCCCCGATGCTCTCAAACGTACCTACATCCATCGCAAATCTACCAATGCACAACATAATAGTCCTCCTGATTAGTGTAGGTCTCCGTCGACATTTTTGACACAAAACAATACTAATAAGCAATAACAATAACAGAATGATTAATAACAATAATCCGAACTAAAACACACGACTCACGTTAGCAAATTAGCGACATAAACACCCGAATGCATTTAGCTGCTTAGAGCGACTGCCTGCCTACAAAAAATATTTTAGGTTTTTATGCAATGGCGGTAAAACGAATTAATCAAAGGACATGCGCCGAAAGAGCCGCGTAGGCTAGTTGGCGCGTGCGGCGGTGCCTTTGACTCCGTTGTCGGTATTGTGGATAGGGCATGCGGATAGGTAGCGTCCGTCGGCCATTTTGCAGTTGCGGTAATTACCCCAAATATGAAACACAGCTGATGATAGGGTTGCGTTAGCTTATTTGTCATGAAATCTTTAGACACTTATAACTCAAAAACTATTGACTTTTGGGGAAAGTCGTATATAGAAAAGTTGTTCGTAATCATGGGTACTTTAGTATAGTTCCAGATACATACCACATTCTGGTTACACCTTGTATAAGATCAACTACATAGTTAGTAAAAGGGAACACTTGCTCCAATGTTTTTTTTCTGCACTTTTTGTTGTATATCACTATATATAATAATCCTAAAACAATTTATAGGATAGTTTTTTGATTTAATACAAAGATAGTATCGATGGTACTATCATGAAATAGTATCGATACTATCGATAGTATCGATACTATTGCTACCAACCAATAGTATCAACTAATTTGTGATATCGATAGCACTATCGATATTGTTACTACTTTTCAAAGTCAACTATCGTTAGCGAAACTATCGATAGTTGGCCAACCCTACAGTAGTTCAGTCATATTATATGCAACTTATCGTATTACTTCAGAGTACATATTACTGAGAAACTTGATAATTCTATTACGTTCGACACCGGCGAAAATAGTCCCTGAAGATGATTGATTGCCAGAGATAGGAAGAAGAACTCGAATGTCAAAATATTATATGTCATTGTCATAAATGTCAAACTTGAAATTTGACCAATTTATTTTAAGAAAATAATGCACAAATTACAAAAATAAGAAAAACAACCTATCAACATTTAAAACACATATAAATCTGATTATTTGTCTTTTGTGTTCTTCATCAAAATCTAAGATGTCAAGTGACGAGCCCACTGATTTAGATTGGGTGCAATTGCGCCGAGAAATGGGGAATGTCGTTCATGCTGAAACAACGAAAGAAAAACTTGGAAGAAAAATATCTGAAAATCCATTTGTTCCTTTAGGTATGTTGCAGTCATCCTACTATTTTCTTTGTACACAAATAGATACTGAACATTCATACAAGCTTTTATGTGTTATTCGATTGGTGAAACCTATGAAGAATATAAAACTTGTTAGATATCTATACTTCTGTGCTTATATTAAAAGAGAACAGATTTTTATTGTTGTATGTTTGTACTTTTGTTTGTAATAAATAAACTCAAAAGCTACTGATTTGAAAAAATATTTTACCAGTAAGGCTCAAATTTACTTTACCGTCGAGTTGGAGGTTCATATTTTTTATATAGAATAGGCACTTGTATTAGTACAAGGCTGCACACAAAATCTTAACTTACAGAAATAAATAGTTGTTGAGATATTATATTAGAAAATTGTAATTTCCTAAAGAATGATATTCATTGTTATAAAAGTATTAAATAATAGAATAATGAAATGCTGTTGTAAATTGTTTAACTTTGGAAGAAACAGACAGGTCACAGTTGCATAATTCTACATTTGTAGCCATTACATATACAATTTAATTACAGTATACTAGGATCCACTTTAAATTGTCTGTAGCTGATTAGCCAGTTATTTCCAGATGAATTTATATGTAAAACTGTAAAAAAGTAATAAAATGTATTTTCTAGGTTGTCTTGCAACAGTTGGTGCTCTATCATATGGTCTTTGGACATTCAGGACTGGCAGATCAAGGTTGTCCCAGCAAATGATGCGTCTTAGAATTGTAGCACAAGGATTCACCATCACAGCTCTGGTAGCTGGGGTAATGATGACTGCTGGCAAGACTGGATTGTCTTAACTATAATACTTTGATACATGTTAACTTATTGTGAAAGCACTTCAAGTACCTATGTAAATAGTTCATTAGTAATTTGATTTTGAAAATTAATTAAAGTTTATTTTAAAACAATAAAAAAAGCCATAAGCTATGAAAAAATAAACAAATTTTTGTTTTATTTACCTGAGGTGTGCAGTGGTTGCAGTGCTGCAGGCAGATTTCAAAATTAGTTGAAAATGTTCTATTCACCCGTTTATATATCTATCTTTTCGCTTTCCTGCTATCTGTCCTATGTAAGTGTATTATGTACATAGTATATTATCTACTCTGAGGTATTATCTATGCTGCTCTCTGTGGAACTGATTTCTTGCAAGAGGCGGGAAGTGTGTAATAGGAAGCCGGAGAAACGCGTGCTATTTGTCTTTGGTCTCTTTCGGCTGTAAAATAATCATACCTGTAAGTCAATATGAAAAAAAGATATGCCGTCTTCGCAAATTTTCGCATATTTTGCAATTTCACAAGGGAATTAAAACCTATATAGAACCATGAAATTTGGCAAGAAGCAGTGTCTTATAACACAAGTAAAGGAACTTTTATCCATACCAACAAGTGTGTACGGAACCCTCGATGTGCGAGTCCGACTCGCACTTGGCCGGTTTTTTTATATTAAATAATACCTCATCAGATTGGCAGAATACAGCCTTCTTATTATGAGTGCACAAGTATATATTATTCGTTGCTTTCTAACACATGTTCAATGTCATAAGTAAAAATAGTACAGTTTTATTTTGCTGCTATTTTAGTGCGATTTATATAGCGTAAGCGAGAGCTGAAGTCCTTATTCTGAGGTATAATTATAATCAAAGTCTGTGGCAAAGAAAGACAAACGTAGAAACTCAGACCCAAGAGAATACAACCGCTACGCTACTCAGACTGCATAGCAGTTGGCGGGAGACATAATATCTGAATTTGATTCGGTCTTTTCAAGTTTAGTTTTCAAAGGCATATATCCACTGTAATACCTAGGAAGTATACTGAAGTATACTAGGAAATATACCGGCCGCCAGAAAATGTGAGGTAGTCTTGGACAAAGTTTCGTAGGCGTTATTGGGTGTTTTATACTTGGGTTCGGATGAAAAACAGTATATTTTCCAGTTTGACATAAGGTAGACTGCCAAGAGAATACAACCGCTCGTAGATTGATACAAAACGGTAAAAGGAAAAAACTCGGAAGATCGAAATATAAAAATAAACCATAGAGGTCATCGAGTTCCGACAGCAGTGCTATGATAGCACCAAGTTTGTGAAGTTTGTAGTCTCTTGTAAAAGTTGTAAATCGTAGTGGTTATACTGTCTGGTGGGTGGGACCTCCCTCTCGGTCTAAAACTCTGACTGAACCGTTGAACCGTACCATAGTTCTATTCTCTTGGGTAGTGGTTATGTACTCTGTGCTTAGCTCGTGTACAGTGATTGTGTACTCTGTGCTCGTGTTTCTTGATTCCAAGAGAATACAACTTGATTCTTGATAATGATTTACTATAGAAGCGCTATGTAATTTTATTTTTAAAATTAAATTACTGATATATTTCGTCGTACTAACGTAGCGGTTGTATTTTCTTGGGTACTAACAATGAATGGGTTTATAGCAGTGCATTGTGGTTTGTATGAAATCTAGATCTTTTATCAATAGTGAGACTACCAACTATTTTTGTTTACAACCATTGCAATAATTTTAGGAGCTGGATATCATAGCGATTCATTGAAAAAAGAATACCAAAAAACTTGTTATTTAGCGTGTCGTAAAGCAGCCGAAGCACTTCAACAAGGTGGCAGCGCTGTGGATGCTGTGGAGAAGGCCATTATAGGTACCATAGTTATTTTCTATCTACTTTGTAAGGATTGTATTCAAATATTTATTGGTAAGTAACTTGAGGAACAACAATCTGCCCTTCATAAGTTTTAAACAAATACATAGCTCCACAGGCTGGCACTAGTCTAGTCAACCATACACTAAATTAAACAGTAACAAATTTTATAGTAACATTAAAATCTGTTACTGTTTAAAAATTAAAAAGGTGAGACCTTTTAAAATTGCATGCAAAGGATGTATATTTCTTGTTTTTCAGAATTAGAGAACAGTCCTTTAACTAATGCTGGATATGGATCAAACTTAAGTTGGAATGGATTAGTTGAATGTGACGCTTCTGTAATGAATGGACAAACACTGCACTTTGGGGCGTGTGGAGCAGTTTCTAATGTATGGAACCCTATCAGCCTGGCCAAAAATTTGTGTATGAAGCAGTGTGATAATTTATCACTAGGTCGTGTACCACCATGCATACTAGCTGGCAAAGGAGCAAAGTCATGGGCTCAGAGGATGGGTCTCGAAATTGTTCATGACCACAAAATGGTGACAGCCCGTGCTCTTCGTAACTATAAACATTGTAAAAGGAAGCTCAAACGTTACTCAATCCAGAATGATGTAAAATTTAGTCCTCTGGACACTGTTGGTGCCATTTGTGTGGATTCTAATGGAGTTGTGGCATCTGGTGCCAGCTCTGGAGGAGTTTCTCTGAAACATGAAGGGAGAGTGGGGCAAGCAGCCTCCTTTGGCAGCGGAGTGTGGGCAGTGATGAGTAGGGATGGAGTCAAGCCTTCAGTAGCATCATGTACATCTGGATGCGGAGAGCACTTGATTAGAACTCAACTGGCTAAAAATACTGCTGAGAGCTTATTAGAGACCTCACCAATTCTTGGACTTGATAAATGTTTGAAAGAACACTTTATTGAATCTCCTTTCTTGTGGGATGTCCCAGAAAGGTTAGGTGGGACTTTAGCATTAAGATTTGACCCTCAAGCAGGAGAAGGGGAGTTACTTTGGGGCCACACCACTAAAACGATGTGTATTGGCTACATGTCTTCTGAAAATGATAGGCCAAAGGTATGTGTCTTTTATGCTAACATTATTAAAGAGAGGTAAAATTTGTTTGTTTGTATGTAATCTCTTGAACTTTAAAACCAATTGAAAATGTGTCTTGACTCCTGAGTAACATCTTTATTTTATTGTTACTTTTATTACTATATGGTGTGCAACAAATTATAATTGATTGGGACCTTATGACTTTAATGGCAAACCAAAGGCACACAATGATTTGGGCATGGCAAATGAGTATGGTATAAAGGAGTGCCATTCTACTCCTAATTTTACGCCGTCGAAGTCGCTGGTTATGTAGGTATAATTACCTATATGAATTATAATAAAATTGAATAAATATGTTTGTTTCAGTGCACTATGTCATATCTCCCTCAAAAAGTGGAGCCAGGGCGTAAAGCAGTGGTATCTGGGTTTCCATTCAAAGTTCCCATTACACCAAGTCCCGTGTTACAATGGGAAATTAAGACTGAAGCCAATTGCAATGGATCTCTTTAATGTACATGCAATCGTAACAATATAAACATAAGACTAAAAGAAAACCATAATGAGTTTCTTTACTTCAAATTAAAAAAGCTAGCTGTTTTCCCATAATTACTGGAAAATAGGTAGCATGTGTTAATTGAATACTAGTATTAACATAGTTGCTAGCGACATTATCTCAAGCAAATATGTTTATTTGTATACAAGCATTCAAGCATCTTAAATAGCAATTACTGTAATGAAACAAGTCAAGAGATTTCAAATTTTATTAACGAAAGGTTTTGTAAACTAATTATGTGAGTGCTAAAATATAAATTCGGTGAGAGGCTATGTCACGCTTACAGTAAGTAAGCAAAGCAATAAAAATAAATTACAGTTTGATTACTCTGATATATGAAGATATACATTTTAAGTAGGGGCATAAGTTAACCTATTAGAGAGATGGCAGAGGTACTTGTGACAAATTTAACTTTTGCAATCTAATAAAAACAATAGCGTTAAAATACATTATTCTGAACTACCCCAATCTTCAACGTAAATCACTACAATCAAAAATTAAGAGCACCATGGTTAGTACCAATTCAAAAGAAGTATAAACAAATATAATGATGATTAATTATGTACATCAATTTTTGGAATAAATTTATTGAAAGGCACTACTAGTAATCATTAGTCATATTATAAAGCAGTTAATGATTCAAGTTATTTTACATCTATACTAATATTATAAAGAGGATAGATTTGTATTTTTGTGTGTGTGTATGTTTGTATTGAATAGGCTCCGAAACTATGGTCAGATTTCAAAAATTCTTTCGTCAGAAAGCTACATTATCACTGAGTAACGTAGGCTATATATTTTTATTTGATATATCTCACATAATGCTAGAAAGGTTTCATTTGATAGGAACTGGTTATTTTTATATGCAAGAAACATATTAACTGGAGCTTGAATATGTTGATACCAAACGATCCAATTAAACGCATTGGAGGATAATGTACTTTCATCTTACTAACATCAATGGAGTTAGAGAAAATTTGCGCATTCAATTATAAATGTGTATGACTAATTGTTTAAATAAAATATTTTAGCTTACAACTAAATAGAAGTGCGTCCTGTACAATCATATTTGATTCTTCTCAATTTATTATTATTTTATGTTTGTACTATGCTATAAAATACCTCTTACGTTATGTGAGAAGTAGAATCCTAAGCAATATTAACTAATAACAATTATTATGTATTATTATTGATAGTAAATTATCATTACTAAAAAAAAGCATGCATGAGTCGTAAATTAAAAAGAATCTCAAAAAATAGTCGTTAGTATTTGTACAAATACAAAATATGTGGTAGTAAGAATTGGAAAACTAACAAACAATATTTTGTTACAGTATCTGTGGCAAGGTAATAATCACGTCTACAAAACTTTGTCATTATATGCTGTACATGCGTGGAACCTGGTATTTGCAATAACGCTCAGCCAAATAACTATTCACATCAGCCATTGTCCTAAATTATAATTTATACTAATCGATAATGTTAAGTTGATACAATAGATATGTCATCGAGTATTACGAATCCCAAATGATTAAAAATTACTGAAACAAGTCTATTAAATACAGACGTATTCAATTGACTCAAAACCCGAAGTTTTCTTGAATGCGTTATGTCATTCAGGTTCTAATTTCTTGTATTCGAAGCCAATTAAACTAGTTAAAGAATGTCAGCAGGTTTCATTAATGCTATATATATTATTGTTAGTCTTTCAAGGAAGATATTTTTTGTTGTCTAGCTAGACTCATTGCCCTTCCCTTATTTTAGACAAGTTTATTAACATGTTAATAAATCATAGATGAACATAATAATATGGTGTATATTTTAAAGCTCAGAAATACTCTGCCACTGTAAACAATAAAAGTCATTAAAATTAAATGCCAAATTAATACTGCTTCTAGAAAAAA
The DNA here is from genome assembly GCA_951449985.1 of Falcaria lacertinaria. Taxonomy (NCBI): domain Eukaryota; kingdom Metazoa; phylum Arthropoda; class Insecta; order Lepidoptera; family Drepanidae; genus Falcaria; species Falcaria lacertinaria. The sequence goes on along the minus strand of OX602118.1, from coordinate 5,672,554 downwards.
CATGTTTATCACAACAATATAATATCATCATTGCCAATCTTAGTATATAAGTTTCAATCAATCACAATACAAGTATTCGAAACAAGGCATCTCTTCAGTCTGTTCATTCATACATTCCGTTGCAAACTTTTATATATTGCCTAAGGTAATGTAAGATATAAATATAGATACCTACCTACGGATCAAACGCAACCATATTCGTACCAAATCGCGGATTCCTTAGAATTGTCCGATTTTTCGTTGCGACTTGATGCTCGTCTGTCATGCCTCAAATCATCCTGCTCTTGTGAATCGTCAACGGCAGTGCGCGGGCGTTCCGAAGCAGGCCGCTGGTGCTCCGAGGTGGACCTTTCGTTCATACTTTGACACGCACCATCGCCAATCACCGTAGATATTTTATTGTACACCAAGTACGTAGGGTTGTCCTTGATAGGTGTACTTTGTGGCTTTGAGTTAAGGTCGACGTTAGGATCGTCGTCGGCCACGTACACGGTGCGGCGAGTCCCGGCAGTGCCGAAAACTGGCGTAGGAGTAGAAGCTGCAAAATTATGTATTTAATTAATTTGATTTTCCGATTTGAGCCCACGCGCCAAGACGCTGGATGTTAAATTTTAATTATGGCTTGTATTAGAGTTAAGTCAGAGAAAAGCATGATGATATTTGAGGATGGGTGGCCACTTAAATAGGTAAACATTTTCGTAGCTCAAATGCAATTATTATAAATTGTTAGGCCTCAATAATGCAATACAAACCTATTAATGTAATAAATAGCATCATCACCTGTTGGTAAGCCTGTGTCGCCCTCGGAACCCTGGTAACTATTGCGATGCGACGACGGCTGGACAGCTTTATGTGGTCTTCTCCTCAAAGAAGCTCGGATGAGTGCGTCATCACCCCCACCACTGTGAACTGATGCAGTCGAAAGTCTCCTTACAAAATTACTTTCATTGGTCAGCCTTGATGAATCTAAATTGGGTATGGAGCCACTAATATCATGATTCTCAGATTTCTTCAAAAGTCGATCATCCAACCTTCTACTAAAGCTGGAATCAGAACTATGGCGCGAGGTTTCTGCATTAAGGTTAGATGATCCCTGGTCGTGGTCAGAACTTTTAGACATCTTTTCTAAGTCTTGACTACCAGGGTCAGATTCGCCCGACTCAGAACCAGCCAATGTAAGTTGGGACTTGGAGCGACTGGCGTCTTCGATTCTTTTATTATTCCTGGAGGGTACTTTATTAATTAAATCCGTTCCCGCTTTGCGAACTCTCTTGACGAACGAGGCCCCGAAACCTCGCCGTTTTGTTGTGCAGTTATCTAACTTTTTGTAATGTTCCATTATTTTCTCTTCTAATTTTTCTTTTTGTCTACAAAGAGCGTTTACTTTATCTGCAAACATTTTTTCTTCTTCATGATAATGTTGTTTGTCTTTCAAAGAATGAGCTAGCAGTTCATGATACTGCGTTAGTAACTGCGACACATGGTCCATTAAAGATCGCCTATCTGCATCTAAGCTTTTATTCATCTGAATCAACATCTCGCAATGTTGATTCGTTTTATTTATTTCCAACTCCATACTTGTTATTATTTCGACTTTGGTGTTAATTTCACCTGTAATCTCAGTATTTCTCATTTTAAGTTGGGTTAACTCGGATCTGAGATTACGATATTCCTCTTGCATATTTCTGTATTCATTTTTCAGTCTATCACTTGCCGTAAATAGATTCCTAAAATCATCTTTCAATTTTGAATGTTCAGCTCTAAGGTTGGTAAGGTTCCTAGATTCTGTCTTTAAGTTTTCTCTTTCTAATTCGAATTCTGATACTTTTTTCTCGAAACTCGCTACATTTTCTTTCAACTCTCTATTTTCTATTTTCAAATCTCGGACTGTAACTTTAAAGGGTTCACGTTCACTAAGCAACATTTCATATTCAGTATTCAGCTGTTCATGTAGAGTTTGTAAGGCAACTTGATCCCTCAGAAGGTTATCCTGCTTATCTTTCAATACATCCAGTTGCTTACTAATTTCTTCTTTTTCCGCTGCTAATTGACTGTTTGCGAGTTGTAATGTCATTTGTTGTGAAATAAGGGAACCATTTTGAGAATTTAAGGTCGCTACATTTACTTGTAACTTAGCATTTTCAGCTTGACTACTTTCCAAAGAAGCTTGTAAAGCTTGAAGATCTATAGTGAGTTGTTCAATTTGGGGATTGAGAGAGTTCTCATTAACGCTTGAATCATCTTCCTTGTGATTACAATCACATGGGACTAACTTCATAAGGTTAGCTTTCGCGGCGATTTCAGATATTAATACCTCGTGATCTGAATTTGTTATTATTTTTTCCAATAACTCTTCAACATTTAATTCTTTGCAAATAACTTCAGTTGCATTTATTCCGAGTTTATCCATGCAGTTTCTTAATTTATCGAAATTTACTTTTTCACAAATCAAGTCTTTTTGTAAAGTCTGAATTGTCTCAGAATCGATTTTCTTTTGTGATTTTAACTCTTGAGTCTTTTGTTCTAAATCTTGCAATCTTGCACTAAGGTTGTGGCTTATTTCTAATTCCCTAGCCAGCCTTTCCATTTCTTTTTTCTTCAATTCTATTTCAGTCATTAATTTATCGATGGATACATCTTTCTCCTCTACTGCTTCTCTCAACTTATTCACTTCACGTTGCAGGTTATGGGTATCTCTTTCACTGTAAGTTAACTTGGTCTTTAGTTCTTCTGTGCAAATAATAAGACCAGTCACCTTATCAGCTTCAGGTTTAACCAAGTTCAATTCCTTTGTTCTTGCATCCAATGTCTTTTCTAAGTCATCGGCCCTTCTTTGTATAGAATCACATAACATTTGAATTCTCTGTTTATCCTTCGTAAGAGACTCTAAATGTCTTTCGAAATCTTGTAATTTGTTCTTTTCTGAATCCCTGTCAATTGCTTGTCTGTCAATAAAAACTTTTTGACTGTCCATTGAATCCTGTAGTTTTTTGTTTTCTTCTAAAGCATTTTTAAATACCTCTTCAAGCTCAGAATTCTGTTGCATTACCCTGTTAAAATTTTCTTGCAGTTGTTCACATTTCAAAGTCATTCTCTTCTTTTCCTTTTCTAATTCTAATATTTTATCACTACTTTCTAATAATGACTGTTCTCTTAAACTGTCGATTGTAGATAGTAGCCTCTTATTTTCAAGCTCTAGTTTCAGAGCTCTTGCCTGTGCGTTGCTGGTTAATTGTTCAGACAAACTATTTTCCCCGGATTCTAACGTGCTCTCACATTCATTGTCGGTATCTAAATTACTATTATTACTTTCACTCAGCACAGACTTAGTTATGTATTGTAGATGATTATTTTCTTCTATTAGCTCTTGGATTTTTTGCTGGTCTGCATCTCTCTCCTATAAAATATTATTTCAATATTAATATAGTTACGACTTAACTGGCATGCATACATATAAAAAGTAACTTACTAAAGCAATATCGTTAGCCTCTCTCTTCAGCTTGATCATGGCGGCTTCCAATGACAAGCATTGGTCAGCTCTTTTCCTTGCCCTCTGCAGTTGTTCTTCTAATGCATCTCTGGTTTCCATTAAAGCTTTATTATCTTCGCGTAATTCAGATACTCGGGTCTTGTAGTACTCAGCGTCAGCGAGGCGGTCACGATATCGTTGTATCTCTTGTTCGAGCCTAAAATAAGAATGTATAAAATGCTTTCCGTTTATCAAATGTCGTAGTGTGTTGAGAACCTCTTTGCATGTGGAGGCTCTTCAAATACTTCGGGTACTTCGTATAGGACATAGGTGAACAGATCTCATAAATTAACTTTCCACGCACTATATATTTTGGTGGAATGTAGTGGAAAGCTTTCGAAACGGCAAGACCCTCTATCATATGAAAACGACTGAAAAGAAGTAAGTGTATACCTGTCACAACGTTCAGCTTTCTCCCTGAGAGCATCAACTTCGTCTCTGTAGCCTGCTGCTTTCCTAGCCTCATTAAACCATTCCTGACTGTCGGCTCGTAGTTTAGCAAAAACGAGTTTGGTGTGCTCCAATTCTTCTCTACATTCTGACAATTGCTCGGATTTTTCTTCCCTGAAACCAAGTTATACAAAACAAATTATAAAAGTAAATATGTTTATTGAATCAACTAGTGTAAAATAATATGTTCTTTACTAAATCGGATGGTAACCGCGTCACCAGCGTCCAAAAGCTCCAGTAACAGCATTTGGACGCTGGAGACGCTAGGGGGTATCAATCGCGCGATGGTGAGCCTAAAATATATATTGTTGGGCACGACAATAGGATTCAGAATATACTGCTATTGAATTATTTACTTACAGTTCTTGTCTTTGCTTCCGCAATCTAGCCTTCCAATCAGCCAGCTCAACAGCCAAATGTTGACTTTCACCATTATTCTGGTTAACATTTTGTGATGACCGACTTTTTCCGTTTTTATTATCATTTTCAGTCTCGCACAGTCCTTCATTAAGAACTAAGGAAGCCCATTTTTGGAGATATTGGTCACGTTCTTTAGCAAGTCGCCGCATGTGGTTAAACAGTGTTGGTGATTGGAAGAGGTCTATGGCATCGGGTGTAAGAACCACTGTCTGCATATCTGTTACCTAAACAAATTAAATTAAATGCATTTCATCATCATGTCGTGGACAGAAAAGTAGTACCTAAGAGTATTGAAGATTTACTAAAGCAGCTGTCTATGAGCGTAGACGCCACGCCGCGATCATCACGTGTTCAAGGGACGTTCCATGTTTAAAGAATAACAGCCCTAGACTAGACAACTTTAAAAACATGCTGACATGTTACATTACACTTGGTTATTCTCATGGTATTGTAATAAGCAGGTTACAATAAAATGTAAGGCTTTATATGTTTTTACTAGAGTGGAGATAAAAATACTAGATAAATAGGTACATCCACTTACTCCTTCATTATCTTGATAAAAGCGTTGATATAAACATTTCAATGATACTTCCATGCCATGCAGCTAGGGAGGTATTTTAGTTGTATTCATAGTCAGCAAAATTGAAACTTAATCCAATAAAAGTCAATAAAAGTTATCCAATAAAAAAAATTACATAGATTATTTTCAAGTTTGTTCACAATCAGAGTACAATGGTGGATGTTATGCTAAAACACTATCTACCAGTTGACCACACCTATCAGGAGAAACACAGGAGTATGTGTGCATATCACATAGGATAACTGGAGGCATAGGATAGCAATACATAATTATGTTCTCTCCATCCTAAGCCTGATTATAAATATCCTTTCCTATATCCGGCTCCTAAAGCAATGAAGATACAGTACTATTCAGTTGTCACAGGCTAATAAATCTGCAGTGTCTGTATCAATTCTGATGAAAATTCACAAGCAGATGATGTGTCTGAACTACAAGACTTTACTGCCACACAAAAATTACTATGGTGCGCATTACAATATATGTGAAAATATATGTCCTAGAATTTTTACTTAATATATTGTGGGTTGTATAGTTTTGGCAACATGTATAAATTCAGGTAAAGCAGAAGGAACATTGCTAATTCCATTCTGATTTACACAGCCCTTGTTCCCTTCTTTCTCAACAGTCAAATAAGTAAAACAACATAATATTATTTGTACCTGTTTTATGCACTCTACAATGTTATGTTGAAGTTCCACATCCAGATCCTTGATCTGTGTGATGAAAAGTTCTTTGTTGGGACACTGAACCGCAGCCCCAAGGAGCAGGAGAACTAAGAGCTTCATATTCTCCAGACCTTCTCGAGACTCTGGTTCCTTTCCCAGTCTTATACATTCTGGCACCACTAACAGAGTCATACCAAACTCTTCCTCATACAGGCTTTTCAAATTTTTTATGATGGCATCAAAATTCTTAACTCTTCCCAGAATAAGTGCTTGGTCTTCTAAGCCAGCAAGTTTTGTGATGTGATGGGAAGGCTCTGGGTCTATCTGCAGATATATTTGGTGCAGGACATCTCCACTGAACAAAGACGCATACTCTGACACAATGTCTGGGTTTGGCAAACATGACTTCAGCTGAAACATAAATAATAGATTTTAATATATTTCATGGCATAAATGTGGTTACATCTTTATTTATATTATGGACTAGCGGCCCGCCCCGGCTTCGCACGGGTAAACATTTATCAAATATTTTGTCTAACCGTGCAAAGCTGGGCGGGCAGCTAGTACTCAGTGAACGGTGAAAGAATTTTTGAAATTGGTCCAGTAGTTTCAGACCCTATTCAATACAAACCCACAAAAATACAAATATTTCCTCTTTATAATATTAGTGTAGAAGTGTAGAAAGGTGACAGGTACCATAGTAGTCAGCAGTTCCCAAAGACTATAGATGCTTACAATATCAGGTGTATCACTAGTGCATTGACATAGAATATAACTACCAGCACAGCATAGCTCCAAGGAGCTTTGGAAACCTTACTCACTGCAGAAAGACAACACTACATTAGAGAATTACAATCTTCTGTTGGGTGGAGGTACTATACCCAGTTTATTGGGTCCGAATTTATATTTTAATATTCTGTATATTATTGATCATTGTATAAATTTTATAAAATGTGTTAATATAGGCAATCAGCATTTGATCCAGGACCACCTTAGATTGCAAGCGGTGTTCACTTCAACCAAATTGCATTTATCAGCAATTTGAAAGATAATGGAAACAGCATAGAATTACATCAGCTTAATTTAATGAAGAAGTGTATGTGTTTAATTCCTTCATATCAATATAAAATTAAAATTTAAGGAAATATACAGGATGGAACATTGTGTACAGTCAGTATGGGGAATTCTAAAAACGTAAGATATAAATATACTATCTTAGGAAATCACCATCTTTTAGTTTTGTCGAAATTGAAAATTCATTTCATACAATAATTAATTCATTACAACTAACATAAACAGTATTCAAAAATAAACAAGACAATTTTTTTTTTAATTTAACAATCAAATGCATTATCAGTTCTGGGATTACAGTAACATGCCTTGACCCAATTTATTAGCAAACAGCAGAACTTTAGGACAGATCATATCAAAGGTCAAATTAACACAGATATTGCTGTATGTTGAATGTTTAGGATAGCCTTGCACAGAATTGTAATAATATTTAATTTGATTTATTATAATGACAAAGCAACTGGGTTAAATACATGACTAATTAAGTATATACCCAGTCTTACAGGTTATATAAAATCTGATTATAGTATTTGTTAAGAAATATAATCTGGTTAGTCAAGTATGACCACTAAAGGTGAACTATAACACACAAACAAAATAACACAAAGCTCTACACAAAACACAAATAATTTTCAGAAGTATTGAAAGTACACTAAATTACTCTCTCGTTCGTATCTTACGCACAAAGGTACAATAACGAATAATAAGAGTGCAATCAGTAATCGTTGTTCACTCACCCACGAAACTAGAGGCCCATTTATGAAGTCCTCGACTTCTGTACCAGACGCGGCCATACTTGCCGAGCGTTAGGATGAATGAAATTTGTTACGATGAACTGGTACGGTACACATGGCATCGAACATTAACTCAATTTTATTATGAGAATGGTATCCACTAAACATCTGTAAACCTTTACAAAGGATATGCGAACACCACGAATCAACAATTCCCAAATTTGAAAGCTCACTCGAGCTTGTCGTTTGCTTGACGTTGACACAGAGTGAGTACCAGAGTACATAACCACTAGACGTTAACTTGACTTGTACAATCTTGTTTTTTTTTTTAATAATTGTTTATTCATGACATGGAAACAAGTCCTTCAGTCGCATACTTATTACAAAGTTCAATTCAACAATTCAAAGTATTCAATACAACAATATCTCAAATGAAGCACAATAATATTAAAATTTACAATATTTGAATATTAACATTCACCTACATAGTGTTAAATCTATAATAACTAATACAAACAAAAAATCGTCCTTAATACATGGACGTAAAAAAAAACCTTTTTTTTTACGTCCATGCCTTATTAACTAAATTTTCTCAACAGTATTAACAATATAATTAAATAATGGAATAAAATATTTACAATCGCTTAATAAATCATTAATGTTGCGGGGAATACTTTTTGATGCAACACTTGAACTACTACTGCCATTATCAATGTTTACAGGTTCTTCAACTTCTTCAGTTTCATTAAGTTCACTGACTAAAATTAACCGTTGCAAATTAAATGCCGCACAGTGGATGAGTGGAAGACGATGTGTTGTAAATCGACGTTACCTTGATTACAATGTAAACAGTTGGAGTTGCTGTAGATCTTGATGCTATTTAAGTGAGTTGGAACTAAACAATGGCCAAGTCTCATGCGTGAAATGATTGTGATAAATTTCCGGCTTTGATAATTTTTAAATCTACTATACCAAGGTTTTATTGGAAGCTCTTTTTGAATATCATAATACCATTTTCCCTTTGTTGAAATCGTCACATTCCAGTATTGTTTCCATAGTTCCTTTGATTTTTGTCTAAAGCATGCATAATAGTCAGTGAATGGAACCTTCAGAATATTGGTGTGGTCTTCATGGTGCTCAACGTGCGTCAGTGAATCAGCTTTTTCATTCCCATCTATGCCACTGTGAGATGGTACCCATACAAATTCTACATTGATCGCTTTTGATTTACATTCTTGTATTATGTTTTTAATCTTAAACAATATAAAGTTACATTTAAATGATAGTATTCTGCTACTTAATGCAGTTAAGACACTTTTAGAATCTGTTACAATGGTAATATTGTCACTATTTACATAGGTATTTACATAAATCAAAGCTTGGTATATGGCATAGCATTCAGCAGTGAAGATACTGCATTGAATGTCTAATTTAAAACACTTTCCAAAACTATTTTGTGCATCATAGTAAGCTGATTTGACATTTTGTTCAGTTTTTGAGCCATCTGTATAAATGAAATAGTAATTGTACTTATTGTTTTTAAACTAAAAAAAATCTTTGTTAGTGATAGTATTTACATGGAAATTATTAATATCACAATTTATTAGACCATTATATGAACAATTGTAAAGAGGCCAGATATCACTTTTATTGATGTTTTGTGAGTTATTTTTAAGATGTGTAAAAATTGAAACTATTTCAGGTCCTGTAGCAAGGGACTCGGCTGTTAAATTGACAACTGCTATTGATTTATAAACATCAAATAGTTTTGTGAACCTATCTATGAGAATGTTATTGCAAGACAGTATTTTAAGATGGAATCTCTCAGCCAGTTGTAGCCGTCTCGGGATAAAGGAGGTATGCATGTTTCTATTTCCAAAGAATTAATAGGTGTGGAGCACATAGCTCCACATAGGTATTAGTCTTAAGCCTGCATTCTGTATAACATCTAGTTTTCTTAAAAGGGTGCTACTGGCATTCATGTATGCTAAACTACTGTAATCAAAATGACTTCTGACTATACTTTTGTATAGCATACTCATAACTTTGGGATCAGAACCCCAAAAAGTTCCTGCTAAATGTCTTAAAATATTTATACTTCTCAGTGCTTTCTTACTAATGTAGTTTATATGTTTATCAAATTTTAATTTATTATCAATAATAACTCCTAAAAACTTATGTTCATTTACTATTGGAATTTCAATGTTGTTATAAATTATTTTTATATTACTGTTATTTTTGCTAAAAACTAAAACTGAGCTCTTTTCTGGACTAACATCTAATTTAAGTTTCTCATGATAATAGAAATACAATTGTTTTAGAGCTTCATTAATATTATTTTGAGCTATTTCAATATTTTGATTTGTACTATACAAAAGTAAGTCATCAGCAAATTGTAAAATGTTAACATTTTCAGTGTTCACAAATTTCAGTATTTCAGAGGTTTAGAAGTTATATAATAGGGGGGATAATGTGGCCCCTTGCATTGTTCTTTTGTTTACAGTTTTTGGACCAATTATATTATTATTGTATTTGACATATACTGTCCTTTTACTTAGAAATTCAAAAAGCCATTGTGATATCTTTCCTTGTATTCCAATATCATGAAATACTTGAGTCAGTTCTTGTATGTTAACATTGTCAAAAGCACCCTTCACATCTAAGAAAACACAAATCATATTAGAGTGATTCAATTTAACATTTTTTATATCATGTATAAGTGATACAAAGATTTCAGAGCAACTTCTACCTTTCCTAAAACCATGTTGAATTGTTGGAATTAAGTTGTTTGTTTCTGCAAAGTAATCTAAACGTAATTTTAACATATTCTCAAATAATTTCCCTAAACAAGAAGATAATGATATAGGTCTATAAGAAGAAGCTGTGTTAATAGGCTTGTTTGGTTTCAAAACTGGAATTACACATTGTGTTTTCCAGGATTCTGGTATAATGTTATCAACCCATAGTTTGTTATAAATGTTAAGTAATGTTTTTTGTGCATTTAAATGTAATTTTTTAATCAATATGTATGGTATATTATCTAACCCTGGTGTGGTATCTCTTCTACTTTGTAGGGCTGTGTGTAATTCATCAATAGAAAAGCATTTACTGAGGAAGGAATTTGAACTATTTTCTTCTGAAGTATTAAATAATGTTAAAAGTTTATCATGATCATATTCACAATTATCAGATAGAATATTTAAGAAGTCTGGAACCCATTCATCATTAAGATGTCTGTTCTTAGTTGTTCCTATGCTTTTAAATCTTTTAATAAATTCCCATATTCTAGACACAGGTGTTAGTCTATTAAAACTACTACATAAATTTTGCCAAGAAATTTTCCGTTCCTCTTGTATGATTTTTTTCTTTTGAGCATCAATTTTTTTATAATCTATGAAATGGTTAATAGAAGGGTTTGTCTTATACTGTTTCAATGCTTCTTTAGATTTATTGACGGCATCCTCACACTTATCATTCCACCAAGGAACTGGTTTTCTTTGAATTTTAAGCTTGTGATTCTCCTGTCGTTTTGGAATTGTTTTTTCCCTTATATAATTTAAAATGCTTACAAAGTTATTATATTAGGTCCTTACATATGAAATTGGCGTTTTTCGTACTGGCCACTTTAATCACGAATTTCTCCTCTTTGGTAAGGAATTCCAAATTCAAATTTGTACAGCTATAGACTCATGTATTTGTGCTTCGATGATCGTCATTCATTTGTTTTTTTTCTTCTGTTTTTTTCTGTTTGCGTCACTCATTTTACAAAATGGAAAACCTTAAATATCGCATTATTTACGAGTACGAGTTCCGCCGTGGCACTAGTGCTGCGGAAACAACTCGAAGAGTGAATGATGTGTATGGCGGTCGTGTTGCAAAAGAAAACACAGTTCGTTTTTGGTTCCAACGTTTTCGTTCTGGAAATTTCGACCTGCAGAACAAGCCCCGTGGACGGCCTGAGACTCAAGTTGATAATGAAGAGTTGAAGGCTATTGTGGAAGCGGATCCATCGCAAACCACGTCCGAGTTAGCTGCAGGCTGCAATGTTAGTGATAAAACTGTTTTAATTCACTTGAAGCAAATTGGGAAGATTAAAAAGCTTGAAAGGTGGGTACCTCACGAATTGACTGAAACAAACCGGCAAACGCGCGTCGACTGCTGCGTTACATTACTAAACCGGCACAATAATGAAGGTATTTTAAACCGAATCATTACCTGTGATGAAAAATGGGTTCTTTACGATAATCGGAAGCGCTCAGCGCAATGGTTAGATCCTGGCCAGCCAGCCAAATCCTGCCCCAAGCGAAAATTAACCCCAAAAAAGTTACTTGTAAGCGTTTGGTGGACTAGTGCCGGTATTGTTCATTACAGTTTTTTCAAATCTGGCCAGACTATTACGGCTGATGTCTATTGTCAGGAATTGCAAACCATGATGGAAAAGCTAGCGGCTAAACAACCTAGGCTGGTCAATCGCTCCACGCCACTGCTGCTTCACGACAACGCTAGACCACACACTGCGCTACAGACGGCTACTAAATTAGAAGAGCTTCAATTGGAAAGTCTAAGACATCCTCCGTACTCCCCGGACCTTGCTCCAACAGATTACCATTTTTTTCGAAATTTGGATAACTTCTTGCAAGGGAAAAAATTCAACTCCGATGGGGCAGTCCAAATCGCCTTCAAAGATTTTATTGATTCCCGTCCGACTGGTTTTTTTAGTAAAGGGATCAATGAACTACCTATGAGATGGCAAAAGTGCATAGAAAATAATGGTTCATACTTTGATTAATTAAATATATTATATTAAAAAATATTCGACTTTTTGTTCCTCCCATACAAAACGCCAATTTCATATGTAAGGACCTAATATAATTCCAATGAGTTCCCATTTTCAAGGTCAAGATTGGAGAAACATGTTTCAGACAATTCCTTATATTTGGACCAATCAGCTTTATTATAAATAAACTTTTCTTTTACAGAAGAAACTTCATATGTAGATGGTTGCACATTTAATTGGAGGAAAGTTGGAAAATGATAGCTACCCATGGGATCATCATGAACCTGCCACTCACACAAAGGCGCTAGTGAGGAATTAACCAGAGCTAAATCTATAGCAGAAGCCTGTTTATTGGGATGAGGAAAGGTAGTTGGTGCGCCATCATTGAGAATGCATAAATCACATTCATCAATGATATTATATAAACTATTGCCTCTACTGTTATTACTGCGACATCCAAAAGCTATATGATGTGCATTAAAATCACCCATAATGATACATGGTTTAGGTAGATTATTCAGTATGTTTTTCATTTTATTTGTATCAAATCTGTTGTTATTAGGTGGACAGTATATACAGAGAATAACTATATTCCCAGATTGAGTCTGGATTGAAATAGCCACACTCTGTATAGATTCATAAAAAGGGGTAGTTAAAACAGTATATTTCAAACCATGCTTAATTAAGATACCAACACCATTATGTTTGTTTTTAGAATTTTTATGAATGAAATTGTAATTAGGAAAATATGGTATATTTGATTTGTCAGTAAGCCAAGTTTCATTTAATAAACAAATGTCAATGTTTTTGTCAGTTAATAATTTTTGTAATAATGGTTTTTTACTCTGAACACTTTGTATGTTATACTGTACAATATGTAAATAATTATCCATTAAATTAAATTAGATAAAAATATTTCTTTAATTTTTTTTGAAGTTAGTGGAACATTGTCTTTATTGTTGCCTAGAGCTACTATAGATTTCACAATGGCATTAATGATAATTTCGTTTTCAGCAATTTTACTGAAGTCTATTACATTGTTGTTATTTTTGCTATTTAAGTTAGGGAAAGATTTGACATCATTAATTGCTGGGGGAGCACTCACCACAGTGGCATTCCATTTTCTTTCTCCTGATAGGACAGTCTCGAGAAATAGCTAAATGATTGCCATTACAGTTAATGCAAACTATTGTTTCCACATCGCAGTCCTTGTAAGAGTGTTGCCCAGTGCAACAAGAGCACATCTGGGTTCCCCTGCAAACTTTTGCAGAGTGGTTATATTTTAAACATTTAAAACATTGCAGTACAGGTGGTATATACTGTTCGACTCTATATCTGAACAGTTGTATATATGCATATTGTGGCAAAAACGCTGATGCGAACGTTACTGCTACTGTGCCTAACGGCTCTAATTTTCCATCGACTTTTTTCATGAATCGTTTTATAGATATTATCTCTGCGTCACATGTAATATTTTTGTAAATTTCTTCGTTGGAGATATCCTTTGGGACAAACTTTAAAACCCCAATTTTTTCCGTTAAATGTGCTGGTATGAATGCTTTTAATTTGTGTTTATTAAAAAAGTCTTCCATCTTTAAGAAAGAATTTGCAGTAACAGCTTTTTTAAACGTTACACCTATTTTATGAGCATTGATTCGGTGTACGCCAATGATGCCTTTCACATTTTCCGAGAAAAGTGTTGTCAAAGAAATGGGGTTTTTGTTACCAATTTTTTCCTGTTCGGTGGATTCTACATATACAACGTAGTCCGCCGAGCTGTTTTCAAGAAATAATCTTTTATAATTGGGCTTTGTATATACTTTATATCCATCATACTTATCTTGGGAACTGCCCGATATTTCGCGGAGCTTCCTTTTCTTCTTTCTGCCCTTTGGACTGCTTGTGGGGTCCTCTCCATCATCGGGAGGACCCATTTTAGTGATGGAGTAATTGGTTTCAACGATTTATCGAAGAAAACTAATAAAATTAATTTTAAACGAAAAGATCAATTTAAATTTCTCCCGCTCAGTTTGACTTCCCGCCAAAAAGTCCACAATCTTGTGATGATTGACTGAATCACAGGTACACAACCCATAGATCTAGGATATACTCCAAGAACTATGACATAACCACTGAGTTTTTTGGCGGGAATCAGGCGGAGCGGTTGAGATTTTTTCCAGTGTGTCGTAAATTGTGTTATAGTGATCTTTAATGTGTATTTTTGGTGTCGATATGTGCAGTAAAGTTTCATTTAGTGACTGATTTATAGGAGCATTGGAAATAATGCCATAATACGACTTTTGGGTTATGTGATTTATCATTTTGGTCAATAGGTTACCTCTAATCTAAAGGCGTGTTACGATCTGCTACTGCCGTGGGTTGTCTCCAGAAACTCCATTGGGCGTTAGAATGCATGACACTAGGCATTTTAATGCGGCAAACACGAGAAATTTTGCAACATGAAAATTCTCTAACACTCGACACTGGCAAAAATAGTCCCTGAAGGGATTGATTGCCATACTTAAGAAGAAGAAGACATAACCACTACGTTGGACTCTAGCGTAGCGGTTGTATTCTCTTGGCGTTGGACTGAATTGGCAATTTGACCACAGACTACATAACCACTACGTTTTAAATTTGACGGCCTGACTGACGAGATGTAAAGCTTGTCGCCATAAACATAAAGAAGATATGTACTCTGTGCCTACCACACCACACACCACGTGACATTGACACGGAATAGCTGTAATAAAAGCTCGTGGCCATTAACTTGAAGAAGAAAATACAGCTGACAGCTACGGCCACAGATGATACACTTACAAGGACAAAAATCCTAGGTCTTGACAAGAAACTCAGAATAAGGAATCAACTTCGAATTGACAGAACAAGTCTTGTTCCGTCAATTAGATTATTTAATTTTGACTTGTCTTATTTTCTTCTATCTACCTACCCAAAAGAATACAATCGCTTGCTACCTACTAACTAGCGAGCTTTACTCATTATTGTGAGCTTTCTATAATTTCTTTTCTTTTCTAAACTTTCGTTCATTTCATGTCGTGTACAGCATAGTTAATACACTAATACTAGCAGTGTACGGAGCCACTACGATTTACATTTCGTGTAATGTATTTGTAATGAGTGTATGGTGTATTGTTGTAATTTGTAGTGTCCCAAGTCAATGAAATGTAAAAAAATGTGAATGAACAGCCAGCGTACCGTATTGACCGTATTCCGTATTGTATTCTCTTGGTGGACAGCTGCTAGTTGCGGGTTGGATTAGGTTTGATTTCTTTTATCTTAGTGCCATCTTTTGAAATAAATATATTATTTCAAAAGATTGAACAAAATTACAAAACACTTAAAAGGCTATTTTGATTTTATTGTAGTTTGAAATAATTATTAATTATATATCTGCAAATAATGTTTCATAAATCAATAAATAAAGTGAAATTTCAAGATCCTCAGTTAGATGACTATGTGCTCGAGGTATGAACATATTTTTTTATATTCCTTCCTAATTGAGTACCATGAGTAACTAACAATAATAGTACAATATTCTTTGCAGAATTCTGTTTTAAAAAGTAAATTACAGAGTAAAATGGATGCTTTGGCAATTATGACTTCACAACTAGATAAGTGTAGCATGGAGAGAGATAAATATAAAGTATTAGTTGAACAATTAAAATGTAGGAAACCTGTTGTGCTGAGAAGCCAAGAAAGCAATGGTAACATATACAGGTTCACTCCAAGCAATACCATTAGTGGAGGAGATATGTTGGCAAAGACAAGAGACCACAACACAATGCTCAAACTGGAGGTAATACTTATTTTGCCAGTTACATTTCTCATGGTAACTTTTTTTTGTGTTTTATTGCTTAGTTGATAATAATATTATTTCCCCAGCAACCCAATCTACACATCTGGTAATCACAGAAATTGTATTTTCAGGTAGAGTTGCTGCATAGCAAATTGGAAGAAGCTACAGGAGACATTGTAGCTCTGAGGAAACAATTGCAAAAAAAGGAAATATTTATGGAAATTGATTATGACAATAAAAAATGTAACACATACTTCAATAAGGATTACGAGCAACTTGTACAAGCACTTGAAAAGATTCAGATGAAGGTAGACAGATTGTCTGTTGAACAATGTATTTTTTATTGCATTAAGTGTAATTTTTCTTAAAATTTTCAGTATCAGCAAATTCAGTCAGACTACCGGGCAACATTAGATGAAAAAGAGGAACTTGTCTCTGATAGAGACTACTACAAGAATAAGGTGCAAAGGCTTAACCATCAGATTAGCTACATTTTGTCTAACAGGGGTAAAGCTCTTCAGTCTGATAATGAGACAGATCCTCCACAGCCCATAGTCGACATTGATGCATTGGTTACTGAAAATAAATATCTCCATGAAAGGATCACTCAGCTGCAAATAGAGAAGGAAATTATTAAAAGAACATTAACTAAATACAAGGTACTAATAAAATTATAGGTAATACAGTCATTTCAGCCGAAATATTGTTGATAATATTTTTATTTGCAGACTCTCCTTGACAACAGAAATAAAAATTATTCTATGAACCTAAAAAAGGGATTTACTGATGTTATGACACAAAGACAAGGTGATTGCTTATGGTATGGTACAAACAAGGTACATGATGTCATAAACACCCTCATCATTATTTTTTTATTTCTGCCCTCAGCTCGAGATTTTCTTGACACTAACAAGAAAGGCTCAAAGCAATGTTCGGTAGCTGAAATGAAATCACTTTGCCTTGGATTATTTGAAGCTTTGAATGATAAATCTATAGCTCTCCAACATCAAAGGAAGACTAACCAGTATGTACCTATGTATTTTTCATAATACCATTTCCTTCTAAATCTTATGGTGTCACTCAGATTACCACCAATGAGTCACATCTGTTTGTCTCAGAAAGGAAATAAGCTACCCATTTTAATTTGAAAATGTTTAGATCTTCCACACCCATTTTTATACATAAGTTTTTCTTGTAGCTCCTATGACACCACCATTGCAACATGTAAATTTTGTACTTGTTGCAAGCATACTGTCTGTTATGCAAGGTGCCACGATTTCGAATCTCGCCAGGGCAAGCATTTATGTGGCACTATAATAACATTACATAATAAACTGTGGAAGAGGTTAAATAAATATGGTACATATTTTAGTTTGTCTTGCGTCTAGGTGTGAGATATGCATATACTTATGAAGCAAACTTCCTAAGTATGTACTCTAGAACAATCATTATAGGTACAAACTGTGCTTAGTTTGGGACGAGATAGAACTTTGTGAACATTATTATTATTATTTGTTTTCCTTAATTCGTTAAACTGTGATGTTTTTATCTAGCATTGATCAATAACTTATATTTTATTACTTCATTCAGGATCCTAGCCAGCAGAATAACAGAACTGGAAAAGACTTTAGAGAGTTGGTGCAATGGACACAAATACATTCCAATATTCCCATCTCAAATGTTACTTGATGAATCTTTTCCTGATACTGGATCCATTAAATCTGAAGAGACCAGAGAAAAGGTTGTAGCACAGTCACAGGACAATAAAGCAAAATATTCTGACAGTGACGACGATATAAGAGACAATGATAACTCATCAAATGATGACGGTAGCTGTGAGTTGGTTGAGAATCGAAATATTACCAAGACGGTATTACCGCAAGAACTAGAAGACCTAGTAAATGAAGCACTTGCAGAGATGAAACCTGTCGCTTAAAGCACTTGAATACTGTGAAATCTCAGAAAAGTACATTAGGTTAGGTTTTTTCTAGTGATAACATACCAAAGATACATTCCTGTAAATCTAAGATCATTTTATTCTAGTCTATTTAAATAAAAAGTCTAGTCTAAATATTTCTTTAGTAGTTACTTATGCGTACAATTATTCTTATAAATATTATATTACTAGCTGTGCCTGCGACTTCGTACGCGTGAAATGATAATTTTTAATCGGTTCAGTTTTTTGCGCGGAGCCCTAATTATTTTTCCTAAATAAAAGTAGCATATGTACTTGTGGCTCTATACTTTTCAATCAGCTGACTCACTACAAAAATTGCATCAACTGTACTTTTTCTTGGCATAAATCCAAACTGGTTCTTGGTGATATCTGTTTTTTTTTCTTATGCTATTCTCAAGCGGTTTCTCGTATATTTTCATAATATGACCTATCAGCGCGGAACTCTAAATTGACTACCAAAATAAGTTAAGCCTAACTTACCGCCTTATCGCATAAGCTACCTGCCATTGAACAAATCGGTCCCGCCGTTCAGATTTTGTTCACAATTTCATGGGTTTTTTATGTCACGCTGAACCCTTTTTTTTTCCAAAATAAATTAAGCCTAAGATACCGCTTTATAGCATCAGCCACCTGCCATTTAACGAATTGGTCCCGCCGTTCAGATTTTGTTCACAATTTCATGGATTTATTTATTTGTTGCGCGGAACCCTAATTATTTTTCCAAAATAAATGTAGCCTTAGTTACGTCTTATAGCATCAGCTACCTGCCAGTCAAAGTCCTGTTCATATCGGTCCTGCCGTTCAGATTTTGTTCACAATTTCATGGGTTTTTATTTTATGCGCGGAACCCTAATTATTTTTTCAATATAAAAGTTACTCAACTTACGACCACTTAAATCAGCTATCTGCCAGTAAAAGGACCGTTCAATTTGGTCCAGCTGTTTTGGATTTACAGCCAAGTACAATTTTTAAATTTTATCGCTTATCCCTGGGGAACCGTGCTGATCGGGATAAAAAGTATCCTATGTTATACCTCGTAGTATCAACTCTTATCGTGCCAAGTTTCATTTGAATCCGTTCAGTAGTTTCGGCGTGATGCGCGGCCTAGAAACAGACAGACAGACAAAAATTAAAAATATACAGATTTGGGTTCAGTATCGAATATAGAGGCCACTCCAAAAAAAAAATTCTAAATATCTTCAATGTACAGAATTGGACCTGTTACAGTTTTATTATAAGTATAGATTTAGATAATGTGAATGATAGATACATAAATTGAATAATTACTAAAGATGATGTTAAATACATGTATTAATACGTTAATAAAATAATGTTTTAGTAACTCTAACTTAGTAACAAGTTTCAACAGAAATGCTTTATAATATCTAATATATAAGCAACAATAAATTCAAAAAAATATTTTTCGTCAGTAAAATTTACCTTCATGGGGGAAAACCAAATCACAGGTTAACAATGTTTTAAATTATCTACGCATGAAGTTAGGTAAATACCGTTTTTCTATACTACTACCTCAGAGTAGATAATATACTACGTCTACTACGGTGGTAGCATGCAAGCGTACGGCCCTTCTGATAGTAAGCGTTTACCTTAGCCTGAAGACACTTGCCATACACTATTAATAAAAAATCCTTTACCGATCTATACATTCAGTCTTTGTTTACATTTATTAATTTTATGATAGTGGATTTCCTAGCTGTTTCATAAACATAAACAATGATGGTTGCTATCTAAATATACATATTATTACATATATCAAATCCTATCTATCCACACTATATTCGACGGGACAGTGGGTTTTACAGCAAAACTTGCATACATGGCCGTAAATATATAGAACTAAATAAATAGAGCCTGATACCTTGACTATGTCATTCCATAAACTGATATGACATCTCCATATTAACGAATTGTTAAGACTAATCTACAAAATTGACATACACTTATTAGTGTCTGTTGCATTGTATGATTTGTATGGTAACTTCAAGTATATTGCAACCAATTGAATATTGGAATGCATTTTTGTAATCTATTAATTTAAAAAAAAGTACATACCTTAAATAGAGTACGAATATAAACTGAAAAGTCAGTCAAATCTGATGCCACATCAACATTGAGTGGACTCCGATGTTTTTCAGTATTCTGCCGTAAGTCTGCGAGATATTCAGCTTTCGTTATATGACGAAGTACTCAATCACACCAAAGCGACTGAACCGGTTTGAATGAGTTGGCACACAGATAGACCGCGGATTGATTCAAACATAATTGTTTATATCCCATAAACAAAAGGCTGTCGTAAATCCACGCAGTTCGCATGCGGAGACGATATGGTACGAGTCAGTGTGCACGCAGTTGCGGCAGGACAAGTGTAGGGAGGTGGGTGGTTCACGCGAGTGCAGCGTAGTGTAGTGCGGCTGCGTTGTGGTGGTGTAATGCAGCGGCGCGGCTGCGGCGGAGCGCCGCTAACAACATTCGCGCCAGCAACGGCCGGTGGGAGCGCTCCGAGTACCGCTCGTACGCCTCCAATCCTTCCTGCAGCTTCAGTATCAAACTATCATAGTTCTTACGAACCACTTCCAATATCTGCAATCGCATTTTGATGCGGTTTTTTAATAGATAGATTGATTCAAGAGAAAAGTATAAACCTGCCTACATATAGATGCATAATTAATTAGTATTTTGTAGGTATTTAACTTATATGGCTAACGTAACGTTGGTCGTGCGAATGCGGGCGGGTCGCTAGTCTAAGAATAATTCATAGTAATTGTCTTTAACTACAATTTAGATAATTCTCTGGAACGTACCTGATCTTCAGAAGGCGTGGACAAGCTCTGCGAGTTGAGCCAACTCTCTATTTTGGGAGAGAAATGTTGTATGATAGCACGCACGTTCACTAGACAATTCGCCAGCCGCAGAGCTTCTGCTTTGAATTCGCCGTCGCCGGTTGTATATCGCAATGCTGAAAGTATATTATTCTGATTATTAACCAACGTTTCCTTAAAAATAGGGTTCCAACATTGGCAACATTAAAACAACCACTTACCCATATAGAACAAGTTATCGAACACTTGGTGCATCCTGATCAGTTCGTAGTACAATTGATCGTAAGACGCTGGTGTCGGCAAAAACGTATCACCAAAAGTTATGAATAAATTGAAGATGTTCACGACCTGAAATAAATAGTAATGCTCAAGTTTCCGTGGCTCAGTAAGTACGGGCAACAGGCAAACGGGTACCAAGTGCATGCTTGATGTAATCACCCAACGAAAATAATCATCATATCAGCTAATCTGAAGGACGTCCACTACACATCAAAGCCGCTTGTTTATAGTTTTCCTCTTGGTATGTTAAAACCTACATATATAAAAAAATACACGCTGTAAAATAATAACTTGGTGTCGTCGGCTCTGCGCAATGAGTGCGGCCCACAGCGGCCGCCAGTCGCGCGCCAGTAGAGAGTGTCACCTGTTGCGCCATGAGGAACACGTGGTGTCGTCGCAGCAGTGCGGCCTCGTTGGCCAGCAGGAAGCGCAGCAGCGCGATGAGTGCGGCCCACAGTGGCCGCCAGTCGCGCGCCAGTAGAGAGTGTCACCTGTTGCGCCATGAGGAACACGTGGTGTCGTCGCAGCAGTGCGGCCTCGTTGGCCAGCAGGAAGCGCAGCAGCGCGATGAGTGCGGCCCACAGTGGCCGCCAGTCGCGCGCCAGTAGAGAGTGTCACCTGTTGCGCCATGAGGAACACGTGGTGTCGTCGCAGCAGTGCGGCCTCGTTGGCCAGCAGGAAGCGCAGCAGCGCGATGAGTGCGGCCCACAGTGGCCGCCAGTCGCGCGCCAGTAGAGAGTGTCACCTGTTGCGCCATGAGGAACACGTGGTGTCGTCGCAGCAGTGCGGCCTCGTTGGCCAGCAGGAAGCGCAGCAGCGCGATGAGTGCGGCCCACAGTGGCCGCCAGTCGCGCGCCAGTAGAGAGTGTCACCTGTTGCGCCATGAGGAACACGTGGTGTCGTCGCAGCAGTGCGGCCTCGTTGGCCAGCAGGAAGCGCAGCAGCGCGATGAGTGCGGCCCACAGTGGCCGCCAGTCGCGCGCCAGTAGAGAGTGTCACCTGTTGCGCCATGAGGAACACGTGGTGTCGTCGCAGCAGTGCGGCCTCGTTGGCCAGCAGGAAGCGCAGCAGCGCGATGAGTGCGGCCCACAGTGGCCGCCAGTCGCGCGCCAGTAGAGAGTGTCACCTGTTGCGCCATGAGGAACACGTGGTGTCGTCGCAGCAGTGCGGCCTCGTTGGCCAGCAGGAAGCGCAGCAGCGCGATGAGTGCGGCCCACAGTGGCCGCCAGTCGCGCGCCAGTAGAGAGTGTCACCTGTTGCGCCATGAGGAACACGTGGTGTCGTCGCAGCAGTGCGGCCTCGTTGGCCAGCAGGAAGCGCAGCAGCGCGATGAGTGCGGCCCACAGTGGCCGCCAGTCGCGCGCCAGTAGAGAGTGTCACCTGTTGCGCCATGAGGAACACGTGGTGTCGTCGCAGCAGTGCGGCCTCGTTGGCCAGCAGGAAGCGCAGCAGCGCGATGAGTGCGGCCCACAGTGGCCGCCATTCGCGCGCCAGTAGAGAGTGTCACCTGTTGCGCCATGAGGAACACGTGGTGTCGTCGCAGCAGTGCGGCCTCGTTGGCCAGCAGGAAGCGCAGCAGCGCGATGAGTGCGGCCCACAGTGGCCGCCAGTCGCGCGCCAGTAGAGAGTGTCACCTGTTGCGCCATGAGGAACACGTGGTGTCGTCGCAGCAGTGCGGCCTCGTTGGCCAGCAGGAAGCGCAGCAGCGCGATGAGTGCGGCCCACAGTGGCCGCCAGTCGCGCGCCAGTCGCACGCGCGCCCTCTTCTGGTAGCTCAGCAGCCGCACCACGACGCCGAGGCACACCCCGTACAGCTCGCCGGGGAACTTCTTCAGCAGGTGACACATCATGAACTCCACAAGCAAGTCTGCAACACCCAACTTCCATATTAAACACATAAGATCCGAGCTGATAGGCCGGTGTTGTCGAAAAGTTATTAGTCTCGTATTGCCAACAGTAAAACTCAAAATAGATAAAGCAACAACAGATGGATGGACGACCATAATGAAATATTGGGTTTCGTTTTTGCATTTGAAAGACCCTTAAAATACTTAGGTATATATACAACTCGACACACATAATTTTATAAATCACATTCTATGCAGTTGCAATTCTTTATTATTACGAAATAAATACACACCTATTAATGTGGAGGCCAAAGGTTGTGATGGAGGTTCTTCAAGAACGATTTTTCTGTGTCTCATTGGTAGCCTATATAATTGTACCTAAAACGTAACATAATATTATTATAGGCTTTGCCTTAATCCTTAAAATTGATTGGGACTGGATAGGGCATAAAGAAATTTCCACTTAAAAAAATTACCTTTACAACTATAAAGTTGAATACACACTAATGATAGGCTATGTATGGTGTATGGTGTATAACAGGATGCCCTCTAACCATCAGTTTTTGATCCCTATGGATTGGATAGTATGGGAATTGAGTTAAGAATCAATTAAAACACATAAAATGTTACCTTGTAAGTTAGATTCTGGTCATGCATGATGGAATTGGCAAACTGTTCTTCCACAATGCAGGTCAGTGTGATGAAACAAAGCATACATTTATTGATGCTCGTTTCGCTTCTTGTGTCGGCCATTACTATTGAACTGAAATAATGTACTTTTAAAGCCGATAAGTTTTGTATGTAGAGATTGGTGTCGATTCTGTTGTACAAAATCATTAAACTAAAATAATTTGACAGGACTAAAATGTAATGATTTCCCCTTCTCATCGGCGGGGTTAAATAAGGATGACAATACTTTTAGTCCTGTCAAATTAGTTTAGTTTAGAGATTTTGTACAACAGAATCGACACCAATGACTAAGCTAAAACTGCGCGCCCCTGGGCTACTTAATTTCACCCTGTTGTCGATCCTATCACATTTGTAGGAGGAATGTGGTGTAGGGTAGCCCAGATTAAGCATATTTATCAGCATCAAAAAATATTTACCAATACTGAAAGAAGGTGACGAGTAGATTTGTAGGTTGCTCGTTATCAATAGCTTGAATTTGTGTTAGGTTCGGGGGACTCTGCAAAAAAATACCTGCATTGATATTGATATTTTTACTTTACAAATCAAATACTACCATTCTAACTTGTAATAGGACAGCGGTTAACAGGAGTTCAATGGATGCTCAAATATTTTAAGATTTTTGCCGAACTAGTTACAATTGCTAAATATATAATTATTATAGATAGATATATAGATAACTCTATATTGTACACCAAAAATATACAGAAACATAATAATTTATATTATGTAGCTGTATAATCAGTATGTAGCCATACTTTATTTTATATGTACTTTAATAGTGCTTTGTCATTGGTCATTTTATATACCTCTAAGTAAGCAGACATTGATGAATATAAAAAAGGCAAAAGAAAGAGGAGTACTAGTCATGAGTGAAATGGCGCTCCATACTCTCTGCGTATTTGGACTTGGTGTGATGTGTTATGTATATATGTATCTATGACGAGATATTCAATTTTTTAACCCCCGACGCAAAAAGAGCAGTATTATAAATGTTACGTTAGAGTGTCTGTCTGTGCATCGTAGTTCCTAAACGGATGAACCGATTTTGATTTAGTTTTATGTTTGTTTCAAAGTTGTCTTAATCGATAGTATTCTTAGCGGTGTTTTTAGAGAATTTGGGTGACAGGGGTGTTTTAAATTTTTAATTTATGTAATTTGATAAAAATCAAGTGACCTGTTGAGGGGGAAGCGTAGCGGGCGGCGATGGAGGGGCGGACGAGGCGGCGGCCGAGCACGAGTGCGCTAACGTCGTCATGAAGTTGCGTGTCAGGTGCGCCGCGCAGTACAGCGCCAGCAGCATGCCTTCCTCGCCGCCACTGCGGGCAATGCCACCTACAGCTCGGCTGTCTTACGATAGCGGTACCGACACATGACGGCCGCTACAAGTCCTCGAATGACTTCATTGAAACATTCTATCTATCTTACATATATGGCATCTAAAGACGTGTGATTTCCTAAATAACGACTTATGGTCATTTACGATTTAAGTTTTATTTTATTGATGTTTAACATTTCAAACACCAATTAAAGAAACCATTTAAATGACGGTTATTTTTACGGTAACTACCCACTATAGGGTAACCCTATTTACCCTAGGTACCCTCTATTTCAGGGTAACTACCTTCTATAGTCTGCAGTAGTGAAAACGGACAAGCCAGGACCCTGCAGTGGGGAAAATCAATTCTCAGTATGTTGCTATTGAAATAAGTATATAAGTGACTCGTTCATGATAGTGGAAATGTATTAGTTACCTATTCCTCTGCCCCCTGACCACAGGTTGGTCATCACTGGTAAGGAATATCCCACCCACCATGCTGGTGAGCGAGGAGAGCCAGCCACTGCCACTGCCTTGCATACTGCCGAATGCTGACATCACATAGTCGTTCAATGCTGCTGTTATTACCTGCCCATACCTGTTGCAAATCAAATTTTATCAAAGAAAATAAAAATATATAAATTATCAAATTATAGGTACACTATACTATAATAATTTTGCATAATAAACATATATCCTAGCTAGAGTATCATAATCGTTATTTTGAGATACAGTGATAGTTGAGATACAGCTCAAAACCTAAAATGTCAATTACATATGACTTATCTTTTTATCTTTTACCATAGTTATTGATGTAATCATATCAGGAATCTAATTTTAATGCATTAGTGATGTTAATGTTTAATCCATATCCTATCAGCCCATAATTGTATGTATTACCCATTTAAAGCCAGCTCATCATCAAGAATTGACAACTTGACCACATAGGGATTAGCAGATTCTTCTTTCTTGTAGTTTACCAAAAACATTAACAGCATCACCACATCATTTCCTGAAATTGTTTTTATCTCTTACATGACTATAAACTTAACATATGCTGCTAATTTATTTGCTGCATATAAAATCTTTTATAATAAAAGTTCAGCATGATTAAACAAATTTTAATGGTATATCTTTCACAGATAAAATATTTTTTTAATGGACAAATGCAAAGTTTTACTTATTCCATGCTAAAGAGTTATTAGTAGTCAACAAAAATAAACTTTTGGTTACAACTTTACCATGTTGCTGCCTCTCAGTAGATGTACACAAGAGTTGTACAAGGGGTTCAAATAATGAATTCTGCATAAAGTATTCCACGAGAGGATTCTCATCAATGTCATCAATGCCTGTTGCAATCACCAGTAAGAGCTTTAAAACCATTGATTTCAAACTGTCTGGCACATCACCTGTAATACAATTATCATAAATACAAATTGCTTGGTGTAATCACCTTGTGGAGAGCTTTACTAAGCTAGACTAGGTGTCAAAGACAAAAATGCTTCAGATAAGCCCAAAAGGAATGCAACAGTTTTATTAATACTAAAATAACAATGTTATTAGTATCAAAAAGTATGTTGAAATACCTGATAATATTATATTAAATTGCTCAAAAAGTTTTTGCATCTTGCTGTCTGCAATCTCTGTGCCAAAGAGAATAGCTTTAATATTTAAATTTGGATCCTGTCCAACCCTTTGATACATAGTTATCAGGAGTGCACTAAGGGTTTGAAGTGCATAAACCAGCCTGTAAACAAAGATAATTGATTTAATGTAAAATTTACTTCAGTTGGATCTCGCAAAGAAACTCTGGTGCAAGTTACCTTATGTGATGTTCCTGGCCCAGCATTTCTATGCACTGGGTGGCTAGCAGATTCATACTCTCTCTCATGTTCATTAACTGCTCTGAAGACAACTTCTGTATCTCAGCTTCTAACTGAGGAATCTTTGGCTTCAAAAGGAAGAATTCATCCCAAAAAGTAGGGTTATCGGTGGTCAAATCCTCTCCTCTAAAAAAGGACTCGTAAATCTGCACTACTTTCTCCTTCAGATGCCGCTTAGACCCAGAACCACTTCTTTTTCTTGTAGCCATATTTTTAAAAATTTGGTATTTTATGACGATCTATTCACTCAGATAAGCCCACGTATTACAAAGTCAACTTTCTCAGATTTATCTAATGCACTTGTGTGGTTTTATAATAATAAAGCAGCTTCGGTGACGTACTTATATTTTGATTCCTTAGAAATATAGAGATGTTTTTAACGTTATTAGCTGAAATTTATTTTATAATTTAGATTACCAAAAAAAATTAGGTAGGTATGTAAATACAAACCTTTTTAAAAACGGTGCAAATAATCCAAGAGAATACAATCGCTACTCGCACGAATAATAACACAGATAAGATACCAGAGACAAACTTACATTTAATCTTAATGTGGTTAAGTACTCTGTGCTAGGGATGGCGATTCTTTACGAAAAATATCGATTTTTAAATCGATTCGAATTGTAACCTAATAAATCGACTCCTTAAAAATCGATTTTTTTCAAGTTTGCATGTACAATGTAAATATAAATCCATTTTATGAAAAACAAGAAAAATACCAAAATAAATGATATTTTATCAGTAAAATCACGGTTTTTTTTAGTTCAGGGAATTCTATAATTACTATTATAGAAAATTATTTTTTAATAAATTATAAATTATTTTATTATTAAAATATATTTTGTATATTTAATAATTAAATTAATATATATGAATTTTATGAAGAATAAAACTATGTTTTATAATAAAATGTAGTGGGGCTAGTTGAGCATGGCGCGCTCAGTAGTTAACGCGCCTTGATCAACTAGCCCCAAATGAGGCAACAAAAAATTATAAAGAAATTACAGAAATTAAAAACAAATGATCATACATAATTGAAAAAGCAATAATTAAATAATATTTAAATACTTTTATAATCACGAAAAGTGTTTCCATACGAGTATAGAAGAAAAACGATGAAGACCTGTTTTCTTGTTTTTGACGAAAAAAAAACAATGCGTTCTGCTCATAAATCTGAGCACCTGACGGCAAATTGACAGTCGTGCGATGTATTCTGCTCCCGTAACCCCTTCTATTCACCATTTGCCCTTTTCGTGTAAGTTGCGTAGTTTTCGAGATATTTCGATTTCACAATTTGCCTCGCTGATCAACTAGCCCCGCCCTGCCCTACTTCAAAAATTGATTATTGCAACATCGATTTTTTTGCAGCATCGCCCATCTCTACTGAGTTTCGAATTATGGCAAAAATCTGGTCCCTGATTCTTTATTGGTTGAAAAATTAAAGCGCGCGGAGGGCGTAATTTAAATTCCTAATTGGAAAGAATTTTATGGTTTTTACCAAAACTGAAAAAATCTAATGTCGATTTTTAAGGGTGAAATATCGATTCACTGAATCGATTCAAAACTACATATCGTTTTAAAAAATAGATTTTTTTTGGCTCGAGAAATCGATTCTTCGGTTAATAGATCTCAAATCGCCATCCCTACTCTGTGCTGAACGAATATAAAACGTAGTGGTTATGTACTCTGTGGTGGTTATGTACTCTGTGAACGAATAAACCACTGGAATCAACGACGAATGTGTTTTTGTTGAGTTGAAACGCATTACTATTTTGTGAAAGTTATTTGTTCCCAAAATATACCAAGATGAAATCCAAAAAGCGACATCAGTCATCTTCAGAAGACTCTGAGGACTCTGAGGAAAGTGTTAAGTCCAGCAGTTCGGGTAGTGTGAGTGAACGTACGTCCGAGGTGGAACATCGCCACAAAAAGAAAAGAAAACGTGATGAATCTACGGACTCTGATACTGATTCTGAAGACCAAAAACACACCAAAAAGCGTAAACATAAGAAAAAGAAGAAGAAGCACGGAAAAAAGAAGAGGCGATCGGGTTCAGTTGATTCTCCTTCAGGTGAAGAGGTTTCATCTATTAGCGAAGGCGAAATTTCACCGAAGAAAAAACGAAAGCATAAGCATAAGCACAGTAAACGCGCCCGTAGTGCTTCTGTCAGCGATAAAGGTTAAATCTATCAAGACCTAATTTTAATAGTTTTGTTTTGATTCATATATTAAGTAAGTCTAACATAGTGGAATATTTTTGTATATTTTCCAGAGGAAGGCCGTGCCCAACGTCGGCTTCATAGTGTTGTCAAAGAGCCACAGGTGTCTTCTGAGGAAGAGGGACAACCACCACGGACTTATTACCAGTAAGTAGCTAACTCAAGGTAATTAATTTAAACACAATACTTGCATACACTTAGTGACCTTTTGTATTTGATAGGAAAGAATACCGTCGCTCTGCTTCTCATGAAGAGTTTGAGAGGGAGAGAGAGGTGCAACGATTCTATCGAGGCTCTAGCAAGGAACGCAGGCAACACCATGAACAATTTCAGTTCAACCGTGACCCAAATAACAGGTTAATTGAAAGTTATACTTGGTACTGGTGGACAATTAGTATCATCTATAAGAGAACAATTTTATTTATGCCTTTGTTATAATGAATGAAAAAATTTCATGTATTAACTATGTAAATTATGTACATTCTTTAGTATTGTGTTGTACAAGAATATGACAGCTTTTAGACTTAGATGAAAGATGGAAAACTAAATTCAAGGTAAATTTGGTGCTGTTGCAGATATCTCCCACATCAAGAGAGATATGACAGAGGCAGAGAGAAATATGGCCAACCAACACAACATAATAATCCTTATGAAGATTTTGGTAGAAGGCAAAAAGATTACAGAATACAGAACAGTGAATACAAAAGGTAAAAACCAATATAGATAAAATGGAATAGGTAACAAAAATACATGTTCAAACCATTATAATAATTTTAAAATTGATGTTATTTTAATGCACCATGTTTACCTATTAGAACCTATAGGTATATTTTTTAGTTAAGTCCAGATAAATTTTATGTAAACAAATTTTGTTATTTTAAAAAAAAACAGCACTGAGTTTTTTACAGTGTCTTCTCTGGTGTCTATTTTCCAAACCAGTTATGACATTAATTAGTGCCTGAATTAAGGGTGTACACTGAAGACACAATTTTCAATTCTCATTTCACAGGAATCCAAGATTTGACGAGCGAAGATCACCGGAGGAAGAGTTTCGTCGAAGACCAAGAGAAGATTATCATTCCAGGGAAGATCCAAGAGGTGGGCTATAAGTTTGTTTCTGATGAAGTAGATGGTAGTAATTATTATCTTACTTTTGTACCGAACCTATTCTTTGCAAAAGTCAACTGCATAATTGAGATACTTTTAATGAAATTATATTTTTAGTTTAAAATGTAGTACATAGTTTGTACATGAGGTGAACTGCGGATTCTTTTGAAATAGCTTGAACATTAATGAGGTTACATAATTATTATATCTTATTATAGTACAAAACAAGAAAGTGTTATTTACATAAAGTGAGAGCTAGTGAGCAGTTGAGATGGTGCCTTTGTCACAAGCATAATTCAATCAGCTATACTTAAATGTACTTTGTTCTAGGTTTCAACAAATTCAATCAATATGAGGAAAGAGGTCCTAAAAGGCGCGAGGTTGACGACGGCAGAGACTTCAGAGAAAGGTAATCTTAATTAGGTAGAGCTATTAAAAAATAAAATAATTCTATTAAGACCGCTTTTATGTTTTAACTACAATTCTTATTATGAAGTGTGAAATACATGTGCTTAATTTACTTTTACACCTGATGCACAGAAAAAACCTTTTGAAGTTAGTAGGAAGTAAATGAATTCATCATCTTCATCAGTCCAAGTATATCAATTGACAACTGTGACTAGGTTAGATTTCATCAGCATGAGGGTTGGCTTTAAACTTAAATAACACATTCCTTTACTTAACGGCTTAAAATATTAAACTTATGTTGCGATTAATTTATATGTTGATAAAATTAAGGTCATAGCAAACATATTAACTCGGTAAGGAATTGTCACCGCCTTCTATCTTTAGCTTGGCCCGAGGCGCTGCGAGGCGATAATTTTACGATTCCAAATAGTTGATACGGTGATGATCCCTTTCCGAGTTGATCTGTGTGCTATGAATATTTTCGCGGATAAATACACAAGGAGAAAAAAAACACATAAAAAAATATATAGAAAACACTTGTTCCAAATTGTTGTCACGCGAGAGGGTGCCAAGGAGGCTGGCGGCATTGCCCAGCCTTCTTGTCACTGTAGACCTCAATCAATCGTCGTGAGACCTCCTTGTACAGCAGATGAGCCTCTGGACCCCATGGCCCCAGGATCTCCACCGCATAAACCGCAATTATGTACTCTTCCTAGGCACACATATTTATAAATTAATTTCATTAGACGCGGCCTACCGCCACCTGATCGCTTCCGTGAGAGGGATTATCCAGACAAGAAGGAGAGGTTCCGAGATGAGAGATTATCTCCAGAGAGGTAAGTTACTCATGGCTTATTTATTTATGAGTAATGTTAAATTGACTATTAACTGACTGTAAGCAAAGTCAATCTTCATACCATGTATGTTATGTATTTATTAATAACAATAAAAACAAAATGACTTTTCATGTTTGTGCCTTCTGATGCACAAACCGTCTGTTGTTCCGCGACCTTAAATAACTGTATTTATTTTTACAGTGACCACTCTACAGACAAATGTTATGATCAGAACATGTTGGTGTTGCAAAGATATTTTAATATTTGTATCTTAGATGATACTTGCTATAATAGGCACGTGTGAAACTGTTGATTGTTATAGATCTCTTATAAGGGAACTGATTACAATTATCTGCAAATTGATTGAGATACAGAAGACATTGGGAACAATAACTTCTTCTAGAAAACATAACACATAAAGTGTTGTATGAGTCTTTGGAGTATCATGTTATGGAGGAGAACATTGTTATTCAATGTTAAAGATAATTCGTCATGAATGTTTATTCTAATTTATATTTACAATAAATAAGAATAGAAAGTTTTAACTACGAGAACGATCTAATAACATGATAAATAGCATTGGAAGAAATGAAACAATTATTGATTACAATACAAAAAGAGTGGAAATCTAAGCAATTGCAATTGGAGATGTAATCACCCCAAGATATTGGTGTAAGTATACACTGAGAATGGCCAAATTACCTAAATAATGAATGAGACGAGACCATAATGGAAAATGAAAGGTGAAATCTGGATAAATGACACCAGTTTTTGAACACAACGGAAAGAATATGATTTGCTTTTTTTGTACACCCTAAAAGATATTTCGATTTGAAGATTCAGAACAATAACGAGTATTTCCTTGTATCTGCACGAATATTTCCTAACACAAACTAATGGTATAGAAGCATGCTATTATCCCGATATATTAGTCCTACTAAACAAGATTTAGATGAAGACTATATTGTGATGTGATAGATAACAATACTTAATTATTGTTATCATGTATAACATATATGATATATATGTATAACCGCCATTTTGATTATTGTACTATTTGAGTACATTCAACATTATTATCAACAAACTTGCAGACTAAAGCCCAATAAATGGAAATTGATCAAAACGGAAAATTGTGGAGATTTATAGTAGAAATACACTTGATAAAGTTTGCTTTGATAACAACATACACACACAGGATCCTGACGGACCCCTGCCAGATACAACTTTGTACACATGCAAATATGAAACTGATTGGATCTAGTATTATATGACACTACAGTGTTGTCGTTTCCTTGTTAACATGTGAGAAATCCACGATTGGATGATTATTTTGTAGGTAGTATCTTCGTCAATCACCAGATAAATCTTTATGATGGTAAGTGAATGATTTATAGGAGTGTCCTCGAGCTGGTGTTCTTTTTGATGGTTATAATGTTATTGTGATTCAGATTATGAACATACGATCGGCTTCTGGCATCATGTTCTTTACCAATACATACTCCTAATTTTTTCTTCATATTTGTTGAATATTATAATTAATATCAGGGTTTACCGGAACACATTTTATTGAAATAAACATACTAGAATAATTATTTTTAAAATAAATGAAATTCTTATTTTATACAAATACATGTTAAGGCTTATTTGGCGTGTTCGATTATGCTGTTTAAACAAGCTGCAAACCACATCTGCCTCGTGGTACGGTCTAAAGTTAGTGTGTGGCTAAATTAAATGATTTAATAGATTATTGTTAATCGCAGGACTCGAGACATCCGAAGAGAGCGACCACCCGGCAGACCCGATAAACCACCACCACCACCACCACCACCGAATAACAGGTTACTGTTTTTATAATTAAGCTAATATTATTATAATATATAAATGCCTTATCATTAGTAAAACGCAGAACCATTTCAGAAATCAACCATTTTATATGATATGATGATAGACAGTCAATATCGTAATAATTAATAGCTGTAGACTACTGAGCTAAAGCTCATTATTTTGCTAGGGTAAGACTGTGCTACACTATTCTCTATAATATGTGCATTCTAATTTTCTTATTCGTAATTGGTTTTGGATGCAAGATGTAACACTACATTGACAAGCGGGGTTTGACTCTCATTTATAAAAAAATCTGTTTCAAAATGTAATGCATGATTTTTGTATTTTAGGTACTTTCTATAGTTTGACGTGTGCGCATGCGCTCTTTGAGCTTGAAGGGTTTTCACGACAGCCGATCAAATATTAATAATGAACATTTGATAGCTTATTAGAAACATTCAGTAAAAGTTTGTGGTAATTATCAAACAAGATTGGCAACACGTTTATTATAGCGTGTATTGCAGGCGTTCATAGGCGTTAGTGACCTGTGCTGGAGCGTCGTACATCAGACGGGTTGAATGCTTTTTGTCACCTTACATAAATAAATATTCACATAAGAATAATTTTCTAGAGATGCAGGGGCAAGATCCCGCAGCCCAGAAGAGTTTGACAGGGAGAGGAGCCGCCGGGAGAACAGGAACGGCAGGGAGGGGAAGGAGGGTAGGGAAGGCCGTGAGGGCAGGGACGAGCGGCCCCGAGAGCGCCCGCCGCGCACAGATCGCACCTCCAAGCCCAAGGAACGCAAGTCTAGGTCAGCTACATTTCAGAACATACCTAAGAGGGTCGTGCCCCGGTTTTCATTTCGCATATCGATCGATTTGTGGAGTTAGGCAACCTTATCCGTGGATAATACCTCGAAGCTTGTTGGTGCTGATGGCCAATGTCTTTAGCAATCTTTAAAGTGAAAACAGGACTTCTGCAAGTGACTTAGCCCATCCACCCGATTTTTCAGTTAATATGGGTAGCAAAGGTCAAATGGCAGTTAGCTAAAAAATATGTTGTAACCTATCACATTGTGTAAGGTATAGTGCTGATCCCAAGATTGTTATAAGGCCTGGGTGACGAGTGTCGTATAATTTACTATATATCTCAAGGAGAAATTTCTTGAAATGGACATCTATTGGATACTTTAGATTTGTAGTTAGATTCCGTAATTCTCAAGAGTCGATATTCGAATAGTCGAATCTCAAGCAACAAATAGCTGAGCAGCGTATTCGAGTGCCTTAGACTGCTTTAAGTCATATCCGCGCATGTACGCTTGAATAAAACGTATTATAATTTATTGTAGGTTTGCCGATGCAGGGGAGAATAAAGAAT
Source organism: Falcaria lacertinaria (assembly GCA_951449985.1). NCBI lineage: Eukaryota > Metazoa > Arthropoda > Insecta > Lepidoptera > Drepanidae > Falcaria > Falcaria lacertinaria. The sequence continues at coordinate 5,637,926 of OX602118.1, read as the reverse complement.
ATGATTGGGGTAAAACAGAAGTGAAGACGGAAGACAACAAAACTCAAGACAAGGAAAAGCCTAATTTCGGCCTCTCCGGGAAACTGACTGAAGACACCAACATGGTTAATGGCGTTGTCATTAAATATTCTGAGCCTGATGATGCTAAACAGCCAAAAAGGAGATGGAGGTATGACTTAGTTGTTTAATAAGCGGGGTTACTGGCATGCATTGAAATGCCTTTTTGAAAGTACTGATGGATGGCTGTCAATAGCGTGAGCCGCAAGGAATCTTTAAGCGTAACATAAGCTTAAAGATATACCCATACGAGTTACTGGCGACGTAGAGTACAAGGGTGAAAAAGTAATAAGCAACATTATGCGCCTGATGCAGCTTTATTACTTTACCGTTAAATTATTACATTTGTATATTTATTAAATACTCGATGTTGTTTCTTATTCTTTTCCATCAACAAGGCTGAGCCGTTACTTTAATTCAATAACTATAACTTTCTTTCGGAGTATGAGAATTGTGGAGCTTACAACAACTTTGGGCGGCATTTCCAGATTCTACCCATTCAAAGGTGATAAGGCGCTTCCGATCTTGTACATCCACCGCCAGTCGGCGTTCTTGATTGGGCGGGACAAGAAAGTGGTGGACATCGCGCTGGAGCACCCCTCCATCAGCAAACAACACGCCGCGCTGCAGTTCCGCGCCACGCCCTTCACGCGACCCGACGGCTCGCAGGGGCGCCGCGTCAGGCCGTACATCATCGATCTAGGTGAGGATTGTCACAAGTACCATAGGAGAGACATCGCGCTTGAACACCCCTTTGCCAGCTATTTCATCTCAACACAAAGAGATGACTGAGGTATTGGAATAATGGATAGGAATGTACATACTTGCCCTATTCCTATGTGTTTATCAACTTGTAACGCTTCACATAATTATCGAGTATTCTGAGAAAAATCTTGGTCATCTTTAGATTATAAAAAAAGCTTGTCTATGTCCATTATTGCTCTTAGAAATAGAGTAGTATCAATTAGTACGTTATCATCTTTATTAGGTAGGGTTCTAAGCTCTAGCCAGGTTTAAGTGCCTGCTTTCTTCACGATTAAACCCGCAGTAAAAGATGATAAATCACATTGCATGGAATGCAGTGATATTATTGTGTTGTGTGTGTGTAGAATCGGCGAACGGCACGTTTGTGAACAACAAGAAGGTAGAGGGTCGTCGGTACGTGGAGCTGCTGGAGCGCGACGTGGTGAAGTTCGGGTTCTCTCAGCGCGAGTACGTGTTGCTGCACGAGAACAGCAAGGACGACGCGCAGGACGACGACCAGGAGCCGCTTGCCACCACCGACCTCGTCAAACACGAGAAACGCATCAAGCAGGAGATCGCTGCCGACGGGGAGTAGACACACTTTACTTATATTCTTCCAACTGTTTTTAATTAGGGCAACTTTATCCTCTTCAAGGATTATTGCTACCAGAATACAGTGTAGGGAACCACCTTTTGACAATTTGTTCACTTACTTTCTAATCTATACTTATTATGTCGCATTAATTTGGTGTTTGGATGTCAGGGAGCAATAATAATATTTATGTTTGTTTTTGTACAGACCACATGTACACGACAGCGAATTACTGTTTCGTTACTATATATTTATCTCTAAAGAATCATTGGTATTTATTTAATAAAATCCTTTAAACATTTGTAATTGGTCGCGCGTATTAACGATCCAAATTGAATATAAGTATAGTTATATCGTACTGGTGTTCGTGTTTTTATAATTTAAATACAGTAGAATCTACCCACTTTTAACAATACGAGCATTTCGACGTAATGTTTTGACTTAACAAAACATTAGTCTACCACTGTTATCTACATACGTTTTAATTGTCACGACTGTAGGGTGTCGTAATAAAAACAACTTAGTTTTATGACAAAGCTATATATTAATTATAATTAATAATAATTTACAATAAATGCATTATCATTTTATTCACACGAAACATTTCGTACTATGATCGCCCCATATATTTTCCGAAATATAATTACGCTTACCTCTAATATGTACAACGAATCGACTCGACATACTATTTACAGCTAACACAAATAAATAAAGTTAAATATTTCACTTATAATAAACAGACATCATTCGGTGGAAAAAAAAATGTACACATTTCGTAAGAGATTCTAATATCACAGTTCAAAATGGAGTGTTAAATATGTGTGTGTCGATGGGAGAGTGGGGACATGAGCAGGCGAGTGCGGGCCGGGGGGGAAGGAGGACGCGGCCGCTGCGTAGAGGCACGATAGTAGCGTTTGGGGGGCGCGCGGTGCTCCGTAACGAGCGCGTGCGCATCGGTGGCGCGCGGTAAGCCCGCATCGTCGCCCCGCCAGCTACACTATGCCGTGCGCCCGCTAGTCTCGGCACCTCGTACCCGTCCAGCGACGCTCGCCCGTACATCACTTCTAAGTACGTGGGCACGGGCAGCAGCCGCGAAGGCTCCATTTCCTGCTCCGGGAAATCCTCATCTGCAAACATGTTTAGTTGACACGTTAAGCGCCCGTGATACTCGTTAGGTTGATATGGTGTCACGAGTCTGATGCACGAACCTAAGCAGGCGTTGTCGTTCTCATCCAGCAGGTAGGTGCGGTTGTCGACGGCATCTAAACATGCGAATCATGCAATAAATAATGTAATTGTTAGTAGATGAATGGAAAATATTATATTTATTTATTTGGTTCTTCCACATTAAATGCATCACAAATTCAGATAGAAGCATAGGTACAACATTTTGTATTATTTACTCTTTATTAACATGCGTTATTTATTATTATTAGATGTTATATTACAAACATTCGATGAATGCGTATGAAATGATTATGAAAGGAGAATGACAACTACTTTTCAGGCTATAACATAATATCAAATAAGTCATAATTTGGGGAGTTGATAAGAATCGCCGTATAATGGACGTAGTATAACTACTTGCGTAACGCAAGTTTGCGTTGTGTATTATAATCATAATTTCTAAACAATTCTTCAAAGTATGATCGAAACGGTCTATGTTACAGTCTGTAAATAGTTCAGTTTTCAAATTAATGTTTTGCGATATATAATGTTCGTTAAACGGTCGGTCATGTCGATGACCAGACGAATACGTACCATCTCCGAGTAGCGTGAGGTAGTGCGGCGCGGGCGAGGGCGTCGCGGTTAGAGTGATGTTGGGGGAAGTTTTGTCTCGCAGCGCGGACACCACCTCCAGGCAGCTGCGGAACGACGGCCGCGCCTCCGCACTGTAGCTCCAGCACTTTTGGAGCAACTCATACCTAACATCAACAACTATTTAGTCACCACGCTTGCAGCTCAGTAGCATTAGCACTACTGAGTAGTGCTAGTGCAACTACAAAAACAACCTTTGTTACTCTAGACCTACATACCAATATTACTAGACCGTATAACGGTGTGATATGATATGATGAACTGTACTAATAAGTGCAGTACTTTGTCATGTAAATTTATAGTGGACATGCACTGCAGTTCTTTCCAGATTAGCCTTAGCCGGGCTAGTATGTATAATGAATACAAGAACTGAGAGAGGTAAGGCGCATGTGATACCCATTCATTATAAATGCAGGTACGTTGTCTAATTGGAGCAGTTATTCCATCTTACAGAAGTCTGCAGCTTCTATTGGTTGCACATTTCTAGTTTTGTGTTTTTTTTTAGTACAGACTTTTAGATCTGTCAAATTAAGTGTTGAGATTTTAAATAACAGAATCGACACCATTATCTACTCTGAGCTATACGCCTATTGCCCACTTCAATGTCTTGTTTGAAGGAGGAAGAATGTTTTGTTTGATGAACAAACAATTAAGTAATCTACGAAATTCAAATGTTTTATGGACTTACAACACAGAGGGGCAGTTGGGTGGTCTATCAGGTGTGCCTCCTGCTCGAACGTATGCTAACACCTGACGGTTAGTGCGAGCTGGGTACGGTTGCTGGCCCAGGGATAGTATCTGCAATGCAGTTGTAAGTATCATACATATATCTTTAACAAGTCAATATTTGTGCTCTAACTGAGCAACCTTACCTCCCAACAGAGTACACCCCAAGCCCAAACGTCAGATTGGCACGAGAAGACCCCATCTACGAGGCATTCCACTGCCATCCAACGGACTGGCAGCAATCCTGGGAAGCAAAATAGTTAATCGGTAACTGAACCTGCCTTTGTAGTTGACTCGGGTAGTAATAATGATCATGTAGTTTAGTTAAATCAAGTAGTCAGTTTAGAGGTTTAATGGCCAACATATGTTGATTGATTATAATGAGTAGTTTCATTTTAGAATTAGAAAAATTGTCACCTTCGCCTTCTTTTCTGTAATAATCGTTCTTGTAGATATCACGGGCTAAGCCAAAGTCGCCTATTTTGACGATCCTGCCGTTGGCGCGGTGGGCGACCAGACAGTTGCGACAAGCAAGGTCTCTGTGCACGAAGTGCATCTCTTCTAAGTAGCGACATCCCTTGGTCACATCCACACACATGTTCAGTAGGTCCAGGAGGGTTAGGGACTCGGCGGTATACTGCAACCAAACATTATATTGGAGCAATCAACCGTGTTACCTCTGATTATATACTCGCAATTTACATATAATCTCATACCTATGGTACACTTTCACCATGAGTATTGTATAGGTGAAGGTGATGGTCGTTAGTGATGGTGATAGATTTAGGGGATTTAGCCTATAGTATACATTGTACATATTGTAACGCGTAGTGTATTTAATAAGTATCTATATTACAGTAAGTAGTATAACATTTAAATAGAATAATTGTAGGTAGGTAAGGTACCTACATACAATTATTCTATAATTAAACCGATATATAGTGATATTTAATACTGTATTGGACAAATATATGCGTAAGTATTATAGTAGAAGCTCCTAGTTATTTAGCACGTATTCGGAGAGCTAAGTCCAAAAGTATGTACCTACCTACAATTGATTGCACACATTGCCTATGTACTGCTTATTGAAAGTAGATAGGTACACTAATTCATGAAATGATCAGTTACATGTTTTACAACACTTATATATAAAGGAGTCTAACTGTAATAAAGCTATTGTGCGGAAGTCAAATGATCCACATAAAACTGACCAATGAAGCGCGCTTAGCTCTCAGATAGCTGAGAAGATCTCCGCCCTCCATCAGCTCCATGATGATGTAATTAGGGTCGTTGTCCAGACACACGCCCAGGAGGCCCAGTATATGTTCATGTTTGAAATTGGACATCAAAGCCGCTTCTTTGAGGAACTCGGACTTTTCTTGTTCTGTTGCGCCTTTGCGTAAAGTCTGTAAAGCAATGTAAGGTCAGTTTTATTTTATATGTCCACCATTGATTTTATTTTATTTGTACCATTTCCGGCGGGCATGAATGAAGAGATTGATGAATGTAGAAGAAACAAAATAAGGGTGTTAGGCAAGAGTTACCTGGCTCTCTCTCTGCGTACCCCGAAAGAGACGTGATTGATTTATGAGCGTAAAGTAAGAATATAAATTCAAACTTACTTTGACTGCAACCTTTGTATCAGTGTTGCCGCCATTGATTTGTTTAGCAACCCCTTCGAATACTTCACCAAAGGCTCCTGAACCGAGAAATTTAGAAAGTTTTATCTGCTCTCGACGAATATGCGGCAGACCAGCTATTTCCGCATCGGTGGGGCAGTGTACACCCTGTAGAAGATTATATTTGGATGAGTTTAATCCTAATCTACACTAATATTATAAAGAGGAAAGATTTGTATTTTTGTGGGTTTGTATTGAATAGGCTCCGAAACTACTGAGCATTTCAAAAATTATTTCACCGTTAGAAATTTATTATCACTGAGTAACATAGGCTATATATTATACTAGCTGCCCACCCCGGCTCCGCACGGGTGGACAAAATATTTGATAAATGTCTTTGCTCCGAAACTAATGTCTACCCGTGCGAAGCCGGGGCGGGCCACTAGTACAATTATATTTGTAGGTTTATCATGCAGATTGTCTTTGGCGTTTTACCGGATCATAAAGTATGTTGGTGGAATGCCTTATGGGAAGTTGTCTCAGGGTGGCAAGTTCCACGTCAGGACCTCTTCTGACTGCGTTTAAGGGGGTGCGATTGTCAACGGTAGTCTTCTTTTTCGATTGGTGATTATATGCTGTGGATTAGTGAAGTGTTAGAGCGTAATGGGATTCCATAAAGTCAATGCGATTTCGCAATAACATTGGAGCCACCTAAATTTAAGGGTCGGCAACGGGCGAGTGATACCCCTGGTGTTGTAAGCCTTCATAGGCTACCTTCGGTAATCGTCTACCATCAGGCGGGCCGTGTGCTTGGTTGCCACTATTTTGGAAATAAAAGAATGGAACAGTACCTCACCTTACAGAAGATCACAGTAATATGACATTGCCCTGATCTATTATTGTCTTTCTGCGGTAAGTGAGTTTCCAGAGCTCCTCGAGAATAATCTCTCTCAATAATATGATTGTTAACGCGAATATCACTGCTGTTGCAAGCGTCTATGGGCTACAGTACTACGTTTATCATCAGGTGGGCCGTAAGCTTGGCTGCCATCTCCGTAGTATAATAATAAAAGTAATCAAAACTATCATTGTGTAGTCTGTAGTCGTTTACAACTGACGCCAAATTATCACCGCGCGGTCATTGCCTTATTGGTCAAATCAAATAGCGCGCCCATTCCCGGCTTGCAGGTGGGTACATAATATTTCCGTCCCTTTTCTCGAAATCATACATCCTCAGATTGTAGAAAAGCGAGAGAATAGTTATTAAGCATCAATATAACAGTAACCATAAACAACGGCGGCAGCTACAGCAGCAAGCAGCGCGAGCAACGCTGCCAGGGCCAGCGCGAGCGCGGCGGGGTGCGGGCGAGCGGGGGCCGCGAGGGCGGCGGCGTCCAGCTCGCCCGGCGCGGAGAGCGCGCCCCAGCCGTGCCTGTTGCGGGCCTGCACGCGAGCTACGTACCCCGCGCCCACGCGCTCCCACCCCACGCCGATCAGCCAGTACGACTCTGCACATAATATCATGTCCATACCTCAGTGACACTACCCAGATCCGCTAGTGCACATACGATAGGCACAACTCAATCACAAGCCACCGGAATAAGCCAGTACGACTGTGCACGCAGATGTCATATATATCCATAGACACCTCACTTATACTACCCACTATGATCCGCTAGTTCGACTATGACGGTACTAGCAACACTGCAGATTAGTGGTTAGGTAAACCTGACACACCTGCTACGCTAAGTGACGCGAGTCCGATTACAAGCAAACATGTGATGAACATTCGTGTTTGTATTGTGCCTGGGTGACTTATAAAAAAATTGTACCACAAAATTAAATACCACATACCAGTTCCGTTATGAAGCAATTCTAGCCCATCCCGAATGATAAGCATTTTCATTTGGTCATCTATATCGGACGGTAGATCATCCATGATAAGCTCGCTTATGTTCTTAGTAATGGTGTCATTTCCATAAGGTATCCTGTAATCAATTAAACGCGATTTTATACTAAACAAATATCATAAACAGATCTAAGCTTACGACAAACTAAATAAATGTGTCGCATTAATTACGATTTGTTTTTGAATCGTTAACACAACATCGCGCCCCTTCGACAGGTTAACTAAAAGCTTATCAGTCAGTGTCATTCGTGTTATTAATTCAATTAGATATCTATGATAGATAGATAACAAGACTTTATTACACTTGCTAATAGTGTGTGCACAAAACAGTAAAATATATCAATACCAATTTACATACTTACTGTCCTAAAAATACAATACATTCTAAAATTTTGATGTTTGTTTGCTACTTAATAACGTTGATTTCACAAATGTAAAGCCACGATATCTCTGAGTGAGATACGCTAGCTATGTATACCTACGTATTTTGCTAATTTGTACTAGTATACTATCTACATATATTTATACTTATATTATAAAGAGAAAAGATTAGTATTTTGGTTTGTAATTAATAAGCTCAAAAACTACTGGACTAATTGAAAAATTCCTTCACCAGTAGAACAGTGCCAGTGACAGTGCTTTATTATCACTGAGAAACGGAAGGCTATGAATTATATTGCTACGTAGACGAAGTCGCGGGGAAAAGGGTAGTTATGTGTAAATAAGTGATAGTGACCTGTTTTGTGGCCTCCCCCAGACCCTGTAAGCGAGTATCGGCGCGCCGCGGGGGTCGGGTTCGGCCCACCAGGCCCGCAGCACGCGCTCGTCCACCACCTCCACGTGGAGAGGCCCCGGAGGCCCCGGAACGTCGCCTTGAAAACCACAGGTTGCTTTACACATATTACAGCTCCGTGTATATGTTTTCTTTATCGCAATACTGGCTTTTTAGAGGCCTGAGCTAGAAATTTGTAGCACTTATATATGCACTAATCTGAATTGGATCTGGTTTATGGTCATGTACCATTGTAATTCAATCGTATTTATTTTCCCTAACTGCTAGAAATATAGTAAATGCTCATAGGGTAGGGTAACATACCGAGAGTCTCAAAAGTGAAGCGATCATCGTGTGGCCAGTAGAACTGCGGTGCGTGTTCGACGTACTGCAGGTGGAAACGAAAACGGTATCGAGTGCAGGGCTTCAGATTACTCGCCATCCACACTTCCCTATCACGTCTTGTACACTGCTTCCAATTGCTTTCAACTGACAATTCTGCATACTCCACGAAGTACCTGAAAGTTAGATATTGATAACATGTCGCTAAAATTAATATTTATTAATTGTTATTAAATATGTTAAATAAAAAATTGATCACGTTCAACTAATTTACCAATAGGGCTCCAGACCATAGAACTCATATATTTGAAGACATGAATCGGTAATATAAGGACCGACTGGCTGTGAGAACATTGCTTGGCACTTACTGATGCATTTGTAGTGAACTCAGCGAAGACCACGTAACATAGATTTCGTAAGGCGTGGCGTTGCGCAGCTTTAGTTGCTCGGGCAACGGATACGTGCGTAGACGCAGCTCAGCGGATTCTGCGCTCACTGCACTGTACTTGGATCGCGCGCTGATCCAGACAGTATACATCGAGTTCGGCGATAGTCGAGACAAATTAGCTTTTCCACCCTCGGTTACTTCAATCGTGTTGTGTTCTGTAATGTATTACTAGGTCAGTGGTTTTATCCGACACATTGAGGAATTTTCATAGACTAATCTAAACAAGTATTTAGTAATTCATTTCAATTATTATTGGTTCCACCGCTCTCAATGTACTCGTACTTACGATTCGATATTTAAAGCTTTTTTTACCTTTCTGTTTATGTGGAGAATCGTCAGTCTGCCAGTGCACTTCGTACCAAAGTCCTGGTTCTGGGGTCCATTCGACGAGAGCCAGTACTGGACTCAATACGATTCCTGTCACATCTTTGGGAGCCGTTGGTGCTGTTATCAAAAATATACAATTAAAAATGGATTGCTTGACATACCATGATAACGGTATATGGAGCATAAATTACCTTCCGCCGCGGTTTGTAAAATAGTAGTTATACCTATAATTGGTTTTATTTCATGTAATTTCGCATAATAATTTGTTGCTTCTAACATCACAGTATAATTTGTAAAAGGTTTTAATTCCGTAAGAACTATTTCAGTCTTCGTTGTAGTAACATGAGCGCAAGACTCCTTATCACATAATGTTAAGTCATTGGGCGGCCGAATCCGATAGTATATTGTATATTCTGTTATCGGAATCTCATATATAAAATCACGACATTGTATTGGTTTGGTAGTGGTTGGCATTTGAACAGTAATGCTGGTTGCGGAATAAGAAAGTACTTTGGCTCGTAGTTCATGTATTTTGGGGAATAAGCATTGCCTGGGTGGATACGGCTGATTACTCGGATCCAAGGCCATTATTTTGTATCCGTTGGATGTTTTCACGTGTTCGATTTTCGATTTCTCATTTTTATTAGTGTAAAAGATATCTTTATCAGTTGAATTGAACCAGTAGACATATTTGCTGTCTGCAGTGATGGACATGGGACTAAACCCGTACTTTTTCTTTTCCGTAGCGTCAACAACAACACGGCATTTACACGCATCCAAATCTGTGGCAATTAAGCGATGAACCCAAGGATCCACCCAATACAATTCATAGTTATTTTTCGTCATGTCTATAGTAAAGGTTCTTGTAACTTGAGGGTCTTCGGGGCAATTGCAACCATTGGATAAATCACTGTCATATTTCTGTGTGCGAAAGAATCTTCTTATGTTAGAACCGTTGATATCCGCGGTCATCAGAGTTCCCAGACCAGGATGTCCAGTTTCTTCATACCAGTATAACGACCTGCAATAATTTAACAACATTTAACAATGGATTGCAATGAAATTATAATGTATGCATTATACTCGTAGTTATCAATTTGCATACGAACCCTCGCAATGGAGCAATTTGTAAACTATAAACTGGTTGCTTTCTACCAAAAATTCGAGTAATAATTGGTCTAGTATTAGGTATTCCAAGATCAGATCTGTAGGTGACGTAAGATTCAGTAGATGTTATTTCTAACTGCGTCCAGTATACCGAACGGGCGACCCAGTCGACGCAGAGACTGGTAGCGGAACCGTTGATTGATGTCAACTAAAAAGTAAATTAGTAACTGCAATAATTTATTCTTATGTTTTATTTTATGTTATTTATCTTTCATCTTACCTTGTAGTGACCACTACCATTAATCCTTGATGAGAATATTTCTTCCAAATTATTAACCCAGTAGACAACGTTTTCTTCAATAGACACGGCAAAGTCAACAGGCATACCCATACTCTTAGGAATGGTTTCACTTTCTCCAGAATCCAAGTCGATAATTTTTATTGATTCTTGCAGTGATATCATCACCTTTGGTATTGGGTTTATTTCGTCAGTTGATGCCGACACCACTTCTGAATACTGACCGAATCCTGCGTCAGTATATGCACGAACCTACAAATATATGTCTTATTTAAATACCGAAAAGGTAGATTACGTACTTAATACTAGATATTATTGGTGATAAATTATACCTGAAAGTAATATGTAGCGCCTTCCGCTAGATTTCTTAGCTTAAGTTGGGTGTGTGTGGGTGGAAGTCGTGCGTCTGGGCAAGCGGAGGGCTTCGTGGCGGCCGACCCGGCACCCATCACCCAACACTGGGCTTCGTAGCCGCGTATCACACCGTTGGCACGGGACGGACTCTCCCAACGAAAAATAGCAGACAAGGGTCCCTCACTGTAAATACGCGTATAAGAAGTTAACTTCAATATAAAAAAAATATTCTCGTGCGTTTCATTCCGTCTCGCAAAAACTAAAAAGTGGCTTGATCGATTTGAGTAACTTTTTTTTTGTTTCACCACATACTAGCTGGTGAAGGATAAACAAATAATGAATAAAAATAAACTATGGGAACTGCCTATGCGGCCAATATTTATGTAGAGTTTTGGAGGAATGTGTACTTTTTCGCAGGCTGAATGTAAAGGCGGGGCTCAGCTGGTGCGGAGGGCGGCGCCTGCGGTGAATGTCGCCGCGCTCGCGCCGCGCCGCCGCCGCCCCAGTGCGTGTGCGCCCGCACCGTCACCTCCAGCAAGCTGTACGGCGCCACCGACCGCGACCGCACCTCCAGCCACGGTGACTCCACCGTTCTCTGCAACAACTACTATTGTAAGTGTCTTATACTACCTACACTACTGATAGAAATAGCCCGACAGCAACACAGTGAAACGCACAAAGGAATAAATAATTTACCTCTGTGATAAAGCTGTGAACGATATACTTTCAGAAAAACATCTGTTAATATTTTTATTAACAACTGCGTTGCTTGGTTATAAATCGTAAACTATTTAATTACGTACTTTTCACAATTACTCTATGTGAACGGAAAGTTTGTCTAGTTGTAGGCAAACCTCTCGCGCCTAAATGTACGTTCAGTTACGCGTCTTGTGTTAATTGCAAAGTCAATATATATAGGTACAAGAAGCGACGCATTAATAGAAAGGATTAGGTTTGACATAAAATTACAGTTGATATTCGGATAAACCAATCAAACGTACCTCGATCTTATGCTGACCAAGGAAGTGCAAACTGACATCGTAAAATACTCGGCTATTGTTCACATTAACGCGCGAAGCGGGTGCCCACGTTACATTAAACTGATCCCATTCGCCCACTATTATTATAGTTGATGAGTTGATTGTTTCGGGTATCGCTGTTAAAGATTCTGTCAATAAAAACATAAATGTAGTAATAATTTTTACATTTCAGTTTTGATATTTAACAGCTCAATTTGGATAAGCTGTTTTACTCACCACTGTTGGCATGCAACGTAGGATCTCTAACGGCTATGACGTGAACCCTTGGTAAAAGCTCGGCAGTATATCTTCCTGCAAGATCGGATACAACTGCTCTAGATGCGTCTTGAACCCACACCAACCGACCACTGAAGTAGCATAGAGGTCCAAGCGTCGCCGTACCCGCTAGGCGAGCGACTAAGGATCCAGATATCTGTTAAATATTTATACTGTCAAATGAGTAAAATGTCAGTAGAGTCAGCCAGTAATTCGTAAAGTTTAACCACAAACCTCATTAACACCTTGTGATAATTGATCCGCTGTTGGAGCTCGATGTAACTCAGAGCCGTCGTAACTTCTAACCAACCAATATAACCACTTCTTCTCCAAGTCCGTTGTCAGGCCCATCACTTTAACAAATCAACATGTAAAAATTTCATCATAATCAGTTTTTGTATCTTTTACGAATGAATTACTCACCTTGTTTACCACTAAATAGCTGTGCGGGATAGTAGACAATTTTATTTTCGCCATTAAGTCGGGCAGCTTCGACGGCATGTCCCGTGTTCCAATAAATATATGCTCCCAATGAATCGATTGTTAGTTCTTTGGCAACTGTCACAATTGGCACAGGCTCTCTATTACTTCCGTCAAAATTTCCTCTAGTGATCTGTTGCAAAAAATAATTATATAAATAACAGGATATAAAAAAAGTTGTACATAAATAACTAATTTAATTATTTACCAGTTGTTGTTTTGGATTAGACCAATAGATTTTCTTGCCCACCCAATCTACAGCCAAGCTTCCAACGTTTTCCATGTTGAGCATTAATCCTTCTACGTTTGAAGTGGTATTGTACCATATTACAGTCGAAGCATTAGTTACCAAATAGAGTTTATCACGGTACCAGGAAATATCAGTGATGTGAATGTTTCTGAGAAGAGTACTGTAAGGTCTGTAAGAATAGATTAAATATCTATTACCATTCTTATTACTAAGTTCTAACACTTAAAAAGAAAGGTATATTCACCGGTGTATCAATGTTTGTAAATTTTCTCCAGTAAGATCAGTTTGTAAGAGACCATCAGGACCTGACCACAGCAGCGTGCTGTGCAAAGTAGTTGGTGATGATGCTAATGTTTTACCTACAAATTCTGAAGACCAAGGCCCTACAATAACAGTAATCATTATAGTTTTTATGAAAGATAAAATGTTACGGTATCTAATTACTTAAAATTTTCTTTGTACCTAAACCGGAGGCCGTAACTGCAGCAACTTTAATAACATACTCTGCGTCTTGTTTAAGATTTTCTACTACATAAATGGAATCTGTTATGTTTTTTCTGAAAAAGAAAGACGGATAATAATTATTATACGCACATGAAAATGTGCCGAAACCTCCAAGTCCACAAAGTTAGTTACGCACATATCTATTATTTCTCCTGTCTCTATTTGTGTTAGCTGCAGATGAAAAGTCCATTGTTGCCAAGCTCCGCTTCCTTGATGTCCAAGAAGATGAGGTGGCGCCCATGACACTTTGGCGCGATTTATCCCCATCACACTCTGAACGCGAAGGGGAGGGTTAACAGGAACTGGAATTGGCTGGCAACTCCTCAATGCGACCAACACTTGTCTAGTCTCTGTCAGTTTAGTGTTATAGGCTAGAGGATATTCATTGTGGAAATAACTGTCGCTTTGAGCATGATATTCTTCTGTTAACATTTCCTTCCCGTTTGTCCAATAGAATAGGCCATTTGCGTAGGCTATGGACCGCGCAGATAGAAACATCGGTGTTTGAGTGTTACTTCGGAAATCTGTTACCTCACGGCTGTTAATAGAACATATAGGTTTTTTATTTCAAGAAGAATCAATAAGTAATCAATCCAATTGTCACATCCAAGTTAAAGATGGTATTATGTCGATTAATTATTATTATTTTATCTGTACTGCTTACCCATCTAAAGATACAGACAGCACCGTATTCCTTCTCAAATGCGTGACTAGAATTCTGAAGTCCGCATGGTCCACAGTGAAAGCTCCGAGATAGGCATCGCGGACTATTGTGTCTGGATTGGTATCATGCGATACCCCATTTGATATGTTCGCCAAATCGAGTCTGTACAAACCGCCACGCTCCACTCCTCGCAGAGCCCAGAACAGATATCTAAAACAACATCAATATTTTATTTATCAAACATCATGAACATATAACTAATAATAAATCTGTACGATTATATAATGCATTTATCCTTACCCGTTGTATGCGTCGACTTCAAAATGAATTGGACGTGATTTTAATCCCGAATAAGCTACAATTGGATTCTTTCCGTCGAAATCGCATCTTATGATTTTCCAGTTTGAATTAAAAGTAGTATTTGCTGAGTTTGCTGCTTCGGTTGTGTAAACTTCACCCAAAACATACAAGTTTTTATTCAACCAGTCAACAGAAAGATCCTGGGGCTTGTACGAGAAACTTTTCTGCGTTAGTATTGGCTCAGATACACTTTTCTTGGACAAAGAATTTCGGTAAACATTGCCGTTAGAGACTGATACGAAGAGAGAGTCGCTCGATATATCAATTCCGACTCCTGAAAGGAAGATACATATTAAAATAAATACATGGTTTACATAGTGCTTTTGTAGTTCTTCTTCCGATTACTTACCTGTAATTCTATGTTCGGTATTGTAAAGTTCTACTGGATCGGAAAGCATGTCGTTAGCAGGAGCTGCTAAAATGTTTTGTTCGCCACCCAAAATAAGAACAGGCTGCTGACTTGGAACCGCTGAAATTCGAATAAAATACGAGATACCATATATATATGATCAACATGCAAGTGCATTCATATTTATCTAAAGATTGGTTTATTATCTATGCGGTAGTATACATTGTTTCGGTTAAGATTATAATTACTACTTACATGTAGGTAAAGGAGGCGTAGATACTCTCACATAGGCTCTGGGTCCTTCGCCGGCAGCGTTCCGCATTGAGACCGACACTTCATACTCTCTAGCCGCTGCTAAGTTTTGAAACATGTAGAACGTGTTGTTCGAGGCTGGCACGTCCTGATGACAGACATAATAGCCGTTAAAGTGACGTATAGCGAAGAATTCAATATATCGACGTTTAATAAATTATTTTTACCTCCAAAGCATCGTTGGTATTTGGCTGGGCATCTGCGAGTCGCAGAACGTATGAAATCAACGGTCCATTAGGGAATGGTCCTGGTTCCCAGGATATGACGACGCGACTTGGATCTGGAGCGGCCGCTCGTAATGCCGATGGTGGAGAACTTGGCTTGCCGCTCTCCAATGTAGATATTACCACAGAAGGCGCAGAGTACACTGGTTCGCTCGCACCGCCACGACCGGAGAGGAAAATTGCCACACGAAACTAATAAACACAATAATAAGATTAAACAAAAGCAAATTACAAATCTAAAACGAAAGAAAGATTTTGAATTACCCGATACTTTGTGTACGGTCGCAGATTCTCGACATGTATGATCGATCGGTCCGAATGACTAGAATTTGAATAATATTGCCACGTGCCCGGTAGCTCTTCGTACCGCCACTGCACCAGATAGCTCAAATTGCCCAGATTTGGTGCTTCCCAGACCAGAGACAATGACGTGGCTGTCAAGCTGTCGGCTACTAGAGCTGGTGCGGATGGCGTTCCAATCAGCTCTGTAAACATCATGCTTCACATTATTAACACACCAATATGTATATAAATTACGGTTACCAGTAGCTATAGATGGAAGATGAACCAACCTCTTAATTTTTGAAAGTAAGTGTTCAGAGCTTCATTGCATCCCATAACGCAGTATAATTCTCTCGAAAATACTGTTTCCGACGTGACATTCTGTAATTTTTACACAATTTTTCACATTTAAGGCTCTTTTAAACTTAATTATAAAATATGTTTCATGAAACTTACACAAACATTCTGGCATGTATATTCAAGGCCCTCTTGCCAAAGACCGCAACCTAGTGTACACTGTAAAAAAGAAGTGTTAATAAAATGTATTATGTTAAGTGAATGAACAAAGCATCGGACACAGCTTGAAGCTAGTTAGTTACAACGGGAGGTGCACATCAACAGGCTTTTTTTATATTCACGGGCTTCGGCAATGTCTACAAAACCAACTAGGTGGACCTTAATATTATAAGCCACTTTTGTATATCTTCACTAATATTTTAAGAGGAAAGATTTGTATTTTTGTGGGTGTGTATTGAATAGGCTCCGAAACTACTGGACCGACTTCAAAAAATCTTTCACCGTTAGAATGCTAAATTATCACTGAGTAACATAGGCTATATATTAAACTAGTTAACCGCCCGGCTTCGCACGGGTAGACACAATATTTGATAAATGTCTACCCATGCGAAGCTGGGGCGGGCCGCTAGTGTAGTAATAAAAATACTTTTGGTATATAAGTCCAGAATAACTGCTATAATTTACGCAGTTCTGATGATAGTAATTAATATCACATTACGATAAATGACTCGCTTCAATTTTAACAAAACGTTATAAATACTCTTAATATTGTCAAACATGATAGATAAAACATACAAATGATAAGTAACTAAATTAACGTCTAATGGTGCGGGCTTAAATCCAATTAACTCTCCGTTGTTTGGTTAAAATATTCATGTAGCAACTTTAATTTTCTGGAATACATTCTTATACCTACATTTTCATACTACCGGTGAGAAATGATTGGATGAACACTAATGTGCGCATAGCGTAGCACATTATTTACTAGTACTACATTAAGTCAATCCGTTCGTCCCAAAAACATTTGCCTACATGTATTCCTGCGCCTCTTATGCAAGGATTTGGCATGTGGCGCAAGGTTACGACTGACACATGTTTAAGCCTCTTGAGATAAACTAAAATGAAATAAACAAAAGGCAAACGTAAAAATCTACTCCGATTAAATAGGTGTAAAAATTAATGTTCATCTGTTTTTGTGCGTTTTGATAAATATATTTGGATTGGTAAAGAAATATAATATCAATGCTTCGCTTCGTGTATAATATATTTTAATGCCCCTAGACATTAACCATTAAAGCATTGTGGTTTTAAATATTTGTGTTGTATTGTGTTCTAAGCATAATTTCACTGTTCACTTTCTGTAGTAACGGTTTTCTACGGTCGGACAACGACGTCTTTTACGGATCGTAACGATGGCGCAGGTGCGACTCCGTGTTAAAAAGCACCCCTCACTAGAATGTGATAAACTCGTTCGGATTTATACTTATGTTCTGTGTCGAAATAAAACCTTACATAGTTGCTATTTCACCACTTTACTCACATTAATAAAATTGTCCAATGTGCGGACACAAAATGTTACAAAATATCGTGACAGCTAGAAGCAATTAACATAGCGTGTTGAAGTAATAGATAAATTCAATTACATCTCGGTGGGTGTCCTTATTAGCCCTAATAATGAAGTCATTACACATCTGTCAGTAAGTTTAATGTTTTGATTAATTTCAGCTATAAATTATTTAATATTAATACGAATATTATTGATAATAAAAAATATTTAAGTAGGTATTGGTAGTAAATGCTGTGATTATAATAAAGAGATCTTAAAGAGAGGTAGGGCGATTTAGGAGTTCCCATTAAAATTGGAGCCGCCCAACTGGGGACTGTACCTCCAATCTTACAGATGACCGTAAAATCAAAATCCGCAGTCAAATAACACTACTTCGATATAGTGTTGTGTTTTTGCGGTAAGGTTGCCATTGCTTCACGAGGATACGTTGCGTTTGAAGTAATCCTGCTAGCACAGTGAGTCTTCATCAACATGGTTGGTAACCCGTTAGTGATACCCCTGGCATTGCTAGCGGATATAGGCTACGGTGACTGCTCACCATCAGATGGGCCGTATGCCTGAGTGCCACCTTATTGGTATAAAAAAAATTTTAAGCACTTAGCAGAAATCAGCAATGACCGGATTGCAGCTTAAATAAAACTGTGAGGATCTCATTGGTGACAGCCAGACACCCATTCAGTGTAATGAACAATGCGCGGAACAATTAAAGCGGATGGAGATGAGTGTGCGCGCGATCTGTGCCGTTTGTTTCGGCTGTGTAATTGCAGGTCGCGCCCCAACGCGCTCTTCCATCGCGTAAATAGGACACCCGATCATTATACTGATACGGATCATCCATGTGCCGTTATTATTTATAAATATATGCTATTCACATGTACACTCGCGACAAACAATATCGTGTCATTCAACATCGTTTTATACATGTTTGTGGTCACATACATATTAGAGAGCTCAGGAGCTTGGTGGTTATTTATTGTGACGTCCATATCAGATGCCCTTGCTAACGCGACTCTTCCGCCATGGCTGTCACAACACCACGCCCAGTAGCACCCTTGATGGTCAATTTATTAATATCTCCAATTGACGGATGCATTCCTTCTGAATAATACAGTACAATAGTACATCTTCATATTTGTCATTCATTGCGACAAGCTTATATTCTTCATAAATGTATTAACCTCAACAAGATTTCGACGTGGAATTGGAAATAAATACAACAGTCCCTATTTTTTAGCCGTTACTGCAATTACCTCTTAATGACATTACATCCATCTCTAACATTTTCTTGAATGTCTTACGTTTCCTTCGCACTAATATAATTATTTACAAGGCCCACCAGTTATATAGTTAATTTAGCGAATGTAATTATTGATCGTTGCATTCCGACTATCATAATACCACGTTAATTAAATCTATAAAAGCTCCTATGTAAATTGAGGGCTAATTAGCCAGCATCCTGTCTCGTGCCGTAATAATAACAAAACAATAGCTCCCTTCAGTCATTAAAATGGTCGTGTTGGGTCGTTGAAGCGACTTCGGAAACGCTCTCGGAAGTCCAATTGGGAGCGCAAGCGTACACCGGACGCATGGCCAGCAAAAGTGTACACGAATATTTTACTTGTGAATTGCAAGTGTTTTTGTTATGCTCACTTTAACTGGCACATGTCTAGTTTAAAATTTTATGCAGCATTTGTATGCCTGTCTCTTCGAAATCATCAATAAGTACGTTGATCTGTAAAGAAAATCCCAACTGATCGTATACTGATTTGTCAAGAGGCGCCAATGAGATACTTACGTTATTGCTGTTTTTCTAACTCAGTATACTACTGACCTGCGATAACCTCTACGATATTGTATTCCATATTTACTTCAGAAACTATGTTTCAGCTACTTTGATTGATAACAAATAATATTTTAGACGTGTTTGTCAGATACATATAGATGGCATGAGATGAGATGCAAACAAATGTATGCTACTGGTTTAAATGTGTCCGTTGGATACTATGTGTTCACGATGAAAGGCTTATGAGTTCATCTTCTAGGTGTTGCAACACTTGCAACCACTTTTCAGTAAGTGTTCTGGTCTTTTCAGGGCTATTTTGATACCTACGAAATTTCATCGAGCATAAGATGTTAAAGAAGATTTGGAGTTAATTATGAATATGTAATAATTAAAATAATTTTGGTCAGGTTGTACAGGTATACCTGTATGTACAAACTTAAACTACAAAACGTAGAAACGCAAAATCGTTTACTTGGATGACATATTTTTTCGGTTATTTGGATTTCAAAATAAAACTATAGAACCCATTTCAATAAAAACATATATGGGACTACGTCTGAACTCTGAAGTATGACCTACCAATCAAAAAAGAATCATCAAAATCAATTAACAATTGGCGCAGTGATCGGGTAGCAAATATAAAATAAAAAACCGGCCAAGTGCGAGTCGGACTCGCGCACCTAGGGTTCCGTATCTAGTATAAAGTATAGACAATATTTTTATTGTGATGTGGACTGTGTATAAATGAAAGATTGTTACAGTATTTTTTTTGTTATTAAACTACATATTTACGGTTTTCAGATTTTTTCCTTGAGCTACAAGAAACTGCTTCTTCCGAATTTCATGATTCTAGGTTAACGGGAAGTAACCTATAGGTTCGATTCCCTTGCGAAATCACAAAATATGCGTAAAATTTGCGACGTAAGCGGTCATATCTTTTCTTGACGTTGACTTACAGGTTTGATATTTTCACAGCTGAAAGGGACCATAGACCCGGGTATTTGTATAAATGTCACTTTATGACGCCACGCGTTCTTAATAAAAAAAGGTTTTGACAGACAGACAGACAGACGGACAACAAAGTGATCCTATAAGTTCCTTTTTCCTTTTGAGGTACTTAACCCTAAAAACATACAGTCTAATTGAGAAATACCTCCTCCTTTGTAAGATTTCCTCCTTTTTGAAAGATTTCCTCCTTTTTTGAAGTCGGTTGAAAGTTATATACATATAAGACGGCAATGTAGTCCCAAGCCCAGAAAAGTTTGTACCATGGGTATTAGACAACTAAAGTGCTTTATTATGGTATACATTCTTATAATATACCAGACAAATTTAATAAATGCTCATCAAATAATCTTACCCTAATGTAAGGATCCTACCCGCAATACCTGGCAGAGTAATAATAATAAAGCTTTATTTATTCCTTACACATAGTTTTCATTAATTTTAAACATTATTTGTAGTGTTAGTATTATACTTATAACCTATTCTAGTTTGTTAGTATATGATATTAAACCGCGTTAACGCGTTTTGTTGTAAGGACCGCTCTGGCGGTGAAAGCCTCCTCCATTTCCTTCCATTTCGCTCTGTCTCTTGCCAGTCTGCTCCAGGCTGGACCTGGCAGAGTAGCTTAGTTTATTAACCACAAGATCAACGGTGCTGTTAGTTCTAGTCACAGAAATGACCAGTTTTCAATATCTTCATTAATCATACAAAGTAAACACGGTAGACGTAGTGAGATATATTTGCTTCATTGTATGATAGAACAGAGTTTATTCACTAAATTGGTTTAAGTGTTGTTTAAGTAGTTACTGCTTCATTACGAATTGTAGTCTTGTACCTAAACGTTAATTGGCTATATGGTAGAGGAAGTAGGTAATGTTGCCTAATGAATGTAACTCAGGTGCGTGACAGGCAATAATTTCTGACAACGATGAGCTGTATTGTAATTCTTAGACCTACATAGGCAGCTGTAAGTCGGAATAAACTGGGTCACATTAAGTATGGAAAGATGAATTGTTTTTGTTTACTTGTATGGAAGGGATCAAAAATATGTGATCAGGTCATGCGCTGGCCCACGCCAACCACTTGTTTCTGGCAATTGGTTAATGCTGGGGCAATTTGGGGCCCACCGGCGGGCTTGTCGCCCGGCTCGCCTCGCGCTCTCGAGAGCTCTTCGCTCTATGTGTAGTGGAGTGCTTCTCAGCTGGCCTTTATCAGCCAACCAGTTGCGAACTAGTTACTAACGATTGCTCTTACTTTATTGTGTCGTCATCCAAAATATTTGCGAGTTTAGCGCATCACGCATTTTCATTCTTTTAAGCTACAGTTAAACAGCTCCACAAATCATAATTTGTAACATCCTGAAGTCAAGAAAGTTTTTGTTCTTATTCGACTTTGATACAGAGGGGCCAATAAATGGACAATAAATCACAACACTTTGCAGTGGCTGAGTGCACTCGGTAATTTCGCTCAACAACATACCAGAATGGAGGCGGGATCGAGCGCAGTAGTTATTGGGGGATAATGGACCCGGGTGGGGGGAGGTATTCTGAACGGGCGCAGCTACCGCAACGGGAACGGTCAACTTAATGAGGAAATAGGAATTAGCGGGCGGCGGAGTTAAGTGCAGTATTCTTTATGGTTATATAGCTCTTCTTGTACATTAATAATAAGTAATATTACATTGTTGGCTTTACACTTATCTCGATGTCGAAAAATATTACTTCTCTATTAATTTAAGCACATTGTTCACACAAATATCCTTGTACTATACAAGTTTTAGAATATCTGTTGGTACAAGTGTTTTACGAGTAAATAACTTTGCCTACTCCTGACTTAATCAATATAAATATACCAATAATCATATTATATACTAGCTGCCCGCCCCGGCTTCGCACGGATAGACATTAGTTTCGGAGCATAGACATCAAATACTAGCGGCCTGCCCCGGCTTCGCACTTGTATGCCACCTTATTGGTATAAAAAAAAACTTGGAAATGCTTCTTGTAGTTTAATATTTTAAGGTTTAGCTAGTAATTACTTATCAGTATCCATCCCTTAATCAATGCCGGATCTAGGACAGGAGAGATGTTTAAAATGTTAATGACTTATATATGTATACCAAAACTGTATCGTAATTTTGATAAATAATCGTTGTGCGCGTACTCATAAAAAAATTCAAAGCGTTACATACTAACACATTATATCAGTCACAAAGATAATATTCAGTTGACGTATGTAGGCAAGCTGCTTATGTACTCCCTACCGTCTGGAGCTTAATTAACAATAGACGCTTTAAGAAACTGGTGCTTAGAAAAGGTCACACAACGAAATAGAAACAATTAAATTAACGACGTGAAATTACTCGCGCTAAAATTAGCTTTGCGATGACTAAATACTATAATTAACTAATGGCACTTCCTTTTTTTTTGATCGCATTTGTCGGCTAGTGCATTCACAACATATTGCATAGAGCATAAAGTAAGTGTAGAAATTATCTCAAAACGTTATTAATAATGAACAAACATAATCAGCGTTGATTAGTCCATTGAAGGGCTGAGTCTTCTCCATATCGCGCATATTTCAATTAGTTCTGTAATTGATGCTTACACTACATGTACTCAGTGCGCTTCATTGGAGAAAGTTCTCGTGTGAAAGTTCGGTACCATCAAACATTCGTAATATTAAAACTAAATAGGCATTTTGATTTTGATGTCAACTTCCAAATTAAAACAGTTGTGTTACATATTTTTCAGTTGAGGTATTATATTATAAAAAAAACCCGACTTAGTGCGAGTCCGACTCGCGCACCGAGGGTTCTGTACACACTTGTTGTAATTCGCCTACTTTTACCCTACAAAAGTAGGCGAATTTCAAATTATTATTCGTCGGTGACTATCAACAGCGCGATTCAGGAACAATGTTAACAAACGCAGCGCCATATTTTTTATAGTAAATTCGTTTTTTTATTTATCTACCTATTTGCGGTTTTTTAGATTTTCCCTTTACTTGTGCTGTAAGGCCTGTAAAGCACTGCTTTTTGATTCTACGTCAACTGGAAGTACCACATAAGTTTTGATTCCCTTCTGCAATCGCAAAATATGCGGAAGTTTACAACATAAACGGTCATATCTTTTCTTCACGTTGACTTACAGGTTTGATATTTTCACAGCTGAAAGACACCATAGACGCGGGTATTTGATATGAATTTCAACTTGATAACTCCTCGCGTTTTTGAGAAAAAAGGTCTTGACTATCAGACAGACAGACGGACAACAAAATGATCTTATAAGGGTTCCTTTTTACCATATAATAAAAAAACAAAGTCGCACCCGACGTTTGTACGCTTAGATCTTTTAACTACGAACGGTTTTTATGCGGCTTTCACTAATAGATGCAGTGATTACTGAGAAAGGGTTTTTAATGATTAATTAATTTAGCTCTCATATAGTCCATGCATTTTATACTAGGTAGAGACACCCCGACGCCGAGTTGCACCCGTGCGAAGCCGGGGCGGGTCGCTAGTGTAGTGTATATTCAAATTAATTAATGCAACTGACGATAATCCTAATTTACGTACAAATTTTGTTCCGCTAAACATTTTGGAAAGGGACAATTTGAATTGCTTTAATATTTTTGCTCTACTGACTTTACTGAATAAATTATTTAAATGTACTCATTTGCATGTAAATTACCAGAATTCCCACGATTACGTATTAAATATTCAAACATACAGGTGTTTAATAGTTATAGTTACCATAAAACATAATTTTAAATTAAAGCAAAATACCACTCAATGATTCTTCACGAAATTTCAGGAAAGCTTACAAAAATCTGCATAACTATGAAATATATTTTAGAAGTCGAAGTTTAATCAAACCAGCATGGCTAGGTAAGAAATAAAATGGCTGTTGCGTAATTTCTAAATAGATATACATTTCTTGGATTACTAATTCTGTAGACTTGCGATATAGCTATACTATTTTTGAAATATCAATATCAGATTTCGATCATTTTTTTTCTCACGTTCGGGCTATTAACTTAGCTTCCGATAGGCGGATTGTTTACTTCCGACCACACCGTCCGCGTCGGGTGGTGCGCGGTGAAGCGACCTACGGAATTCCTCCACATTGGAAGTTCTACGTCAGTGCATTTGTGGGGAAGCATTTTACCAAATAATTATATATGCGTTACAACTGTTACAAGTGAGTTGCTGTAGATTTTTATGATATCGGGATTTATATTTTTTTGCTTGAACTGTTGATGATGCTTTGTTCCAATTGTCAGACAACTCTTTATGAATGAACAAAATAAAACTATAGAACAAAATGAATGAACTCTAAAATAGATCCGAGGGGAGCTGGCAACTAGCAGCTTCCTTCCTGCGTCCATCCGGCGTCGAGTCCCACGCGACCAGGCCGCTAGGCCCCAACGGGGACACCAGGCACCCATGGCATAGGTGCCTCCATAGTGGATGACCACATTCTAAACTTCTACGTTTTAAACGCAGTCTAGATTAAATTTCCTATCGTGCACATTTCATTGTTGTAAAGTAGAAATTAACTGATCTAAAGTAGCTTAAGATGAAAGAAAAATATAATTTAATGATAAACTACTTTACGATGATAATGCTCAGAAGTTACTCATGATAAGAGTGCAACAAACGCACATCCGAGCGGAAATGAATTACGGAGAATGTTAATCCAAATAAGTCTGAAGCTCATTTAGGGGTACAAAGTGTTAAGTAGTTAACATTTTCACGGGAACTTTGTGTAAACATGTTGGCGATGGGTGCAGACGCTGCGTGCAATGCGTTCTGTTTGACACACCTTTACATCGCGATGACTGATCTTAACCTCACTCTACTGTTGTATATAAACAACTGACTTTCTTTATGTAAGCTGTAAGTATTTGGCTGTATGCGTTTAATGTTGACTTCAGTTCTACTTTAAAGCTGAAGTTAAAGCTGTATTTTTTAAAATATATTTATTATTATTTTCATAAATCCTATAATTTTATCTTCAATTTCGTTAACCTAAAAGTTCTAGAGTTCATACAATATTCAAACTAAAACACGTCAAATTGGATAGTAATTTGCTAAATAAATCGCTATTTTAAAACTATATAAATGACGTGATATGACCTCAAATAACGAAGTAAACAAATAATAATAATGGAAGCAAGTCAATTGACTTCACATTATGAATATAGATTAGTACGAGGGTGCATAGTGCATACCACTGCTAACGCCGCGCCGTGGTAGACCCGCGCCCGTCTCGCCACTTGAGTTTTTTGCGCAGGGGCGTAAATTGGACGTAACTGATAAATTTTGACATGAACCAGTTGTAACTGTCAGAGTTTGGCGGGAATATGCCGTTTTGTGTCAGGTTTTGTGTAAACTAGAATGATGGATACTGTGAAGCTTATTCAAGCTTAAATAAACATTCAAATTAGTTCTCACGTTTCCCAACATTCACCAATGCTATTGGTTATTACAACCGTGATTGTAAAAAAAAATTTAAAAAAAACATAGTAATACGTAATTCAAATAAAAAATATATATTTAGATTATCAAAAACGACCAATCAATCCAAAGTTGTGTGAATTTAAAATAGTTTGAGGAACAGTTATTCATGCATGATCATGTTATATTTAGGTATGTAAGTAGATCACGTTTTGTAGCTGTTTCAAAGACAAGAGAAGAGATTGACAACAAAAGGATCAGGAGAGTGTTAAGTTCACTTTGTACACGGTACGGTTTAAATCTGTTCTGCCAGCGTAGCTACAGGCTCTTTGTTGACCTGTTTTGTCCGTCGAAGTGTGACAAGTCGTGCCATAAAGATTGGCAACATTGTACGTTTTGCAAGCATAGTTTTGCACGCAAATACGACTACGCTTATTGGAATACATTCAGAATATTACATTCTACAATATACAGGTCTACTTATTTATTATAATATAATTTGATCCAAAAGTAGATCTAATAATTTAAAACAATTACCAGAAATAATTAAGCTTCACTTTAAAGCTGTACGAATTTATGCAAGTACATTGTTTTATAGGAGTTGATAAAGGAAAACTTTTTCATCAATGATATTCATGGTCGGATCCTAATGTAGCGGTAACGAATAAACAGGTAAACCAAAAGAGTATGCTGTTTATGTAAAAAAACCCAGGCAAGTGTTTTGCTATCGGTACATATTCGCAATCTTAATTTGCACTTTATCGAAAGTTGTGAATTCATTAAATGCCTTATATCTGCGAACGAGGGCACAGTTCAATGATGTGATTTATTTATCTGCGAGTAATTATATACTTATTATTAATTATTTTTGTGTGGCAACTGTTATGTTCACCCCTGAGCACCTCACAATAACAAGATTATAGAGTACTATGGAAGACATTAACACTACGTAGTTTTGTAATTACGTTTTTGTAATTTCCTTTCTCTACATTTAAAATTACACCTTGTTATTCAGATAAAATTATGATTATCTTTATCTTAATATATATTTACTGTACAAATAGTTACACTTAGGCTATTTTTCTAATCATAAAATACTAAAATTAATATGCGTCGTTTCCGTTGCAAAAACCATAAAATTTGGGTTGCACAACAAGCTGCATGAGCATAAACTATTTGAACAGTAAAGTTGCTTATCGACCTAATTTATTGTATGGCTTATGTAGCTCCTAGTGACCCTGACTTTATAATAAAACAATAATTAAGATGCTTAATGCATGCAACTGTTACTCTTATAGTAAACAAAACATGTATAGCCTTTTTTATGTCCTTGTGTATCATGTTTCATGTACTTGGCCCCAGAATCAAAACAGAAGATCAACAAATCTTTATTCAGTTTAGGCCCCAATAAATAACTTGTGTATGTCTAATACCAGGTCGAAAAAAAAGCACCTGAGAAAATCCATCAAGAAACTGAGTGCTTTGCCTATTTTCATGTTTTACAATAATTATTTAACAGAGAAACAATATAAGGTCTCACAATATACTTAATACAGAGATCGCATTAAAAATTTAGACTCACCTGCTCTACACTACAGTCAGACCCGCAGCTTACGTCGAAATGCCCGTCACCGGTTCGGTTCTGAAAAAAGCGATTAAATTGATGAAGTAGATCGAATCTACAAGAATTAAGAACCAGACAGAACCGAGAAATTTACTGTGTAGTAGTCTATTTTTGGTAAAATAAATAATATATTAAAATCAATCAAAATATAGAAGTACTGTAGAATATGTAACTAGAATATTATTTAATGGTTTTTCATGCTTAAATATTTCCAAAAATATTTCATCCACTTTAAGAAGTTCTATTCCATAAAAGTCACTAAGCTCAGGAGGCATTTTAGGAGGCACCCAAAGTTCTTGGGTGACTTTTTTCATGAATGACAAAATGTTAACACAATTTGGTTCAAAAAAATCTCGTCTACAATTTAATAATAATCACACCGAAATAGGCAGACTGTGACAAGGGTGTTCTGATCACAGAGATGACTTCCGCTGGCCCATCGTACGTAGCGGTCATGCTCTGCGGAGACGCAGTCAACCATGTCAATCAATGGCAACCATATCATCGACCTGATTTTAATGTAAATGAAAGCGTACTTCATATTTTTCTGTGCCAAAGATATGGCTAACCAGAACCGTCCCAAGTGGTGGTAAGCCAAGGGTACACATTCGCGTTGTCAACGTTATGATGAGAGTAATCGCTGTGCTAGCAGAATAAAAGGTGAATGTGAGGAATATGCAAAGACGTATTTTTTTATGAATAAGGATAATTCAGGGTGAACTCTAAAAAATTTTAAGGTGTAAAGAAGTTTCCCAAAAAACAATTACTGCATTGGGAATTGCCAGTTGGGCACTGCACCACTGCCTTCCAGAAGATCACTCTGATCCCTTGCCCTGATCTCCACAAAGATTCGCTATCCTGGCAGTTAGAACAGTGACTCTTCTCAACCAAAATAAAGTTGGCAAGCGCCCTTAGGCTACACTGGCCGGTTACCATCAGGTTGGCCGTATGCTAGCTTGCAGACTTCGTTCGTAGTATGAAAATACTAACTGCTTGAAGGCTTTCCCATTCTCCAATTTTATAAACTTTTATTTACACTATACCATTATTGGTTTATTTTTCGCGTGTGACCGGAACCTATACGGTCGCACTATAAGGCTTCCAGCGGGTAATTTGACACCTGTGGTCTGGCTCTGGGATTTAAGCCTGAGCCTAGATGAGTTACTCCTTTTATCAATTATTTACATATCATACACTCGTATAAAAACAATAACGACTAATTAATTATTATCGTATCCCAGTGAACTGTGTGCGTAAAACTAATCTATATTTAGCAATATTGCGTTGATTACAGCGGGCGCTAATTGACTACAATTGCTAAGATGTGCGTTGAACCTACGGATCCTCGAATAAACAATAACGCATGACCATGGTTTATTCTACACAACATATTTCATTGCAATCGTCAAATATTTTTTGCTTTTATTTTTACGGATATTTATAAATAAATTCAAATTAACTATGATCGCTTATTCAATCCATCAAGAATATTCACAAATTCAGAATCCTGATGATTTGCTGTATTCAGTTAAGGATCGAAATAAATTGTACTTCTGTTGTGATACAATAACAAAACCAATCATAACTGCGACGGATTCAAAAGAGACTTAGCGGTTAGATTTTTTTTATTGAGAAATCTGCAATAATATTTTACTGTAAAATAACTATTATATGAGTTTCCTATATACTCAAAGCGTGGATTACATCCATAAGTAGGTATAGGTATAGGTTTTAAGATAATGCGAACCTGGAAAGGGCATTTTTCATTGCATCGAGCCACAGCTTCCGCTCCAAATTTCTCGGTGATGGAACTGTAATCGCAGCCAATTGAGCGAGCGGACAAAGCCAATCCGAGCAACGACAACACTAGCCATTTGTGCCAATTCAGCGCGCTCATTGTGCCCACCGGCCAGGCTCGTCGCCGGGCCCACTGCAGCTCACCTTCACACGACACACACACCCATGTCCACATTCTACATTACTTTCCTATCACATTACTTCTAATCAGTCTTCTATATATTGCCGAGATCTTTCAGGTATACTGTTGTCAGTAAAGTGTACTGTTACTAGACGAGCGCAAAATACACGCATCAATCGTCATAGCGATAAGTTTGAAATGCGCGGGTAATGTGCGCGCACGCAGCTACAGCTACACAAGGACTGAGCGCGCGCATCCGCCCGGCGCGCACGCGCTACGAGCGAGGACGCTACAGTTGGGCGCTACGGTTGTTAACTCCCTAGCCCCTACCTGTCGTTTTGTCGCACTTGTTGTTAGGTATGCGGCTTGCGATGAAATTAATTACGATTATGATTTGCCAAACATTTATGTTTAGGTATCAAATCATTTTAACCCGAATATTTTTTAAGATTTACTACAGGTTCACAGTAATCTTTGGTTATGTTATTGTTGAACGGTTACAGAAAATAAATTGGGGGCATTAAATATTAGAACATTCAAATTAACATACAACCTTAAATCACTTAAATAACTTTTTCTTCTAACTTCAATCTAAATTTAATGTTGCATTATGTAGATCACTTATTTGATCGAAAATCTAACGGGCGATCTAAATCTTTTCCCTCCGACACTTTCACGGCAGTCGATCTAGTTGACCTTCTTGATCCTTATTTCTAAAGTATATTTTATAACGCTATATATCAATGTAACAAGGTCGACTGGCGATGTGAGATCTCATGCACGTTACACGGAGCACGAAGCGTTCAATTAATTTAACTACAGAGACCTACTACTATGTACTTCCCACGCCTTAAGCAACATTCCAGTTGAAGAATGAAATCACTCCTTTTCTCGTTAACAATATAATTCTACTAGCGGCCCGCCCCGGTTTTGCACGGGTAGACAAAATATTTGATATAAAAGTCTACCCGTGCGAAGCCGGGGCGGGCCGCTATTGTAACCGTTCGTAGACTTAAATACGTCATGGGTAAATAGAAATGATAATTTTGTTATGCAGGCACAATCTTTTCATTAACAAATAAAAATAATATGACTGAAAATATACCTACATAAAACATACTATGCAATTTACTACAACTACGTCGTTTTATCACTAAGTTTAATGTGAACAATGTATTTAACTAAGTATAAAAATACAATCGACGAACTACTGCAAGATAGATGCAATTAGACAATCTACACCTAGGACTATAATGATATAGTGCATTATGTTGCATTGTCGTCCTATCCGTTTAGCTTTAGCCCAGTAGGGCTAAAGCTAACTCTAAGCCAGTAGGCTTAGAGTTAAAGTTTCACATTCCTGATCATTTTACTTTAAGGGGGACTTTTTAGCTTTTACGATATACATATACGCAATATATATTTGTGTATATAACGAAAGACAAATCTATCTACATCTACACTTAGACAAATCTATCTACATCTACACTTCTACACTAATATTATAAAGAGGAAAGATTTGTATTTTTGTATTTATGTGGGTTTGTATTGAATAGGCTCCGAAACTACTGGACCGATTTCAAAAAAAATTTCACCGTTAGAAAGCTAGATTATCACTGAGTAACATAGGCTATTTATTATACTAGCTGCCCGCCCCGGCTTCGCTCGGGTAAACAAAATATTTGATAACGTCTTGACGTCTACCCGTGCGAAGCAGGGGCGGGCCGCTAGTATTACTTAATTCTCGTTATTCTGTTAGTCAAAACGAGTAGCTCTATCTAGTAATAAAACTCTAAAACACGATAGTCCTAAAATATGCTTATGAAATGATAAGCGTGTTTGCTTGAATATCCGATGTTATGTCTACCCTCATAACATAGTTCAGGAGCTGACTGGTAGATGGCGTAAGCGACGTTCGTCTCTTGTCATCGATATTTATGTTTAGATGGCGCTACGTACTAATACGGCAGAGAAAGGGGACTTATATTTTTGAACTTCCTCAACTTCAAAATTGTAAATCCAATAATAGGTGTATTAATGAATAGTAAAGTTAGATAGACTTTTCAGGGTTACCTACTTCATATTCGTATAAACATACTTTGGTATGAATGGTTTAATAACATAAATACTAATATATTACCTATATTAAATTGACATTTGGCTTCTATTTTATACATATTTTACTTGCCATATTCTGTGATGTTTAGTTCGCACAAAATATTCGGATTGCGTCTTGGTAAATAATTAATTACAAATTAGTACTTTTTTAAAAAAAAATTGATTATTCGATTTGGTTCTTGATAGCATTATCATGTATTATTTATATTCCTTATTATTTATTTAGGCTGTCGTTGATTATAGTGGATATAATACAGATATGGCACAACGGGATCTAGCTACTTCTATGTAGGGTAGTGTATTTTTTTCTATGGTCCTTACTCAGGTTGCCAGAGATCTTGACAGGAAGCCCTAATGTCCTGAAAGAGCTATGCGGGCAGTGTGGGGAGACCTATTTTCCGATTCCTGACAACATAAGCTTGGGAGCGCACTAGTAAAATGCCTACAAGACTACGCTACTTTATTCTCTATCACATTGGAGAGGCACTGCGGTTGCTTGCCACCTTTTTAGTTTATAAAACTTATGTCTTAAATACATTTTAAATCTGAGTGGACAATCATTTAAAAAAAATATTTTGTAATTGTGAAACAATATTCCCTTACCGACCATTTGAGTGGCTACTACAGATGCGTACCTACTAAGTTCTGGAAAAATAAATTTATTACACGTTTCGTAATTCATGTGACTTATAAGCGTTTATAGTTTTTATTTATAACTTACAATAAAAATAATATGTATCTCTGATAAGTGCCTATTGTTAAAGAACAATAGTTGTTTATGAGTTTATACTTTATAGTAGTACGTACCTACTACTTCTCCTTGGTTGAATAATACTTTATAAAGCCTGGGGGCATTACGAAATATTGTAATATAAGATAAGTAAGTTCTACAACTTCGGTAACATAGGGTAGTTTCTCAATCATTTAGCAGGAAATAAATTAATAAAATGTATAAATGATGAAAGAATCAAGTAATATACGAGTGTACTTAACTCTATGTATAAGGTAAACAAATTATTATTTAAAGATATACTTTGGTATTGCAGCTATTCATAAAGCCGTGGTGGCCTTGTGGTTTAAGCAGCGGCCTGTCATCTGTTAGGCACAGTTTCAAACCCCGGCCTGTACCAATGAGTTTTTCTTAGCTTAAGTAAAGCGATTAGATTAATCACACTGTGAGCTTTTAAAAAAAGAGGTAGGGCGATTTGGGATTTCCCGTGGGTTTTCCCATTTAAATTGGAGCCTGTACCTTACTTAATGTAATGTTGTGTTTCTGCGGTGAGGTTGCCAGTACTTCACGAGGACGCTGAGCTAGTAGTAATGCTGCTAGCACAGTGAGTCCCCATCAACAACATGGTTGGCAACCCGTTAGTGATACCCCTGGTATTGCTAGCGGCTATAGGCTACGGTGACTGCTTACCATCAGATGGGCCGTATATTTGGGTGCAACCTTAGTGGTATAAAAAACCTCCATGGAAAATGGTGAATGACGTATATTATGTGCATTATCGGTGGTTAATAGTTGCCTTCATCGCAGGCTAGTAAACATTGTATCGGTATCCTCTAGTGAATCATCGTTAGCGACATCAATACGTATTTCCTTGTAATTCAATCTGTCTTCTAACCACAGCCTTATTGTTCAGTTAGGCAACGTCATGGTAAACTATAATACTGTTGACATTCATTTTGCCTCTTCATTGGTAGGTTTTAAATCATCATTTATTTAAGAGCTAGGCTCTTGTCGGTGGAGCAATCGCCAAGCCGTTCTATCGTTAGCCATCTCTTTGAGGTTTTAAATATGAATTAAATATTTCTTTGTTTGAAAGAAGTGAACGAACCAGTTTCAAAGCTATACGGAAGCGGTTTGTTGCTCGACATTATCAAACTAAAATCAATGTCTAACAAAATTATAATTGATCTGGTTTAAAAATATAGTATTTGGTAAATATCGAAACTACTTGCTTTTTTTAATAGACACAGTTTAATGCTTACTGGATTTTATGTCTGGAGTTTAACAATTTGCTCTCAGCAGATATCGTAATTTTCGTCACAATCGTAGCATAATAATAATAATAAACAGCTAAGTCATCAGTTGACTTGAGATGAATTGATAATTGTATATTATCTAGCTCAATGCTAAAACTACGAGTTAAAACCTAACCTACCGAATGACAAATTCACAAAGCAAGACTTAATAAGCCCCTCATGATTTGAATGAAGACATTCGGCTAGTTGGTAATAAAAAAAATGTTTTTTTATCTTCTGCCTATTAACTTGGCATAAATAGCATTATGGCTGTTAGATCTTAATAAGTTTATTACTTTCAATACTGGCTTGACGGCTAATTAAAGTAAAGGTCAGGTGCGCCTCGCCGGTTCCAGCTACCGCTGTCAGATTGTTCAATATTTATAAGTATTCAATACGACCATTTGTTGGGTTTATTTGTTATATTACCACAAGTCAACAAACTTTTCTATAGTCAACATTCTCATCATAAGCATAGAATGCTAACAACTTGCCTATCTTTAAAAAAAAGGTTCTTTAATCTATACATAAGAAAGACTTTGTACTGAATGAATGACTGACTGACGGATCAACGCACAGCCTTAACCGCTGTTCGTAGAGACCTGGAACTTGGAGGGCTTCTTTGTATAACGTAGGCATCCGATACGAAAGGATTGACGTGCTGAGTGATGTCAGCTCTTAATTTTTTTCTATTAAATAGGGGGATAATATGTTATGATGTGTATAATGTTACTTGATGTATGTACCTTTAATTTTAAATTTTAATTCATGTTTTTTGAAAAACTTATTACGTATCCACATGAAACCTCGAAATAGACAACCATATCTGTATAATAATGAATTTGTAAAAGTAAATTTACTATAAGGTTTTATCCAACGCTCACTTGGGGGTAAATTGGCAACATTACAACCACACGGCAAGTGGAAGCTTGACATTCCGAAATATGCTATTCACACATCACGATTAAAGCAAGTTTAAAATTTATTAAATAAGATGACGTTTACATGGGAATACTTACACTCAAAGAACCGGCAACCCTTCAAACATCGCGTCAAATTGCGGATACATTTTAGAATAACATTACACTTTGCTATTTTAATTGTTTCTTTAACATAGTGTCATTTAAAGTTTACTTACCCGTACAATGACATATCGTCACTAAGCGAACAGAATGACCTTACACACCAACAGTTAGTGTTTAATTTTCTAACGTTTTACGCTCGAACTCTATCTAGACAAATATATAATCAAAGTAAAAAAAGAATAAAATAGTCTGAGAGCACAAGTGATTCTATGACTTTTGCATTTAGTACGCTGTAGACTGTAGAGCCTTAAAAAGTCAATGCTCTAAAGACTTCTCGTAATTGCTTTAGTAATTGTTGTTTAAGATTCAGCGATCTGTTATAAATTTGGTTGAGATCCAAAAATGATGAAACGACGTGCCAAATACTTTTGTGGCGACCTGTGTGCTTGTTATCTAACTCAAGCTGCTTAGTACGCCACAAGCAAGCATAACGTTTTATCGGCAAAATAAAGTGAATTAATTTATTGTCCCGTAGAATACAAACATATCCATTATTGTACCCAAGTCAAGTTAATAGCTGTAATTGACAATTTTACAATACATATCTCATAACTAATATAAAACTGTGCGGTGTTTCATTGTTCGTAATTTAGATAAAGATTATTGTGTTAAATAAGGAGATAAAGGATTTTATTGTAGGCATTCATAGAAAAGACGCATTGTGTATGCTTGTAGCCCATTTCCATGTTGATAGTGGCTCTGTGTGCTCTGCACAAGTGAAGTCGAAAGCGCAATGGCCAGGGATAATGTCAATGTCAAGGTAAATAATAGTCTGAAAATTATAACAATCCGCATTGCTGAATACTTTAACAACAAGTCAAATTAATCATGTGTGGAACTAAGCTGCTTGTTGGATTGATTTATTCGTGTGCTATGTACTTAATTACCTACCTAATACTAATTCACAAATGGTTCGGAAATTTTATTGGGTTTTGCTAAATAATTATTTTCGATATTAATAAATAGTTAAATTAAATTGATAGTAAATTGAATGTTGTGGATAGCAATTCTAAGAAATAGGTTGTTATCATTTACCACATGGGCAATGAACTTGTTAAATATGTAAAGAGAACAGTAACTGTTTATCTGGTGCTAACTACTTTTTGAACTCAATTATTGCGGTACTCCTAACATTCCTTATATCGAGTATGTACGTTAAATAACAACAGTATTAGCTCAGAGTAGATGTCTGAGTTATTCATTCCTTCCATTTACTAACTTTCTGAATTTGAGAACTTCGAATTCACCTATTAATGATTGCCAATGCCCTGCCTAATGTCATAAGCACCGGCTATTTATCAATATGACTTTATTCAAGTTATTTCTACTTTATAGAAAAATCATTAGTTGCATCAGAATTGGAATGCAGACGGCATTAACCTTTTAAACTTAAAAAACAACCGGCCAAGTGCGAGTCGGACTCGCGCACCGAGGGTTCCGTACGCACTTAGTAGATAAAGTTAAAACTAAGCGAACTTCAAATGAGGAATATTCTTTAGTAAATTCGCATTTTAAAAAAAAACTACACATTTACGGTTTTCAGTTTTTTTTTGTTTACTGGTGCTGTAAGACACTGCTTCCTGCCAAATGTCATGGTTCTAGGTCCACGGGAAGTACCCTATAGGTTTTGATTCCCTTGTGAAATCGCAAAATGCGAAAATTTGCGACATAAACGGTCAGATCATTTTTATTGACTTGACAGGTTTGATTATTTTACAGCCGAAAGAGATCATAGACCCGGGTATTTCATATTAATTTCAATTTGATAACACCACGCGTTCTTGAAATAAAAATTCTTGACAGACAGACGGACAACAAAGTGATCCTATAAGGGTTCCTTTTTTCCTTTTAAGGTACGGAACCCTAAAAAAAATATAGTAGTATCCTGTATCTTTATATTGCAGTACAACATGTTTTGGTTTTAATTTCTTGATTTTTTACTTCTGGGCGATTGTAGCCCGCTATCATAATTTAAAACTGAATAACTGTGTAATAATAAAACACTGTGTAATAAACTTTTCCTACCATTTGTCAGGGTTGTCCTCAACACTATGTATTTAATTAATTATCATAATAAATAAGATTCCTACAAAACTTATCATAACAATTTAATTAAGTACTTATCTAATAGATAGACGTATTATCGTATTTGTTCTTGCAAGCAATCAGTGTTAACTCACTGGTAATCCCCGGATAATTGAGGAAAATTACTGTCAACGACGACGCACGATAAAAAAGCATTTATATAGGCAAGAAACTGGCAAGAAAGCTAGCATTTGGTTAAAGCCAAGTCGTAACTTTCCGAATTTTTCTTCTCATATATTATTTTATTTGCCTTCTACTACTCTACTCATCGATAATTTATTAACAGATTAATCAGTTATCGATCTAGTGTTTCAGGATCTAATATCATCAAAAGTTACCCGTTACGCAGAAACTAAACAAAAAAAACACTAAGGACGCAAAATGACAAATTTTCAAGATAAAAAAATAAATGGTTGCAAATAATAATTAGCAAATTTCTAAATGGATCAAAAATATTTTTTGAGAGCCTCATTGAATAGCTGACCTATTTGACGCATCAATTAGTATTATTTTTTGACAAACTTAATGCATTTTAACATATACATATTTATTACTGTTGTTTTAGCATAATTTTTATCCACTTTATTAACTCACTGGTGGGTATAGGTCTCTTGTTTTTAGGATTCCGTACCCAGGTTTGTCATTCAACCTAGTTTGGCTTTAAATCGGAAGCCTCGGTGCGTGACACCAATTTGCACTTTTTTTTCTCTGTTTTTTCTTGAAGACATTAAGAGTAATATATTTTGCCCGTTAGTGTATTATGTAGGTAGGTACAATATAATAGGCTCGTCGTTATATACAGCTAATAGGAAACATAATTTAATTTGTAGCCATATAAGTATGTATGATTACGCTTTAGTTTTTACCTAGGTCTATCTATGCCTTATGCGTAATGAAAACCTTGTGAATGTAAGTCAGCAGGAAGTCCGATAATATTATCTTTACAAGGTTGCTATTAGAATCAGACATATATATTTAATTTCCTTCTTCTCCGTGCGCAGTTAAGTATATCAATTAAGACACTACCATAATTAGCTGCTATGTTTCATTCGTAAAAAAACTATCCATATTCATGTTCTTTAATAAAATTGTAACGACTAACTGACAGAAAGTGCACAAGCTAAACTGAACAGTAACCTAATTATAAGGTTCAATATTGCGCAGGAGGCTATGACAAATTAAAAATTGTATAGTAACCTATCATACCAACCAACGTACTTTATGTTCATACTATGCAGGTGTAGGTATGTACTAATATTACACCGATTATATCAACATGCCATTGTTTATATTAGTTACTCAGACTAGCGACTATAAATACAATTATTTGTGATACAGCATGATTAATTTCACAACTAACGTCATGTTTTTATTTAAGTAAAGTCTTAACTGATTGGTGATAGTGTTGTTGAAAGCTTGCGAAATAAGTTTTAAGTGAACGTAAGGTGTACTAAAGTGTGAGCGGTGTGCGTGCGGCTAGTCAGGAATGCAGTCTTGTCTCGCCTTATTTTACCGCGAAAGCAAACCTACATGCGCGGGGGCACGTCACCGCGTAGGAGCCACACCTTTTGTCTCTTGAGTCTAGACTGGATCCATGCAAGCCTTACATGAACCATTATGATATGTGTCCACAGCTGCAATGTAGACTAATTTGGTCATTGCAATTTATAGCAGATTAGGCAGCACAGCAATATATAGTGTTATCTTTATTTTTACCTTTCTACATATAAATATCTACAGTTGATTTGAAGTATTGGTTATTTAATTAGGGGTTCCGTACTCCGTACCTTTATGTACCTAATTTATTTTGATTCAATAGCAGTTTGGATGTGCTAATATTTTAAGCACCCTCTGGGTTTTAAGGGTTTGTAGGTGAATGAAATTTTAAATGGTTTTATTTTCAGTGATTGATTGATTAGCGACCAACATAAATAGTAGTAGTAAAAAGGGTATCCAACATACACAATATGTGCGTTGATAGTTGTTACCAATTTAGATTTCACAACATTTAGATGTTGCGTTAGATGACGCGGATATTGCGTGAAGGGCATCACGTGAAAGAAGGGGCCTGAGGGGGAGGGGCGTGTGACGTCACGTGGCAGGCGTGGGCCGCGGGGCGAGCTGTGGCGGCGCGGCGTCGAGGGTGTGGTGCACATGCGCCGCGGCGGCGTCTCAAGGTGACCCCAACTCGCGGACTTACCGAGCAAGTGTTCTGTGACGGCGCGCCTCTACTCTGATCCTTTCACTTTGCACGCCCGGACCGGTACCGGTGTCGCTGAACGCGGCAATTATTTTGTGCCCGGTGGAATTTATGACAGCACCCTGTGGACTCCAACGCTCCTCGTTCATCACCTTTTATCTCAGTCGTCGCGACTGACAAGACGAATCGATATGCGTCAAGCACGAGACGTCGTGAGTATACCGTATACCTACTTGCCCAAATATTTGCACGGATTAGAATTTTTCCAATATACCTAATTACCTACGTAGTTAAATGTTGTTAAGTGCCAATGCTGTTGATATTTGTAAGATACAAGGGGTTACTAAAACGATATAACGTTATTTGAAAGCATATTTAGAAATTTATTATACTGTCTCTCCTGTCATTAATATCGAGTCATATAGATTCAAAATAACTAGGAATTAGAATACGCTTAGGCAGAGGGATCGTTATCCATAGCACTTAAAGTGTATATTTTTACTAATTTATGATATCAAACTTCGCGTGAGAAGGTCATCGACAAGGTCATTGCCTCAACACGTTGGGGGAACCCCAAACATTTAATGTTACCCGCGTTTTAAAGTGACCAATGTCGCAGTTACTCCCATCCAATTGCATTAGTGTATGTAAATAAACCTGCTTATGATATATTTTCGTGTAAAAATAAATATCCGCAATAGGTAAGTTGTTTTACAACAATATTTTAATGTATGTGGTCTTGTCTTATCCTAACTTCGTATTGTAGGTAGGTATAGCTGGTGGTGGTTGAATCCTTCTTTTAACCTTGTGCCTGGCAGTACAAAAACAAGTTCTTTTTGGCTAATTCCATGTTCCCATTTCATAGTTAAATGTAAATAAGATTTATCCTACGTAGGTACGCTGAAATGTTTTTTAAAAACTATATAATACTTGAACATTCGAGTCGACCCAACCAATTTTACATCCAATAAATCGTGAGCTTAACCTATGATGTTATTTAAAGTATACATTAGCATACACTTATTAGCATTAGCTCTAGTAGATAAAACCAGTTACATTCTAGTTACATTGTAGCTTCATGTATTGTATAGTCAACTCTGCATATGGTGCGATTTTCTTCTACCCAAAGAGTTATTCATGTCTTATTAGATTTATCAAAAAACATGAGTGTGAGAAATTAT
The DNA here is from genome assembly GCA_951449985.1 of Falcaria lacertinaria. Lineage (NCBI taxonomy): Eukaryota > Metazoa > Arthropoda > Insecta > Lepidoptera > Drepanidae > Falcaria > Falcaria lacertinaria. Next base: position 5,597,744 of record OX602118.1, on the reverse strand, counting down.
TCCATATTATGAGGAATATACTACATTTTTCCTAGTCATTACAGAACCTAAAACCATGATAAGTTATTCGACGATTGAGGTGGTTTTGATTATTGTTATGTCTAGACGACAGACGAGAGAGTAGGTAGACCATTCTACTAAGGGCGATTGCGGGTTTTTGTTATATCTACTGATGCAAGCGCACCTGCCGCGTCTTTGCACGTGTAGATTTGTTGTTAGGGTCTGGTACCTTATACCTCTCCTCGGAAAACATGTGTCCAATGCATTGGAGAAAACACGTGAAAGTCCATGTTCAAAGTCAAAATCACTGCTTACCCCTTTAGGAGCTGAACTTTACTCTTAAAGGGGATCTTCTAGTCAACTTCAAATTACACATTTTAGTTTGTAGGATTTAAAGCCCTAAGATATTGCGATGATAGATATTGGTTATATGATGGTTAGTCCTGCGCGTTCGTTATTGTGACCACTGTTCTGTCATAATTATGTATTTATTAATGCTGCATCTACCTACTTACCTAGATATCATACTTTATATAATAAAATTCTCAGCCGATCAAACGTTCCATCGCTAATCGCGTACGATACTATTGTTCTATACCGACAATTTTATTAGATACTTGATAAAGATTTATCATGGCAATAATGAATCACTATGAAATTGCTATCTACTAACCGATACGCTGGTTTATCAGCAGACTCATTTCATTACACAGCTGAATTAGCTTGACACTATCATATTTTACCTAGTAATCGGTCGATTCTGTAAGATTATGTTGTACAAAATCACTAAACTAAACTAATTTGACAGGACATAAAGACTTGCTATCCCTTTCTCATGTGCGGGGTTTAATAGGGATGGCAATACTTTAAGAGCTGTCAAATTTGTTAAGTTTAGTGTATTTGTACAACAGAATCGATTGACACCAATATATACCTACATATATGATACAGATTACCGTTCGATTTAAAATGATATCTCACTAGGCTTCTTTCTCGCCGCGCGTTACCACCCAGTGTCGAATGGTTGTGGTCATACGCAACACAAGTACCTCTATCTACTAGCCTCTAAGAGCTACTCAACCATCCGACTAACCCGCTTGGCTAGTTTTTTTAAAATGATTTTTTAGTATCAGTGTATTTTAAAAATACCATTCTGGCGGACATCTCGCGGATGCGATATCATACCATAAATTTTGAAAATGTATATTTTTTTTCTGACCGTCTCCCACAAGGCTACTTTAATATTTTGTTATTTACATATGTCGTAGTGTGCAAAAAATACCAACCTATTTTGAGGGTTGCAAGTATGTGCCAGACGATAGCAAAGTTGTCATTGTGATAGTAAATTAAAACTTGCTCCCCACAAAGCTGAAAATTTGAGGGAATATTCTTTCAATAGTTTAAATAGTATATATACAAACAGCCAGCCTATTCAGGCGGTTGCAAGTGCCTGCCAGACGAGTATATATTAGGCATGAAGCTTGATGGGAGTGCGAGCGCAACAGTCATGGACGAGCTCCAACGTCAGAAACAGTGTATATCTAATACATAAATATAAAACCTAGGTAGGTATAGCAAGAGAGCTTCTGAAGTAGCTCCCCTGCTAAATCACCATCCATCAGTGAAATTTAGCCTCTTTGCGTCGCGCTTGCGTCGCAAGACAAGTCTCAAAAATAAACAGACAGGCTGTGCCAAGAAAATGCTTTAGCGTGCGTTAGTCTTGACGCGAAGCAAACAAAAGCTAAAGATAGATATTTCGGACGAGTACTTACCTATCCGCGAAAACTACAGTGGTCGCAGTACACACTATGATACTAACTAGCGGCTACTGAACCATCAAATACATCCAGCACAATACGTAATATAAGAGGTTTATTAGAGGTAAACTGCTTTATTCTAAAACGTTAAAGCACAGTTTAAAGTAATCTCGATAATGGAACGAACGTAATATAGAGTTCTTTTCAGAGAAAATAACGCCCTGGAGGGGCTTGTAATTTTCTCTTAATTTCGTTTGGTCTGACTGAATTAAATTAATAACCATAAGGGAGAATACGAATGAGAAGGATCATACCCTGTCAAGTTATTTTTGTTGATGCACTTATGTCCGTTATTTTCACGGGTTTAAATTTCTTCTAAACTTATTTTATTTTTTATTTATATGATTATTAAAAGAAAGGGTCCTTTCTTCCATCTATCTACCTACTCCACAAGTAGTCAAAATTAAAGTAGGGTAACCAATTAATAAGTTTTTTATTTCTGCATCGTAACACTGGTCACCAAATTTTCCTGGAGTGTGTGGAAATTTAAAAGGTATTGATTATTGAATTACCTTCAGAATTTTTATACTGAGCTTATATGAGGATATATAACCACTGACATGCATTCCAAAATTAACGACATTTGGATAATGTCACAAAAAAGACTCATGAGTAATGTGTAATTGTTTTCTGGCGAATAGTTTTCCGCCGATCTGCCGCGCCCCGCATTAATGCCAGTTTAAAGCGGTTTTTACCGGAATAACATATTTTATTATCATCACTAATCAGATAGCGTGGCCGCGTTTGTGGCGCTTTTAGCAGGTTTTTGCATTTATATTCAGCATTGCTTTTTTGTCATTTCTGGAGTGTTACTTCATGTACGTTATTATTTATTTGACTATATAATAATTGCGTAGTCCCTCAATTTTATTATCAAAGCCACAACACATATTGTGGTATGTAAGAGAGTATGAACCAATATTCCTCATAATAGCGATTAATACACCCACACATCAAAGAACCGCTACTACTAAAGCAACTTTTAACTACAGACTAAGGAATGCGTGTGACGTCACGAGCGAGCCCACGCTTTAACCAATCAGCTTCGAACAGCAAGAGGCACGCCTCGGGAAATTATGATAACAGCTTGTAGAAATCTCACTATGCATAAAATTGGTTAATACCCCTGTAAGAGTAATGGGATTATTACTTCTATAAGTTTCATTTATATAGCTGTATAAGTCCCTCTAACCAATATATTGTTATTTTATGTTTTACCAAACATTATGTAGTTACAGGACCTCATATAGTTGTGCTACTCTAACCATTGCAGTTTTTGCTGATTGAAGCGAGATAACAATAGTTTTTATCATGAATGAATTTAGAACGTGCATGTGTGCGAGGTTTTTTGACGCTGACGGCCAATGTGCGCCAGTAGCAGACCGTTCGTCCGTCGTATTCTACATTTTCTTGCGGATCTGGCAAGACGTGTCGTATTAGGTATAACAAATATACGCAGTGAAATATAATTCTTGAATTACTGTAAAAGTTAAATTATAAGTCAATTAAGATGGGTATCGTTATAAACAATTTACCTAAGGTAAGTGGTCGCTGTTTTTAAATGTATTTAAATTAATGACTGTTTTGGATTTTTAAGCCGGCTATGAATTGGAAAGCAACGGTAGTAGTGTTGTAATGACCGCTTTGACCTTGTGAAACTCGCTCGCGATAATGAACAGGCAGCGTTGGCTGCAAGGATTGCCTTCATTACGATCACTACGATCACTACGAAAATTTTACGTGAGTCGTTGATTCAAGCAACCCTGACTATCACATTCGCCGAATTCGATATCAAATATGAACATAAAAATTGCGTGTTAGTAAATAAATAATAAAGATAGGAGGTCTAATATATAAAAGGTAATATAGTATTAGGAATGTATTATTAATACTCTGTTATGATGTGCAAAGTTCTACTCATGTTGTAATAATCTAAAATTTTTAAACTTGTCGTTCTTGACGTCGTCGTCTGTGTTAGTAATTTATTTGCGTAGGTAGAAGCTATTTTATGTTTTCTTATTTTTGCAGATTCGCGACGAATGCGAGGTCCTACACTTAACGGACAAACAGATCAGGGAAATTATGAGTAGGCTCCATAATGACCTACTCAAAGGGTTAGGTAAGGACACCCACGCAAATGCAACTGTTAAGTGCTGGATCACATACATACAGGATTTGCCAAATGGGAAAGGTAAATTATCACGTTATTACATTAAATGTTTTGAAATGAGTGTGTATGCAGAAATACTTGTTAATATTTAAGTTAAGCAATTATTGATAGTTTTCGATATTCTTGTTTCAGAACGAGGTAAATTTTTGGCCTTAGATTTAGGGGGTACCAACTTCAGAGTATTAATAATTAATTTAGGGGATAACCACTTTGACATGCAGTCCAAAATCTATGCCATACCAAATAGCATCATGACTGGCACAGGAATTGCCCTTTTTGATCACATTGCGGAGTGTTTAGCGAATTTCATGAAGGTAGTATTATAGAAAATTAAAACATTTAATTTTTTATTACGATTTTTTCTTGTAGTAGTATATTTTTATTATTACTAACTATTATTGTTTTTGTAGGAACATGGTGTGTACGAAGAACGTTTGGCTCTTGGATTTACATTCAGTTTCCCGCTAAAACAATTGGGCCTAACAAAAGGCATCCTGCAACGCTGGACCAAAGGATTCTCCTGTTCGGGAGTGGTTGGTGAAGATGTCGTGCAAGGACTTAAGGATGCTATTGCTAGACGAGGGGTAAGGCTGCATTTACAATCGCTTCTTACAATGACATGTTAGATATTCACCAAGATAGATAATAATTTGTTTATATTATGCATATGTGGAAATAAGCAATTTATACGTACATTCTAGCTTCATGCGAGTGAGTACCGGGCATGTCATTTTACACATATAGATATTACTTAAGATTTTCAAGCAATTATACTTCTTTTCAATTTAACTATAGAAAAAATAATTTGACTCAATATAAACCAAAAAATCAATTAAGTAATTTTCCAGGATGTTTCCATAGCTGTGATGGGAATCCTTAATGATGCAACAGGTACCCTTATGGCATGTGCACATAAGAACACAAATTGCCAAGTAGGCATAATTATCGGTGAGTTGATGATGATACCCAGTGCTCTTTAAAAATTAAGGCATGACCTTTCGAGCCATAATGAGAGCAATGTAGAGGTTTTCAACCGGAAAATTCAGTACTACATAATGTTCATTTCTTCACAACATCTACTATCTATATCTGCAGTTTCATCTAAAATATTGAATATTTATCTATATTGACGTACCTAATTAAAATTGTAACAGCATGTATATATTCCACAATATTTGCATTGGGTTTCGGCTTCATAGCATGAATTTAAATTTTCGATACAGTGTCTAAGGCGTGAAAAATGATTGTAGTTCACGGTTTTATTTCTATTTTATGATTTACATGAATAAATGAAGGCGATATCGATCCTTCTTTTTCAGTCAGATTTATTTGATATAGCTCGATATCATGAATTTTACTATTCTTGAATCTATACGTAATCAAACATTTAATTCATATTTTCATCTATTCGAATAACTTATTGAGCTCGGTTTTAATTCCAGCTACACTCTACTTAATTTGAAGGTAAAAACAATAATTAATAATGTTCCGGGAATTGTGATATAAATTATGGTTACACTTCCAACACAATCCAACAGGGTGGATCAATGAACAAAAAAATGAACCATATTAAATGTTTAAATGTATTTATTCAGTTTATTCTTCCGTTAATTTTATAATTAATATTTGGATATTAAAAAGAGTATGGTAGGTTATTGGGTAAATCTGTTAAGAACAAATTTACTAAGTAGGTACAGTCTTTAGTTTGTGTTTATACTTAGTTACAGTACATAACTAAAATTATAGTATTGATTTTAAAATGAACATCTTGTAGACTGAGTTGACTGAAGGCCTCTGCAATGGATCATCTGCAACATAATCGAAGTATGTCAACAAGAAGTGCACAACCATGACCTGGAATGGAAAATGTTATTTATTCTCTTCCTAAAACGCATATTTTTTCATTCTTGTAGGATGTTCAGATTGACATTTGCGCTATATTGAATGACACCACGGGAACTTTGATGTCATGTGCGTGGAAAAACCACAACTGCAAAATAGGACTCATTGCTGGTAGGTTTACCTTATTTATTAAAATGTGCCATGTGGCGTGTGGTCGTTTTTGCTTGGTATCATGTGTTCTAACATCACATTTAAACTGTCATTGACAACTGCGACCTGAAACATATTACATTTTGTCATGGATCACTCACCTTTTGGTGTTATCTTGCATGTGCGTATGTGGGAGACGTCACACGCCTCTAGCTGTGATCGCTCGAAGCTCACTTCAACGAATCTCACGTGGTGATGGATATTGGCTTGCTTTCATTTTCACTTTAAAATAATGGTTGCGTAATTTATACTTTCATTGTTTACAACTTGACAAATGGCAAAAAAATAAGCTAAAATTAGATTATTCGTTTGCAAAAGGTGACTAATTATAACCGTCCTGGCAACTTCCCAAATATTGGTGTCCGCTAATTATGTTGCGTTTATAAATATTTTTGAGCGAAAAATGTTTGAGACTTCCTAAATTACATAACGGTAATAATACACTCACTAGTTTTAACTCCACTTTCGTAAGATGAACGATAATTCATATCAACAACATTGATCGTTTGTTAATATCGCTTAGCTTTTAATCAAACGTGTTTAAGCGCTTAACTGTATTTAATACAATAACGCAATTTATCTCTATCTCAATAAATACCTGATGAGGAGTTGAATATGGCAATTTTGAATACAGGAACTGGCAGTAATGCGTGTTACGTGGAAAAGACGGAGAACTGTGACTTGTTCGACGCAGAGCCGGGCAAGGAAGATCTCCTCATCAATACGGAGTGGGGCGCTTTCGGCGACGACGGAGCCCTTGATTTTGTGCGCACCGAGTTCGACCGTGAGGTCGACGCTAACTCCATTAACCCGGGAAAACAGCTGTGAGTTATTCCTAACTTAATAAGTTTCATGCACTATACAGTGCATCAAACTCATATAAGGTAAAAAGATTTATATTTCCAGTGTCTATTTTCATAAAATAATATGAACGTTATGTTAGAGTGATTTAAGAATGATTTAATTTTGAAATGTATATATAAAAAAAAATTTGGTCAGAGACATATCTTAAACAAATTGTTATCAGAACTTTTTTTGTAAAAGAAACTATCTTGGCTCTATCAATGTAAACAGTCATGTCATGCAAGAAAATAATCTCTTGCTATATAACGCAATTGACATGTTAACGTATTAGTGTCTGTGACGTGCACACTTATCTTTGTTCACCGTCTGAGTACCAACGTCAAAATATGTACTTACATTACATAGTTGGTAGAGTTGATCCTAAAAAAATACTTGTAATATTTATGTAATTATGGCTTTAATTTTGATATCTTGACTTGTAAATTCTAACTCGACAGGAGTCCTTGAGGGTAGAATTGGTTATTTATAATTATTTCCCTGTAGTATTACCAAACTATTGAGGAAAAGTCGATTTGATGACGTTTATATGTATAATACACATTTTAGTTTACTGATACTCAGATTTTTGTAACTACATCACTGCATATAATTTAAGTGCTATCGAACATCTAAGAAGGTTCGTTCTTTCATTAACAAGCCCCCGATGTGTACGTATATCAAGCTATAAGGAATGGGGGAAGTTACAATAGGCTTTTTAACGTTCATTTATAAAACAGGTTAGAGAAAGATACAAGTTTATTTGATTAAAGATAGGTATATAATACATATAGATATATATAACAAGCGCCAGTTTTCAACAGTGTTTGACATTCCGAGGATGTGTGACCTGCATGCAATGTTATGCCAACTTAAGCCGATGTATGAAACCGCAATGTCATTTGTAAGCTAATTGGATTCTGTGGGTGTGTCCAATGCGCTGGTTGCCATTCAAATCAGAGAAGGTGTGTCTCAAGATATAGAGCACTTGTTTTTATTTTTTCATGATAACTTTGAATTCTAAGTTTAAAATCCAATTTGTTTCATCAGATGGATTTGTCTAGTCTAGTAACGATGACTATCAAATTCGTGTTGTTAGTTATCTTTTGATAATAAATCAGCAAGACCATGCCACACGTATTGTATACCTACGTTTAAAAACTCCGGTTTATAAATGCAAGTCACGTTACTTGGCATCAGATATCTACTACTTATAACGGATGCTTTTTTATTTTTATTACAAATGCAACCTCAATGAAACAGAAGAAAATTACATTTTATAAAAAGAACTGATCTTCGTGTCCAAAAACTGATAGAGATATAAATAAAAAAATCGTAGCAGCGGTCTCTTTAAAAGTATATTTGTATAGTGTGTGGTACGGCCTTGGTCACCGTTCGCGTGCGTACGTAGCACGACGCGTAAGAACTTCTCCTTGTTCAGCTGTAGTGGTTAATTCGTGCAATAGCTAAACAGATAGTGGGTAGTAAGTAACGATACAGGCCATAACCCTTTGCAACACCAACAGCATCAATTGCGCGCTGTCGACAATTACAACCGTACTTGAAGCATTACTATTTTTTATTCCATTCTTTAGTAGTTATACGGGTACAGAGTAGCAATGAAACGACTGCATCAGCATGAGTAGTTTGCTGAGTATTCCGAGTATTCCGCTGTTAAACGAATAATCGTTTAACAGCGGAATACTGAAACGATATTCAAGGTTTGAAAGCATGGGTACCTGTTTCAAGTGTCTACATAAAAAAAAGGTACTATTTTGTATGTAAAATCGGAGGCCACTGAAAATTAACGTGACATCAGATTTGTCTGGCGTTTTCATTGTTCGGCCATAAGAGTTCCAATCTCTATCTCCAACGAACATCTTTTCACAAAAATATATAAGGTCACTTCGTGAGCTCTTACTGAATAAATGAATCATAATTATCAAAAATACTGGGGCTATTTTTTTTAAGCTATTTAGAAATACTACGCAATACATTACTGCATGTTTAGTAATTTCTCCGCTTTGGGGATTTCATTTCATTATTAAACAGTATACACTCATATTTAAATTGTAAACTTAGAATCGAGACCTGCACTAGAGAGCCTATATAAAATGTGCAATTGTTTGAATTAGTAATCCGTTATTTTCAGACAAGAGAAGATGATCTCGGGCATGTACCTGGGCGAGTTGGTGCGGCTGGCGCTGGTGAAGTTCACCCGCATGGGGCTGCTGTTCGGCGGGCAGGGGTCCGACCTGCTGTTCGAGCGCGGCAGCTTCTACACCAAGTACGTCTCCGAGATCGAGTCTGACAAGCCCGGCGACTACACCAGCTGCATGGAAGTGCTCGAGGAACTTGGTAAGCTATATTTTTGATGACCTTAATTCTGGTAACTTTTTTCGAAATCAACGTTAAAACTATTACCAAATATATTTCCCGACCTACAAATATTGCAAAAGCTAAAACGACTTGGCACTACAATGTTAATTTTGCCGTCGCGCCACGATTATTCGATGGTGTAGGCGCAGTGTGAAATTAATTTGCAATCTCATTTTAGCTTACTTGAAACATAGTTAACATCAAGTAAGCTCAACAAACTTAAGTTTCTTAAGGTAAGAAGGAAGAAATACCCCAACCATATTCACAATGATTACATAACAATATAATGGACTGTCTTGTGTGGGTTTTATCGTCTGCGAAACTCTTACAAGTAGTGTGCGTAACCGTTCAATTGGCGTAGGAATCATATCGTTGACGCAAACTTGTTTACGCTTAAGAACGTACAAGTGTACAGAGGATTACAAAAGAACATTATATATATTTTTCCCCCAAAAACAGACGCTAGACATACCGACCATGTATTTTATTTTATCAAAACGAAGATTATAGTGTTGTCTAGACGTTCCTGTATTCAGTTGATATAAAATATATTTTTGATAAGTCATCAATCAAGATGTAGATGTAGGTATACAAACTTAGATGAAATACCTACATAAGATAAGCAACATTCTTATGTAGCTCAATTTTACTGCTTGGAGATGAAATAACTTTCAGTAGCTATGCATATAATAATACTAGGTTATATAAACGCGAAATACAGTTATAGTATATACTATTTTAGGGTGGGCACTGGGCAACGTGCGAGTGGTACGTCTGACGTGACGTCCGTCGCCCATAATAATATGCCATGGTAACCGCTCGCATCCAAGCGGGTCGTATGCTTTTTGTTACCAATCTTTTATTTCATGTGATACAGGATACAATCGATAAAGTTGTTAAATGATACGAAATAATAATAATTATATGTATTGACATATTGATTACAATATGGTATTGAATATGGATAAGTGACAAAATTATTTCCACAGTATTAAACATCTTAATACTTCCATGAAACTGCATTGTTTGTTAACAATTTAAGAACACCATATATTTTTGAGTTATATTTATTTAATGCCAGTGTATATTTTTCTTATTACACGGTTCTTATTTTAAATGCTGAATTACTTAATTTGCGTATGAATAAGATGCCATTATAATGCGCTGTATAATTACCATTCAAAGAAATGAAACCGCCGATATTTTCAGTATCTCTATCAGCGCTCTTACTTCCAAAGAAATATCGATTAAATATAAAGTGATTCCTACTTCAGATGTTGTTCATTAGTGGCCTATAACCCAGATTAGATAATAGTTAAGGAAAACGAATGATATATCTTACTTATTCTATGTCGTTTGTTGTCGTGGAATAGTTTATAGGATTAGGTTTTTTGCGAAGGTCGCTTGCATGATGGTAAGCGATCACCGTAGCATAAACGCTTTTAATATCTTGTGTATCATTAGCGCCTTGCCAAATTTATTGATGAGATTCCAATATATATGTATATCAATAATACTTTTAAAACCTTACTAGCCCTTTTTTGAGTAATTACATACATAAACAAACTTAAAATACCTAAGGAATGGAGTTCATCAGAAACGTACGATTTTCCTAGTACAGAGGGTTATGTTGGGTCAACGGGAGTGGTCTTGTTTTGATAAAATGATCAAAGTCCAAGTAGGTATCATTTGACCCTTGTTTGTTGTTAGAGTAAAAATTGACATCATCAACTATTCATGTTATATTTTTATTTTCAATAAGATAAATATGATGCTTGACAGTATAATTACGTTTCGATTGCGGCTCGTCTTTATTTAATTAATATTGAATGGTATATTAATGTTAAGCATAGAATTTAAAAGAAGCTGTAATAATATACCTAGGAGATGAGACAAAAGCGTGCAATATGTAATATGTTGACTGCTAGTCGTATATCTGTAATTAATTACATCTACATACATAATCCTTTCTATTTTTTTGTTTTGTCTAGAACTTTTTTCAAAAGTCATACAAATCCTTTAGTATTTGTAAACGTATGCACGTGTCGGCAGCAGTCGACAGGTCTCTGTTTTGAAACAATACTCAATGTTACGCTTTTTAAATGCGGAATTATTAATGAAGCTAAACATTCTAGATAACTAGATATGTGCTTACACTGAAGGTCTAGCTGTCAGCTTACTGTAAAGTGTTAAGAATTGTATACGTTAAAAAACTGTAAATAACAATTTGAGTGAGACCACAAATAAAACCCGTGCCAATCAGATCAGTTGGTGCTTTTCCCCTGTCGCTAAGCAAGATATAGCCGAATACTGTAACGCCAGTAAAATCTGATGCCACATTAATTTTGACTTTGCTTCGATTTTACATGCGAAATTGTATTGTGAAGATAGACGCTTCAAATAGTTACGTGGGTGAAGTAAACTTTAAATGTAGTATTCGGGCATCACTACTGCAGTTGTACTCGACAGTCGGTGTATTGTCCCCTGTGGCTATTGTAATGGTAGGTGTATGTGTGTGTTAGGGTTGTCGCACGCGTCGGAGGCGGACATGGCGGGCGTGCGTCACGTGTGCGAGTGCGTGTCGCGGCGCGCGGCGCACCTGGTGTCGGCCGGGCTGGCCGTGCTGCTCAACAAGATGGGGCAGCCGCACGTCACCGTGGGCATCGACGGCTCCGTCTACCGCTTCCACCCCCACTTCCACGCGCTCATGTGCGAAAAGATCGCCCAACTAGTGCGCCCCGGCCTGCAGGTACAGATTTATTTTTCCACGATGGTGGCAAACAAGCATACGGCTCACCTGATGGTAAACGGTCACTGTAGCCTATGGACACTTGCAACACCAGGGGTATCACCCACGCGTTGCCGACCCTAGTACAACAATGCCTTACCCTCTCCATCTGTACGCCGAGCTGCTCCATTGTTTTAGTGTGTTCACACTCGATCAACAAATGAATTTCCGTTTAGCAAATGATACAAGAGTTTTTAAGATATCATACTATCGATTTTGAGTTAGAATGCAAACTGAATATATTATCTTATTATCTCGCTGCGTCGTCCTATACCAAATCGTTCAAGGTGAGAAAATGAAGTGAAAATCATATTATAGATGTAAATTCACGCGCAATACTTTACCAATCACAAAACAGAGGGTCTAATCTAATCCCTTAAAAAACAGAATCGTAAAATTAAGCAATAATTAGCATTTGCGTTAATAATATGTGCATTAATGAGCCGGTGAATTCAGAACGAATGGAACGGTGGAACAAATATATATTTCATGCCATCTGCAACTGTCTAAAACAAAAGATTGATTTACATAAGTCTGCCATCGGTTAACGAAAATATTATCTCATTTTTTAATTACAATATTTCGTATCCCAAATCCATTTAAATTTCATAAAATACCTACGTAGCTAATGCTGACAAACTCGATACTTGTACTGTAACGATGACTGGGCTTGCCAAATCGCGCTATGGCTAAAGTGACGCACTAGATTTTATTGCATATCGCTTATGGAATATTACTAATAGATAGTGGATTTCTTTGAAGCCGAAGACATATGATTTGACATTAATGAAGTTTCGAATGGGTCCTCTGCTATATTATATATAGTTTGTAAACTATAATATGGAAGCACCTTATTTTATCACTGTGTCATACAGGATACAAGTATTCTCTTATGCATCCAATGTCTGAACTTTTTATCTGTTTAAGATAATTAAGTCATTATTATAAGAGTCACCGACAAGCCCCCTTGTTTTGACCAAGTCAGTTTGATAATATTGTTTTGATTCAACACATTTTTAATATTCCGAATTAAACAAGTGTTTGTTGTTGTGGATTGCTAATGAGCAATATAATGATAATGGACACTATTTTCATTAATGGAAATTACATAAAATACATGTTTTACGTTTTTATATGGGCGGGTATATTAAATACTAGTAAGTTAAATTAAATAATAGTAAGATGGAAAAATCCTGGAAGCAAAACAGACAGGCACTAATGTCAAATTGATAATGCAAGATATATGTCAAGTGTAAACTATGACGAAAACTGACTGATTAGACTGGGTTTGTTTGGATTTCATGATTTAAGTTGCGCTCACGTATCATTTGCTCTTGACTGGGCGTTATCAAAGTTATCATAATTGATGTTTGTGTCGCGTCAATTTCATATCAACGGACATGCCTACCAATACCCTTGAAGGCACAGGCATGCCGTGACTATATCTATCTACCCAATCAGGGAGTGGCTAATATTTACCGGATCTTATGCTTATTACATAACGAGTCACGGACTCGAAATAAGTTTGCATATTAACTTCGACGTCACTATTTACTTACCTCATCATCAGTCAGCTCGTGACCATGAAAGTTGAAGTAAAAAAACTTTCGTTATTATGTATTATTTGTTCAGATAGTTTGATCACAGAATTAAAGGCCCATATGCTTGGTCCGACCTGCACTTAGCACAGTTTCTTTTTTGTAGTTCAGCTATCAACATATTGTCTCTTACTGCTGTTACTGCTAGTAGGTACAACATATCCTTGAGAAAATAATTCATTGATACGGGCTTTGGTTGAACGCGACCCACCTAAAATGTGAGGGGGTCACTTGAAGCACACGGCCTGCAAATTGTGTGTTGAGAGATGTGAATGTGTGATGTGGTTTTGCAGTTCGACCTGATGCTGTCGGAGGACGGCAGCGGGCGCGGCGCGGCGCTGGTGGCGGCCGTGGCGTGTCGCCAGGCGCTCGGCCTCTAGACTCCTCACCTCACTGGCCCGTGCGATACGCCATACACCCTACATCCACAGAATCTGCTCCGCAACATACCTTAATGAACTTATTTGCCGGCGCACACTACGGCGCTGTTACAGGGTGAAAGTGCATAGTAGTGAGATTGTAAGGCAATATAAGGGCACGGTATCTCTGAAGGACTCTGCTACTATCTAGTTATGTCTGTGGACTTATTTGGCCGTTGTGATTTGCCGCTGTTTGCTAGGATCTATGGATTCCACGCATTAGCTCTCTGTTGGCAGGCTAGGTTATCTTCTATGTTACCTCCAAAGGCACTGCACCATGTAGACACTAAGATTCAGTTATTTCGGCCAACACATTATCTTTCAACCGAATTGCACTTGTACTTATTTTTTATTTTAGTCTAGTCACGCTACGGTATGAATAAAATTAGTTGGCTACTTAATGTACTAATCAGCACGTTTTGTTATCTTACATCTGATTAGTATTGGAACAAGACTGATTTAACATTAAATTATTTACATATTACTTAACGGGATTTCGAAGTATATACAAAGTTGTATTTATAGTATGATTGCAACTTTTTATTCAGCTCTAAATCTAGATTCTAAACACTTGAAAATCAGATGGCTGAAAGAATTTAATTTACAAATTGATCTTAGTGTCATTCCGTTATTAGACAGCGTACAGTAACAGGGCCGGCAATAATTCCACGGACTAATACATTTCGGTAGCAATAAGTATATGTAACTATTGTAAAAAAACGAGGGACAACTGTCGCGCAACAAACGTTCCTACCGTGTTGGCTAGTTATCAACAAACTACATTTGGTACTACAAATGCGAAATACTTTTTAGATCCATTTGTTATTTAATTAGGTACATATTTTATGATTGCAGAAATACGTCAGTTACCCACTGATACCTAATAAAATAACATAGTATATAACTTAAATTACTTATTGCGCGAATCTCAAGCCACATAATGTTGTACTATGTTTGCTTAGTGATATATGTTTGAATTTCGCTATTGATCATCTTCATTCCATTAAAACGGCCTTCTATCTGTATTTATTACGCCACGTTTATAGCACGGACGTTTGGATAGATATTGCCACAGTATAGTTTCAGTTTCAATGCAAGAAAAAGTACCAAACCAACATGTACTTTATAAATTAATTTATTAAAGACTCATCAAACTATGGGCAATAATATTTTTGTCTACCGATATATCCTTAGATCCTAGTGTGGGTTTATTTGTCGGACATTACACTAGATCTTTTGAAATATGTGAATTAGCATGAGTTTTGATATTTTACTGTGATAGAACTAGGACTATTTTATGATATGTAAACTAGTATATTATTTTGTTTCATTTAGTTCTTTATTTTATGTGTACGCTCGTTTAGGTATAACTGGGACACAGATGACCAACTATCGCAATATCGAAATAATCATCTCAAGTGTTCTCATGTCATCTCAAATGCACATTTGCACTCTTGATATACAAATGATTTGATACGCTATAAAACGCCCTATCATCGAGCTCGTAGAGTTATATCAAATAGGTGCATTTTAACTAAGTTGGTTTTGTCCTTAATTTTTGTTGCATGGTTTGTAACGAATATGTTTATTATAAGTATAGACCGTAAGTGTTAGTTATTTGTTTGTGTAAGTACACTTAATAATTATAATTAAATTTGAATACACATCTGCGTGAAAAATAATATATCAGATATTTTAACAAAAATACACAGTATTTGTTATGTAACAATGTCATCATCAAATCATCATTAGGAACAATAAAGTACAAAATAACTTCCGAACTAAGGAGACCAACAATAGTTAAATTTAAGAATATACATTTATTTAATTCTATTACATATATCCGTTTTATTTTATCAAGTAATAAACTGATGAAATAAATTCACAGGCATGTGGCAGATTAAATTATTAGTCATTTGTTGAGTTTTTTTTATTATAAATTCATAACAATTATATCAGTTTGCTCAATAATTTGGCGTTAACCAAACGTAAAAAATATCTCACAAAAATATGAAGTTACGACAAAATGGCCGTATTTGTAATTTGCAGACACAGTTTTCTAAAATCACCCTAATATATAATGTAATATAATATACCCTAATATATAACGAAAATGATGGTATAGTCGGTACAAGATATTTAGTGAGTGGATCAAATGGCAGAATGCTACATTCCATGCATATCTTTGAGAAGATGTAATAATAACAAAACAAGTATTGTAATTTACAGCGGTACTGTATATATCGCACCCGCTATCCTTAATCCTTCGGCGGCTTAAGTCATTGTGTCTATGTTGTAAATAATTAATCCGCGAGGCCTGGAGCTTCGTGTAACATATTGTCAATATAAAATATTTAAACAATATGTTATATTTATCACTTAGATTTTTTGGTATATGGTTATTTTAACAAAAACTGTGTACCACTGGTTTGTAGATAATTATTATTACTTTTAAATTAAAATCGTTAAGTTGAATCAGTTTAGTCAACATTGGCAATGGAAATCATTGCTGCCTAGCTCCATCTGTGTAAGAGCAATTAGATGTTATTTGAAAAATAAATTTATATGAATCTATCCTTTTGTTAGTTATTCGAAGAACCCCGCGTATTTACAGATACCCTTAACAACTTTGTTACGTATATTATTTTAAACTTAGAACATTATTTTAGGTTTACTACAATTGACTCGAAAACGCAATTACTTCAATTAAGTTTTTTGTGATAAATTTAAGTTGATATGAACCATATATAGATAAAGCTGTATTTGGATAAACAAAAAACGTGTTGTGTTGTGGAGATCATAATGAACTCCGTTTAATCTTAACAGCACTCAAAATGTTTCACTTATTGTCCACTGTACACTACATAGACATTGTGCAGATAACATAAATATAAGTGGGTATATATTCTTCACTTAAAATTATTGAATGTCTAGTCATGTTTTAAATAAAAATACAATACAATAAAAGGTGCTAATGTCGATTACTATATTTAACAATAAACAACGTGAATGTGCCAATATGATATCAAATACACTATAATATAAATACCGTATGTTGAGAGCAAGGCACTTGGGCCTAGTATGTTGTTAAGAGCATCACAGAGAATAGAGATTCAAACTAGCCCAGCTTGCATTATTAGAATAACAGGTGTTGTAAACATAACAACCAAAAATTACTAAATTCAAAGTTCTAACAAAAAATATAACAGAATTTAAGGAACCCAAAGTACACGAAGGATTATGTCCCTGCCCTGGATTAAAATAACAAAATGAAAGATACAATATTACAGGATTGTTTTTTTTGCACTCCCTACACTATTTAGCTTAGGACCACTGTCTGTAAATAACTTTTTTTATTTTAATATACCACTAAGGTGGCACACAAGCATACGGCCCACCTGATGATAAGCAGTCACCATAGCCTATAGCCACTAGCAATACCAGGGGTATCACTAACAGGTTGCCCACCATGTTGTTGATGAGGACTCACTGTGCTAGCAGCATTACTACTAGCCCAGCATATCCTCGTGGAGCACTGGCAACTTACTTACTGCAGAAACACAACACTACATCAAGTAGCGTTATTTCACTGCAGTCTTCTGTAAGGTGGAGGGGCAGTCCCCAGTCGGTGGCTCCAATTTAAATGGGAAAACCCACGGGAAATCGGGATTTGGGATTTCCTTCTCAACTTGGAAGATGGTCTACCATAGGCTGCTCCTTACATTCGAATGTAGGAAGACTGGTTAATTAATTTAGTGTATTTATGGTACCAATGTCTGAAATGCCCCACACTACTACACTTGGAAAAATTCCTTCCAAGTGAACATGTTTCATTTGACATGCCTAATAAATTATTGTGCCTAAATTTCGATCATATAATATATTTTCCTTATACTATGAGAATCATTAAAACACATCACATAAAATAATGAAAGTCGTCATTGTTACCAGCATTAAAATATAATAGGTGGTCAATGGAAGGAAAATGGTTTGGAGGATAACTGTAGCTGAGGGGATATCTTTTCTCTTTGTCTGTCTCTTTTTAAAAGCATTTTAGTAGGTCAATTTTAAGATACGCTTTTATTGGCTGCACCTGTATGTATGTAAGGGAATCATTCAACATAATTTTTATCAGTCATAAAAACCTGCAGTACTTTTTTTATATAAATATTATTATGTGAATATCCCCAATTCTTAATTGTCCTTCCATAGACCTTTTTACTGTCTTAATTTCTGAAGTTCATGAAAAATGTATGAAAGAACAATATGAAGTTATGATTTATCCAATACAATTTTTCATAAAGAAATCAGTAAGTTGAACATTCATACTGGTAACTTAGTGCCCATTAATATTCACCAACAATGCCATTTTTTTACCTGTTGTTCCAGTTAAACACGACAGGCGCAGTCCGGGGATTTCACAGGCTTCTTGGGTGTACTCAACCTTTTTGAAGTGCCTGTGCCATATTGGATGCCAGATCCTATTCTCTCAGGATCTAATTCACCAGTCTCTATCTTAGCAAGTATTGTTTTTGAACATTTCAAAAATGCCTCCTCTACATTTTCTCCTGATTTAGCACTGGTTTCTAAGAATATTAGCTCTGTAAAAATAAACAGCCATTATAATCTCAGTAATAACTTAATAATAAAACAGAGTTGTGGTTTTATAATCACCATTGTCTTGAGCAAATTGACTGGCTTCAGAAAATGTGACTTCCCTGGACTCCTCCATATCTTTCTTGTTGCCCACGAGCAGGATCACAATATTGGGGCTTGCTAGTGTCCTCGCATCCCTTAGCCAATTGGTGAGAGCATTGAATGAGTCCCGGGATGTTATATCATACACCAGAAGTGCTCCTGCAGCACCTCTGTAATAGGAGCGGGTGACTGATCTAAACCGCTCCTGCCCAGCTGTGTCCCATATCTGTAGCTTGGTTGATTTACCACCAATATTCACAATTTTGGACCCAAACTCCACACCTATAGTATGGCATCTGTCTTCTTTGACTAAAAATAAAATGTTAAAACATAATATTCATGTACAACACTGTCTTCAATTTTTTATTTGTTAATTGCTTATTACAACAATACAGTTTTGGCAGTGTTTTGGTTAAAATTACAATTATAGGCAGACAAGGGCTGCTCTCCCTCCACACCTCTGGCTCTTTATTTACACTCTAAGGGTAGGGCAGACAAGACCATGTGGAGAGAGGTGTGCTCTGATATGGTTTTAGGTATTTGTCGGATATTCATGTTGTGAGAATAACATTCCATGTTTTAAACTTTTAAAAATAGAACTTACAGCATCTTCAAAATTTGTGAAAAGCTTGCTATTTATGAGTATTATCTACAAAAAAATTATGAACTTCCAAATTTATAGCCCATAATGGATTTTTTTGCCAGTGTTTCTATAACTGCTTTAAAGTTCACTAGCAAGAATTCTCGTGTGATATTAAAGCATAATGCTTTAATACATTAAAAGGTCATTGTTATTTGTACGTATGTTATGCATGTTATGTTTAAAACTTTAAATATAAACCTATAGAAAAACAGGCAAGAAACATATTTCGTTTTAGTTTCATGGACTAACCTATGCAAACTTTGCAAAGTATTTTTCCATGGCTATTTCTAAGAGCACTCATTTTCTTAGATCTCTTGCAATTTTCAAACGTTAACATTGTATAAAGTAAGTAAAGTTGTGGTACATACATTTGTTCCCGATAAAATTGTTAAGAAGGCTGGACTTTCCTGTGCCTGCACTCCCAATAACCAGGAACTTAAACAAGTACTCTACAACAAACAAATACAATCAATATATACCAGTCCAGTACGTAGTAATTACCGTACTTTAGAATTTTGGCATGGGGTTTTAAGATTATACCCACCATACGTTTCAGACATGATTTCACCACATATACCTAAAGCCTTTGATTATATATATAATCAAAGCCTAGAGCTAAGATATAATTATTTATGAGAGTACAATAGACACACTACAATAAAATCTTCAATCAAATAACAACAATAGAGGCACCTACACCTATAAAAACACCATTTTATTCACACTTGTTCCGTCCATCAAACGTCAATTATTTCACTATCCGTCACTTTTCCATGTTCGTCTTCTTCCTAGCCAGGCAATCAATCCTTTTCATGCATGTTTATTATTATACAATTATTATAGCATAGTGTCATGCATTATAGTAAGTTTCTGGTTAAAAACAGATGACAGCTATTGACCATTTTGATTAAACAATTCACCCAAAAGCCATAATTGCAGCATTATAAATCAGTTTATAAATAAAACTGTATTTTTTTCTTACCCTATACTGGCAAAAATTATCCTTGAGGGGATTTAATTGCCATAACCAAAAAAATGAAGAAGAACCGTCACTAGGAGCCGAGCGGGAGTAAACTTAGTGGCTATGTACTCTGTGGCAGGAGTACTAGGAGCTGACTTCTCAGACTTACTTGTCAGTGTCATGTCAATAAAACAAGACAAATCAATCAGTCACTTCGGTCAAATCTAATTTAAAATTTAATTCTGATGGTTTTATAAATTTTCCACTGACCAGTCTCCATCGTTTATCTTCACCTACCACTAATAAACGTCCACTACGTTTAGTACTTATGTACTCTGTACCTATCACACTTGACATTGGCGGAATAGCTGTATATAAGCTCGTCGCCATTAACTTAAAGAAGAAGAAGACTTTCGCTTTTGTAAAAGAAAAGTTTAATTTTAGATGTTGATTGGTACCTACATACCTATATATATTTAAACAACATTGAACATTATCGGGTTGTTTGTGTTCCTGCCATGAGCCGATGAACGAGCGCTCCACAGAGTACATTATTAACCACTACGTTGAGCGCTCTTGGATATCAAATCAATAATTTTGCAGTTTTCGTAAAAAATCGCGAAGCGAAGCAAGATGTTCAAATCACTTTGCAGTGTAAGTAAGCAATGTTCAATTTTATTTCTTAGTTCTTACTAGCTGCGCCCGTGACTTACGTACGCGTAAAAATTATTTTTATCTAATAAAGCTAACGAAGCGCCTTGTTTGATTTTTCTACGTGTATGTACGTACCTACTTAGCAGACTCCTAGAACATTAAATAAATGTATTTCCCAAGAGTCAACTTTGATGAAATAAAGCCTCTCCCGAAAAATTTAATGTTGCCCCTGATTACTGGCGTAAACCTCAAAACAGGCAAAAGTTCAGACAAATTTTGGAAACATCACACAATCAGTTTTTTACCCTTTTTGTAATATCTGAAGTACAAAACTGATGACCTTGTAATTTTTACTTACAGAACATTGCATACAAGCCAAAAGCATTCAACCCTCACATTAATCAAACTCGTATGTTTTGGGAATTTGTGAACATGATGTTTAACAAGCCTGACCCAGATCGTATCAAAGACTTTGGTCCTGATCGTGCATGTGCTGAGTGGGTTCTGAGAAATGGGGGCAAAGTTGTGTGGGCTGATGGGAAAAAGCTAGCAGATTATAATAGTTTGCCTCCAGAAGATCAAGGTGTTCCTAAACTATTGGAAATAGATGGAACTGACTCATCTATATCACATTATGGATTTCCACACTTGAGTGAAGTACTTTAATTCATAACACAACAGCATAGTTCATACATACTTTTTAACACATATCTTTTATAGTTAATTTATATCATTTTTTTAATTTTATTTTGTTGGTATTATATGATTTCTTTTTACATTGCAATCAATTCACATCTTCATTTTACTTTTCACATTGCATTAATTCATCTTTAGAACATACCTACATAAACATTTAGTTAAAAATTTGATAAGGAATATATCCTAGAGTAGCATTTGCATATTGTTACAGTTTTGTTGTTTTTTACAGCTGGATGTACAATGTTGCAAAGAATAATTCTTCATAATAATGACTACATTGATGATAAGGCTTTGCAGGGGCTTTCATATGGCCGTTCAGTACTTAAACATGTACAAGTCTCCAAGTGCTGCAATGTTACTGATGCTGGGCTCAAGGAGATGAGGGTACTGGGCAAATTGGAGACTTTAATATTATTCAGTTTGATCAGTGTCAATAATCTTGATGAATGCAAGACATATCTCCAGTCACAATTGCCTAATTGTAAAATTCAAGGTAAATAGTTTAGAATGTAATACACTCAAGAGTTATGCAGTATTCATTAAAATAGTTTTATCTGTTAATTTGATGTGTTTATCATATAAAAGTTATTTTGTTTCAGATGGAGCTATGAAAAATACTGAAAATCTTTGTTAATAAAACAGTTTTATTTACACAAATTTACAGCTTGAGTTTATAAATTGCTTGTTTATTTTTATACTAATATATTACTTTACTCCTTTACCAATGGCTTCATTTACACTTTTGTAACCATCTCGCTGCAAAAGCTCAGCTAATTCTGTTTTTATTTTGGATACCACTGGTGGACCATGATAAATCAATGCTGTGTATATTTGAACAACACTTGCCCCTGCCAAAATCTTTTCATATGCATCTTGACCAGTGAAAACTCCTCCTACACCAATTATTGGCACTTGTCCTGAAACAAACCATGCCTATTTGTATATTTAAGCTTGGGATCTTAAGTTCTAGTGTTTAAAGATCAATCTGGTAATAAAATTAAAAAAAAAAAAACTAACCTTTAGTCAGCTTGTACATTTGTTTTATTATTTCTGTAGACTTATCTGTCAAAGGCTTTCCACTGAGACCACCAGTTTCTGCTTTATATTTGTCATTGATGAGGGAAGACCTATCTATAGTTGTATTGGAGATAATAAGGCCCTCAACTTGACTTTCTCTTTTTGTGATAACAGAAACAATATCCTTCATCTCCTCGGGACTTAAATCTGGGGCCAACTTTAGTAGCAGTGGAGGCTTATGTAAACTTTGTATAGATTTCCTGGCCTTATTAACTTTAGTGAGTAGTTCTTGCAATTCTTCCCTTTTTTGTAATGTCCTGAGTCCTGGAGTATTAGGACTGTAATAAAACAACTTATCATCAGAAACAAATAGGGTGGTTACAGGCTAATATTAATTAAGACATGGATCATACCTGCTTACATTTATAACAAAATAATCAGCCACACCATGGAACTTCTCAATTCCAAGAACATAATCTTGGGCAGCATCTACAGAAAGCTTATTTTTTCCTAAGTTTATTCCAAGGAGTGCCTTATCTAAGACTGTTCTATCAATATTATTTATTTTCTTGTATACCACATCATGACCTTCACTGTTGAATCCATATCTGTTAATAACTGCTTTGTCTTCTGGTAAACGGAAAACTCTAGGCTTTGGATTACCAGGCTGAGCTTCTGGTGTGATTGACCCAATTTCTACAATAGAAAAACCGAGTTTTTTTAAACCAATGACTGCATCACCATGTTTATCGAAACCTGCCGCAATACCGAGTGGGTTAGTCAACTCATAGTTCAGAAATTTTGTTTTCTGGAAGGAAGATTTAATTAATTAATGTATGAATAATAATACTGATGAAAAAATAATAATATATGTAACCGTCATTATAGGCAAAAGTACTCACTAAGACTTGTGGATCATCATCCTTATCATCTGGGAAAAAACCATATTTTATAGCTGATACTCCAATTTTATGTGCCCATTCTGGACTAAGGTATTGACTTAGAGGCTGCAAAATATTCGCGTAATACCCGTTAAAATCCTTTTTATAATAAATGCATTGATATGCAACGGATCCTCCTAAAGTAACATAGCACAAGGATTTCAATTTTTTCTGAAATATAAAGATAAGTTATTGCATCTAAAATTCAATTTTATTCACTTATTTTAAAGGTCACTACTATCAAAATGAGCTGACCACTGCTTTTCGCCTGCTATCCATTATAAAATATGAGGTAGATAAAATAGTTTTCACTTTTGTAGTGGAATGGGTGGAAGGATGTCACGTTGTAATACTTGTAATGTTGTATTCTCTTGGGATGTCACTTTAAATTATCTTTGTCTTTTTTTTATAGGTTAAGTTGTGTACAGCCTAAACTAAACACAACATCTAAGAGAATACCACAGAGTACATAGCCTTT
Organism: Falcaria lacertinaria; assembly: GCA_951449985.1. Taxonomy (NCBI): domain Eukaryota; kingdom Metazoa; phylum Arthropoda; class Insecta; order Lepidoptera; family Drepanidae; genus Falcaria; species Falcaria lacertinaria. Next base: position 5,573,590 of record OX602118.1, on the reverse strand, counting down.
ACGTTAGTTATAAGTTTCAATAGATAAAGCAAGACTAGACCCATATATAGTGTATGATCTATGCTAGGAGTTTTTGGCGGGAATCAGGCGGAGCGGTTAAGATTTTTTCCAGTGTCTCGTAATATTGTGTTTTGTGCAGTAAAGTTTCATTTAGTGAATGATTCATAGGAAATTTGGCAATAAAGCCATAATATGACTTTTGGATCTAACGAAGTAATTTATCATATTGGTCAAAACGTTACTTCTGAGCTAAAGGCATGTTACGATCTGCTATTGCCGTGGATTGTTTTCAGAAACTCCAATGGGCATTATAATGCATGACACTAGGCATTTTAATTCATCAAACACGAAATATTTGAGCAACTTGAAAGTTCTCTAACTTAATTGCCATATTTAGGAAGAAGAAGAAGTATCCTAAGTGTATTCTCTATCGTAGCGGTTGTATTATCTTGTTTATCTATGGTACCAAGGTTTCGCTCACTGATCCTTTAATACCTATAATAATAATATTTATTTATTTCCACAGTATAAATGTACACAGTTAAACACAAGTAATGTAGTTAGATGTTACAATGGGCAGAGATGTTGCAAATTTTAATATATTATGTGTTATTGCTGCAGGTGACTAAACTAGGTCTGAAGCCTGTAATATAATATAATAAAATGATGGTTAATGGAAGCCTATAATAAAATGATGGTTATGTAGGGAGTTTTTGGCGGGAATCAGGCGGAGCGACTGAGATTTTTTCGAGTGTCTCGTAAATTGTGTTACAGTGATCTTTAATGTGTATTTTTGGTGTCGTTATGTGCAGTAAAGTTTTATTTACTGACTGATTTATAGGAACATTGGAAATAATGCCATAATACGACTTTTGGGTTAAGAGATTTATCACTTTGGTCAAGAGGTTACCTCTGACCTAAAGGCGTGTTACGATCTGCTACTGCCGTGGATTGTCTCCAGAAACTCCATTAAGCATAAGAATGCATGACACTAGGCATTTTAATGCGGCAAACATGAGAAATTTTTAAACTTGAAAATTCTCTGACGCTCGTCACTGGCAAAAATAGCCCCTGAAGGGATTGATTGCCATACTTAGATAGAAGAAGAAGATTGTTATGTACTCTGTGGGCCCTGGGCTGCCAACCTTACGAGGTTCCTCGTACAAATACGAGATTTGCGGTCTTCCGTACGAGAACATTATTAACCTCGTACAATTATGTACGAGATTTTCATAATATAGCCTCAGAGTAGATAATATACTACGTACAAATATAGCCATACGAACATTTTGCATTACCAATGGCACTAGTTTTTACAACAATTGTAAATACTAGTGCCATCTATCAGAACTTGTAGGAAATTCTTACATCCCAAACTTCTTCTTAAAAACAGTTCTTACAACTTTTTATTCTTTGGCAGTGCCCCTAATGCATGATAATATTAGTAAAACCTCAGAGTAGTTATTAAATGGTAAAACTATGTATTAAAAATGGGGGTGCCATAGTCTGATTATATAATATAAGTATATTTATGGAGTTTTTGGCGGGAATCAGGCGGAGCGGTTGAGATTTTTTCCAGTGTGTCGTAAATTGTGTTATAGTGATCTTTAATGTGTATTTTTGGTGTCGCTATGTGCAGTAAAGTTTCATTTAGTGACTGATTTATAGGAGCATTGGAAATAATGCCATAATACGACTTTTGGGTTAAGTGATTTATCATTTTGGTCAATAGGTTACCTCTAATCTAAAGGCGTGTTACGATCTGCTACTGCCGTGGGTTGTCTCCAGAAACTCCATTGGGCGTTAGAATGCATGACACTAGGCATTTTAATGCGGCAAACACGAGAAATTTTGCAACATGAAAATTCTCTAACACTCGACACTGGCAAAAATAGTCCCTGAAGGGATTGATTGCCATACTTAGGAAGAAGAAGAAGTATATTTATTTATCCTCCCATCTGGATCGCTGTGCTGTACAGACGTAGTTTCCGTTTTTTGTTATTCTAAAGAAAATAATGAATAAATAAATTCAAATTATGAGACATAAATGAGTGCCTAAATTAGGAGTGCATAAGTTACAAAGCGCAGCGCTGGAGTATGCAACTACGGTAGTGGTGAGTGCATCTTCTTCTAGCACACATTGACAGCAGATTACATACGACCAAGACGCAACATACAACCGTCTTGCTCGGGCCCAACGAAAAACGCCGGCACTCCTCAATCTATACGTGTTGTATCACGTGCGAGCGAGATAGCTGTCTGACTGCACGGATCGAATAGCGCCTGTTAATCGCGCATAGTATCCTGGTACCTATTACAAGCCGCGTTCAACGATGCCACTGCGCCGAACCCCACCGCCCTCACCCGCACCCGCACCCATTCCCCCTTCTCCGCCAACCCATTTGGAATGCAACTCGGACTCAAGCGGCCCAAGCGTAAGCGAATCGTCTACTAAACAAGATCACTCCACAGCAGGGTCGTGTTTAACTCTGCGTAACAGCAATCTAAAAGACTTGTTGACTAAAACCGAGTTCAGCGACATACTAGAAAAGCTTAAACAAGAACAAGAGACTAGCTTTAAAACTTTGTTAAAAACTATGCAGGACGGAATTCGCTCACATACCGAACAATATGGTGAAATACAGAAGTCGATTGATTTTTTGAGTCATAAATATGATGAGATTGTTGCCAAGGTTAACACATTGGAAGCAGAGAGAGTCTCAGATCGTAAATACATTCAGACATTAGAGGATAAGTTAGAACAAATCGAACGTCACTCTCGCTGCTCCACCATTGAAATTCGAAATATACCGACAAAACCAAATGAAAGCAAAGCAGACCTTATGGAACTGGTTCAAAAAGTTGGGAACGTGATTAACATACCAGTGCAACCGTCTGAAATTCGAGATATATACCGAATCAACACTAAAGACGAAAAGAACAAACCCATCGTAGCAGATTTCAGAAGCGTGTTGCTCAACGATAAAATTATTGAGGCTACTAAAAAGTATAACAAGCAAAAAACAGGTTGTAAACTAAATACAACTTAATGTTATCTTTTATATTCCTCTGTACTGTTATTGTTTACATTCTAAATAATTTCATATTATTTGCTCTACTTAACAGATTTTGCTCCAACTACATAATACAATTATATACTCGCACACAATCAATCACTCTACACAAATTCATATTCACACATACACAAAATATCCAAATAAAATGCCTATGCGTAGTAGAAAATTTAATTAATGGGTTTGTAAATAGTATAAAATTGCACATTCCATTGCACCTTGTTACTAATATTTTATTTAATAATGGCTGATGTCCTTACCAGCATAGAAAATAACCTAGACTGCCTTAATAAATCCGTATCCTACTACTGTACTCCAGAAGAGTGTACATCTTATATATCAAAGCGGAAGTCATGTAAACTTAACGTCATAACACAGAATATTAGAAGTATTTCACGTAATTTTGATGGTTTCTCAACACTGTTACACAGAATTGATATTCTACCAGACATAATATGTCTCACTGAAAGCTGGCTTTCATGCAACAATAACTTGCCCCAACTCACAAATTATAATTGCGATGCAACTACTAATTCTTACAATCAGAATGATGGTCTAGTTCTTTATACAAAGTCTGAGCTCTCTTGCACAGTCTATGAACCATCCTTTACTGACGCCAACTGCCTCATTGCAACAACCAAAAATAATATCGCTATCATATCAATATATAGGCCACCCTCTTTCCACAATATAAAATTTTTTTTGAATTCCCTTGACAACATTCTAACATCATTAAATAAATATCGCACCATAATAATCGCTGATGACTTAAATATTGACATTAGAAAGAAAGCCACTGATAGCCATGCAAACAGTTATCTGAATCTCATAGCCTCACGTGGTCTTCATCCTGCACATTACCTACACGTATGTCGAGCTGCTTGGATCATGTGTTAATTAAGTCCAATCTAAGTGCTGTAACATTAGTAGTTAAAAATACCGTCACTGATCATGATGCGGTACTTTTATCGCTTAATATAATTAAATCAACTGAAAGGTCCCATTCGAATTCATTCGTACGTACTGATTATGAAAATATAAAAACGCAAATAAACGATACAGATTTTAAGCATGTTACTGACTGCACTGATTGCAACGAGGCAGCTAATCGATTTACAGGCACTATAACGGAGATTATTGAATCAAATTCGAAGCACATTCAACTTTCACGTCGGAAGGCCCCTCTAAAACCCTGGATTACACCGGGCTTGATACGATGCATGAGGAATCGCGATAAAATGCATATTAAAGTAAGGACATCACCTGATAATGACATTATTATTACTACATATAATATACCGCAATTTTCTGTCTAACCTCTTGAAAAAGTTAAAAAGACAGTATGAGAAATCTGAGTTAGAGAAGGCTAAAAACCCAAAAGATATTTGGAAAGCAATAAACAAGATAGCAAATACAAAATCTATACATTGTACAAATCTACAGTTATTAAACGGTTCGTCTGATCCTATTGAGGCAGCGAATAAAGCAAATAAATATTTTTCTAGTGTTGGTGAAATTTTAGCCCACAGAATAATATCTTCTAATCCTACACTATCCTTTCATTCAATGTCATCTGCAAAGTCAAATTCCTTTTTCTTATCTGAAACTGATATTGATGAAGTTACTTCAATCATTCAATCACTTAAAAATAGTACTTCGGTTGGTTTGGATGGTATCTCCTCAAGGGTGGTTAAAGAAAATTGCCTAGCTTTATCTGGTCCTTTATCACATATCTGTAATTTATCAATGAAATCAGGAATTTTTCCTACAGCATTCAAGCAATCAATTATAATTCCTATTCATAAATCAGGTCCTAAAGAAATTATTAATAATTACAGACCTATATCACTATTACCTGTATGCTCAAAAATTTTAGAAAAAATAATAAATAAGAGATTAATAAACGACTTTGAAGAACATAACCTCATTTCTAACAACCAATATGGCTTTAGAAAAAACAAGTCTACATCTGATGCAGTAGGAGATCTCATTGATCACATTATCAAAAGTCTGGATGCCGGTGACAAGTGCCTTGCTATCTTTCTAGACTTAGCAAAGGCATTTGACAACGTAGCTTTCATCGAGGTAAACTATGGGCTTTCTAAGCTCTTCGGGCAAATTTCTATTGCTGATAATTTTATTTAAATACGCTGCCCGTTTCGCTGCTATATTCGGCCGTTCAATTAATGCAGTTCTTTCTGACTGACATCTTTTATATTTGAATCCTAGGGCTACAAGTATTTTTCCGTAAATGCTCACGGCTTCCGTCATATCCCAAATCTTCTCTTACTACTGGCAGTAAGTTTCGTAAGGTATTTTCAGGTACCGAAAATAAAATATTTATGTAAAAATGTGAAATTAAAAAAAAATTAACTTTTTGTCTGATGGCACATAAGTCAAAGTTATCCAACTGTTTTTTAGGACGACCTTTTCTATTTTTTCCGGGTGTAGAAAATACGCCTTTGTTTCGATCTCCTTCCAGCACGACTCTTCTTACAGTGTTTACTGATTTACCTCAGGTGAATAAATAAATATACAAACATAATAATAATAATAATACATTTTTGGTAAATTTCTAATAGTAATGATTTTCATTCAACAATAAAGTTATGTAGAAATCGAATTTAAATTTACATAATGCAAAGTACGCCACTCAAGTATCAACAACTGATCTGTCGCACTATACCAAAGTAATGTTAGACAAAATGTAAACATAACCTATGTGCTCGATGATTATTGTTCAAAATTCCACTTATTTCGTATGCAAGCTATTCAAAGCAGAATAGGATTCATCAATTTACACTTAATTCATCTAAAAACAACAATACAAATAGTTACATACCTGTCATATCTGCGGTTCTTGGTAAACATCGTTGAGATCGGTAAGAATGGTTTTGGCCTCTTTTTCTGCCAAACATCGCCTATAAACCTTATAAATAATTTGTCTGCCAGCACTTCGGATGGTTTTATTCATTTTAAGTTAGTTTTATCACGCTTTTATGGCACAAATTATAAATTGTATAAATTTGCGAACTTTGTTTACATCAAACCATTCAAACGTCATAATTTTTTGAATGTTGCCAGCAAACAAAAAAATTAGTTCCATTTCTACTCTTTTTTGCCAACCTTTTTTTTTGTAAGTACAAACAATTATATTTTGTTTAATTCATTTTATTAATTATTTAATTCATACTAGTTTTGTTTTTCCTCACAGTCAATAATCAATATGCAGTTTTGCCATTAAATATTGTATAAAAATATAATTTGTTTCGGGGAGCTTCAGGTGTCTATATTACAGGCTTCAGACCTAGTTTAGTCACCTGCAGCAATAACACATAATATATTAAAAATTTGCAACATCTCTGCCCATTGTAACATCTAACTACATTACTTGTGTTTAACTGTGTACATTTATACTGTGGAAATAAATAAATATTATTATTTATTATTATTATTTAAGCCATTTATTTTTAATTAGCACTCATGAATAAAATGACTACCGTGTCTCCTGATTACATCCAAAGTCCTAAATCACTCAGTAGTTCAATATGCCTTTATTAGGTTATTTTAGCTGCATATGTACGAGGGATTTTTTGTTACGCTTGGCAACCCTGTCTGTAACTAAAGCCCAAGAGAATACCACAGAGTACATAATCGAGAATACAACCGCTGCCCAAGAGAATACAACCGCTACGCTAGAACCGCTGCTAAAGCACACAGAGTCCTTGAGTCCTTGTCATGAAGGCTATACTTATTTTCGATAGTGTGAATGATTTATTATTTTCCAAATGGGATGAATTCTTTTTAGATCGTATGAAATCTTTCAACGGACAGGTAAGCTCGCTCATGAACTAACAATATCTTTAGTTTTACCATTTGAAGACTGATAAATGAAATGACATTAGATTTATGTTTTTTTTTATACCACTGCTGCTGTTTTTGTTTGGTTTATTGATAATGTTTACCAATCGAATACAAATTCCCTTTATTGTAAAGCATATTATTATGAATATGACATAGAACTAATAGAAGTTGCCTTCCAGGCAGATTATTTTAATGTTTATAAATATATTTTTTGTACCACCTTGGTGGCACACAAGCATATTGCCCACCTGATGGTAAGCAGTTGCCGTAGCCTATAGCCGCTAGAAATACCAGGGGTACCACGAACAGGTTGCCAACCATGTTGTTGACGAGGATTCACTGTGCTAGCAGCATTACTACTAGCCCAGTGTATCCTTGTGGAGTACTGGCAACCTTAATTACTGCAGAAACACAACACTACATCAAAGTAGTGTTATTTCACTGTGGTCTTCTGTAAGGTGGAGTACAGTCCCCAGTCATGCGGCTCCAAAATTAATGGGAAAGCCCATGGGAGATCCCAATTCGCCCTTCCTCTCTTGCAGCTCATGGTGTGATTAATCACTGTAGTTAGGCTTACTAAAACTGCATTGGTGCAGGCCGGAATTTGAACCTGGGCCCATCAGATGACAGGCATTTGGTTCAAGCACGAAGCCACCATCGCTAATAAAATTATCACTTATCAAAGAGAATATAATTGTTATTAAAATATTTCTGCTAGGACAATGTTGGTGTCAATGACAACAGTGGTGTGTCCCAGCTGCTGGCACCCATCATTGCGTCGCAGCGAGTGATGGCTGCCCAGTTTGGAAACACCTACTCCTCCATACAGTGCAAGGATAACACTACTATTGTCTTCGATGAGGTAATGATGAGCTTGAAGAGGCTTCATAAGTAGTCCTTAATTTAACATCCTGAATTTAATTTTATAAATAGACTTGATCTGGTTGATTTATATCTCAATGTCGAGCCTAGACATAAAAACTTACTGAAAATTTGGATAGTAATTCCATTGTATGATATAGCCACTCTGAATGAAAGGATTTGTGGAAATTCCTCCCTCAGGGACTGAACAGGGAATTAAAGTTTGAGTCTATTCATGTGAAGCAAGTATTATATGTAACAGTACTGAAAATGGAAGATGTTTTGTGCAAAACCTGACACCAACCACATTTATTTATAACAGCAACAATGTTTGAAATCAGGCCTGTGTAATGGTGTTCATTCTATTAATTGAAATTAATAAATACATTCAGAGAATATTTTCTATTCTTATAATGTTAATGCAAATGTAAAACTTGTTTAAAAAGTATGTCTTCACTGAGCTTCTGCTCGCTTCAATTAGCTTAGAATCTCAGAGGAACCAAAAATTTTCCCAGGATAAAAAGTATCTTAAAGTATCCTTAATCCAGCTTATAAATTATCTGTGTTCCAAATTTCATCCAAATCCGTTGAGTAGTTTTTGTGTGAAAGAGTAACAAACAAACATCCATCCATCCATCCATACTCTACCTTTCGCATTTATAATATTAGTAGGATGGCTAAGCTGAATTCTTACTTATGTTGATGTAATATGACTAAGGGTTGGAATTCAGACATATTTTACTTGTGATGAATGTAATTTGTACTGATAGGGTTTTACTGTTGTACAACAATAGAGGTTTTTAACTTTAACTGAACTCAATTACATATTATCTTTTATTAAATGTGAGCAATTGTTTGCATTAACAGTGGCTGGATCATGTATTTATGATCATCTGTGAAGAGACTGTGGATGATGCACACAGAGAACTCCTGGACTGCAAGACATTTGTTCAGCACATTTGTGGACAAAATATTAACTTGTAAGTTGTACTGCTTCATATTTAGCAAGTTTTATTTTAAACCACTAAGGTGGCAAACCTACGTACGGCCCGCCTGATGGTAAGCGGTTACCGTAGCCTATGGACGCTTGCAACACCAGGGTTATCATTCGTGCGTTGCCGACCCTCCAAAAATCTCTTCACACCCTTTTTGAAGAGCCCCATGCTGGGGGGAAAACCTTGGCGGGGAGTTCATTCCACAATTTGATCGTGCGTGGCAGAAAACTCTTTTGGAACCGCGCCATGCGAGACCATTTCGGTTCCAATGTGTGAGGGTGAATTCCCCGCCGATGGCGAGAGGTGCGGCGGTAGAATGTTGCCGTTAGCATCATGTTGAACAATTCCTCTGAACACTGTCCGTTATACAAGCGGTAGAACACTCTCAGGGAGGCAAAGTCTCTCCGCAGGCGTAGGGGTTCTAAACCGCTTGTGACTTGTGAGCTTGATATCAACAACAATTCTGATGGCGCGTCTCAGAACCGAGTCAAATGGAGCAAGCTGGCATCAAGGTGCCCCGCCCACAGGTGGCAGCAGTGCTCCTATGGGACTGGTTTGCGGCTTATAGAGTTGCAGTCTGTGTCCCGATGTGAAGTACTGCTTTGCCCTATTGTTCAGGAATTGTGGAGTTACAGCAAATGGGGTTTTCTTAGCGGTGAACGCGCAGACTTGTGTCTTAGTGGGTTTGAAGTGGACTAGGTTTAGTCGACCCCATTTGGAGACACTACTTAGTGTAACCTCGATTCCAGACACAAGTCGCTCGCGGCTTTCCTCTACGTCGGAACGAGGGATGTTTTCACGGCCCGCATAGTGAGCAACCCCGGTACTGTCATCCGCATAACAATGGATGCTGTCAATAGACCAATAGACAGCATATCATTGATCTGCATCAGAAATAGTGTCGGGGATAGTACGGAGCCTTGCGGAACGCCGGCATTTATGTCCATGCTATGACGGCTCTTATGCATCTGCTGGACAGAAAGCTGGCTACCCATTTGTATAATCCCTCGGGAAGCCCGTACGGTGGTACGTAACTTCGCGAGAAGTCCTCGGTGATTCTGCTCTTTTTCGTGTCTAGAAGCTATTGTGACTTGTGAGTGCAATTTTTTTATTTGTACCTTTGATGTATTCAAAATTATCTATGCAATTTTTAACGTTGATAAATTGGATCCTTATTTTTAATTAGTTCACACCATGGACTATTATGTATATCACAATTTTGATACTGAGATATCCAATCCAATTTAAAAGTGAAAATTTTGTGAGTAAAAATGCCAATATCCAAACCACATTGAAACCACTGGTTCTCATCAGATCCATCATGGTGTTAAGCAATGTCTATGGTTAGTATTTAGTACCTCAATGTATTATTGTACCCTATGTTGATCTTTGAAACCTTACAGATTACATTCCCCCGTATATCAAGAGTGGTTGTCGGTATTGCTAGAGAGCCGCAACAAGGGGAACTCGATACCTGGTGCTAATGGCATTATTGGCGAGAGCGGCGCCACTGCAGCTGCACTTAATGCACTCAAGGCTGCCTCGAAAGATGTCAAGATCTCACACCAACATTACCACCTCATGCTCTTTGTTGGGGACAAGTTACTTGCTCTGTACTCCAAGTAAGAATAGCATCAATTATTTTCTATCACACATAATACAATATTTACATTATTATTTTTTATCTATAAGTAGGTACGTTAAGTTATCTTTTTTGTAAATGTTGAATCTGTTTTGAATAAATTAATCGAAATATTTCATTCCAATATTTACCACTTTTGAACCTGAAAATATGTATGGACATATACTTTTAATCCTTATTTATATAGCAAACTTACTACAGTGATTTAGTCCTCTTTCACAGAAAATTATATGTTTTCCTTATATGTATTACTAGCGGCACGCCCCGGCTTCGCACGGGTAGACATCTTTCCACTTTAAAATATTAGTATAGATAATAAAACTTTGTTCCATAATTTCAGTAAAGGCAGTGATGATTTGACACCTCCAGACTTGATTCTTATGAGTATGCAATGCATAGCAGCTCAAGAGTATTGGCAATCCGAAGGATCAGAGGATAATCCAACTGAAATTAATCGACTACCTTGTATGTGCAATTTAAAATTTAAAACTGAGAAATTTTTGAGATTTTATAAATTAAAGCATTTTAACTTTTTGCAGGGTTATCTACGGAGAACAGTGCCATAATAAACCTGTGCGCAGGGACCACGAATAATCCTTGCGCGCCGCATTCTATGCATATTGGCGAAGTAGCGACGCGAGTTACGTTTGTTATAGTCGTCGATATTAACTTGAGGTATACTATACCTTTTTTATGCATGTAATTATTTACTTAATTCCACGGCACAACTACAAGACAAGACATTAGATGTCAGCTATACATATATAGGTGATATGTAAGTTAAAAATATACTTCAATAGTAGGTGTGACTGTAAGTCTTATTTATATCTTCAGAGAGATCGGCATTGGAGCGCATATGTCCAGTCAGATTCTGTCAAACTTGCGAAGATTACTGTTGCAAAGAAATATGGACCTGTTGCCCAATGCTTTGGATAATTTGGATGCAGCCTTGAAGAAGGTACCCTTTGTTCTATTTACAAGTATAGCCGCGGTGGCCTTGTGGTTGAAGTGAGCACCCTGCACTAGCCAACGGCGTCATGTAATGTAATATGCGGGTGCGTCAGAGCGGCGAGGCGCTGCGCAGACGGCGCGCCCGGTGCGGGCTGGGCGCGCGGCTGGCGGCGCACGCGCAGGAGCTGCGGCGCGCGTGCGGCTCCACGGCGGCCCTCGCACCCGACGCCGCGGCGCACGCGCTGCACGCCGCGCTCGGTGACGTCACCGACCTGCTCAAGCCCGACATCTGCAGCCTCAACCTCTCCCCGCCGCTCGCCGACCTGCGCGCCCTGCTCGCGCCATACGTCGACTTCCTCCGCGTCAAGGCCGCCAGATGCTTCAGCCTCGGATCATATCCTTTCCAATGTATTGTTTACTGTGGTCAGGGTCTCGTTACTTGATTTTAATGATCATGAATGTCAGTTGAAATGTGATGCATTTAATATGCATACATATTATCATCACGCCATGTTCCTAACGGGCCGGCAGGATATAGAGCCCCATTTCGCTTTTGACTTGACACGGTGTTACATTAAGTGTTAAATAATAGTCTGTGTCAAAAATATTGGACAATTGCGTGTATTGTTCCGTTCTTCTACTAACTTCATAGAAATTAAAAAAGAGTCATATATGTTACAAAATGCCATGAATATATTTAATTCCCTGATATAACTAAACATATTACATCTAAGATAGAAGGGATGTTACCGTTCATATAAAACCTAGCAAGAGAAGCTTGTTTAAATTATTATGTGTTCATTTCAATTCAATTCACATATAGGTAAAATGTCAATGTTTGCACTGTGATCCTAGCTCACAGGTATATGTGCGCTTTCGAAATAAACAAATGGGTAATGTTGTACCGATTATTTCGCTTAATGTGACGTTTGCGAGTGCACGGGCGACACAGAGGCGAGTTGTTCCCTAACGCTGCACAAGTATATGGAGGAGTTCCCCGGGCTGGTGCACTTCGTGTACGTGGACCGCACCGCCGGCCGCTGCCTCGCGCCCGACATGGCCGACTGCGCTGACATGCTCAAGCCGCACACGGTATTACTCCTAATTACATATTATTACACTCATAATATGTCAATCTATGCATAATTTGTTAAACTGTGGGATGCTTTTATACTAGGCAGATGTACTTAACATCTGCCTAGACTATTGGTGTCGATTCTGTTCTGTACAAAATATCTTTTCTCAACTAATTTGACAGGACTAAAAGACAAGACTTTAGACCTGTCAAATTGATTTTGTAAAGTAGAATTGGCACCAATGTGTAATGTGTGTACAATGAGTGTAACTGTTGTTGTGTGTGTGCAGGTGCGCGCCATACTGCGCCGGTGGCTGGTGGTGTCGCGCGAGGGCTACGGCGCGGCGACGTGGCGCGCGGGCGCGCTGCACGCGTGCGGCGTGTCGTGGTGGGAGCGGCGCGGCGGCGCGGTGCGGGCTGCGCGCGCGCCGCACCCCGCCGCCGTGCGCGCGCTGCCGCCGCCCGGGGACATACACGCCGCCTTCTACAGGTCACACACAACTACATACCCACTATCTTCTCTTGTTAGATGGAGTCTTCATTTCTGAAGGTTGTGTCTAGTTTAAAATCTCGATCATTGGATGCACCAGTCTTCTACGTGTTTCTATCCGCTTCTTATCCGCGGTCCTAATAGCTTTTTGTATTTTTATCCCAGTGAGCGTCTTTATTTGGTCTGACCAACGAGTAGGTGAGCGACCGCGTCTTTTTGCAGGTTGCGGGTTCGATTCCCCCCCCGGGCAAATATATATGTGACAAACATATTTTCCTAGCGACTAGGTGTTCTCTTGGTGCAGACTGGTTCTCATAGTGCAAGCTTTGCTTATTTGGGGCGAGATGGCCTTCCCCTATGGAAGTCTGTTCAATGCGGATGTTGTGTGCGGGTTCAGGGAGCTGTTGGAACTGGCGTTCCCGCAGGACAGGCAGGGCGTGTGCCTGAAGGAGCTGGTGTGCGTCCACCTGGGGCTGCTGCCCGCCGCCACGGCCGTGCAACAAGCGCGGCGCCTCGCCCACTCGGTACACGAGCTCGCCGGCGACAACCCTACTCTCGCCACTGATCTTCTCTAAGCCGCTAAGGGGATTTGGCGATTGTGATCTTTACCATTTTGTGACACATTCAAAGGGGATAATTATTATTAATGCAATTTTATATGGCTTTTGGGTGATTTGTCTCCTTAAACTATTATGACTTGTTACAGATTAAAATTATTCATAGAAACTACACCGAGACACTAACCTTTAAAATTCCCTTTAGTCGATATTGTAGAAATAATACTTAATTGTAAGTTTGGTTGCCATTACTAAAAACAAGAATATCCCTTGGAAAGCTTCGGCGGTATTGCCATAATCTTGGAAGTTTTTAGGTGACAAAATAATAAAATAAGGCAAGGATTTTTTGGCAGGGATTAGCGGTTGAGATTATTTTCAGGGACTCTTAAATTGTGTTATGTATAGTAATCTTCAGTGTCTATTTTTGTGCCGTAAAGTTTCACTTAGTGACTAAATTATAGGAACATTGGAAATAATGTTGTAAAATAGCTTTTGAGTGAAGTTATTTATAGTTTTGGTAAATAGGTAACCTCTGACCTAAACGCATATGATCCGCTACTGTCAATGATTACCTCCAGGAACTCTAATAAGTAATGAGAATGCATAAAATAAAGATTTAGAAACTCTCCATACTGGCAAAAATATTCCATGATGAGGATTGATAGCCATAACTAAAAGCAAGAAGAAACCTCCCCATACGGGGTGCGATGGGACCCGTACGGTCTTTAATTGATAGTTTGATAGAAAAATTATAGTCCGACGTGGAAAAGATAGTAATTATATGTATTTGATACGAATTATACTTGCATACTGAACTAAAATGATTTGTCGTGTAAACTGCTGACTCGACTAAATGTACGGTTGGGCCGCACACAGCGAGGTTCAGTTTTTGGCGGGAATCACGCGCAGCAACTTGCCACTAATACCCCTGATAATGCCAACGTTTATAGGCTCCGGTGACTGCTTACCCCGAGACGGACCGTACGCTTTTTGTTACCTTTGTTTACAAGCATAACAGATAATTAATGAACAACTGAAGACATCCAGTATTTTGCTTATACTTATCACTCCCATTGTTTTTAACATATCACGATCGCGAGTTAATTACCTTTGGGTGGCGCGAGTGCATCTGACGCGAGACTTTACAATTTATCTTATACAAATGTTTCTTGTATTACATATGTTGATGTATATAGTTTCCAATAAAACCGTTAGTATATAGGTAGATATATCTTGCCAAAAATAATAGTACGTTTTTCAAAATATTCCTTAACATCATAACATTCCAATATTTTTTTATCTTATTTAAACTAAGCTATTGTATGAATCAAATTAGGTTAATACTCAATAAGGAGCTGTTATTTGTTTATAAATATTATTTTTTACAAATTATTGTATTGGACACATTGTATTATTTACCTTGATCATAATAAATATTATGGTAAATAAATAAGTAAAACAAGTTATGATCTTATTTATTACAAAAATAATTATATACACATTTTAATGAAGTGTTCAAAATCATTATTAACAAATATTGTTTGCATAGAATCCTCATCTACATATTTATTTTTAATTTATCCACAGTGATTATTCTGGCATCAGTTAGTCTGAATGGCTATACAAAAGCATTGTCACATTGTTTCAACTTCATTGTTTTTCATTACAAAATTCACAACACTCATATATATTTTGTCTGTCACAACAGGTCAATTTCGACCCTAGAATCTTACTAAATGCACAATATATTTTTAAGGCTCGTTAAAGTTATCAGGTCCCATATAAAATAAAACTTTCTGTTGTTTAGGACACACATTACAACTGGTCATCTGGATTATACCTTTCTATATTTTAGGATTCGATATTTGTTTGGTTATCCTATCATGAACAAAATTAATTTTGTGTATTTCAAAAGCAATGCTGAAAACCTTATAATTATGAATGATAAGATTGCAGTCTAAATTGGCCCATAGGAGGGTGACACCACATTGAGATCTGTTGTGTGTTAGGTATTTGTATTAATTAAATATTCAGAGGCTTTCGAAAAGCATATCCCAAGATATTTTTCTGGGACAACTTCAATGAACTTAATACAAATATTTAATTTCAAAGTATTGGGCCGCTAGTAAGGCCCGCCCCGGTTTCGCACGGGTAGACATTTATCAAATATTTGGTCTACCCCTGCAAAGCCAGGGCGGGCAGATAGTATAATATAAAATGCAAATCTTTTCTCTTTATAATATTAGTATAGATAAACACTTGAATACTATCAGTATTTTCTAACATTATTATTGACTTCATGTACTGTTGGCTTCTCATACGGGTTTTGAATTTATCATTTAGATGCTTAGTGAAGTTGAGATGATAATGTAACATAGTATTGTACAGAGTGGTACTAATACAAAAGTGAACATAAGTTTAGCTTACATTTGGATAAAATATATTTTTCAGGCATACAATAGTATGGGTGGTGACATGGAAAGCCATCTAACCACATTGGCACCATTAGTTGTATGTGTTACACAGGCAGAGCAAAAAATATACTGTAAAGTAACTTTTATAACTATAATGGGTCTTAAAATTATAAACAAGCTGTAATCTTAAATGTCCTGAAATAATGATGTGTAAGTATTAATAACAGTATAACAAACAAAACTATGATAATATAGTTTTTAAGATTATGGTAACTTAAATTGTAGTAAAAAAAAAATAAGAAGGCACTTTAGTATTCAGGTGAACTGTCCCCAACACATTTAATGTCATCATTTGTAACCCAAACCTTCTTTGTGTGATCTTCCTCTACATCAAATGTTATTAAGTCCTCATTACAGTTGTTGGCTTTCTGTAAGGATTAATTTATGACATAAATATTAATTATACAACAAAAAATATTATTTTATGAGATGAGACTACTTACACTTGTGGAAGCCATTTCAGAGCTTGTTTTGAGTGCAGCAGCATAGTTTAGTGTTGGTTTGGTAGAACTTGAACACATTAAAACAGGACTTGGACTCCTATGATCCACATCATCTATAATCTGCACAGAACCATCACTGTCAGACAAATTATTGGTGTTTATCGGTACATTATTAACATTGAGGATGTCTACCAGAAGTGGTGTGTTAAGGGCTTCAACACAAGCTTTGGCCATTTCCTGCTCCCTGTTAATCTGCAGCTCCTTAGTCAATTTGTTGTAAGCTGCTTGCAAATCGGCCAAATGTTTATCAGATAGTATTGAACTCATTTGTTTGATTTCTGCATCTAACTCTCTAATTGTCTGTTCATTTTTAGCTGCAATTTTTGCTTCATGTATTAATCTTAAATCAACAGCTTCATGAATGCGCAATATTGCATCACTGGAATTATTAGACTGAACATTTGTTTCCTTCACAATATTATTGAAGGTGCAGTGAGGTGAGAGCCGTGGAGCCTTTTTGTAGCCAGTTAGTTTCTCTCCTAGATTTGCTGTTATGTCCTCAACATATTCATACATGTCAAAGCAATTTATTTTCCCAAATCTGTATGTAAAAGTGTGAGTAGATCCTGCAGAGGAGCATTTATTAGACAAGTTGCATGTTACAAAGTTCTTTGAGTCATGATATTTTTCAAAGTATTTCTGCAATCCCTTAGCTATTAACTTGTCTCTAAAGGTAGGTTTAATGCTAGTGTTTTTCCTGTATTTGTACCATCCCACTACTTCACTGGCTTTTGTAGAGAGCAAGCTAGAAAGAACATCCTCCTTTATTCTACCAGTTGGAAAGTAAAATAATGAAACGGATGGCAGCGGTAACACAGTTCTAATCACTATTTGTGTGTCCAGCCGGGCGTTATCACTTTGTGAATCAGAAATATGGTTAGTTATTTCAGATGATACATCCCCAATGAGAAACCCCTCCTGAAAAAGTCAAATATGCCATCATATTTACATATCCTTCTTATTCGTGTTTTTGTGGTGATCATAAAATGTATATCTAAACAGATTTATGTAAATTTTACCTGGCTGTTTGCAGAATTTACGCATTCATACAATAAAAATGACAGTGCTGTACCACTTAGCGATACCTTTTCTGTGTAAGCCATAACTAGCAGTCATACATGTATTATTAAAAAAACAATCATCTACACCTCTTAAAGATAACCGGTCAGATTATTTGTTAGATACAAATACATTTAATCAAAACCGAATTTAATTAATATGTCTTCACTTCGTTCAACACTGACTGACTTTAGGTAAATACGTAAATACCATCACAGAGTACATAACCACTACGCTTTACTCTGTGCTAAATACCTCCGTACTAAAATATGTCGGTTTGTACCTTAGAATAAGGACTCAGCTCGCTTACGCTATTTAAACCGTACTAAAACAGAAGCAAAATAAAGTTGTTTGTACTATTTTAACACTTATAACATGTATTCGAAAGACACGAATATTATACTTGTGCACTCATAATTTAGAAGGCTCTATTCAGCCAGGCGGAGACGTAATTAGCTGTCATAATGCTAGTGATGTAGTATGACGACTTTAATATCGACAAATAAGTAGACTAACCCAAACCATGAAACATATTTTAGGTATAGAAAATATTAATTTGAAAGTCAATAAAAACCAATGGATATGATTTTTTTTCGGAGAGGGTACAGAATTAAGACGATAAAATAATATAAGATGTAGGTAATTAGACAAAATATTTTTATTATTACATAATTGCGAAGATTTTTTTCCTTGTAGCTTTTCTTGGCCAAAACTTACAAAAAGACGTAATTATTATTTCTTGCCTTGGGTAATATAATGCAGTTAAAACACTTGTTTTTAGTCCCGGATATTTCATGTTATCTATCACTAATCACAACGCAAGTGAATCCGCCGTAAAATGTTTATAATTAATCCGACCATGTAATGTCGATATTATCTAACTGTGCCCATACAACCGAGTTCAATGTTTCGCGCCATTATAATGCGACTGTGTTAAATTTACCAAACCACGATAAAATATGTCATGTTGTGTTTAGAGCCACGCAGAACATTAACTCAAGCTTCCTAAGTATTTTTTATTTAGTAGCATATAATTTTAACCCAATTTACAACTACCGTTTCAAAATTATTAGAAAGAAGGAGTAGTTTTTATTTCACCCAACTAGGGTACGATGTACCTCAGAGTAGATAATATGTAATAATTTAATTCTAAACTGTGATTAAGAGAGAAGTTATAGGTCGCGGCACGAAACTCTAGCGCTGACCGTTATTGCGCAGAAGTAAAAAATAAGGTGTCTTGGCGGGGTACAGGGGTGAAGGGCGAGCGTGCGTTGCGCCGATTGGCTCTCCAGTCGTACTCCGTCCCCCGTGCCGATACGACGCTCCGCGCACTTCCAGTGTACAGTCGCGTTCTGAATTGTTTTGTTGTCATCGTTAATTTTTGTTGTTGTTTTTTGTTAAGTTTGTTTTGTTGATTTGTTTGTTGTGTTTGTTAGTTTATTCACTGTTTGATTAAGTTTGAACAGTTTTTAAACAGTGAAAATGCCGAGGCCGAGAAGGAATACTGTTTTGAAAAGACAGGCACGGAAAATGGTGTTTGACGTGCATTGTTTTCTGAAAAGGGAATCGAATGATTTCATTAATTCCCTGAAACAAATTCAAAGTGAAATTGGCGAAGCTGCGAGTATTTTACTCGATTCTGACCGCAGCACTGTAGATATAAGTGAAATAAAACAAACTGCAGAAGTTATTCAGGCGGGAAATATAAAATTAAATAGTATAATTAGTGACTTACAGAAAATTCAGAAAAGGACAGCTGAATCTACAAAGACGTCCATAGCAACGGTAAGGAAAATCTCCACTGAAGCCAATAATTCCGACTTATTATCAGTATTTAGAACACCAGGCAAAAAACGCTCCAGATCAAAACCGGTCACAGATATTGATAACTTTGATCAAGGATTAATAAAGAGGTGCATACATAACTTTCATAGGACAAATAATGAACTTCCCACCGTCGGAAAGTTGAGAAAGAAGCTAGAGGAAGATATAAATTTCAAAGGCTCAGAACGAAGTCTTCGACGAATAATTAAGAGTTTAGGGTTTCGGTGGAAAAATACTGAAAATATAAAAATTTACAAATCCGATAGTGTATTTATTTTTCTACTCCCCATAAACTTGTTAAAAATTATATTGTAGGTAACATGAAGTAATATTTGCGTGCGTGACAGTACCCATACGCAGTTAAGTTCCACATTTTGTTCACCGCTAGACTTACTATTTGACTTTACATTAAAACATTATTTTGCTGTTTTTAACTAAGCAATTAAATTACTAATTTGTATTGCGTGCGCGATGGTACCCATGCGCAGCTATCCCCTCCACGTTTCGCTCAGCGCTAGAGTTTCGTGCCGCGACCTGTACACAACTTTTATTTTACTACGGTTTCTGTAGAGTCCTCTGATTTTTGTATTATTTTTTATTCTTCTTTTCCTAACTATGACAATCAATCCTCTTCAAGGACAATTTTTGGCAGTGTCGAATGTTAGAGAATTTTCAAGTTTCTACAATTTTCGTGTTTGTTGCATTAAAATGCATAGTGTCCTGCATTCTATTTATTGGTTTCTATTGGTTTCTGGAGACAATGCACGGCAGTAGCAGAACGTAACACGCCTTATGTGTATTTTTGGTCTAGTTATGTGCAGTAAAGTTTCATTTAGTGACTGATTTATAGGAACATTGGAAATACTGCTTTTATTTGGGTTAAGTGATTTATCATTTTGGTCAATGGGTTACCTCTGATCTAAAGGCATGTTATAATCTGCTATTGCCGTAGATTGTCTCCAGAAACTCTTATAATGACTCCAATAATTTAAATTCATAATTTTAATGCAACAAAAACGAAACATTTAGAACTTGAAAATTCTCTAACACTCGACACTGGCAAAAATAGTCCCTAAAGAGGATTAATTGCCGTAGTTAGAAAGAAGAAGAAGAAGAATATTCGAATATGAATGACACAGTGTCTGTCAGCTGTCACGGCTGTCACTACCTTAAAAAGAGACGGGGATCAAGATGTTGGTTAGTGTAAAGTAAAAATTTCGCGGCGAGTCCCAATTAATTCATAAACTTAAATTAAGAGTGCAACTGAACAAGTGAACAGGATTGTAAGCAACTTGTTATTAATACTACTTAATAGCTGAATTATATATTGGTTTAATTCATTATTTTTCTGTTAGACTTTCACACAACACAATCAATCACACAACACAAATAGATTTTCATGGCTAAAACAAAATTGCGCACCATAAGTTGATTTTCAAAATGTATATTTGTGTCCACTCTATAAATTAATTAATAGGTTTTAGCATACAAAGTATATCACAATTGGATACTTTTATAAAAAAATTATGTAACGAAATATTTTAAATCAAAGCGCTTAGTTCATAAAAAGTTAAATGTTAATGAAATAACACTGTATTTTTATAAACTATATATTTAGTACAAGACACTGTTTATCCATGCATAGTCACTTTTTATTAAGAAATAGTGGAAGCTTACTGTTGAACATGTTATTAGCATAAGCCCACTTTTGAACAGTCCCTCAGATAGAGACATACTGCATTTCATAATATTTTGAATATCAGTCATATATAAAATAAGTTATAATAATTTTCTTTGCAGATAGCTGTATGAGAAAATATTGACAGTGCATGTCTAGACTGTTGAAGATTTTGCTGAGGCAAAAAGGAAACCAAAGATTATTTTGTATGAATGTAATTTGCGACAAGAAGACAAAGAAAAGTGTTACCAAAATGGATGCCTGCATCAACAAAGAATGTCTGCTAGTCAAAGAAAATCCAAATGTAAATAAGAAGTATTACCGCCGTGCAGAGCACAGGTGAATATTAATGTTATATCATTATTATATACTTAAAGTATATATATTACCTAGTATTTTGTTACCTAACTGCTAATGATGCTAAGCTGCATTACTCATAAATTAGTAACCAACTGTTGGGAAGCAAAGATGTTCTTGCCATGCTTTTGGCATTAATATTGGGTACAGTACCTCTCCAATAGTCTCCAAAAGTCTTACTATAGGAAAACATACCACATTAAAGTAAAGCTATTATAGGTTATAATATTAGTATAATACAGTTATTATTAATGAGGTACGCCAAGGTTTTAGTTTGGTCTGATTTATTATTATGAATGCAATTTGAGCTGCTGTTAATGCAACATTATTTGATATATTTTTTTATTAAGCTATTGCATAGCTTTTATCGCGGGCCTTGAGCGTGGGGACCGAATCCAGAAATTCCGTAACGAAAAAACCTAACAACCCCCACTCCGCCATCTATCGATAAATACCAGAACTTTTAATGACTTTTTGAAATATCACGCTTGTCTTTTAGTTCAGCAACCCGCTTTTAGGTGGCATTGGTTGTATTGGAAAACTACCGTAATCAGCTGTTTGTGAGAAAGTATATAGGTATATAAAAAAATACTGCATTAATAAAATAAATAAATAATTATAATTGCATAAGTTGATAAAAAATGCTATGCAATAGCTTTACCGCGGCAGTCTCCGAGTGCCACACCTAATTTTTTTGATGTCTTTTTCTTGTATGTTTCACTTTTATGTGAGACTATAACAATTTTGTGACACCTAGTGTGATAACAGTGATAGCTCAAAACATGTAACTATAAATGAACTAATTAAACAGTGGTGCCAATTCTGTTGTACAAAATCACAAAACTTAACAAATTTGATAGGACTACAAGTCTTGTTATCCCTTACTCATGTGTGGGGTTAAATACACTAGTATATAGGTACCTACAAATTGCTATGTAAAGAACTGGGTTCTTAAGTTAAACTAATAAAAATAATTCAATGTACACTATACATAGAGAGATAGTCATAAATGTCAATGGGTATTATAAATATAGGCAACAGAACATTTGGCCTCAATATATTTGTTTTTAGCTTTGTTCTTTGTGTTTACATCACTCTGATCATGTCAAATGTTATCACTGTGTGGGGTCATTATTTATCGCGTTTATAGAAGCATTGGAACCATTTTGTCGTTAGAGGGCTAGTAGCAGTTACGAATTGAACTCGAACAGTCAAGTTGTTTGATTTAATAGTATATCTTTAGTAAATTTGATTTGATACAAAAAAAATGCCAGACGCGTTTGAGAGTGCGTATCCGCTGTCACCTTCGGTGAATCCGCAAGATATCCGAGCACGTGCTAATTCATCCTCTAAAAAAAAGCGACCGGTGATTAAGTTCTATGCGGGCGACGAAGCTCTAGAGATCCCTGACAAATCCATAGTTGGTGTAGACAAACCATTGGCAAGAAGCGATAAAAGCGAACTAGAATTGGACAGTTTCGCCGAATCACTCACAACTATCCACAACGCGTGGTTCGATAAACGAGATCTTGATCACAGGTGTGTATTGCGTATCCATACTATTTATTATGTTCTTAATGATAAATTAAATAAATTTTAAAACTAACATATCCTTATAAGAACGTCACCGTTTTCGATACACGGAATTTAATGGTGTGAAATATTTTCTCTATATTTATTTAGCCTTTCTAGTACATACAATGACCTCCTTCATATAGGATTACTTTGGACAGTTAT
The DNA here is from genome assembly GCA_951449985.1 of Falcaria lacertinaria. Lineage (NCBI taxonomy): Eukaryota > Metazoa > Arthropoda > Insecta > Lepidoptera > Drepanidae > Falcaria > Falcaria lacertinaria. Next base: position 5,550,449 of record OX602118.1, on the reverse strand, counting down.
TTTTAAGGTTCAATAGTTCTTATACATGATGTCCCATAAATAGCGTGTGGGGCGAGCGAGGTGATCATGCTCAGCCGCCATAAAGGGACGATCTTCCGACCAGGCGGGTGTTGTGCCTGGGGAACCGCACCCCGCGGCTCCGGCTGTTCTAGTCAGAAACTATATCTATATGTATTTAAACTTGTAGTTGCATAGAAAACTTCACTTGCGCGTTGTAAGATTGTGACGTATGTATGGAGTTGTCATACGTTGAATGTTAAGTCAGTCAGTACGTTTGCTACGTTGGCTTATTTAGCGGTGAGATTGCTAAAAGTAGGTTATCGTAGGCTAACCTACTTGTAGCGACCGACTTGGAGGGCACTATTTGTTTTTTGGGTCATTCTGTACAAAATACTACAGACCAATAATGCCAATACTATCTTCTCAAGTGTTAATGTGCACACACGTCTGACTAATTACAGTCTAAGGCAACGCGCAGCCGCACATTATTATTATTTTGCTACTATCTGTGTAAAATATTTGCCTTGTTGCGAGGATCAAACCCGCCGCAAGCCGCAACTTCTTAAACCTTGAACAACAGCGGTGTCGTCCTAACTAGACCGAATGTCTGGAACAGTGCCCGACAGGAATAAGGTAGCATAGCATTGCGATAGGTATGGGCAGGTAATTCTTACCATCGAGCATAAGAATTACTTTATAGTACCCCTCAAGCCATTGGCCATTCCGCCATTTCTGATACGGAGATAACACTCAAATCATAGGTAGTTATTAGGGACATTATTAGAACATAAACATTTTAATTCCTTTCCAGCAGCATGATACCCGAACTTCCCTTTCGATTTACCGAAGCACCATCTATACAGCCAGAGCCCAGAACTGTACGTAGGTACTTATATACCTACATTCAATTTAATTTCATCATTATTTAGAATTTACGATAATCGCGTCATCAGCACACTTATTTTTACATAATTTAAAAGACTTATCAGTTGGTAATTAAATATTCCTTATCTTATTTCGTACAACTCCTGTCAGAAAAACATGTTTGTTGTTCATCTATTACTTCGGAATATCTTTTTGATGAACAAAACATTTAAAGATTTCAGACTATCTTACTATCGGACCGTGTATCGAATAATTTAATTGAGATTCCCATAAAAACATTGAGAATGCTCTATTTGGCATCCCTCGCATTTCGTAAATGATGTCGCGTCAAAACCTAGTCATCAAATAGACAAATACCCAGCTCACTACCTGTTACGTTGGGTCTAAAATGTTTACCCCTTGCGATGAACCTGTTGGAGAGGCGTAGGCGTGAAGATAGTAATCAAGAATTGAGACGTATCGAGTTCGTATCGTATTAATTATAACATTTTGTCCATTTCGTTTATCATTTGAACTGCGATGACGTAGTTCGTACTTCCATTATGCTTATTGGCTTACGGTAGAGATAAGTACTTTTTGTACTTTTGTGTATATACAGGATGGCCCATCGATATACGTCCAAATGGAAAATTTTAATGCCTTATGCTAAGGGATACTCGAATCGCGATTGTTTATGTACATAGTTTACGAGCTAGAATTTTTAGATCTTTGTTTCGATTTTTCGCCTGAAATGATTTTCTTTTCTTTTGATAACTAATAATCATAGTGATAGCCATTACCTGAAAGATACGGTTTGCTTAGGCATTACTTTTTTTGGATATTATTTGGAATTTAAGTCGAATATATTGGCTTTTAAGTTTAAATAAAAATTAAGAGGTCTCAAGGACTTTTAAATTTCCTTAAAAACTTATTAAGACAGTAAAAAGCATCCAAAAAGGTATTTTATCCTGTATTTTGCCTTAGCAATCTTAGCATAAGGCATCAAACATTTTCCTTTTAGACGTATATCGATGATCCACATGTATATGTAAGTCATGTTGATATTGTAAGGGTAATAATTATATTAGTATAAGGCTTATCCCTCAATAAGCACAAATTAAATATCTATATCATACAGAATAATCATATCAATACAGAAATTATTGATACAGGCTTTAAACTAATAGTGGCTGATAAAGTTTTGATAATTAAGATTACAATCGTGATAAATTTGTTAAGTTTTATCGTTATCTGTATTTATGTGTAGGTATAATATAGCATAATAAATTATTTTAAGAAGATTTATATGTGTCAGGTACTTATCCTCACGTCGACGTTTCTTTAACAATATTCCGGTTCTGTTGTATTCTAGCAGGTGCACTCCACAAATATGCGAATGCGCCTGTCGCCGTGGAACCATGCCGACCTAATTGTCGTCATTGTGTAGGCCACATAATGTCGTCAAGTTTTTGGCAGCCCCGTCGTTATATCGCACGGGAGCCTTTTCTGAGAGTGTGGCCTATTCATGATAGGTCAGCGTTTCATGAAAGTTCTCTAACGGCTGTTAGTATAGATCTGCTCGGTCTAGATTCTTGAATATATTAAGACTTGGATCTGCTACGTGAATTTACCGATATATGAAGATTATTAAATGTTGGAATTTTTAGCTGCACCCTCTGAATTGGAGCTTCCTATTTTCTTTTATAAGAGGTGCCACTCAAGCACATGACCCGCCTGATGGTAAGCACCGTAAGCACCGTAGCCCATAACCTGGGCCCATCAGATGACAGGTCGTTGCTTTAACCACAAGGCAACCACGGGTTGTAAAGTAGACCTACGGGGCGAAATTGTGTGGATTTCGCCTGATTTTTAGTCATTCTTTTGTCTTTCACGACACTACTAAAATAAATGGAATGCTGTACTCGTACTATTTGCACCATCTGAACTTAATTTAATTGGTTCGCTCTTAGTCAATGGTAAAAGTTGGTTTACTTTTAGTCAATTGAAAACCAGCTGATCGGCGCCTGACAGGTCTTGTACTCTTCTCTCATCTAACGTACGTTGTAGTGTATTGTATTCTATTAGTTCTCTCTCTATTTAATTTTTATACACGTACTGTTGCTCAAAGTAGGCACTTTCGAGAAACGTAATCTATTTAGGCAAATAGATTACGTTTCTTATTATTTATTTAGCAGAAGTATTAAAGCAAGTAGCAGTTGCCGGATAGAGATATTAAACGAAGTTAAGTGAATCAGCTGTTTGCGCCGTGCTGCGGGGGAAGTGAAGTGACTGTGCTGTGGCGACCGGCAGTGGGTGGGTACGGTCGCCGTCGCCGATACAGCGTCAGTACACGGAGCACACCCGACGCCCTCGACCGTCGCTCTGTATCACACGTTCACGCAACCGCGAATACATTCAATTTAACTTATCATCGCGATTTTTATGCGTCACGCCGTCGACTACGTCAGTGTTATCAAGTGTCAATTAGTTAAGAACTAAGAGAAAGTTTGTAACGTAATGGTTGTATTGTATAGTATAAATGTTATCCTGATTTGCATAAGTTGAAATCTTTGACAGCGACGAGAGTTAAAGAGTGTCACGTCTGCATTGCTCACATCATACTACTACGCATCACGTTCATATAGTTACGCTCCTCTATTTATCGTGCAAGCGATGATTTTAAGTTTAACCAATGTATGGGTTGTTGATTTTTGTCCTACTGTACACTATGCTGGTATTTATATAATAGTTCATTGCTATTAATTATTTAGTTACTAGCATTTAACTGAGCAGTGCATTGATGTTATGTGTAAACAGATTGTTTTCAACAAGTCATTGTTTTTGTTCTGACTCCCCCGTGCCATAAGCAATGTGTGGCACTCTTTGTTTTTTATTTCTTGTTCATTTAGACTTAGTATGTGGGCACAATAAATTAACTACGAACTACTAAGTATATACAGCTGGATAGGAATTCGGTTCGAATGAAACATGTAGATACGCACGCATTCATTTTTAACCCCCAACTCAAAAAGAGGGTTGTTATAAGTTCAACGTGTCTGTGTGTCTGTGGCATCGTAGCTTTTAAACGGATGAACCGATTTTTTTTGACTGCATCGGGTGTTCTTAGCTGTGGTTTTAGAGGATTCGAAGTCAGTGGTGTTTAAAATTTAGTTTATAATGTATACGTTTTTCATTGTAGGTACCAGCCATGATTTAGATTAGAATCCAACTAGGTAAATTCAGCATGTTTTGATTTGTTTATAGACCAAGATATAGTTTTATGATAATGCCTTTATAATGCACATAACAAAGCAAACAGACGGGAGACGTAAATAGATAGTAAGGTCAATTAATGCTCTTACATTTATTAATGTCATGCGTGAGTGATGGGCTCCTCAGTTATAATTCACTGTCAGATTAAAATATGCGATAACGGTGTGGTAAATGTTAATTAATATGGATGAAGTACATAGAAGAGGTGGTCACGAATTATATCGATTAGTGGGTTTCTTGGCAAGCGCTCCCCCATGCGCCCTACTGCATGAACTGCATCCCATCTCTAGTTAGTCCAGTGGTCCCCTATCGAACGATACTATTACAGTTTGAAACACTATTTGATACGAAACTTCGACAACCGAAACTTAAAAATCCTACGCAAATAGAATTTGTGATTTGAATAATATCCTGCTTGATGCATTTAAACCATCCTTTTTGACGGTACATATTTTAAGCAGTGTCAAGTAGTTTGAATAATATTGTTAAATAAAGCATATGCCTGCTACAGTCAGTTAAGTAATTTACAAGTATTTATTACTTTCGCAAGACTAGGTGAACAGGCTGCTGACTCCTGTTGATTTTTGTCATTTATGCCTGGTTGGCACCCACAAACCAGTAGTTCAGATACTTAAAGATCTGTGTTGGCAACTAAATTATTTAATATACTATTGTTTCAATCTCCAACACCATTTATATATTTTTTTTACTATGTATTAAAGTCCGTATTGGTATCATTATTTGCTTTGGATTTTAAGTCATTATTACAAATTTTCCAATCTAAATTACCAAACAACTTCGTAGGGAAAAACATGATATGCGCACCATTTCCTTATTCGTGAGCAATACAATTAACAATATCAATACAATGCTTAGAACTTGAATGCTTGGTAGGTCCTATGTATTGTTAGTAGCGAATTAGGCATCTGAGTTGGACCGGTCTTTTAACCTTGTTACTGTCAGCTCACACTTCCTGCCATAGATACTCTGAAAACGTTCTTGTGATGTAGTATTCATGTAATGTACGTATTTGCAACACGGGAATGTTCTTTGGTTCCATTATGCATTTTGTTTATAGTTTGAATTAAGTTTCTGTGAAGCACCGACATCTACAAGTGCGTTGACTTTTTTTTTATAAACGCCGTGTGTCTTGAGTTTGTAGAGTTTGAATAACGTTTTCCCGTGAGTGGTATGAAATGAAGTTTGAACAGAGAATGGCCAATGGATCGGCCGGCTTGTGCCCGGAGCCGATTAACGGTTCCTCCTATGGGAAAGGTGACAGATATACAGCCGCACCAAATGAGTGAGTTGACACACTAACTTTATTTAAATTTAAGAATTGAATAATACATGATACATCTAAATAATCACTATTTGTCACTAATATATTTTTCCGTTCTAACCGTACCAAACCCTATTTCCGTTATTATTCTGTGTACTATTTTTCAGTGTAAAGTGTAGTTTGGTATTATTTTTCAGTGTAAAGATCTGTTGTAGTAAGTGAATTTTTTTGCATATGCCCTTGGAACCATTTAGGTGGGTGCCGTTTTCCATTTTCGTGTCATAGTTACGTGATAATTGTAAGTCGAACAAATTGTCAGTAGAGCTTTCAGTCTGTGCCATGGACACATGGGAGACAAAACCCATTGCGGCTGTAAACCCGAGGCGAAGAAGTTAAATGAATTAATTGTAGTGAATAATTTAATTATTTATTTAACGGTCAGGTAGTAAGTAGTAAGGCACTTATGAACTTAGTGGAAGAGAAGACGAGTCGGCCTTGATTAGTCCCATAAGAAAATAATGGGTTGGTAAATAATTAATCTGCTATGTTCTGACTTCTGAGATCTTTCACGACTACGATCAGGGTACCGTTGTCGATTGTCCATATATTGGCAGAGTACTACTGGAAATCTGGAATGTTTCGAGAACGTGGGCGCGTACATGTATGAGCGTGTTGTCAGTGTCACACACACTTTCGACTCAATCCATTATTAATCTGGACATGAAATCCACCGGCACCGATGTTTAAATTTGGACTGTAGTGTCACAGATTCAAGATTTTCAATGTCGTTTTATGCGACATTCAATGTAAAATTCACGTATGCTCTAAATTAAATTCATGTAGGTAAACAAACCCGCGCGTTATTTTAATTTGGCTAATATTGTAATTTGTTTACTACTATCGTATACTTACATAGATAGAGCAATATGTATGTGTCTAGCCGAGATACAATACCATACCTTGGTTTATTAGTTCTTTGACTTTCAGGTAAACACGTATTGATTTAAGTTACCTGTGGCTGTAGTGCCTCTAGTAAACAATGTTCGAATGCAATTTGTCTAGACACTCATAATAATATAGTAACTACTATGTAATAAATATATGCATTATAATGTTACTTAAATAAAGTGAACTCCGTGTCGATTAGGTCTGTCGTAAGTAGTGGGTATGTGTCGTGATTTAAAAATTTCCAATGGAGATTTTTCATTTATGAATCATTTCAATCGAGTTCTTTGTATATTATCACGTTGAAGCAGTGGAAACGTTACGTGGATAATTAGAGGTGTCTTGGTACCTACCACGAGTGCATGTAGGTATTATTGGTTGGTTATCGCATAGATATTGGACGGTGTGACGTAGTTATCATTCGTCTGGAAGATGCCTGCCCTAGAATGACACACCCGCTTCATCACAACGCGACCGTATATTTATTTACCATTCCAGCGTTTACAATAGAACCAATTCATGAAACGGTTTAAGAGCGGTTTATATCCTTGCCTACCCCAAAATAATGTACACAATAAATTATTTTAATTATTAAAAAATATATATTATTATGTCCACTCCATACAGTTGACGGTATTTAGAGTACCTGTCGTCCTATTGGAATTCCTACGTTTTATTAAAATATTCTTAGCGCCCACAGCGCCACGACTGACATATAGTGTTCGTATATACCAGGATGATTACGAATTTTTATAATTAGACAGCTTTTTAGCTAACTAATTAGTGGTTATTGAAATGTGTTATTTTGATGGAGTTATCCGGGCGAGACATCCTTTTGAGTTCGACTATTAATCTTGTATGCGTTTGTCATTGTTAAAGATCTTGTATACGTCGCTAAAATGTCTATTTTCCTGAATTTTCGTTGGTATTCCAACGGTTTCCTACTCGATGTTTTTTTTCACATTTCTCTTCTTAATTCCGAAATATACAAAGCTAAATTCAACACAAATGGTTAGATTTTCTTACGTATAAGGTTACCTAGAAATATTGGAAATTCCTTTGAAATCTGTTAGTAAGTAGGTATGTATATTTAGCACTAATCCGCGAGGCATATTAGAGCTTAGTACTTTCGCTACGGTACAAGCTGGGTTGGTATGGCAAGGCCCTTACGAATGAATATGAAGTAGGTATGTACCTACCCACTTAATGACTTTCCAATTACAGAATATTGTTACTCCTACGTTCTAATAACTGGTCACAAATTATGCAGCTAAAGAGATAATGCTAGCGCGTAATGATTTATTTGAATAATTGTTGCGTAATCTACGCAAATAGAAAACCTTCTAGTCTTATACTTTTTATAAATACTTACTGCTATACTTGAATACCACAATATAGATGAAACGCGTGGGGCTTAGTAAATAGTAAATACTCGTTATACGTAGTATATTTTACGTACAGGGATTATAATATTGTATGATGATGATATTGAACTATAACATCCTAAAGATTCGATGTGAAAACCACATTGTATCTATGTCATTACAATACCAATTATGTATCGTGTCTCCAGTCGAATAAACTATAAGCGTGATATGAATGTAAAAAGAAATAATTAAAATACAGTTAAAATATTTGAATTTAATTTAACGTTTTGTTTTGTTACAGAATCTTTGTAAACAGATCGCTGCACTTAGAAAATGTAAAATTTTACGGTTTTGATATGGACTACACATTGGCAGGTATGTTTGAATATATGTAATATGTACATGGGTAAGCACTTTTGTATTAATTTGAGTGATGTTAAAACATGACATTAATTACAATGTTGCTATAGCCTTGCTTGTGGCCTGCGTAGATAGGATTTTGTCATGCTGAGCTAATCTTTTGGTCGCTGATGAAGTAGTTATGTTGTCATCCGACTGCGGATATAGTCGTAAGTCCTAACAATGTAATATCATCAAAAGAAGATAAGAGTCGCTGTGTTTATTCAACACACTCATGATTTTCTGAGAATTACTGCGTTTAGATAACAACATTGATTCAAAGATTAAACCATTTGAATTGAATTCTAAATTATATTACAAATATTTGGCCACCTTATACGTCATGACACCTTCGCAAAAAACTTCTTGGAAGGAAGGTAGAAGGGTAGAGAATGATCCTCTTCAAGAGGGTCACATATACATGAGCCAAGTTAAAGATAAGTCCGTCACTACGTATAGGTAGTTCAAAGAGATTGCGCTGGACAGAAGAAAATGGAGGGAGTTGTATCAGTTACATCGACAAGAACTAGGCTCTTAAATTTATGATGATGAAATTAAATCTTTTAAATTGTATTTCCAGAATACAAGTCGCCGCAATACGAAACGTTAGGATTCAATTTAACAAAAGAGAGATTGGTGAGCAAGGGATATCCGCGGGAAATATTAGAATTCGAATACGATCCATCGTTTCCAGTGAGGTAAACTAATATTAGCATTCTTATACATATTATATTTATGAACCAACTGTTTATTTATACCGCTGTAATAAAACTGTTTATATTTCCAGAGGCCTTTGGTTCGACACACTGTATGGAAACTTGTTGAAAGTAGACGCCTACGGTAACATATTAGTATGCGTACATGGATTCGAATTCTTAAAACAGTAAGTTGATATTCCACCTTCATTTACTGACTGGAGTGTAGTTTATTAATATATAGCTTTCGGAAGGTATAGGTATTTTCTTATCTTCATTTTCGCTTATCGCTGTTTCCGATAGTAACACTAGAGAGAGAACCGTATACTGAAATCATGATCACAATCAAATCAATAAATTCTTGGTAATAACGAATAATATCGGTGTTCTCCCTGGGCTTAACTCCACTCTCTATTTCATTATTTCAATGTCAATTACTTAAATTTTTGGGTGTTTATGGATACAATCAATAAAAAAATATTCTTATGCAAATGCATGCTAGCATGTAAAATTTTCATTAATTTTTATTTGAAGGTGGATTGTTGTTTATGGATTGTTTTGTCTGTTTCAGCTCGCAAGTATACGAATTATACCCCAACAAATTCCTAACATTAGATGAGTCTAGGGTGTATGTACTCAACACACTGTTTAATTTACCAGAGACGTATTTAATAGCGTGTCTAATAGACTTCTTCACTAACTCGCCCCAATACACAAGGTAAGTTACATATGCATATCGTCTGCTAGTACTACTAGAACGCTTTTACGTTACGTGACGGTTTCTATCTGTCAACTCCTGCCGCTAGCCGCGTTAAGAATCTTCATGCCAAAAGCTTTTTTATTATATATATGAAACTCTTATTCTTTAAATATACCAACAAAAAAAGCTATTCTACCTCTAATATATTTTAATTGGAGAATAGTTACTTTTATCCAAAATCTCAATTTCCACGCGGACGAAGTCGCAAGCAGAAAGATAATATAATAATATACTATACTAGCGGCCCGCCCCGGCTTCGCACGGGTAGACTTTTATATCAAATATTTAGTCTACCCGTGCAAAGCCGAGGCGGGAAGCTAGTATAATATATAGCCTATGTTACTCAGTGATGATGTAGCTTTCTAACGGTGAAAGAATTTTTGAAATCGGTCTAAAAAATAAAAAACATACCCCTAACATTTAGGGGGATGAAAAATAGATGTTGGCCGATTCTCATAGATACCGGATAAGCACAAAAAATTTCATCAAAATCGGTGAAGCCGTTTCGGAGGAGTATGGCAACGAAAACTATGACACGAGAATTTTATATATTAGATATTATATATATATTGATCGATGCCTTTGGTTCGTGTACGTATTTCATAGTACATACCTTAAATGTCATAACCGTAGTTAATTCCAGCCAGACAACTTCGCATATAAAAGCTAGTTGTATATATTGATATGTTATTACTTACGTTTTATTGTCACGAAATATTATGTATTCGATATTATTGTTTTGTATTCGATGGCAATTTTACGATCAATTGGTTTTTGTACTAAGATCTATTTTACGACAATATTATGACTATTATATTATAGTATGAAACTTTAGTTTGTTGGAAATTTGGTTGGTCCAAATGCTGTTTAAAGCATAAATGCTTTATGATAAATAAAATTATTGTATATGTTATATATTGAGTGTACACTATTAAATAATACTTTTGTTATGTAAATATTATAATGTGGTATCATTAAAATATGTATATTATTTTATTTGAATTTAATTAATAAGTTTGACATAAAAATAATTGCAAGAAATTGCTGTCTGTTGAATAACTAAAAATATAAATCAAGTTTGCTATTTGTAAAGTAGGTAATAAAAACTGGCTCAGGAATTATTATGTAATACTTGCTTTAGCGGATAACTTGAAATTATTATTAAAGTGATGAGGAAATACCTTTAAATATTATTGTCGATGGCTAATAAAAGTAATACGATTTAAATACTTTTCACAAAACGATTGGGTTGTGCGAAAAGTAACATATTTATATAGGAATTGAATACAAATCCCAAATCTGTTAAAAAAATGATAAATATAATGTAATGTGTATATAATTAATTATGATTAGGGCTTGATGATTAATTAATACTAAGATGTTAACTTAATTTGCGAACTGATGATGAAATACGAAACCATAAATGTGGTATTGTTATATTTGGCTTGAGGTACGATCCTAATGTAAGCTGTGATTGCCTAATATAAAAAATTTAATACTGCTTAGTGCTAACTTTATAATAATAATAATAATGAAATGAGCACTAAGCATGTTTTTAATTTGTTTGTGTGTAATGTGTTTAAGGTCCTTGTGTGTCACTTATTGGCGATCCAATTTTTTATTTTTTTTTATTTTGCAGAGAAAAGGCCGGAGTGAGATGCGGCGACTTGGCAATGTCGTTCAAGTCAATCTTCCAGGACGTGAGAAGTGCGGTGGACTATGTTCACATTCACGGAGATCTCAAGTCCAAGACTACAGAGAACTTAGACCTCTACTTGAAGAAGGACGAGCGCCTCCCCATGTTCCTCTCGCGCATCACAGAGAGTGGCGCCAAGCTCTTCATCCTCACTAACAGCGATTACAACTTCACGGACAAAATCATGAATTATCTGTTCGATTTCCCACATGGTGCCAAGGTTCGATTTTGGCATACTTTTATTTAAATTGCATGTGGGTACATTCTAGTAGTCAAATTAGCATTTATTCAAGGTTTTGAAAAACCTGTTTGAGATTTATCTTTAAATATGTTGTTGTAGGTTTTTTATGAGACTTTATTGAGAGTCTTGTATAGTATGGTATAATAATTTTCTATTAGTATTAATTTAAATATTATGAAGAAATTAATTTGGTTTGGTTGTACATTGTACAGTGGGGAAATTTCTGGAACTATTGAACCGATTATAACAACTTTCACTAATGGAAAGCTGCACTAACCCTAAGTAACAAAATACATTTTATCCGATGATTGTGTTATCATATTTCAATGTGGGCGAAGTTGTGGGAAAATCTGCCTATATCTTTTTGCATCTATGTATATTTTTATGAGTTATCATATCTTATCTTATGTTCTGGCTAAACGGGTCAGGGTGATGTAATTCGAAACTTGGGATCTTTTGTTTTGCCCTTTGCCATTGACACTGCGTACCTGACCTGAGTTTTATGCGTTACTTTTATTTTTCGGGCGTATTTTTCTGGGGGTCTAGTCGTTGACTGGGTCTAATAACCAGACCTGTTTTTCCAGCCTGGTGAGCCGCATAGGAACTGGAAAACCTACTTCGATTGGATCGTGGTGGACGCGAAGAAGCCCCTGTTCTTCGGCGAGGGAACTACGCTGCGGCAGGTGGACACGCGCACTGGAGCGCTCAAGATGGGGCACCACGTCGGCCCGCTGCACGAGGGACTCGTCTACTCGGGAGGTACATTACATTGGATCAATCAATCAGTGCAAGTAATCTATCGACAGATCAATGCATCAACCATCTAAATACTCTTCTTTTTTAAAACGGCCCGCCTTTTGGTAATCGGTTACCGCGGGCTATGGACGCTTACAATACTCTAGGGTATTACTTGTGGGCAACACACAAGTGATACCTTGAATAATGTATTATTCAATCGAAATATCAATATTTTTTTCAACTACTACATCAATCAAGTTTGGTTGCATCTGATCTGATTTATTGATGGAATCAAATGAGAGGAACGCATCCAAATACTGCTTATTTATAGAGGTGCGATTATGCAATCTATTAGTCTGGTCACCTTAAATAGAATTCCATATACAATACAATAGTGCGGTCTTTGTTTTCGGTTTTTGACTACAAATGGTTGTGTGATTACGTGACATTATATGTTAATTTAATTACCAACAAGGATGTGGAATAGACCGATATAGCACACACACGTTAATTTGGTAAAACATGATAATTTAATCTGCATTAAAAATTTAAGCTCTCGATAGTGGATGATTCTAAAAATCGCTACCTAATGAATTTCTATGCATATCATTGATTATTAAATTGTTTTGTTTGTTTCTGCGCTAAAAATATATCTGTAAGACGGAAACGTTACACAGGCATATGGCTGTTGGAAAACAAGCGTGTTGACATGACTAAGCTAATATTTTCTAACTAACTAACTTACGCGTAATTGCTATGACAAAAATAAAATATTTATTTGGCAGATGTAAATGCGCACATTGCTTTCGTTTATCGCACACTACACTTCTGTAAGCTCGGAGTAGATTGACAATTGTTTTTATATCCACCAAGCAATGACCGCAATATAGTTATGTTGAGGTTACGCTGTTTTTATCAGCTTATTGACACGTCAGTCAGTACAAGGTTTAAGCTATATGTAGTGCCGGGAAATGCGGGGATATTCATGTTGGTGGTAATTTAAAATCTACATTTGTACTTTAATAAATACTAGCGACCCTCCCCGGCTTCGCACGGCCAGCGTTAAACATATTATTTAAATACTTACAAAACACAAATAAATTATACATAAAAACCTTCATCTTGAATCACTCCAGCTATTAAAAAATACCGCATCAAAATCCGTTGCGTGGTCTTAAAGATCTAAGCACACATAGGGACAGACATACAGCTGGAAGCGACTTTGTTTTATACTATGTAGTGATACAGGATGTCCCAAAAAATAGGGTAAAGCCGAAGCACAGAAATAGAAACACCCTAGACAGACTTCAATAACCGCTATGTATGTTACAAAAAAAATGACTCCAATCCTAATTTTCTTTTAAACGAAACCAGATAAATGAGCTCAACAGAGACAACAAACATTACTCTGTTTCTTTGTATCACCCTACACAAAAATGCATGATATTTTAATTATGTAAACAATTCTAATCATAGCAGTTTAGTAAATTCTCTCTAGTAAATTATCAAAAGCATTTAATCGGCCACCTTGTGAACGGAAGTGTACGTTACAGTCAGACAAAACAATTAAAACGTGTGATGGGGTTTTGATAACGTGCAAATAACCATAGAACCTTAAGTTTTTTTTAAATTCGTTTTGTATTAATTGTATGATTATTTTTGGAATGTCTCATGTCCAACGCGTGTCTCGTCTCGCGTGGATGATGAAAGTTGAACCTTATCACCACATTATTTACAACTTCTGACCTTTCGACATCCTTCGATATTTCTGGACGACAATCACTATGTCACTGGCATTTAGTTTGATCACGTAAATTAGCTGTGTCAAATCACCTTACAGCTTACTGATATGGTATTGTGCGGCGCTATTTTAATCTCGTTCGAATTATGTAACATTTCTCGAGACTTTGATTCTAAGAACGCCTCTTTAGAGCTTACCCGTTAGATTTGAATTCTCGTATTTTGACTGTACAGAAATGACTACTAACTAAGGTGAGTATTAAAAAAAAAGTGCCATAGTAGATACGTCTACAATGATTATGATTCGTGCCATTGCCCTGAGAGCAAATAAATCGCCTACTCGACTCAAAACTATTTTTAACCTCAGAGAGGCAAAGAGTATACAGAGCAATGTACTTGTGAATTCGTTTATGCTCATATCGATTTATCAGTAAATCTACCGTCAGTATGCAATCTGCTTTTACAATAAATATGGCAAACAAGCGTACGGCTAGCTTAATGGACGCTTGAATACCAGAGGTGATCATTAGCTTGTTACAGCTTTATTGGGAGTTTATTGAACTCAAAAGTTATGTATGATCCCACTGGAATCATGTGAGTGGGAGTATAATGGAATAAGCCATGTTGCGAAGGATCGCTGTGTAGCGTGTGGACATACAGGCCTCTTCACTGCAACACTTTCTTACTGCAGAAAGACATAACTTGTTCCTATTCGGGCATCTTTAATTTTAAATAGGAAATCCGCACTATACTACCTCTCTTCAAGATACTGCTCGCTAAGCATCACTTAGGGATAACGTAGGGTGAGGAGTCTAATGCGGTAAGGCGTATCTCAATATATGTGCTAAATTTGACATGTTTATGTCAAATAGTTTTTGAGTTGTGAGGCGGTCAAAAGTGGCTCCAAATGGTTCGTGCTGGTACAAACGGTGCTACTCGCCTAGCTTGAACTTAGCTAGCTTGACACGCTACCGCGTGTCTACATAGATTTTAGCGTCACCAATGTCTATTTGTGTGTGGGGCAGGTTCGTGCGACGTGTTCACCGAACTTATCAGCGCGAAGGGCAAGGACGTGCTGTACATCGGCGACCACATATTCGGCGACATCCTCAAGTCGAAGAAGATCGGCGGCTGGCGCACGTTCCTGATCGTGCCCGAGCTGGTGCAGGAGCTGCACGTGTGGACTGACAAGTGCCAGCTGTTCGCGCAGCTGCAGAACCTCGACGTGCAACTCGGCGACATGTACAAGTGAGTGACCGCCTCCTTCATCATCATAAATATAAGAGCTTGGCTCTTGACGGTGGAGCAAACTAAGCCGTTCTATCTTTCGCCATCTCTTTGAACTCCATAGGACATGACTTTAGTCTTATCTTTAAGTTGTCAAACTCATAACAGTAGCCCGAGCAATAATAAATTGTAACTACGATTCGTACCGCCGTCGAGTATTTTTGTATGGAAAAATGAACAGCGCTCTGGGGTGGCGAAAAGTGGAACTAAAAATTAGTATGAAATTTTGAGAGTTACGTTTTCTAATACGTAATCGAATCATGTTCTTGGTACCGGCACAGGTCTAAACTTATTTCCGTCAAATAAATATTAGCTGTGATTGGACTGACCGTAGTGGATCAGGTGGGTGTGAAGCGAAGCGGCACAAGTATAATATACATTTTTGCATTTTTTTTTATATTAGAAATGATACGAAAACTAAAGAAACTAAATAATGATTGAAGCTTGCCTGCAGTTGTCAGTCATTAAATTGTTTTGCCCGGGTATGAGCTTAGACTGAACCATATATATACATATATAATAAGACCTTAATCCCAATAAATTGTACCGTTTGTACCTAACTGCAGTGTGGACTGTTGCTATTTGTTAATAAAAAAACATACGTAATGTCTTGCAACTACCATAAATTGTTTTCGAACTCACATAGCTCGTCATGTCTACTCTAGGACACTGCATCAACATGCTATCAAGTATCAAACTTCTTGAGTTATGTTAAGTGCAAATCGAACGACCCATGTGTAGTAATTTGATGAGATGGCTTGCAATGGAATTACCTTGGTGATTGAAAGGCTGGTGTTTAATACAGGGACCTGGACTCGAGTACAAAGGAGAAGCCGGATATATCAAAGCTGCGCATGTCGATCCGTGACGTCACGCACAAGATGGACCTCGCGTACGGCATGCTCGGCTCTCTATTCCGCTCCGGCTCTAGGCAGACTTTCTTCTCATCACAGGTACGGTCATTTGTATTTAATAGTAAATGATGTAACCCTTATTTTTTTTGGGTTCTGTACCCGACGGACCAACGAAATCCATTTCAATAGCCGTGTCTAGGGATCGAACGGCAAAGTTAACTTTATTTAACCTAGTTTGTTTATTACGGAAACCTCGGTGTGCGACTCCATCTCGCTATTGCCGTGTTTTTAACAGTTGAATTTAATAGCTAATACTAATCTATTTGCGCGTCAATAACACCGTGCTTGGCAGCAAAATCAACTTTGTATTACCAAGCCATTTTTCTGTCGCGTTCATTTCGCAATGTATAGGTGGTAATACAATGGTGTATAATACCCTAGAACTGTAAAACTAAGTTTTAGTGCTGTTAAATCAAATTGAGTCCTGTGTAAAGATGTATATTTTAGTTTCAATGAACAACATAATATAGTTCATATTTTAGTTTAGACCAGTGAACAAGAGAATTGTCGCCTTTAATTATTAATAATTAAAGGCGACCATTCTATTAATAATATACTCGGTTATTCCACTTATCCCCATTGATGGTATTTGCGAACATTTAGTCCACTAAATCCCATAATTAGTAATAACGATGGTGTGGGGCAGGTGGTGAGGTACGCGGACCTGTACGCGGCGTCGTTCCTGAACCTGATGTACTACCCGTTCTGCTACATGTTCCGCGCGCCCGCCATGCTCATGCCGCACGAGTCCACCGTCGCGCACGAGCAGCGCTTCACCGTCGACACACCCACCATCGACAGGTAACCACACACCACTCCAGCTCACCACACCACACTACTTTCGTCATATCAACACACAACCACAATGCGCTCGCTTGTGGACGAGTCATGAAGGTGTCATTATTAGCATTAAGCGGGCTATACACCTTCAGTTTTAACTGTACAGTCGAACTGTGCAGTTAAATAGTATGTGTGTAGGCAAAGCTGACAACTGTGCAGTTCAACTGACAATCGTGTTCTAACGTTTGTAGATACCATGCACAGTTCGTCTGTACTGATAAAACCGAAGGTGTGTAGCCCGCTTTATACTCCGAAATGACTGTCGCTTTTTTTTTGTATACATAAATTTAAATGTAATGACACTGACATGTCGGTGCACATTAATTTGCTCCACGAGCCAGTCGGACAAGAATCTTATATTTATTTATTTTAGAAAGGAAACGAGCGCAACGGTTAAAGGAGATAGGACGAATTGGGATCTCCAGTGGATTTTCCTATTAAAATTGGAGCCTACTGGGGACTGTACCTGCACCTTACAGAAGACCGCAGTCAAATACCACAACTTTAATGTATTGTTGTGTTTCTGCTGTAAGGTGTCAGTGCCAGTGCTCCACGAGGATACGCTGCGCTAGTAGTAATGCTGCTAGCACAATGAGTCCTTATCAACAACGCGCTTGTGATATCCCTGGTATTGCTAGCGGCTATAGGCTACGGTGACTGCCTACCATCAGGTAGGCTATATCCTTATGTGGCACCTTGGTGGTATAAGAAAAACATTGTATAATAGACTTTTGTAAAATTATACAATAGATGTAGGTAAACCCCAACTGGGTTTTGGATAAGGCCAGGACGATGGTAACCCTCCTTTTGGGGCAGTCGGGTAATGGTTGCTTTTGTTCGCAGGTCTCGCCATCCGAGCGCTCAGCGCAGCTACAGCGTGGTCAACATTGCGGAGGATCCGTCTGAAGAGTGTCTGCACAATGTTCCCGACACCACACTCGACTCTAGCATGAAGGTCTGTATTCATACCAGTACTCTTCTAAGCCACACTGGCCACACTGGCGTAGCTATTATTACTTTCCAGGGGAAAGCCTGGTCCCTGAAGTGCGATGGTCGATGAAGGCGAAGCAATTGTATTTCATCCAAACAAATTTAGGAATATTTAGTCTATCGGCCATCAGTTTTACGAGCTATGTGCTGCTCATTGCCATGGTACTTCAACTGACTGACCCGTTGACTGCACGTGTAGAAATAGCCTCACTTTTCACAAGGCGTTCCCAGTTCAGTTATATTACATACAGTTAAAATATAGTGACAAAACCCTTGATAACTATTGGTCGTTGTAAATATTTCTCGAATAGTTTTACCATACACTTTTATTTTATATCGTTACTCGTTAAATGATGAAAAAGACAGATTATTTTATTTTTAGCCGGTCCTTTTTAGGTAGCTATTTTCCGAACCGGTGGTAAAATATTCATAAGTGCTTTATTAAGACCTTTATCTGAATAAACTATTATTGATTGGATTTATGATATGAACCCCGTCCGCGACTGCTCCAGGCGCAGGCGTCGGTGCCGCACGCGCGCCCCGAGACTCCTCGCCAGCTGACGCACACACACGACGAAGACTGCTCCGACGACGAAGACGTCGCCAAGACTGCACATACCAAATAACTATCACCACACCATCCTCACCAACATTCACATTTGAAACTACGTGCATTCAGCGCTATGCACAAATATGGTGCAGAAAGTGCGATTTGTTTATAATGCACCTTAACATGGTTGTGCGACAGTAGTTTTTACTTTGAGTGTCGAACATACTCGTCACATAAAGGTGAGTATGGACTAGAGCATTTACTTGTAACGGAACAACGAGCCGCTCTGATATGTTCTAGCTAGTGTATCACGTAACATTTACATGCTTTGGAAGCTGAGATTTTACCTGTATTGTATCATTCGTAGGAACGTTAAATTACATAGAAATGCTCTAGTGTATACCCACCTTAATATTCGTATATGACTGACTTCATGTGTCTTCGCTTCTGGCGACCGAGATTGTTTCATAAGAATAGTAAATGATATGTAAAGGTATAGCCCTATTCCGCTCGCACTTGAGTCTTTCGGAATCGCGTTGTCTTACTTCCGCATCATAGTGTCGAGTGTGAAATGTAGTGCGCGGTCCCTCTCGCACTCAAGGCGATTATTGTTAGCGCCATCCCGCCTTAAAAGGCTTATTACATACATGCTGTATACTGTTCTTATTTCCCTGTTATACGAATTCTTGAATCTATTAACGCCAGTAGTTATCGACTAGAAGCTATACGTAGGCGTTGTTTCATGATAAGATTGAAATATGAATTAGACTTGTATTAATATCTTACGATTACCATATGTGTGCGAGTAGATATTTGAGGTAATATTATACAGGCCGTTGATTTAATTATTATAAACCGTTGTGTATGGTACGTGTAAATTGTATATAAATACTATACATAAACCAGTTTTGTTATCATTTTGTTTAGGAGAATGCGTGATTGAAGTTTATTATTTCGTTATATTGTTTTGTTGCGTTATTGATAATTATGTGATTTATTGCTGAATACTATTAACTGGCTGTATAAACAAAACGTCATTCCTGACTTTTCGAAGTAGTTACCTATATTGTACATGATCGTTGTACGCAGTATATTATCTACTCTGAGATGAGATGTGTGCTTGTCAAATAACTAGTTTAACCCAAAAACATGGAAGTTAATCGAATTCTTATGATCCAGCAGATTTGCAGTCGTATGATTTAAGCTTTGTAGGAATGTATAGAACAACATTGATTGTCGGATTGTAATTTTTGTATCAGTAGGCTATACCATGTCATTACCCAATAACAGCGGGCGGAAATGTTATAGGACACAATAAAAATAAATGAAAAATCAATACCTTTTATTTCTACACAGCATTTAATATGTTGGTCCTACACTTGAATTGGTACATAAAAATAATAAAGTGGATTTTTTCGGAAGTAATATTTGGCGCCTTAGGGCTTCTCATACCTTTTCATATATAATATGAATATTATCAAAGTGAAATTATACGGAAGACACAGGATTCGCTAATTGTCCGTAACATAATCATATTTTGTTGAATAAGAATGACCCATTATTATAACAAAATCCGTAAGGCTTTGTTATTTGTTGTTGTTATGCGTAAATTTATTCTCTGAAATGTTGTGTTATATGAAGCGATGTTGTACTGGCAGTAGGAAGACTAGAATTTGTCTTATGCTGCAAGCACAATGATTCCTCTTCATATAAGTATGAATGACGATTTGCGGCTTGCGTGTACATAGGCTACGGGAACCGCATAACATCAAGCTTACATACTGTGGTAATTTCTATTCTATAAAACGTCCTTAAGGGAAACGACAGCAGACAAGTCGCAGGCAAGTTTTAGTTATCATAGAACAATGCAAAAATCATTAAATGAATACATAATTAGCCTAATAACGCTGTAATAATTGTGAAGCCATTTATAGTAATAAATCTTCCAAATATTCCTGAAATTCTTCTTCCCTAGACTTCTCTTCGATTTCCTGGACACCTGAAATGTAATTCTTTCTTATTAAATGCAGAAAGTTGCTATAAATGATTAACTTGATCAATGCACCTAATAGTAATATGTACGAAGTTACATGCTCAGGTTACATAGTACACAGTTTGTGAACGAGTAGGTACGGAAATACAAACAGCACGAGGTCAGAAATCTAAAGATAGATTGCATACCGCGCCTTCCTCTTAGTGAGCCGAGTGGGAGGCATGTGGGACGTGAAGGCAGTATGTATTTCTAGTAACTAGGTATTACTTCACCAGCTATGCTATTATCACTATTTAAATATTTGGCAAGTACTTCTGCACTACGGATTACGGTGCTAAAAGGTTGAATGAACAAGGAACACCGTCGAATAATCAAAATCAGAATAGAATAGAACGACTGCTATTTTCTGTTCCAGGGTGTCTTGTTCATATTTAGGAGGGCATACAAAATGATCCCCTATTCATTTTTAAACGTCCAATAATATTATACATACGTACAAATAAATGAGACGGTTTTGTAAATTTCTATTTTCGAAATAAAGGCTTTTTAGGCTCTCAATATGGTTACTGCAACTGCACGTTATCAAAATCCAAATCGACAAAACCCAGACTCGATTAATTTGTCGTAAATCTACGCAATCCAATACTTGGGCAAAAGCTACTATAGTATATGTATATCTACCTAATAATCAGTACGTAGGTAAAGTAGGTGCTGAATCTTTTAGGCTGGATGGAAGCAGTGCACACACCTTTCTTCCATAGCGAAGTGTCCTCGTTAGCTTGAGTATCAGCCGTCACGGTGGAAGTGGAAGGTTCTTCGGAAGCCTCCGGCTCCTCACCCCCGCAGCTATCCTCACTCTCAGTTCCTTTCCTTTTGCCTTTCTTCTTCCTCTTCCTACTTTTCTTCAGCCTTTTTATTTCACGTTTCTTCGATTTGTAATTTAACTTTGCTGAACATTCTGGACATAGACCTGATAAATAGACGTTACGTTGATTTAAATTACCTATAAAGGTGCAACAATATTGACCGGCACGTGCGTAGGGTCAAAGCTGAACAAAGTATATTTTTTATATACAATAATAGTGGCAAGTAAGTTTGCAGTTTGCCAAATGGTAAGCGTCCGTCCACACGTGCTAGTGCGTTGCCAGCCTCACTTTTATGAGGATGAGGACTCACTATGCTAGCGGCATACGATCGCTTTACTGTCAGCATAGCGCATCCCCGACAAGCTCCGGAAATTACCTACTACAGAATCACATAACTGAAAGGTGTTATTTGAATGCGATCATTGGACTCATCTCTATTATAAACTAATTTTTACTTGTATAATAATTACTATTTTGTTACAGAAGTATAAGGCAAAATACGCCTTGCTTCATTATCTTAAATCTCAACTAGTGTAGGTATATTTCTCTATAAGGTAAATATATAAATAAACAATTATTATATTCGATAAAATTTAGACACTAGTTAGATTATAGCCGTGTGGTTATAGCGACCGCCTGTCATCTGATGGGCCTAGGTTCAAACTACAGCGGCCAATAGGCCAATGAGTTTTTCTAAAAAGTGATTTTTAGAAAAACTCATTGGTACATTATTTTACTATGATTAATCATACCACGAGCTTAAAGAGAGGTAGGGATAGGAAAATGGGATCAACCGATTGAAATTGGAGCCGCCGGCTGTGGACTGTACTTCACCTTACAGAAGACCGCAATCA
Organism: Falcaria lacertinaria; assembly: GCA_951449985.1. Lineage (NCBI taxonomy): Eukaryota > Metazoa > Arthropoda > Insecta > Lepidoptera > Drepanidae > Falcaria > Falcaria lacertinaria. Next base: position 5,528,155 of record OX602118.1, on the reverse strand, counting down.
AATAATGCTACTTTGATGTAGTGTTGTTTCTGCGGTTGCCAGTGGTCCACGAGGATACGTCGCGCCAGTAGTAAGATATGCTGTTAGCATGGTGAGCTGTTAGAGTCCTCAAAAATAACAGATTACTTACGCAGCTTCACAAGAGCATTCTTTTTCTCGTTGTCTTCGACATAAGCGAAGTTTACCTCCCACGATTTGAGTCCGTCAACGCTAATGCATCGCTTGTTGCCGCATTGAAACTGACCCTTCCCGAGTACAACTTCCTTCTCCATTCGCCATCTTAATGCAACCTGATGTTAACAAAGCATGCATAGGAGTAGTAATTATTTTAGTTCCAGAAATCAACTTTGAACCAATTACCTATTTCCTTTAACGGACATATTTTTTTAATAGATGCTTACTCCTCTTGATAATAATAATACTTAGAACAGTTTTATAATGGGAACGGCATGCAGTCAGATGGGTATTTTCAATTTAATCCTTACGGGTCGGACAGATGTGCGTTACTGTATAACAGCGCGGGTGAATGCATGTGCTATATTTAGCCTACAGAAAGGCAGTACGGCCATTGTTGCTCTCCCCAGTAGGAGCGACACACAAAGGAAGGTCTTTCGGGCAAAAAAGGCAATTGAGTTACGTAGGGGACCGTCCCCATCTCAGGCTTATAAAGCTAGGGGAATAGTTTATACATGCACCTAATGCGCATACATTATCTGCTATCCCTGGCTGGATGTTCGTCAACAGCACTTACATTAAATTATATACTTAAATAGGTACCTATCTTAATATAGGACATTTTGCTAGTATAATTTGATCCCATTTGTACGCTTTCATCAATATTTAGTTCAGGATATTAATGTAATAACTATACGTTTGTAATATTAGTAGGTATGTACTTTGAACTGAGTGCGCGATAGTTCCCTTAGACGTAGGTACCTACATAATCTTAATTGGTTGTTTTTCTGTTCCTAATTAGTGCTCATATAGAACTCCTGTATAATTGATCATTTATATTTGACGCTGGCTGAAATTACAAAACTATTGTTTTTATAAATTAAGGTGAAAAACTTACTTTATTTTCTTTATAACAACTCAAGTCGCAAATACAGTATTCTTTGAAGAGTTTATCGTAATATTTCTTAGCGAGTTGCTTCTCCCAAGTGTCGGCAACATCATCTTCCTCCCAGAGGAATTTGTGATTTTCTCTTATAACATCAAGATCCGTTCTATCTTTAGACGTGTCTCGTTTCAAGAGAGTTGTAGAGCCCTTCTTATTCAAACAGTACACATTAACTAGATATTTATGCAACTCATACGGATTAAGATTACGTAATCTCGATGACATCTCTAGTGCACCCTAGAACAAATGGAAAAGTCTACATTAGGATTTAAATAAAACATATTTACTTTACAACAAACAACTCTTTAATAAAATTGAAAATTATTATTACAATTTCCATAAAATATTTATAAAATTCAAACGGATCTTAGTCTAATTGTCATGATGAGTTATAAACAAAGTGCATTTTGATAAATCTTCATAAATGTAGTTCACTGTATCAATAAATATTATAAAGACTTTGCTTTTGTGCACAAGTTAATATCTACTCTGAATATTATTGTCAGTCTTGTAGATTTTCGTGTATTTTTATTTGGCTCAATATATTCTTAATCTACAAAAAGTCATGCAAGTTAAATATCTAATTCATTAAATAGAATAAATATATTAAAAAATTATATGATTGCTTATTTTAAATCTGATAAATCTAGACACAATTCTAAGCAATTATTAGATTACAACCAGTTTATAAAATAGATGTGGCACATTTGAAAATTGATAAAAAATACCTTTGGTTTAAGAGCCAATTATACAATAACATTAGAATTACACAATTATGAATAAATCTTTGGAATTTTGGTGCTTGATTGAGTCTCAGTTTGTTGCAGAAGGAACACTTAAAAACAAAGAGTCAATTATATTAATTAATTCCTTAATAATTACAATAAATATGTGCTCTGTTAAACATTTGTGATGTGTATATTAGGTCTGTTTCCTACTTATCTAAATACATTCCTAAATTTTAATTGTTCGAATTCTCTTATACCTTGTATTGAGTCCTTAAAGTTTATATAAAAATTTAGGACCCATGAGCCTAATAGCATTAAAACTTACTGGTTATCATTCTGTTATATAATTCCTATAATTAATAGGCATTGCTAAAATATTTATATCAACTTACTAACATCTAATTATTTGGTATACTTGAAGTTATGTGTATAGATAGGCACATTAATACAATGTTATTGCTTTGGTTACAACACAGTGCAGTATTAAGAATCACTAGAAATCTTATCTAAAATTGGCAAAGGTACACTTTACAACTGGTACATCAATAACTTGAAGTAAAGTATAGGTATACAAAAATACATATTTAAAGCTTGAGTGAAGCAGGAACAAGTATAAACTTTATGACATATTTTTGTGAAAGGCCTCAACTTTGTAGTAGAATATCATTTCCTCTATCTAATGTAAACATTACGTTACCACTATCTGAATCTTTGGTCACTTGACCTATATTCAAATAAAATATCACTATATCATATCTAAAAGGCAACTTTGGATTGAGATATGTGTGACCTTATTGTAGAGCACCTGGAAAGGCATTTCCCTAATACACTAAATTGTCCCAAACACACTTGTAGAAAACTGCATAAATAAAAAACCTTAACTAAAAGAAGCTATAGCAGCACACATGAGTGAGAACACTCGCATAAACACAATAAACACACCATAATGACTAAATTATTAACTAGATCAAAATATTTTCAATTTGGTATAAAACAATGTAAGATTAAATTAACAAACATACAACTAGATTTTTGGCAATTAGAGAATCTAGATCATTAGTTTATGAAAAATATCCAACACAGAGTAGTATTTCTCATATTCATTTTGGCAACATTAGAAGGCTGTGATTTCATTAATTGAAAATGTAAGGGTTGACCTGCAGGGAAGAATTTAATTTATGATACTATTAGATAGTACCAATTGTTTATTGAAATGGAAATTATCCATGAGTTTTCTCATGCTTCTTCATGTTGTCCGAGCGAGTAAAAGCTTTATCACACACACCACAGTAGTAGGACTTCTGTTTAGTGTGCACGGTCATGTGGCGGGACAACTCGCTCTTAGTTACAAACTTCTTTTCACAGACTGTGCATGCATGCTTGCGAACATTCAAATGGAACTTCATGTGTATAGAGAGAGAACTAGATTGGGAGAATGCTTTGTGACAAAGCTCACAGACAAAAGGCCTTTCACCAGTATGCTTGCGTAGATGGTTCATGAACCCTGTCTTTGTGTAGTCCTTCTGACACAGATGGCAAAAACTGGACTTTGAATCCAACATACCAGGAAAGTGACTGTTTATGTGCTTTCTGAGCTCCCAATAGCTTGGAAATTTTTCAGTGCAGACATGACAAGGATATTTCCTTTCATCAGTGGGCTTAGCACTGCACTTGTGTGAGGCAAGCAACTGTTCATTTGAAAACATTTGATTGCACTGGTTGCAGAGATGACTAGCCTCAGAGTCTGTTGACAAAGTGACCTCCAAGTAGTTTTCGATAGACATAACATTCCCGTTAGAGCTATCAGCATCGTCGATTTGTGACATGCGATCTCTACTTGAAGTATCTTTGGTATCCATTTTCTCGACATACTCTCGATAATCTAGCGAATCTTTGCCAGAGTTGTTATTGTCAGGTTCTACGAGATGTAGAACAGGCGATTCGCTTTGTTCTCTGTCAGGAGATGTGGTTTTCTCATTGTCAGACTTGTCAGAATGCTCAAGTCTCGACGATACATTGTTGTCAGACTCCCAGTCATTTTCTACAATTTCCACATCTGAATCAGAATCCTCGGCGCTTGAAACAGAATTATTGACTAAATGGAATCCAATATCATCAAATCGCAGTACATTTGAAGGAAGTTTAACCCCCACAATAGCTTGTATCGCCTGCCATGAGAGCTCCTGGGGGTTGTTCTGCATATTAGATCGCACTACTCTAACCTATAAAATGGTTTACATTGATTATACATTTAAATTATGAACACCTATGAACAAAGTAAAATATGATAAATTACCTTGTATTTGCACGATCAGTGAGAACTTTCGCTAATCAAATAAATTGGATGACACCTTTATTTTCTACATCTAAAAATATTATGCTATGCTACTGCACTGCACTGCACTGCTCTTCATTTTTTTTTACTCTATGTCAGCATGTCTAATGTCTATGCATTCATTCATCTCGATTTAATGCTTGTTACAGTTGCTACTCTGAGTTACAATATTGCGTGCGTAGTCGATTAATTAGTACTGTGCCGGTAGCAGGAACATTGTCGACAACGTATTCGAAAATTTTCCAACACAAAAATAGTCGAAGGCGATACGAAAACGTTGTCGACAATGTTCCTGCTACTGGCACTGTAGTACTGTACGTAATGCTGTAAGCGGAGTTTTTGGCGGGAATCAGGCGGAGCGGATGAGATTTTTTCCAGTGTCTCGTCTGTGTTATAGTGATCTTTAATGTGTATTTTTGGTGTCGTTATGTGCAGTAAAGTTTCATTTAGTGACTGATTTATAGGAACATTGGAAATAATGACGTAATACGACTTTTGAATTATGTGATTTATCATTTTGGTCAATAGGTTACCTCTGACCTAAAGGCGTGTTACGATCTGCTATTGCCGTGGATTGTCTCCAGAAACTCCATTATACATTAGAATGCATGACACTAGGCATTTTAATGCGGCAAACACGAGAAATTTTGAAACTTAAAAATTCTCTGACACTCGACACTGGCAAAAATAGTCCCTGAAGGGATTCATTGCCATACTTAGGAAGAAGAAGAAGAAGAAGAATGCTGTAAGCACAATGCTGTAGTAGAGTACACTCGCCTGTGTCTCGTTTGATCTCACTCAAGTCATACAGACATTTGGTTCGGATGTATACTCTTATATAAGCCACTTGTGCGGGAAGCATTTGTATGTCAATTAGTACATATTTGCCATTTTGATTTTGTGTTTTTTAGTGTATTTGTATTTACTTTAATTTTAAATTTTGTGTTTTATTTATAATTTTGTGTATGGGTACCTTTCTTTCTTCTTCTTCTTCTTCTTCTTCCTAAGTATGGCAATCAATCCCTTCAGGGACTATTTTTGCCAGTGTCGAGTGTTAGAGAATTTTCATGTTGCAAAATTTCTCGTGTTTGCCGCATTAAAATGCCTAGTGTCATGCATTCTAACGCCCAATGGAGTTTCTGGAGACAACCCACGGCAGTAGCAGATCGTAACACGCCTTTAGATTAGAGGTAACCTATTGACCAAAATGATAAATCACTTAACCCAAAAGTCGTATTATGGCATTATTTCCAATGCTCCTATAAATCAGTCACTAAATGAAACTTTACTGCACATATCGACACCAAAAATACACATTAAATATCACTATAACACAATTTACGACACACTGGAAAAAATCTCAACCGCTCCGTCTGATTCCCGCCAAAAACTCTCACCTTTCTTTCTTTTCTCCCTGATGGACTTGTTAACTGAAAATTCGGATCAGTCGTTATCGAATAAAAAAAAAAGAAAAAGCTAATTGCAAATATTGCAAAACATACTTATCATAATCAACATTAAGTTTGAAAACGCACTTAAAATGCAAGCACCTCAGTGTGTATTCAAATTTTATACAAAGTTTATGTCCTGGAACAATTGAATGTGATGTGCAAAGAAATTTGGAACTTTTATATACGCCTAGCTATTCTCATGTAGTGAACAACCGTTATTGACATCTCTATTCTCTACTGTAGACACTACTCTTACTACTGTAGAGTGTAGACCGCTCATAAAACAGGTTAAAATATTTACGTACATATAAAACAGGACTATGAGGACTAGTTATTAGTAAAAAAAAAAAACAGATGTTTGTAAAAAAAAAAACAAAAAAACAGAATAGAACGGCTTGGCGATTGCTCCACAGACATTTTCCCAGCAGAGGACTTAAATCCATTCCATTCTGTTTCCATGCCAATAATTAGTTTTTTTTTATTTTTGTTGACTGACATTTATCGACACTCACTGACATTTACTAAAACTGACTGTCAAGTGTCAATTTTATTATAGTTGACTTAATTTTGATTTGTATTTATTTGGCGCCGTTGCTGCCTTTATTTAATTCTAAACTAAAATAATCATTTACTTGGTTTCCATCGGTTTTCGGTGGTTCGGTCATCGACTCTCCTCCCTCAGTTCTCAATTTCTCATTCGCTTACGTCCTGCCAGGTTTAGTTTCAGTTTAGTTTAAAATTTCGACTGAATCAGATAAATATGAATTCATTAGAAGATCTAGAGAAGTTTATTAAATCTAAAAAAAATTTTTGTAACTTCGTGAACTGTTCAGATGTTCCTGCAGTTTGTAAGACTGAACCTTGTATGCTGGGTGTCGATGAAGCTGGGAGAGGTCCAGTACTAGGTAAGAATAAGTCGTTTGCCTCATCATAAATGTACACATTTATGATGAGGCAAACGACTTATTCAGCAGTATGTTTCTTCCATTACAATTCACTTATTTCTCATTATAGTTAATCACAATATCTACCCTGCATAAACTATTGCTTCAAAAACTATTCAAGTTTCTAGGTATATCATATACAAATGATCATTCATAACATCGAAATCCCTTCACATTACACTCATTCTGCTTAGTACAGGCCTCCACTTGGTTAATTTTTAAATAATTTACTTATCACAATGAGATAATGAACTTACAGTTGTCGGAAATTCAAATAGAATTTGGTTTTTATGATCAGGTCCTATGGTTTATGGGGTCGCATATTGTCCAGTAAGCCAAGAAAATATACTTAAGAACCTTGGTTGTGCTGATTCAAAGGCTTTGACGGAGGTCAAGCGGGATGAAATACTAACAAAGATGCTCACAGAGGAAGACTCAGTGAATAATGTTGGATGGGCAGCAGAAGTTATCTCACCAAATTACATTTCCAACTCAATGTACAGACGAGCAAAGCATTCTTTAAATGAGGTAACATTACCAATAATGTAATGTTTATTCTATGGCTTTTTACTTATACACATTAACAACCAATATAATATTGCATTTACAGATTATGTTTTGGTCTACGATAATTTGGTCTCAAAATAATGCTATGATTTTCCCAAAATACAAGGTCTACAATTTATTCTAATAAAAATATAGTGGAAACTATTGATTTGGTACATCAACTACATCATATGACTTGTACTTTTGTCAATAGCTATGACTTTTTCATAATATTTGTTTTAGGTGTCAATGAATTCTGCTATAGAACTAATCAAGTCTGTAGCAGAAAAAGGTGCCAACATAACTGAAGTGTATGTGGACACAGTAGGACCCCCAGAAAAGTACCAGGCTAGGCTAGTAGAAATATTTCCCACCTACAAGATAACTGTGAGTATATCTTATACTAATTGGTGTATATATAGGATGTTTCCACAGGGGGCCTGACCTAAGATGTGAAGCTAAGGACCAAATTTTAGTTTTGTAGACCAATATGAGCATGGCCCAATTTTTTTTTAATTTATTTCCAGGTTGCAAAGAAGGCTGATTCGATCTATGCTATAGTATCAGCAGCCAGTATAGTAGCCAAGGTGACCAGGGACCATGCTCTCAAAGTGTGGAAGTTTCAAGAGGGATTGGAGATAAGCCACACAGAGTTTGGGAGTGGATATCCTGGAGGTGAGTCCTTCCATTCTATTATTTCAGACAAATTAAGAAGAATGGAATGATTTTTATATTACTTAAAAAAGGAATGATATACAAAGGTTTTGATTCTTAAACTACTAATTGGAGAAGTTTTAGTTACTACTGCAGAAGTACTATGTCTTGCCATTGCTTACATAAAATATCTTTAAAGATGAAATTGAAATCTGAATTATCTTTTGATCTGCTCGTTTTGATGGCTTTGCGATTACTATGCTAATACGGCAATTCTACAAAATATTTGTTTCTTATTAGCACAATAGTTTTGTCTATGGCCTGCACCATTGATGGAAAAAGTAAAGAGCTAAAAGTATAACCAAATCAGTGGTAAAATAAATTTTACTTACATAAGTACCTTATTGGTTATTAGGGTCATTCAACCAAGTCACACAAGGTTTAATTAACTTACAATGTATTATTACATCACATTATACAGATCCCTTGACAAAGAAGTTCATCCGTGATCAAATTGACAATGTGTTTGGCTATCCACTGCTGGTGAGGTTCAGTTGGTCAACAGCAGAACTGATGCTGCATGAGAAAGCAGCTACGTGCACCTTCGAGGAACTGGAAGATGAAACAACCGCCAACAAAAAGCACAGTACCAAATCAATAAGTTCATTTTTCTCTGTAAAGGATGAAAATGGTGAACCTAAAAGGAAAAGACACAAGTTTTTCGAAGAAAGATATTTAACTGTAGATAATTCTTTTGAGTAGCGTATGTTTATGTAAGAATTCATAAATGTTTAAGGATAATTAATTATTTTGTTTTAAATTTTACTAAAAACTATGTAGTGTATTCAAACTTATGTTAAAAATCAGGGTCGGCAACGCGTGACTGATACCCCTGGTGTTGCAAGCGTCCATAGGCTACGGTAACCGCTTACCATCAGGCGGGCCGTATGCTTGTTTGCCACCTTAGTGGTATAACGAAATGTATGGTGATAAAATCATGATCTCGAGTATAACATAAGACTGCAGCACTTAGGGCAAAATCAAAATCAAAAATTATTTATTCAGTTTAGGCCCTAATAAGGCACTTATGAAGGCCGTACATACACACAGGCACAGTACATACTGTATACTATACAGTATTGGATACTGTAGTCAATATTTGGTTAGGTACTGGTTACATTGTTTCATAGGAGCGTTGAAATGATTGCTTACTTTTTTCCGGTCCAAGAAGTTGTGTTTTTGTTTATAACCTTCGGCTAATCCTTATTCCGGGCTTATAATGGTGTTTTTTTTTTACTTTATTTGAATATGGCTCTAGAAATTGTTACCGGTTTTTTATACCACTGTGTGCCGCCTAGGCACACAAGCGTATGGCCCACCTGGTGGTAAGCTGTCACCGTAGCCTATAGCTGCTATCAATACCAGAGATATCACTAACTCGTTGCCAACCCTATTGTTGTTGAGGACTCACTGCGCTAGCAGCATTTTTTAGTACTAGCGTAGCGTATCTCCGTGGAGCACTGGCAACCTTACTTACCGCAGACACACAACATTAAATCAAAGTAGTAGTATTTGACTGCAATATTCTGTATGGTGAAGGTACCTTCATATGTCTTTATTCATTCTTAGTTTATTAGTAGTAGTATTTCCAAGAGGCTCCAATTTGAATGGGAAAACCCACGGGAGATCCCATTGTGCCCTACCTATCTTTTACTTAGGCTTAGAAAAACTCATTATTACGGCCACCACGGCTATACGGTTGGTAGTCAGTGACAACCTCATGGCATTGTTAATATAATGCAATGATAATGATGGAACACCTTTACATGACAATTAACGTATGAATTAACGGTGTATATCCTGAGCTAGCCTGGAAGTGAAAATGTGCCGGCGTTGCATCGCTGATCAGTAGAAATCGTCGACAAATTTAAATACAATTTATGCTGTTGTCGTTTCTTCTACCTTAACATAATACATTGTTTTATAATTTTGGCCTCCCTCCAACAAAATATATTTTAGGATGTTTTCGATTGCTTACAAAACAATTAGCATATTAATATTTATTATCCTTGAAAAATAAAAAATTGGTTTATATTACCTATTACCTGTACACTTTTCTAGTCTGCAGCGTCGGTTCTAAAGAAGAATATATTTTATCACTTTCATCATCATTATTTCCCTATGAGGAATAAGTGCAATAACGTGGTCATATGAGGGTTATTATATTATTGTAACGTGACCCTAAAACGACGATAAAACTTTCGTGGCCAAATGGCTCCATTAGAGATGTGTCAGTGCGATGAAAGGTCCCGATGTGGAGGGTTCATCCAAGGAGAGCGCGGGGCGCGATGGCATTAGCATGCGGCGCGCGGCACGCACCACCTACTTACTATGACCGATGCGGAACGCACACAGCTCACTCGGAGAATTTAATTGTGTTCCATTATCATATTTAGGTTCTTTTACGGTAAGTCAAAAGTGAAAACCGAATGGGAGGCAACGTCGCTTGTCATTCGTTATCCACGATCGATGGCGACAACTTCTTTCGGACGGTAGCTCGAGGATTTGTTGCAAAATGACGATGTATCAGTGTTGCGTGGCGATATTGGCTGTAGCCGTAAGTGTTTCCGCTATCGTCGGTCCTGCCGGGAACGGCACTAAGTTATCTACTCAGAAAACAGATACGTACTTAGATGCTTATTCAAAGTCTCGCATAGAAGCAGAGAAGGCAAAACAAGGTGTTATCATAATTACGGCTAAGGACGGCGAGAAGAAAATAACGAATCGCGACGACAGTTTCTCCGGATACGACTACTCGCCGTCATATTCTAGTGACTCAGGGTTCAGCTCCTCGGGATCATCCAGTTTCTCTGATACTTCGTCACCGTCTAACAGTTACTTGCCTCCGTCATCGAGCTACGGTACTCCTGTCAAATTTGAGCCGGAGATTACTTACAATGCCCCTCCGAATACTTACGGCCCTCCTTCGCCGAGCCATGGCCCGCCGGCGCACAGCTACGGACCACCTGCTCATAGCTACGGGCCTCCATCAAACACGTACGGGCCCCCAGCACAGACTTACGGCCCTCCAGCACAGACCTACGGGCCCCCAATCCACAAACCCGTACCGATTTATGGTCCCCCGCTGAAGCCTACCTATGGAATTCCGTACACAGCACCAGGATTGGGTTTTTTGGACAAATTATCCCTAAAGCTGGATATTCTAACGATTGCTAAGCTGCTGTTGAAGTTCCTTATATTCAAGAAGTTGGTGACAATGCTGGCCGTTGTGTGCATGTTACTGGTGATACCTAAACTCGTCAGCTTCAAGAAGGAGGACAAACTCATCCCTGACGATGAGGACCGCGGCTTTGGAAGAAGTTCTGGTAAGTTTGAAATGTGTTGTTTGAAATACGCTAATCATAATTTCAAATTGTAAAACCAAGTGGCAATTATAAGTTTTATGATAATTTGATGGTAATAGCTTTGGAGATTAATCACGCATTTATATTTACGTGCCTACTCTATCTGATAATTTAGCTTTAGATTTCTCAGGTTAATCATATTCTTTCATTTATTAATGCATACATGCATGACACATGAGTTTTAGATAAGTTAACAAGAGTAAATATTAACTACTTGGACCTACAAACATTCGCATTATATATTAATGATACACTATGAAAGAAAAGGTCAGGTAAGGTAGTCACTGCGTGCTGGTGTCTGGAAATGTGAAATGTATTTAAAAGTTCCTTGTAGCCATGGAATTTCTAAGCCTTCAGTCAGAGATAGTGAGCAATTGTTACTAAGTAGTACTTGTAGTGAGTTATGAAGTGTACCTACCTACAAACAAATGTCGCGTTTTTTCAAGAAGGAGGTTGTCAATTCTATACTTATTTTAAAAACACGTTCTAAAGACAAATTGAACATAGTGTCAGTATATAAACCAGTGCCGGTAGCAGGAACATTGTCGACCACGTAAACGAAAACGTAACTCGCGAAATGTCAAAATTTGCCATACTCATTTTTAGTTCCACTTTTCACCGCCGCAGCGCTGTTTTTTTCCAATAAAAAAAAAATATCGAAGGCGATACGAAAACGTTGTCGCAATTATTCATGCTAGCCCTACTGGATACCCATGTTTCCTTACAGTGGCGGAGTTAACTTCAGTACATCAATTGGTGGAGCGAGCGATCAAAGTTTATGGAAGGCAGCACGAGTCTTGTGGAGTGACGTGCCGTGTGCGCAGGGTTATCGACGATATCTATGATTTTGAACCCTATTTCCGGTGAGTAGAAGTTATTATACGCAGATCATTGTTAAGTGTTTTTTATTATCATCATTCAAACCGCGAGGAATTTTAGACACAATTATGAGTAATGCTTGTAAAATCTCGCTTCGATCCAACTGAAGTTTTATTTCTGGCATCATTTATGGTTCTTGTTATATATTTATTCCTGTGTTTTTTATGTAAACAGGTGTATCAAAGTTACTGAAAATTTGGGGTGTATCATACCAAAATATCACTATGAGCTTTTTGGTGTTGTATCATAGTTACTTATTTGCGAATGGATGTAATTAGTATTTAAAAAGTGTACCAATAATGAGAAAGTACATAAAATGCTAATAAATCAAGCGTTACTCATGGCAGGAACACAACACTAGCAGAGGAGTGTAATTTGGTTGCAATCTTCGATAAGGTGGAGGTAGTGTGTCCTTATCGGACGGCCGGAATTTTATATTGGACTAACTGTGTCTCCTATTTCGTACTTTTCGTACTTATTTGTATGTGCGGTACCCTAACTTTAAAAAAAAAACTCTTTAGTCATTTAAAAAAGTAGCCTAAAAACTTGTTTATTTCCAGGGGCAGTTCATCCTGAATCCGACACGAGGAAGGCGAATACCTACAGGTGCCATTGAAATTTAGTCCAACTCCAAACTGTAGTTAATTTGTAGGCTATTTATTTATTTTGTTATTTAATAACTATTTATTGTCGTAGATAATTTGTGTATTGTAAGAAAAATAAAGTGGACTGATATCACGGAACAAAATCATAGCATTTTTGGTTAAATCTTTAGTTTCACCTCAGAGTAGGTTTCACTGAAGATTACATTGTGTTATAACACAAGGTATTTCGGTGGAATATATTCACGAATTTGGTCAATTTCTACTTTCTACATATCGAGGATCAGCGCGGCATCGCTCTAACCATGCTACACACGGTCCCGTAAGCGACGCCCGCTGCATACTAATGGCTGCCGACCATCCGTCATTGTTTGTCTCGAGACAATTAAAGAAATTAGGTGACAAGGTAACTCCGGTAGGAACCGATTGGTATGCATACGCAATTACCATTTAGCTATCGGGAAAGTAACTGCATTTAATCACGTACATGATTTATTTATGTTTGTACCTACCTGTCCTTTGATTTATTGGTCACTGGACTATGTAAAGGATCTTGAAAGCGTTTAGAAATAATACATGGTATGGGAAGGTCAGTGATATTACAACTTTCCTTTCTTCTAGCTTAAGGTTGCAACGTTGCTGGTACATGGTAACATGTTTTTTATACCACTAAGGTGGCAAACAAGCATACGGCCCGCCTGATGGTAAGCGGTTACCGTAGCCTGGACGCTTGCAACACCAGAGGTATCACTTGTGCGTTGCCAACCCTACATAGTCATCTCCACAAAATGCGAACAGATGAGACTCAATTCCAGGAAAGTTTTTAAGGATCTATATAACAGTACATGCTTTATCCTTATAATAATTGAATCCGTCGACGTTGTGGGATCTGTGGTCGCCTAATTTAAGCCAATTCAACCAATTGAGATGTACATACGACTTGTTGGGGTTAAGATTTGGTATTATTATTTTTAACTGCCTATGCGCTTTGGTATCTATCTATGTATTTGTTACTCAAATATTTAAATGACCGGTAGCTTTATTGACAATACATTATTATCATTTTCGTGGATGTGGATAGATGTACAAAGATTTATTAAGTTAAGTGACGATACGAGCGATACCTCTCCACGAGGCTTTAGTACATTTAAGTACATAACAAAACGGCTTATGCGAAACGCTCCTTACCATCTGCAAGAACGCAGCTGCACAACCAAGAAGTAGGCCTTGCCCTTGGCCTAGGCCCGAGTTCTAAGGACCCTTAGAACACTTCTATCTATTGCTTGGGAATTTGAACTCATTAGCGATCATTAGCCCTTGAAGACATTCTTTATACGAAAGAAGAAACCTCATGGTATGATCGAGAGATGTAATGAACCTGGCGTCGATAATTGATAAAAGTAATTTTATTATTTACTAGCGGCACGCCCGGCTTCGCACGGGTAGACATTTATCAAATATTTTGTCTACCCGTTTTTAGACTTTTAAGGCATTTTTTTTTAAATCTCCGTAAGAACCACCGTCGTACTTCAAGGAATATTCTAAAAAAGGAATTAGTGAAATCGGTTCAGCTGCTCTCGAGATTTAAGCTTAGCAACACATTCAGCGATTCATTTTTATATTACCTATAGATTATATTATGGGTATGGGTGGTATATACTGTGATTTGAATAGACCTAACGGGCACCTAAACTTACCGGTCTTCTGTAAGTCCAAATCGTTATTTGAAGATGTCGAATCGATATGTGTGTGCTAGCCACTATTTTGGGTAAATATTGCAATTATTTTGACGTCTTTTTAGGTTAGCAACAATGTGTGGGTTTCAAAATATTTTCTGGCGTCAAATGTCAATTTTTATTCCATGATAAATTTGTATTATGGAATAAATACAACAGCCAAGTTCACCATGAGCTCAGATTAGTTATTTGACGACGTACAACTGTTCTAAGAGGTCACTTAACACTTCACAATAAATAAAATTTAACAAAAATTTAAAAAAATAACTGTAGGGAATTTTAATGTTTTTGCCTTGTATGATACTAAAACAAAAAGGTCAGTTTCAAATGATAGGTAAACGTTAGTTCTGTTATCTTGTGCATTATCTTTCTCCGTGACCTTACCAGCCACCTCAGTATTGACAAACACACTTGAAGACACTTCAAGTTGATTTCAAGGTGATGGCTCTCCAATAACTAGATCAGATTAAAATTACATATTTGTTTTTAGAAACAGTTTCATTATAAGTTTATTAACAATCAATCGCCGCCATATTTATTTATTCTCGTATCGTTAAATTTAAGGGTCAGATATTTTTGAGATATGGGGTTGTCAAAATACCCGTGATTTTACAGTTCTGAAAAGACCGCGGTTTCTTAAAGAGATATCCAACACGTACCTAAACAGCTATCCCATTAATGTAATAAAAGTGAAGGATAGATCCATATACTTATTTCTGTACTATTTTATTTCTAACCCCCGACGCAAAAAAAGGGTCGTTATAAGTTTAACGTGTTTATCTGTATCTGTCTGTGGCATCGTAGCTCTTACGACTAAACCGTAATTTAGTTCTTGTTGTTGAAAAGGTTAAGGTTAAACTTAATCGAGAGTGTTCTTAGCGATCTCTTTAGAGGATTATAAGTCGGGGACGTTTTAAATTTGTAATTTACATTATCTTGTTTCTTCTATGTCTGTATTACCTATAGGTGCCGCACGAACACCTCTTTTCACAAGCTTTGTGTCAATAAAACCTGTCATATACTAACTCTTATTCGTTCGTAGTAAACCGATCCCTTAGCCATCAGGCCACTGAATCACTGCATTGTGATTATAATAAAGTTATTTTAAGTCACAAATTAATTAGCCTTGTTACGCTCATATTATATTCCCTTGATCCATTAAATATTTTAAAAC
This sequence comes from Falcaria lacertinaria, assembly GCA_951449985.1. NCBI lineage: Eukaryota > Metazoa > Arthropoda > Insecta > Lepidoptera > Drepanidae > Falcaria > Falcaria lacertinaria. Next base: position 5,512,561 of record OX602118.1, on the reverse strand, counting down.
TAAATGGTCCCAAGGACTTTGTAATTAATAAGGTGATGACACAATGGGCATTATAACAACCACACAGGTTAAACTCATTAGGTATCATCTCTGCCTAAATAGTAATTGTCGACTTTTAAATTTAGCTCAATGTTTGCAATCGACCACAGAGCGTGGAGGCACCGTGCCAATACAATATGAAAAACTAAATTTGTTTGTATGTAAAGTGATGTACCTACTTATTAACAAATGGATGGAATGAATTAATATTGGTAATAAGGGCGGGGTCACAGCGGGCCACGAACTGACAACGACACGACGATGAACTTGGCGGAAGCACTTGTCACGCCCGCAGCGGCGAACAATGCTCCTCGTTACATTACAAACACAAGATAATGACAATTAGCCATTCTATAGCGTTTACAATTTAGAATGTCCATTTACCTTGCCGTGTTTCAGTCTAATTGATATCCTGGCCGACTTTTTTAGTTTTGGCTAATACATTAATTAGAATAGAATTGCAATACCGTGTTAACTGTCTTTCACGAGTCGAAATTAAACGATTGGTTTACTAAATTTTCATCTGTGAGATCGTTCCCATCACATAGGGCAAAGTTATACCTACACCGACCTGATTTTCTGTCAGCGCTCACAAAGGTTTGTCATATTGAACCAACACAATTTCAGACGTAGCTCGCACAATGGTTTGGCATATTAAAAGTATCTGAGCAAATGAGAGCACCTGCATGGTGGATGCTCCATTTAGTCCATTGTAGTGCTACGGCAGGATGGGCAGGCCATTCTATATAGCTGAGTCAAGTACGGGAGCAGTCGGGTGGAACGCTCGGTGGCTCACTGTGGGATCTGCACGTGGCGCCGCCACACGTGTGCGCTGACGCATCATAACATTCGCGAGACGCTGCGCTAGTAGTTGCCAGTGTATCCTAGCCTTTACGAAAGCTTGTGTTCAAGTCTGCAATATTCGTTCGACAGTGAGTTTCTGTGCTGTATTTAAAATAACTTTATGTGCTTCAATTTGTTTATGTCCATGTAGAATGATCATATAATGTACTTTCAAGTGTAAGTATTGATATTGTCTAAGCTGTCACAATCTTCATTATTCTGTATTATAATAATTTCTGATGTAATCTCTAAATTATAATTTTCTCCCGTATCATTAGGATTCACTGTAACCGGTAACGCACTCGTAAAAACAAAGTGAGGTAAAAGCTGTGATAGAATTTCGACACACGTAAGACCTACATGTTCACTCGATGGGAACAATTACGCAATGTAGATAACGTTAATCACATACTAGAAGCACTATAAAGGTAAGATGTTAGGAAAATGAGATGTCTAGTCTAGTTAAATTTAGCAGTAGTAGCGATTTTGGTTTATCTCATGACTCAATTCATATCTTGATTAGATATAAAGTTTATCTAAGTAGGCAGCCAATCATCGTTGAGTAGTCAGTTTTCGTGATCATCTGCAAGGGAATGTTTGTTGTTATTCCTTATTTTCAGAGTCTGTTCGGTGCGTTTACTAGTGTTTTTCATATTATCTATTTGCTACAGCAATAGAACCGTGACGTCTTTTAAAAAAACACTTACGGTATTCCGACCTACCTGAATCCTGCATTATGTAAGTAGGTACTTTGGTTTTCATCTGAGTAACTATAGGTGGTGCCTAGACAACTACATTTATATAGCTAGCTATTTATTACTAAAAATTTAATTAATTAAAGGTTCCGACCATAAGTTTGAAACTAGCTTAATTTCTGATTGTTTGTAGGTAGGTAGGTAGTGTAAGTACTGTACGTAATTTTAGCAATTTCTCAATAGTTAACTGCCGGCGATAGGATGTAGGAGTGAACATGAATGATTTCGGAAGGAAGTTGACTTCTTGCTACTGCCGATTGCTAGAAATCGCGGTAACTACATCCTCTGAAAGTAGCAAAGTCTGCAGTGTCTGACATCGAATGTAAAAAAATACAAAATCTATGAATACACTAGTGATTTAATTTGCAAATTTAACAAAGCAGTAAGCTTTGATTTGATAATATACTTGTAAGGCAGTCAGTTGAAGAGGGGTAGGACACCCTCAATAGGTAGGATTTCCAATAATGAATCAATTTACGTGTTAAAACTGGGCATAAAATCGCAACACAATAACACATCTCTGATAATAGTGAATAACGAGCTACTCCTGGAGTTCCTGAAGAGATTCAGTAGGGATCCTGTATGTCTTATAGTTGGGGAATTAAATGTTTTTTTTATTCAGCTTAGACCCTAAAAGTTATGAATGTCGTATTCCGTACTTGATAGTTGCTTGTGGATCATAAACCTGGAATTGAATTTGAAAATTGAAATAAAAAAAAACAAAACGAAAATAACATGCAATTATTGAAAATAAAATAAAAAAACGCAGCTGTCTACAATACGGTACCAAATAGCGTTTATAAAAAAATAAGGTGCCTCTACGTAGGTACCTTAATAGATTGCAAGCAGAGAAGACTTAATTCTCCTCAATCCCTCAGCTACCTAAAGGCCCCACACTTTACTAATCAAGCTGTAAATTAATTCAATTACATTCGTTTCCAGGCCCTTTTACGAGTTAATAAGTTATATTTGATTTTGTAATATTTAACTCAAATTTATTTAACACATCACAAAACTTAGTTAAAGTCACTAGAATGTATACCTAGATACACGCAGAAGCTCTTTATATAATTTATTTTCGTTTTTTGATAATATTTCATGAGAATATATTCAAACTGTACTTACATTAAGTTTAACTTGAGTAATACGCTATTAAATTACACGAACCTTGTGAAAGGAGGAGGGAAATGATTTCCCTCAATGCGGAGGAAAGAAGTTTAGGTATAGTGAGATCCGCTATCACATAGCTATGTATTCATGTTTTAATAATTTTGTTGCAGAAAGCAAACAATGAACAACACAAACTCAATATTAACACATACCGTGTTTTATTGATCAGCAGCTTTATATAAGAAATATTAAATACCACCAAAGAGTTTACCAAATTTATACACTGTAGTGAATAATTATATAAAAAGTCAAAATGCCTGAACTGGGTCCAATGATGCGCGCCCTAGAGCTGCAGAGATTAATCGAAGACAAAGTGGCGGAGTGGCGCGAGAGGTCAGCGCGGGTCGCCGGCGCAACTGTCGCGGAGTCTTATCAGCAGCCACTCAACTTCAAACGACACACACATCGCCGTAAGAATAGCGCAGAAATCAACAGAATTATCGCAAAGTACTCCAGACATAATAGGAGGACGGACGAGCCCCACTTCGCACCGAGACAGAACCCTCAGAAACCCCCACAGCCACCACCTAGAGCCAAGAAGTTAACTAACTTGAAAGTGCTTTCTAAGAGTGAAGATAACCTAGTCACTATTGTTGGCGCCATGGAGGTGCACCCCGACCCAACCGCGCCCCCCAGGACGCGGTTCAGCTTATCCAAATACAATGCAAAGAGCTGCGAGGACGTCACAGCATTCGTTGACATACACCACAACGTGAAGAGCAAGAATTTCGAACAAAACAGCATACTGAACGCTAAAGTAGTCCCAGAACAAGGTAGGCCAAAACTTCATAGCATCTGTGAAGACGTATCGGATATCACAGAGTTCCAAGAAAGTGGATTAGAATTGCGGGATAAATCGAATTTTGCAACTTCGACGCCCATATCCAAGAGGAAAACTTGTCCAGTGCAACATTCTGTGTCTGTGTTAAATTTTGACAAATGTACCGAGTACTCTAGTAGCGTGAGTGACCTCAGGAAAGGTAGTTCAGAGCCGGACATCCTCAGTGCGAGCGTGAGCACAGAGTCTGTGAATACCGCCAAGAGTGCAGAATCCAGGAGGCGCTGGAAGCTGCTGAAGCCTACATTCCATAAAGGAGCGTTCGACTGCTTACTTCGATGGCGTGGAAAAAAACCACGTGTCACGGAGTCTGCCAGTAGGTGAGTAATTGATTATTATTCTCTACGGTTCGATAAGGATTTTATTGTAACTCGTGTGACGTAATTCCATTCAATTTACCAAAATAAATAACGCCAACTGAGTAACCAATGGGGCACTTGGGAATAATAAGAATAATGCATTGCTAAAAGTTCATATTTTCGCGATTCTCTTAGTTCCGATTTCGAGTAGTTCGATGTGATGCACATATCATTTTACTCGTATCCAAAGGCGAAAATCCTAGGTCTGTGCTGTGCTCGTATCAGCTTCTTGACCTTTTAGTCCTATCAGATGCTATCAGTGACGGTAAATACGTCACATTTATGTATTGGATAGAAAAGTTAGCCTACGTAGTTAAATAAAAAAAAAAACTTTACTTAAACAATATTTAATATCAATATAAATTCATTAACCTGTCAGAAACATGTTAATATTATATTTGCAGTTGAACCATTACCAATTTGGAAGCCATTTGGATTATTCTGTCTGCAGTGCTATTCTGCAGAAATCGACCTCTGACTGCTAATGTAAAATTTTGTCGGTCATTACATACATATTAAAATTAAATGGTTATATTTTACTGATAGTAAACGATAAATTACTCTAAGTTCCTCGCCAAATGATAGATTCTTCTATCTAGTCTACCTAATGCTAGATTAATAGGTCACATGTCACAAACATGTGCAAATTGTTGATATCAATCGTAATGGCATGGAGTGTATGTAAACATCTATACTTACTAATTAGTAATTATGAATTAATACTAGCTAACACCGTTTTTATGTTATAATAAGGTTATAATATAATTCTTTTATATACTGCTCAATACTAACAAAATAACGCACGTCGTGTGCGATTGACTACAATAGCTGGGGATCACGTGATTGAGGATCAACCGTGCCAACCTGTCTGAGCCCCTATCATTATGCAATGAGCTGAATAATTGAAATTGACATACTCTCGTAAACATTACTCTCCTTTTGGGGCAGTTAAGTAAAATAAGTACCTAAGCACTAACCTCAGAATAATAACTAAAGCTTGCTGCAATTAACACTGATTTGTCAAATGCTCAACTCAACTACTCTCTTGCCGTTTGAGTATGTAGTTCTATTAGGCATAGACAGATGGCGCCACCCGCTATAATTTCTTATGCAGGCTTTTTGCAACACATACAATTTCTGACCATGTTCTGACTTTGAGCCTCTACTAATTAATGTAATGTAGTGTCAGCTTGTTTGTTATAGAAAATGAATTATGTATAAAAACGCATCTATCAACGCACCACACTCTAATTATAGTGTTGGGTGTGTGTGGTTGAAAGTTTGTTTGTGAAAACTTATTCGTTGTGCGTATTACAAAAAAAAATTGTTTCGCCACCATTTTATCAAAGCACAACTAAAACAGGTGGCAGAGTGAAATAAGCTCATTGTGCTTTGTTGCTGCTGAGTGCTGACTAATATGACCTCGCATTTGCCGGTGTTTTCCGTCTCGTTCGCCGTTGCGTAACGATCAGCAATGTTCTCTTTAAGCACATAATAAATAACAGTACCTATACTCTAGCTCACCTTACTATTATAAGTAACATTTCATCACTGTGGAATAACAACTCTATGCAACGTACAGTTAGTCTGTCTGTTACCGAATTTGATGATAGGTATAACTAAGACACGACGGTGTATCTTTCGGACCAATTCTTGAAATGTTTTGCATACATATAACTACGGCACAGTATACTAAGTATAGGTAGTACGTACTGTACCTAGTTAATATTTTAGCATCTATGAAACCCTTCAATATAATATCTTTGTATGACTGTACTCCTTTTTTAAATATCATCGTACTCATTTTCGGAACCAGAATTGAAGAATGGAAAGGTAAGAAGGACTCAAAAGTAAAGACGCTGACTGGGGCAGTACGTTCAGTTTGTAGAAAATTGCAGTAAAAGACCACTAAGTATGCTTATGTAGCGTCGTAGTCCTGATGATGTAGGGTTTCCGGAGCTCACTATAGAAAAGAGGCACCCGTTTCTGTCTCTGGTTCAAAATAGGAGCTGCTCGTACAGCTACAGTTCACACCTTCAATCAGTCAGCTCATGAGCTAGTTTCCGAGATCTTTGCGGATGCTCTGTGCTGGCAGTAAAGATAACTGTTCCTCACTTATACTGCTAGCACAGTGGTTCCTCTCAATAAGGCTAGAAAACTAGTGGTGATACTTCTCTGGGGTATGCGTAGGTTACGGTGACTTTTAAGTATAAATACTCGTAAGTAAATCGCTAAGATTCTGTGTAGATCAAGTCAAACGACGTACCACTATTGTAAGCCAATTTAACAAGAATTGTTAAATAAATTGAGTTAAATTGAATGTTTCTGTTCGTTGAGTCCATTACTAAAACAGCTAATAGAGGCCGCCACGTATCCGTTTTTATAACCATTATACCCGTGACCGACCTTGTACGTTTGCTACCTCACCATTTTCACCACCAGATCACTTTACTTCCTCTATACCGTAAGGCTATATCTTAATTCCTCTATTATACCGTAAGGCTATATCTTATTTCAAATAACTAAATAGTGCAACAATATTTAATTTCACCAAACACAATCTTAATCGTAACGTCGCCCGAGACCCTTTCGGGTAGACAGAGAGTATATTTCATTCTCGACTTACACTGCACGTCTCTTTTTCTTATTTTTTAATTTTCTTTTATCTCTTCAAACTTACGCGCGAAAGATAAATAATAATGATTTATTTTTAATATAAATTAAATTTAACAAGCGTTTTAATAGTTCTGCTGTTTTTTTTTATTTGAACAAAGTTATGGAAGTTGGTGATACTGGCTTTTTTGTGGATTTAATTGGAAGCCATGACCGATGACTGTTATAAGTACCTTAAGTACAGTATGTACTCTATATCGGGTTTTACAAGTTCCACGCCAGCGCACTCGCACTGACGTCAGCGCACCATTGCACTATAATCGTTCTTGTCAAGAGGTTCTTGGCCTTCCTTCAGACACAGTCTTTGTTTGTCAACATTATAATTAGTATCACAAGTTACTTATTATCCAATTTAAATAAAATGGCTAGGCTCCAGACAATTTCCCTGAATTCTATCGTGTTGCATACCTAATATACGGTAATTAAGGCGATTTGTTAAGGAAAAAATATGTTTATAATTATGTATTTAGGTATACATATTGCTAAGTTACTCATATTGTAGCTTGCAAAATCGTTTGATTCGGCTATGACGAAACTGTTGCCAAAATTATTTGTATGCTCAAATCGGGTTTCCACTTTGAAGATATTGATGAATTTAAAACAAGAAAAAGAGTTAGGTACCTATGCAAGTAAAGAGTGAAATGGCGCTCTATACTCTCTATTCGTGAGGGCCGTAGGTTGAGTATTGTCAAAATCATAATTTTAAATAGCTGTTATGGAAAAATTCCTGTGGCTGTTATTAATAATATTATCACATGACATAATATGTTGTCATCTCCATTTTGAAATGTAATTTTCCTTAGGTACTTACAGCTCCGATGACATCATTTATAATGCGTATAAATTACAATATGTTTAAGTTCTAATATAACCTACAAAAATTGTCCCCAGGAAAAATTATATCACCATTCGCCGTATCGCGAATCGCCCTTATAAGGTTTTGTTATGAGCGTTATAGCACAGGCGTTCAATGGTTACCCACCCGATTACTGACCACAAATTAAATATAGATACATATGCGCACCAGCAAAAAGACCACTAGACCCCTCGATCTTCTCACATGCTCACAAACCAGAGAATGCATTCAAAAGTAGTTGTACTTAGTTTTGTATCAAAAGTACTGCATATATTGAGTGGCTTGAGAGCTTGAGGCGTATACTGAGTAACTAACAATTGTAAATTTTCTGCCCACTCATCACAAGTTGCGAATAATGCAGTCTCAATAATATGATTCACTAGTCTTTGTATCAAAACAAGGCCGTGGTAACATTTTCTAACTAATTATAATAATAGATACACTCTATGAACGGTATTTAAGGAATCTTACAACAGCCCTTGACTTTTTATCTAAATGAAACGACCACGATACGACTGCTCTGTAAAGAGCGGAGAGACGGATGTGATGGTGTAGGTATTTAGATTTTTTTACCACATTATGTATTTATTTTGAGTGCAAGAATAAAGAGTGCAAAAAATACCACCACCAAACATTGTGAGAAACCGTTAAAATGTTATATACATATAATATATTCAGTGTACATTTATATCATCATATACAATGATATTATATGTAAAAAGGATCATATATGTGCTCGAAATATTAATCGAACATGAACTTGTAGTAAAAAACATATCGGTACATTAAAATTAATACGTAAGTAAGTATTCTTAAAACACCAGATGGAACTCCATTCATTCCCGTTCCCCGTCTAAATATATTATTTTCTTTGATTGTATATTATTTTCCAGTTTATGAAAAAAATCTAAACCTATTTTGTTTTTTATCTCGAGTAACAACTCAAATAACTGTAATGAATGGCTCTACATCAGACACTCAAGAATGTCCTAAAGCCCCGATGTTTAGTTTATAGAGTGTGCCGCAACGGTTCAGTAGATTTCAGTATTTTCTGTTACTCAACGATATGTTGGGTACCTTCAATGCTTCGCAGTATTTCTGTATGACACTAGCTAGGTGACTAAAAATATTTTTGATGAAAATTTGATTTTATGAATTATGTAATTCCAAAAAAATTTGTGGAATCTATATAAATTTATTCTAAAGAATCAATAAATTTCAATGATTACTTTAAAACATACATATTGGTCGAAAATTATCGCAGCAGGCTTAGTAAAGGTTTTAATGTGTTTATCTAAAATACTGACCGTTCTAGGGATTTCGACACGATGTCACGTCACACGTTTTACTAGTTATTCACATAATTAATTTTAATTGTAGTTTTTATATCATCCATTGTCATTCCGCATCAAGTTGTGTGAGAAATGTTAATTTTAATTATTCACAAATTTATTTAGCAAAAAAGGTTTCTATAAAACAACCATGGATCTCTAAAAAATTGGAGTAGGTAATACTCGGCCAAACAAAGCTTACGCGGCACCGTTCAGTCGCCCGTCGCTAGACGCGCTACACGGAGCCTGAAAATAATATACTTATAAATATTACGTAACATAATTATTGTTGGATTCACAATTATATGTCCATTAATAGCATTATATAAGACAGTTACTATCCAGTACACATCGGGGGTGCAAATTGAATATAAATATTAGCTAATCTATAACCAAGTAATGTTGTTCATGTTATCCTAAATAATATTTCATTGAACTTAAGTGCAACAATGGTGAACAAGAAATCAAAAATGGCTGATGATCCCTGGAAGTTTGTGTTCAAAAGACTTCAGGAAAAGGAAATTATCAGCCGCAGACAGTAAGATGGATTTATTGGTGTTAAGCTTACGAGATAAGATATTATGTATTAGTGTGATTGTGTTGCCTGATTTTTTTGCGTATGGTTCTTCAAAATTTATGCTGGTACCATAATCAATCAATATGCACTTTTTTTTTTGTTGATGGGGGGGAAACCTTCAAAAGGTACCCGCCTGCTTGAGGGGAGCAGACGGGGTATGTGAGATTTTGAGTCGCTAAAACCCCCCCGGTGGCCATCCTCCGTGCATATTGGAGGGCTCCGGATTTCCAGTGGAACGCACCGGTGCCCTCCTGCACTTTGAGCACGTCCCGGGGGCAGCCATGTCGCCGCCCCTGGAACCCTCGCGTGCTCTTGACAGCACTTGCCACGTCGTGCTGTCACCAGCCCCGGGCCCGCTTGAAGGGGCAGTGAGAGCAATCAATATGTACCTACATCTATGCGTGCACTTACAAAGTTACCTATGAAATTAAATTAAACAAGTTAAACAGGTTTTTAATTCAGATAAATCTCATAAAAATCCAAAGTTATCATAGGTAGTTGGTGGATTGAAATATACTTTGGTCGAACATTCAATAAGATATTTAGTTTATTTTGGAATATTTTAAGTACTATCCTGTTAACTGAATTGGGTAGTTAGTCCAATACTAGTACATATTTCATCGTAGGAGGTAACTAACATTAAATAATTAGCCGTTGTTATTTAATTAGCTAGCAGTTAGTTGACATGAAAACTAACAGGGACGCTGATCGCATAACTTATTATTTTCCTAAGAAAATTAGACGCGAGGAATAAAATTAATGGTATTATGTGCAATACGACGATTCTTTAGTTCTATAACAATATTAATAATTTCAGTCACTTATTCTGCCTGATATGTAATAAATACTTAATAAACATACAGGTAAAATTATTTGTTTCGTCAAATATCCCAATCGTTACGTGGGCTTTCAAATTAGAATGTCATTTCGGTATTCATTAATTAGTCAGTGCAAATACTACTGCAGCCGATTTGAAAAAAAAATGCGATTGACGTTTTTCTTATTTAATAACAAACCGTATCTGGGTATGATTCTAATGTTTCGATACCTACCTACTTATATACCTAATTATGCAAAACACAAGTCTTTATAATATAAGTATTGTCCCGCTATTTCCATGACAAAAGCACGACAGTTAGTTTTATTATTGTCTAACCTTTGATTAAATATACTTGTCTAACAAAAGACGTAATAATATACCAGCTGTGCGATTAGACTAGAAAGGATATAAACCAAATACATGATATCTGACAGAATTGAGATATTATTAAAGAACCCGGAAAGAAATTTCCTTCCAGAAGTTCTTACCGATCGGTTCGTATTACTAAAAAACATTAATCGATGAGTGTTAGTAGGTATAAAGGTAATATTGTTGAAATATTTTAAAGTATTGTTTATGTAAATAATAGATGTTAAGCATATTCATTCATACACCTCAGTATGTACTTATGTATTTTTAATGTACCGAAACAGTTTTATACTACTAGTGTGGCAAACAAGCATATGGCCACCTGATGGTAAGCGGTCACCGTAGCCTATGGACGCTTGCAACACCAAGGGTATCACTCGCGCGTTGCCGACCCTAAGTAAAGAGTGGGCTGCAGGAAAAAAAAACACCTGTCACACCTGTGCAATGGTTACGTAGTTACGTACATATTATAGCACGATCATGCAAATCATGCAATATAGAACGATCAATATATAGAAGTCAATCCATTAAATTTAGTCTGTACGCAATGCTGGCACTCTACTGCGCGGCAACGAGCTGCAACAAACCTTTTTTTTTTATTTTTTACATGTTTTAACGTCTTCATTAGGATCATAGTCAATTGAATCAGCAGTATTGATTTGATTTCATACTCGCTATTTTATAAGCTGAACCTGTACAAATGTAGGTAATTAGAATCTTTTGTTTAGTTTACATTCTAGTCTAATGTAAACTTAACAAAAGAATATTTTTCACGCTTTCAAGACTTACATTTTAGGGAGTATTTAGGTAACGTCATTTTACACATTTATTAGTTAACTTTTTCAACGTCAAGTTAATTTGTTAATAGCGTCATCTTGGCTTACTGAACAATCTGCGTGTCTAGTCTAATTTGATGCATAAAATAGGAGCGTGATTACTAAGTCATACTCATAGAAAATCCGCCCACTACCGCACTACACGTATGTCGTTCCTTGTTCATTTACCTATTTGGCTGGCTCGGTCACCTGTCTCGGCTGTCAGGAACTGTAGCGACTTGCGACTGTTACACAAATAAAGGTTGTGTTCTTTTCTAATATTGCAGCGCTGATAAAGATAGCATGTTTACCGTCGCGTCGTCGTTCGTCAGACCAGCATGAGTGTACCAGACAGGCAGTATGTTTTGTACTACAGTGACATCATGTCTGAATATTTAACTCTTTGTTTTGTGGCCACCGCTAGTAATCAACTAAATTTGCACATAATGTTAATATGGGTACTACCTGCCATGCAATGAAGGACATCTGGGATGTAATCGACACGCGAGTTATACTTATATTAAGTTAAAAGTGTAATTCTTTATACGGCATTTGCGTTGAAAATTATTTATGTTTGCAATTGTCCTTAGAGGGGCCGTGTGCGCCATGGCACGCCGTGTTTTTGCACATATCGTCACAAAACGATACCTACTTATAGAAACCTAGTCGGTGGTAGTTGGATAGATGACTGCCCATTACCATGACCCATACCTACCGATTCCCTCCATTGGTCTCAGTTGCTGATTATTATATTTGGCAACTGTTAAAAGTCTGCCCGAAAAAGAAAGTCTGACAACTGGTGCCATTTTCCCTGTAACAGTGCATTGTGAAGGTAGCATATAGTAGGTGGTAGTCGTGTTGTGTGTAAAAATCTGTTAATTAAGCTACATTGGGTTACATCTAGTGTCGACCGAGAAATTAAGTTTGTGGTGACGACTAGACTCCACCATTTTTTGGTTCACCACCACTATGTAGATTCCTGATTACTTGTTCTAGCGGAAAGGAATTTTGTTTGCAATTTCAGTCAGCATGTGCGAGGGAGGTTGCAAAGGTCTGAGAGTTATACAAAAAAAATCTAGGGTCTGTGGGGTATATGTACGTACCCACCATTGGTCACCTCACTAAAAAGAAAGCACTTAACTGACACTTTGGAAAGTAATTAAGTATTAGTATATTAAGTATAAGTAAGTTATTAAGTATAAGTATTAAGAGAGGTAGGGCAATTTGGGATTACCCGTGGGTTATCCCATTTTAAAATTGGAGCCGCCCGACTGGGGACTGTACCTCCGCCTTAAAGAAGACCGCAGTGAAATAACACTACTTGATGTAGTGTTGTGTTTCTGCGGTAAGTAAGGTTGCCAGTGCTCCACGAGGATACGCTGGGCTAGTAGTATTGCTGCTAGCACAGTGAGTCCTCATCAGCAACATGGTTGGCACCCCGTAGTGATACCCCTGGTATTGCTAGCGGCTACAGGCTACGGTGACTGCTTACCATCAGGTGGGCCGTATGTTTGTGTGCCACCTTAGTGGTATAAAAAAAAAGTAAGTTCATTACTCAACCTACAGAATATTACTTTGGTAATTATTTTGTCAGGTCTGCAGTCGAAAATATGTATGTAGCAGCCTAATTAGGATATTAATTATGTGCAATTAGGTATTTCTGCTCAAATGGCAAAGGATGTGCAGATATAACCAAATCATTGTTCAAATGCTTACGTAGGGATTGTGTGACATTACAAAAGCACGTGTAGTGATGCAGATTGGTTAGTTAGCAAGCGGAGCCGTGGCGGTGCGCGCAGAACGACTGCCGACACGAACCTTGAAACAGGCTGAATTACGTCAGTCAGTCGACATCGTCGCTTCTACCGACCGACCAAAACAAAACCGTCTCATATGTGATTAACTAAAGAATATAAATGCATGTGACCCCGACCGCCAAAATTAACTAAACCTTTTTGTGGAGTGAGTCTGAAAGTGCTACGGACGTGTCAGTGACCTCTAAGTGGGATAAATCTTGCTCTCGCAGCCGGATTGATATGCGAATAACGTTATTTCCGTCTATCGAATCTTAAGATCCGAGTTAACTTGTGCTGGTCTGTTTACGTCATTGATCTCTGGAAATATGACTCGGTTGTGCCGGTGAATCACTGTATTCGCTGTTTTGGGTATCGACATCTGCACAAAGTTTTGGGACTCCAACTGAGAAACACCCACTAAAGTTTATCGGACTATAATCAACAATTATATTCTATTATTGAAACAAGGAGTTTGATATTGATACACAAAATGGATGAAGAATCAATGTGGAAAGGCTTTTATGAAAAATTACAACAACAGAAATCCATCGATGATCAAGAGCATGAAAGCAAGTAAGTGTTGGATGCTATCAGAACAATGCTTTACGTGCTAAATAAAACCAACCAGTAGAACACCAGTAACATCTGCCTAATATAATATGAACTTTTTATTAGTTGACGATAAATAAACTAAATACCAACTCAATAGTCAGCTAGGCTTATACCTGTTGCATCGTTCTACTAAACCGCTTTACAGTACAGTGTAACTAGATGATAGTGATAGTATGTAGGTACCTACCGCATAAGTAAAGGTTGGTACGGAAAAGCTAACATAATAGGAATACAATTAATTTTAAAATTTGGCGGCATTGATAAAAAAAATATAACGGGTATATCTATCTATTCTATAGTTCTATAATCATACGAGGAACAATTTGCCGATATAGGAACGCGAAGTTTGATCCTCCCATTTGCATTTGAATACTAATTTGTTAAATAAATATGAGTGTGACAATTCATATAGTAATTCCAAAAGGGAGGATCAGTTTCAAGCAGAGCTTCAAATACCGTTATAATATCATAACTTTATCGTATGCTGGTGTCTTCTTCTTCTTCCTAAGTATGGCAATAAATCCCTTCAGGGAATATTTTTGCCAGTGTCGAGAGTCAGAGTATTTTCAAGTTTCAAAATTTCTCGTGTTTACCGCATTAAAATGCCTAGTGTCATGCATTCTAATGCTTAATGAAGTTTCTGGAGACAATCCACGGTAGTATGTAACACGCAGAGGTAACCTATTGACCAAAATGATAAATCACTTTAACCAAAAGTCGTAGGCATTATCCTATATATCAGTCACTAAATGGAACTTTACTGCACATAACGACACCAAAAATAAACATTAAAGATCACTATAACACAATTTACGAGACACTGGAAAAAATCTCAACCGCTCCGCCTGATACCCGCCAAAAACTCCAACATATTTCTTAAAATAGAACGTAAAATAATATAAATGTTATGTGGCAACACAATACTTTACTGTCAAAATAAACGTCATTATTTTATGTCATTTTCATTTGACGTTTTCATTGGACTTGTTTTGCTTTGCTGCCGTATCTATCTGTTTTGTTTGATAGGGCAACTGGAGGTTAAACTCATTTAATAACAAATATCGATTGTCTGAACTGAACCATGATTCTGTTGTAAATTGTAATACTGGCACAGTACATTTCGGGTAATAATTATAAAGTTTCAATCAAACAAATCTTTACTACAAACCTACAAACAAACGTGCCTACAAAGTTTCAAGCAGCTGGATTTGTTATCTCTAACAGCAAGCGAGATAATAATATCGAAATTGTTTTTATCTCGAATAGGTTGGAAGCACCAACCAGTTTATCTCTGCAGAGTTTGTGACATTGATACTATGGATTTTGTCCGAGTTGGACTTTGTAAAAACTACAAATTATATCTTGGTCATATTAGACAAATGCATCTTTTAAAGAAGGAAGCATACATCAATGGGCAATGGGTGAAAGCAAGCAACAATGTGGTGTTTCCTATTCAGAATCCGGCCGACGACAGCGTGATAACGGAGGTGCCGGATATGGATGTGTCGGACGCGAAGACCGCTCTCCAAGCTGCCTCTGAGTCGTTTGCGACTTGGAAGGATACTACTGCAAAGGAACGGTCGCAGATCCTTAGGAGATGGTTCAACTTGTGTGAAAAAAATACTGATAACTTAGCTGAAATAATAACCGCTGAATCAGGAAAGCCCTTAGCAGAGGCAAGAGGTGAAGTTGCCTATGGAAATTCTTTCTTGGAGTGGTTTGCAGATTCAGCGCGCCATGTCAATGGTGAAATCATACCCAGCCCTTGGCCACACAAGCAGATTCTTCTAACCCGACATCCAATTGGCGTTGTGTCGGTGATCACACCATGGAACTTCCCTTTTGCAATGATTACTCGTAAAGTAGCAGCTTTGATGGCAGCAGGCTGCACTTGTGTTGTCAAGCCCTCAGAGGACACTCCACTTTCTGCGCTTGCTGCAGTAGAGCTTGCAGAGCAAGCCGGTGTCCCCAAAGGTGTTATCAATGTGATTACAACAAGCAGGAAGAATGCTTCTGCAGTTGGTAAATTGATGTGTGAAGACCACTGTGTTGCATGCATATCATTCACTGGCTCCACACAAGTTGGAAAAATATTATATGGACTTGCAGCTGGTGGCATCAAAAGAGTTGCTTTGGAATTGGGAGGGAATGCTCCTTTCATTATCTTCCCCAGTGCTGATATTGAACATGCATTAGATCAAGCTATGCTGGCTAAATTCAGAAACAATGGTCAGGCTTGTATTGGAGCCAACAGATTTTTAGTCCATGAGGATGTTTTTGATGACTTTGTTAAAGGATTCAAGGCCCGCATTGGCGAGAAGTGTGTGTTGGGGCCAGGAACAAAGGCTGGAGTAACGTGTGGACCTCTTGTTAACCTAGCACAAACACAAAAAGTGGCAGCTTTGGTGGATGATGCAGTTGCCAAAGGAGCAAAGGCTCTTATCGGTGGCAAAGTTAATACAAAGCTTGGCAACAAATTTTATGAATCCACTTTGTTGGTTAATGTTAAGCCTGATATGGACATATTCACACAGGAGATATTTGGGCCGGTGGCATCTTGTTTGAAGTTTAAAACCGAGGCTGAGGTATTGAAAATTGCGAACAGCACTCGAAGTGGTCTAGCCTCATATGTATTTACCAAAGACCTGGGACAAGCATTCAGGATGTCAAGACAGCTTGAATTTGGTATGGTTGGCATTAATGATGGCATCATTTCTGCTGCTGAACCAGCATTTGGAGGAGTAAAGGAATCTGGCATTGGTCGGGAAGGAAGTATGCATGGAATTGAGGAATACACTGATATAAAATATACACTGATGTCAGGACTGGACAAATAATTTTATTGTAGGTTTCTCTTAACGCTTAGAATATCTAGCTTGAGAGTATTGTCATGTTCTAGATTCCAAACTGTATATTTTCTTTTTTAAGTAAAGTTATTTCATAAGGTGCATTTATACAAATTATGATCAAGTTAGACTGTGCCATATATCCAGTTTTGTATATTAAATTAAATTTTTACTGTTATTTAATTTTTATGTATTTTAAATATTTATGTTTTATATTATAAGTAATATAATTTTTACTAGTTCAAGTCTTCCAGCATGTTGTGATTGTAGTGTGTATTTATATAAAATTCTGTCTACATAATGAAAAATGTTTGTGGCTGAAACTGAAGGTTATTAATAAGTAATCATCATTACATACTCAGTTTTAATAACCTTCTTATTATTAATAATAAGGGATTATTTATTAAATTTCTGGGCTTCGGTTGCTAGGTTCTAGTTTATGAAAAATAATATTTTGTTACAGTTTCCAAAATATACACTGGAAGTAAACAATATTGTCTATTTTTTGGAACGTTTGCTCCTTCATATTAATTACCCACCTACACACTACTAAACTACATACCTGCGATAAATTCACGTACACACAACACGCCTACCAATTTATGTAATCGCTTGATTACTTAGGTAAATCTAACTCATTGATATTTATTTCATTGTAATAAACATTTTGCAAAGCTATTTCTACCATCGACCACACCTGACAGAAGAAATATAGCTCTATGTGCGTAATAAATAGGCTTTTAGGATAAGTAGAGTGGAGCGTATAAATAAAATACCTACATACATAGCATACCTACGTTTAGAGGCAATCGGTTCGGTGATCAAAACGATGGATCTAGGCAGGGACATAAGAATAAATAATTATTCTTATGGCAGGTACGTAATATGACTCCATGGTCCATGACTGCGTTGTGGTACCAAGTGCAAGAATCACAATAGTATGTAGCAATGGATAAGTCTCATTAGTCATCTTATTGTGATTGCCACCAGCTAGGCAGCTGTGGTTTGTGATCAATGAAAAATTGTTTTATCGGTACGGTAATTAACCAATCGACAGCTGCGTAATATTAAAACGATCGATATTTCTAGATATAATGCGCTTTACAATTACGCGACCACCGCCAGTACGCCTAGCTCCACTTTTTTACGCATCATTTCCTAGCTCTGCAACACCAGTACATACACAGTCTATAACTCACAGCACACGTTGCGTCCTACCTACCACCCGTTTTACTTCCTAGCCGTGCGTATTATCAATGATGATCAATTAGGTGGCACGCGTTCTTGTACGGAATTTTAATGTAAACGCTAGTAAATTTTTGGCCCGCGTGTAAAACCTAGGAAGGTATCTAAACGCGATACTTTCCATCCATCCATGCTTAATCAGAAAAGCATCAAACGAATATCCTAATTTGAAAATGGATAAAATCCGAACAAGTCACAATATGAGGAATATCTTTTCGTTGATCCCATTTATAGCATATCTACCATTTTCTGTTATAGAATACAGGAAGTAGATGACAGCTTTTTCGAAAAATTTGGTTCTCTACTAAAACAAGTTTCACAAAAAGCTGCTTTGGAAGAGTCAACTCCCTTGGCACCTTTAAAGGAAATCGAAGAAAATGACAATGAGCAAAAAGCAGAGACAAACCTGCAGGCGGAGGGTCAGAGTGTTGCTCGGGACTCTGACAGTGGAAACGAGACATTGCTCGATACCGACTCTGAACCAGAGGACCCTGAGAGGATAGACAGATATATTGAAACTTTAGGATGGAACGTGAGTATAAATATCTCAATACCTATGTCTAGCTATCAATATTCTAATATGTTATAATTTATTCAAGAATATCGTTATATTTTTTGGACAATACAATGAATATCAGTCTTCATCAGTGAATGTTACATAAAACTTACCTAAATGCCGTAAGTATTACGTAACGCGCTGTGTATCTTAAGTATAAACAATAAACATTTCAACGAATCTAAAATTGTGCTATCGCTACCAATTGGCTAAGGGTCGTGGTGCAATATCACACCATGCTATTTGTAGACGAATTTATTAACTACATATTTTGTTTAACTCGGTCAGGTTTATTCCATTCTAACTGAACTAGACATTCAGATTCCTACCTATACGTATTTACGAAAGTGGGTCACAATGTCTTCGGTATGACAAGGCAAAATAATTGTAGTCGTGGGAAGTAATTCCAGAAGAAACATTTTAACTATTAACTTTAACATGTTTCTTATCTGGTGATAAATGTTGGTTAAGGATCATTTCGTGTATAGCTATACTTATATCGAAGAATCGAAACATATGTTATAATGATGATGACTGGACTGGAGGTATCATCATCATCACTATAAGTACGTATTCATTAGTAAATTGGTTTCATTTTTGTATCTTAGCAAAATATATATCGCGTTATGTGCAATTATTGTATTTAGGTGATGCAGATGGTACAAACGTCATAATCTATGTATGACGTCTACTCTGTTATTATCTGGTGCACTGAAGTCTGGGGTGGGCGCATAACATAACATTCAGTAACTCAAATCTCGTTTCTGTTTGTGGCGTTTTGCCAACAGTTCTTTTACTTTTCCCGAGCTATTTTGTCAACTTCCCCGCCAAGGTTGTTCTCAATGGGTAGCGACATTGGGGAATGCGTTTTCCAATGTCCCCTTTGATTATATTTGAATATCAAACACTTTTACTTTGTATTTAATTAGGTTCGTCGTTCAGGCAGACCAAGCAAATGTAGCATTTGCAAACAAACACGTGTTTTCACTCACCAGATATCTCGGATACCTATTAACTAGTAACTACGGTAATGTGTAGTCTGGTTCTGGATAACTTCAAGGTATGCTTTAGTTAGAATAACAAATATGCAATCAGAAAGGATTTTGTTATCAGGCATATTGCATAATATGGGCGGTTGGGCGGTATGAATATGGATGCATGCAAAACACATTTTCATTGTGAATTCCATATAATTGGATTGAAATTGAATATGTTTTACGTTTGATTCATAGAACAAAATCACAACACTTTTGCTGTTTAGGAATCTTTTATTATGGATACATTTTTATCGGCTATATGTTTTGCCGTTATATTATATCTAATAACTAGCTGAGTACATAAATATGTCTTGTATACATAAAGAGTAAATTTTGTATATGCAAATAAACTTCTTATAATGTAACAGTAGTTCCCATTCCAGGCGAGTATAAACGCACGTGGTTGATAAAATAAATAAATCGTTCAGCACGCGCGCCTGTTGCTTGGTGCTGAAGAACCTTGGCTTTACCTACGTACTAAAACGCCACTTAAATTTTATAATAAACACTCCAAATTGAAAGTCTAAAGAAAACTTGTGCTTCTGTAAGTTTTGTCGATGAGGCAGTAGTTTCAATGACTCACTCGCATCATTTCACGCATATCGCTCATGCATGAAATGATGCTAAGTAGTATTAAAATTGCGAAGCTACTTTATACCAATTTCGCATGAAACAGAAGAAAATGTTCCGCGCCAAGTATTTTGTTACTAATGTAACTGTCTTATTCATTGCAAAACACTAGAAAATAAATGCAGTGGGTCAAGTGTCCGAATATTTTGTTTGAATACTTGAATTACCTTCACGTATCAATATAAATTTTATTAATAGTCTGCTTTATAGCGATTGAAGAGGTACATAAATCTAAATTCTCCATTAGCATGGACATTACACTAAACCTCTCGATACATAGTTAGTTACATACATAGACGCAGTACCTATCTACGTCACAGCCTCAGCACCTACATACCAATACCAGTGGTCTTTACGATTCTTTCGAAAGGGTAAATATTTGTTTCATTGCTCTACAAACGTAGGTATTTTTGTGTTTAAAGACAGGAAGTTATCCAACATTCTAAAAATGTCGGCCAAGTCATCTGTGGTGTTAAAAATCTTTTTGGACAAATCTTTTTTATTTAGTTGCTTTTGCATTCGTCTTCGCTGGCGGCGCTTTGCAAAAATAGAATTTGGCGGCAGTGCGGGTTCAGTCCCGATACCCGGCCGGCCGGACTCCGCCAGTGCACCGGGCGCTCCCACCGCTTCAGTTTCTCTCCACCTCTCTCACGCGAAAACATGGTTTATTGCCGGTGGCTTTGTAGACTCTCCTGGATTTAAGCCGTGCGGTGCAGTGTATACTTATGAATAGTGTTTTGTGAATAGTGTATGTGTAGTAGATACTAGATAGTAGGTATAGCAATATGAATGGCACCGGGACACTTCGGACTAAGTTCAGGGGTGTGAAGAAGGAGTTGCTGGAGCGTCAGACTAGCATGCTCATTCAGTCCATGACTGTATGTAATGCGTAAAATATAATGTATATTATGTAATGTTTTTTCTAACCATATAGTGTTTTAAAAGTATGGTTATAGGCAAATTATTTAAATTTAACGGGATGCTGTAATCACCTGTGTATTATAGTTGTCATCTTAGTTTTTGTGCCCTTGGTCACCTAAAATGTATTTTTAATACTCATAGGCCGGTGAGTTCATTTTCAAGAAACGTTCTCTAACTGGTTCACAAGGCTCTCCGTGCGATTTATCTATCTTCCATTTATTTGAACAAATACAAACGTAGACTTGTAGTAATAAACAGAGCGGTAAATCGAACACACAACCCTGCAGTGCTTCCTATCAGATCGATACGGTTCCCACGACGACGGCGCAGTAACCCCACCATGTTAGAGGGGTAGCTACAAATGTAGGTGATGTTCACCTCTGCTTGACATGTAGAATTGGACGCGTGGCGGGTCATGGTTCCGGTGGTTCCGTTACCACGACTCCGTGTCATTCAAACTTTGGTGAATCATTCAGTCGGTTCTTTAGTTTCAGAACAGTGGGTAGTTTCGTCCTTTTCTCTATCTAGCCTTTTGTTTACGACTGAGTTGGTTTATGAAATTACGATATTATTATGATGCCTCGGTATGTATGTTTTTCATCTCAAGTTAAGGGCATGAATATAGGCCCCATCTATTAGGTAGCAAGTTTGAGTTTGTTACAATGTATGAGTTATAACTCATTTTTTTATTACCTATACCTAAGTTAATTTATACCTAAGTTAATTTATTTGAAGCAAGTCACACAATAGTTGTTCTGAGAGCTCATTTGTCATTGAAGTACGGTCTTGTTTTAGAATACTACCCTATACACAACGTTATTTCCAATATACTTGTGCTACCTGCGCTAGTTAGGCGTTACGCTTCTTCTAACAATGTATTATTTTTCAATTGTAAGCAAGTGGTTTTAGTTCTACATAAAAACATTATTCTTTTACGTTTATTTTTAAATTAGTCCAGTGTAGTTGTGTGAATAATTTACTGGAAGCATAATTTACAGATCGATGAACTTTACTTGGAAATATTGTACGAGATCCTACACAATGTCGGGGGATGTGACATAGGCTGTGAGGTGGGCCCGAGCGTGATGCTCGCGTACGTGCAAGAAGCATTTAAAATTTCCAACGATAAGCATACACAACTTCTCACTCAAGCTGAAGCCAAAGAGCCGCCAGAATTGATGCTGAACGTGGAAGTGGTCGAGGGGAAAGACCTTGTGCCTAAAGATCCGAATGGCCTGAGTGATCCATTCGTGACGATATACCTCATGTCTAACTCATCACATAGGTATAACACTTCTGTGAAGTCCGGGACTCTCAATCCCAGTTGGGAGGAACACTTTTCTTTGTGAGTATACATTTTAAAATGAAAAAAAAAAAAATATTGAGAGTTGTGATAATCTTCTTAGACCCATTGTATCTAATCTAGTATATTTGTATTTAAAACAGCTATTGAACCTTGACAAGGTCAATCCAACCTAAAGGTGAAACCAAGTTGTGTTATTGTCGTTAGTATAGTTATAACAATTATTTGGGTATTCTTAAGAGGGTATTCTTGCGTTACAATTAAGGGCCAAGGGTGTAAGGAAAACTGGTACCTACACGTAACTTCTGTCTTTTAAGGTAAAGGTAACTAGTAAAACGTACAACGAATATTCGAATGTTAAGTTTGTTTCTAAGAGGTATGTTGGGTGCTTATAGTAAATTAAAGTAGTTGCTTTAAATTGTCCCAACTGCAGATACTTCTCACGCTCTTTACGAGGATTAGTAGTATAGTTATGTTTTCTCAATGTTAATACCGTTTTATTTTACTAATTTAAGTTTATAATTATTTATCAAAGTTTTTTTTTTGTTTAGACCTATGCCGGGAAATCTACAAGAAGACTCACTTTGTTTGGAAGTATGGTATGTTATAAAGATAACTGATTTAATACACTAGACAAAGATTTTTTTCTTTAAGTCATTAGGCTTCAAGTTTTGAAAATTGCAATTATTTTAGGGATTTCGACCCTGCAGAGACGGTGAAAGAAAAGATGAGAAAAATATTTGAAGTGAAAGGAGTTAGAGGTCTGAGTAAACTAATGAAGGAGATTGCAATTACAGCTTCAACTGGAAAACACGATAATGAACTTATCGGCACAGCTAACATACCACTGAAGGTAAGTTAAGTACTTCACTTAATGGAACTTGGTTGTGTGAAGCTCTTACGCGTCTTGTGGCGTATCGTCATTTTTGTCCCTTAAATTTGTAATATTGATAAAAATTGGCATTTTTATTTTTTTCCCTAATATTTACACATTGTTCGTATATAACATTACCACAGTTTTAGCTGTAAAAAATACATGTTTCCTAATTCGTATTTTCTTTTTTTCATAATCACCACTAGCAGAAAGAATACTGTTGGGGGTCAGTGTGGTTCGTAAAGTAATTTTGCAATTAAAAAAAATCGGAATTCTTTTATAACGTCACTTGATTACTAAAAATAATAGCATCGTATAAAGTCGTTTCATCCAGTTCATACAACTGATGACTGAATTTTTAAACACGATGATTCAAAAGTTTGCATACATAACATACCTAATGTTTATGTATAATATCGTGATATCATGATGCGTGGCCTACAGCCTACAGCGTTGTACTTTACATTTCCAAGAAATATAATAGGTTCTGCTGATTTTGCTTGAAAGAGTTCGTTTTACCTGTTCTGTATATTTGCCACGTTGATCGTATTTATTTATTGATCTAGGTCTTCAGGATGAAAATTCATGTTTTTCACATCGTTTACCAGGGATAAATTATGTAATGGTATTTTATCCGCAGTCTATACCGGCGGGCGGTATGACGATGTGGTTCAACTTGAGCAAGAAGAGCAAGCCTCGGCGGCAGGGCGTAGTGAAGGTGCGACTCAGCTTCTCCTCAGAGAAGAACTCGCAGGTAGCTGCGCAAGAGCACCGCCACCTGCTCAGGATACTGCTGCTGCATGAGCTGGAGAGCTCTAAGGTAGGGAGCAAAGCTCCATGACATTTATTTTACTTTATTCTATTGCCTGTTCCAGGTATACCTAAATTCCGAGAAGAATACAGCCTAATAATGTGCGAATTTGGCAGGAGAGAGAGTAAAAATCATATAGAAAGGGTTTTTGAAATTCTACATAGGGTGTCACAGTTTGTGTGTGATAGTTAGTGAAATGATAGCGCAATGTGATGAGGATGAGACGTTGCGGCTAATCTCATGTAACATGTAATAAACCTAAGAGAATACAACCACTACGCTAGATAATAAACTACAGAACTAGTTAATAAACGGATATTTTTGTATACCTAGTGTTGTAAATTTACCAGTTGTCAATTCAAACGAATTTAAATCACTGAGTGTTGTTGCCGCATAGTTGCCAATTCTTATATCGATCGATTTGCGAAGTTACGTGAAGTTAATAATTTGTCCGTCTTGATTGCTAGAACCATCTTCCTTGATTCTTGTGTTGTTATCATGTTGTAATCTAATATATGAAATTCTCGTGTGTTTGTCTGCAAACTCTTCCGAAACGGCTTGACCGATTTTTATGAACATTTATGTGCTTATTTGGTAGGTCTGAGAATCGGTCGTAAATGTTTTTTTTACCTCAATCTTTTTTTCTATTAACTTTTGACAGATCGAAGTCTGTCCGGGTAAATAGTATAAACATAGGTGTATATTTTAATGTGTGATCGTTCTCCAGGTGGCGCCGTTCTGGTGGTGTGGTAACTTCAGCGCGGCGGCTGAAGCGATCCTGACACAGCACGTTGCCCAGAGCGGACTCAGTCAAGTGGACAACTGGCTCGCGCAGTGGGCCGTCTTCTGCGCCGTCACGCCCGAACACCCCCTCAGCTTTGCCCTCTTCAACACACTCCTCGACAAGATCGCCAAGCCCTTGCAGTCTGGTTAGTATATCTATACTTCTATACTATCTATATCTATACTAATATCATAAAGAGGAAAGATTTGTATTTTTGTGTCGAATAGGCTCCGAAAATAAAGGACCGATTTCAAAAATTCTTTCACCGTTAGAAAGCTACATTATCATTAAGTAACATAGGCTATATATTATACTAGCTGCCCGCCCCGGCTTCGCACGGGTGGACAAAATATTAGAAAAATGTCTACCCGTGCGAAGCCGGGGCGGGCCGTTAGTGTAATATAATATTGTGATTATTCATTTATAAATAGACTGACTTGCATAATGTATATTCTGTTGGAGAAGGAATAAATAATTTATTATTGTAATTTATTTATAGTAGACCTACTACATGATTATGTGTCATAATCAAAACCCTTAACCAGGCAAAACTACTATTGGTCTAATACGCAAAACTTGTGAGTTGTGATTCGACTAAGCATTGATAGGTAATGCTTTTTGTTATTTGACTAGAAAATCAAGGTTTATAATTAAGTTATAACTTAATTGTAAACGGAATTCCGTTAGTCAAACGTGTGATAGATAATGATAATATTGCATTTACAGCATTCATAAACAAAATAAGTATCTAATAAACGTAACTGTTCTCCGTCTGCTGATTATCTTCTAGCTTTCGGAATAATACGTATGTTATAGAACTTTACTTTATCTTGGCACAGCGTTTATCTCAATTGTGCATAATAGTGACTTATTTTCTGTACTCGTTTATTGAGGGTAATCTTCTTGTCCTCCGAGAGATAAAAGACATGATATTTGGTTGGGCATATTTACAATGCTGTGCAAACAGCAATGAGTAGGTACATGCATTTGACACGAGTTACATCATCCTATTTATTCTACAATTAGAATAAGGACTTAAAGATTCTATCATCCCATAATGAATAGTATTAGAAAAAATATACCGTTCGAGATCCACTAATGATTTCGCATAATGCATATCGTCATTCGGCAGTCTAGGACTCAATACCGCTAGACTGAATATTACTATTAAAGACCAAATGTTGTTTGTCAGATGATACGTATCTTAGCATTAGCAGTGGCGTTGCATTGCACAAACTTGAAATATAAGTCTATTATCGTGACAATATTACTAAAGCGGGTTACACACCTTCAGTTTTAACTGTACAGACGAACTGTGCAGTTAAATCGTACGTGTGTAGGCAAAGCTGACAACTGTGCAGTACAACTGACGATCGTGATCGAACGTGTGTAGACACCAGGGGCGTCAGTTATAACTGCAAAGGTCGACTGTACAGTTAAAACTGAAGGTGTGTAGCACGCTGAAGTTATGTAAAGACTTACACTCTCTAGCTAGATTTGATGAGACACTAAACATTTAGTGAATTGAGATTTTACATCTTCAGGTCTAGTCAATGAAGAGGACGTCAAGCTATTTTGGGATGGCGCGAAGAAGCTTCTACCAACATGCTTCAGCCATATCAGGAAACTGAGGAAGAAAACCGCTGGTGACAAAAATGTCATGAAGACACTAAGGGAAGTCCTTAAGATCTTGTACAAGCTTTCCGCCATAGATGCACCGTATGTCATTGATTTATTCCCTGCAAATCTATATGGTTGGTTGAGGGACAACGCGGGGAAACTGACCATCCACGATGTTTTGAATCAAGCGGTGATTCAAGGTGCGTCTGATTGGTTCGTGCATATACTCGACAACAATGAATGCAAAGACAGCACGGAGGAATCAAGGCTACAGCATTTAATCAGAGTCATACAACTGGTCCGTTCCGATTTGCAGAGAGCCGTGGAATATTACGACAGAATATTTGTTGAGTGAGTATCTTCTTTTAACTAAATCATTACAAATAGATTATGTGACGTACTATATTATATTCCACTGTGGTTAATTACCATTGATCAAATTCTACATACAATTTTGCTGCGGTTGAGTTGAGAATTTTTGCATTGTTCCATTAAAATTACATGCTTTTAGCAAAAGCCTTTTACACAAAATATCCTAAGAATAAGCTGCCATATATTTGTATCTCCCTCTTAAATTGCAGAGTTATGAATTTCCCGTATTCCAAGTCACTTTATGGTTTGTACGAGAATAAAATCGCCTCACTAGTGGAACCACAAGTTAAAGAAGTGTGCAAGAGCCTCAAGCGGTTGAATTACAACGAAGGGTCTACAACAACAGTCCACCTGGCCGGTGGGATTCACGGGGACACTGGCATGGGCGCCCCAAAAGTGAGCACTGAACCTTTAGCGATGGGAACCACGCTGTTCGAACTGTATCTCACGTTGCAGAGGTTTTTGACGTAAGTACCTTTACGATTCTTAATTTAACGTACACTTACGTACGTAAGCAATTTTTTTAAATTAGTTAAGTAACTGCTAAGTATAGATATGTACAGTCCAGGGAATGATAAAAATTAACTTTGGTAATAAGTCAAGTGGAAACGAAGTATTCTTTTCTGAATACTTTTCGTAAGTACGTAAGAATTTGTTACTTGTAGCGTTATTTGTAGGGCGTACAATATATCTGTCCTAACACTAGGTAAGTACGTGTTGTGTAATTATTGATGCATGCACTCCACACACATTAAGGGCAGCACTTGGAATAAATAAACATGTCACGTGCGTGTTTGTCTATGGCCCGGTTATCACGCATCACAATGCCATTAACTACCTTATTGTTCTAAAGCAATCGATTCAGAAAGGTAAATATTTGCTTAACATGCGTGAAAAAATATATTGTATGCTCCCATTTGAGCACAGAGAATGAAGTGTGTTTGGTACTGTATTTACGATGGGTGTTAGTGGAAATAGATTTCAAAATCCGAATAGTTTTTCCAAGACTACAATAAATCAACGGATTTGTATTAATTCCTAGTTAGTATTCTATATGCAAAACTAAGTCTGCCTGTCTAATTGTATCCTCTCGTAGCAAGATGATGGACCATAAGGAATAACGTAGGATAGCTATGCCGGGACATGTCAAATTATTAAATTACCTACTGGGTGGACAGGTTAGGTATCTTTTAGTAACTACGGTAGTTTCTTGCTATCCACAAAAATATCTTGAAGAAATAGTAAAGCAGATGTGCAAGTTAAGAGTGAATTGGCACTCTATACTCTCTGCCTACCCCGAAAGGGTCTTGTGATAAGCCTGTCATGTGTTTAATTTTAACAAAGCTTATAATGATTGCAGACTGGGCCAGGGTCTAAACGAGACTGAATGGAGTTCCTACGCAATATCAAAGTTCCACTCTTGGTTCTACGGTGGAGTGGCGCAGTGGCTCGACATAGCTGCTTTCAAAGCACTCTCGCGCATTGAAAAAGCTGTCGATCTAGATAATTTAATGCCAGTTGACACCAATGTGAAGTACAGCAGTTCTGGAGTTGACACCCTGGCTATATTCTACCAGATCAAGATATTCTGGCAACAGTTAGCGTGGCCGGATGTCGAAGGCTGCTATGCATTTGTTGCTAAGATTATTGATGTGAGTATTTGTTTAATTAAGTTGTGAAGGCTCTGCTTATTACATTTTTTTTTTCGACCAATTATATGCTGCCTGCATTACATTCCTCATAATTTATGATCTATGATGGTAGTTCGCATTATTGTAGAACGTTAATAGTTAGTGGCACTAATTAAATTCTCCTTGGTAATAGCATATCGATACTGTAATGAAGTGTACTGCTATAAAGAGTGAAATCAATTCCCACACCAAGATATGTAGTCTATAAGTTGTTCCACATTTGGTTATCTTGTGTCCCAGGTTCCCTACTGGATACTATTCAGTTTAAACAACCATTTGCATCTTTAGATTCTTACTGATGGTCAGTACCTAGCGTGTAATTTTGTTGTAATTTTTTACATAATTAAATTGATGAATCTTCGGTGATTGCAGGACATTTGCCGATGCTGCGTGTTTTACTCAGACAAGATGGCGGGTCGCGTGGAGTCCGTCGGCGCAGTGAGCACGGTGTATGAGCAGCGCTTCGAGGTCACCACCGAGTGGTGCGTGGCTATCAACAACATTGACTACGTGCGCCAGAGCCTCGAACCATTCGTCCAGGAGCTGGGCATGGAGGAGATCATACAGACTATGTGTGAGGCACGGTCGCCGCTTGAGGCACAAAGGTATCATCTAATTGTTGTTCATTATACCACCAACGTGACAAACAAGAGTATTATCCGGTGGTATGCAGTTACCGTAGCCTGTGAGTGCTTGCAATACCAGGGGTAAGAATCAATAGGCACTCTTGTTAAAAACACCATACTGATCTTGGGAAAATTACGACAAGGAGCTGATTCCATCGTCCGCCGTAGTATACCACCTATAGTTGGCAAACAATCGTACGCGCGGGGTGGTATGTGGTAGCCGTAGCCAGTGGACGACTGAAACACCAGAGTCCAAGTGACTCGCAAGCTGCTCATCCTGTATATTAAGCTAGATATGACGTAAAACTAAATATGACTATGGCTTTAACTTACTCACGCCCGCCAACACATAATCGTTTTAAGAACTTCCACATTTACAAGTCATGGCATAAATATCTGATGGTGGTGAGTTTGAATAAAACATTATTAACTGCATGCACTTGAATGTTTTCAGATGCAAAGAAACACTACAGAATGTAATTGCGAACGCAATTGACACAGTCAAGAACAAAATTGTGGACCTCTTAGAAGTTATGATCAAAAAGGTAATTAAGTCTTACTAATTGTAATTATAGCAGATAAAGTGTTACGAGTAATATTATAAATCAGTGTTTTCGTTCGCGCTATAAGCTACCTCCATTCTAACTTTCATACAAATTCATCCAGCCGTTGCGGCGTGTAGAGGGTGTACCCTCTTCACGCAGTTACAAACACACACTTACACGCAAACTTACGCTCTTATAATATAAGTGTGATTTGTGCTATACATATAATGTGACGTTTTAAAATGCGTTTAAAATGTTACGTAGGTTTAGATCTGCGTAGGTATACACAGAACTAAACCTTGGCAATTTGAAATGCATACTTACAAAGTTTAATTTCAATATTATAATTTTTCAACAATGCAGTTAATGACATTAAATGAGAAGCCATGTGACCTCTCATTTAAAGTTTTACGCCAAGGCTACTTCGTTAAAACATGTACCTACTTCAATTCCAGATGATGCCATCCATCACCCGTTTCTTAGTCGAAGGTGCAGAACTCTTACACCAAGATTGTTCGAGTATGGACCGCGTCATGCGATATTTGGAAGCCAACCTCGACACTTTGTACCAACATTTAAACAACGAGAACTTTTCCAGAACCCTTGACATAGTTTGGGAACAACTTGGAGAAGTCCTGTATGAGCTAATTCAGGCAAACTTGGAGGTTAGTACACTTTCATTTAGCTTCAAAAATAACAGCTGTAAACTGGCAGTATTTATTTTCTTATTAAAATACTTAACTGTTTTTAACTAATACCTTCATTATTAACATAAAGTACGTCTAGATTTTCAAAATTTTATCGGGCCGGCATCCAGGCCCGTATTCTGTATGAAAATTAAAATCTTATTTTAATCACTATGACCATCTATGAAATCGTTTTGACGTAGCAGCAACATAAAAAATTGCGGTTTTGGTTACTAATGTCAGAAATTTTATCCGCTGTTGATCTAAAAATGACGTCATAGTGGTTAAATGCGATTGTAGATTTTATACAGAATAGGAGGGCCAATCTAACCCCATATGCGTGGTCACCATATTTTCATTTAATGTGACAAATGTGTGTCATTTCTCTGGCATAGTCGCTTAGTTTCGGGATCAAATATCTGAAATGTTAGTCTGAGGTTAGCTTCTGACAAACCCTCAGAATAATAACTGAAGCTCGCTATGAGGATAAACCCTTAGCGATTGCCTCATTTTGACACCTGGCCATTTAAACTATACGACCGCGTAATGGACCGCTACTAATAGTAGGTACTAGCGGCCAGTACTGTTTTTCAGTAGCTTCTATAGCATTTATATATAAACTATCGCATATAATAAAATAGTAAAGCATTTACTTAACTTAGTAATTAACCTGCTCATAGCTATACTAACGCATTAATAATTTTCATTTGTAGAAAGAGAAACTGGTCACCCGTATCCGCTCACTTAGACGTAGATATTTTGGAAAAAATAAAGTATCTCCCTACCATGTTATATACCGGGTAAATGTTTATGTACTTACGCACGCTGATGCAATATTTGTACTAGATGTGCACTGCAACAGAGCAACATGAATACATTTTGTTTAATTTTTTTTAAGTCTATTCTTTCACGGAAATTATCGAGTATTTATTATATAATTACCAAAAACTAATCGTATACGTACCTATAGGTACTTCACTGATTTTTGACTCGATTTTTTCCTCGAAGGACTACGTTCCAGGTAGTTGCTTGTATATTATATGTACTGATATTTTCCAAATCGTATTGTGTTTATTCTAGATCGTGAAAAAATAATTGTGTTTATGTTGTTTGATAGCACCGAAGGGCAAAGATAACTCGCTATATCGACCCGAGGCGATTGAGCAAATCGGCCGCTGCCCACTTAGACGCGGTAACATTCACATACAGACAACTTGTTTATGTTATAGATTATATATTGCTGTGATTGTGCTCCGGTCCGCTTTGATCTACGAATGTTTTATGTTTTGTAAGCTATTACTTCGCCAAAACACGTGAAGCACCCCCAAAAGCTCGGTCTCGAAATAACTAATGGTGTCACACAATTTTGCATTCCATACATACACAGATATACTGGATGTATCAAAATAATACAACCATAACTGATGAGGTTATTTAGAATCACTACATAATCATATAATATGCCAATGGATGTAAGAAATTTCAAGTTTTCTTTACAAATAGCGAAATGATGAAATTGTATAGAATAAATAGTATTATAATATATAAATCTAATATATAAAATTCTCGTGTCACAGTTTTCGTTGCCATACTCCTCCGAAACGGCTTGACCGATTTTGATGATTTTTTTTGTGCTTATCCGGTATCTATGAGAATCGGCCAACATCTATTTTTCATCCCCCTAAATGTTAGGGTTAGTCCACCCCTAAATTTTATTTATATTTTTTAGACCGAATTCAAAAATTCTTTCACCGTTAGAAAGCTACATCATCACTGAGTAACATACGCTATATATTATACTAGCTTCCCGCCCCGGCTTTGCACGGGTAGACAAAATATTTGATATAAAAGTCTACCCGTGTAGATGTATCACATGTAAGTATGTGTGACTTCTCTGACGTCCGTTAGCATATTATGATAACGTGGAGCGATTCTAACATGGCTGTGATGCAGTGCCGGATTATCCAACTAACAGAAATATCAAATATTTAGAGTCCCGCGCCGACCTCATGCGACAAATTAATTTAGATAATACAGAATTTTTACTCAAATCCAGATTCTATAAAATTTAAATTTCCGGTAGTTAGGTTTATTTACTCAGATTTTCAATAATCTTATAAATTATATACAAAGCGTAGGGCTTATTTGTAACATTTTCTTAGAGCCCCGCGCTTACTCAATCCGGCACTGCTATAGAACCGGTATATAGATCTGTGGTTTGATCCATTGGTTACGGGAGGCTGTTTGTTGTCATGTCAATGAGCTTATATACAAAATGTATGTACTCTGAACTAAAAAATGTGTATGTACCCTCTAGACTAGAATATCCGTTATGCGTTAGTTCGTATATGGATTGTGAATTTTCCTTAGTCTTAGAATTAGAGCATTGAGAGAATTTTCCTTTCAAATACAAACAGAAAATATATTAGATTTTTATGAAAACCCGAATGCGAAAGAGATAACAAGAGAAGTAATCATTATTACGATTACCTATGTAGGTAATTCTACAAACGATTCATTGCATTGCATTGCATGGGCATGATTATTCAAGGATCTCATCTTATTATGGACATTTATCATATTTGCATGGGTTATGGTTTATTTAACTTATAATATATCGAACGGATAAATTATTACATTGTTATTTATTGTGAAACCTAGGCTTTACTTTGTATGTTCTCTTCAATGTGGTTGTTACCTCACATCAAGCATTTAAGCATGGGTTATGGGATGGTAGGTATACAATAATACCTACATCATATTTCTGAACAACGTCGGGTTATTTATTGTAATGTGATTGTAATTGTCCGATCATAATTATAATTATTTCACTTTGAAATCCAAGCTTACTTCTGTATGCATTCTTAAATAGAATCAAAATAGAATATACCTACATATAGAATCAGAATATTATATTATTTACAGTCATAATGATTTATGTTCATAATATTATTCCAAATATATTTTTGTAGTTATTGATGAGCATAGTTTTCTGGTTTAGAGAATGAATGCAGTCCCATTAGCTTTAATTCTGAAAACAGTGATTAAAATACAATTAAACCCTTGCAGAAACGTCGTCCGCCATCTTTCTTTTCGAACCTCCACGAGTGCCTAAACATAATGATCCGTTCGTTCCGTCAAGACAACAAGGAGGCATACACATCAGAAACCCTGAAACGCGTGGAATATTTACTGAAACTCCATGGCATGGAGACCAAAGAGCTGATTCACCAGTTCCATTTGGAGAGGTGGCAGGAGCAGCAGACAATTAACGAGCCTAAAATGGGAATCCTGACAGTGCGGGCGCAGTTCGTTGAAGACAACTTGAAGATTGAAATCATGAATGCTAGGAATTTGGTGGCCACTGATTCCAACGGTGATTATGTATAACTTGCTTTTGCCTGTGACTTCGGTCGCATAGTAAGGTATCTTTACGATACTAAATATCCTATATTATTCCGGGATAGTACTTACCTATGCCTTCTGTAATTTTAAATGGGTCCATTAGTTCCAGAGATACAGGAAACATATAGTAAACCTCTTTGTAATGTTAGTATAGATGTACTTACCTTTCATTGGAAAAATAGTAACCCTTTTTTAGCTTTGCCGTAGTCGCGTAATAAAATAAGTCGTAATTAATCTACACATTGATTTGCAGGTTTATGCGACTCATACGTCCGGGCTGCGTTGCTACCAGAGGATGCCTTCACCAATGTAGTGAAGCCCAAAACACAAACACACAACAAGAACCTATTCCCTCTATATGATGAAATGTTTAATATGTAAGTCATAGCCTGATATTTAAATCGAGATAAAAATATTATAATTCACTTCGACATAAAATCACTACATAATATAGCGCAATTTTTATGTTTGCTTTAAATTGATAGAATGATTCAAGAGAAAGGTTTTGAAGTACAATTCATTTGTGTTTTAACTTATATGGCTAACGCTGGCCGTGCGAGTCTGGGGCGGGTTGCTAGTAATATAATTATATTCGATCACAAAAAAACATAATTTCTGGAATAAAAGCCAGGCTTGCTTGCCGAGAGCTTTTGAGATTTCCTTATGTTTAGATACTTAGTACTTATATCGATGGCTCAGCGACCCAATTCAATTGGGTCTTGGCCTTCCAAGTTATTTAATGCTACTTTATAAAGTTCCATGTAGATTATTATATTATATTAAAGCACTTTATTATATTTTTAGCCCCCTGACGGCAGAGCAGCGCCGCGTGACTGACGGGTTGATCCATCTGACAGTGAAAGACAAGGACATGTTCAGCATGAGTAACGCATTCGTGGGGGAAGCGTATCTACACTTCAGCGAAGTGCCCGACACACCAGCACCCATCACCAGTCTGCCGCAGCAGTTGCTGCCGCTCTCGAGGCCCTCGGCCATTGGTATTTACTTTTTCAATTCATAACCATGATAGAAATTAGAAATACAGCAACGATTCAACTTTGATCAACCTTGGAAATTAACCGTAGCAAAGGAGTATCTAGCATCGGCCCTAGTCTATAAACGGGGTGGAGTGAGATAGTCTCACGTCACATAAATTGTAGTTAGTTAAGATTAATCAACTTAAGAAGTAATCACTTATGAAATATTAATTAAATTAAATAGCTCGAATTATTATATTAAACCGGTTTAAACCGAGTACCTAATACCAGCCTGTTTCAACAACTGTAAATTGTCATTTTGGCGCCTCTTGTCACCTGGTGCCTAAAACGACCACATCTCTTGCTCTACCGTAGTAGCTCAGAGTTAAATTTCAGTAAATAATATACTACGTACAAGTAGTAGTGAGCGCTGAGTGTCTGCTTGGTGCCTATTTTGGACTTTAGTCACTTAACTCCAGCGCTGTTTGTCACGTGCCATTCACATACTGTGAACCAGTAGTGTTCATACGTTTAAGTATACGGGTTGGATGCTCGCAAGCTCCAAGGGGAGCTATCTCCCTTTTTGTCACTTCTATGATATTATGGTTAAGAAAATGTTGAACAATAGTACCCACCTTAAGCAAATGAGATTGATTGAGATTGATGATTGAGATGAATATTATGTACTTTAGAATGGCAGAGAATGTTCTAATGATGTTTATTACGATCATCTGTCACTGGAATATCTAAATCAGTTTAAAGATTGTCGTTTGACAATCATATCATTGCGCATCATGTCATGGGCTGTGGTCATTTGGCAAACGAAGTAGTTTAATCACTGTTGTCACACCTCTACCCCTTTCGGTTTACTTATTATTGACCTGAAAAGACACATGGAAACATAATTGTTAATTTGTTATAGATGGCGAAGCTATAAAGGCGTTAGAAACCCGCCAAGGAGACAAGCAAGCTAAGGAGTTCATCAAGAAACAGAGACAGAAAATGCCCAGCAAACAGTTTTCTGTCTTCTCTCTCGGTTGAAAGTGACTCTTAACGGTACATGTTACACTAGAAGCACAAATAGAAGCTGTAGGCTGTGTCCAATATCGACGGGCTTTAATAACGTCATTGGAATAATTAATCTTTATTTATGAAGCAATAAATACTGCATAATTTATTAGTAAGTATATAGACTGATAGTTACACGTCCAGATAAATGTGTAAGAGCTGTTGTAATATTAATTTAATATTCGAATATTATGTCGTAAATTGATCTATCTGATCTATGGCATCATAAAGGCAGGCAGAATTAAACCGTGTTTACGGTATGCTGACAATCTGGTCACATTATTTAAATGTACTAGATTTGTTGGATAACGCTATGTTTGTAGGTCTTTAGCATATATTTAGGTACTGATAGCTTGATGAAATACCAAAATCTAGTTCCTGTGTACTGAATTCCGGAATGTTATTTAAAAGAATCGCGCTCTATACTCTTTGCCTACTACAGAAAGGGACTCAGTGTGATGATAAAATATGAAATGAATTTATTATTTAAAAAAAATATGTATTTCTTTCGGTGTGATGTTGTAATCCTACTTGGCTACAAGTCACAACTTTAAGGATTACATTTTATACTTTAAATCATATTGTGAATCTCAAGATGATTTAATAATTATGGCAATATTGAGGAATGATACCAACAATATTGAATATGAAATAAAAAAGATATCTATAAGCTATCTCAGCTTAATTAAAAGTTACGTGACATAGAGATACTGATGTCGATTCTGTTGTACCAAATCACTAAACTAAACTAATGTGACAGGACTAAAAAAGATCGCTTTCCTTATTTTAACCCGCACATGGGAAAGGGATACCAAGACTTTTAGTCCTGTCAAAGTAGTTTAGTTTAATTATTTCAAACAAAAGAATTGGCACCAATGTTACGTAACTTCTAAGTTCGGTATCTGAATTCTGAACTATCGTGAAATTCTCATAGTACACGTGTTGTAGACCTATTACAGAGTAATTCTTTATAAATAGCAATATAATATTAGATCATCAGATCAATGCTGGAGCATTCGATACTTTTTTATATGATATAAGTAACTTGTAAATGAATTAGAAATTCTCGATATACCCTTTATTCTGTGATAAAGATAAGTGCCTTATAGTTTATAGATTTTTTAATATTATGAAATTATAATGCTTGATCTTTCACTATATTTTTCTCTGTTGCATATTACCAAATTGTCTTTTATTATTTAAAAAAAACTATGTTTAGTTTCGTTTCAAAATATATTTATTTTGGCAATTAAAAGTCAGAATAAGCTTATGAAGTTGTTTTATTCCACGTGCCATAGATCTTTACCAGGCACTATAATTTCGTAAATAGCATACATCCTAAAATTTGATTTTGTATTTTGCCTAAAAAGTTTTGGTCTTTGAGTATTTAATTTATTTTTTATATAATTTTCCATCGGGGTTCGTACCAATGATATTATCATTGTTTGGAACGGGGTCATCAGTTTCACTCTAGGTACATTTGACAGTATCAAGTCAGGTACTTCATCTACGGATTTAAACTTTTAATTCATTTATACAGGATCAAAAATTAGTTACAAGATAACTCTTACTTAAAGTTGCTTACTTTAATATGCTCTAAATGTCGCGTTTATCGTTTCGTAGTTTCCCATTCAATCAGTCGTTTGACGTATGTGATAAATGCCATAATATTGCTTGCTCACACTGCATTGCTTGTTTTTGCCGCGTACCGTTCCATAAACGAACCACTGTTGAACAAAACCAAGAATGTAGTAACTAGCCAAATAGTAGAATAAAAATATATTGTAGTTGCTATTGCTGATATACTTCAATAGCGCAATGTAGAAGGGATCCCTTCTCGCTTGTGAGTCACGCAATCTCGTTACACATTAAACCTCTGAGAAAATAATCTACCCGACGATTAGCCCTCAGGGGATAATGCTGTATTGTAATAGGCACGATGATGGTAATTATTTTAAAGAAGGATGATCACCATACTTCTGTATGGACATCGGGAGAATGTAGCTGCGGCCTTACAAAGTAATATCATTAATATCTGTTCCTTAGTCTTGTTTTACTGCTAAGGCAGGTCGGGCTGCCTAATTGTAAAGTCGTTCAGTAATTTAAGCAATCTATAATTCTGGATGCTTGGTGAAAGAGTTTGTAGTTATACTCGTAATTCTTATGAAGTTACGACAAGACGTTGGCAGTGGGGACTCATGCTGAAAAACAGTTCAATAGATTTAAGAGTTAGGTTAATAACTATGGGTTCTCATGAACAAATGACGCAGAGGTGTAGGTATACATACTTTAACTTCTAACTTCAGAAGGAAAACGTCGAAATCATACTTTTTAAGACTAACGCGGTGAATATTTCCAAATTTGCGTTTCAGCCGTCCTGATCACGAAGACAGCTGCCGAAATAAATATTACGCGTGGTGGTTAGAACCAATCAAAATAAATATTCTATCACGTCCAAACTAATTACTCAATTATTCTCGTATTTCGACAATTATATGTTAGAAAATAGTCATGCTTTGTGTTGATTATGGCAAATTAATTACAGCAGATGCCGGTAGCATGCCGAGCGTGCGGGGCGCGCTCAGGTACCGACCGTCTACACATTATTGCTTCATGCATATAAAGTAATAACATCGGCCATCTACTCTACTCTGTCCGATTCCATTGCACCTCACCTTAAGACCGTTTCATCCAAATAAAATCAGCTGCGTCTCCCGGCCCTTTATTCCTCAATATAGCACGATATGGTTTCGGCTTTAGAGTACCTGCCTATGGTTAGAGTATATAATTGTACCTTAATATGTACTCTAAGTACCTATATAAAACTATTTTTTCCAAGGAATATAATTATACTCTAAATGACAATGTTTAAGGATTTGATTTGCAGCCCATTTTCTTGCTACTAACTGCTTACCACCTTACACCAGGTGACAACTTTTCTTAGACTTCTAAGACTGAACGTAATTAGAAACGATTGTTAAACAGTGACGTTTCAATTGGTATTAGGCACAATGTTTTTTTTACAGAAAACCTAAGAATAAGTAGTTCTCTTTAACCAACGTTCCTTAAACACGCAGAGCAATGGATAAGCCCGGTGCTCTTTCTAAATATTATGAAAATATCTGTTCGTTATAGGTATATTGTTCCAGAGTTCAATCTTCGATTTATAAGAGGAAATATATATACCTAGTCCTTTATCTTACTAAATTTAATAATATCAAGATACCCCACGTATCTTGGAGACGTGTCCTACCACAGCCCTACCCTGCAACCTCCATCAATGTCTTCATAACACGCTACCTCCATCATTTAAATCTGGCGTAGAGATGTCATTCAATATTAAAATGAAATTAATTAAAACGTCCGCGCATAAAAGGCTAATTAATCGTGACGGCCGGTGGTGGAAACGCGGCTCGGAATGAAACATCTCGCCGAACGGTGGCGGCGCCTTTCATGTGCCTCCCCTCGCTTTGAACGCGCCGTGCCGACAATCCGCCTGACTACTTATCGGTTCAGATTTATTGTGATTCGGAGGCTGCGGGCCACGGGAAGTCGCGCACTGTACCTACTCGCCACTAGCGGACCGATCGACACGACCGTACCGTACCCACTCTGCTCACGGTTCCTGCGATGAGTGTGTGACTGTAGGGTGTAGACCATGCGAGGACAATCATCAACATAAGTATTTAAAAGATTATTTTAATCAAAATTATGTGACATTTTTAAGAAGTTCTTTCAAGCTCAATTTATTTGTACAACACTACAGTGCAACATGTTTTTGAAACAATAAGTTATTAAGAAACAATAACAAATTCAAACTGAGATCAATAGCAAGAAACGCATTTACTAGTATATTTCTCAATATAGTGTTCTATGAAATGCTGTAAGATATGAGAGACTCTCCTCATTAACTAAACTAAGTCGTAACTTCGTAAGTGCAGTAGATTTAAACAATTAATAAACGGATTCTACTAATTGCGTGCTCCATTCTGAATAATCTGGATATTTGAATACGGATGTAATTAGCAAATCAGCTGAGCAGCGTGGAGTGGTTCGAAATTGGTGAGTGTAGCCGTGTGTGTAGCTATGAAACGGTATTCATAAGCCGTTCAGCAAACAAGTGACATTTTAAAAAATTTAAAGTAGGAATTAAATTAACACTGGCAGCGACGCATTTGCGGCATCGAATGTACGTTTGAAGCGTTATCGAATGAGTACACGTTTTTTGCTTCCATCAGTGCGGACCCCGGTAGCTACTCGGGAGCTGTATAAAAAACCTCTACCATTATGTCTCATATCGACGCGAGGTGACTAGCGATTTATTGCTTGTTGCCATTGTACGTCTTTACATTGTTGCTGCCCAGTAACTCATCAAACCAAATTGTTAGCTATTTGTATACTTAGCGCTTTTCAATGCCCGCATCATAATTGTACTGCAAGTATAAAGTAAGTGAATAAAGACATTCTCGACGACCAGAAATAGAAAAAAACTTTATGTAGTGTCAAAACAAATGCAAGTACCTAGCTCTCAACCGAGGCACAGTATACCCGAGTCGTCCTTTGGCTGATTTGACGATGATTGATTCGATTTAAAAATGTGACGCTCAGGATCAGTAACCTATAAGTTACTATTTTTAACACCATGGAAGTTTGATAAATGTGTCTACTTTTCATAGTACGAAGGCACTATTAAATCGTTTACTCTGTCGTGACAATTCTTTCAAATTAATTTGCAAAGGTTTGCATGCACGGCGGTCATAAATCTCAAACAATCTCGTACAAATATGGGATAACTAAAGGTTCTGGCGTGAAATAGTTTAACATTAAGTCAAAGCTATGGACTAATTTCAATTACTGTACTTAAAATATATAGATAGGAATAGGTCCTTAAGCCCATTTAAGTTAATAGGACAAAAAGCCATAAAGTAAACCTATAAACCAAAGTGGTTGCATGAAAATTTATTAAACGTAAATTTAACGGCAAGTAATAATTTAATAATGAGCGATTTAACGATCACATTGGATGAAAAAAATATTATGTTCATTGTTATGGAAAATGGTCTTTTATATTTAAAAGCTCTTTCAGAAAGGCCGTCCCGCTAAGTCTTTAATGGGATTGAATAATAAGCTATAAAGATTTTGAATGGTATAAATGGTATATTCTTCCTCCCTGTTTGTTAGTGGCGCGCACTCTTTAGATGCCTTGATTTACTATCGCGATGGCTAGATGGTGTATCAGGAGTCGATAAAATAAGTTTAATGAGACCGGCTCGTATATCAGAGTCGGCATCATAAAGGTGGGTTCCAATTGTCAAAGGGCTCTATGTAGCGGCATGGCTTTATGATGGCATTTTTACAAGCAGGTATAAGCTTTGGACGTCTGCCGTGCCGCCTGCCAATTATATTCTACTTAACTCCCAGTTGCGTCAAGTATAATTCTATGTTAACTTACTACTATACTAAAACATAACACGCACATTAAAGACCCAACACACAGAGGAGGAATTATTACAGTGACCAATGAACTCACGTTTGATATAATTCTAGTGTATCGGATGGATACATATCATAATATATACATGTTAATAAAGATTTAAGTAAATCTGGAAAAAAAGCTTCTGTACGTGTGTTTGTAACGGAACTCTTAAACGGCTAGACCGATAAATTTTGGACTGTGTTTGTGTTGGTCCATGGAAGGTTGAAATTCAGAATTGGGCTGGATTAAATCGCCACTTTCTGTAGGTGGCACTTTTGTCGAGGTCCAGATAGTATGCGGGTGAAGTCTCCCTATAAAATAAGTTATCTGTTGATGCAAACCTATTAAAACTTACTAAGAACGCATGCAAGCGTAACTCATATTCAATAAAGAAAATTTCCCAGCAGATGAAAAAATTGTTTTATTTTGATTTAAAAATGTATTCTTTAATCAATTCAAATTGTATTTTGTTATCAGCGATGGTTTATTTGCTATTCTATTATTTTTCCAAAGCTTATTGTTTCTTTACCAATTTTATAACGATACAATATTTATATTTTTATTTGCAATGAATGAACTCAAAAACTACTGGACCGCTTTTAAATATTATTTCAGGATTAGAATGCTATGCTATTATATTATTGTTACGCGGACGATATCACGGTGAAAAAACTACTTATTTACAAAACTCATTAACATAAACATGTCAGAGTACTATGTTGTCTGTGTACGCTATATTAAACCTACCTACATATATTCGTAGTGAAGTTATTGGCTTCAAAACAGTTTTGTCCTTGAGAAATTACACAGGATTTACGTAATTTTACCCAATAGCTGTTGATGGCCTTTCCAAAGATGGCTTGATTTAAGTACAAATACAATCGAATAACGAAATCAACATCAAACGGTTTTCTACAACATTTAACACATAAAAATATACATTGTTATGAAATTAAAATTATATTGGTAAACAGGCTTAGTTATGCCTACAAAGAACTATATAATATGTACTAGCGTTTTTTTGGATGCGAAAAGCGGTTTGTCTGAATCGATGAGCTTTTGTATGGTCCATGGCTGATCAGAGAGGGAGGCGGTGGTGAAGCAAGAGGGGCGGGTGGCCTGAGGGCGGTCATTTTGTTGGATCTGGATCCGCTGACAGGTGGAGGGTGACTGGCGGGGAGGGGCGGCGCCCGCGCAGCTCGCGTGGCCCTCTCGCCTGAGTCACGCGCGCCTCGTAATGCTTGCATAATAATAATGACGGATGCCGATCGCGCGGCGGCTCTTTTGATCTGCGGTGCGTTTGATCTCGCCGCCGGAGCCGGTCCCGCCGCCCCTGCCGCACAAACGAGCCGCCCGCTCACCTTTATTCGGTCTGACACCGCGCGGCGAGTCGTTCGGCCCTTCGCCCTCGCTCTAAATAGAGGCTTTATTTTGTAAACAGCGGG
Source organism: Falcaria lacertinaria (assembly GCA_951449985.1). Taxonomy (NCBI): domain Eukaryota; kingdom Metazoa; phylum Arthropoda; class Insecta; order Lepidoptera; family Drepanidae; genus Falcaria; species Falcaria lacertinaria. The sequence continues at coordinate 5,469,790 of OX602118.1, read as the reverse complement.
AGCGCTACCGTGCTGCGCGGCCGGGTCTGTGGAGCGAACAGTGCAGTGCGCGCGCCCGCCAGTATGGGGTGTACGGCCGGGGGTCCGATTGACGGCTGCGCCTGCGCACCATGAGCCCGCATGCCCGCGGCCCTAGCTGCCGCTGCTACTCCACCTGGATCACATGGACGCTCTGTGTACGCATTGTTTTGAATTGGTGTTCATAATCATAACTCATTAAGCATAATGGTCGATGGTAACTAGTGCTTGTCTAGATAGTATTTTCTCTAAGATGGACTGGAAACAGTTTGATTGTAGATAACTAGTTTTATTTTTGTAAAATTGTGTGATTAATTAAGAATTTGTCAAATTAAAAAAATGTAGAAACATTATAATTTGTGTTTTAGGCTAGCCAAAAGCGGGTGAAGTCGTTAAGTTATGTTATGTAATTGGTATAAACTGTATACTATACAGTTGTATTGTAGCTAACCAATTCAGCATTCACCATATGTCAGATTTTATTATACTACATACAAGTGTGGTAAACAAGCACACAGTCTGCCTTGCAGGCAGCGTTCATCGTAGCATATATCTAAAGGCTAGATAGCCTATACAACTTTAGCTTGAGAGGAATCACTGTACTATCGAGCACAGAACACTCGAGGAGTTCTTACTAGCCGCATCACGCAACACTACTTTGAAGTAGCACAATTCAACTTTGATATTCTGTTAGCCGACAGGAGGTTTTTACTGTCCCAGATGGGCGGCTCCTATTTTAAATGCGGATCCCATTGCAACCTACTGCTAGCTTAACCATACCTAGGTTACGTATAGGGTCCCATGGGCTAAATATTACGAAATGTTAGCAGTATCTACTCCGAAACATGGTCTGGTACGGCCCGTATACGTTCATATAACTATGTTCCTTGTTAGCATACTTATTTATACCTATTTGTATGTACGAGTAGTGCCAGCTCGCAACGAGTTACTCCTTATTGAGAAACTGCTATAAATATGCGAATGCCCTTTGATATAACATTTACCTATTGAATTTATTGCTACTTTGCAGCATAGAAAATGTATTTTGCCTTGTTCGATATTAATCGCATGACATTAGTTTGTACTAACCGACCTATTTCTCCATCATATTAAGCAGATCTACATTTTGTACACATTGACACATTATTTTACAACAATCGATTGACTACTCTTGAGACTTGAGATATACGTTACAATAGCTACGAAAAAAGTACCCCATCAATAATTATTAGCTCATCTTTTCCGAATCGAGATTTAATTGTGAACCAACATGTTAAAATTGTTTATACCGTAACCTACTCATTGACGAATCTACATTGTAGAGTTCGATGAATGGCACGCTTGTATAGGACATTTAGATTTAGCATTTCGTCCGTTATATTGCTAAAATTATTGTTAATGCACAAAGTTGCGAAGTGACGACCGGTAAACTTATTCTGTGCACTGTCTGTGTACACAAAAGCAATATTTGAAGTGCCTGCTTCAGAATAGCACTGTTGTAAAAAAATCATAAAACAAGTGTACTTAGAAGAAAATTTTGAAAGAATTACCTCCTAGCTACTCTAGCTAGACGCTCATATTATCATCATGAAACTATGAAGAACAATTAAAATTTCTATGCGCTAGACTAGACACTAAATAAACTTGGGACGAAGATGGGTGTTGTAATCTTTATATCTCTTTGGAAAGGTTGATGGTGGATGATGCTAGTATTGATAGAATCAGGAACTTAAAATATTTTTTTAAATTAATATATGTATGGAATGGCACAAATGGAACCCAATTATGTTATATTATAAGTTCATACGGACGAAGCCTGAGAGTAAAGCTAATAAAAGCCTTTTAATAAAAAGAAGGCCGTATTTTCCGATCTCGATTGTCTACAATCTTGTTTACCGCAAAAGTATATCGGTCTTTTTTGTTGGTTTTTTTTAAAATTAAACTATGTTGGGTTAGCTTAATTCTGTATGAGTAAGTACTTTTCTCTGCAACTTTCAGACGGTGCTAATGACTATAGCTGAGAGCGCGACTCCCCGCGACAGCCTGAAGTTGGTCTGGCTCTCGAACAGTTCGCTAACTTGCAACGATGGAACGCCTGCTGGGTACGTGTTTGTATTATATATTTGAGGGATACGCAGCACAAGTTGTATTGTATATTTCTACGAACTTCGAGGTTAAGCAACCTTATTGAGGACCAGTATGGTCAGGTGGGTGACGGTCCACACCATACCGACGTTGCTCGTGTCCCGTATATCTAGGTACCAGCTGAATATAATTGATAAACAAGTCTGAGGTGGTTTAACGGAGGTTACCGATTTTCCCTATAAAATGGGATGCAAAGGAAAGAGGCCGTCTCGTCTTAAAATCTGGGAACCATTTAGTTATTAGGATTTAGGTTATTGATTGACCCTCGTGCCGACAGCAATATTGTTTTCTGAGGCCATTAGAATATTATTAATATTATAAGTGGTAGACTGGTAGAAAATGCTTTCGCATTAAGTCCACCATTGTACTTTAATTTTGCATTAAGTTTTGAAATAAATAAATATAAATGTGAAAGTTTTTAGGGATAACTGGATGAATGGATTTGGATGAAATTTCGCATACAGATAGTTTATTACCTATATTTGTACTTTTATTATTCGTTCTAATAGCGGCAACAGAACCACACATTCTGTGAATAATTCAATTGTCCACCTATTACGGATCATGAGATACAGCCCGTTGACAGACAGACGGACGGACGGACGGCGTAGTCTTAGTAAAAGGGTTCCGCTGGTTACCTTTCGGGTACTGAACCCTAAGAAACTGTTTCAACAAATGTGTTAAAATTACAACAAAGTAAGGGTATAAATACATGATTAACTACAATTCATTAATAATATATTTTTCGCCGTTTGATGTCTTTTCAAGTAGGTTTGTCATATGTTTATTGAGGTCTTCTGCATATTTTCCGTTGCTGTAAATTGTTTGACTCTTTGATCTAATAGATCAAACGTTTAGGTGGATTTTCATTACACTTTTGAAATACGCACATACACTGGGCATCGTATTTCTTAAAATGTTTATGAGAACTTAACTGCATCATTAATTCATTAATAACGTTTAGTCGTACTCGTATCACGGAAGCACTAAAAGATCCTCACTCTGTATATGGCCGTGTTCTTGGTTATCACTCCAATTAAATTAATACGATGGTTACTCGGACGGATTGGTTAATATTATGGTATCCGCGGAAATGCCCTTGATCTTGTAGCCTCATATTTGTCCGGTCGTCAGCAAAAAGTCGGTGTCGGAGGCATAATTTCCAAAGGCACATTAATAAAAATGGGAGATCCGCAGGGTTCAATATTAGGTCCTTTCTTATTTTTGGCATACATAAATGATCTCCCACTTGTAGTGGATAATATCTGTGACATAGTCTTATTCGCGGATGACACGTCTCTGGTATTTAGAGTGAGCAGAAAAGACAAAGAAATGATAAGTCTAAATGAAACGCTAGCATCCGTTTCTAAATGGTTTGACGCCAATAACCTAGTTTTAAATTCAAAAAAGACAAAATGTATACGGTTTTCTCCTCCAAACTCATCGCAGGTAGACACGAATGTACAATTAGATGGCAGAAAACTTGATTTAGTTGATAACACGATTTTTCTAGGTCTAACACTAGATGCAAAATTGCAGTGGGGCTCTCACATTGAGACTTTGTCAAAGAAACTTAGTTCAGCTGCGTTTGCCATTAGTAAAGTCAGACAATTGACAGATATTGATACTGCAAAATTAGTTAACTACGGATATTTCCACAGCCTCATGTCTTATGGCGTGTTATTATGGGGATCTGCGGCGGATCTGGATACGATATTCATTCTACAGAAAAGGGCAATCAGGGCAATTTTTGCAATGGGTCCCCAAGAATCGTTAAGAGAATTGTTTAAGAAAATTAATATTCTCACGTTACCGGCTCTTTACATCTTTGAGAACTTGTTGTTTATAAAAAAGAACATTAGAAGTTTTCAGTTAAATTCAGACAACCATAATATTTATACAAGAAACAAACAAAATTGTGGTTCCTAGGTTTAGACTAACAAAAGTAAACAAATCATTTATGGGAAACTGCGTCCGCTTTTACAATAAAATCCCACAATCTATTACCGAATTGAATTACGATAAGTTTAAGACTCATGTCAAAAGAGTTTTGATAAATAAAGCCTATTATAAAATTAATGATTATGTAAATGATAAAAATGCTTGGAATATATAGACTCACTCTGCACAAGTGGCTCCCCGCTCCTGGTAATTGCAATAGTTGGAATATGTATTTCATGAAAGCAGTGACAAAACCAACTTGGTAGCTTTCATTTTGATATTTGTAATTTCATACCAATGTCTAGAAGAATTTTGTTACAAATTGTTATATAATGATTGTTAAATGCAAAAAAAGACAGAGCACTGAGTTTCTTGCCGGTTCTTCTCAGGTGGCTTTTTTTCCGAACCGGTGGTAATTTAGACCTTCATAAGAGCCTTATTAGGGCCTAAACTGAATAAATGATTTTTGATTTTGATTTTGATTTTGAATCTCGGCATATTTTTAATGCGAATCAACTTCGCGCCTAGTTAGAATTCCTAGTTCTTGATCTATTCTTAGTCAAATCATGAGAATCGGGGTTGACCCAAGTATATCTTCAATTTAGTTAAACTTTTTTGTATCTCAGGTATTATTTCCGGCGCGGCTCTAACCACAACCACTGGGTGGTGTACTTGGAAGGTGGTGGATACTGCTGGGACGCGGCGTCCTGTGGCTCTCGCTGGCGGCGGAGGCCCGCGCTCATGTCCTCTGCGCGCTGGCCGCGGGCCCGCCGTGCGCCTGCGCTGCTGTCTGCCGACCCCACCGCCAACCCACTGTGGCACGCCTCCACGCATGTGCTACTACCTTATTGCTCTAGCGACATGTGGGTTGGCACCAGGACCCATGCTCACAGCACCGTTGGATTTGCCTTCTCTGGACGACTTATCGTTCGCGCCGTCCTTACTGAGCTACTGCGCGTTGGACTCTCGGGCCGGCTGCTATTAGTCGGCTCGAGTGCAGGCGCGGCGGGAGTCATGCTGCACGCGGACGCTGTTCGTCGAGCCCTGCGCCCGCACGGGGTCCACGTCGCTGCTATCGCTGACTCGGGATGGTTCCTCGACCGAGCCTCGCTAGCTAGGCGCACACCAGCAGCCACCGTAGCACGACTCGGTCACTCTTTGTGGCGAGGTAGCCCACCCTCGTCGTGTGTTCGGGAACATTTTGCTGAGCCCTGGCTTTGCTACTTCGGGTATCGACTGTATACACATATTCGGACGCCTTTATTTGTATTTCAATATCTGTTCGACTCGGCGCAGCTGGCGGCAGAGGGGGTGCGCGCACCGCGGACGCGCACTCAGTGGGATGCGGTTCACGCGACAGGCGCGGCGCTCCGTGCAAGCCTGGGCCATGTGCGGGCTGCGTTCGCGCCGGCGTGTCTTGCGCATGGGGCGCTGGCTCGACCCGAGTGGCTCGCGATCAATGTGTCGGGGGTATCGCTGCCGCAAGCGCTGGGGTGCTGGGAACGGCGGCTGGGACGCGGAGCGGGCCGAGGCGCACGCGCCAGCTGTGCGCCGCGCCGGCTGGTGGAGCGCTGCACGTGGCCGCAGTGCAACGGCTCGTGTCCGCGTCTGCGAGATCCACGCACGGGTGAAGAGGTGGCGCTGGCCACGCTGCTGCAGAGCTTCGGGCTAGATGTGAATGGCGCTGCCGCCGCCATGGGGCTTGATGCACGCGCACTCTCGCGCATGAGCCGAGCAGAGCTGCTCCCTCTATTAGCTCCTCATACGTGATACCCACACGGCTGGACTTATTTTGTGCATTTGAGCACAGTGAATCTACCTCGTTTTGTTGCACAAGTACAATTTATTATTAATGTTAAGATTTTATTTATTTATTGTTTGCCAATCCCGTTGTGTAGTTATTTTATTTATGATAAGTAAAGGGCTTTGCTATCATCAGATACCTAAAATATTATTGTAGGTAGGTAAATAATGTAAGTCTTTACCGTATTTACAACGTTTAGTATTCCACGTGTATGTAAAACGCCTATAAAATACAAAAACCAGTAGCTTTGGCACGTGTATATTTTATGTATAAAAGTTCGACCCTTTTAAAGAATCGATAGACTAGTTTGTCTGCATACCTATAATAATAATAATAATACAAATAAAATACCTATCTAAAATATTATCTCACTTTTCGCCGTTTGTTGTCTTTGTGTGGCATCCGTTGATGCGGCAGATATGTTTGGTCAGCAGTCATTTACTCAGTTAAATTGGTTCAGTAGATGTTAAGTGGCAGTCAGCTTGGGGTCAGGGACAAAGCACGTCGTCGGGGCACCCACAGCACTTGTGCCCTTCGATGGGGTGGTAGAGGGCCGTGGTTTCGGTGTAACCCGCTTACATGCAAACCGCCTTTACGACATCGCCGGTGATGACGTCATAATCGTGACGCGCGCTCCACACTCAGTGCTATAGAGAGGTCCACTACGTCGTTTCCAAGGAAAAAGTCAGTTGATACAATGTTGGCCTGGTTCCGCCAGCGTGTGGCCAGTCGAGCAGTCACGTTGCGGTTGACCACGTCTGCATAATCACGAAGGGAACCCCGCAAGAAGAGGATGTCTAGTACAGTAGGCGTGGTCTGCGCCATCGCAGAGTGCAGTGGTGATCGCGCATGAGGCTGCGGAGATGCGGCGATCGCCTGATCTAAGTACTGGAAGAGCTGGTTCGGGTCATTCGTATTCGCCCATAAGTGAGGTAGGATAGGCCACAGCCAATTGTTTTCTGAAACAAATTGAAATATTTTGCTGATGATTGCATCCAGATAGTGCAAATCTTTCGTAACGCCTGCGATGAGTAAAGTTTCCTGAGCTACCCGAAAATCGGCTGCGGCAGTTAGGAATAAGGACTTACAGCGTAAGTCCTAAGGTTAGGATACTTGTTCGACGACAATTTTACATCAAGAATTTTATTTTATTGATGTGTAACCTCTTTCCTCTCGCATTCCTGCAATCTGAGAGAGAGATTTCGTGAAAAGGGACGTGTGTTACAGGAAGTCGGAGATGCGCGCGCTATTTGATTTTAACAAAGAGTGCGCGCGACTGTATTGTTGGCCGTCAGATGTCAGAGGTTACACATTGTAAGCGACTACTGGAGGGGTAGTTTTTATGTTTTGGGGTTTGGAAATTAGTCTATGAAGTCTAAGAGACATATGTAGGAAAGCAGCAATGTGTCTAGCAAATTGCTAGGTATACCTATATGATACATGATACATATTAAAAACTTACAATTTTGCTTAATTGAGTTAAGAGAAGAGGCTAATTAAAATAGTGTTAATAAGTATATTATTTTAATTCTCACCAGCTACAATAGCATTGTCCACATAACTGAATAATAGTCGCTTGTTTGAGTTGATTAAGGACTGCAGCGTAGGCCCTCTTGTGCCGGCCCCGGTGGAGAAGTCTGATGCTGCTGCTAGGTGTGGTCCCAGCTCTCTCTGCACGAGCTCGAGAAGACCTGCATGGACTCTTCGGATAGGGGAGCCATCTTGCTCATAAAATCCTACTGGGAAGTGATGCGCGTCTAGGAATATCACCTGCAAATTGTAATTGAGAACATATAACCCCTATCTGAACATTTGCTCTTTCGGACATGACTCAGCTTCACAGGTAAAATAAACAAAGTAAAAAATCTCTCATAAAAGACTATATTTTATTACTATTTCAAATTATCTATTATTATAATAAGTCGTTAGACCAGTGAATCAGTTGAAAGAATTGAATGTTGAACCTAAAGATGATATGAATATGACTGTGAGAATGGTTTTGTCACCTTTAAATAACATAAGATCAGCACAGAGGAATATTAATCTAATATATAAAATTCTCGTGTCACAGTTTTCGTTGCCATACTCCTCCGAAACGGATTGACCGATTTTGATGTTTTTTTTTGTGCTTATCCGGTATCTATGAGAATCGGCCAACATCTATTTTTCATCCCCCTAAATGTTAGGGGTAGTCCAGCCCTAAATTTATTTTTTATTTTTTAGACCGATTTCAAAAATTCTTTCACCGTTAGAAAGTTACATCATCACTGAGTAACATAGGCTATATATTATACTAGCTTCCCGCCCCGGCTTTGCACGGGTAGACAAAATATTTGATATAAAAGTCTACCCGTGCGAAGCCGGGGCGGGCCGCTAGTACAATATAAAACAAATGCACTCTTTATGGGAATATTTAACCTAAATATTATGATTTTTCATATGTAAATGAAACTTACTTCATTAGTACTATCTAAGAAAGCTCTTATCTCCTTCAAAAGAGGAACTAGTGGACGAATTCTTATTAAGTTATGGTTCAGCCAATACCTGAAAATAAATATTGTGTATTATGTTAGTAGATAAAATAGATGATACATAACGAAAATAAGTTCTCTTGTTTTCAATGTCAAGATTAAATGAAAATGAAATTAGTCTTTAATTTTTCTTAATTATATTTAGGCCACGACAACTTATGAAGAAGGTCCAAAAATTAAGCATCGGGGAATATTGTCTTCTACTAAGACTAAGAGCCGAATATAACCTTCTTATTCCAGCCTCAGTATGAGTTATGTAAGGGCAGATTAGCTTAGAGAAAACGTTGGTAGTAGTTGTACGTAGTATATTATCTACTTTGTTTCCTCTTTACACCTGGTTGTGAACGCACCAGGGATACCCCTTTTGTAGGCGTAAATAAGCACTGTGTGTGACCGTTTACCGGCAGACGGGCCGAGCGCTTGTTTGCCAATTTTGTAGTAAAAATAAATAATAGTGATGGACGGACCGAAGATATTCCATAGTAAATCGGTTGTTCCCTATTTTAATATAAGATCAAATAAAACAATAGTGAAGAAAACTTTAATTTGGAATGCCATAGTCTTTATAAAACACGATAAATCTTTTACCCGACATTGACTGCGAGGACCGGGCATTTATCGATTCGTATAAATTCTAGTTATCATATAGTATAAGACTTCAAGGCGGTTTCGAATATATGTACAGTAATTTTGTAAAAAAAAGGGGTTTCATTGAATGTTTGTATAATAAGTTGCACAGATATCGTTGGTTAATTCAGATTGAATGATGAAGTGTTCATTGTCTTATGTAATGACTTACTGTTGAGTCATGCGAGACTGTTTGTCTGATCGTGTAATGTTATCTATTCAGTTGGTGTCTGAAACAGTCTTACGATTTTATGCAACAGTTTTGCGTAATTATATAAATAAAATTGAAATTTTAAATTCTGCACTAGTAATTTTTTTAAATAATTGTACGAGCTGAAACACATCCATCAAACAAGCTGTACATTTTAATTAATAATTTGTATGGATCGGCATCAAATTATATATATTTGTTACCAAAAACTAACATTACGAACTCATTAACTTGAATATCATTTTAAGCCCTTAGAATTGGTATGATATTTTACTTTAATCATAGACATTATAATATAATAAGTCTAGTTTTGCTTTATACCTGTCTTCTTCTCTTTGGTAAAAGTCGTAGTAAGCAACCCTGAAGTCGAAGTATCTGATGCCGTGGACGAGCTGAGCCCAAATGGAGCGGTCCTGGCACAGCACGAAGCTGTCTCGAGCCAAGCTGCTAACCTCGGTGTTGAACCGCCAAGCGCCAGCGTTGTGAGTCCCCGGCAATGCCAGCTCTCCAATACGTAGCCCATAGATCTGTGCTCTGAAATGTGTCATTGATCCACTTTATGGTAGGTAATTTTAAAATCTGTTTAACGTGGAATTTAATGAAGACTCCGAACGGTGGTAAAATTTTCATGTGAAAAGGCGAGGTTGTTATATTGAACAGGTTGGTTTGGGTCTACAAAAGCTAAGTGACATAATTATTAGAAATGTTAATGTCCAAACAGCTTATACAAACTTAGAAAAGCTTACAAACATCTTACGTATCATCATATAAATAAAACTTGAACAGTTGGTTGAAACCCTGAAAGTCATACCGTGAAATCATTCTATAATATTAAAATAGCTCTATAGAAATTGAGGAGTTACAGGATCGACTAAACATAAATAGTTCTATTTGAAAACAAGAAACATGTAAAGAACAAGTAGGAGTCAATAACTATTTTTAAGTTTAAATACTCACGCATTGTCTTCCATCCAAGTGGGCTGTATCTTCAAACAGTTGTAGGCTTGTATCTGATCATCTCCGGCGCCGGTCCAGGGCCAAAGACAATGGGGGCCCTTTTGGCCAGCTCCTAGCTCCCAGCCAGCTGGCAATCTCCCCTCACCAAGTGATATGTCGGTGATTATGTACCCATCTTCTGAATTAATTGGGTAAACTGCTAGCGCGTTGTTCCACGAAGACGGACGATCGTCAAACAGCCCTATCTGTGAAAATAAATGGTTGAATAGACTATGGCTTAACTGCTTTTAACAGTAGCGTATATCCGATATCTATAAGTATAATGAGATCGCTATTGAGGGATTTAGTTAGTAAGAAGGTAAGTTCGGTTATACGCATTCAAGACACTTTTAAAAATATTTACTTGTTAGATATGGTAGATGCTCTACGGGACCCCTGAATCTGACTGGCAGGTAATGTGATCGTTGGTAAAAGTCTAGAATTTCGAAAATCTTGTCAAGTTCGATAATTTCGGCCCACTTTAATAACCATCGAATTCCGCCTTGAAATTGATATTAAGTAAAAGTCACGTGTAACAAAGACTAAATTGTTTCTAATGTCACTAGATGCTACACAGCATGCGATGGCTATGTAACAAAGCGTGATGTAGGAGTGGATTTCCTGAATTGGCACGCAGTTCGCACGCACTTATTACACTAATGACCACAAATCGCCAGACGATGGCACGTAAACGATACGGACTTCCACATCTTCCACTGCTATTACGTTTCGTAATAGTTTTGGAGTACAATAATTTGTGTGGTGGATAAAAAAGATGTCGCACCGCCTGTTAGCTAAGTGTCACGTTTGATCTCGATTGTAGTTGCGTAAGAAACGGAACAAATGTTTAGGTTGCTCTATTATTATAGCAGAGCAGGTTTGCATATCTATAATATAAAAATGAATCGCTGAATGTGTTGCTAAGCGCAAATTTCGAGAGCAGCTGAACCGATTTCCTTAATTCTTTTTTTTATATTCCTTGAAGAACGAGGATGGTTATTATGGAGAGGAAAAAAAAAAATTGCCCGAAAATGACTACAAATGTGCGAAGCCGGGGCGGGCCGCTAGTCTAAATATATATAACTCAAAGGTGACTGACTGACATAGTGATCTATCAACGCACAGCCCAAACCACTGGACGGATCGAGCTGAAATTCGGCATGCAGGTAGATGTTAGGACGTAGGCATCCGCTAAGAAGGATAAGGATTTTGATTAATTCTACTCCCAAGGGGGTAAAATAGGGGTTGAAAGTTTGTATGAAAATCCGTCGTTTTTTAAATTAAACGCATGAAAATTGGTATTTGGCCTTTCAGTTAAAAATAAATAAATACGTGTTTCAGGATTTTTGCAAATTCCACCCCTAAGGGGGTAAAATAGGGGATGAATGTTTTGTATGAAAATCCGTATATTAAAAGATAAACGCATGAAAAATTGTATTTGACCTTTCAGTTAGAAATAAATAAGTACGTATTTCAGTATTGGAAATTTCGATCTTGGCCGCGCATCACGCCGAAACTGCTGAATGGATTCAAATGAAACTTGGCACAATTTGAGTTCATACTACGAGGTAACATATAGGATACTTTTATCCCGAAATTCAGCACGGTTCCCTTGGGATAGGGGATAAAAGTAAAAATGTGTACTTGGCTGTAACTCCGAAACGGTTGGACCGATTTGAACGAGACTTCCACTGGCAGATAGCTGATATTACTGGGCGTAACTGTTATGTTGGAAAAATTATTAGGGCTCCGCGCAGCTAATAAAAAACCCATGAAATTTAGATCAAAATCCGAACGACAAGACTGATTGGAACCGGGCTTTCTCAGACAGGTAGCTGATGCTATAATTCGTAACAAAGGCTAAATGCCTTTTGAAAAATAAAATTGGGGTACGGCGCAACATTATTTAATTAATTATTACATTTATTTATAATAAAACCCATGAAATTGTATACAAAATCTGACCGGTTGAACTTTCACTGGTAGATAGCTGATGCTAAAAGGCGTAACATAGGCTACTTAATGTTGAAAAAAAATGAGGGTTCCGCGAAAAAAAAAAGCCCATGAAATTGGGTACAAAATCTGAACGGCGGAACTGTTACTGGTAGATAGCTGATGCTCAAATGCGTAACATAGGCTACTTTTATTTTGGAAAATAATTGAGGTTTATTAACTATTAAGACTAAAAATACTTTCATCAATATTTGCATAGGAATTAGTAATATTATTTCTGAGTTGTTTTAATATAGCAACACCACACAATTAATAACACATGATGTTTGTGTTTAAGAGCTTCCAGTTTTAGTTTTAGGGCTTCGCCCTTGGACCCCATGGGACTTTTATCTTTAACAATAAAATAAAACTTCAAATTAAAAGTAAAAATACTTCAATCAACATATGCATAGCATTATTATCCAGTCTCCAGCTGTTTCGGAGAAGTTGTACATGCCAAGTCCGACTGATTTTTTTCCTGGAATATCATTTAAAGATAAACCATTTTCTTCTATTTACAAATGATACTGAAAGATCAAGATTTATAAAGCAACTCATCGCTAAAACTTATCATTTTCAGATTAAAAATAAATCCCAATCCCGTATCCCATGGGCAACCCGTCATTTTATGGGATGATACATTATTTTTCTGTCGCGCATTTTTTTTATATCGGACTTGAACAGACACGGCTGATTTACAATTTTAGTATAGCTAATTTTGTTTATATGGCAAGACAACGTTTGCCGGGTCAGCTAGTAACATTATAAGAATGGAATAGACAAAAGATGTACTTATTACAGAAACATGAAAACTATATACATATACATATATATACATAAGATCTATGATAAGGTTCCGTTCAAAGAGTAGCTGCCTTCTAATTATCCAGTTCATACAAGCTTCCATTTACTTATAAAGGAAGCATTCTGCAATAAACCAGTTAACAGAATGCTTCTTCTGTACACAGTGTACTGTGAACGAACAAGAACACAAAGATTGAACTGAACACATTACTATCAATTTACGAGGCAGTTTTCGTATGATCAAATGCCGGAAACAAAGGCCGTGACATGCGATTGACCCCAAGGTAATTTATTTAAAGAATAAGCACGAGAGCATGTCTAATCGGTTACCAATTAAATGCTCCGTTTGGATTTTTTTAAGATATATTTTAGCAAGACAAAAGCTTGAATTTAATTATCAAGTCATTACTCATTTGTTCCTGTGTGAGGAAACGGCAGCTGTGGATTTAAGTAGGTTTGGATGAATATACTTGCATACCACATACCTCCAAAAAAAAAAAGGTTATGTTTATATTGTCGTAAAATTATAAAATGAATTAAAATTAAGTTATAATTTAAAGTAATTTTCACGCTTTCTTTATTACCTTTATAACATTTTCCTAACTTTCGGGAATCTTCTTTGAATTTAATACGTTGCTTTATTGTGTTCTCGAGGGTCAAATAACAGCCTATCCGTGTTGCCACGGATATAATATTAAGAAGGGATAACTATGGATACAGCTTTAAGGTTTTGTTGGTACAATATACACTTTTTGTAGAAGAGACTGTGGTCCTCACACCAGGCTCGGCCTGTGCCATGTGGGCCTAAAATCGGTTTGTGTACCGTTACATTTTATTCGCGTCCTCGTCGGTGCGGAAAAGGTAAAAGATATTATAGAGATAGATTAGGTGTGTGTTGTGTGTGTTTGTGTATGTATAATCTTTCTTTATTTATTTATTGTGGGTTCCAATACTGGGAATGTGTTCCGAATCAAACTAAATAACGAGTGACATTTTCTTATTTATTTCGTATGTTCCGATCAGGAACCCTCATTGCGTGTGAAGAATAATCGCTAACTCACTTGTCCAGGTACGGAGGAGCACCCATTGAAGTCCCAGTTGATCTCGATAGCATCAAGAAGCCTGCCTCCAGCTTGTTGCATGTCCGGGGAGTGGACCGTCACCCACACTCTGCCGCATGACGACTTTTCCAACACTTGCCTTTCAGCTGGAATCAGTGAATGAATAAGGTACAATATTATAAAATATCCTCACGCCTTCCCACAAGGATCCACGAACATGTAGGCAGATGTGTTGCAGCACCCACTTTTTACCGAACATAATTTGGTGCCAACGTTACTGATGATAAGTCCGTCGCCGTCTAGTAGGCACTACATGCTTAAGTTTCTTCTCAGACCTATGCAGGTTTCCTCACGATATTTTCCTTCACCGTCTCATGGTGTGTCTAATCAATGAATGTACGTTCGAACTCAATGCTAAGGGCCAGTGGAATTAGAACCTGCGTCGTCGGTAGAAAGGCAGCAACGCTTTATACCACTCTAACACGGCACGACACGGCGCAATGTTAAGGTCATCAAAGTTTTTATAAGGTTTTGATGTAAATATTCATATTGTTGGTAATCATAGAGATAATTCCCACTAGTACCCTACTGTTTGTGAAACAAAAACGATTTCTTAGTCCTACACAATCTCGGAATATGATCGATCGAGATACGTCATTGGGAATCCATAATGAGGTTCATTAGGTACGCAATTAGCGATATCTTAATATGACAAAAATATCAAGTATAAATACATTAATGAGATAATCATATCGATATCAAAATCGTTGATTAACTCCAGTCAATAAACATTTCAATCAAATATAAAATCACTGATTTAACACATCAATCAACGTATTGTAATGTCAATAAGTTGAGGCCTTTGATTATACATGTAGAGGATGTAGAGGCAGATTAGTTCTTATCGCTAGATTAGTAGATATGGTATTTACATGTTGGGTGCCAAGTGTTACAAATTGCTGAACTATGTACAATGCATGTGCCACCGGCCACCTTGATGTGATTATCTACTAGAAGCCAGCATATATATAATATATGTATATGTGTATGCCATGTAATTTACGTACATACACGTTTTAGAGTTCTTATGATACGACTCGTTTTAAGCGGCGAGTCGTGAGGCGGCACTTGGTATGGTGAGAATGAAACTGAAAATTGAAAACGTTGATGATAAAGAAACGATGTAAACAAATTAAATGATTATCAAAAGAATTGATTAAAATAAAATAGGTATCTATGATGTGATGTTTATAAAAATGAGGCGTAGGTAAAATGTTGTAGTCCTGTAGCGGTCAAAATTACATTTTACAATATATTTTCACTGACAGCAGACTCTTGTATTTAAACGGTACAATGATATCTTAAAAATTTTGATTAGGTACATATAGCAATCGCAAAAATTAAACGATAACGAAGTCGCGGGCACAGCTAGTTGTGAAAATGACATTAAAAAAAAACCAAGAGCGATTGGTCGCATATGATGTATAACATGTGAAATCTGACAGCTAGGCTCTGCCTTCCTGTAACACACTTCCGTCCCTTTTCATTGTAGGAAATCGAGCGGAGAGAATTTTTTATATGTGAAACACCCATAAAAAATGCGCAAATTCGTTCTCGTAGAACTTCCTTATTAACCATGGCTATTTATTTATTTTATTTTTGTTTATTGGAAAACCAACAGCTAACTTAGCATGAAATAACTATATATTTATAAATCTGGCATTAGCCAGATCACAACGACAGCGTCGGTAATAATGTAATACTTATCATTTTCGAAAGAGCATTCCGCTATAAGTCTTTATGCCAACTGTGTAAGAATTATTATCTTTAGGTACGTGAGAATATTCGCAGTTCCAAGAAATTGCGATTATTATAATAGTTTGCATCTTACACAATCAGTCTACACTGTGGAGTATATATTGTTTTATTCTTTTTCAATGAACATATCGAGTTTGTATTAGAATTCAGTTACGATTCGATATGATATGTTAGATAGCTCCAACGCTGCAAACCAATATTTTCAATCTTTGGTCTGTAAGTAGTGTTTGGTAGTAGTGTTGCGAGTCCCTATAATCAAACAAAGTAGAAAACAATCGAAACTCTAATCAGGCTCCTTGGCTGTCAATGGTAGTGGTTGCATAAGCCTAAGCATGTGTGTAACATTAATGAGAATGTATGACATAATGCATTGCACCTCGAATAACGTAAAGTAGTACACCGCATAACATATAGACATACTTTAGTCCTCACCTGCGCTTCCTTTTGCGACCTATAACTGAGTAACATTATTGAATTTTTATGTTACGTTTTATTTATGTTATTAAAGCTTAGTAATAAAGAAACACCTACTAATATTAAAATGTTATATTTTATTTAGAAATTAATAAAACAAATTAGAACAGTCGAAGAATTTCGAAAGGGTCAAAATGATCCTTGAACATTATTATAATTGCCAAAAGTAGGTTATGTAAGGAGTTCATTTATTTTACCGTTAGATAAATAAACCACTTGTTATGATTAAATGTCTACTTAGTTGACAGTATTTTGAGTTATTTAGTTGTATACTTTTTGTTCCGAATACAAAAACAGAACGGAAAGGCAACATCATAGTATAAAGAGAGGGAGTAGGCTATCTCCAGCCCAATTCGCGATATAATTGCCTACTGTCTTAGGGTTGTCACTTTTAGCTAAATATTAGGCGCGGCTGTTCGCGCTTCGCTAGCAACCGCATGAACAGCGGCAACGTCAAGTCGCGGTCCCGACTCGCCATGTCGCCGCTAGATGGTACAGGCGGCAACATACTTATTTTGAATTACGATTTTCTGTAAGTAGGTAGGTACTTAGTTACTATACCTACAATACTGAGAAATCGGCATAACTAAACGTAAACAAAGAAATAGCGGCAAACCAATTGCCAGATCAAAAGTACCTAATACATTCTAGTAGGAAATTAGGCCTACCTACCTACTTCCTGTGTGATAGAAAACTAATACAAACAAAAAATATGTAAGTACGTAGGTATCTCATCATCAAGTAAAATTATATTATGCTAGAATAAGTGACTAACTTACCTTTCCTGTGCAATAAGTAATCTGAACAGAGACAGGTCTGGAATCGATGAATTATTAAGACACCCAAACACACAGCAATACGTTCTTCTGCGATGATCCGACATTTTGATGAATAAATCATTTAGCGGTGCCGAAAAGCCGTGACGCGCGCGCGAACCTTGTGCAGTGTTAGCCCCGACTGGCGCACTGAGAAACGGGTCGAGATTTTGTTAAAGTGTGCGTGCGTCGACACATAGATACAATAGCGCACACATACAAGCCGCGCGCGGTGCGTTTGTATGAAGATAACCTACTTCCCCTCTCTTTATACTATGGCAACATGGTGTAATTGTTTATTTTAATAATGATTAAGCACGCATAAATAACAAATCTGAATCAATACGAAGGCTCTATTATGGTGACCACTTCGCTCGTTTTTCCTATGCATGTATACGTAAGACAATAACATTACATAATAAACTGGCGATGTGATTAAATACAGGTTTATTTTAGGTGATACAGTTGGGTGACTGAGAGCCTTGACCTCATGACCGTTAGACTGATCTCCGCACTGATATATAAAGATCAATCATGCTATCAAACGGAGTAGTCCTAACCAGAATTAGGTTATGTACCTACATTTACATATTGTGGCTACCGGGACTGCTACAATAAACATCGATACTATGTGAATTGTGATTGATCCTAGAAAAGCGGCTAGCAATTGAACGGCCGCCTGATGGTAAGCAGTAGCCGTATGGAATCTCTACGACAGAACTAAGAAATGATCAGGTCTGCAAACTAGAGCGCAGCCAAAGGAACACTGGAAACATAACTTTTCGCAGAAATACAACATTACAAGGAAGTGGCATTATTTGGCTGCGATTTTCATAAGGCAGTACTCCTGTCGGAATTTCCTTTGGAACGAGAATTTCTATTACTTCTCTTTTTATAGCGAATCTTTACTTCAGGCTATCTGTCATCGGTCAATAACACAGCTCTGTTTAAGCGGAGTTTGTCGGTCTGTGCACAGGATGTAGTACGCGGAGGCTACCGCCATTCGCACACCCAAAATCATGCAAAGAGATCTTTAAACTCCCTCGTATTTCAACCTGTGATGTTTGCGATGGTGCAGAACCTTCAAAATATTTTTGACTGACTGAAAATTTCAATAAAATTTAATACTAATCGGTTTCAAAATATAATATAAATTACTATAGTATTACACTATAAATTCAAGAAATCTTTTGAATTTGTTGAAAGTTTTGATATTTAGTGGACTCTATGTACTCACATACTAATCTAGTATGGTCAACTACAATACAATATTTTGATTGGTGCTGCTGCAGGTCAGTCCCAGTATACATACAGAGTAATATTCTTCGTTGTATATAGGTATCCAAGTAAGAAACGTGTCTTCTCTATGAGCTTGGAACAATAAAATGATGCTTTTCCAAAAGATTCCTGAAGCATCCCTGAATTTCTTTTGCATTAATGGGCACATTAAATCTACAGCTCACATTTATATTACTACAATTCTCTTATTTTCATAATATTTTATGTAACGGTAGGTGTCATTTCACGCAATATATATTAAGCTGAAATTAATGTGAGATGTTGTTATGTAAACATGGATAGACTTACGCGCAATCGAGGCCCCGAGTGCAGTTGCGGCTAGCACGACCACGGCGTACCAAGACACGGCCATCCCGTCCCGTGATTCTCGTGCCACTGAATCAAATCAACCAACTGCCACATTTGGCGCTCTTTCGCCACATTTGATTGCTGCGTAGGATACTGTTCCAATCCACCAACTAATCCACATTTGTACTCGATGTTCGTTGCTCGTTTTGATTGCCTTTTTGATACTGACTGGTTAACTCCAGCTGCGATGTATGCAGCTCAAAGGCAGACTCTCGAAGATAGCTAGTGTCGAGTAGTAGGTGATAATGGTAGTGCGGGCTTCCGACAGCACCCTCGTTTCCGATCGGGTGTCGCGTGCGTTGCTAAGACTCGCACGCCACGCAGCACGTGCACGCCCCGGACGTTGCTTATTTACGCTCAAAACGCCTCTTGAAATCGCCTTAATTTTGTCATTGATAAAATAAATGTTATGCACTTATTAATAAAATTTAAAACAGCACTGCTCTCTGTTTAAATGAGCAATCCTAAAAATATTTAATTTACCACTTCAGGATTCAGCACAGGAGTCTTACCACCACATAAATAATGTACCTAGAAACCTAGTATAGTACCAAAGAACCTCAGAGCTACAGTTATCTGTGTACAGAATAGACGTAATACAATATTTGATGGTAGTAATTAAATATTTTAGACAAGTAGTATCTATAAAAGTAATATTTAATAGAAGTAATGAATAAAACTTTCAACAAACCCGAAAGATGTTTAATGTGTAAAGAATAACAAACAAATGCATGATGTATCTTAATAATCTTTTTTTAAATCTCAGAATTAATAATTTTTATTTAGATCTACTCATTGTACCTACTAAAAAGAAAATAGTCTACAAATTACTACAAGATTTTGATTCATAAAGTAATCTTATGAACGTTATTGAACTTCCTTTTCCATGTCAAGGAAGTTCTCAATCGCTGTGGAGTGTTTCTCGCGCATCTCACGCTTTTCACTAGAATCCGAGGAGCCGGCGATAGATGGCGCTCGACTTGGGTTCCGGAGCACCGGCTTCTGTAGCTGGAAGAAATTCAGCGAAGCCTTGAGCTCTTGGATCAACACTTCTTTGTGAGGAACCTGGAAAAATATTTATCAAAACATAAATACAATAGTTAAATGATAACACAAATAGTCTAGAAGACAAATAGTGTAGTGGGACAAAAGCAAATATAAATAATCCTCATCCGTATCTAAAATAAAGCTTTGGTGCAAAATAATGTAAAAGTATTATTATTATAATACCAGAGCTTACACTAGAGCTTACAGACAAGTAAGCTTACTTGTGTGTTCTATTAATTAGAAGGTTATGATTTGGCAGTAGTGGTGCATTTCGGTT
This sequence comes from Falcaria lacertinaria, assembly GCA_951449985.1. Taxonomy (NCBI): domain Eukaryota; kingdom Metazoa; phylum Arthropoda; class Insecta; order Lepidoptera; family Drepanidae; genus Falcaria; species Falcaria lacertinaria. Next base: position 5,449,582 of record OX602118.1, on the reverse strand, counting down.
AAATTACATATATTTTGTTTGGAACTTAGAATATAATGTAGTTAGGTTAGTAAATAGTGTAGTATCAACCTGCTCCTTCACGACAATACTTCGCACTTCGTTCATGAACTCTGCAGCAGCCATGAATAGGCAGAACACCAGACCGACTACTAGCACCACAAATGCTCCCATTAAATTTTTCATTTCAAGGTCGCCTTCTATATCGTTCACGTCTTCTTTTTCCTGGAACAAATATGTATAGTAAATATGTATATTATGTTTATAAAATAGTAGTATTCCTGATTGTAAAATAAAAAAGTTACTCAATTTGCTACTTTCCATTGCATAAATCCTATTTACGTTACTAACAACAACTGTCGCTTGATGGGAAAGAAAAACATTGGTTATATGAGTTGGGGGGGCTTTTGGGAACGGGATCGCGGTCCTAAAAGCCAACTTTGTATATTTCTTAACCACTGATGCCTGATGGTAAGCGGTTACCGTAGTCTATGGACCAATGGTTGTTGACCAATATAAAGTAAGTAGCTTAAAAAGAAACTACTATTATAGCCGTCATGTCACGGTAAAGTGATACTCACGAATTAAATCTTAAAGCAGACACAAATAAATGCTTACTTCACACTCCTTTGCTTCATACTTTTGATTCCACCACTTATTCTTTATACTTTTCAAGACCGTTAATTCTGTTAATTTCAGAATAGCTCTGTTAATTTGCGATCTGAATGGAGAATCTGAAACAAGAATAATAATTAGTTTAGGGAGTACGTAGCATATTATCTACTCTCAGGTGTAGGTTAAGGTTAACCGGCCGAAAGTTGATTGTTTATTTGGGTAGCGTCCAACCAAAATCAACGGGAAAAAAAAATTGATGCATACTTTATTATACTATGTCACAAGATATTGGTACTTGTATGAAATCCACATAATGTTATGGTTGCTTTTGTAGTATTAGTATGAGAATTTACTCATATTCATTTTATTTTTTACCGTACTGTAGTTTGCTTGCTGGGCACAAAGTCCCTTTATTTTTTTAAACCAATTATAAGCTTCAGCTTCGTCAAAAAAGGTGAATATATAACTACTAGCTGTCCCGACAGACGTTGTCCTGTTATAGCCTATGAATTCATATGACAAATAAACCACAGGATAACGGTCCTTTAGTTTTTCCCGATATTAAAAATATACCGATTCTTTTTTTAAATTGTATTTTCATAAGAACCTTTTACTGACTGTAATAAAACAAAAAAAAAGAATTTGCTAAATCGGCCTAGGCGTTTACGTGTGATGCCGTGACCAAGGGAAATAGGGATTCTATTTTATATATAGAGAAGAAGATAATTTGTAACATATTTCGTCTCTCGCCTTATGCATCAGGTACGGATGATGATTTCATAATATTTTGTTGATATAACTAATATAATAGTTATTAGATACTTACTTGCTGGCATTGCAATACCATAATCTTTCGAGTCTAATTCGCCGCCGACCTTCTTCAACTCACAATTTCTTTTCAGCTTGTATTCGATAGTGCAAGACTCCATAAAGAATGCGTATTTGTTTTTTCTGTTAATAACCATTTTTTCTCCTTCATCATTGCTTTTAACCAAAACCACGGGATTCGCCTTCATATTTTCATACATACGCCGGTACATCTTATCTTTTGACGACTGAAACCGACCATAGGTAATGTACGTATGTTATTATTGTACGTGGATCTGGATATCTATACAGTCAATAAAAAAGTAAAATTTTGTTTCCTACTATGAAATTCTTAATTCTTCATATAAGCACCTGATCTACATTTTATGATCTGATATGTCAAACTGCAGCCGTGTACTTAAGCATTATGTTTCGGCTTTAGATGCAGATTTCTGTAGCACTGCAGATTTTCAAACTACCTTATCTAAAATTATAACTTTGTTGTCTAGCAAAGTGTGAATATGCTACGGTGATTACGTTGCAATTATTACTGGGTACAAGCTTTCATTATGTACAAGATAGTTGGATTTTTTTTCAACAATCATTAAAAGTCGAAACAGTAAATAACTCAAAGTTTTACCCTAAAAAATTCAAGCGTGGATCCTCCGTCAAGTGCGCCGTACAATATTTTATTCTGCTTGTATAAGTCTTCGACATTATTAATAGGCTCCATTTCTAATGCAGAGGTCATTGATGCTGATAGCTGGGCAATGTATGTCTGGCATACGATCACTCCAAAGAACCACCACATAGCACAAACCCATCGTGTCCCGATTGCTCTGAAATTTAAACAAGCTGTTCTTATGTTAGGTGTATGGGACAAGGTTAGATTGCGCAACATATCTGTGTGTCTAAAATGCGAAAACTATATTTATGTATTACCCAACGAGAAAAGTATGTTGTGTGCGTTAACACTTGCAAACTTATTAACGTGTATTTTAAAAGGATGCATATTTCGTACTTAGGCAAAATATCGCATCCTTGCGTCATTATAGATCCCATAGTCAACCAGGTGCAGTTCTTGAATGTCCAAATATTTTCCAACTCGTCTGGGTCTTTTTCACATGGTTCAGGGTTCTCCCAATCAGCTGGAGATATTCTACAAAATTCACATGACAATTATTCAAGATTTAGCATGGAAAAACTTCTAAAACAAATCGTTCGAATTCACTTTACTTCTGTTAGGACTCACCTGGCGCACACAAAGAGGCACAGTGATACAAGACAGTAAGCTGTGGCTGTAGATATCCAAACATCAAAAGTATAAGGGTAAAGAAAAGAAAACATTCCTGGTTCTACTTCGTGCTCTTGGGTGAAGAGAATACTGATGCCTAGAGTCATGAATGGAACAGAGAAGTCAACTACTTTCTTGCGTTCTTCTGTTATTGTTAAATCACAAACAGCGAGATCAGCTTTCTGTGAATAAATATCAACGCATTGATAACTAATTTAAGAGCTACAACAAACATACTTATGAATTACGAATTCACCTTGTCCAATAAATCACCTATCAACCCATCCCATTTCTTTTTACTGGGATCGAAATGTCCATAAGATTTATCCTTTTCGTGAACAAATGAATACGTATAGTTATATTTTTCTTCCCTTAGTATTTTGAATATTTCTTCCACGAGATCCACAGAAAACCCTTCATATTGGTTTTTTTCACAATCTTCTTCTTCATTATTGCAATCCTCCCTCTTAGAGAAGTATGGTTTAGCTTCACGTGATATCACCTAAAAACAATTATAAAAGTCTAAACTGTTTTCAAAATATTATACAAATGATAACTTTGACATACTCGTAGAAACTTCAATTTGTTCTACTACTATGTATTTGATTAATTAGAGATATTTAATTTTGTAAATACATAGTTACATTTTTTTATCGTACTGATAAGGATGAATCGTTTATCCTACATGGAAAAGTGAATATACTTTATTACTTACAATGAAATGTTTACTGGCCAATTGACTACCAAGGGTATCCGATACCGATCTGGTTTCTATGATGGATGCATTATTAGCTGATTCCCATTTACCAATAGTATGGCGTTTTGTTACGTGTATCTCATTAACAAATAAATTATAGTTGATTCGTTTACCGCGATCTCTATCAAACTCGATATTACCTGTAACTCCAACGGTTTTGGTCTGAAACATACAAAGAGGCAATTCCGAACTATTATTGCATACAACCAATAATTGCTGCGAAGTACATATACGCTGTCCTTGATCAGCTCATGGATTTTAGATTGATTGCTCGTTTTCTTTGGCCCTTCTTCTTTTATTGTTTGGTTTTTGCGTCATACTTGTGAGCAGGTGCTGAATAGAAGTGACGAATTTTGTGTAACTCCTTACGATAAAAAATGAGGTAAAGTTGTCAGATGTCACACATCATATGAGACTACTGTACGACTTGCTCGTTTTTTTATTTACCTGCAGAATTTGCTGTTGTAGCTTAGCTCCATACTGCCATGGTTCTATTTCATCTCCACATACTAATTCCGGTGATTCGATCTCGTCAAGTGCCTCAGCTATATGATTTGCTATATCATCCATAATTAAAGTTTCAGTCTGTAAATAAAGGTATCGCATCATGCCAAGTTCCTCAAGAGTAGCGCACCAATCCACTCTTGATATGAAGATATAACACAACTTTTGAGCGTCTATAGGCTACGATAACTACTTACTCTCAAAAGGCTGTATGTTTTTTGCAGACTTTGAGGTATTTACAATTAGAATGGGATAAAAACGCGATTGGGGAACATTTCTAAATTGTAACTTAGTCTGTTCATAAGTTTAAAGGTATGCGAATTCTTGATGGCAGTTATTTACCTGGAATTGTGTTACTGAGCTGGAGTGATCAGGAGTCTTACCCGACCACATTCCAACCCTCTGATTGAGATTATATTGTGAGGAGTTGATGCTGTCGTATTCAGTTAGACTCAACCAAGTAATGTTAGAAGGCAGCTTGACCAAACTATCCGCTACCATAGAAGCATCAATTGTTACTAAAATATAGTGCTGAAAAAGTAAAGAAGAAAATACTTAATGTTAAAGTTATGGTTCGGCATTTATCACTATGGACCGTAGAGGAAGTAATTCAAGCTACCTGTTACTGAGATAAAGATAAAACAGACTTAAATACATCTATAGTATTTTCACAAATCACTCCGCTTACAGAGCACTCGCCTGAAAACCAGTACCCACCTGATACAGATTCACCATTTTTAAACCAGCTGCGTCGTCCATATACTTCAAAATACGGTCAACATGACAGTCTAATATTATTCGACTTTCTGGGACCGTCGCTAGTTCTTTGAATACCTAAAAATTAATTCCAGCATTTTGTTATTTAAACGCACAAAAACAAAATAATTTGCATCACTATTTTAATTTAAGATTTACCATTCGATTGTCACCGTTTGGATCGAGTTTAAGCACTTTTACTGGATACTTGTCTGTTTTCTCAGCCAGAATTTTTTGAACACGTAACAGCCCTGAACAATATTTACCAATGCGTTACTTTGTAACTTCTTCGACGTCTAAATAAATAAAAAGGAATGTTTATTCTCACCAAAGTTGTCTTCGTAAAGTACAGCAAAACTTTCCCATTTGTAATATTCCAATAATTTTGAATAAGCATACGCAATTTCATCTGAGTCAGGATAGAAATTAATGGATATTTTCTTAAAAGCTGTTATTTCACTATCTGTATTTTCTGTTTGTTCATCGTCGTTCTCAGTGTCACTCTGTATATTTGTGTTTAGATCCAGATCAGGGTCTAGAGGCTTCCAAGTAGCTTGTATGTGTGGTATGTTAGCTATTGCACATTGGTCAAGGACTGCACCATCCGCTATTGGATTTTGGGGACCAAGTATTGCAATCGGCTTAATGTCGCTAGCAGAGCATACTGGAACAGGCATAAGGGCAGCCACAGCATTGAATATACTAACAGTCATTTGGTTTAAACATGATTATTGCTTGAAGTTAAGAAACTTAAATTAAATATGTATGTATGTATCTTCAATTATAAAAATTGTTTAAAAATACTTACCTTTTCCAAACTGTGTATAGCAGGTAGGATACGTTTCCTCTTGGCAAGTTATAATAAAAATAGTTTAATCTGGTCGATATGCTTTGTAATATCAAATCTAGAGTAAAATTAGATAAAGGGAAGAAGTAACGGAAAACTTATAAGAATATGAATATACATACGTGCTTTCCATACTGAATAGCTGTCATTTCTAGACGGTTCTATAATAATAGGTTCGATACGATATGACTTGCGATTGACTCGGTTCATGCTCTCGTTGAACGCAAATTTTTGTGTGGAATCATGCATTCCGAATATACCCGCTGTGAACCAAATTATTATTAAGCCTATAGAAATATAGTTTTATTTTTATTTAGTTGAAGATTCGGTATTTTTCATAAAATATTAGTGTCATACTTGAGAATCAATTAATGTATCCATGCTTAAACTTGCAGCCCTTAGTAATAACAATATGGTCTAAACAATATTCTGAAATGTGGCTTACCTATTTGATATTTGATTACATGTGTTGTTTTCCATTGGAGTTGTGAATGGCACGTTTGAAAAGAAACAAATAATATAAATATATACCACATCATATCGAAGCCAACGTTAGAATAGTTACAAATATAGGTTTAGTAGAGCGATGGTCGCATGGTGGCGACGCGTCTGGTGAGTCGCTCACACTAACGAAATTAACTCTATTCGGAGCTGCGAAGCTCGCGAGGATGCAATAATCTTTATTTTGCGTATCTTTTTAAGTTTAAGAATATAAAACTTCTTGGAAATTTCTAATACACTTAATTTAACTTGGGTGTAGTCGGCTGATTATTATATACCACACAGTTAATTATGTTCTTTTGTTTAAAACTTATAGCTACAAGTTTTGGAGCACGAAACGCAAAATAGAAATTGACCAAAACATATCATAAAGGATTTAGTGGAATTCTCATTAGTTACAATGATTGGTGAGGAGTAATCAGAAGGGTCTCTTACAAAGTTCTACATTGTTCACGTAAAATACCGGTAGTAGCGGTGTAGTCCGTTTCCATAGACTGGGTACGGTGTAGACGACGTCGACGTGACCTGAAAATGATTTCCAAAAATAAATCAGTCTGACGTCGTGAAAGCGGCCCTAATGCTGCGTGCTTGACTCAATTCGAACGGAATAATACGAAAATGACAAATTTTAAAGTATTCATATTTGTTGTTTGTGTAATATTCTACCACATTGCTGACGGTGCTGTTACACCTAGCTTTCCAGTCGGTACGTCTATTATGACAAGTGAACTTCTTGTGATCATCGCGTGAGTACTACAAACTGCAATGTTTTGATTGCTGTGTATATTTATTTACAGGCGGCTTGTTCAACAAATTAACTCAACCAAGTTCTGTACGAGCTTTTGAGAAATTGGTTAGTAGAACTGAAGCAATATATGGCCGATCTCTTGATTCAAATGTCACCGACAGCTACTCAACTTCATTGGAACGTAATTGACTTTATAATATATTTTTTGCATTAAAAGTACTAGTAAGCTTAAAATACAGCCTATTTACTTATTTTTTTAGTATGTTCATTTACTACCGATGATAAAGGGATTGCAGCATTAATCGATGCGCGACCGTCGGAAGGCATCTGTGACATCAACTGTTTACTATGCAACAAATTAAATGTAAGTGTTTTATGTTTCCTAAGCATTTCGGGTGTCTCCATTTGTTTAATTATTTGGCATCCTTTTTTTAGATTACTCACATGTATGTGGGCTGGGAAATCCAAGAGACGATAGCTGAGGATTGGTACACGTTTGCTTATCACCCTTCTTCAGACTTGATATCAAAGGCATTTGCAACGCTCATCAAAAAACTAAATTGGGATAAATTCACAATACTTTACGAAAATGATGACAGTAAGTAAATGTAAACACATAAAAAAGTTAGGCAGCACTTAAAACCATTGTTTGTTTTTATCCAGGTTTCATTCGTCTTCAAGAAATCATTAACACTTGGCCAAGTCAAAGGAAACCAATATTGTTTAGAAAATTGGATCCAGAAAGTGATAATAGAGAAACGTTTAAACATATATTTAAAGTCGCACATACGAGCTACCACGTTTTAGATTGTGAGGTGATCAATATTCTTAAATACATGAACGAAATCGTACAGGTGGAAAACGCTACGGAATATCAGGTATTTATTAGAATTTAACAGGTTATATTATATTAGACGGACCATCCACTAATATAATACAGAAACACCATGTTTTATACTTTATTTTACTGTATGTACCTATAAATGTAACGGAATCTTTACCGACATCGTTTTCATCGACTTTCTGTTAGTCTTTCTGACGACTTGAGTCTGATCATTTTGAAATCTGTACACGTTTTAAGGACCTTAACTAAAATAATAAAAAAAAAACCTAATATCTTGACAAGGATCGTCAGGATAAATACATAAGTGTGCCTTTTTATTTAGGTATTTTTTTTGGTTAATCAACCTTTTTAAAAATTATTAGGTATTGAAGTATTTATTTTTTAACTTATTTATGAGTACTTATTTTTCTTTCTAATTTAGAATATATTTTGTGCAGAGTTTCATCCTCACAAATCTTGATGCATATACAGTAAACCTTGGTGAAATTCCCGATTTAATGGCTAACGTTTCTACGTTACATCTCACTAAACCAAACGATGTCATATGGAACGATATGGAAATGGATACCAGTCGTGATACAATACGGGCAAGTAATGAAAATGATATAGATATTAAGCACGTGACGCAGGACCATATATAACTTATTTAATAGTTAATTGCAGTTGGAGACTGCACTGGTGGCCGATGCTCTCAACCATATTGAAAAGGCGATTAGTTACCTGTCAATATCAACCAAACAATACCAAAATATCCTTAACCCACCAGCGATTTGTACTTTAACATCCGAAGACAAGTACGAATACAACGCTTGGCCTTCGGGAGCAGAGTTGCGAGAAGCATTGCAAATTGTATGTTTCTTCATTGCTTCCTATAAGGTTAAATGTACTTAGTTACTTTTAAAGCCGTGGTGGCCTTGTGGTTGAAGCAACAGGCCTGTCATCTGATAGGCCCAGGTTCGAGTCCCGGCCTGTACCAATGAGTTTTTCTAAGCTTAAGTACAGTGATTAAACACACCATGAGCGTTTAAAAAGAGAGGTAGGGCGATTTGGGATTTCCCGTGGGTTATCCCATTTAAATTGGAGCCGCCCGACTGTGGACTGTACCTCCGCCTTACAGAAGACCGCAGTGAAATAACACTACTTGATGTAGTGTTGTGTTTCTGCGGTAAGTAAGGTTGCCAGTGCTCCACGAGGATACGCTGGGCTAGTAGTATTGCTGCTAGCACAGTGAGTCCTCATCAGCAACATGGTTGGCACCCCGTAGTGATACCCCTGGTATTGCTAGCGGCTATAGGCTACGGTGACTGCTTACCATCAGGTGGGCCGTATGCTTGTGTGCCACCATAGTGTTATAAAAAAAAATATAGTATAATTTTGGGCACAAACAAAGTGTAATGTTCTGTAATTCTGAAAGCAGCGACTTAAATCGCTCATGCGAGATGTCAAATTACTTGTCACTAGGCTGTACGGTTGTGGGTACATTGCAAATTTATATTTTGGTTCATTTGTGTCTTATCTCGTAACAATAGTTTTTTTTATATTTGTGAATTGGCGGAAACAAGTAGCAGCTGCTGCGACCGCGTGTTTATTTAAATAATCACATAACAGGCTTTTTACAAGTAGCTACAGTAGAGAGTCGATTAATCGGACATGTTGTCGTAAGACATTCGGACTGCTTCGCCTTAATGAGCAAACTGAGCTTTTTGGTTACCAGCTTTACACTTGGCCAGTTTTTATTGATTGTGACTATAGAGTTTACTACGTCTTTTAACGCGCTAAGTTTCTATAATTTTATGTTAGAGTAAAACCACAAAAGAAGGTATTTCTCCTTAGAGAAGCCGTTAAAAACATATTCTCTTTAGACTACTTTGTTTTTCAGAATAACGTGAAAGGGTTTACTGGAAACGTAGAATTCGATACGGAGGGAAGGAGAACCAACTTTATACTTCACTATTCGAAACTAAATAATGCCAGTCAGTTCATTTATGCTGGGAAATGGGAATCAAAGACTAACTTATTGCAAATGACAGATTTGGTTCCGGATAGATCGTCAGCATCGAAGTCTAATTCCAAATTACGAGTAAGTACTTACCGAGCATCAACATTTCGCAAACATTGAATTAATAACGGAACAAATACTTACTACTTACCATATTTTGATCTCAGATCGTCACGAAATATAACCCGCCTTATTATTATACGGTTGATACTGAGGATGGCCCTGTTGTGAAGGGATATGCAATGGACCTTATCAAAAAAATATTTGATCATATTAAAAACACGAAGCAATTAGAATATCAATACGAGTTTTATGCTGATACTGGTCAAGGATACGGAAATCGAATTGACGGGACAGAAAAATGGACTGGAATAATGGGAGATATAATAGAACACGTAAGTAATTGTTATTATTATTTATTAATATAAATGAAAGGACCTTGCGTAGATATTGTGAAAACGTAATAAGGTAATGTTGATGTGTTCTGTTACAGAAAGCAGATTTAGCAATTTGTGACATCACCATTACTTCAGAAAGAAACGCAGTGGTGGATTTTTCTATTCCATTTATGACATTGGGAATAAGTATGCTGTTCAAGGAAGATGACCCTGATGAGCCAAACAAGTTTTCATTCATCAATCCACTGGCGCTTGACGTTTGGCTGTATTTGGCAACAACTTACATTATAGTGTCATTTGTTTTACTTATTTGTGCAAGGTTTGATTTCATATGCAATACTGATTTATATTTTATAAAGAGAGGATAATGAGAATTCGCCCTGAATTGGTCATTGGTATCTCCATTGGGTTTTCCCATTAAAATTGGAGCCGCCCGTCTGGGGACTGTACTTCCACCTTACAGAAGTCCGCAGTCAAATAACACTACTTCGATATAGTGTTGTGTTTCTGCGGTAAGTAAGGTTCCTAGAGCTCCATGAGGATACGCTGCGCTAGTAGTCATGCTGAGTCCTCATCAACAACAGGGTTGGCAACGCGTTAGTAATATCCCTGGTATTGCTAGCGGCTCTAGGCTACGGGCCGTATGCTTGTATGGCCACCTTAGTGGTATAAAATATTTTGTTTTATGTTTTCATTTGTTTCCAGGATGAGTCAGGGTGATTGGGTTAATCCGCACCCATGTAATCAAAATCCGGAGAATTATCAAAATATTTGGAGTCTTTATAATTGCATGTGGTTAACTATGGGTTCTATAATGACCCAGGGGTGTGATATATTACCCAGGTATAAATTCTGTCTGATAAGAAATATGTTTTTCACATATTTAAAAATTGTTTTAAGGTAAAATAATTTATTACAGGGCAGCTGGCTCTCGTTGGGTGACTGGAGTGTGGTGGTTCTTTGCCCTCATTATAACCGCTTCCTACACAGCTAATATGTCCACTTTCCTTAGTAACAGCCGTCGAAGTACCGAAATATATGATATAAAAGGCCTTTCTGAACAAACTAAAGTTTCATATGGAGCGGTTCTCAATTCATCTACTTACACATTTTTTCAGGTTACCTTTCAATAAATTGCTAATGGGTCAATTTAATTTTACATAAAACTGATTAAACTATGTATACCTACTTATAGATAAAAGAAATAATTAATTTAAATATCGACACGAATCAAAGATATCATTAGTCAGAATCACAATTTATGTCGATCTAAGCATAATATCTCTGCATCACATGAATTTGTAACCGTATCAAATATTAAAAAAGAAGAAACTAAAACTCAGAGTAGATATTATACTTCGTACAACTAAGACTCGCCTAGTCTATAACAAAGTAGTTTATAAAAAGACTTATGTATATTATAGTGAAATGGTATATTTATTCACAGAATTCAAACGAATCTGTATACCAAAAAATTTGGTCTGTAATGTCATCAGCGAAGCCAACAGTGTTTACATTAAGCAACGAAGAAGGGAAAAATCGCGTCCAAAAGAGTAAAGGGAATTATGCATTCTTTATGGAGTCTTCAGCCATTGAGTATTATATAAAGAGAAGCTGTGGTTTGAAAATGGTAGGAGGTAAACTTGACTCTAAGGAATACGGTATCGCCATGCCTAAAAGTAAGTGTAATAAATGTAAGAGACCTAGGTACCTACATTCAAGACATGCACCAACATCATTTGCTTTATTCAATTCTACGGATTCCGAACAGAATTTTGACTATCGAGGGTCAAACAGTCTGCTTGTGCTTTATTATTTTTACAGCCAAGGTTGGCCTTTATCCTAAGCTTTGCTGGGCGTCACCCGCTCAAAATTTATGGGAAAACCAACCAACAAAAGTATATTCATATATTAAAATCCGGGATTTTTAGTCCTTGTAACTGAAGCGATTCACATCTGATAGTGGATTTGTTGAGAGGTCGTGAAGTCGGATTTTTACCGAGTTCCGGGTAGAACAAGGACATTGGGAAAACACAAGAGTGTCAGTGATCTGTGGACATCCGAGGAATAAGCGACTAGAACAAATAATTTTATTGAGATAGAGATAAAAAGTTATTATCATTTTAGATTCTCCCAGAAAAGGATTGATAGATAATGCAATATTATCGCTACAAGAATCAGGTGTGTTAGAAGATCTAAAAAAGAAATGGTGGGAAATCGAGGACAAAAAGCCGAGTGACGAATGCGAGGTATAATTTTGCCCGCATGTTTTTTTGTTTTTTGCTCTATCTTAATAATGGTAACAAGTAGACGCTTGTAATACTCAAAGTCTGTGTATTACTATATTAAAAAAAAACAGTGAATTTACTATTTTAAACTTATTATTTGCGGCTGGAGCCGTGTCAAGGGATCGAACCGCAAAGTTAAGTTTGTCATTTAAACTGGTTTTGTTTTTAGTTCGGAACCCTCGGTGTGCGAGTCCAACTCACACTTAGCCAATATTTTTATTTTAGGAGAGACAAGCTGAAGAAAACGACGACGGCTCATTGCAAATGAAGAATACGAGTGGGATATTCATGGTACTTGGATTTGGCGGTATTCTAGGCCTCGTGGTTGCTGTAATTGATTTCTTATTACACGCAAGACAGATTAGTGTACACGAAAAGGTCAGTGCAAACTTATTTATATTTTATCTTGAAATTACCTAAGGGTTGTCATATAATTTTCTATCAAACTCAGTATTAATTTTACTAAGTCGTTTCACTCTTTCGGGCTCAATCAATGGTAACATCTGGTGACCTACCGCCAGTTTATGGAGATACTTAATTAAATTAGGCGTCAGTTATACTATATTATGTGTATCTTAATGTGGATATTGTTACGAACGAATTGTCAACCTTATCTTTATCAATAAGAATCATTGTACTAGCACTGTTAGTAATGAACACGAACAGGTCTCCTTACTGCCGATATAAAGCATGCTAGCAGGGCTCTGGAAACCTACAGCAGAAGACTATAATTTAAAAGAATTCGTGGGGCTGCGATCTTCTGTGTGAGGGTTCTATCTCAGTCGCACCTTACTACCACGAGACATAGGTATCTTTGTGCGGTAACTCTCTTTTAATGGGGAATCTGCAATCAGCATTCGGGTGTCCTAGAGGAGGTTGCGGTATTCCTCACCCCAGTTTCAGTTCTAAAAAAACAATTGCAGGTGACGTTTCGCGAGGCCTTGGAGAGTGAGTGGCGTGCGTCTCTGGATCCTCGCCAGCTTCATAAGTCGGCTGCACCGCCCCGCTCGGCGCCGCCGTCCACCGCAACCCCGTCGCCACACCGAGAGCGCTCCCAATCACGAGCAGTATCCGTGCTCAGGGCAGCGTCCTCGTTCATTAACTTTGATGAAATATACTAACATAATAACTACAGGTCCCACATACAGATACATACAGATCTATACAGTCATCAATGTTCAGAGAAGACAACTTCAGTTTGCTAAGTATCTTCCCTTTAGCGTTCGTAGTATATTTTCTACACTGAGCTTGATGCCGTGTACGCATCTAAATGATACACGTCATGTCAGAAATATGTTTGCATTAATGTCTAAATGTAATATAATATTATATATTTGTGTAGGTAATACAGGGGTAGGTAATAAATAAGCAAATCAACAAAATGTCTTGTAGTAGGTATAGTGATAGTTTAGTCTACTGAACTAGATAACTAAACTAGTGGGAATAGATCATAATTATAAGGATATTGATTATTGTAGACTTATTTAGCATAATATAAATTCAATGTTTTTTTTGCATTTATTCAATTAATTTATTTTCAAATTTATAAAATAAAAGATGGAATGAATATTATAAGCTTTGGTTCTTTTTAATGGTGTTTTAATTTTAAAACTAAAGATAAGGACAATAACGTATGTACCTAGTACACAAGTGGCAAGTGGTAATAATCTTATAATTATGCGATTGCGTGTGATACCATTTTTGATATAGATATATTGCGAAAAACAAGCAAGGTCAAGATCGGGTCACCCGGTAGTTTCATGAAGTTTTAAATTTTATGTTCATTCACGGAATAATATAATTTGAATTGATTCAGGTTTTACTTTGCGGAAATTCATATTTATAGAATACAAAATATATTATAATTTGCTTTGTCCGCTTAAATGAGTGTGATACGGTCGAACGGCCTGCGCCCAGGTGTGAGCTCTGGCGTGGTTTCTTCCGACACGTTTTTCAGGACTTCCACGTCCCATCACCAACGCGGCGGCACCCTGATGATGGGACGTGGAATTCCTGAAACACGTGTCGGAAGAAACCACGCCTGAGCTCACACCTGGGCGCAGGCCGTTCGACCGTATCACTCATTTAAGCGGACAAAGCAAATTATAATATATTTTGTATTCTATAATATAATTTATATATACATAAATGTATCCCTATTACCATTGGTCACGTCGTACCGATTCCGCAAATTCTCGGGATAAACTAAAGGTCCTTTTTTCTATGGTGTATTTAGACATACGAAATAGCTAAGACATACGTCTGTCGGGACAGCTAGTTTGGTAGGAAATTATGAAAAAAAATTGCGAACACAGATCAAGTTAGTCTTGGCGTTTTAGCTGGACCCTATTTATTTTTCTAAAGTTAAAGTTGCCTATTTTATTGCGAATATTATCATCAATCAGGCCAGGAAAGTCCCGTCAAACTTTCGTTTCGGAGATAAGCCTTGACAAACAGAATGACGGTCTGACAAACACAAAACAATTTGTTGTAATTACCGTGTATATTATATATATATATATATCTATATATATAGTCATAAAATTACTTGAACATGTCTAGATGGAACATGTCCGCCGCAGAGCGGAGCACGGAGGATGCTCTGGAGCCCCCGTTCGACTTGGATTCAGCGGACGAAGGCCGCGAGTGCTGCACAGGTTTCTCAGTCTCCCAAAAACTGAGCGCGAATATCAATTCCGCCCAGAAAGCTTCGGATTGGGTCATCTGTCAAAAATATGGATTTATTTCATTACTATAATGTTATTATCAAATTAAATTCAAAAATGCTAATCGATAACACCATTAAAAAAAACAGATACTTTTGAGCTGATTTATAGACGATTATATTTCAGAGAACTATATCAGTTATATTTCAGAGGGATGCAAGAATCGCCGTATTTATTAATTAATGATTATTGTTATGCATAATGACGGACATCGCCAATACACACATTTTTCTTATTATTTTCCTCTTCATTTGTAGTCCTAGCTCTACCCGTGCGAATAAGTAAACTTGGTACGGACGGTACCCAGTACAGTATATTATCTACTCTGAGCTAGTACTAAGTTTTCCATGTTATCAATAACGACCATGAGAACTATTTTAAATCTTTTTATTCGAACCCCGCCGTCCGAATTAATGAAGACAATGGCGATGGGAACAACTTGAATGCACCATATGTCTGAATTTATCTTTAGATCTATTACAACCTGCGTAATTAATAAAAACATACATTTTGCTCAACGGCCACTTCTCTGACATGCCAAAGGAACTCTGCCATCCCAACAGCGGCTGCCATGCTGCACCCGATCCCCAACACAACGAACACACCACCCACATTGTCTATGCCTAATTCTGCAGCACTTGCGCCGTCATCACCGGCTTCCTCAGACTGAAATATTAAGTTTTTAACTTTCTATATAAAGGAGCACTGTACTAATTGGAAATGAGATATATCTTTCGTTGAAAAATTCTAGGTTGGAATTATACTTTGTGAACTTTAGTCATGAAATGAATATCGTAGAGATGGCAACATTTTTGTTGTATTTAAAAAAAATGTTTTTCTACACAAAATTAACTTTTAACATTGACTTACAACACATGCTTGTTCGGGGGGTGCTTTCCACCATCGATTCTTAAGTTCCACCAATTTACCACTTTCAGCCAATTTTAGTACTGCGTTGTCAACTGCCGTTCGGTACGATGAAACTAAAAATAATTTGATTAATAACACTTTTGTTATGCATATGTTATATACATATGCATGCAAGTAGTACAAAAAAAAAGCTTTAGAACATCATCATTTATGTAAAGAGGAATACAAACGATTGCCGAGTTTTTTACATAATATTATCCTTACAAAACGGCAGAGCGATCCCATAGCCCTTAGAATCCAGAAGTCCGCCAACTTGCATTAAGTCGCAGTGTCTCTCCAATTGGTACTCGATAGCAGTAGATTCCATTAAGTACGCGTATGTTCGCTTGCTTTTCAGTACCCTTTCAACCCCCTCATCGTTATTTTTAACGAATAAGGACGGTCTTGCTGATTCCATGGCTGACCACATCTTCTGGTAAGTGGACACATTCGAACGCTGCCGAATAGTAAATTATAATTGATACATACATTGGTGTCGATTCTGCTGTACAAAATTACGAAACTAAATTAATTTGACAGGAGTAAAAATCTTGCTATCCCTTTTTCATGTGGTTATATAAGGGTGGCAATAATTTTAATCCTGTCATATATGATATTTATTTATTTTTAACAATTAATCTAAGTGCATTAACTCCTTAAAAAGACAAAAAAAACTAACCTAATATAAACAATTAAAATAATTAAAATAAAACTGCTATATTAGTTTTTTTTATAATTGCGAACAACAGAATTGGCACCAATATTGCAAAATATTGTTTCAAGTAATACACTATTCATATATACACACCTTAAAAAAAGAATAGGTAGAACCACCCAGCAGGGTGCCGTATTTGATTTTGGTCTGAGAAGCTAGATCTTCAGCGCTTTTGACGGAGTCGTCCATAGCGGCATTGGTGAGGAAGGCTGCGAGGTTAGCTGTGTATGATGAGCACATAATTAGAGCAAAGAACCACCACATACCGCATACCCACCGTGTAGAGTATCCTCTAAAAGTAAACGTTTCATTATAAATATATTTTTTACAATAAACATATCACCTTAATATATTATTATACGTACTTTGGCAATATATCAGATCCCTGGGTCATAATCGATCCCATTGTTAACCAGCAGGAATTTTTAATGTGCCAAATATTTTCTAACTCCTCCGGCGATTTGTCACAGGGGTGAGGGTTTTCCCAATCATTAGGAGCCAGCCTTAAATGGAGCGACAAAGTTATTTATTGCTTAATAATATAGGTACGTAAAAACTTCCACACCTTACCTAGCCAAAATGTGGAGTAATAAAGAAACCATTAAGTACGCAGCGGCCATATAAATCCAAACATCCACCGAAAAAGGTTTGAGAAATGAAAATAGTTCCGGTGGCGGGGATATTGGCTTTGAATACAATATGCTAATGCCTAGAGTCATGAAAGGTGTTGTAAAATCCACGTAAGACCTGCGCTCGTATGTTATCGTTAAATCACAAATGGCTAAGTCGGCTTTCTGAAAAAAAAACATAGGTACTATATTAGCAATATTATTAGATTTTTAATCTCCACGCTTTACTTACCTATTCAAGATGTACATACCCTTTCTAAAAGATACCCAATTAAACCATCCCATTTCTTTGTATCCTTATTGTACGAACCGTAGGTGTTACCGGGTACAATTTCAAGCTCATAATTTAAATGAAGAGTTTCCTTTAAAATTTCATGAATCAAATCTTTTGAGTAGCCTTCATATCGGTCATTCCCTGTTAATACTTCGCCCTCTGCAGGTATTTTTTCGATAAGATACGGCGCACCAATTCGTGACACAACTTTGAAAGTTTTGTTTTGCCATTTTTCTGCTAACAGATCGGAAACTTCGGTAGGCGATCGTACATAAACAAAGCCAGTGTCTGGGTTCCACTTAGCTATACTATTGAAACCACTGTTAGATAACTCCATTATTTCTACGTTAAAGTTAGTTCGTTCGCCTGTGATATTATCTAACACTATCTGGTCTGTTATACCAATTACAGGATTCTGGAAAAGTTGGAAAAGGTTTACGATTTTAATAAACATATTTGTATTCTTATGAAAATTGTAGCGACATTGTTTTTACGAGGACAAAAGAAGTTTACCGTCAGTAAATGATTTGTGAATTCCTCACCAACTTCCCATTGATCTTCAGAATCGCAGCTTATTTCTTGTGCTTCTAGCTTAAAATCGTCAGGAGCACCTTCAACTGCATCTGTAATCAATCTTGCTGCATCACTGGCTAAGGCTGCTTCCACCTACAAAAGGAACTAATAAGTCAATACTGATCATTATCCTGCAAATCTGACGAACCTGACGTACATACAGTAATGTCATGTGTCTGCCGTGGAATCCTTACATCCGAAGAACTTCGAGCTTTCCAGTCGGCTAAATAAGATCTAGTTCTGGAGTCCGAGTGATCAAAGATTCGGAGGCACGTGACGTTGGATAAACCATATCTTAGTTCTTCTAAATCCAATGTGTGTGCGTCTAATGACATAAGCACATAGCTCTGTGAAAATATATTTTCTTAATATTTTGAAGATAAATAAAAAAAAAATGTTAGGTATAAATAATCTTGTTTACTTCATACCATGTAATCTTCGAAGAACTTAACTTCGTTTGCTTGACGTAAGTACTCCAGAACTCTATCGGCGGGACAGTCTAAGATAACCCGTGTTTCACCAGTAGCTTTTAACGATTTCAATAAAGGACGATTATCTTCACCTGGAACTAGTCTTCTTACGTACCATTTATGTTCTGGATCAGCATATTTTAGAATTTCTTGCAGTCTAATTAGACCTGAGATTTAATGATGTTGTTATTGCGTACATAACAAAATAAATTAATATGTGTGTATATTATTACCATGGTCGTCGTCGTAAAGTAAAGTGTAAGTATTCCAATCACTATCCTTGATGTACAGTGCTATAGCTCTTGAGAGTGCGACTGCTTCGGGGTAAAGGTTGATACCTGGTGGACTTGGGTGCTCGAGCCCTCTTGGTAAAGGTGGACGCCACACTGCCTAAATTTCATACATTTTTAATTTCTTATGAGTTCCTTGCTTAGCTTAAGTCGATTGGATCAAATAGGCCTATTCTGTCGGTCTGAACACAAACGTAAATAATATTATTTGGTCTTAACTAAACTGATAAGGTCACGCTGATTAAGCACTCGTCTTCAGAGGTAATAGCTTCGTTACAGAAAATGTATATTGAGTTTGTTGCTTGGTTGGTACTTCACTCAGACTGTTATTCAAGGGTTCGATCAAGTAGGTACTGTACAGAGTAATAATGAAGTTTGGACCAGTGAATGGAGTTAGTTTGCAAATAAATTCACTATTTATTACTCCTACCGAATTTCGGACGAGCTTAAATTGACTAGTTGTGTGGTTGTAATGAAAAGGAGAAGAAATAAATCTGTTTTGACGTCGATAGTTACGCAGAGATAGTGGGTTCTACGGCTATAAAGCAGGTAATATGTTATATTTTGAAAAGTTGCTAATACTTTTCAAGGAGTAGGACTAGGTTTTAAGCAACGTGCTTATTTTTGAGTATACCTGTATATGAGGTATTTTGACAGCGCGACAGTGAGCATCGACGGCGGATGCAGAGACAGGATCTGATGGCCCAAATATTGCCACAACTCCACCGGATATTAGTTCACAAGCTGCGCATATTAAACAAAAATATTGGTTTCATACAATACAACTTAGATAACAGCCTAGTTAACATTTGTATACCTTAAAACAAAGAATAACTGTCAACGTTGTCCGAGTGTCAGAACGAATTATAGGAGTATTGACAGGTGCCCTAGTTGAACAGCTCAAATTCAAGCACAAGAGATCTAGTGGTGCCCCCATGTATTTATAATTGGTTGGTATACTCACCGGCTTTAGAGGCAGCAAAACTATCACCGAATGGGGCGTACAGAGCATTCATGACGAAATGGTATCGTTCACTCTCCATGGAAGCGCGTGCAAGGGCAGAAGAAAATGCCACCTCGGTCACGGTGTTCGGGGGAAATATCGCGCCTGCACACATTATAAAGATTATTAATTGTTTTAACGGCGATACTTAACACGAAAGTACCAGTTTCAAGATTGCCTCACCAATATTAACAGTCGTCTTCAGGGATTCAAACTTTCGAAATACGCTCTCGCCACTTCCAAGAATTAGTATTATTATCAAGACAGGCGGCATTCCTGAAAGTTACGTACAATTTTCAAACTTTAAACTCTATTTTATAACTACCTACAAAACAATTCAGTATGTGATACCATTTTTTTCTTTAAACATAATATGCCAAAGAAACTAGGTTGAAGAACCATAAGGAAAAAACAAAATACTTACGAAAGCTTAGAACCATTTTGATGATTTTATTTTTGGATATTTAAGTATCGTTAGTATGAAGTAAATAGATGCAGTGTTCGGTGAACTGATGATTTTAAAAAGTCTGAAACGGATTGGAGCCGGATGTTTTTATTACAAAAAAGAAAAAGAAAGAAAAGCATTGCAATTTAGGTGCTACTGAAGGTTATCACCTCATTAATAAAAAAGGGTTAATTTATCGGATATTATATCACTTTAATAATATCACGGAGCGCAGATGGTCCGAGCGCAGAGCGATCACTGCGATCGTACCGCTTCGCTTCGTGTCATCAGCACAAACGTGATGCATTATCACAACTGTTTTGCCAATACAATCTGCCAAGTATAATTAGATAAATAGGACAGTGTTTCACAGTTACAGTTTCAGGTATAATAAAGAACCAAAAACAGCAGATTATTTCAATTCAAAGCGTTCCTTTATTTTGTTTAATGACGTGCTTTATATGTATTTATGAGAATAAAGCTCTGACCAACAAAAACGAGACACGTTAATTAAATATTTTTTTCAAGACTCCAATTGTTTTTAAATATTCAACGTTCACTGAAGAAGAAACTCATACAAAATAAAACTAATGCCTTAACAGATCCGGCTGTAAAATATTATGGCATATCATCTCTTCGTTGACTTGACCGTGAATCAAAATCAAGACATCATTTATTCAGTTTAGGCCCTAATAAGGCACTTATGAAGGTCTAAAATACCACCGGTTCTAAATTACAATCTGTTCTGAATAAGAACAGTATATTTTATTTTAGTTGTTCTTACTAATTGTTCTCTATTACTTTTATTTTTCATTCTTCATGTCATTTATAAATATCACAAGACCGATTTTAAAAAGTAAATAAGAAAGTCTTGTATCATGTATCACACCACGTATCAGCCAGGTGGTTTATTCTGTTCTGGTCTTGCAACCACTTGGCAGGGATCCAGTGAGCGGGCCCACCGTCACAGAGCTATTATCTGCTACAATTCAAAACGTTCAATCATATCCAATTTTAATACCTTGGCACCAAATATTAACATATTAAATAAAAATTCACTTCGTCTCTTCATTTTCGATGAGGCTTTCCCGTCTTTCACTGATGATCAAATTAAAAATTTCCGTAGTTCGTCAGAACATTTGAAAAATATTAATTGCCATATGGCATATTATATTATCAGGCATTGTCTTTTTGTCCCCAAATTTACATACGTTTTACGTAGTAGTCATATGTGGAAAGCCCGTTCTATTCTACTAAATTTAGATGAGATCATTCGGTCTAGTATTTCATCTATATTTAATATAGCTTTGGTTGACCGTACGTGGTCCCAGGCTTCCCTCCCTATCCGGTTTGGAGGGTTGGGAATGCGCAAAATTTCAGACGTGGCCCTACCGGCATTTCTGGCTTCAGTTCATAGTGTGCGAGATCTCATAGGTAATATTCTCATTCCGTCACTTAGTGGCTGTGAGGTGTCGTTCATGACTGCGGCCAGAGATGCTTGGGCATTGGCCTGTCCAAGCTCAGACTTTCCGCTGAGACCACAATCGCAGAAGCAGTGCGACGAGCCCGTCAGCAGGGTGACTTATAATTCTCTTCTCGAGAGTTCCTCCAATTCTGCTGACCGTGCACGTCTCCTGGCAGTTGCTAAGTGGGAGTCCGGGCTCTGGCTTCATGCGCTGCCTTCTTTTAATATTGGTACCTTGTTGGTTGGTGCAACTTTCAGGCTGTGTGCTTGCTTGCGCTTAGGTGTAAAGTGTATTGTCCCACATCGGTGTCATTGCGGGGATAATGTTGACGTGTTTGGGCACCATGGCCTTTCATGTGTCGGTAGCGTCGGTCGTCTGTCACGTCATTCGACCCTAAATGACCTGCTACCCCGGGCTCTGGTCACCGCCGGAGTACCTGCTGTACTGGAACCAGTCGGCTTGGCGCGAGGCGATGGCCGGAGGCCGGATGGCATGTCGTTGGTGCCATGGAGATTGGGTCGGCCCCTGGTGTGGGATGCAACTTGTGTCGATACCCTGGCTCCGTCTCCTGGTACCTCGGTGGCGGCCGACGCCGCTGCTGCTCAGAAGAAGTGTCTCAAGCGCCGGAAATATGCATGTCTTGGTCCAGGGCACATATTTTCTACATTTGCGGTTGAAACTCTGGGTCCCTGGGGCCCGGATGCTCTTCAGCTTTTCAAGGAGGTCTCACGTCGGCTGGTTGAAGCCTCCCGTGACAGGCGTGCTGGATCATATCTCGCTCAGAGAATCAGCATTGCTATCCAGCGTGGCAATGCTGCCAGCATTCTTGGCACGCTACCGCATGATTCCGGTTTGGGTCAGATCTTTTATCTATAAGTAGGTCGGTGGAGATATGTTTTTGTAAATAGTTTAATCTGTTTTGTGTCAATAAATTCTATATAAGTAGGATATGACAAAAATAAAAATTATTGTAATATTGATAATTAAAGAAATTATTGGAAATCCTTTGAACCCTATACATGTAATGAAAAATGAAGTTCAGTGTATTATGATATGTTACCTGTTTGCGAGAAATAAACTATTATGATTATTATTATTATCAAGATATACCTAACACCAAACATAAAATGAATAAAACAATAAACTGTCGATGACCGTTCCAGTATGGATGCATTTCCTACGCAGAAACTGCATCTTAAAGCAAATAATCCTCGATGTTTAATTTAGGTTTTTGTCTTTAAGTTATAAAGGCGTTGTCTTTGTTGTAATATTATTTTATGTGATTCCAATTTACTTTTCCTTACATAACATTCATATTAAACGCCAAAAAGATTATTTGCTAATAATTTTCCGTTAGGCGTTGGGATCTACAATTAAGACACAAGCGAATTTCAGTTTAAAAAAATAAGTAACTAGTCTAGGTCTGGTAGAGGAGATTGTTTGTATATAAGTATGGGATAATCTCTAGACTATTAAGCCTTCATTAATTTAGAAAGCTATATTATCCCTGGCAAGATATATTATAAGCGCTTTGTTATCCTATTTCTACAACGCCAAAGTCGCGAGAGCAATTGCCTTGCTTGTAATGAGTATTTGCCGTCCGTGACTATCTAGCGGTGGTTGTGCAAAGAGAAATCATCATTAAAATTAATTGGATATGATTAGCATTTGTTAAAGGCATGGTGACATCACAGAAAATCACAATTTACAAATTTTAAAGGTAGGTAGTTAAGTACTTTGATTTATTTGAGATGTGACATAAATTATACCTTTATTATTTAACTACTATCATTAACTATAGGTATATTCCTAATACAATATTATATTATAATGATAATGGTGCCAATTCTGATGTACAAAATCATTAAACTGAACTAATTTGACCGGACTAATAGTCCGGACTAGTCTTACTATCCCTTTCTTATGTGCGGAGTTAAATAAGAATGGCAATACTTTAAGTCCTGTCAAATTAGTTTAGTTTCATGATATACCTAAGACAAACAATTTCAAGAAGACTATTATCGAGTTTACCTAATCTAACATTATGGTACACAAAAGTATTGCCTTGTTCACATCAAGGAAAAAACGACGAACAGCCGTTAGTGACGCATACGAGGGCCCCCAAATTGTTGTAGGTATAAGCATTAAGCATTGATTTACGTTTTAGGTACCCTAAGCGCTTATACATGGTTAAACACAAATTGCTGTTTCCTCAGCGACCCTCAACTTTAAGTTTAAAATATGTTCGTTATTACTCTATGCTACTTTAAGCTCTAAATTGTTTTTAATTTACTACCTAAGTTGTCGCTAGAGAAATGATTTATCTTTATAATATAATGTTGAAAATGAGAAGGAAAATACATCACTTAAAATACAAAATAAAATGGAAAGAGGCAAAGGACAGTTAAATCCCAGATTCATTTCCCCGGTCGAAACGTCCGCAGCGCACATAAAGGTACCTACCTACCCACTCGCCCCAGTCCGTCCAGAAATAACATATTTGTTATAGATTTGCATAAACTTGGCTTTGTTCAAGTAACTTTTTGGTATCGCAATACCATAGGGCGATTTTAAACATTAGATAGTACGATTTAGTACACATTTTATTTTCTCAATCTTTCACTTGATTGTTTTGAAACACACAATTATAAGTCTAATTATTAAGGTTTTCTACTTACAACAATAACAGCGATATTTGGACCTAATCTTAGGAAAGCTCGACGCATTGCAAAAGCCTATACTCAAGTCTATACACAAAATATATTATCTCATAGCGTTTGCCCCGATGCAGGGATTGATCCCGCTGGTTCGTAGCAGTCGTGATTGAAGTGCGTAGCTCGTAGCAGACTACTAACCACTAGGTTTATGTGCTGTGACCAAACGATGTCGGTCCAATCGTTTTTTTCCTAATAGAAAATTGTTAGAAGAGAGCGTCAGTCTAATTCTACGTACATACTACTTTTATGGAACAGTTTTATTTAAACAAGAAAGTTCCTCGGGCTTTATGTTGTACGTCTCGATCCGATGCTGTTAGCAGAAGCATTTTTATTAAAACTTGGAATTCCTCTTAACAAGTTCACTTTAAACTTCCTATGGTAGGTACCGGAAGGGAACTAACAAGCTTCGACTTTTATTTGCGCATTGATTTGCTAAAGTTAGTTTGCTGATGCTTTATGCACAATCTATCCTTCGAGGAGCTCTGGATACATTAATTACCGCATAAAGAACAGTGCATCCAGAGTAGTGTTATTTATTACACTGATTTCAATGGTCAATGAACCACCTTTCAGAATATTACTAGTTTATTTTTAACTTCTTTTTACAAACTTGTATTTACTCGTCACCTGTCCCAGTGTGCGTAATCAAAGTTTGCAAGATAAATTTTATCCACTTCCCAGCGCCCGGTTGACCTAACATTTGGCACACTCGTTTGGTTCCCGTGACAATGCACGATTACCTAGATGTCACCTTTTTAAATCCAATATGGCAGACGTCATAAAATGGCGATTTATCATTTCCATCTGTTATATGAGTATCAAAAGAAAGCGATATAATTTGAAATGCATTTTTTTACCTGATTATTAAGTCTAAACAGCGGATTTACAATACAAGTTAACCTAGAAACTTTTAGAGCAAACAGAGCTGTTAACTTTAATTGAACGTTGACATTTACCTAATAGCAACCGTTACACAGAGGTCAAAGTACCTTTTGACGAAGCATTCTATTGGCATCCAGCAAGGTTTCAGTAGATGCCCAGGAGAACTATCGCAGCCGTCTCCCATGTTCACCCACCAATATACCTGTTGAATAATGGATGGATCAACTATATTTTTCTCCATGCCCACCCGCCTAAAGGTACTGACACAAATTATTTGTGTGTTATTTCGTAATTTCATGGTATGAGTTGTCCCTGTTTGAGTGCTTGCTAGACCAAAAACATTGCTAGACCAACGACGTTTGTGGAAATAATAGTTGCGGACAGTCAACAGTGGCCTGCAGTGAATTACTCTGTCTTTGCTTGCAAGGAGTTTTCAAACACTGCATTATATATACATGTATAATGTATTTAATGCATTTGCACCTCAATATATATTAAATTGAATAAACTTCATACACGTATATTATTATATATTTATTTAATTAAATTTAGCAACGGTGGGTGGGGCACGTAAGTTGGTAACTTAATTTCCTAGCACTCAACAGTTTCCCGGTTGTAAGAGCCAGGCGAGGGGGAGGCTCTCATTTCCGTATTAAAAAGCACTTCTGCTATGTATGTAAATCACTCATAGGTAGATGAGTCATACAAAATAAATATCCAAATATTCCGTGCTAAATAAAAAAGTAGTTCTAAAACTAAAATCTGACTACTGGATTATTGTCAACTGAAAGTTTTAAGGAATTATATAGCTGTTGGATATTCATCATCTATTAAATAAACAACTTACACATAGTAAAATTACAATGTATTTAACACATATTCACAGTTTTGTTCAGAGGAACAATACCTTCCAAGTTCTAGCAGTAGTAACCAATCTTAAGGCAAAGTGGCATAATAATAATATAACCTCGTCCATCTTCTGAACATCTCTATGTACTATGTAAATGTATGTATGTTGTTTAAATAGATGATAAATGTTGAATAGTTTGTAAATAACAATTACTTTTGAGAATATTTTCTTGTTTCTACATTTCAGAGCGTGATTCTTCTGTAGTCGAGTTTAGTTTTTATGCTTAATTTTTAGTGTATGTAGATATCGAACTAGGTAAGGTATTTTTCTTGGCTACATCCCGCTTTCTGTGGCAGGCCCTTCACCGTTATTCGGTATATTGTATTTCCGTGCAAAAAAATAATTTAGGTCGTTTTATTAGAACCAACTGTACAATACATTTAAACAAGTCCCATTGCGGAAAGGAACGATGTAATAATTTTATCGGAATTAAATAGAGTGGAATATTTTTTAAGTGAAAAGGAACTGTCAAATGTTTTAAGTATCCATCGATCAAACTTCCCTTCAAGAATCATGCTGGAATTTAAATTTTGCTTTTAATAATCCAAAATGTTTTGATTAATTGAACAATTAATGCATTGTATTAAAAACAGCGACTTAAATCTCTCGCCTGTTCTTTGTCATTTCTATGTCACTTGGTTTAGCCTAAGAAAAAATAATTGCTTCCTTGGAATTTTAGGACATACGTATTTGACGATCTTGTATTATTAGGTATGTGTTCATATATAATGTTCCTGTTTATTTGTGGTACTAGCATAAGTATATATATACAATAAAGTTACGTGTGGCGTGTGTAGTTTGAGGAGGCCATTAACGAGACACCATGAGGGTCGAAGTGCCGTGTTTACTCAATGCGAGTGTCCTCAAGTGTCCGTACTAGGGAGGGAATGGTATACGTTAGGAAAAGACATTTATTCTAATTGTTATTGTGATAAGCATCCGTTACCATATACTTATATACTATATTCTGTTATTATTTAGCCATTGTGGGAAAGATTATGTCTGTCCAAGAATCGGCTAGAAAGTTCAGAAACATAAAAAAAATATACAAAGGTAATTGCTTTATTTATATATACCAAACAATACTTATGCTATTATATAGACTCGTATGTCTATACTAGTCTTTATTGCACTAGTATTATAAAGAGAAAAGATTTGTAATTTTGTTTGTAATTAATAAACTCAAAAACTATTAGCCCGATTTGAGAAATTCCTACCACAATACCAATATATTATATTGCCACCCGGGCGAATACGCGGGGAATAAGCTAGTATGATATTGAGTGATCAAAAGGGCCGATTGAGACGCAGGGCGTGCTCGTGATGTACGAGACAAATTATGTTGGAAGTAAAGGTCTTGTAGGTTTGTAACATTTCGTTGGAAAATCAGTTAACAATATACAGAGATAATAAAAGCTTAATAAATTACTCTTCAAATAATGTTTTTTTTTCGTCTAAAATGTAATTGTACTTGTCCTTGCCATAGGCGGCTTCATCATTCAAAAGCCTTTTAAAAATATTCTTGAAATAGGCAGCCATTACGCTTTTCAGGCTTGGGTAGGCCTTGACCATTTTCTGGTTAAACATTTTGGCATTCAATTATAATGGCGTCCGTTTTGCAATTGTTAGGCACCTAGCTTTAATTTAGAAGCAGCCGAAAAAATAAGCTATACTGCGGTGTAAGCCGTTTTTTTTAAATTAAATGTTTATTTTATTTATTCTTCAGGTTTTCAAAAGAATGTCGCCTTAAAATCACTAGAATTACTTTTATCAGATGTTGCTGGCTACTGGCTAGTAGTAGTAGTACACGAAATAATTATATTTATTTACTTAGATTGATAGTAATTATACCACAACCTTGTTAAATTAATGGCTGTTATTGCAATAAATCGATTTATTAGATAATAATGACGATAAAATTGTCTCATTTGCGTCAACTTTGATTGTTTACAGGCAATATCTTGAGAATTAAAAACATCAATGATAAATATCATTCAAATCAATAAGCATATATCTAAATTAAGATAATGAGGACGTTGAAAATATGCATTAATCCAGAAGCATATTTTCAATTCGGGTGATTAATGGGCTGCTTACAAAGATAATAATGGTAGGTACCTACCTATAATGTCGCTAATGGATATGTGCCGCTTTTAAAGGTTCTGAAGGCTTCGTTGACATTTATACAGAGTATTCACTTTAATGCGGGCTCATTAAAATTACTACCGTTTAGTCTTTCATCAGAAATCGCTTTTATGTACAGGATTTAGGGTAGTAAACTTATGTTTTAAGGATTTCTTATTAAGCTCCAGCCATCAACATCACTTAGCACCTGGTACCAAACTAAGGAATGCTGAGTAGCAGACAACTATTAGAATACTTTCTTCACTCCAATACATATTCCAGCAGAACTTTAGGGAATATTTTTTAATACTACAAAGATGGCAAGATTGCGAACGACTCAGACTTTTAACTTAAAGACGATTGCAATACAAGCGCGTTGCCGACTTCATTCTAGAGACTTCTTAATTACTAACAGCAACGCGTATCCTCAAGGAGCTCTTGGGAATCTGATCTAGGCCTTGTGGTTGAAGCAACAGGCCTGTCTTCTGATGGGCCCAGGTTTGAATCCCAGCCTGTACCAATGAGTTTTTCTAAGCTTAAGTACAGAGATTAATCACACCATGAGCTTTTTAAAAAGAGAGGTAAGGCGATTTAGGAATTCCCGTGGGTTATCCCATTTAAATTGGAGCCGCCCGACTGGGGACTGTACCTCCGCCTTACAGAAGACCGCAGTAAAATAACACTACTTGATGTAGTGTTGTGTTTCTGCGGTAAGTAAGGTTGCCAGTGCTCCATAAGGATACGCTGGGCTAGTAGTATTGCTGCTAGCACAGGGAGTCCTCAACAACAACATGGTTGGCACCCCGTTCGTGATATCGCTAGCGGCTATAGGCTACGGTGACTGCTTACCATCAGGTGGGCCGTATGCTTGGGTTAGTGGCATAAAAAAAAAACACGCTAGCGTCGTAAGGATAAGGAATTGAGGATGTTAAACGGTAGTTAGCAGGCCGACAGCTGCTCGAACTCGACATTATTTTATTTTGCCCTCCTATCCTATAT
The DNA here is from genome assembly GCA_951449985.1 of Falcaria lacertinaria. NCBI lineage: Eukaryota > Metazoa > Arthropoda > Insecta > Lepidoptera > Drepanidae > Falcaria > Falcaria lacertinaria. Next base: position 5,420,095 of record OX602118.1, on the reverse strand, counting down.
AACTACTCTTAATGAATCTTTCTCGACGCAAAATTTAAGTAAAAACTTATTTCAATGAATTAACTCTCGGTGAGCTGGACAAACTTTCTGCATAAAATCTCTCGGACGGCGTCGCATTATTGCTGTTAATAACGGCGGCGTACGAAATATATAGGTCGGTAAATGCGGTCCCGTTTCTGATCTGAGAATTTTATTGAATTAAATGCTTCCATTAAATATATTCCATAGCAAAATAACATATTATTAAATTAAACGCCTCATTTAAGTATATATTATAGAACCTTGGAATACAGAATGTTATTAAGAGATCGCTACTGGACATATATTTAAAATTTCTTGTAAATTGGACACAAATTTGAAATGCCTCCGTCCAAAATTAGATAACCTGATAGGATAGTTAGTTCCACATAATAAAATAATAATACTGCCTTCATAGTACCACTATTTGCTATTTGGCTCGGATCGCCAAATTACCCTACTCCAATCTAGTTTTCCTGCGGTGAATAAGGTTAAGAACTACTTTACTTTAGGAAACACTGTTGTTGGTAGAATGCTGGTAGCATAGCAATGCTCATGTTAATGCGATAATCGTACTAGGCAGACACATTTTTTCTCCCTTTGGGAGCGTAAATTAGATCACATCTAGTGATAAGGCCGCCATTTGTACCGATATGTATAATAAATCCTGTTTCTGTATTATAGTTTTAAGGTGTACAATAAAGAGTTATCGATCTATCTATCTAAATAAACAGTTTAATCCCAACAGGGTTTTAATTAAGTCAGATCCGAAGCGATTCTAAACAAGCTATCTTAATGAGACTTATAGAATAAAGGCAATTTCATCCCTGACATACGTACGAGTATGGCTGACCAGTTGGACTGATGCCAGATATAGGATTTCAGCTCCTATTTTTACACCGACCGTTCTCGGAATTAATCGTATCATACATTTTAGATACCAACGTAGGTATGTTTTGTATGGGAAGCGATGGTATGTAGTTTTGTGAGCTTCCAACAGCCGCGCATAAAAATGTAATGAGGATGATGCACTTTAAAAAAATATAGGTAAGAAAATACCCTCCGTTTTTACTAACAATACAACCTATGAGAAGTAAATAGTAAGGTTCAATATCGTTTGTCTTCGCAGATACTCACCAGGTCATGAAATGAATCAAATCTATTTATCTAGTGGCCCACCCGCAGGAACGTGGACTAACCTTATTGGATGATTTGATTAGGCTGATTGATTCTTCTTCTTCCTAACTATGACAATCAATCTTCGTTAGGGACTATTTTGCCAGTGTCGAGTGTTTGATAATTTTCAAGATTCTACATATTTCGTATTTGTTGCATTAAAATATTTAGTGTCATTCATTCTAATGCTTATTAGAGTTTCTGGAGACAATCCACGGCATTAGCAGCTCGTAACATGCCTTTAGTTCAGAGGTAAATAATTGACCAAATTGATAAATCACTTAACCCAAAAGTCATATTATAACATTATTTCCAATGTTCCTATAAATCAGTCACTAAAAGAAACTTTACGCCACAAAACAACACCAAAAACACACATTAAAGATCACTATAACACAATTTACGAGACACTGGGAAAAAAACTCAAGCTCCGTCTGAGTCCCGCCAAAAACTCAGGCTTTTGATTGATTTACGGTTTTATCCAGCACAAATTTAATTGTTTTAAGTGCAAAGTGTTTGTGTAATTTGTTTAAGTGCAAAGAGGTTTAGGAAAAAATATCCGAATTAAGCAGGAGATGGTTAATATCGATGGGGGCCATTCTAAAGTCGGTAAAAATGCTAACACGTTTACACCCTTAATATATTAGAATAATCCTCGATAATTTGAATGAGATTAAGGTTTCAGGTTGTTTGTTGAACTATGCTCGGCTTGAGACCCGGTTAACTAAATTTGTAGGTATATTATAGGTACATACAAATTTATACGTGAGCACAAAATTACATACGACTATAATTATTATTAACTTCATATATTTTATGAGATATATACTTGGGAACTGTTTAAGAAGTGACGAGATAGGAAGTAGGACTTATACGGAAATTATTATTATCAAAAAAAAATTGAAAGCAGGATAAACTGTGCCCATATAATATTTTTACTCATCAAAGTATTTATTTAAGTTCGTGTCGGCTACGGAAACTTTTCCCAAACAACTTCATTACAAATATTGCTCATGTAAAAACAAAACAAGATCCTTTGAAACATCTCATAAAGAAACATCAAGTGAATTCTCGCTACTGAATGCTAGCAAAAACTCCTCCCTGATGAAAGAGGTAGGTAGGAATGATTCGATACGGATTGCGATGTCTTTAGAAAACGACTGACGTTTCGCTTTGAGCCTTTCTGCCTCGAGGGACGGGAGGTGAGAAAACGTGTGTCATGCCATTACCTAAGCTTCGTAACTGTATTGAAAAATATTCGATACAATCTTCTTTTATGTCAAAGGCATGATAATATCCATCTGTAGCTCCGGAATGGAATAAAATCCTTCATGAAATATACAGAGAGGTCTCAGGATAATTTCAGGTGATTTTTTCATACGAATTGTTTGTTGCTCGTAGGTAATGCGTAGGATGTTGGAGGCACTCAATTTATTATTCACTTGTTTTGTGTACTAACCTCATGTACTAGGGCTTGGTAAAACGAGGACTGGCTGTGGAGAACTCATAACAATAAATCTTGCACCTTGTCTTATAAATTTATTTGTTGGAGCTTATGTCAGTTACTTATCTAAATATATTCCTTTGGAAATTATTAGTTTGCAGTAACTGTGTTATTTATATACGATTAATATTGACATTAAATATTAAAGAGTACTAAAATAGTACTTATATGAAAAGTAATATACTTAAATTGTTTCCTCTATCGAAACAGAGCACAAAAGTGAAACTAAAAGGGTATTAAGCCGGAAAATACTAGTAAAATATTTTAACAGATAATAATGGCACTTCAGCCAGTAAAGGGATAGACCGTTGGGTTCAAATGCGCCCTTAGGCAGTCATATCGACTTTTATATCCACATACATCAAACCCCTTTATTCTCAGCATTCATTCATCTACTCTTATTTAGAAAATTCCTCCGATTGCTTGAGTAGAATTTTGTATTAATCTTAATAACACGAGTAACGTAACGTAAGATCTAATCTTTCTTTATAAATAATTAGATAATTTCAATTCTTGTTTTTTTTATGCTAGCCTTTTTATTCTGATGTTGTACGTCACTTCAGAAACGAAATAATGTTACGTAACCTTATTTATCCCTCTGGTTCATTATCCAGAGGGATGATAAATTAGCGAGCTTTTGTCATTACAAAAGCTCGCAAATTTATCCTCAATATTGTCTAATCATTATTGTACTGTGTACAGATACATAATGGTATATTATCATAGTGATGCACGGATGTATTTTCTATCTCCATGATTTAAGCCTTAGCATAGTATTTAACTCAACACATAAAATACCTAATATACTGAAATAACTTCCACGGGTTATGGTCGCAAGGATTACGATGTCAACTACCGATTATTAAACGATATTTTATTATGGTGTCTAGGGACACGTCCGAGAGATCGCTTTAATGTGTGAGCAACTAATGGTGTTGAAAAGATTTATACCCTACGCCCTTACACAACTTGAAAGATTAACCCTGAAGCTTTTACATGTGTAGTTGGATGAAGAATCACCAGTTAAAGAGAATGTAATAAAGAAACTAGGGTATATGTACTAGCTATACTCGACCACGCTTTGCCCTGAAGGTTTTTTTTTGTTACAACTTAAAGCTCACCAATAGAGGCTACTAAACGAAAAAACGGTCCACAAATATAAGAGATACCTAATGGTCTTTGACTTCCACTGAAAACAAGTGATTTCTTGTCGGTTGGAGATAACTAAATAATAAGTTTGTTACGTAAACACTGTTTACCGAATTCAACAACAATGATCTTTCACGAATAACGCATGACGTGAGGCACATTATGCATATCTATAAGCGTTGTTATCTATTCAGCTGAAATGTATTAGTGTAATGAATTGATTGGTTTTGTCTTCAACGCTGAGTAAACAACACCAGACCGCGAAATATCCTGATTAGTAGGGGACGGGAGCGCTCCACAAATGGACGACCACCACCAAAGCAACGAGAGCCTCAGACCTCGTTTGTTTCATTCATTTGTTACACGCAATGCCCTGAGAGGGAGGGTTCACAGGGATGCTGGTCGTACATCGCCACTGATGTTTGGTTTGGCAGTTGCGGTCTTAACATTTATCCGTTCGTTTCGACTACGATTTTGTATGGATGTGGGGCAGACGTCTCGCGCAGATAACATTTTGCTGGAAATGTATTATTTTATAAATATGTTGTCTAAACAATAATATTTAAATATCGAGTTTTTCTTCAAACGTACACCTACACACAACACTTTCAAATTATGAAGGTTATCATTTCAAAATGAATATATTTCATAATGACGCTCGGCAGGCGACTGGCCGCTTTTACTATATGACGTCACTACACTTATTATATAACGTCATAGTTCATGAAACAATCATCTGTTTACATATCGACGACTTCATAAAATTATACCTATTTATTAATTTACGTCCAATTCACGTTCAAAAGCAACTTCTTCTAACTTTTCTGTTCACCTTAGGTACCGAATACCTTAGGTAGCGAATCAACGTCGAAGTTAATATTGTATTGTGTACAACAACCCTTATCAAGTCTAGTGGTAAAGGAAACAGTTCAAACGTTATGTGGGTAAGACTTTAGAAGGCAGTAAATTTTTATTCATACGGCAGAGCGGTGACGCACAATAATACAATACGTACAAAAATAACACAGCTACATACACGTATAGCACCGTGAAATTGGATCGTCGAAAGAGCTCGATTGTCAAAAACTGTGTGGGAGTCGAATCCTCAGTGGTGCTTAGCGCTTGTGTTCGCTGCATGATAAGGGTTGTTGTAAACAATACTCTATTAACTTCGACGTTGATTCGCTAATAAAATCAATATTGAGCAAAACTGCCTACGCAAACAGTTAAGCAACACAATATTTTATAGTGTAAATAAATAAATTATCTCATAATATTGTCATTGAACTTGCGGCTTATGTTAAGCAATGCAACAACTGAACAAAAAGTATTAATTTAATAATGACAATCAGTTTTAAATTAATACATTTCTTAAAGATAAGATCCCAGTTATCGAGCTATCGCCGCTAAAACTATTGTGTTGAGTAATTACTACGAGTGAGTAAAGTAACAAACTACATAATTGCCCAATTTTTGTCTGATGAAACTCGTTTAATGCGGTAATTATAACCGCGCGTGTGCTAACTGCTACGGTCTTGGGTATTGATGTTGATACAAGTTAGATAGAGCACGAACACTCCTCGTTTGTTCGCCGGAAAACTGATGGAGGTGTCGGTCGGCACGTGCAGGATACACAAGGGATATCTTCTTTACACTGTTAGATAAAAAGAAAGCTGTTGTCACCCTTGTGTTATCAATGGTTTATCCGAGATTTGATTTCCCTGGGATTTTGTTAGCTTACATCCAAAATTCTATTGTTCAATTCGATCTGTCAATTATTATTTCCAAAATGTTATTCATGCTATTCGTTCTCCGGTACAGGAGATAATTTCGGTAATCTTTGAATATCCAGGTAATAGATTAAGGAACTACGGACTTTCCTATATAAGTGCCTAGTTATAAAATTATTACAAAAGACTAAATAGGAACGAATAACAATATTATTGTAGGATCGTCTAGAGCAGACATTGGAGTTATAATCTGTAGAGTTATCGCAGGTTATGAGAGAATTGTTGTTTGTTCGTAATTAATGAACTTAATTGGCTAGACGAGGTATATGCTTTCTATTAACTGTACACAAATAAAGCTTGCGGTGTATAAATATAAGGCAAATAAAATAAGTAACAAGAATTTCAGATGAAGGAATGATTTATCGAATAAAATAGATAATCCTCGTTCGTTAAATCTTTAGCAGTTATTGCTAAACAGTTGGTTGACTCAGTCGCCTTGCATTCATTTTCATATAAGTTAAATACCTACAAAAAACAAATAAATTATACATAAAATCCTTCCTCTTGAATCACTCTATCTATTAAAAAAACCGCATCAAAATTAGTTGCGTAGTTTTAAAGATCTAAGCATACATAGGGACAGACAGACGGCGGGCAGCGAATTTGTTTTATACTATGTAGTGATATGCTACGCTTCTCACCCCTATCATTAAAGTAATGACGACTTAATTACACTCGATTTACAGCTTGACAGATGATAGGTATCTTGGGGACGACGGGACCAATTTACATAGAAGAGGCTCGCTGTAAGACAATTCGTTTATGTTTCAATACCGTCACCTTTGATACACCCTCCTAGCATACGTAACATGTTTACAAATACGCCAGCTCAGTGTTGTTTCACAATGTAAATTATTTGTATACATCTCTAAAGGGACTGTATAATGTCGAATATTTTCTACGATAGAATATTATTTATGTTGCAAGTTGACAATAAGAATTGGAGTATATTATTTGGTATCAACTTGGTATCAAGTAGCTTATAAAAACAATTGTCGAAATTTGGGCACGAGGGTTTCATAGTATAGTAAATACACGCAATATATATTATACCATTCCGTCAATTGTTGATCATGCGTGCTATATCGCGAGCACTTTGTTGATCCGAAAACCTATGTTGATCCAATGTAATATTTTTCATACAAATGTGGTTCCGGCTGGATCAACGATTTACTCCGTTGAAGTTTAGGGAACGAACCGAAATGTTGATCCAATATACATATCCACTCCGATAGTTGTTGATCCGATTCAAACGGGCCAATCAGAAGGCAGCAAATCCTCCTACTGGACATACCTTAGGTATATGGATGGTTTAATTCCTATAATTTATTGCAAGACCACCTAATCATTAACTTCTCTTTATTTATTATTTTTTTATGTTTATAGGTATGATATATGTATGTGGAAATTTGTTGACGACACGAGCTTGTCGCTTACCCGATGTTAAGCTTCGTGCCCAGCTGCATGCATGCCAGCAGCTCAATGTCTGACATTGTATCGCACTCAGTACCCTGAGATATAAGATCTAGAGTCTCGAAGCCCTGTTATTACCCCGCAAACAATGCTCTTCAACCCGGAACACCGTAGCGTTGATTAGCTACTGCTTGGCCGTTGATTAACTGACAAAGGTCTGGCCATTCCTCAGACTGACCCTCGCAAGAGTCCTACCAATACTAGATATAGTCGTACTAGTTTTTGCCCGGGGCTTTGCACGCGTGGTAAATAAGTCAACATGTACCTATATCTGAAATTGTAAATGATAGTTTACTGCCACTGCTAAATTTTTTTATGGATTTACCTTCGAAAATTACGGATTTACATACAAAACTTTCATCCCCTATTTTATATCTTGGGGTGGAATTTCCAATAATCCTGAAATACGTAATTTTTTTATTTTTTTTTTAACTGATAGGCCCAAATACCAATTTTCATGCACTCAACTTAAAAAAACGACGGATTTTCATACAATCTTTCAACCCTTATTTTATAACCCCTTAGGGGTGGAATTAAAAAAAATCCTGAAATACGTATTTATTTATTTTTAACAGAAAGGCCAAATATCAATTTCCATGCGTTTATCTTCATAAATGACGGATTTTCATACTAAACTTTCATCCCCTATTTAAACCCGTTAGGGGCGCAATTTCCAAAAATCCTGAAATACGTATTTATTTATTTTTAACTGAAAGGCCAAATGCCAATTTCATACGTTTAACTTCAAAAATAACTGATTTTTATACAACCTTTCAACCCTTAATTTACCCTCAGAGGGGTGGAATTTCCAAAAATCCTGGAAAACGTATTTATTTATTTTTAACTGAAAGGCCAAATAACAATTTCCATGCGTTTATCTTCAAAAATGACGAATTTTCATACAAATATTTCATCCCCTATTTTACCCTCTTAGCGGTGGAATTTCAAAAAATCCTGAAATACGTATTTATTTATTTTTAACTGAAAGGCTCATTTTCACTCACTCTACTTTACTCATTTTCATGCGTTTTACTTCAAAAATGACGTACTTTCATACAAACTTTCAACCCCTATTTTACCCCCTTAAGGGTTGAATTTCCAAAATCCTGAAATACGTATTTATTTATTTTTTATTGAAACGTAAAGTACCAATTTTCATACGTTTATCTTCAAAAATGACGGATTTTCATATAAAACTTTCATCCCCTACTTTACCCCCCTAAAGGGTGGAATTTTCAAAAATCCTGAAATACATATTTATTTATTTTTAACTGAAAGGTCACAACTACCAATCTCCATACGTTTATCTTCAAAAATGACGGATTTTCATACAAAACTTTCATCCCCTATTTTACCCCCAATGAAATGGAGTATCCAAAAATCCTGAAATACGTATTAATTTATTTTTTACTGAAAGTCCAAATACCAATTTTCATGCGTTTAACTTCAAAAACGACGAATTTTCATACAAACTTTCAACCCCTATTTTACCCCCTTAGGGGTGGAATTTCCAAAAATGCTTTCTTAGTGGATGCCTACGTCATAAAAGGTACGTACTGTAAAAAATTCAAGTCTGTAACCCTAGCCGTTTAGGTTGTGCGTTGATATGTCAGTCAGTCAGTCAGATACACAGAAGATATAAAGACAATTTCTAATTGTTATTATAATGTTTAAGTAGGATAGTAGGATACATACATTCCCTCGGATCAACGTAAGTTAGTAAGATTGCGCATGAGCATGAATATAAAACGGATGCACATTTGACTCGTCGGTATAATTTTTGCGACCGTTACGGATCAACAAAAACATTTTGTTAATGTATTTTGTGATGGCAAGTATGTTGCAAAGCGACCGATGCAGATCCCCAAACAACCCTTCCAATTCAAATTCGGATCAAAGTATATCAGTTATATTTGTAACGAGCCAATTATACACTGCAAAAAGGTGGATCAACATTTATTTTAATATCTTACTGGATCAACCTTTACATAGAACGGATAATTATATATATATATATATATATATATATACATATATATACCTACTCTGAGATAATATTTTACACATGCTTATTCCACCACGGCTTAAACGCATGTATTCGTTCCACTGAAAATAGAACAAACTTCTATTATAATCATGTTTTTACGCCTCATTCCTCTTATGTTGCATGTCAAATTTAAAAAGTCGTGGTTATGCTCGTGGCTAGTGATTAAGGTCTTGGGTTCATATTCCAAGGACATAGTCAAATTATTGACTTTTCTATTCTTTGAAATAATTGATCTTCTATTGATATATGTTAAGCCCGGGTGGGAAGATGCCCCAAGAATGGTGATAATTTCCCTATCATGTATGGACTATTGATCTTAAATCTCTTCAGTGAGAAGTGATTATTGACTGGCACATGTCTGCCTTCGCGGATCTTTTGAGAAAGACCTGAAGATGTTAAGTTATCTACATATAACTACACTTACCTATATTCCATCATGTCTAAAGTTCCAACCCCATAATATAGCACTTTCTAAATGAATACTGCCACATATCTCACTAAATGTGAGTAATATTCGCGGATAGGTCATAACGATGCGGTTTCTATGTAATCCATTTTGTACAAGGGAACAAATAGGCCCCCCAACCAATTCTGACATCCAATCGAACGTAAGGAAGAAGCTACCTCCAATGTTTCCCTGTAAGTAAGACAAATAGCCGAAAAGGTGATATTTCTTCAGTATTCTCCTTTGTGACTGCATGGAGTATTTATATTTTATAGGAGCGGTGAAAGTGACTGATGGTGATAAATCAAGAAAGTTTCTACCATTGTTATCCTTTATATCGGACGCCGCATGATAATTTTATTATTCTCCCCTTTTATACCATCAGAAACGGTAAAAATGTTACAATTTGTTGCGAATTTGTGTACGGCTTTATGTGGAAAAAGGGTTTATGTGTCATCAAGGACGCAAAGGCTTTTATTTTGAAGTACCTACAAATAGTAATTACGGACCTATGTTACGGACACATAAAACAATTTGTATTGCATTTGCCATTGTTGCAATTATACATTAATTGCCTTTCACTAATTGCTCGATGTCTCACTTACACTTGATCAGTTAACCATAAATCGGTTATAAAGGCTTTTATAAAGGCTAAAAGGGGTTATCAATAATATTCTGAATTTAATTAAAATGTCGAGTGTTGGGTTCCTGGTACTCGTATTTATTTACCGACATTAACAAACGAATACATTTTAAACTCTAAAGCTGTTGGTTAAGCCCTTAAATTTAGGGTGTCATTAAAATTGTTTGTTTTCCGTGGGTATTCGTCAGCGGGAATTTAATTAAAAATAAGACCAACGGCATATTTTTTCCTCCATTGGTTCAATGGGGCTATGTGATCACAGAGGTGCAGAAATGGCTATGCGTAATCATTCCTATAGTTTGTGTGATCTTTGTTTAATATAGGTACATTTATAAATGTTATTTCAATAAAATTGTAGGTGAATATTACAGCCCGTGAATTTTATTTTAAAGTCAATACTTTTTTTAGGTTACCTATCAGATTTTTAGCTGCGAACATACAACTCTTTATTCTAGTTTTATCATTTAATTTTTCCCGTTTAAAAAAATATTGCAAACACCGCTCTATGATAAATTAAAAAAAATATTATATTTTACTATAATATTAGGTCCTTACATATGAAATTGGCGTTTTGTATGGGAGGAACAAAAAGTCGAATATTTTTTAATATAATATATTTAATTAATCAAAGTATGAACCATTATTTTCTATGCACTTTTGCCATCTCATAGGTAGTTCATTGATCCCTTTACTAAAAAAACCAGTCGGACGGGAATCAATAAATTCTTTGAAGGCGATTTGGACTGCCCCATCGGAGTTGAATTTTTTCCCTTGCAAGAAGTTATCCAAATTTCGAAAAAAATGGTAATCTGTTGGAGCAAGGTCCGGGGAGTACGGAGGATGTCTTAGACTTTCCAATTGAAGCTCTTCTAATTTAGTAGCCGTCTGTAGCGCAGTGTGTGGTCTAGCGTTGTCGTGAAGCAGCAGTGGCGTGGAGCGATTGACCAGCCTAGGTTGTTTAGCCGCTAGCTTTTCCATCATGGTTTGCAATTCCTGACAATAGACATCAGCCGTAATAGTCTGGCCAGATTTGAAAAAACTGTAATGAACAATACCGGCACTAGTCCACCAAACGCTTACAAGTAACTTTTTTGGGGTTAATTTTCGCTTGGGGCAGGATTTGGCTGGCTGGCCAGGATCTAACCATTGCGCTGAGCGCTTCCGATTATCGTAAAGAACCCATTTTTCATCACAGGTAATGATTCGGTTTAAAATACCTTCATTATTGTGCCGGTTTAGTAATGTAACGCAGCAGTCGACGCGCGTTTGCCGGTTTGTTTCAGTCAATTCGTGAGGTACCCACCTTTCAAGCTTTTTAATCTTCCCAATTTGCTTCAAGTGAATTAAAACAGTTTTATCACTAACATTGCAGCCTGCAGCTAACTCGGACGTGGTTTGCGATGGATCCGCTTCCACAATAGCCTTCAACTCTTCATTATCAACTTGAGTCTCAGGCCGTCCACGGGGCTTGTTCTGCAGGTCGAAATTTCCAGAACGAAAACGTTGGAACCAAAAACGAACTGTGTTTTCTTTTGCAACACGACCGCCATACACATCATTCACCCTTCGAGTTGTTTCCGCAGCACTAGTGCCACGGCGGAACTCGTACTCGTAAATAATGCGATATTTAAGGTTTTCCATTTTGTAAAATGAGTGACGCAAACAGAAAAAAACAGAAGAAAAAAAACAAATGAATGACGATCATCGAAGCACAAATACATGAGTCTATAGCTGTACAAATTTGAATTTGGAATTCCTTACCAAAGAGGAGAAATTCGTGATTAAAGTGGCCAGTACGAAAAACGCCAATTTCATATGTAAGGACCTAATATGTACAATTGTACATTATTTAACCAGGAATATGAACATGCAGTCTTTATGTTTTTTTTTTGCCTGATACCATTAATAAGAATTCGAAATAAGTCACGAAAGTTCCTGAAGTCAGAACCGGTACGGGGTCCTTTTTATTCATTTAAGGAAAAATAATGTGCTATAACTTCATTTGTGATTTGTGTACCTACAGTTACACAAACCATGTAAACAAATTCTCTTTGTTAACGAAAATAATCCTAAATCGTGCGTAAGTCATATTTTATTTTATGTGTATGTTTATGTAAAGCTGTAATAATGTAATGAGAGCATGTGACAATGTAACGAGCCCCTAAAATGCTGTGAACTAGATCGCGTAGCCCGGCGGCGAGGCGATAAAATGGATCTTATGCGACAATTCTTTCGACCAAATACTATATATTGGAGTCTCTATATCTACACTGATATAAATGCTTCAGTGAATCGGCGGATAGTGTGAGCCTGCATCATTTTCGGCTGTATACTTTATATCTGAAATATTCAAGCTATACAATATTATACAAAGTAATACAATAAAAAATTTTGGGGTCAAATGACCAAATACTTAAACGGTAGTCAAATTTAATACCACTTAAATTTGGAGTGGCCTCCAATTTTGCGGAATTGTATTTGACGACGCTTTAAACAGTCACGTGGGCCTTCAAATTTAAAGTTGTTGTTTCAGTATCCAAAATCAGCAACTGATTATGAAGGACGTGTTATTGGCATGGGAAAATTAGGATGCTTTTTCAAGTTTATTTTTTAAATTACTAATTTGTTTTGTTTCATTCGAACAAAAATAAATTTTCAAAGTTCATTGTAAACAACCCCTAAAGTGTAAGGTATGTTTTATCAATTCATCAGTAGGTACAGAATCAAACCTGTAAAGCTGTGCTGTACACTTATCTATGTATTTCTTATTTTAAAGAATGTGAAACTGAACTTTTATAGGTAGGAAATAAAAGCTTCAAACAAGACTCATCCCATCAATTCTATGCATCGACTGCCTCGACTCCCCAATGCTCCTGCGGTAGAATAACAAAGGGTTGTGCTCAAGTGAATAGGGGAAAATATGAGACTAATAAAAACATAAGCTACAAACATATAAATGACGTACGTATCTGAGTGTTTGGCGGCAGGTGCTGCCGAGTGCAAACAACACTCGCTATACGTAGTATCAGTAAGTGCGATTTTGCCCCAAACCCATTTTCCTTCTTTACGTCTAACGGAAACCGGAAAGCCTCCATTCAATGGGTTATCGTTGTAAATTGCGATTTGTAACGATGTTTTCTCACCTCATCTCGTCGTTGGACTGTGGGTCGGACTTGATTTTTTAAAAATTTGGTTTGATTGATCTTTCTGAACCTTCTCCGCAGTGTGGTACTTATAAATTGCGAAGATATCACGTAATTTTGATTATATATTATTAAATTTACGTTTCAAATTCACCAAAAATATGAACATCCCGTTAATAAACATAAGAACAGAACGAATGTTTACGGCCAAATAAATTTCAAAAAAGTGGCACATTATTATGTCAGGTGTAATTCGGTTTATGAAATGAATCGTGGGTGTTACGATGTTCACGTGTCGGCCTGTCAGGCGGCGTGAATACAAAATGTTAATTTAACTGACATCCATGTTGATACTGAGCCAGCGCGGCTATGTACGTAAACAATTTCTAAAAGCACAAGTTATCCCAGCCATTTTCACGACACACTGCGTGCAAAAACAGCGCTGCTTTGTTTTACCTAATTAACTTTGAATTGTAGCAGTCCTTTTTGGGCCCTTGTTATACTATATAGGAGAGGTCGCCTGGTGATGGAAATTCGAACACAATCTATAGCGTACATGCTCTTTTAAGATTATTAAAATGAAAAGAGCCTTGTGACATTTGGACAGGACTACGTCCGTTAGGTCAGTTTGACATTCTGTATTGTGTGTTAAACACACAGTAGTGTGTTGGTTTTGTACGCAATGGTAAATATATTAAGATATTGTATTTCTAAGGCATGTTAAATAAAAATATTAGCTTTCTGCACTCCTTCTACATATAAACTTTAACTGTACCGACACACTCGTCAGTCCGCCCAATTTTCGTAAATCGTAGGTTAGAGCCATGCATCAAAATATTAAAAACAAATAAATTTTGACGCCAGGTGTGAAGTGTCTACAAGTAATCAAAAACAATATGATCAAAGATTGCCTGTATATTTTTTGTCATGTCACTGATTTGAAATGTCTCAGAATATTTGTATATTAAGTTAAGAGAACGTTTTTAGTTTGGTTTTTGTGGCTGTTGTTACTAATCACTTAAATCTACTGTTATCTGAATGTTGCATGCATACAATCCATTTCAAGGAGTCATGATACTAGGTTAGACATTCTCTTGGTACAGAATTATATTATTCATGCCTTTATAAATATGACAAAGGTGGCAAATGAAGAGAACACGCTTAAAGCAATATTTGATGGCTGCTAGGGTTTACGATGTCTCGTATAAATTACGACATGGCATTACATTTCCTACCTGGTGTCGTAGTGTAGTAAAACAGACGTCTATGTAAGGTTAACTCATTTGCCCAAATCTTTATCTTCCTTTTATTTTAGTGCTGGTTCGTATTTTTTATGTAAGTACCTACTTGGACGATTTGTGTTATAACTTTAGTTGAAATTTGGTAAAGTTTATTTACCAAAATCCTCACCTTTAATAAGCTACATTACCACAGAGTAAAATAGGCTATATAATTATTATACTCGTTGATAAATGCCTACCCGTGCAAAGCCGGGGCAGGCCGCTAGTATTTTATTAGAGGCCTTCTGAATGACTTGACTAATATTAATGAAATCACAAACTTTAATAAAACGATTTATTGATTTTAAAATTGGCTTTAAATGTAAACTTACAAAGTATTTAAGTGACAATTTCATATAAATATTTTGGCACATATAAGATGCGTTGTTAAATTACTTTTCATTTTAAATAAAAACATACAATGAACTATGGAGATCTTTTATTACCTTACTTAATACTTTATTGATGTGGTCAATAATCCTTACAAGTATTTTTATTAATATACTAGGTACTAAGGAATTTTATATTAATATTTAGAACAATATCATAAAGTGAATTATCACTAAGATTGTTTGGCTAAATTATTGTACTCGTTAATAGATACTTACATATTTTTAGTAACGATTCAATCATATATGTATAAATCTATGCTACTTAAGTAACCGATATAAATAATACCTATTTATTGGCAGTTCTGATAGAATTATGAATTGGGCCTATATACATACAAAAATGTATTGTTTTATAACTCTTATATCAACCCTAGAGTAATCTAATCTATTAAAATAGATTCACTAGTTACATACGTAATACTTATTAGATACAATTACATTAAAAAGACGAAAACTTATAATCATTAAAGAAATTCGTTTAATTAGTTTCAGCTATTACTCCACATATAAATAATCTATCTGAAAATTTGGCACACGTTTAATGAGCGTGCAGCAATAATACTAATCGAATGAAAGTTTGGAGCATTAGGTGTTACGTCACAACAATTACACGAGCTTTATTTATTTTACAAAAGAATGTGAGTTATGTACAGTCTGTATCACTCGATGTTAAATCGATATTTAGTCTGCCTCCGTGCGTAAGATGCTTTTCCATTGCTTAAACATCGCTTGGCGACGAGGAGGCAGTATCTGCGCGCTAGTGAAGCTGACTTTTTGTACTGAACCCGTAGTGAAGGTAGGGAGAGCTGGCCCCATCTCGGGTGCCTCCGCCCCCGTTCCCCCCGCTTGCACCTCCGGGACACTTCAGCGCTGACCTGAGTTCCGACGCCATTTCAGAACACAACGATGCCTGAAAACCAGACTGTTTTTTTATCTTCCTCCTTTTTGATTCGCAGACGATATGATACGATATCTAGTTAGGAGGACTGTCATGATAACCAACAAAATCCATGAAGCCGTTAATGAGATGCCAAAAAAAAACATATATATGCTTATTTTACACTGAAAAACATCTCTTTCCTTCTGGGGTAGTGGAGTAAATTCAGTCGAGAGGTAAACGCTCATGGGCGTTTATTTCTTTACCATCAGAAGGATGGTAAGAAAGAATATCTAATAGTAAACATAGCTTATATAAATTCATCATCCAGCCGTATATAAGAAAAAAAAATAACCTGCCTCCTCTTTCTGAAGTCCGTGTGAGCAGCGATGAAAAAAATGCATTATAAGTAAATATAGTTCAGTTTCATAATCGTGTGGAATGTGCATGACCCCAACTATGAAATTATCAATACATTAAAAAACAATAATAAAATATAAACTAAAAATACATGTTAGACTTTATGAAGTGGTAATAAAACATGTAATGATTCGAGCATTAGATAATTGTATATCACAAATATTTAATATACTTATATCGTGCATATAATCTACATACAGTAAAATATACAAGTCGTCTTTAATCATAAAACTTCTAGCTAATAGTCGTCACACTGATAAAACCCATAGCGTAACAAAGCTACGTGCCTGGCGACTAGCGCGTTTTAAATTTAACACACAACATTACTCACTTAAAAGTAAATCTAGAACAAAATTAAAAAATTAGATATGCTGCATCTATGGCTGAGAAATATGTCATTTTTGTATTGACATGAAAAACTGACGATGACGGTAAGGCCAGACTGGGCAACCAAGATTTTAATAATCTTTTTCATGCCATGTATAATATCATCAATGCTTACTATTGCGTCCATCATGCTTATACACGACAAATTTATAAGATCATTGTTTGTAAGATAAATTATAGTAAAATTAGAATATATGAAGGTATATATAGAAGGTAGGTACGGGCAAGGAGGGTCAACAAAATAAATAAAAAATGATATTAGTTAGTATGATGTTGTTCCATGCCAAATTTAAGTAATCGTAATAAAAAATCTGCCAGACGCAACAATGTAATTACGCGAGACTATAAGTATATTTGCGAGTCTTGGTAGTACAGTAAAACTTTGTACAGTAAAACTTCTATAGTAATAAAATAAAAGTTACCCGTTCGTCAACGGCGACCTTGCGAGACTTCCAGACAAATTCGCAGACGGCGACCACACAAGCGACGCCCATGCCGCCCATGAGTACAACGAACACACCGCCCACGTTCGCGAGACCCAGCTCATTTGCAGTAGACGATGATTTTGATGTCTCATCCTATATTTGGGATTACAGCCAATGTGAACAATTTGTTCATCTGCTTAGAAGCTACGGAGCTACAGACAGACACACAGATACACAGGTTACACTTATAACTCCTATCTTTTTGCGCCGCGGGTTAAACATTTAAATTAAGATAAATAGGCGAGAAATAAATCAAACTAATATAAATACTAAACGTATGAAGAATTGTGTAAAACATAAACTCCCCATTTCGCTTTTACAAAAGATGCTTTGTGTAGATAAAAATAAACTAACCTCACGGCGGAAAAAAAAACATGCCTATAATAGGGTAGTCCCTACTTCTATGTATTAAAGGAGTATATATTATATTAAATAAAAACAATTGAATTATTACACAATAGACAGAATATCTGAAAATTACTTCGTATTTAACTGTTATCTTTCTCTCGAAGACATATTCTAAGACAGATCCCATGGCTCCAATTAAAGATCGTTAACTTGAGTGCGCCATTGACCCAATCCGAAAATAAATGTCATTAAATTTCTGCAAACGGAGAAGAGATCGATATGGGATAGGATTACTTAGGGTACGGCTAAGGCATACAAATGTCATTGAACTTTATTCTGCATGACTATAGGTTTATATTATGAAATATTTACCCATTCTAGCTACAAGTGGTACTAAAGCACTGAATTGCCGTACGTTTCAATTTTGTCGCCAGTATTTTATACACGGAGAGCGATTCAACTCGTTCGCAATTTGAGGAACAAAACCTTTTATTTTACCCGTCAAAACATTTCAGCGACTAATTTAAACATGAATGTGGGCATAACAGAATGATAAACGATATTATATGAAATGTAATGGCCGATAATATGTGTATAAATTTTATTTTCTCTACCGACTATAATGTTATATTCGGATAGCTGAATTTATTTCGATAAATTTTTGTAGGTAATTTCATATTATGGAGTTTAGCTGTAGATCTATATCAAGAAGACATAATTAACTCTTTGCCTGGCCGCAAGCAGCAGTTAAAAGACTATGTTAAAAATCGAATTATAGTCTATAAATTTTCAAGTTTTTCATGAAAAAATATATCTTGAAGAAAATGCCATTACATCGCTCTATTTGAAGACATGTCTGTTATGGCCTACGCATTGCCCAATCGATTCAGAAGATGTTTACTGTGTGACAGAAACCCACTCGGATCGTTCGACCCTATTTTTTGGGAAACTGCTATCTTCATCAAGCTCCCTTTTACTCTCTAGAATAATGTTCAGCTATTTCCGTTGCGTACAAATGTAAGTAGGATATTCATATATGTATATACATATAGGTACTGCTAGCAGCATTATGTAGCACGACGGTTTACTTTACTTACCCTACAAGATCCGCCGCCTCGCTTTTCCTTCCACCATTTAGTTTTCAAAATGTGTAATTTTCCTTCCTCTTGTAATTTCAAAACGGCTCCACTTATGGCAGTCCGATAAGGTGAATCTACCAAATAATTGGATTACAGTTTGTCAAAATAACCTCCAACTTTATTAATTAAAGCTTAATTCAATCTTTAATCAGGGCTTTTGTTGTAGGACTACAGACGTAGTATGTAGAAGTTATTTAAATCTATTAATATTAATGTTAAAATACGTGTGCTAATAACCGTATCAACAAAATTATAATAAGAAAAATACTTACTCGGAGGCATAGCAATCCCGTATCCCTTAGAATCGAGCATCCCTCCGACTTGCGTTAAATCGCAGTTCCTTTCAACCACGTACTCAATGGTGGTGGACTCCATGAGGTAAGCGTAAGCACCTTTGCCTCTCACCACCCTCTCCTCGCCTTCTTTGTTGGTAGTTGCAAAAACGGAGGGTCGAGCTGATTCCATGAATGACCACATTCGTTGATACGTAGAGAAATTTGAGTCCTACAAGCGACAAAAAATATTTCATTTGTTGGACTATATATTTCGAATAAAAATACCCTAAATCTAAAATCTATGCTTTTTTTTATTATAAAACAATAACACAATTTGTGTGTTACACAAACCATGATCATAAATTACGTAACTTAACTCACGAGTAAGGGGAAAGATTACCCAATAAACAAGTTTTAGCGTCATTGTACGCATATTACTATAACAAATGGGCGGTATACGTCATTGTCACAAAGTCTCATCTCACCGCGCTTAGGAAACTTTTATTCCCTGAAGCGCGGTGGAAGTTATCAGGCAAGTTTCAAGGCCAATGAAAATTACTAGGAGCAAACAACGTGAACTAAAATTTATTTCATTAAGCTGTCAACCGACCACCGGGAGCTGTGATTAATTTTCATCGCTCGATAAATTCAACGTAATTCGTTTATTGTGTTTGTAACTCGGAGTGCCACTTTAAAACAAAGGTTCACGTGATCATGACACTGATAATCTATAAATGTTCATGAGTATTTATTTAGGAACTGTATTGCCCAATGAGTATTCATAATTTCAGGACCAGATCAGAGCTATAAAAAAATTCTCAAGCAAAATAGTTACATGGAAAACAAAAACTCCTCACCCTGAAAAAAGCAGCGGTAGATCCACCTTTCAAGGCTCCATACTTGATCTTGGTCTGCTTTGCAAGATCTTCTGCGCTCTCGATAGGCGAGTCCATTCTTTCAACCGTGAGGAATGCAGCCAAGTTGGCAGTGTACGATGAAATCATGATCAAGGTGAAGAACCACCACATCCCAGCTACCATACGGGTCGATACCGCTCTAAGATTAATATTATTTAAGATGTTGGCAAGTTTCTGTTTACTGTTTATATTAATATTACTTATTAGACTAGCGTTATAGTGCCCGAGACTGGCGATATGTACGTGCGAACTCATCAGGGGCGCTCGAAGTATGAAATGAGCACCCCGCCGTTGTTTTCCCAACGGAGTTCGATATTATACAGATTGTCGTGCGACCGGCAATGAGCAAGTGATAGCCCGGGTGATGCAGGCGTCCATAGTAAGTAAGAGCATAGAATAAATTTATTCTATGCTCTTACTTACTATACTTGATCGCTACGGTAACAGCTTTTATAAAGCTTGTTTGCCACCTTAGTACTATAAAAATCGCAATTTGTCTCTTAGCTTACTACTTCTATTGATCTAAGTGAAATATTGTGTTCTGCTAAAAAACACAATTTACTGGTGTGATGTGACTTGAAGTAGTAGGTAGGACTTTTTCGAGTACGTAGATACTAGATACCTACTCGAACAAATTCTACTGCGGAATTGATAGAACAACTTACCTAAATTATATGTAATTGGGTCTAAAATATTAATTATAAATTCAATAATATTAGATAGATATCACATTTAGCTGATCTAGCATATTATCAATACTGAGTGACATCGCTGCTTACAACTAATATGTGCTTTACCTCAGTGGCTACTGGTACCTGCTTCAAATGTGATACCTGACTTATATTAGTTCTTAGTATAACATACATTTTCAAACTTTGATGCAGCAAGCTATGGATGCCACACAAGCACAGAAGTTATATTAAGTGCATTAGAGTTTCTTACTCATTTTGTAACTAAATTACCAAGTCTTTAGCTAACTATAGTGGATTGAAACCAAGACTAGTTGAAATTGCCAACACGTCGCTATTTAAATTTGACGCTCCGGGCAACTACCGATGCTTGAAATTCACAAAGGGCTGTGGTCGCTTTGAAACTAATTAGTGGAAGGGAGTTCTTCATCCAAATTCTGCAACTGAAGGCTACATTTCCGTATTACAGTTACGAATATAGTTAAATTGCTCTTCGACAAAGACGTTTATTTAATTTACCTAAAAGGGTCCCATGGTCCCACTTACCGGATGAATATTATTATTTGGTTAATATAAGATTTCTAGCCACGGGTGGAATTGTAGCCGTCAGAAGATTTTGAATGGGACTTACTTCGGTGCGATATCCGAACCTTGCTGCATCAACGATCCGATAGTGAACCACAGCGAGTTCAACAGAGTAAATTGATTCTCCAACATCGGCGGCTCGTCAACACAGATCCTGGGGCTGTCCCACTCGTACGGGCTGAACCTGCGCCCAAATGCGGCCCGTCATTCATCTACATTATACTTTCATTGCTCTCCAATGTACGTTATGCGAATTTCATAAACCCGATCCTTCTGGTATTTTTTAATAATATTTACCGAGGGAATGCTCAAGTATTTGATTGAATTGACTTTCCTCAAACCGAATATAAAATTAAGGAAATTTTGATCAAATATTCCTTAAAAATATTCGTAATGTCGTGATTGAATTATACTTGGGATTGTTATTTAAAATATCCCCATTGGAGCCATCTCCTGCCAGTTTGACAATAACGATTAATTTTGGATCGAAATTCGCTTAAGGCATAATCCACGTGGGATTATGCTTTAAAAACCCCTGTTTTAAAGTTCATTGTGGACTTCGCTGAGGTCACTATTTGGTTAATTGAAAGTAAAAACTGTGTTTCAAAAATGCATACTGACTTTGTTAGACTTTTGAATGAATTATATTTTCAACAGTTTAATTTTACTTCCAATAAATAAGTGTTGAATCCACACTTGAAATGGTGTGCTTTCAACAAAGCGTTTGTTAAGGGGTCCTTCTAAATCTTACTTGGGCAAAAAATCACAGCTCTGTTGCATAAGTGATCCAATGGCAAACCACAAACAATTTGCCAGAGAAAAAATATTCTCCATTTTGCTGCCATCAGGTGTGTGCGTTTGATGCCATTCATATGGAGTAAACCTATCAAATTAATAACAATTTGCCGTAGTATAAATTTATATTTATCAGAATGTTTCACTCGTGCTACTAAATTTATTGGTTATTCGATCAAAACTTATCTCTTGTTTCATATTGCGATTGAATTTAAACTCGCAAACTTTTTGTTATCTGTGTTTTGTTATGTATTTTTCGTATTTTAATAGCTAATAACGTACCTGGCAAGAATAAAAAGGAGAACAGAAACTCCTAAGTATGCTGTAGCCATATAAATCCACACGTCGAGGGAGAGCGGCGACAGAAACGAGAATAGGTTCGGTGGTTGTTTAATGGGCTTGCGGTACAACACTGATATACCGAGGTTCATAAACGGCATTGTGAAGTCCACGACTTGCTCCCTGTTGTTAAAGACAAACTAAAATGTTAGACGCAGAACTAAAACGGCAATGGAACCCAACTTTATAACTGACTGTGTAATGATAAAGGTCAAATTAATTTAAAAGTAATTTATAGGAAGGAAATATTTTTTCCGAGAAATTAAGCAGAATAAGAAAGTCTATAAATTATTCCGAAAGAAATACGGTAAAAGCTCATTATAATATGGCTTGTCATCCAACGTGTACAAAATGCTGTTACTCGATGCCGTTAAATATTACCTTTAACTTCGCTAAGGCACGGATTTTGGGTGTCTTGAGTAAGATGAAAAATTATTTTTTGTAATTGACAAGGTTTGATATTCAGATATTACCTATCGTAAGTAATGGTGAGATCAGCAATGGCGAGGTCGGCACGTTGTTCTAGCAATTCTCTTATCATTCCGTCCCACTCTTTGGTCTCACGGTTGTGCGAGCCGTATCGACCGTCAGGCGCCAGCTTGAATGTGTAATTGAAGCCCAGAATTTTAGATATCTCGTGAATTAGATCAATAGCGTAACCCTCGAATTGTGCGTTCCCGGTTAGCTTCTCGCTGGCCTCTTTCCTCATACAATACGGCGCACTCTAGGGAATTATGAGAACAAAGCACATGGAGGTAAGCCGTCTAAATGAGATTACATATATCTTAAATTTAATAAATTGTGTATCCTGGATATGTTAGGAAAGGAAAACAAAACCCGGATAATTGTAACTGATATGAATGTTTACCTTATTCTAAGTAGAACACAGATCAAGCCTAAGGTCATGAAACTGATAATCATGTGAATCTTCTAACTAAGACAATACATTTGTAGTGTGTAGCTAAATGAATCTTATCACGTCCGGTGCCTGGCGAACGTTCCCATACGTGGGATACGCTCTTTTTATTTTTACGCACAAGAGTGTCTTAAATATTTCCGCTATATTCATATCTATAACTTTGATGTTACTTTGGCTTACCAGGATGGTAGTGACGATTAGAGTTTTGTTTTGAAGAATTTCCACAATTTGCTTTTGGTTCTCGCCGTAGGAGCGAGTGTAGTTCACGCCCTCTGACGAATTCCACGTTCCGGCTTTCTGTAGACCTTCTCTTGTCAATTCAATTATATCTAAAGTGAAATCGCTCCTGAATCCTTGATGATCAAACTTTATCACTCCAGTTAAGCCTTTCATTTCAACCTGCGTATCAAGAGAAGTACGATGAAATCGTGGGTAACTGAATAACATTACGCGGTTTGTTCTTAAATGAAAGGCTAAGGCATAGGCGTAACGTAGTATCATTTATTGAATTCTGAGCATTTTTCACACACTTCATATTATGATCATGATTGTTTGTAGCTGGCTCGAGTTTAGTCCGACAGTTCAACGTAATCCGTCTACTGGCTCACGTTGCGTTACTAAAGCCGGCGGGTCATAGCTTAGTCCTTATTGCCAATCATACGGATCCTGGTAGTTTGTACAATTTGTAACACACAATGGTTACGCACATTGTCTTTGTAATTTGTTACTAGAATTTCGAGTGCTCTAATGAAATGTGTGTTTTAAGTAAAATTTTAGGAAATTCTGATAACAATGTCTGTCAGCCCAATTCAGTAATTTTTCGGGGTTTTCGTTAAGTTTTCTCATATCTATGAAATGTGATTTAAGCAGCGTCAAACATTACGGCTCTTCCGCTCGTGCCTAAAAAGGCCGATACGAGATCTACAGACCCGGCCGCAGAGGTTATTTTAACTGCTCAATAAAATATAGTACGAGTTTGTATAATAATGGAAATCGGGGAAGTAATGTTTTTTTTAAAACAGCATTTAGAATCCTTCGTCTTCTATATACTACCCCAAAATACCTCTGAATGGGTCTGTTACGATATTTTACTTGTTGAACTAACACACTTCGAAACCTCTCGATAGTCTACTCACGATTTTCATATAATTGATGAGGCTGTACCCATGAGGCCACGTGTCTTCAGCTTCGCACGAGAGGGGTCTAACGTCTATTTGTTGTGACGTATCGAGATCGTGCAGGGCTTTGGCGAACAAATGTACCGCGTCATACATCAAAGCTGTCTCTGTCTACACACAACACAATAACACATCACCTCAAATATTTACATACATTGAATTACCAACACTTGTCAAAGAAATACTAATATATTGAATACATTATATTTTATGCTCAGGATAAAAAGTAAGCCGAAAACGAAATTCAGCAATTTGCGGTAATGTAGATAGATAACGAGAGATTATGAAAGTAACCGATCTCACCTTTATGAATGTCATATTCTCCTGCGAACAAAATATTTATTTTGAGCTCAAGTACTATCTTTTGGTACTTATTAAAAAGATAAATATTAAATCTAATTAATATATTTACCTTTGCTGTGGTATGTCCTAACTGCAGTTTCCTGCCTTTCCTGGATTCATCGTAGACCCAATCTCTCACTACTTTTTGAACATCAACACGTTCTGGATCAAGTAACCTAAGGGACGTTATATTTGTACCTCCGTATTTAAACTCTTCCAAATCAACGCTATGAAGGTCCTGTTGTAAAAAGAAATTGCTTTAGTTCGATTATTTATAAAAAAATCATTTTACTGCCTATCTTTCACTAAGCGTATCTCACCAAGGAAGTGATAAGATAGCTATGGTAATCGGACATCATTCCAATCTGTTGCGCTTGTTGGAGTACGTCCCTGATGCGTTCCGTCGCACAATCGAGCACAATGTGCGATTCCGCCGAGTTTTTTATTTGTTTCAGAAGGGGTCTGCAGGGGAAATAAAACTTTAGTGCCCTAGATATAGATCAGAAATCGTATGGATATAACAATTAAGTATACCTATAATCATAGGAATCCGGGAGCTGTCGAACTGCTACCGGCAATTCAGAAGGCCCGTGTGCTTTGAGTAGCTCCTGTAGACGAACTAAGCCGTCGCTATTTTCGTACACTATTGTAAACGATTTCCATCCCCAAGCTCTTACAAGATCCACGTAGGCCTATAACAATAATACACGATATTTATTTTATGTTTTCAATAAAATGCTTTTGCTCGTGACTTCATCCGTCTAGATTTAGGAATAAACCGCGTATTTTTACATCACGTGGGACTGATAAACATAGATACGCATTTCAAATTAGTCTGAAAAATCCCTGTCAATAGAATTTTTATACTTAAAACAAAAAAAAATCTTCAATTTAGACATGAGTTATATTCCGGTTTCAAACAGATGTATCGCCAAGTATGGTATTCGTCCTTTCTACAAACGGCCGATTGACGAAATTGCGGATGTCCAATCTTTCAGTTCGTTACACATTTTCATTTTACCCCTGACACAATACAACAGCTGCTATAGCTAGCCTATGTATGCCAGGTTGGTGGAAAAAGTAATTTTATATACAATCGAGAATGTTGCAAAAATAAATATAAACTGTTAGAGTTTTAGAGGTCTTATCTTGTGTAACAATGTGTTAAAATAAGTAAGTAAAATAAGTTGATTGTTTATTGAAAATTGATCATTCAGCTTAAGCCCTAATAAGGCAAATTCAGAGGAACTGTTGAGAAACCCGGCAAGTATCTTTTTTATTTTACAATTCAAAATACAATTTTAATATCACACAAATATAAGCTACTAAGTTGGTAATGCACATTGTACCTATTTAGAGAACATACCCGGCTCAATGCAGCAGGGTGTGGGTAGAGGTTGACGAGGCAAGATTCTCTTCGCGTGCGGTAATCCCACCTGGTCTCTAAGTGGGGGAGCTCCATGGTGTCACATATGGACTGAACGTGGGCTGCGGCCGGCGCAGATTGCGGGCCGAATATAGCTGCTACTCCGCTCCGAAGGAGGTGGCATACTAGTATTACAAATGAAAATTAACCGTTTATACTCACATTTAAAGTCGCAATGATCTGAGGGCTTAACCATGTTCACAATCTACAATCGTTAACGCTATAGAAAACGAAGGAATAAAAACTTTTCGTTTTGTCACGTGGTCAAGTTTTAAATTCCTATAAATTTATTTCGTTTTATATAGCGTTAACGATTGTAAATAGTAAACATGGCTACAGGTACTAGTACTGTTTAGTTAGGTATAGTCGCTTTGTAAAAATCGGGTAACCAGCTATACTGGTTTAGAACTAGAGCCGACCTCAATCATATTTGTGATATTTAATCTTGTAATCTGGACGTCAAAGAAATGATTTAATTAATCACGATGCCCACAGGTCGCAAATAAATCCATTCAACTATTTTCACGAATATTAATCAAAATTATCCGTATTTTTTGTGACTGAATAGTCATGGAATGGTATAATTACCATATCCACCCGCGACTTGAAGGTCACCATTTATTATTTATAGTACTCGTATTTAGTCGGAAACAGACAGACTCAAGCAAGGAGATCCACTCTTTGGTGGTGATGCACCATGAAAGTGGAAGCGAAAAACGTTGTTTCAGTTTTGGTGCCAGAGCAAGCTTGATGCCAGATGAAGCTTTTAACGTGGCATAAAACATTTTATGCGCCCAATTTCAGTAAAGGTTTAACCTCATTTAATTAATTTTATTCTTCGTCATCAAGAAAGAATGATCGGTTAGTTACGTTTTGTATGCTATATACTTACTTTAATTATTTTAAATTTTTACATAAAAATATTGTCCTAGCGTTTTGTAACCATACCTTGAGATAACACTATTAGAAAAAGATATAAAAAATATAGGCACATGCTGTGTAAACGGATAGGTTGATGCGTAAACGGGTTCAATAAAGTTCACTAACTGGTACATTTTGAATGAAATGAATGGCAGAATATGATTTTATTATACACATATTCATAAAGAAAGAGAGTCAGATATATGATCTAGTAAAGACCGTAGTCGCTTATAAGACCCGTTTCCATGGGTTTACATCGAGAAAGTTTGGAAAACTAGTAAAAGTAATTTTATAATGTAAACTTTTCGAATTTTCTAGTTAAATCTACACTAGATTTGGAACCTTTTTCGTTGAGCGAGGCATAGCCTAAAATTTAACCATAAAAATAAAACTAACCACTATATTATATTTTACAGTAGAATGCGTTCAGAGATAAGAGCGCAGTGAACCTACCTCGTTTGGAAGCGTGGAAACTGTCCTGTGGTGATATGGTTTCCACTTGCGCCAGCAGTTTTGCTCGCGGTAACACCGCCCTATCAGCGTTAACCCTCTCCACTGCGTACCGAAACGCCACTTCTTGCTTATCGTCCTCGGGGTGGAAAAGACCACCTGGCAAAAATTCATATCGGTTTATTCAAACAAAGACAGCCTTACTCCAGAATTTGAACTCGATTCGATTTCAATACTACTCTGTACTTTGGTATATTTTTGTACTAAATTCAATGGTACAATACAATAGCGGGACTTCGAGATAGACTGATCATGAAAGCAAAAGATTAAGAGTTGTGAAGAGACAGGCCTTTGACCTACAGTGGGATTTATTGGGCTCATATTAAATAAATCAATCAATACAGTTTACAACCAATCCAATAAAAATCTCATTAAAAGTGTTATTTATAAATTGGACACAGATATTGGTGAGATGATATTTGAACAGATTTTAAGCTTTAAGTTCTATATAAAGTAAGGAAAATTCAAAGAGGAAATCCATATGGATGATAGAATGTATTATGTTACTTCTTTATTGACGTTTATTTTTATTTGACACCACTTTGAAAATTTTATTTAAGCTAGCGTTCGGAATGCGTGGCTGCAAAGAACAAATACATATATTTCGTTAAACTAAAAATAAAGAACAATTCACTGGGATTTGAAAATGGAAACCAAATTTTGTTTCAGTTCATTGAAGATAATTCGCTAAGAGCTCGCAGATAGCCAGAATATTGGTTCCTTGTTTTAAAGCTCGTTAAGGTACCAATTTAGTTCCAGTGGAGCTGAAACGGATAACATTCGAATCATTACTGTAATATGGATCATTGTATCTGGAAAGCCGCGCGGTAATGAAAAGTCATTGCCTGAATTAAGCCTGGTTATGCCATTTTATAAATATAAGTACAGAATTCCCTTGTATAACCACGGTACATAATGTTATCTATAGATAAAATTATTATTTGACACCACTTTAAAAATTTAAATAATATCTATAGATAACATTATCGTCGTATAAATGCTAACTCTGGCTTTTTAGGCGCCTAAAGGATCGTATTTTGTACTGCTTTTTTTTTATTTATTCTTAAGAAATCCTTCATAATTATTTGGTAGGCGTCAAGGGTACAATTTTCATCGTGATTAAGTAACATGGTAGTAATAAGTAACAGGTATAATTTTATTCTCACCTATTCGTATCGTGTCCGGTAACGCCGATAGATGTCCGAAAAACAGTATCAGGAACACAGCTTTTGTACCTCTCATTCTGTAACAATAACAAATAAATATTAATCAAATTTTGATGTTTATGTTTTTTCATCCCGGAAATAGTACCTATACTCTCTTGAAAACATAAGAGTAGTATAATTTACATACAAAAGTTTTGTAGCTAGCCATCCGAAGTGTGACTGATATCTTTTGTTCGATCAACTCGAGCTTGAGCCGACTCCAAAGTTTTAGCAAAACTTTAGTGGCCTTTTCAGCTCGTTGTCAGTCAACATTAATTCGAAGAGGTTTTCATTAATAAACAAATTTTACACAATATAAAACATCCGAACCATGAAGGTTGAAAATGTTATGGCTCCTATGTTCAGAACACAGACTCTCTTCATAAGTGAAATTTGTTTTTATATTATGTGAAATTTGAGATAAATGGGGGGACCATTTATCTACGTAATAAACAGAACAATGTGACCGATACCGTCTACTACAAGTGATAGATCCTATAAATGATTGCTATTATAAAACAAAAAAAAATAGAAAAATAACAATATTGTACTATGGATTTCCATTTAATTAATCGATCCTTGGGATGTTATGCCACTAACTCTTTCTTTCTGATGGTGACCGAACAATACCTACTAGTTATAAAGAACATTAAATATCAAGTTCTCTTGGTGCCTCAAAGTGTATTGAGTGGTCACTCATTCAAATATTGACCATGATCAAGGTTGCTTAACTAGGCAGTGCTCGTAGAATCGTGCATATCACTAGAGGTGGCTTTATAAGTAAAATTGTTGTGTAAAAATGTTTTTTCCCCTTGGTAAAGAAAACTACTTTATGCAGATGAACTTCATTCGTAAACAATCTAATACATGAGAGAGAGAACGAACATTATGCGAGAATAATAATTTATATAACGCTCAATCCTGTGGGGTATATCACAATAACATAGCCCTGCCTGATCATGACGAGTATGTTATACAACTTCCGTATACTGTACCATGAAAACACAATTTATAGGTTATTGTGGAACGCATTTCAGGAGCTTCCTACAAAGCAATGTGAGGAAAAAATAAGAGTTGTATGATCGAATGTTATTAATTGTATGCTTAGTTCTGTAAACAATCAAATATAGTATAGCTATAATGAATAGCTTCATATAAAAGAAGTTGGTACGCGATGCTTTAATAGTAATACCCAAGTAGCAAATAACATTTTCACTTTTTTTTATTTATGAAATGATAAATCGTTGTAAAACATTTTATCATCATATATGATATACTATCATAGAGAATATAAAGGTAACTGGTTGTTAATAATTTGGAATTGATTGCTACTGGAAATTGCAATTAATATTGAATGCTTTCATAATATGGTCAAGAATAAAATATGTTTAAACATGTGTTGTTTACGAAACATACCTGCTTATATGTTTTTTATGACTGGTTATATATGCTGACTATTCACAGTCCACTGTTTAATTAGATACACAAATACTCACACACCATTCACGTATACCAATCACTGAGATAGATATTTGCAATTTGTTCATTATGAGTTTTTTAACTCTTGTGAATGGAATTTTATTGTTTCGATAATCAAATAGTATCGATTTGTATTCGATTGTAGAGGCGCGTGGTGTAGGGCGAGGAGCGAACGGCCGCCCGCGCGGCTCGCGTCCTAGGGTTGACAGACGGAGACAGGAGCGCAGAAGCCTTACCGCGCACGCGCGCCTCCTCCCTGCCAATACACCCCAACCCACATAGATGTTATACTCACGTTTTTAACGTAATAAAAAGTGTTATTGTAATTTGCCAAACGACTTTATCGATAGTACTTAGAAAATACTTAGAAAATCGGTCTAGTTCATAAATATTTTATGCTCGTAGAAAATAAAATATTTA
Source organism: Falcaria lacertinaria (assembly GCA_951449985.1). Taxonomy (NCBI): domain Eukaryota; kingdom Metazoa; phylum Arthropoda; class Insecta; order Lepidoptera; family Drepanidae; genus Falcaria; species Falcaria lacertinaria. Next base: position 5,389,379 of record OX602118.1, on the reverse strand, counting down.
TGTTACAGTAAAATATAAATAAAACGCTTTACATGAACCTCCAATAAATATTAAAATAACGTAATTATATTTTTCAATAATCGCCGCAGTTATTGACATCTGCCACGTAATGAGGAAAAAAATCTAATAATTTAAGTGTATCCGGGTTCTATCTTTTGGGACAAAAAACCTTGGATAATACGTATAACAATGCATATTATGGAAAGAAGACTTTCAGAGCAGTGGGTATTGTGATAGAGGATGGGCACTGGCGCTCAACGCCTCGTACGTAGTCCGCCGTCCGATGAACTCGAGTCGAGGATTCGCGTCGTCAACGCAAATTGTCTTTTCATTATTCACACCGCGATTATTTCGCCCTTTGACATCACACAATAAATGTTTTTGCAAAAGTGTAATAAAAATATTTTCATAATACATATTTACGCCTATTCAAAACTTTCAAAAACACATAAACTTCGCCAAAATTAAATCATTTGAAATAAATCATTACTTTTCATTTGGCTATTTTAACTCTTATTTTCGATTACTCCAATATTGAAGCGTGTAGAGCAAAACATAGCCACAATGATTAAAAAGTCATAATTACGAAAATTCAGAATCTTAAAAAATAGGCCAAGTCCGTGTTGGACTCGCATACCGAGGGCTTTGTACTGAAAACAAACTAGGTTGAAGTTAAATGACAAACTTTTCCGACACGGCTATTGCACCAATCGCAAATATTAAGTTTGTAATAGTAAATTCACATTTTTGAGGAAAATATAATATAAACAATACACTCTCTATGAGCGAAAAAACGTTTCTAGTAGTGGAGCACCATTTAATTTTTATTATTCGGTGTTATAGCCGCAACAGAAATACACATTTAGTGAAAATTTAATGCGTCTATAACAGTTCATGAGAACAGCTTGTTTACAGACAGACAGACGGACGGATAGCGAAATCTTCTTAATAGGGTTCCGTTGTTTACCTTTCGGGTACGGAACCCTAAAAAGCTTGAACTCAAATTTACTTCAGCAATTTATTCTACGGACATCGAGCAAGTATAAAGTTTTAAGGTCTTTCATGGCCGAAAAAATTAAGTATTCCTAAAACTTAACGAAGTGCTTGCTAACTTAATTATTAGTTCTTCCTACACTTAATAAGATTTTATTTGCGCTTAAATCATTTTCCAATTTTGCTGTCGTAGATCCGCGTGACTTGACCGAAGTAAAACAATAAATTATATTCTTAGAAAATATTTCATAATGGTAAGTCATAATAATTTGATGCATCAAGTAATTATGATAAATGGAGATATCCGAAATTTCACGTCTAAATAAGTTAATGATTACAATTATTTATTAGGCAGTCATTCAATGCAATGAAGGATACCTATTCATATTACCAATAAATAAAATACATAAATTCCCCGTAAATGTCTACTGTCTTCTGTTCATCATCACAGTAATAGTTGTACGCAGTACTGTACATTATCTACTTTGAGGTAATGTACAGTACTAGGTAATGCCTGTTTTACTTTCATACAATATAATTTCTGAGACAAATATTTAAGAACCTCTTAAATATAGCGACTATACCTGGGTGTGGCAGTTAGTGCGAGAAACCAGATTACGGCCACAGATCGTGACAATAATAAAAACTGGCCAAATGTGTATCGAACCGCGTAATGAGCAGTAAGTTATTCAGATTATTTTATCGGCAGCAACAAACAAATGTGTATTTCTTGACAATAATGGGGAAGTCATTTTTGCGTTTACTAAACTTTTAGTAATGCTATACAGATTATCTTGATCCCTCAGTTACATACAATACGGATTATTTTTCTCAGTTACATGAATAATTTTAATCTAATCAAATGCTAGAATGTGTATTTTTCTTTGATATATCTTTTGTTCCATTATATTCTAATTTGTGGCTATAATAAGGTAGTTTGGTTATCCAGCTATTCGGTTTCCATATTGCCGTCCAAACAATTAAACAAAATTGTACCTTTTCGCCAAACCTGCATTTTTACAATTCTGTTAGTGAAAACCTCCGAGTAAACTAGCATGAAAATGCAAATTACAATACTAGTGGGAAATGTGGGTGAATGGGTCTCGAGGAGATCGGGAGTAGGTATGCTTACAGTCGAAGTTTTCAGTGGCACCCTGGGTACTAACTTGCACAACGAGTTGAAAACAATCCCGCGCTGGCGACCATCCAACAGATAAAAGTCAAGTCGACCGCGACAAACGACAAAATACGTCATCTCGCTAATTCACACTTCTTAAATAGTGTAAGTGGCAGAAAATAGATAACTGCGCCAATTATAATAGGATTCCTGTAGAATAGGTACTGTTAACCTAGACCTAGACCTAACATAGAAGAATATAAAAATACGTACATTTTATATATTCACAAAAATGAAACCTATGATTTCAGTGAATACCCGCGTTTCACATAGATTCCTCACTATTTAAAAAAAAGTTGCAATAAAAATATAATTTGACATTGAAACTCTGGGTCCCTGGGGCCCGGATGCTCTTCGGCTTTTCAAGGACGTCTCACGTCGGCTGGTTGAGGCCTCCCGTGACAGGCGTGCTGGAACATATCTCGCTCAGAGAATCAGCATTGCTATCCAGCGTGGCAATGCTGCCAGCATTCTTGGCACGCTACCGCATGATTCCGGTTTGGGTCAGATCTTTTATCTATAAGTAGGTAGGTTAAGATATGTTTTTGTAAACAGTTTAATCTGTTTTGTGTCAATAAATGTCGAGTAATTATTTGACATTGCCAATACGGGGAAAACAGGAAGTAAAATGGTGAAAAAATACACGGGTGGGTGCATTTGGTGAGAACGATTTTGTTGAACTTGTAAATAAAAGTATGAGAATATAAGTGTAATATATTTCATGTTCATGAGAGTTTGAGCATAGCCATGATAATAACATAATATATTTGTTGTTGTTCTAGTAAAGTTGATGTATATCACGCATACAATTTATGAAACATAAGTGACCATTTGTTCATTTTCCCATGACCTGATTTATTACGAGTAGGAGTATGTTATACGCAAATTTTGTTTCTTAACCGTTAAGTAAAATATTCTCTAATACTTAATTTTTTTTCTAACGAGTTCGATAGAAAAAACAATGTATATTTTAATTTCTTTTAAAATCAAAGTTTACGCCGCCAAGCTTTGAAGTTATAACAGTACAAAGATTACAAGTAGAGGAATTACGTTTCCGTCTCTTGCGGTACACTAACGAGTTGGAGACTGATTTCAAAGCCAATCACCAAAAGGTGGTCGTAAAATGACTGGTACCTATTAGATTTTACTGTGCTAGATCACGTGATTGGTACATAATATTATCTTTTCACCATCAAGTGCTTCTTCAGTAAACGACTATTAGTCGGTAGCATAGGTAAGGCCACGATCTTGATGAATTACGGTTCAGACATACATTTTGAACGATTTGAACACATATCTAGTATAATATGCTTGTGGTTTTAGACATTTATTTCTCAAATTATGAAATTATAATTAATTTGACTGAATTTGTCAAAAATAAGAATTCCAAAACGGCGGCATTCACATATTTTTCAGTAGGAGCCCGCTGTAATCCTAAATACGGTTGTGGTTGTGCTCTAAAAATAGGCCTTTATTTGGTTTTTAGTATTTCTTTTTTTTTGGTATAAAACGTTTTTAAGAAAAAAGCTGAGTTTAAATTAGCTAGACAGCTTAGGAGGTTTGTTATCTGCAGGACAAAAGGTTATCTAGTAATGTGGATTTCGCAAATAGAGAGTACATTGTGGTAAATAGTGTCTCTAGTACTGGAATTACGAGTACGCTATGCACAGAAAGGTTCATTATTCAGGAATTAAATGAAGCGAGCACTTGAGAAGCATTGTTAAACCTAAGTCATACCTAAACTGACAAGACAAGCTTTCTCTTATTCTTGAATTGAGATTGTTTCTGTTCTTAGGCATTAATTATCTTTATGATGATTTCAAGCTGAGTATTAAAAAAAGGAACACTTATTAAATCCAAGTCACCCATCATAATTTAAATAACACAAGATATTTTGTGTTACTCAATAGAGCAGAATCTGAGATTCAATTTCCATCTCATGTTATTATCGTTCCGGGCCTAGAACGTTAACGGGAATTGTTAGAGGAATTGAAATGAACCATTTACTGGAATTTAGTCGCTCTGGAATGAAATTACTTCTCATTTCCGTCTGTCGTTTCCGATAAACAGAATTTAAAGGTTTTTGCATGTGTAGAAATTAAGTGAGTTTAATTATTCTCATTTATACATCGCGTGGGAACAGAATATCTGTTGCTGCACGTGTCCAAGGTTCTCTCTATCACATTTCTTTAACTATTTCGACATCGCATCGTAGTGTATTTTTAACCAAATATTTTGCCTTTGCGTACTTGCTGAAATGATACTGTCGCCTATCATTGCCAATATGAAGGATTTCGTGATTACTGCTTGTTATAAAATATTATTGTCATTAATCATTTTGATTGTTAAGCAGTCGAATATCCCTTTTCTTTTCTAACTTAGGAAATTCATGAATAAGCTTTAATTTATAGGATTGCTTTCTGATCCCTTGGCTTACATTTTTAATGCCGGCTTTCAGGTAGCCTAAATAATTCTCACAATCCACCCGCCATTACCCGATAACTAAATGTTAAATGAGAAAGCACATTGTTCTTGTTTCGAGTTTTGATTGCTCTTAATATTTGCATCGTTGGTTTAGAGCATGAATGTGTCAAATTACTGTGTATTCATATTTAGATAAATAAAATGACACTTTTAGTATAATGGATATCTGAATGAACATATTGTCGAAATTATGGTAATTTAGATTGCTTGATATTTTACTATATTAAGATGTAACCGCTTCAGTCTCTTTTTTTAAAGGCTTAAATTTTGTTTATATGATAACAAAAAAAAAAAGAAAAAATATCTGTCTCTTGTGCAATAGTCGTAAATTATGGCCCATTAAACTAAATTATCTACGATTGCCGCTTGTTTAGAACAAATGTTAGATAAACTACAGAAGGAAGATAAAGGGTGTAAATCGTCAAGAGACTGTAAATTAAGGCATCCATAGACAATATCAAAGCAACACTAAGTGCGGTAACAATCTATATTGTAGTATTCGATAGCATTGAAGGCAACCTAACAAAGTTTCAGGGAGGCCCACAGTACACAAGACGAGGGTATATTCCATCCGCCCCTTAATTACTGCGGATTTGACCCACGTCTAACTTTCTCGAGATACTTACTCGTATTTAAGACTGCACAGTTGAACTATGTTAACGACCTTCTATGCTCACTTCTTAAACTGCATAATTTAATGAGTAAGTGTATAAAAGTTCTGTGCTTGAAACATAGAGTACCTACAGTGCAACCAACGATATCGGCTAGTATGAAAATTTTGATCGCCATAATGTCATTTTGGCGTAGCTGCAACACAAAAAAAGTCGGTTTTAGTTTTAGTTCTGCGGTTGATCTAAAAATCACGTCATAGTAATTGAAATGAGATGAAAATTTTAATACTGAAATATATTATCTAAAAAGCTAACTACTAAAAAGCTTTTTAGTAGCAAAAACTTTACATTATTATTAATGCAAAGCTGCCGGTCACACCACAAATCCTATAAACAAAATAATAAAAGTGACACGTGGATGAACATTGGATGTTTGATACTCTCACGTCGAAAAAACTGAACGGGTCTGGATGAAACTTGGAACTCAAATAGACCATGACCTCAAACATTGGCTTTATTTTGGAAAAGGAAAGGCCCGAGATATCCAAAATACAGTTTTTATATATACAGTTTTCGTCCTATTTCAACGGGGAAGGAGACGTGCGCATAAGCGAGTAGTCGAACACACATATTTTGGCTCTTATGCGTATATTTTACTTTGCTAATTTATCGAGTAAACGGTCGGAATGAAGCAGCTAATTATGTCTGACGTCACATAAACGAGACGTGGTGCGTTAATTAAAGTAATATAATACCTCGGAGTACATAATATACTACGTACAGATTATACGGTGTATTTATTTGTTTAATTGAAGCAACAAGCATTATATGCTTTTGCAGTTGTCTCAGACGTTCCCTCGCTGCTTCTGCCTCTAAAGTTTATGCATAATAATATATGAAATGTGACAAAGCTGTATACCAGGCGGGGGAGCACGGGACAATTTTATACTCTACATAAATTCACTGAGTTTCAGCAAGTAGACAAGTTAATATGAGATTTCATTCATACATGTATACATACAGCGGAAACAACGCAACGCGGAGCTTGGCGCTAATGAATAAATAACTCCCCCGTATGTCTACACTCGATCCCGAGTCCCGACCGACTTGCATAAGCAGCTTTCTTTGAAACACGAGTCTACAATGACTGCCTTCGCGTGCGCTGGTTCCATGGTAATTAGGAGTTATTTTGTTACGAAATATCCTGTTTTGAACTAGATAACGAGGCGATTTAGTAATTCGCCTGATAGCAATCCTTACGCCCATGCCACATATGCAATAAATAATTGAATTTGTTTCTGACGAAACGGCGATTAATAAATTAACGAATGAAAGGTTACAAACGTGAACTTTTCAAAATGCAACGACATCATGTAGGTTTGTGAATCCGATCAGAAACTGAAATACAATATGAAGGTCTGACCAGAATCACCTGCCTTCACAACCTTTCCTTGTAAATAAGCTTAGCTTTAACACTCAGTAGATATAGGTACTGCGTGCAACTCTAGTATTCAAACATGAATAATGTATCGATCATTAAATATTCTCGTAGATATTAACTTGTAGTCATACAAGAAATTTGCAAGTAAGGTAACATATAGCTTCTTGGTCTTTATCTAAACTAATATTAAAAAAGAAAAGATTTGTAATTTTGAATTTTAGTTTGTAATAAATAATTTCAAAAAGTACTGGACCGATTTTAATAATTATTTCACACCACTAAAATGGTGTTACCACTGAGGAACATGGGTTAGTCTATAACACTATATTGGTACGCAGGAGAGGTCGCGGCGAAATAGCTGGTTATTAATCATTTACGGTTTCGCATGAAACATTGCCGCACTAAGAGTAATATACAGCTATGCACTTATTTTAAATTACTTGGAACCGTATGTAGTATCTGGGAAAAGTCACGTAGTCTGTAATAGTGTTGCGACTTGCAGTACTAAGAACTGTAACACCGAACACATCTGGCTCAAGTATTACTACAATTTTCAGCTCAAGACTCTTGAAAAATTTAAAACACGCGCTACGTTATACCTCATATGAATTCAGAGCTTTTGACTATGAAATGCTTTTTCTATGTGTATTTTAAAACATGTTTGAAGAGAAAGAAAAACAGTTTATGATAATATATTTCGGTCCGTTAATTATAATTACTAGTATGTTGTAATCTCATTACTACTTGTACGTAGTATATTATCTACTCTGAGTTACTACAAACGATGCCAACCATTTTTTTAATGGGGACTCACTGACTTAGCAGCATGACCACTAGCGCAGCGTATCCTCGTGAGGCACTGGCAAACTTAGTTACCGCAGAAACACAACACTACACCAAAGTAGTGTTATTTGACTGCGGTCTTCTGTAAGGTGGAGGTACAGGCCCCACCCGGGCAGTTCCAAATTGAATAGGAAAACTCACGGGAGATCCTAATGCGCCCTACCTCTGAAATCATTAAAAATATCTTCCAATTCCTCCGTTTGGTATTCTTTTAAAAGCCTAACATTTCCGGATTTAAGTTAAGTATCTAGAATTTCCAAAAGAAAAGCCACAAGAAAATCCTAAGCATGACGGATTATTCACTCAAATACATAATTACCAACAGTAAAATATTTTTATGTAATATTTATAATGAATAATGAAAGAAGACTGCACGCAACTGAGATGCGAATGTTGAGATGGATGTGTGGCGTAACGAGAATGGACAAGATAAGAAATGAGTACATTAGAGGAAGTTTGAAAATAGCTCCAGTGATAGATAAGTTGAGGAGCAAGCGTTTGTCATGGTATGGGCGTGTAATGCGGAGGAATGAAGATAACGTGGTAAGAAAGGTTTTATGTATGAATGTGGATGGGTACAGGGGTCGAGGTAGACCTAAGAAAAGATGGATGGACTGTGTGAAAGATGACATGGCCAGAAAGGAAGTGAATACAGAGATGACGGCTGATAGAGAAGTATGGAAGAGAAATACATATTGCGCCGACCCCAAATAATATGGGATAAGGGCAGGAGAATGTTGATGATTTATAATGAATAAACTCTACGCGAGAAGCTCCAACCGTACTAAAAATATTGAAATCGTGGTTTGAGAATTATATCCCGACCATTGTGTTTAGCATTAATGTCGGATAAAGATATTGGATACATTGAGGTACAGAGGGACCAGGATTACAATAAATAACCAAGATATTTATTGGCCCTTCGAGTTCGCTAGACTGAATAATTATTATCATTTTTTAGTTATTATTTAAAATGTATTTCTGTCACGATTGTTCCTTGTATATCTTTTGTTTTGAATTAGATATTTAATATTTGTTTGGGAACTAACATTTTATTCTTAAAATATAATGGTCTTGTATAGGGAAGTGATCATTCTATGACTCTATTTTGATATAGGGACTCCGTCGATTTCGAATTGCAAAGCTCAAGTATCATCATAAGTCATAACTATGGTAGTTTCTCTGTCTGAGTATGAAACTACTCGTGGAGAAGGAAATACAGGAAGTTCTACGTCTCATAAAATTCACATATTTTGAAGCGGAAATAGCATGGACACGTATTTAAGTAATTTATGTTCATGGCTATCTCGAGGATAGTGGAAGAAGGCGAGGTCTCTCTCTAATCAATATTTTAACTGCAAACTTAGGAACTTCACAAAGTAATCTTTTATGTTTTTGGTTTTTATACTACAGTTCTACAACAGCGCTATTAATGCACTTACTGAGGTAATTTCCAACTAAAACAGGTAAGTATATAAAGAGGTATTGTCTTAATATATCCAACTACGGCGCTGAGGGACCTCAGTACCTATCTAAAATAACAGATACGTATATACACTAGGTAAAAGGGTTCCTGTTAAATATTCAAGTAGGCTAAATACCTACTTAACCCAGATTAAGTTAAAAATATTTTCTTAGTTCGCTTAGGTTTTTCTTCAAATAAACAAGGGCAAGTGATCATTAATGCTCGTTAATTTTCTTAAAACTGCAAAAGGTCAGGTCAGGGTAATAAAGACACTAGTAATTTCTCACTACCGGCACTTTTAGCCCCTTTTCAGATAAAGCTAAAGACTTGTATAGTGTATCGCACCTTTATGAGATTGTGATGTAAGTAGGCGTACAGTTTATGTTGGTTACATACCGCACGGTGGAACTAGGTTGATTGGAATATCGATTAATGAAGAATACAGGTACAGTGTAAAGTTCCCTGCACAAATCAACCTCACCTGTCACTTTCATAACCCTGATAATTAATCACTTAGCCGTCGTCACTGTTATTTAGTTCATAGTCTTTCGATGTAGCGGATACTATACATGCTGCAGGCTGTTAGGCATGGTATGAATTTTCATGGGGTTAAAGTTTTCAATGGTGTGATTGATATGTTTATCTTTTTTTTATTTCACAACAGTGGCACACAAGCATACGGCCCACCTGATGGTAAGCAGTCACCATAGCCTATAGTATATATATACCTATTGCTAGTGAGCAATACCAGGGGTATCACTAACGGGTTGCCAACCACGTTGTTGATGAGGACTCACTGTGCTAGCAGCATAACTACTAATCCAGCGTATCCTCGTGGAGCACTGGCAACCTTACTTACCGCAGAAACACAACACTTCATCAAGTAATGTTATTTCACTGCGGTCTACTGTAAGATGAAGGTACAGTCCCCAGTCGGGCGGCTCCAATTTTAATCATTACGCCAGCATTCATATTTTTTTTTTAATTCTGCTAATTTCTAGGTACCATTATAATTGTGCGTTTGGTGGGTCAACCTGACAGCTGTCACTCAGTTTAGTAGTCTTAAAAATATTGTGTAATTTTAGAAATACGAGTAACTTAACTAGCAAAAATATATCATAAGTAAAGAGATTAAATAATACGTTCTGTGAAGCGGGGCTTGTTTAAATTGTAATCTAATAATATAGCCTAAGTATTAAAGTTCGTAAACATAGGAGTTCATAAAATTGTGGCGATCTGCACACTGTACTTTTGGAAACGTATTTGAATTTAAGAAGGTTGAGTAGGGTCAATGACAAAAGAAATTTCCCAACCTTTGAAAAATATCCAAGCATGTAATGTCCTTTCATAGGCGAAATGGGTTATATTAAAGTTTTTTTGCAGCACCAAAAATAATATATCACCGTTTGTATCGGTCTTGTGACGCTGTAATGGAAGATTGTGATATAAAAATACTAACACGCGCTGCTGCTGGATACAAAGGGCAACACGATATATATTCCGTAGTTCATTTTAACCTTACAAAATGGCATATTTTAAAAATATATATGTTTAGTTTTTACATAGTAACTTCGTCATGGATATTTTCGCATTGTGTTCTAGTCTAGCTGTCACGTTTGATTGTACACCGTAGTAGACGGGCGCGCAGAACGTGTCTCGTCCTATTTACCCACCCAATAAATTAAGAGTATATATATATATATATTTTACTCGCCTGTACAGACTATAGGTAGGTGTGTATTATTAATCTGATAATATAGCAAAAACTTTGTACCGATTTTTACAAAAATTGCGCGTTCGGAGCAGTGTAACATTTGGCACAGTTTATGTTTAGAAGAAGTGCAGATGTGTTTATATAATATGCATTAGAATTACATTAAATTACTTTAAAAATACATTACACACATAATAAGCCTTTGAGATAAGTCTTAATGAATGTCATAGTCATAGTTTGTTTATTTTTCGAATTGCGGTCGATTTTCATCTTTAAGCGACCGCTACACAAAATAACATGTTAATAATATTATCAGTTGAATCTATCGCATATTTGCCGTAAACAATATAAAGTGTCTGTCTGAAGACATCATATACCTACTCAAACTCAAACTCAAAATCATCTTTATTTGACTAGACTTTATAAGTACTTAAGTTAATAGTTTGCATCTACCACCGGATTCGGAAGGTCGTTTTTTGCTGAAAGAATCCGGTAAGAAACTCAGCTTTTTACTCTTTTGAAAGAAAAAAAACGCACCCGAACTTAGTAATCTTAAGAGTTAGCATTGTATACAGGAACGATTCATGCACAAATTGTTGTTTTTATTTCCATAACAATGTATGCCAAACATCTGATATATTAGGGGTCGAACGATTGGCCCAAAGACATTTGTGTGTAAACCCTACATCTGTCGTTCCTCTCACGTTGACCTTTCCCTTTTGATTTATACACACTTTTTTTGTATTGGTTTAGTGAAATGCTGATTGTATAAAACAAAGTCAAAAAGACGGCAGCATCATTGCGACGTTGGATTATGCAACGCTTGGAGCAGTATGCAAAGGAATGCTAAAGTTAGCATTCCCTTGCATACGAGATATGTAGGTACGTTCCAAATTTTAAATAAGCTTTTCGGATTCCTTAATTAAGATGTTAAATAGAATACATATATATAAATAACAATAATGATGCTCGGAGATTATCACATCTACGTTATCTGGTGTGGTGTACTTGTTGGTTTGTTTTATTAAAACTGCTGGACTTCAGATTGCGGTATGATAATAATAGACATCCAGGTTTTTTCGTATAAAAGATGTATTATAAAAATGCGTACAATTTGAATGTGTAAATTTTCATTACAAAATGGCGGGTTTTCAATAACTATATTTTTTATGAAAAATTAGGCTTAGGGTTATGGGCCTTTAAGACGATGCTTGAACATACCCCCGGCCTTGGAAGCACCTGCGTCCAATATCTTCGAAGAGAGGACAGCTTTGGTGGAATGCGCGTCTTATCTTGGCCGATGCCGTCTGTATTTCAGCAACTCTGGAAATTCCATCTCACCCGGGCAATGTGTACAGAATGCGCCCCAGGTTCCATTTCAGTGGCGGACTATTGTCGTCCTTTATGATGACCAGAGTATCAGGTTGAAGATCAGGCTTATCTTCTCTCCATTTTGTGCGAATTTGCAGCTCCGAGATGTATTCTTTGCTCCATCGACTCCAAAAGTGTTGTCGGATCTGTTCCAACCTTTGGTAACGTGATAGTCTATGGATGGGAGTATCAACTAGTTGCTCAGTGGCGGGCGCTGTGAGGAGACGACCGACCAGAAAGTGTGCTGGACTCAAGGGAATGAGGTCATTGGGATCGGTGGATATAGGACTCATAGGTTGGGAATTGAGAATGGCTTCAATCTGTGATAATACCGTACTTAACTCTTCAAATGTTAAATGTGCGTTACCAACCACCCGTACCAAGTGATGCTTGCACGACTTTACCCCAGCTTCCCACAGTCCACCAAAATGAGGCGCGTATGGAGGAATGAAAGAGAATTTTATATCCTGACTACATGCGTATTCAATAATATCATTAGAACAATTTAGTAAAAACTTTGAAAATTCGTTAGCGAGACCTACAAAATTCTTACCATTGTCAGATACAATTTCAGAAGGTTTGCCACGTCGAGAAATAAACCTCTTTAATGCGAGCAGATAAGCGTTAGACGACAGGTCACTAACAAGTTCCAAATGTACAGCGCGAGTTACAAAACAGACGAACTGACAAATATAACTTTTTGTTAGTTGCGAGCCCCTGCCTTTTCGGTTCAACGTCAGCACAGGACCCGCGTAGTCCACACCGCATCGCAAGAACGGATAACTTGGACTGATTCGCTCCTGTGGCAAGTTACCCATTAATGGAGTTAAGGTTTTACCTCTCAACCGAGTCATGTACAGTGCGCTTGGCCAGGTTCCTCCCACCTACCGGCCAGTGCGAGTCGCGTATGTTGTACAGTAATGCCTGAGCCGCGGCGTGCTGCGGCCGCTTGTGCTCGTGTTGGAACAGCAATAGAGAAAACCGATGCATGTATGATAACAAGCTTGGATATTTCTTGTCGTATGTAAAATTAGGTGAATGTTTAATTTTTCCACCGACGCGTAAAATTTTGTCATTATCTATGAATAAATTTAATTTACTTAGATTGTGTTTGGCTTTTAGAGTACGGTTACTAAATAGGAGTTATTGAATTGATTCAGGTTTTACTTTGCGGAAATTCATATTTATAGAATACAAAATATATTATAATTTGCTTTGTCCGCTTAATGAGTGTGATACGGTCGAACGGCCTGCGCCCAGGTGAGCTCAGCCGTGGTTTCTTCCGACACGTGTTTCAGGACTTCCACGTCCCATCATCAGGGTGCCGCCGCGTTGGTCGAGCAGCGTGATGTCACATCGAGGTCTGGATGCTGGAGCAGCGCCGCAGCATCCGACCATCGTGCTGCGGCGCTGCTCCAGCATCCAGACCTCGATGTGACATCACGCTGCTCGACCAACGCGGCGGCACCCTGATGATGGGACGTGGAAGTCCTGAAACACGTGTCGGAAGAAACCACGGCTGAGCTCACCTGGGCGCAGGCCGTTCGACCGTATCACACTCATTAAGCGGACAAAGCAAATTATAATATATTTTGTATTCTATAAATAGGAGTTGATATTCTTCCGGGAAGGATTCTAGTTGTGACAACCGAACTAGTGTCGTAGTTGCCTGCCTCAGCTCATCGACACTAAGGCTGCCCCCGCGAATATTATTTTTGTTGCGTGTGTTGTTAATGAACCATAATACATAAGCGCAAGTGCGTTTCATGCGATTATATTGAGAAAATCGTTCAAAAGGGAACAATGAAATTTCTGATTTTGTATGAAACGAATGCACATACTTCGTTTTTATTTCAGGCAATTCAATTGAATCTAAATGCGGTCTTTTTGAAATAGCTTGGCTACAATCGTACTCAGGATCGTGCAGGAATGTTGGCCCCTCCCACCACAACGTAGAGGATTTAAGGTTTTGCAGCTCAACTCCACGAGACACTAAGTCGGCTACCCAGCCGACTTAGTGTCTCGTGTCAACCCTGTCGTGACAACCCTGTCCTTGCCGCTTACATGACACCAAGGAAGGTCTTTAGTGATGTCGTGAATTTCAGCCGTTCGGTTTTGCACAAAGGTTTTTAATTGATTGGGGGCCATGCGTAACCATCCCAACACGATTGTGGAGTCACACCAAAATATAATTCTATCAAACGAACGATGGAGCGCTTCGCGGACTTTACTAAATAACTTTGCACCTTAGAGGGCTCCGCATAGTTCCAGTCTAGAAATGCTTACGGGATTCAAAGGGGCGACCTTGCTTTTTGAACAGAACAACCTAACAAATACCGATAAGTCGTGACTGACTGTACGCACATAAATGCATGCCCCGTATACGGACTCGGACGCATCAGTAAATATATGTAGTTCGATACTGGCAGGATCGCAACCTATTACGTGTCGCGGCACGCGTATGTGATTGAGGTGAGGTAGGGAGCTTACGAAGCGTTCCCATGTCTGTGTGACGTCACGTGGAACTTCATCATCCCAGTCTATCTTCAACAACCATAACTTTTGTAAAAGGATTTTGACTACAATAATCATTGGGCTTAACAATCCCAACGGATCAAATATTTGCGTAACAATTGACAGAATGTAACGTTTGGTAATAATTGTATTAACATTTTTCAATTGCGTATTAAAATGAAATTCATCGCTTAGATTATACCAACCTATACCTAACGTTTTAGAATTGATGTTCTCGCCTAGTGACAATTCTTTAGTCAAATCTGACGAATCATGCTCTGATTTATCTAAATTGAAATTAAACATCCACTTACGGAGTGGAAAGCAACCAGCGTTCAATGTCTGTGCGACATTTTGACAATTTATTATAAGTTTTTCTTGGTTGTCGTCACCCGTGATCATATCGTCGACATAGAAATCCTTGTTAATAATTCTTGTGACGTCAGGATCCGTGCAGTCTGCCGCCAATTGCTTGAGACAGCGACAGCTGAGAAAAGGAGCCGATGCTGTACCGTATGTGACTGTATTAAGGCGATAGACAGATATAGGCTCCGACGGATTATCACGCCACAGAATTAATTGGAAGTCGCGGTCTTCTTCGTGGATTAGACACTGTCGGTACATCTTCTCGATGTCTGCACAAGCCGTGTATTTAGGTAATCTAAATCGTAGCAAGATGGCCACAAGATCGCCTTGTATGGGTGGACCATTTGCAATTCGTTTAACGAAATGTTATTGCTTGACGAAGCACTAGCGTCAAATACGACCCGTAACTTAGTGGTGGTACTGTGCTCCCGCAGGACACCGTGGTGCGGCATTATGTAATGTGGCGTGCCATACTCTTCGACACGGCTCATATGACCTAAGCGGAGATATTCGTTCATAAACTCTGTGTATAATTTTTTATAGTCAGGATTGCGTTGTAAGCGGTTTCCAATAGCTAAAAATCTACGTTCTGCTTGTAAGTAGGTCTGACCTAAAGAGTCCGGTGATTTTTTGAAAGGGATGCGAATACAGAACCGACCGTCATTATTGCGTGTGGTTGTTGTGACGAAATATTGTTCACATGCGCGCTCCTCATCAGTGCGTGTGTCCCTAGGTAAAGGTAACTCCTCAAGCTCCCAGAACTGTCTCAACTGCATGTCAATTGACTGGGTGAAGTTACATCGAATGTGATTGTCTTGATGCGAAATGGAACAAATACTTCCTGACAAAATCCATCCTAATTGTGTATCTATCAATATAGGTCCATTAGCCAATCTCAACCTATCGGTCCTGATCAAGTCCCAGAGTTTATCTGCGCCTATGAGTAATTGAATATCCTGGGACTTGTGAAACTCCGGATCTGCTAATTCAACATGTTTAGGAATATTGAATTCTGCGTATTGTAAAGGCATTGCAGGCAACGCCGACGTAATGTTGGGTAAAACAAAACATTGTAATCGCGTGGTTGGTGCGCGATGTTATCTCGACATCACATATTTGCGTGGATTTAGTGACCGAGTTACCAACACCTATAACTTCGTGAGTGGACTGTATTGTTGGCGCTTGTAATAAGTCACATAGTGATTTAGTAATGAAACATCGCTGACTACCGTTATCTAAGAGTGCGCGTACCAAATGATAGTTATTATGTTTGTCAGCGATGTAGACTAAAGCGGTCGATAGTAAAACTGGTTTAACAGCTGATTGTGTGCAATGTAGTTTGTTACTTTGAACTGTAGGGATTTGCATCGAATAGGCGCAGGACGAGAGCGGTGCGGAGGACGCGGATGGGTGGTGCGTGCCTGTGGCGGCAGTGGGCGGTTGCGCACTTGCTGTCATCTGAGATGCAAGCACTGATATGATTTGATTGTTATCACCCGAGTTATCATTGTTGAATGGATGAACTAGCGAATTGTGTTTCTTGTTGCACATGCGACACGGTCCCAGCCTACAATTCTCTACTAAGTGGCCTGCTCGTAAACAATTAATACATAGTTTCTTGTCTCTAATAAATTTAAGTTTGGAATCGAATGTGTAATCAAGGAATTTTTGACAAGAATATAGTGCGTGATCCGTGTTACACAGCAAACAAAGTTTCTTAATGAACTCGCGTGGTTGACGTTCTTGTGGCTTATTGGTGGAAACATTGCAGTGATCTTTAGACTGAACTTGTGCGGTGTATTTTTTGCTATCGTAACTACCCTTGCTGTGCGATAATTGCAATGTCTCCAACATATCGGCCCGGTCTTTAAGAAATCTTAATAGATCATCCATTTTAGATGTAGTACGAATAGAGAGAATGGCCGGCCGTCCCTGTTAAGCGCGTATGCAGGTTCGTCCGCCCAGCTGCTCCCGAACTCTGCAGTAGTCCTGGAGGGAATTGCGACTTCTCCTGGCTTGAACTGCAACTTCTCCTTGTCTTCCTGCCTGCATAAGCTGCTTTAACCTCTTCGACGAAGTTTCAACGGCGTTACCCGCTTCAAAATGGTCCCTGATGTGCGTCTTCAGGGGCTCAGCCGCGAAGGCAATTTATATTCCGCGCCGTCGGTTCTAATGATGTTCGGCTAAGAAGGATCAATTTATGTTGGTTTGTTTTATTAAAACTGCTGGACTTCAGATTGCGGTATGATAATAATAGACATCCAGGTTTTTTCGTATAAAAGATGTATTATAAAAATGCGTACAATTTGAATGTGGAAGAATGAGTGTGTAAATTTTCATTACAAAATGGCGGGTTTTCAATAACTATATTTTTTATGAAAAATTAGGCTTGGGGTTATGGGCCTTTAAGACGATGCTTGAACAGTACTATTACTATGAGAAACAGCAGCTGATTGAAAACTTAGATTTCATTTTGTAACTACACACTTATAATACAAAAACCCAGACGCCAGGCAAACACAACTTTTTAACACAGATGTTTGCCCCAGCGGGAATCGAGGCCGCGATCTTCGAATTCGAATTTATGATAAACTAGCGGCCCGCCCCGGCTTCGCACGGGTAGACATTTATCAAATATTTTGTCTACGCGTTTCTAGACTTTTTAAGGCATTTTTTTATATTTTCTCTCCGTAAGAACCAACCTAGTACTTCAAGAAATATAAAAAATCAGCTAAATCGGTTCAGCTGCTCTCGAGATTTATACTCATTTATATTCATTTTTATATTATAGAAGATAGTACTGCAGTATGTTGACCAACGATGTGACGAGATTTCGATCGAATTAATAAATCGATAAAATGGCATATGTAATTTCAATTGAAACTAAGGTTGAGTCATTATAGGTAGTGAAACATCTATGAAACATGTTCTGGAGAGTCGCAGTGAACCCGCTGGTAAAAGACTAAAATTATTTAGTGAACTATATTTTGTAAATCTGTCAAACTCAAACAAAAAGTTGCTGTATAAATAGAATTAAGTGTTAGCGGAGGCATTTTGAGCGGGGTCCGCATCCTACATACCCGTGCGGGACTGCGTACAATAATGTACATATAGCATATAGCCAAGTGTCTTCTGTATAATAAAGGAAGCGAATACGTTAAGTAACCGGATTCTGTCCTTATACAGGGGGGTGAAACAGCACAGATAGGTAATATAAAATAAAAAAAAGATATGCCTAAAATTAATAGGTTGCTTATAAACTTCATGCTATACGGATATTTAAGTCCGAAGATTATCTAATTAGTAACTATGTAAATTTTTTAAAATAATGTCTTCCTAAATATTGAGAAATACCCAAGTACATACTTAATAGATCACTTAAGATTTTATAGATTTGTCTCTTATTATATACCTGTCATACATACCTACTTATGTACTTGAAAAGTATATAATTAAAGGACGTACAGATTGTACGTAGTACTATATTATCTAATCTGAGTTTCAGATAGCCAATACCTACACAAAATATTTGGTTGTGATTATCGTTCAGATTGAATTCCAGATGTGTTTAATATTTTTTATTTTAACGGATAACTATTTAAAATTATCGCTTACCCTTAAAAGTGGGACCACTCCGTACGAATCGCAATTTTAGGCTTACAGCGGGAGTGGTTACCAACAAAACCCGTCCAATTGTCAAGTTTACGACGCGATTCAGACGGAGTCCGGTCTGGCTGGAGAGGAAATACACCCAGAAATACGGTAAAACCCTAATTGCTGTTATCATTTCTATGATACTGCCACACAAAAGATTGGACATTTAAGAAAAATATATATTTTGTGCTCTGACGCTGAAAGTAATAAAACTTTTCCGACTAAGTGTTTAGATTAAGAAAATAAAAACTAATAAAAAAAAAACAAATTACACGTTGTTGATAAGCGCGGAAAAGAAGAGCAAAAAGATGTGCGTGAAAATAAACAAGTTGAGAATAAACATATGGCTCAAGCATTGCTGAAGGCAAATACAAAAAAGATCAAAGGAAATGAGAAAAGGCCGGCTTTCGGACCGCGGCCAACCTCCACCAAATTTGTTTTATGTACCCGACGCGACGTCTTCATTCATTAATCAATGTTTTTAAACTCATGCCATGTAGAAAATTTCTTTATTGTATATTATTTTATAGTTCATTATTGATTGCTTAGTTATAATTACAAAAATCCTTTAATCTAAATATATATAACTCAAAGGTGACTGACTGACTGACTGACATAGTGATCTATCAACGCACAGCCCAAACCACTGGACGGATCGGGCTGAAATTTGGCATGCAGGTAGATCTTATGACGTAGGCATCCGCTAAGATAATATAAAATAAGACAAAATAGGTAAGTATTTTGATGAATTCTACCCCCAAGGGGGTAAAATAGGGGATGAAAGTTTGTATGAAACTTTATTAATTTTAAACCGATCGGGCTGAGACTTTGCATGCATAAAGCTACTATGAAAAATTAACTACACGCGTACAAAGTCGCGGGCACAGCTAGTATTTACATAAAACGTATTTCTAGAATAAGTTTAGGATGTCTTTTTAGCTTTTAGGTAACTGAGTCAACATTTCCAAGGCATTTCTTAAAAATATATTTTACACACAGAAGAACGATAACACCCCTCCATTTCGTCAGGGGTTAAAAAGAAAACTAGACGTACACTGCAGTGCTGAATTTTTGCAACCGTGCGCCATCTATTGACGAGTCGATGAAAGTGCGAACTTTTGATCCTTTGCCTTGTCTGTAAACTAAACAACTGAGAAGATTGCACAAGTTAACATGAAGTTGGTCAACTAAATTTAAGCTACAGAGTTCAAGGAAAAAACACAAGAGGTCACTAAATAAAAAAGAGTTTGTGGATTATAGCATTAAAATATCATCAAGGAAAAAATCCTCAGTTTTAAATCTTTAAATACTCGGATTGGATTATTAACTACTGTACCGTCAATATAATATATTCATATATGAGATTAACTAAATAACTAGTAATGTCACAATATAACAAAAGTTTCACAACGTAATATTATGTTACAGAATGTTCAATATTGAAAATCTTCTCGTTAGAAGATCATTTGAAAATTATAAAAGTAATTTCTATTGCAGCAGATGATATTGAGAGCGCTGCTATTTTTAGCGAAGCAGAAAGATATTACAGCCAGAATAGCAAGTCAAACAATTATAGTTAGGACATTATTACACTTCGAACAAATTTAGGTCAAACGACCGTCTCTAACGTAGTACAAACTGACTAGTAGACTTACTAGCCCTTTAAATGCGCATTTGACACTTATTTTAGTGGTATACCTTTGTTACCTACTTAAAAGTAAAGGTTCGTGTGAAAAGTGTGCCGTCCGAGTGAAAAATGAAAAGAACGTTAAGTTTCGTGCTGCAATGTTCTGCGTTCTTGTATTGTATATCTCATGTTTGTGGGGATAAAACTCTAGGTGTGTATTTATAATTTTTATCATATTTTTTAAAGTTACAAATATTGAGTGCTTAGTATTGTAAGGAGTGTTTAATTTACAGGTGCAATATTTGACGACGGAAGTTTTTTGCTAGAAGCCGCGTTTAATGTCGCCCTTGCAGCTGCGTCGGAGAATCAAGAAAATCCATTTGTAGCTAATGTCGTTAAAACCTCTCCTGGAGATATTTTAGAAGCGGAAAATGCATTATGTTCACTTTTAGAGGTACGAGTGGACATTTAAGTTAATATTTGTTTTTGGACTTTTTGTTTTGTAATACCTGCTATATTGCAGAGTAATATATTTGGTGTTTTTGGACCAACGAACAGAAACTCATTATTCCACGTACAGTCAATCGCAGACTTTTTGGAAATACCGCAAATCTTGACTCAGTCGGTGGAAACGCAAAATCGTAATTGGTCAGCAATCAATTTATATCCAAATCATATTGCATATTCGCAGGTATGGATTACTTACTTGGAGCGATTTATCATCTCTCGCTCAATATGAATTCATATTTTCAAAGTTTCTATATCTTTCCAGGTTTTTGCCGACATAATAGAAATGAAAGGTTGGACGGAATTCACGATAATTTATGACGGCGCTGAACTTCTGCCATTTTTGGATAATATACTTACCATGCAAGATTTGGATTCCGGGCAAAAAATTTTGATGAATGTTGTTCAATTGCCAGATGGTGATGACTATAGGCAAGCCATTCTATTTATTTAATAAAACCTAATATTGCAACGATATCAGTAATCATTTTCCGTTTTTAGACCCCAACTGCAATCAATAAAGGTTTCTGGATCAATCAATTACCTCGTACATTGCAGTACTGAAAATTTACAGGAGTTTCTTAAACAAGCACAACAAGTGGGTATAATGTCAGACGACCACAGCTACATAATAATGAACCCAGATTTTCAAACGATCGATATAGATCCATACAAACACGGGGGCTCGAGTATAACAGGTGTCAATGATATTATTTAAAAAGATATAATAGCATGATGGATTTAAGCGGCTTAGAACTACATTATGATTTCGTTCCTGTTACAGGTATTCGTTTTTTTGATCCTTCTCTAGAAAATATTCAAAATTTTATAAATTCTCTCAATGAAAAAGTAAAAGAGCTATCTGAGGAGAATATAGAAACGGCCATAGAAGAAAATGGATTGACCATCGATTTAGCATTCGTTTATGATGCGGTAATGTTATACACTTCAACACTCAATGAAATGGGACTTGAAGAGGGTGCAAATGTGACTTGTGAAGAAGAAGAAAGTTGGGACCTTGGGTCGACCGTAATTAATTACGCAAGAACGGTCAGTAGCGATAGCATAATTAGTTTTATTTAAACATAGCAAATGTAAACTTTTTATATGTTTTGAGTTGCAGATGGAAATAGATGGATTGACTGGTATCGTCAAGTTTGATGAGGACGGATTTAGATCCGATTTTGAAATCGAAATCCTGGAAGTAATGGCTCACGGTTTTGAAAAGGTATCGAACATGAAATTTTTAAGGTTAAAACTTCATTCACATCTTCCAAACTTTTTCTACATTTGGAATATTATCTAAACGATCAAATATTGAAACTTTATTCAACATCCATTTTTTTTATTCCAAGGTTGGGACCTGGACTCTAGAAGACGGAATCACTGAAACTAGATCAGTTGTAACTCCAGTTGAATCGGAAGGTACCGAGTCAATGAAAGGAAAACATTTTATTGTACTCACTGCTTTGGTTAGTTATTTTCTATTTAATTAAATTTTTCACAAATGCTTTCTACTACTAAAACAGCCTGATGATATTTTATAGAGTGCTCCTTACGGAATGCTAAAAGAATCATCAATGAAATTAGAGGGAAACGATCGTTACGAAGGGTTTGGAATAGAACTTATTGAGGAGTTGGCCAAAATGAACGAGTTTAATTATACGTTCGATATTCAAGCCGATGGAGTATATGGATCTTATAATTCGAAGACTAAGAAATGGAATGGAATGATGGAAAAAGTCATGGATGGCGTAAATTTATTTATATTTGGTTATATTCTGTAAATTCAGACTTTATCTTATGAATACTATTGATACAAAAAACAATTAGTTAGTTCATTGTCTAATCACTTTAACTGTATATTTCAGCGTGCAGATTTTGCTATAACCGATTTGACAATAACTGCTGCTCGACAAAAAGCCGTGGATTTCACTAGCCCTTTCATGAATTTGGGTATAACTATATTGTATAAAAAACCGACTAAAGAACCGCCTGATCTTTTCTCTTTTATATCTCCGTTTTCTTATGAGGTAGATAGTTTAGGCACTTACTTAATATGTGTTAACTTTTTCTCACCTTGTAAGAATATATACATGTTTTTGTAATTTTTTTAGGTTTGGGGATGGCTTGCTTTTGCTTATGCTGGGGTGTCAGTTCTTTTATTCGTTTTGGGAAGGTTAGCTCCGGAAGAATGGCAAAATCCGTACCCATGTATCGAAGAACCAGAAACGCTTGATAATCAGTTTACGCTGGCAAATTCTTTTTGGTTTACATTGGGCAGTGTACTTACACAAGGATCTGAAATAGCTCCGATGTCAGTTACCTATCAATCAGCATTATGATGTATTTTTCATTAATTTTACGTTTAAAGGAGATACTTACATTTTAGTGCTGTTTCCACTCGGTTGGCTGGAAGTATGTGGTGGTTTTTCACGTTAATTATGGTGTCATCATACACTGCTAATTTAGCTGCGTTTCTGACAGTAGAGGCAAAGTTTTACGCCATCAAAAGTGTTTCTGATTTGGCAACTAATCCATACGATATGACATATGGAGCGAAGAAAGGTGGAGCTACCTTCAGTTTTTTTAAGGTTCGTACTAATAACGTTTTTGTTTTCTACAATCAAATTTATATTGTAATATGAAATATGATATTTTTCTTTGCAGGAGTCGGATAATTTGCTTTATCAAAAAATGTATGAATATATGGAAAGTCACCCTGAGTACCAAACAGCCACTAACGACGAAGGTCTAGAGAGGTAAGATTGATCAACGACATAATAATATATTACATTAAAAGTAGCCAGTATACACTTTTTAACATTTATGTAATATATTTCTATTGCATTTCAGAGTAAAGTCGGATGACGAAAATTATGCTTTTCTAATGGAATCGACTTCGATTGAGTATATGGTGGAAAGAAATTGCGACGTCGCTCAAGTTGGGGGATTGTTAGACAGTAAAGGATATGGAATAGCTATGAAGAAAAGTGTGTAATAAAACCATTAAGGCTATAATTATTTATAAATATTTATTGTATGCTAATATGAGTATAATTATTTTAGATTCACCATACCGGCAGCCCATGAGTGAATCAATCTTGCAGTTACAAGAAGAAGGTAAACTAACAACGATGAAAGACAAATGGTGGAAGCAAAAACGAGGCGGTGGAGCTTGCACTGTAAGTTTAAAAAACCTATAAATAATAAAAGCGACATTTGTCGTAACATATGTATGTTTTAATATTTAGTAACGATGGTTAGTACAGTATACTAGAGATTTTGCAGTTGTCCGAAATCTTTATTTTGCGTGGGTGGTAAAGTATAATATTTCATTAGTCAAATGTCAGCTCTAGCTAGTTAGATATTTATAAGTGTTTTAGTCGATATGTGAATGAAGCGGAACATCGCCCACGCAACTATTTGATTAATTTCTTATTGGTGATAGAACAATAATCGAGTAGCATTAGGGCATTGTTAGGAGAATTCTCTTTAAATTAATAACTGGAATGTATTTATCGAACAGGATGACGATGCAGGAGGCGCGGATGCTCAGCCATTAGTTCTGGCGAACGTGGGAGGCGTGTTTATTGTTCTCGCCGCCGGCTCCGGCCTCGCCGTGATCTGTGCTATCTTGGAAATGCTCTTCGACGTCTGGATGATATCACGTAAAGAAAAGGTATTACAACGACCAAATCAATGTCAGCTCTATCTCTTTGCAGATATTCGTTTTTGATTGTTTCAAATAGGGGCACATTTTTCCTTTGACCAGACCCGCAAGAACCAGTAGGACCCCTTTACCTATTGACAGTTTTCAAAAGTCAAGGAAAACAATTTTTTATTGTTTTTAAAAATTTGGATTGGTTAATGCATTGATATTATTTAGTCGATAAAATGTTGATAAAATTTTGTTATTATTATTTTTTCAGGTGGCATTTGGAGAAGAATTGATCGCTGAATTGAAATTCATCCTAAGTTTTAGTGGAGATGTGAAACCTGTGCGTCACCGAGCTTCTACGGGCAGTGGTTCTGGTACTAATATATTATTATCTATTAAGTAGACGTCTCTCGATCGCTTACGTGCCGTCGTCGCACCAAGTCAAAAAGAAGAGACCGGTCTTGTCGAACTAAATGATTTTGTGGTGAATTAACCGCAACCTAGCACGAAATTAAAATGATAACGTTTCACTCATTTATTAATGAACAACTGAAAACACCATTTAAGTCGAGTGCGGATACTATTCTTATTGAACATTTAATATAATTATATCAAAATAAATAAAGGTCCGTGTTACTGATAGTGTAGCTTCTTAAAGGATTTTTTTAGAATCGGTTGAATACAACTAAAATAAGTTACCCCAACAGGCAAATAAAACAAATAAGAAAGTATTAAACAAAGACGTATGCTTGTCATATGCTATGATAAATATTATAACGAGTCTTGCTCTTCAGGTGGTTCCAAGAAGGAGGAAGACAACAAGAGCGGCGATGCGGTGTCCTTAGCCGATGATTTGGACAGATTGGATCCTGCGCCGACCCCCAGGTCCCAGCGATCTAGTCATTCGCACCATACCCTGCACAGTAGGAGGCAGAGTAACGCTGTGCAAATAGCTAAGATGAGGCGATTTAGCTAACCCTGTAACGTCAATGAGCAGCACCAAATTTTTTTGAACACTAGAATTTTTAGGTTATAGGGTCAGTTGCCTCAAAATTAAAGGACGCTGCAAGATTAATAGGTATGTTTACTTTGTTGTATCGGATCCCATTCCCACCAAGATAAATATTTAAGTTATTAACATTTTTGTTTGTCTTTTGTCTGGGTATTTAGTATAAATAACAATATGTATTTTTTTAAGTATGTATACACAAAAATAGAGTATTCTATCAATTGTCTAGTATCAGTACAAGCTATGTTCAGCTTGGGACCAGATGACGCTGTTTGATAATTTTCAGACATAATAATTATGGTTTAAAAACGTATCAAACTTAATCAATTTTACCATTTATATCCTGTATTCGCGTAAATTTACCACTAAAATAATAGATATCTTATATCAGTCTAATCCATCAAAAGCAAACTTCGATACTTGATTCCATGAACTGGTTGATAAGGTGAGACAAGCAGTTAATTAGCACATGCCTTGAGAAATGTGGAACTGTCTGTCTTTGCACGATATGTCTAAAGTGAAGAGGGTGTAATGAAGGCCGTTTGATTGAGGAGGCCACCTCGCAGAGGTCATTCCTTGTAATTCACTAAGGGTGACAGCGAGGATCAAGCGTATCAGGACGCGGACTCAATGTTTAGGAGGTACTTAGAACAGTCAATTAGAAAGCGGTCGTTTCCTAGCATGCTCCGTACAAAAAATATTCGTTTTGAAAATTTTTACTTCTGTAGTCGGTGTCTATTCTATTCTATTACTATGTACTATGGTATGGTATGGTATGGTACTATTCGCTATGGACATATTTAAAGATCATTATTATTAATAACAAATCTATGTAATTGTAGATTTACTTTTTTACTGAATAAAAGCCGTTATTGTCCGTGTTGCTTGCACAGCGAATATTTTCAACATCAAAATCAAAATAAAAAAGGTTATTCAGTTTAGGCCCTAGTCAGGCACTTATGAACACCAGGCTGGCAATGCGGCAGAGATACATCTGGTATGGATGGTATAGCTGGTGGCTACGATGAGCGTTACTCATGAATCGGGCCGTATGCTTCAAAAACTCCGCAAAGAGAAAATCTTCCATTGCATATTATATATGCCCTTAGGGAGTTTGGTTACCTTTTTCTTGCGATACACATTTTCTTTTATGTATCCCTTAGTGTATTTAAATATCCTACATCGAATTCCAGTTCCTCAGTAGACAAAAAGCGACGAAATAAAAATGTATGGTATAGTAGTGATCCTATTTTCAAAAACACAACAGTGAAATTATGCTCTTTACCGTCTGGTTACTCCGAAAGAAGCTCATAATATGTAGTAGTTACTTATGACTAAAATTCTTTTTTGTAGAAACAGTTGTACTTAAGGAACACGTGTTCAAGGAAAGTCCGCCCTTATTGACTAAGCTTCCTTATGCTATATGCTATATTTATAGAAAAGTTACTATGGAGCTTCAATTGTTTCTACTATTATAAAAAAAAATCGAATTTGCGTTACTTAAAGCTTGTAAACTTGAAAAAAAAGGGATTCATGCCATGGTCTCACTGAACATTATAAAATTGATATTGTAGAAAGTATATAAGCATACCTTATAGTAGGGGAGCCCAAGCGGGGATTTCAGGATTTACTAAAGCGCGGCAGATTAATATACAGGGCGATACCTTGTATCCGGTTAAGTACCTCCACCAAATATGAGCCCCATATATAAGGCCGCCCGTGAAGGATAAAGGATGAGATTAGTAAAAAAAATTGATCATTAGAAATTCTCGAGCGCGTCAGATTAAGGTAAGGTGAGTTAATTACATGCTAAAAGGTGTATATTCCACTAATCTCACAATTTGAGAGTGACGTAAAGAAAGGGGAGGGCAACAAAGTTGTAAAAAAAAAACGTCATCTCGACATTCTCGAGCGTAGCCAATTTTTTTTTATTTTGAAGGAAATAATAAATTCAAGGATAACGAAAAATATATAATCTGACGATTTCCGTAAGCTGAAATAATAAAAAATCGTCGATAAAGTTTAGTGCGTGCAGCTGGGTGATACCTATATTTCCCTCTCCGCGTTTCTACTCCTTTGGCCTTTTTTTTTCAATTATTTTCTTAAAAATACAAGTATTCGACTCATAAAACATATACTTATTTATTTGCATGCTATTTCCTGAGCTTCTCAATTAATTATGTTCAATGATTTAAAAAATTGAAAAAAATATATGTTTTTTTATCAGATTTTAGCGAATCCCTTTAGATAATCGTCAGATTATGAGACAGCACGTCTAGAACAATAAGATGAACAACATATATCTTAATCTGACGTGCTTGAGTATTTCAAAATGGCGAATTTTTTTTGCACGTTATAATAATGGCCGCGAGTTTGCGTCAAATCGAAATCGTCAGATTATTGAATGAGAGCTTTTTTTGGTGCACTTAGCACCCCCTTAGAAAATCTGACGCGCTAGATTAATTTTTTTTTTTCATTTTTAACCCTTACGTACAACCACCCGCATCATGCAAATGATCAGATTAACATACGTACATCATTAAAAATACGTAGGACATTGATGCTATCAATATCTGACGCGCTCGAGTATGTCCATGCAACAGTTTTTTTTACATATTTAAAAATCTATAGCCGCTTCCCCCACCGATGAAAAGGTATATATTATATAACATATTTTTCTTTTTATCATCTAAGCTTTGCAACCTAATAGGTCTCTATGACGCTCGAGTAAATCCCCATTTAGCATCGTGGGCTCCCCTACTATTAAGAATGCAAACGTAAATGTAATCCAAGATATTAATTATTAAAAAGAATCTTGCTTAGCCCGTGTTCTTAAAGTAACAGCACTGTAGATAGATCTAGTTTGAATAATATGTCCACAAGGGGCTATTTATAACGCTCTCTCATTAGACCGAGGTCAGTGGCTGGGTCCTTGTAAGATAATGGACGCGTTATATGAGACCTATTTTTTATGTCGCTTGACAATAATCGTAAATAATTCCTTATGGCGATGACATACTCCGGAAAAACAAGTCATTATTCAACCGAAGAGAAACGAGTATGTAACGCACTTAGATCCTGTTATAACATTCATGGTGTGCATACGGAATCGAACCTGTAGATGTCTACTGACATATTCATTATTTTCTTTTACCTTTTTAATTTATTTTGTATGTTATTCCATCAAAATCATAATAAATTATTCTATAATAAATGATTCTTAAAAAGCCGTGGTGGCCTTGTGGTTGAAGCAACGGCCTGTCATCTGATGTATAAAATGCATGGACTATATGAAAGCTAAATTAATTAATCAATAGTACTAGTAACTAGTAGTAACTTTTTTGTAGACCTTTTTATGGGGTACAATGTTGTAGTGATGATTAATTAATGATAACAAACTTTATTTACACAATAAGAATTCAACAACATAATACAAATATGTGTATCTTGTTTTATATTATTATATAGCTTAGTTTAATAAATAAATAAAGTCAATGTGTTATTTGTCTTCACATTATCAGTAGTCTCTCCTTTTAGCGAAAGCAACGCTTAGACTGCGGGAAGAGTGCCTTGAGCTGTGCGAATGATGGGTCCTATGTGTAGATGTTGATCTCCCAGATCGAAGAGACCTCAACTCATCTTTCCCTTCGATTTCAGCTAAAACTTCGGCACTTCCAGTATTCGTCTTCTGAGCACGCTTCACCTGCTTTACATTGCCACTGAACCTGAGAGCAAACTTCAGCTCTTCTACCAATTCGAACTTGAAAGTTGTCTGCAAAAGACATGTTCAGTTGAAATACCGTTGAAATTGTATCTTTCTCGCTACTCCGATGTGGTGTTGGTTTTTTACGGTGAGTAAGGTTTCCAGAGCTCCTCGACGATACGCTATGCTAGTGGCTATGCTGCTATGCTACTAGCACAGTGAGTCATCAACAACGACAGGTTTGGAAACGTGATAGTGATACACCTGATATTTGCTAGCGTCTATAGGCTATGGTGTCTGTTTATCATCAGGTGGGCCGTAGTTTAGCATGCTGACTTAATAGATTAAAAAAGGCCAATAAATTAAATATTGAACTGGTGAATGCCGTGATTAGAAACTAAGATGTCAACGTCTGCAGCCAAGCATACCTCTGGCTAATCTTATGTTATTATAATATACTAACCCCATACTTGACCGAGCGTTTGAATACGCCCCACAGCATGTCAAGGGTGGATATAAGGAGACCGATGCAACATCCCACTCCTAACACCACGAAGGCACCTAGCATATTCTTCATACCTAGTTGTTTAGGTTCTTCGTCATGTTTTTCCTAAAACAAAAAATGAAATCAAAATCAAACGCTATCACAATATTTATGTTTTCATATACGATGAACCGATTCCTACTAACTATTCAATCATCGGTACAGAAGGCTAGAGAACCACGTCCAACTAAGCCAAACGGCTAGTCAAACAACAATATGTATTGAAATTGTCGTCATGATGTGTAATAGGTATTTTAAGTATACACCCCGCATTTCCTACACGTAACGTCTGTAGCCTTAGCAACACAACTTTCGACATTGGAAACGGACATGGGAAAAGAAAAGAAAAATTGTTTGAACATTTTGAGAGTTATGTTTTCGAATGCGTAGTCGAAAGAAGTTCTTGCTACCAGTACTGTTCATAACTCTTATAACCTGTAGGTATCAGTATTTTAGCAACGAACATTCAATGCAAAATAAAATGTATTATACTGTACCCCGCATTTACCGCCCCCCATTTTTTCTTTCCACCAAATATCCTTAAGTTTTTGTATTTCTCCCTGTTCCTTCAGCTTCAGTAATGCATCGTCGATATATTTCTTGTATGGTGATTCTGCGGATTAAATTTTTATCTTGTAATAACAATCTCTATGGCGGGGATTGAAGTTTGGTCATCGGTTTCATGACGACACAAGGGTTTGTTCCCAGACATAATATGACATGTCTCTGCCAGACATCCATAATTTTATTACCACCCCCTTCACGGCTTTTATGGAAATAATTTCCAGGACATCCAAGAAATACTTAGTACAGTCAACTTGAAATTTTTTTTTATGATTGAGATGTTTAATAGCAAAGGCAAGCTAAGAAATGTTCAACCTATTTGCTGAAATACCTAAGCCGGGATAGGAATAAATATACTCGAAAATCGGTGACGGATTTAATTCTTACGTTGAGACTTAAAATATCTATGGTGAAAAGTTTGTGTCGACTCATATCGAACCGATGCAACCCATTCGGAAAGACGAGACAATAAAGAAGATTGTAATTTGAAGTCGTGGTGGCCTTTTGATTGAAGCAACGGCCTGTCATCTGATGGGCCCAGGTTAAAATCCCGGCTTGTACCAATGAGTTTTTCTAAGCGTAAGTACAGTGATTAATCACACCATTAAACAAGCAACCAACCAACCAACCGACAAACAAGAGAGGTGGAGCAAATCTCTCGTGGGTTTTCCCATTAATATTGGAGCCGACCAACTGGGGCTGTACCTCCGCCTTACAGAAGACCGCAGTGAAATAACACTACTTTGAAGTAGTGTTGTGTTTCTGCGGTAAGTAAGGTTGCCAGTGCTCCACGAGGATTCGCTGGGCTAGTGATGATGCTAGCACAGTGAGTCGTCATCAACAACAGGGATGGCAACTTGTTAGTGATATCCCTGGTATTGCTAGCGGCTATAGGCTACGGTGACTGCTTACCATCAGGTGGGCCGTATGCTTGTGTGCCGCCTTAGTGGTATAAAGAAAAAACATGGCAGAGTTTTGTAGTTGTTGATGTAAATTAGATGCAAAATATACATTACTCTTTTTCATCCCGATGCCATAGCTTTTGGAGTCCAGCAAACCTCCAACTTGAAATAAATCACAGTGTCTCTCTGTGTAGTATTCTATGGACGTAGATTCCATGAAAAATGCATAAGTTGAGTTTTCGGCTCTGAAATTATATGATTTAAATAATGCATTGAAATGTCAAAAAAGTGATTTATATTTTATTTTTGCAAAATATACTTTACAGCTCCACTCCATCTTTGTTGTCTTCTACAAGCCATTTTTTAGCTAGCATCTTGGCATACATGTTTTTATAGATATCCATTTTTGATTCCTGTAAAGTTTTCCTTTCATTAAAAGACCGGCCAGGTGCGAATCGGACTCGCGCATTTAGGGTTCCGTACACTAAAAGCCAAACTAGGTTAAAGAACATACTTAACTTCATCGTTCTATCCCTAGATACAGTTATTGCATCAGCCGCATATAATAAGTTTGTACAAGTAAAATGTTTTGTTTTTAAACTACCTACATATTTACTGTTATCAGATTTTTCTTTTAAAATTTGCAGTAAGACATTTTTACTTGGCAAAGTTCATGATTTTAAATCAACGGAATACTTACGGGACCTATAAACTTGAATTCCCTTATGAAATCCCAAATATGCGACGTCAACGGTAATATCTTTTGATGGCGTTGACTTACAAGTAACATTTTTAAATAGCTGAAAGAGACCGTAGACCCAAGAATTTGACGTAGTTGAAATTAACTTGTTACGCGTAGAGACGCGTTCCTGAGAAAAAGGATCTTGACAGACTAACAGGCGGAAAACCAAGTGATCCCATGAAGGTTCCTTTTTCTTTTTTAGGTACGGAACCGTAAGAAAACGTTTAATTCCATACTGAATTAGATTAACATAGTAAATGACACATACCTTAAAGAATGATAGCGTAGATCCTTTGCTCTTAGCTCCGTAGGAGATGGACTTGTGTTGATAAAGTTCTTCAACATTCTGAAAGGGTAGAACATCTTTCTCCACTGTAAGGAAAGCCACTAGGGTACCCACGTAAGAAGCCACCATCACCATTGTGAAGAACCACCAGAAACTTGTGATCATACGGGGCGCTAACGCACTGAAAATATCTTTTATTAGGAAAAACGTACAATCTCAGAGTTGATAATATACTACGTACAAGTAAAATGAAGCGGCAAGCACCACACTAGGAAAATATATTTTGTATTTTCATAATAATTATTAGTGAAATGATTAATCATAACCCCTATACAAATAAATAAATTTAACTGTGAAAAATAAAACCCATGTCATGTGAAACAAAATGAACTCCACGCGTAAGAAATCGCAGGCACAGCTAGTTAAATTATATATTTCAATGTATTATCCGCAAGTACATACATAGGTGCAATTTCAGATCCTTGTTGCATTACAGAGCCTATGATGAGCCATACGGAATTTGCGAAACTGAACTGGTTGGTCAGTTCCTCAGGTTGTTCAATACACGGCACAGGATTCTGCCACTCCTTGTTTGATATTCTTCCCACGAAAATCATCACCACCCCTAGGGCCATTTGGATAAGCATCATGTAGTACCAGACCTAAAATATTAATGTATCAATTGGGTTACTTGGATTGTTAACATTATTTGACCTATTAGCTAATGGTTTAACTCCTAATTCGCAACTGAGCCCTGAGCCGCGAAACATTAGCCTTAGCATGAACAACTTTCAACTACGAATTTGTATCGCTTTCGTCTATTTTTGTATGGAAAAATAAACAGCGCAGCGTCGGCGAAAGGTGGGACGAAAAATTCGTATGAACATTTTGTGAGATACCGTTTCCTGTACATAAGTATGAATTTTGATTGTTTTGCATGGAGGCCTTAAATTTATGAAGATCGGAATGATACTGCAACTGATATACTTAATATAATAATAAACATTATTGACTCATCTTATCTTTGCATGGTAAACTGTAAAGTATATGTTATAGCTAAAAGGCGTAATGCGGTTACTACAGGTCATTAAACTTAGATCTATCCTATTTATCCTTCATCATCATACCGTCTAGAACTCCGTTTGTAGTCCGAAATGGCCGTGATAGGCTAGAGATAGAAGTAGCTTTTTTGTCCACAGTAGCCGGTATGAAGCCAGCCGGTGCGTCCAACGCTAAAACTAGATGTAGCTTCGGATATTAGGCGTTCATAAATTGTAATAAATTTCTGTAATAAAAATTACCTCCTTTGAGAATACAGCCATAAAAGAGAACATCTCAGGTGGTTGCTTGCTGGGCTCTTTGTACAGAATACCAATGCCTAGTGTCATAAACGGCGTCGAGAAATCGATTCCGCTCTGTCTTTCCGCAGTCATTGTAAAGTCACAAATAGCTAAGTCTGCTTTCTGCAAAGAAAAAGTGTATTATCAAAATTGTAAATGTAATTTTACTTATACTCTAAAACCTCTGTGTCACTACAAGTTGATTTCTAAATAATATAGTTGATAAATTAAGAAGTGGTTATTGTAAGAACTATGTAGCTGAAAGAAGATAACGTGGTCTAGAGGAAATTTCCACAAGTGTTTTAATTTGATTTTAAGACATTAATAAATTATCAATAATGGAATTACTGTTCCATACGTTCTGTTTTTTTTTCAATAATCTCACATAGTACGTATATACTATGTGAGATTATTGAAAAAAAAAATCATTATTACTTAGGAGTATTTAAAGCATCGTTTGTCAATAATCTTACCGGTGTACCATGATGATAATGATAAATTTACTGATAGGCGATATTCATAAGATTATCTTTAACTCACCTCTTCCCTTAGTTGCAGGACCATTCCAGACCATTGTTTTGTATCGTAATTATAATTACCATAATCACTTTCTATGTCAAATATATAATTGAAGCCTAATATATTTGCCAGCTTCTCTATGAGGTCTATTGTGAAACCCTCATAGCGATCGTTGCCTTCCAACTGCTCTGTCGAATGTCTTTCGAATGCGTATGGAGCTGTCTGTAAATTAACATAATTAGACTTATTTTTAAAACACTTGAATGTAACAGCCTGGGAATAAATGGTAATAATCGCAAATAATTTCTCGGAAGACATATAGACATCTAGTATAATTAATATAAACATTATATTCCTATATTTATAATAATATACATATACCTTAGCTATTAAAACACGCAGCGTTTTGTTCCTCATAATCGATTCTTCACCAATTTCTGCATCAGGCACTCGGGGTCTTTCAATCCTCAGTTCATTATTCTTCCACACGCCGATCTAAAATTCGACCATAAATTTAGTGTACTACACTGTAATTCACCAAATTGTCAGTCCTTATTTTTTTATTCTTTTTTTTTATTTTTAAATCAGTGTCAATCAAAAATGGAAGCCGTCCTTTGAGGATAGTTTTGTCAGCCTCACAGATGATCACAGGCAGCCAAATAACGTTGCTGCTTTGTAGTGTTGTGTTACTGCGATGAGTAAGCTTTCCAGAGCTCGTGAAGAATGAGCTGCCCTGGCAGTACGGACATTTGTTTACCTCACGACTATGCATATATTATGTTGATTATTCAATATATTCAGTCCAGCTCATAAAACCAAAATTGAGACTGGAAAAATAACAAGAACTTGAAATTATAAGGTCAAGGACATGTTCGTAAAACGACAAGGTAGCAAAGCTCACACGTACGGTTTGATTGCCAGCAGAGGTTAGCTCGAGTATATCAAAAATGACATCTGTCCTTTGTCCCAACCCATCAAAAATAAGTGTTCTAGATAGGCCTTCTACTCTGTTCTGCAATCATAAGGTGTAAGTTCTTTCAGTGAGATATGAAAAAATATTGATACAAGTAAATATATCTAAATCATCATTATTGTAAGTTGTAAATAAAATCACGGAATCCTTACCGTTCTCATAAAATTAAGCAAGGAAGAGCCGTATACCCAGGGATCATAATTATTACAGTTGACATTTTGCGGGTGTTCCAACTTCCTCATCTTGCCTATTGCGGCATAAAACACCTGAACTGCATCATGTATGAGAATTATTTCAGTCTTTATTTCTTCTGATTGTATGTCTTCCTGCATTTCACGTTGATACTGCGCAGTGAAGTCCCATAATCTTTCATTGTTTACCAAATTTACCAGACGAAATCCTATAGGGATGTTTTATTAGGGCATAATAATACAGATCAAGCTTCAATACGCAAATTTCACAATCAGCTAAAATTGCAATATAGGGGCAAGTGCGGAACATGTGGACACTTTCCGGAAATTGGCATAAAACATTTTTTATATCCGAATTACTTCAGTTTTTTATTTATATATTATCTACACAGCACTACATTAAAGTTGTATTATTTGACTACGGTCTTCTGTTAGGCGGTGGTACAGTCCCCAGCCCTCCAATTTTAATAGGAAAACCCACAAGAGATCGCATTTCATTCGCCCTACCTCTCGGTTACGGTTAGTTTTATCATTCAGGAATACAATTTATACTGATAACAGCCGATCGTCCTCTAAATTCGATAAACTAGTTCGGGAATGGTCTAAATAACTTAATCTCTATCTCCAAATAGTTCTATTAGATCCAAGTTATCTTGTTCGTTGATTTGGCTAGAAATCTGGTCAACCAGTTGTTGTAAATCCAATTAACCATCTTTCATTTCCACCGATGATCAATCTGGATTATAATTGGGAATTGGATAATTTCTGGTGACTTATAATTTCTGGCTGTTTTTGGTTTTCAGACGGGGATTCAGTTAAATAATGACAATTCTGTACCTGTCGACAGTCCACAGGTACACACATATTTTTGTCCACAGGTACAAATTCTGACATAAATAATAAAACTGATCTTACTTTAAGGATAAACAGACTTACAGACAGGGAAAAAACAATAACTAATCACTAAACAACACAGATTATACTGCAAACACGAGATGATCAAACAATTTTCTTAAGTATTTACACGATAAAACTCATTTAAACAATGGAAAATATCTTACTTTTTGGCGCGAAAATCTTTCATAGCCGGCATTTAGACAAACACACAGAAAAAAAGATGATATTGTCATGTCAGATCTTTCAATAATAGACAAGGCTTACGATCGCGTTGAATTTCGAATTTACGATTCGATTGCTAGTTTCGTTGGAATCGAATGTGTCCACAGGTACAAGCGTCCATAGGAACAGCACTTGCCCCTACGTATATTTTCATCTTCATCAGCATGAAGGTGCCTCATAGAAACTCAAATGGTCTCGTGCAAATTTGAGGGAGCTTTCTCCTGCGTGTTTTTTACACCACTTCGTCCAGTTATTTTTCGCTTGTGGTGTGGAGTGATATCTCGCAAGTATCAGCATGCAATTCATTAAGATGGGAGAAAAAGTTTGTGAGCAGATGGCAGCAACGCAGTGTGCAGTACCGTTAACCTCCAAGGCGAGTTGTATGCTTGCCATTTGAATAGTAAATTACATAAATTTTAAATTACTTACAATACATACCTGTCATATTAACGCCGCCGTATCTGTACCGGCTGAGGTCCAGCGTGAACAAGTCTGGGGAGACGAATATGTAGGAGTGTTCGTCAGCCATCAATCCCACTTGCTGGGCGTGTCTCAACAACTGTTCCAAGTCCCGAGATGGACAGTCCACCACGAAGTTTGTATACCCGTGTTGCTTGGCATTTATTAACACATCTCTTGAAAATATGGGCATTTGAATGAAACAAATACATTCATAGGTTTTATACGTACATAAGCCGACTATATAAGACGTGTGCGACCGACCTATACCAAGTTATGACCAGTTGAAGTTCCTTAGGGAACCTTGTTGGTTGCAGCCCTAAATTCTTGTGAATAGCACTAGTGATGCATAATAATGATATAAAATATAGTTTCGGCTTAAATAGTACCAACCGGGCACCCTGTAACTAATTATAATATTTATTGTATGAATATTAGTGAGTAACGCGTGAAATTATGTACATACTTAGCTGCTAAACTTCTTTGTGTCTGTCTCTTAAAGGAAACGTAAGTACTTAAATATCTTTGAAAGTCTGTCACAACCTTTGGTTAAAATGTATCTATGGTACAAAGCAAAGCCTCACCCACTTGTTTGCAGACTGAACACACAACAAAGCAAAGCAAATGTTGCAAACTTGAATAAAGACACCTACACAACAAGTTCAGAAGGACTTCTAAAATAAGAATATTATTGCTAACATGGATTTGAATTATCACATTTGTAAGATTTTATGTTTTAATTTAGTTAAATGAACAATTATGTTGTTATATTCGACACTACACTTCGCCAATTCAAAAACAGAACGCGCCTTAAAAATGGTACTCGTTTTTCATTAGAAATTTTTGGTACAGTTTATTTTTAACTTAAGTTTTTGTGTAGAACCATACAGTGTTCCGCTGGCTTATACCAAGGATTTTTTATGGTGCCTGCGCAAACTGGGAAGTCAACTCCGTTTGTTAGTTGCAAATTGTTACCCCCAACATTAAAATAATGTTAAAACACCTCTAGTTAAAGCTATAAACATAA
This sequence comes from Falcaria lacertinaria, assembly GCA_951449985.1. Taxonomy (NCBI): domain Eukaryota; kingdom Metazoa; phylum Arthropoda; class Insecta; order Lepidoptera; family Drepanidae; genus Falcaria; species Falcaria lacertinaria. The sequence continues at coordinate 5,351,573 of OX602118.1, read as the reverse complement.
AGTGGTATTTAATTACGCCTAGGTATATGCTAGAGGTCTATTTCCTAATATCACAAAGACTTGTTGGTTCCCGCTTCTTCCTATAGCTTACCGCTCAGCGAGACTTCACGAAATCCTTGTCACTCCAAACGTACATAGCTTACCGGTGACCAAACCACTAAACCTGCGGCGGGCCATATGCTACTTAACACCTTTGCCGTATTATGTAGTTTAAAGTCAACAATATAATATTTATCAGGTATGCTAGCGTGCAGACAATATTAAGTTCTGACTACAAGCCCAATTCATTCCTAGATATTATATAGTATGCAACATTTTTTGTAAAATGCTTACCTGTAATCATCCCCGGCGAGCTCCCTCACAGTGACGGTATAGTCTATGTCAGGTGAAGTCATTTTCATCAAATTACTGACGCGCAGTAAGCTGTGACCCTTTTTATATAGTATTGTAAAGTTTTGCCACATTTTTTGTAATATAACATTTTCCAGTACCTAAAACAAACGGAACATTTAAACAGTATTTTTTTGTCCCAATAAGCTTAAGATGGGTAAAGTAAGGTGTGTTACCTTACTTGCAGGTTTATAGTAATAATTATTTATATTAGCTTTGACTCGTTATTATAAATTAGAGCAGTTTTTGTTTGTTTCTTCGATATTAATGGCAACCCGTTCCTATAGATCTCGGAGTCGTCCTAAAAGCATAAGTTGACCACCGCGAGGAGATTTAAAAAAACAGTGAAAATTTTAGTCTTTTATCCTTCTATCTTAATCCACTTAATACACACATAGCAAAAATCTCTTTTCTATTCCCTCCTGTGTAAATTTGAGTTGTTCTTAAACTAAACTAAAAAGCAAAACTAAGCCCACTGTCAGCCAGCAATTTAAGTTAAATAAAATACCTTGAAATAGAAATTAATTTCATCATCATCATCAGCCTATAGACGTCCACTGCTGAACAAAGGCCTCCCCCATAGATTTCCACAATGACCGATTCAATGCGGCCCGCATCCAACGCTTGCCAGCGACCTTTATCAGGTCATCGGTCCATCTAGTGGGGGGCCGTCCGACGCTGCGTTTTCCAGTGCGTGGTCTCCACTCTAGAACTTTACGGCCCCATCGGCCATCCGTTCTACGAGCTATGTGCCCTGCCTATTGCCACTTCAAATGGCTAATCCGTTGAGCTATGTCGGTAACTTTAGTTCTTCTGCGAATCTCCTCATTTCTGATTTGATCTCGCAGAGAAACACCCAGCATAGCCCTCTCCATAGCTCGTTGAGTGACTCTGAGCTTTCTTATGAGGCCCATAGTGAGTGACTACGTTTCCGTTCCGTATGTCATCACTGGTAACACACACTGATTAAAGACTTTCGTCTTAAGGCATTGCGGTATGTTCGACGAAAAGACGTTGCGAAGCTTCCCGAACGCAGCCCAGCCGAGTCGGATTCGACGGCTGACCTCTTTCTCAAAATTGGACTTGCCTAATTGGACTGTTTGTCCCAGGTAGACATATTCGTCAACAACCTCAAGAACAGAGTTCCCAACGGATATCGAGGTGGGCGTGACATGGGCGTTCAACATGATTTTAGTTTTGTCCATGTTCATTTTTAGGCCTACCTGTTGGGAAACTCTGTTAAGGTCATTGAGCATTGTGCCGAGCTCTTCCAGCGATTCTGCCATGACTACGATGTCGTCGGCAAATCGAAGGTGAGTGATATAATCGCCGTTGATATTGATGCCGAATCCTTTCCACTCTAAAAGATTAAACGCATCCTCCATTGCAGCGGTGAACAGTTTCGGGGAGATAACGTCCCCCTGCCTCACGCCTCTTTGCAATGGAATCGCCTTTGTGCTCTATTCCTGTAATCGGACCGACATCGTGGCGTTTTTGTATAAGCATTTCAGCACTTCAATGTACCGATAGTCAATATGGCACCGCTGAAGAGACTGCAGCACAGCCCATGTCTCGATCGAATCGAAGGCTTTCTCATAGTCCACAAACGCCAAGCATAGTGGCAGGTTATACTCCTCGGTCTTCTGTATTACTTGCCGCAGCGTATGTATGTGGTCTATGGTACTAAAGCCTTTTCGGAAACCGGCTTGTTCGGAAGGCTGGAAGTCGTCAAACCTGCGCTCGAGACGATTCGCGATGACTCTGGAAAATAGCTTATAAACATGGCTCAGAAGCGAGATGGGTCTATAGTTCTTCAGCAGTTTTTTATCGCCCTTTTTAAAGAATAGCACCACCACGCTTCTGGTCCACGTTTCTGGCGTTTTGCCCTCGAGTAAGACGGAGTTGAATAGCTTCTGGAGGTCCTTAAGTACTGGTGTTGAACCCGCTTTCAGAAGCTCCGAAGTAATTCCGTCATCACCCGGTGCCTTGTTGTTTTTAAGCTGTTTCAGAGCCATCCTAATCTCGTACAGGCTGATATTCCGGGATATCTTCGGTATGGTGTCGGGTTAATTTTGCTCGCGGGTCTTGGCGGAAGCCGATGGCAGGATTGGTTACTGACGTGTACAGATGTTCGTAGAACTTCTCGACCTCTTCCAGAAGCTCAGGCCCAGTTGACAACTCTCTGCCATTCTCTGTTTTCAGCTTCATTATCCGACTTTGGCCAATAGACGGGTCTCTTGCGAAAACTTTGGAGCCTTTATTTCGCTCTATAGTTTCTTTAACACTGTTGGTATTAAAGGTGCGAATATCGTGCCGCAGTGACTTCCATATCTGTCTATTGATCAGCCGGTATGCTTCAGCATCATCAGAGAACTGCAGCCTCATTGAACGTCGCTGAGCCATGAGGTTTAGGGTGTGGTCAGAGAGCTTTTTTGGTCTACCTTTACGTACTTGTGTCTTAAAGTACTTAGACCCAACCGTGTGGACAGTTTCTACCAACCGACCATTTATTTCGTCCACTGAAACACAATTATCCAGGCACGCGAAGCGATTGTGTAGTTCAAGTTGAAAACCTTCGAGGTTTTGGATATGCACTTTGGAGGGCCGGAGCGTAGACTTCATCAGACGAGATCTCTCAATTTTGAGGTTAATATTCAATGTGCCCCTTACCATTCGGTGGTCGTTTCCCGTTTTCACCCTGTGGATCACGGAGACATCATTGAATATTTGTCTTTTATTGGTGATAATGAAGTCTATCTCATTTCTCGTGGAACCATCGGGACTCATCCATGTCCATTTCCTATGAGGCGGCTTTTGGAAAAAGGAGTTCATCATGAAGAGTCCCACTTTCTCCAAGAAGTCGGCCAGCCTCTGGCCTCTGGTGTTCCGTTGCCCATACCCAAATTACCCCACTTTCAACTCATCGTCGCGTCTCGTACCCAGTTTTGCGTTAAAGTCTCCCATCAAAACTGTGAAGTGTGTTTTGGAGTTATGTATGGCTTTACTAATATCCTCATACATTACCTCTACTTCATCATCTGGGTGTGTCGATGTCGGCGTGTAGACCTGTATAACCTTCAGCGAGTATCGCTGCGATAATCTGAGTATAACGTATGCTACCCTGGTCGACACACTTTTGATGGTTGTAATGTTGTTGATGAGAGACCTTTGGACAAGAAACCCGACACCACCTTGGGACAGATGGTCGCCCTCTCGGTAATAAAACAGATTGCCGGACTTCAGGGTTATCGTGTCCTCGCCCTCTCTTCGGACTTCCGATAAACCCATGATGTCCCAGTGCAGCCCTTCTTTTACTTCTTCCAGCTCAACTATCTTTTCGTCTGCCCTCAGTGTGCGGCTGTTATATGTTACCAAGACCAGTTTTCGTTTGGGATGGTAGCTGGATCTCTGCCGGGGATTCTTCGCACCCCCTGCCCCACCGTTACCATGGCCGCTACCAGAACCAGGAATAGCGGGACCGCCGGGGACTAGGGGCCATTTTTTTAATTGTGCTCTCATTGGGGGGGTTTTGCCAGTACTCACCACGCTTGGCAGGCGGGTTGGTGAGCGCAGTATGTATACTGTTCCGCAGAGAGGACGCTGCTGCCCATCCTTCTGGTTTATGTCCCTTAGTCGGCTTTTACGACATCCACGGGCAGAAATGGAGTGGTGCTATTCTTTAAGGCCGGACACCACACGGCATAGAAATTAATTTAACGGAGTCTTATGTGAAAAAGTAGTTAGATAATTTTCGTAAGTTTCTTACCATATTGAATGCCTGCGGACTGGGATAGAGGTTCAAAATGGACCAATTGGTAGAGTAAAAATCATTGTGTTGTATAGCTACGTGAGCCAACTCCAATATGTCGCTTAACGCCTGCAGGTTCTCACTGGCCTTGCCGCCGAGACCATCTATTATGCCGATTACACCGTCCTGCAATCATAATAACGGAAATAGTTCCCGATACAAAAAAGCCAGGTTTACTTCATCACGAAGTTTGTTCTCTTTGCCAATGGTTCCTAACTCCCTAGTGTATATTTTGCGTTAACTGGATGGAATCCCATCAAAAGTATTCTCTACATAGATAAAACAATTTATCGCCGATCCTTCATTGCCGATATAAACATTTCACTGTCTAATTTATGAGACACGATCTTATTTGAGTAGGTACCTACATTTCGTGGGTTGACCATATTAGAACATAGACATCTGGCCAAGAAATCAGTGTGAATATTGACTTCTCCTATTAAGCAATTTAAGAAAGGAGATATAAGAAAATTGCCAGATTAGTTCATTGTTGGGATCGCGGGATCAATACCTAAATACAAAAAATAAGCTACATAATAAATACCGTGTAGACATTCATATTACGCCTGAATCACAAAGTTTGTATGATAGTTAATATTTTTACTCAAACTGAGGGTTCGGAATGCTGTATTTTGTTAAATATAATACACGTCACATATAAAAAAAGTTTAAGTAAGTAAATAAACTGTGCGAAAACTTTCATTGTTTCTTTTCTCAGATACATATTAGGATTTTTATTGCTGGCAGTAAAATGTAAGGAATAAAATGCTATAGTCATATTGTATATAAGTATCAAAGCTATCGACCAAATGGAATGAAACCAATTCATTATAATTCAGAAATGTTTGTTGTATTGTATTCTGAAGTACAATATATTATTTATAACTAAATAACTTCACGAATTTATGCAATTATTTATGAATGTGTGTCTATCGACAGTTAAATAAGATTATCTAGAAAAATAATAAGATACGCTATGGTCTCTATTGATGTGTAACTAGCTTTTACCTGCGGTTTCGCCCGCGTGGTTCTAGATCAAGATAGCCTATGTCCTTTCCCAGGTTATAATCTATCTCATTACCAAATTTCATTACGATCCATTCAGCCGCTTAGTCGTGAAAAGGTAGCAAATAAACAGAGCTACTTTCGCATTTATATTACTAAGTATGGATAGTAAAATATGGCAAAACGTGTTTTTTTACGTATAGTTTGATTTAGGAAATACGAAGTAGGTTTACATAATCAGTAATATGATTTCCATGTTTAAACCAGAATGATGAATGATTCTTTACAATGTTTTTACCTCGGCCAGTGCACATACGTGTTGACTTATCTCGAGGACCTCTCCTCGACTAGACACTTCCTTTATTAAAGCTGTGAAATTGTACATCTCAGCACTTATATTCAATGCCTTCTTCATATCTTCCGAATTCGCATAGAATATTCCTCCTGAAACGATAATAAATACTAAATACCGATGTGCTTTTACTTGATTGAGCAAGAGTACTACAATTATAATTATTCCGGCCTAATAATAATAGAAGTTGCATGTCTTCTTTTCATACCACTAAGGTGGCACACAAGCGTATGACCCACCTGATGGTAAGCAGTCACCGTAGCCTGTAGGCGCTAGCAATAGCAAGTCTTAAGAAGGTAATTAGTTTTGACAGCCTTTTTACCAAATATATTATATCTGCTCAAACTTAAGAATATTAAATACGCCACAATTTAAGCGGACATATACACTTGGGCAGACTTTTAAATTAATCATTTTGCTGGACAGTGACCCGATGGAACAATATTTAGATTCGGGAAACAACCAAGACGAAACAAGATATTTGAACTAACCGATTTTGAACTTATCCCCTTCCGAGACGACACATTGTGTTGACAACACCACCAGGAACGCTATCACAAACATCGTTTCCGATAAATTATATCACTCCAAAGATCATCACATCTTGTAAATTATAACACTTAGGATAACAATGGCGTAGGCCACATTTACATCACATTTCTGAGAACACATAAAAATTTAATGGCGCTAAACTATAATGAGTTTGTGTATAACGACTAACGTTGTAATTATCCGTAAGTTTAGAGTTAATCAATGTTTAAAGCAGTCTCGCAATAAACGTTCAAAGCTTAGCCAGACTGTCGGTAATGTGTTTAGATTGGAGCTGCGACGGCGAGAGCGGGACACCGCGCGTCAGAAATAATCCGGCGCCTATATTTAGGTCGAGTTTTCCACAAAACGACATACTTTATCTCGATGCCGTCTGCAGTCGCCGAAACGATCAAGATCGCGAAACGTCACCCACAAACATAAAATACAAGTACTTTTTGTACCGTTTAGTAAAAATGATATGTAGCAATCGTTTGGTTCTTCATGACAGTAACGGATGAAATTATTCGAAAACTTTGAATGGAAAAGAATCATTCGTAAAGTAATGGACATAAAAACAGAGAACAAGAAATATGCGATGCATTTTGTATCATAAATGAGGACATGTCACGAGAAATAATGAGTTAGTTTTTAGATAGGTGCAATTAATTTGGCTACTTCGGCATTTACTGTATCGGTAGGCTAGAGTGAATTTTGGTATTCACAATTCATGTATAGTATGGCAAAGAACTTTTATGCTAATAATCTTTCTTATATTGGTATGTTACTTACTCTAGAATTTTTAACACTTATTTAATCCTGATCTTGTAATTGTTACCACACGTTTGTTTTCTAAATACGTTCGAATCTTTCGACATACCTATATTATTAACGATGTTATTTTACAAAAAGTCGTGTGTGTACGTAAATGGGTTAGTAGGTACTCAACTCAGTATCCTCTACGTCTCCGTCATCTCCAATGTGTGCAAAATAATTGTGCACGAGAGAAAATCTGCACAGCTAATGAAAGCAATTAAATTGATTGCCGTCGCTTTAAGCAGATTTGTTTACGTTGTCCGTTATTGAAATGGCGTGCTTTATTATTTTTTATAATACTGGTATGCAATATCGATACTATATTCGTTATATAAAATAAAACACTTTTAGTTACCTGACTATTTAAATGTTTTATCGCAATACAAATTAATCTCTCCGTATTGGGGTATTTTACTTAATCCTCTCTTGACTTGACTAATAACTCTCGTGGATCGTACATCCAAAAACGTTAAAAATATGTTATTTTAAGAAAATTATTGTTATAGGTAATAATTATTGTAGAAATATTGCAAAAATATTTTTGGTTTGTTATGTAGGTACCTACCTAATATTATACGCAGTATTCCTAATTTGAATCAAGCAATAAGTCCGGTAGCAAAGCACGGACACAATATTAAACTTATGTTAAATATTTTTACATATAAGTATGTATATTGATGTAATTTATGAAAGCGTCTGTTACTCCACGCTTGTTACTCCAAAAAGTCTGAACGAATTTAAATACTTATAATATGAAATGCTCACATACATTATTTAAGCACAGTGGTTTGAGAATGAAATCTCGAATAATATTGGTATTTATAAAATGTTTTTTTTTTGTTTTGATCTATTCCTATCGGATGAAGCCGATGGGCTTAGGGCTTAGATATCGTCTTTATTTCACAAAGTCATTAGTATGCGCAGAAGTGTCGTTCGCTGACTCATAGAACGTTATTTGGATTTCTGCGAATGTCGATTGCGATTTTTGTTGTAGGTGTATACTTTTACCCACAATAAAGGTTGAATTGTATTCCATCTGTGAACTTTTATGTAAAAAATATTACTTTAAATACATTACTTGACTGTAAACACCAAAGTCGGATGACGACGGATATTTGTATATCCGACCAAACTTTTTACACATATGAAGTGAGGATTATGACGTTTTAAGTATCTCAATAAAGTCGCTAGTGTATGACTGCCCTATATAAATGCGAAATGGAAATTTTGTATGGTCCGTTCGATGAAGCCCAATAAAATGTTTATGAGCCTGTTTCGAATTTTTTGTTTACGAATGAGAATCGCTCACTCCCCAATTCTAACACGGTAAAATGCTCCGCAATTCCATCCAACACATGGTTTACAAAATAAGAATGCTTTGCAATGACCGTCAGGCGAACGGTCTCATAGAAAACCAATAGTAACTATTGTTCCTGGTTAAGTATAACTAGGAACAATAGTTACTAAACATTCCTCGCTACGTGATGAGAGTCTGTATTGAAGAATTATACGCACCAGAGGAAATGTTTCAATTCAAAGATTTTTGTTTTAAAAGCGAATGATCAGAGGTTCTACTGTGACATTAGCTATGCCAAAAGAATATTATTTTCCAAGCGATGCAGGATTGTTGATTAAAACAGCAAATGCCTCCGAATAGGTAGTAAATTTTTCTTAATGGTAAATTGCTGTTTTTCTGGAAATATTGTAAGCGCAATCTTGAATAGGTTTCGTATATCATACATCATACATAGTAGCTTGCCTTCCATAGTGAGGAAACCAAAGTTATATTTGTATTTAAATTACATTTGTTGGGTCAAGTTTACACCTGCATAGCGACTGTGTGAGGTATGAACTTAAAAGTGCTTCCGACTAATATCCATTCTGGTATCGTAGTAGCATTAGGAAGTCTCTGGCTGGACCTACTGAAACAATTTAAAAGACTTAACTACTTAAAAAATTGCTCTATTCCTGAGTGACTAAGGCTATGTTTTATCTGTAAGCGAGCGAGGTTGCCGGTCAAAAGCTTGTATTATTATAAAATACCTACCGGAAATTATATATTATTTTTATACAATATTTAACTCTGTCTCCAATAGACACAAACAATCTGAAGGATCCCTTAATTTTTTCCTCGTGAAATAATTTGGCGCCTTGGTGGAAGAATTGAGGCTCACATTAAAAGTAAGGTATCATAAAATGTGTTATTATTTGCATAAGTAAAATTGATTTCCCTGATTCGGGGAGATGGGAGCGCAAAACATTAATATCTACTATTTAAGGTAAACATAATGTTTCAAATATTATTGTTATGATAATGGTAGTGGCAAACTATCAATAAACAACAATTAATAAGCTATCCCCATTCGTCTTATTCTAAAAGTATATGTATATTCTTAAGGTAACCTCTTTTATACGCTAAAGCCTTATTGTTGTCTATTTTTTACGCTCAGAGTAAGATCTTTAGATAAGGAGCGAACCTTATTTTGTTTTACCTGTGGGAGCGACACATTAGAGTATATCGATCGATATGGAGGAGCACTTCTCACTGAGTGTGCTCGCGGTTCCACTCAATTCAATTAGAGTCGAGATATAAGTAGTGTACGTGTGTCTACTCTAAAAGCGTTGTGAATTACGTAATTAGAAGATGTATTGTTTACAGACTGAAAAATAATATACTAATATTAAACCTTTATTTTGATAGATGACGTCGTGTTGGTCTAGCACTTATACGCCAAGTGTAGCAGGTTCGATGATCGTATAGCTGCAAATATGTTTGTGATGAATATTGGCGTTTACCTTGAGATAGGGTGTTGGTCTGTATTATACTATGTATTTAAAAAAAGTGTTTTAGTATTATTATACAAATATACATATCAGTTCAGTTGTCACCCTACCTACCCATAGTACATTGAGAGTGTATGCTATCTTAGTTTATGTATTTTTTATTTAAAAATATTTGCAGAGACGGTAGATATTTTCATTCATCCGAGCAAAATGCAATAACACTCCTCTTGAACAAGTCAGTTTGTGCAAAGTGTTATGAGTAACGGGGTCAGCTATTGGTAGGTGCTTTGTAATTAAGCCATTTCTGCAACAGACATCAAACGGACTCACTGCTCCTTACTTTGTAAAGCAAAACTTTTATGAACCGTGTGTATGCAGTTCTGGGCAGGAGTAGGACTTGTGACTTCTAAACATATTTGTAGTGTGCCACTGACTAGGAAACGTATATAAAGAGTGTAACAAAGGAAAGGAATGTATGTAGGAAACCTACATACGCCTGAGAAGAAATTCAAGGACGTATGTACTGTATTGCCTAAGAAACGGCGACATCTCACCATGCCAAGCTAGTACCAAATTATCTTCGGTGGAAAATTGGTGTGGTAACACCTTTTCCTACCTGTTCAGGAACCCTTGAAAGGCGTGAAGATATATTATCTTTATAATAACATACTTGAGATTTGTTTGGAATCGTCATACGTTCCAGCGGACGTTGTAAAAGTTACAACACATTTTTTTCGAATACTTCATACAATAACCATGAGGTGAACAATTTGGTTTAAGGATCACAAGTTATCCCATTATTTGACTTCATATACTAGTGTATTAAATCCCAATGAAAAAAAATACAAAGTATTTTCTTAATTCGTAAATAATTAGTATTATTGATTTTCAATTCAGTTCGCCCAATTCCGTAAAAGTAGTGTTTTGAAATTATGTAGACTCCTATTAAACAGTAATTTGTAAATCAACGAAATAATATTGTGAAATATATAGGTAGGTATGTAATAATTAAATAGTTCAATAAAATGTTGTCGTCTGTATGTCCGGGGTCGTAGAGAGCAATATCGCCGCAAGTGGATTTAATATACCAGTTAGGTCTCGCGTGCTGTGCTCACTCAGGTCCCTTTGCTGAGGGTCGAGCACTCGAGTTTATCAACTCATTACTCTGCATTATTATCAAACGATCCCACACAATCCATTAAATTTTACGCCTGTATTTATCTTGCCTCGTATGCTGTTCAAATCGAAAGGCATCTCAAAAAAGAAAATATTCAGAGTTCATATTGGTTTGTACATAGAAATCGTTTTTGCGTGACTGTTGTACAAAGTATACTGAAATAATGTATAGGTCTTAACATGGAATATGTTTTGTTGTTGACATTACTGAATATTAATAAATGAAAAGAAATTAAGTATTACAAAAATATAGGTAAGATAAACATAGCTTTTTTTAAGAACTTGACTTTGTAAAACATAGACCACGCGTTATGACGTAGACTCACATATAAGTTTTTATAGTAGTAGGTAGTAGACATACAATATCAAGGTGTTTAAAGGTACTTGCGCGTACAGGATTAGTTTATCTTCAAAGAAACGTGGAAACCGCTATAAATAAAAGAAAGTAGGGTTAGTTACATCATTTAGAAATCTCTGTTTTGTTAGATTACATTTGTCTTGTCTCCTCTCGGATCGCAGAATAACTATAAAAATATAGGTAATTTTTATTGTATATTTGGCTTTGAATGCCGCCATCTTCCGAAAGTGTCAGCTCACGGCACGCACGCTTATAGATTAATTGTAATAATAGAAGCTGGGGCGGGTTTATAGTAGTGTATGCAATTTGAATTCAAAGAAATATGACTTACTTACTGGATTTATACCTTTCGTATTAAAATTTTACAGACATCATACTTCGAAAGACCCTATTTCATCAGAAATAGTACTAATAACTCGGGGAAGATAGGATGAATATGAAAAAGGAGCGATGTGCAAGTCTCGGTATTCGATGAAGGCATAAAGTTTATGAGGAGCTTGCAAATATCAATAGTGGATCATGTAGGATAATCCACTTTACTATGTGATCATGCAAATCCCAGTCTACGACAGATAGAAATAAATCATATTTTAAAGTAGTGTCGGTGACCTGGGCTGTTCCAACTGCAGAAAAAGAAGTAAGACGATAAACAGGATAATTAAACAAAAAGTCAGGACCTCTAGATTGCATAAAAAACAATAACACCTTAATCAAATTGAATGAGTGTCGTACTAGACTTATACGTTGAATAAAATGAAAATTAGAAAATTTACCGAAGTAATAAAACAAATTTAATGCTGTATTATTCGTATGCATATTATATCCCAATTTGAACAGTAAATGCCATTAGTGTTGTCGATGGGCTGACGTGAATCCAAAATTATTCGCCTATCCGCAGTAAGTGCAATAATATTTTAAGTTATGTGTATCAATTTAGCGCACTTAATTTCGTATTAAAATACAACAGAAATATATAGATTCCATCCATTATATGGATGGAAGTTTCTTTAAAGAGTATATAAAGGCTTATGAGCCTGAAGCCTTTTACATAGTAATAAGTAAAACAGGTTTTATTTGATGTATTCATTTTCCACCTATGCCCCAGGATTTTTGCATACAGGGGTTAAAGGGGTTGTGGTATCAAAATATATTGAGTACATACTATTGTTTATACCTCTACGTCATAAAGTTCTTAAGTTTTCTGGGCTTTTGATGTTGGTAGACACGAACGTTGCAACCACGTCTAGACAGACGTGTATTCAACCACTTTGAACCAGAATCCACCATTACGCTATCACTAAAATACTTTTAAAGCTATGTCATTTTCTAAACGTTATATTTGTTTGGCAACCATATCATAATTTGATCCCTTCATACTGTTTGACATTTGTAACTTTACACAAATCGAAGACTTGTTATCTACCCAGAACAAACATCGCCTAATAGCGTAGTAGGACTCTATCCAACGGCCTGTTTGTAATGTTTTTTGTGTAAATATAATATTTGAAAAAGATATGTTTACGTCAATGTGAAATTGGACGCTTGTTGTTATTTACAAAGCTATAATGCAGTTCTATCAAACTATCCGTTTGCGCATGATAGGTTTAAAACGAGTCATGCTTATTGACTAATAAGATATATAATAAAATATACTAATAAGACATGCTTAAGTATTTAAAAAATAGTTCTCACTATAATTTCAGTAGGTACTACCAGAAAGCCAGACATAAATATATAATACTAGCTGCCCGCCCCGGCTTCGCTCGTGTGGACAATTTTTTTTTGCATTTATGGGGATGAAAAATAGATGTTGGCCGATTCTCATAGATACCGGATAAACACAAAAAATTTCATCAAAATCGGTCAAGCCGTTTCTGAGGAGTATGGCAACGAAAACTGTGACACGAGAATTTTATATATTAGATGTGGATTAAGAGACGTTTATGTAAGGAAAAAAATACGGTTAAACAGCTAATCAGCGTATAAGCCTCTATCTCGGGAGTACTCCTTCAAAATCTATCATTCGGTTTATTAATTTAGTTTGTGAGTCAATCGCGTCAATCCACTTGAACGGCATTAATTTTACGAGCATTGTGAAACCAAAGGGACTCCAGACTACTATTTTATGAAAACCAAATTCTACTAAATATTAAGTGCAATTAGTTTGAAATTATTAAAATTGTATTACTGTTTTTGATTATATTTATAAAGTACCTACTGTAAGCAATTTGGTTTTGATTAATTAATTATTTTAATAACTGGCCGTACAATAATCAGACGTATGAGATTTCCTTTGGGAAAATCGAGAGATGCATTCCAATAAAAATTAAAACGATCGCTTGCAAAGTCACCTGCCTTGTTAGCGAGAGAGACACTGGATAACAAAAATTATATTCTACTTGTGTATTGAAAAGCTTTTTATCAAAGTTGATCCCACTATTAAAAGTTATAAAGGGCTTACTTGGTCAAAAAAAAGGTGAGGTACAAAATATAATAAGCTAATTAAAGTAGATATTACGAACTGCGGGCGGATAATAATTTCCTTTCATCAATATAAATGTATACAATATAAATGTCTTTGGTAGTTGGTACCTAATTAATACTAAGCGGCCTTAATCTTTCCCTCAAAGAACTCCAGATTATTCTTACAATTATAATCATTTATCCCATTTCAATTCAATTATTTTCTAGTCGATAATATTTGTTTCTATTCTATTCTAATCATTGTCTTCTAGACAGAAAATTAAATCGACAGGTGTCCATAGTTACAAAATACGATAGATAAAAAGCTGGTACACCCTTCGCTCGCACCTAACCACGAGAAGTCTAACGAGACAACTCGTTTTCAAGATAAAAATCGAAAGTCCATTGAATTATACAAGAAAAATTGATTCTGCTGCTGACATAAGTGGCAACGTGTCGAGAAAATGCACGAATTATAATAAAATATTGAATTTCTCATACGAAAACGAATCAGTCGTCGGACAAGGGCAAAAATTAAAATCCTTTTTATACACGACCCTTGTCACATTATGTTTTATAGCCAAGTTCAGTTCGTGATTTCTTCATGAAAGATAAATGAATTACGTACCTATATAAAAAGTAAAATTATTTTATAGAGACATCAGATTTGCATTGATACTGAAAAAAAAGTAGATGTGTGATCTCAAGTAAATAAAGAAAGATTTTAATGAATAATAATAAAAACACCTTTTATTCGAGGAGAAGAGGAAGAATGACGCACCTATATTGCTCTGTATGGATTACCGATCCGAGAATGAAATGATAGCAAGCAGCTTAGTCTTATGAACGCGTAGCACATAAAGTGTACATTTTATAACATCAGTATAATCTATAGTTGTGTAATCAACAGGAGAGTAAGTATTATGTTCTTCAAAATATCTTCGCTTCTGTAAAAGCGTGAACAACGCCGTGACCTGAAAATGGAAACAAGCATTAATATTTTATGACTTCATAATAAACTCAATGGAGAGAATATTGTACAGCCCATTTCCCACTAGCTTTATATATAATCGAACAGAAATTCATGTGTGCATGAGCAGGATCAGATACTCAATTTACCTAATTGGCTTATGAGAAAAAGTTGAGAGCAAACGCCGCGTATTAGAATGAAGGTTTGAAACTTTTCCGTTCTCAAATATTAAGTTCTGAGAATGAGTTAGTAAATATTAGTATCTTATATTATAGTTGGACTCTAACGGGCCCAGGCTGCCCCAGACGCACGTGGACCCTTAGGATCTTTTGTGCGGCCCTGCGCCCTCCTCTACTTACCTGCTGTGTCAATTACTCCCTGAACGAGTTTGCAGATCTTGCCAGCAGGGAAGAGCATGTAATCCTCTGGTTCCCGGCTTTCGACAACGATATTATATGAAAAAGGTAGCTTTTTCATATATTACATATATTACTACTCACTATTAACAGCGAAAATAAAATATTCACGCCTTCCCACAAAGGTCCCACAAGGGTCACAGAGTTCTTATAACCCTTTCGGCACCCATTTATCACCAAAGCTAATTGGTTACCAACTTGACGGATGGTAAGTTTGAAGTTTTTTTTTTAGCCTATTCTGTCCCTCTGCTTAGCCAAAACCTCCCCCAATTCCCTCCATGTCCCTCTTCCCCTAGTAATATGGACCCAGTCCCTCCGGAAGAAGTAAGTACATATGTCCGAAAGTACATACGTTCTTAAATTTATTTTTAGACGTATATCACGGTTTCACAGTGTTTTCTTTTACCGTAAAGCTCGTCTTACTAATCAATACATTGTTTTTTAAATCATCGGCACAACATACCGCCAGTATTAGCAGGCAACGCTCAATACCGCTGCTTTTGAAATTTAATTAAAAGGTTAATTCTGAAATGCTATGTAGGTAGGTATCGATTGCTTTTTCACAAATGTAAGTGGAGCAAGTATAATGGAACCCTCACAAACGATTCGCGAAAGTTGACCAATTTTAGATTGGGTTCGATTTTCACCTCAATTACTTTGGACCTTGCAATTCTACGCGTTTAACAGAATGTTTTTTTTTATCACTAACAGTAACTTATTCCTACCTTCTATTGGTAACTTATTACATTATTTAAACAGTAAAACAGTCAAGCCGATAATTCTGAATAAGCAATAATTCAGAATTATCGGTATATTCTGCTTGACTAATCAGAAATTTAATTTAGACTATAAATTTTATTAGGATCCCTTTATAATATCAGTTGAATACCCAAATAATACATGTAATTGAAACAATTATTTTGATTAGTATTTGTTGAGTACTCAATACTTTTAAGTGTATTATCAGTAACATACTTCTAATTGAAGACTAGCTGTACCCGCGACTTCGTACGCGTGAAATCGGATTTTCACCATGTCAAGTTTTTTTTTTTTTGCAAACCCTTATTATTTTTATGTATTTTAAGTGGTGCCTTATAGCATCAGCTACCTGCCAGCAAAAGTCCTGTTCAAATCGGTCTCGCCGTTCGGACGTTACTCACAATTTAATGAGCTTTTTATTTGTTACGCGGAACCTTAATTATTTTTCCAAAGTAGAAGTAGCCTATGTTTCGTCCAGTAAAATTCGCTACCTGCCAGTGAAAGTCCCGTTCAAATCGGTCCATCGTTGCCGTTGCGGATATTACCCCAATTCAACTGACAGACGGAAAGCTGTCAGACAAAAAAATATGTTTTTTTGTCATTAGTATCGAGTTTACTTTCATATGCATTTAGTAAAAGCTTTTATTTTGAAGTTAAAAAAGTTTTTTTTTTTCAATATATCTGACAGTAGATGACCTTTTTTAAACGTAGTTAATCCATCACTTTATTACTGAAATTATATAACAGACAAGGGAATATAACTCAGGACCTCAACGTCTCAAGCCAAGGACATCATCTCAGAGCCATGGGGGCGACTTTGTTTATAAAAGAAGCCTTTTTGCAACATTTTTACTTTTAAGAATGACCTGTTGCGTAACTAAAAAGTCAATAACTCAATTCAATATAACCCAAAAAACAAGTGCAATTTTTCATAGACTTTAATGAAAAGGTTTTCTCCTCGGCGGGCGCTCGAATAATTTAAATATTTATCTGTAAATAACGGAAATAAGAAAACTTTCCACCCGCCACAGTTAGCCTGAGCCCGGGACCATGCAAACAAATCGTTGCCCTGAAACTGAATACAGGCGTCATGAACCACAAGTGCAGGTGAGAAATAATAAAGAGTTTTTTTTTACTAATTTACTCGTAGTTTTGTTGTTTATCCTGAATTAATGTAGTTTTGCATAAGAGGCTCACTCAGAGTACTTTGAGAATAATTTCAGATACCTATGGAGTAGGATGCAACTTAAATGCATTATTTTTAAAGTGATAATTAATTGTATCGAGAAGTTTGAGAATGAATGAATGGGAATCTTATCTAATTTTCGAGTACTATGAGAACAACCCCCATACAGCAATGATCATGTTTCATCATGTTCTCTTAACGTTGTGATATCTTCAGAGTCTTCTAGACTAAGCTTCAAAAAGAGTATAGTGTATGAATTCCGTAGTAGAGGGAAACCTAAGAAAAGCCGAATGTACTCTGTGATAAATGAAATGGCTTCAAAGGAGTGAATACAGAGACGACGGCGCATAGTGATGACCGTAAAAGTCACATCAATAGAGTTTTAAAGCATAATTTAATTAATATCTACAAATACTACAATAGAGGCAAGCTAAAAATCGTTTCTTTGTTATAACGATCAATCATAGCAACAAAATATGTAATATGCATGAGCGGCAGTCTTGCTTATGTTGAATTGAACAAAGGAATTGTTCAGCTTATGTTATGTATACTGCTCAAAAGAATTATCTAAGTGCAGGAGCATTTAGGTAATTCAACTATAGGCCGAAATATATACAGCTGAATTCAGTGTCAAGTCAATATTCCGATTTTCATATCTAACATGGCCATTAAATCGGGTCAGGTTTATACATGGATATAGCCTGGATGTAGTCAAGTTGGCGTGTGTTCAACTCTGTCGGTCAAAGTAGAGCATGGTGCAAGCAATTTAAGCTTATTTCTTTTTAATGAATAAATTTAATTCAAGAATACTATTTGAATAGCTAGGGTACCTGTTTACAATAGTATTTTTGGACATAGACTGCGCTAAGAAGGCTGTCGGGAGCAGTTACGTCGTAATATTCTTATTCTGATAATGAAACAAATACGTAGCGAAAATATAATTTTATTATTATTCCATATTAATTCAATAATAGTTGTAAACTCATTTTCTTTATTAGCCGCTGTGTAAACTCTTTCAATGTGACGCTCCTAATAAGATGCTCGTTTTACTTGCACCAAACTCGAAGTTTCAGTATTAAAAGTAATATATGTCGTGTAATGCAAGTATAATATTGAGATTCACATAAAATACTTCGAAAATAAACCGAGCAATTTTCCAGTTCTCAACGAACTTCCTGGAATTGATTTTATGCCCTAGATATCCATCGATCAACACGTGTTTCGTCTCATGCGCGCATTATAAAAAATGTGCTCGAATGTCGATCAACTACCGGTCGAAAATTGTGAAACGGGAATCGTAAGAATAATAACGTGACCTCATTTCAATTAATAATTTAGTGCGTAAGTATGGTGATGGTGTGGCGTACAGAGACAATGATTACATCACGATCGAAACACGTCCTTATAAAAGTGCCATCACTATTCACGCAGTACCGATCTTACGATTTTTGTTTCCATATCACGTTGTAGTACGTAATACTTGCATTCAACTGAATTAATTTATAGAACGCCTATCAATGACGTTTATATTGGAGGATTTAGACGAGTAAAATAATTCATTTTGTAAAATACATCTATAAAAAATAATATCCCATATATTACAGTAATTTCTCAAGAGCAAAGCACATTTTCTTCTAGCGTAGGTGTATAATAACTACCCATACAATATTTTACCCGTCTTTCGTACCTTTTTTATTAAAACTATTTATAATACCTATAAATTAACAAAGGCGCAAATATTTCACGCAGCCTATGGGGACTAATTCGAGAAGAATCTAGATGAAAAACTTGTATTCATGTACCGTAATTTTCCGTAGTGCTTACTTCACTATGGAAAACAACCTTCATATACTATTAGAATGGAAACCCTATTGCATTTGTCTCAAACAGTATGTATCATTTAAAAGCCCGTAAGATTGTAAGATAGATAGGACCGTGCTTTGCGAGTTAAACAATGTACCAACAAAACCAAAAACCAATAACCCTAACCCATTCTTTGTCACAAAGGAAACTTCGCTGAAATTAATCCGATAACATTTGGAAAAACATTTCAGTCCCTGCAGCCATTAAACTGCAATTAGAATTTTGTTTATTTAATCTACTTATTTTGGAGAAATACCCACATTACACAAATTCCCAAGCTACATGGCGGCGTGTCCAAAGTGAACTCTTTCCACGTCACTGACGTGGAATGAACCACGGCACGACTCTGGTCATAGTGATTGTGTAGATATACGATAAGTATTACACAGAAAATAACAAAACCCTTAAAGGAAAAAGATAAACGAGTACAAGTTCGAAATAATATTTGATTGCAAGATGTAACAACAAATCTAGGGAGTCGCTTTAATTGTTTCGCTTCTATTCGTTTCAAATAAACATCGTCCGAGTAGATTTCTCATTAGTTACCTAGTTGTAGGTAAATTATACATATATAGTTTGGAAAACATTCTTTGGGTACTTTACATGTTTTCTTTAACATTCATAACACTTAACACAAAATCCGCCGTCTTCCGTGCTCAATCACGTTCCGACACCTACTACGGCGGATCGTCTGACACACTGACATTAAAGGATCTTTTTGCCATTTACGTTTGAGTTATCTAAAACGACTATCTTCTAAACATTTTATGTCACATGTTGCTATAGCAGCTTGTTTCTAGTTGTTTGCGCGTAAGTCGCTGGTTCAAATCTGGCTCGAAGGACCTAAAAATATGTTTGCGCGGATATAACTTGTTAACGGGCACTTCGTTGTGAACACCATCGATTAGAAAAAGTTCTTTATTACTTGTCAAATATAAAATTTCTGATAATTACATGCTTTTCGTACGTTTTTCTTTAATCGTTAGTAAAAATTTTTTCTTCTACTTGAAAAGAAGTGTAATATCGTAACATCTTCTTTTTATGTAAGGCCAGTCCTCACTAATAGTGCATAATTTATCTTACCAATCGATTTGCAAAAGTTATCGCAGTAAATCACCTTTTTATTATGAATATTTAAGCCCTTCATTGAACTTCATTTCCCAAAGGTAGGGAACAACTGTGATTTATTTTTAAAACCAATTTTAACACTCTGTTTCAAATGAGAGCAGTGTACGTGATCCGGAATAAACATCGTGTTCATGAATATAGATTATTCTATGATACCATGCTCTGTCCGAGATTAGGCGGTATTGTAAATGAGTCGTGTTAAATTCGATTTCATCGCACGACTTAATATTTGTTCACAACGAATTACCCTCTGCGCCTGCTGATAATGTTACTATTTCTGTTGCAGCAAAAATACATCACATCGATAATTCATACCCCGAAAGGGATTCAGCGTGAAATATGTATGTATGGTTTCATACATTAAATGCTATGTTAGCTGACGTCAATCAGCAAAAGTAGCCATTATAAACTCACATATTCGGTAGCAATCTATGGATTCGCAGCCGAAGAAGTAATTTATGTGGTCTTATTCTCATGTTTACCTTTGAAAGGTTTACACAAGCAGTCCATATCTAGGAACATTAAATAATGTTAAACTGGCACAATAATAAATTATTCATTGCCGCTTGGCATCAAACTTACACCTTTAGAGTTTGGACTAGTTAGTTTAGCTGAAGTTAAATGATAATATACCAACTAACAGTACATATATTATTCTTTATCTGTAAATATATACGAGTATTAAGTGAATTGATGGAAAACATATGGACTCTCTAATCTGAGAGAGTTCTTTTAGTAGAGGGTATCAAATAGGATAGAAAATTGAAAGGGTAATTTTTTTATTGGCTTGTGAGTTGTGACGTATTCACAATTTTTTAACAGTTCAGTGATAAAGGACAGTAGTTAGTTCTCTAATGAACGGGCCTAGCTGTCTAGTTTGTGCAGGTTTCTTTAGTAGCTAATCAAAATGAGATAAGAAATTGAGTAGGTTTATCAGCCTATTAGATCTTTGAATGAACACAGAACATAAACATATCTCTGCTGAGATTAGCACCGCGAGAGAGAAGAGCAAAAGGTTTATATGAGAAGAGGACGGCTTATTAAGTATTACCTCCTTTGTACAGACTCTCATTTACACTGAAGGTCTGAGCATGCAATGCATGCGAATCAATGGCTAAGTACGTATTAAATAAATAGGTATGCCATTCAGTTTCTTTATTCAGATTTATTAATCACGTGCCCACTTATAGATAGTACAGCCCACTAAAGATTCCTACGCAAATCTATTTATAGATTTATTTTCATCTTTCAAATAGCATTTACTATATCATAGACATACATACCTACTTCAAACATCCATGGCTACTTGTAGAGTATTGAAATTTTTAAATATTTGATTAACACCTTTAGTTTGGTTGACCGTTACTTCATCATCATTCTACTGCCCTTATCCCATATTATTTAGGGTCGGCGCAATATGTATTTCTCTTCCATACTTCGCTATCAGCCGTCATCTCTGTATTCACTTCCTTTCTAGCCATGTCATCTTTCACACTTTGAATATTGTATTGTACTGTATTCACTTTCTTTCTTTCTTTCTTTCTTGGTTGACCGTTAATTTAATTCTTGAAAGTCATGGCGGGAGCATTTGCCCAGCAGTGAGATGCACCTGGCTGGCAGTACCTAATAGTAATGAATATATCCTTTAATCATAAGGCTACTTGAACTTATTCCATACCAAAACTTAGTACACTCAAGATATATTCATGGAAAAATATCTTACTTGTTCATTAAAACATCCTTATCACGAAATCTTCAACAGCATTCCGTGTTCCGTTCATTCACGTGATGTCGTCCGCTTATCAAAATCTTATACAATCAAAAATCATAATTTAGCCCGCACTAAGGGACAGCTTTTAACCAAACCTACAGAACTAGGAATTACCTCTGTAATTTACTAATATAGATATCCGTATCATTATGAATGACATGGCGTACCAAATTTAATAAAGTCCGGGCTAATCAAAAGCAAAACTAACAAGGTGCTGAATGTCGTACTTGTGTGTTAAAAGTTAGACACCCACACTGAGGCACAATATAAGTAGGTATCTATCGCGATGCCAATACTAAGGAAACAACAAGCCTTAAATACGACACCAAAGCCTCGATATTCAAGACTGGTAGCAACCTGAGCAACGACCTGAATTAATTGTCAACTTATAAGAGAGTTTCGACTTATTTATAGCTTTCTTCCTCGAATGATTATTACCTTTTAACTTGAGGCTTGAGAATTAAGAATATATAAAAAAATGTTTTTGACTTATATTGTTACCTTCCTTATATTATTATATCCTTGTTCTAGTGTTAATGTTACTTTGTACATATTAACCTATATCTTTTTGTGAAATATTCGTGCCACAAAGGTAATTTAAATAAGAACAATTTGATAAGGCCGCCATTTGTCATATGTTGTATTATTTTGTGGTGATCAATTTTTTTAATATTTTTTTTTAATAGAGTAACTTCTTTAAGGATTCTTGTCAACAAAAACGAACCTCTGACTCTGGTGGTATGTTCGGAAAGGACTTTTATTTCAGGTCTAGTCAAATAAAGATAATTTAAATTTGTATTGGAATAATTATATCATAACATTTTTTCATTATAAGTTCTTATAAACTAGGCACCACAGCTAGGCAAATACATGTGTCTCACCCGATTCAGTATACATATAGGTATGTGTACCTTTAGTCATCTTTCTATAAATAACTTCTTCAAAAATATGTCAGACATCAACCACCAAACAATCATTTACAAAGGACAAAGGTATGACAGACTCTTATGAAAAAATAAGTTATAGATTCACAAATACACACATCTTATCATTCTCTGTGAAACAGATTTCAAAAATCGAGTAAAATATGGAACATCTGGCAAGGAGTTTAATTTATATAACACTATAATTTATGTTATTAATATTATAGTCACATTATATTATTTTATAAGCATTATTATTAATGGAAAATACCTCTTGCATTGGTTAGGTAAACGTCTTAATATAGTACATTCAATCAAATGTATTAATCGAAATCTAAACAAAATCATGAAAACTACCCCTAGCTTATCACGTGAAGTTATAGAGATGTGTTTGCTGTTGCTATCAAGCTGATAGTATCAGCTGTGTGCTATCAGAAGACAGACAAGACAGGCAGTGTCAGCCGGGCCTTGGCATGAGTAACACGCGTGGTATCGGTGCGGTGCGCCGCGAAAATCTCGAGCTAACGCGATAACTTTTAGAAACCCGGTAAGTTGTTATTTTAAAAAGTGGAATAGCAATTTTTGAAAAGTTACTGCTTTAGTTACTACACATTTAGTGCAGTGTTATAACTTATAACTACGCGTATTGAAATTGTTTTCAAAATTCCAAATCGGTGTGGAGAATACAAATGTTTAAAATACACAATGTTTTTGTTACCGTTCAATGTTGTTGTTGCTTAGAGTTTATTTTAGATGTTTGGATAAGTTGTACTTGACTTCTTAGCAAGTTTTCCAAATTCATTTGTTTGGGGGTTGATTGAAATTAAGAACAATTTAACTCGTTTTTATTTTTTATATTAAGGTATTTTTTTTTTGGATTTATTATTATATAGTTTCTGATCAATGTTTTAATTCCAGAGATTACCTACTAAAATAAAAGCGAAAAAATTACCATAATATTAAGAACATTGTTAGAATATACACGTTTTTTTACTTTCGTCGGTAAAAATAATGGTGATGCCTTTGGTTATTTAAAATAGAAGCTTTTTCATAAATTTTGTATTTGAAACATACGACGGTATTTCTAGACTCGTGAACAGATTTTAACCTTCAAAGCGTCTATTCAGTAAGCTTACTTAATTGTCTGTCGCTTATTTTAATTATAACCGTTATTAAAAGCCTTGGAAGATGCTTTATGGTAATAAGTAAAATTTCACCAAGATGTGACAGAGAAATTACATTTAGGTACCTACCTACATAATATTACTCAGTATTACTATAAGATATGACCATCTTTCACGAAGACAATAGAAACGTAAGTGTTACACAATGTTATGCCACGCTCAGGTTATTAACCAAGACGATGCGACATAGTGCGAATTGAATTCGATCGAGAATTGAATAATTTAGTTATCGTCAATACCCAAGATTGTATTGAGAATAGCTTATTACCTATATATTGGTGCCAATTCAGTTGTTCAAAATTCCTAAACATAACTAATTTGACAGGTCTAAAAATATTGCCATCCTTATTTAACCCCGCACATGAGAAAGGGATAGCAAGACTTTCAGACTTTCAGAGAAATTAGTTAAGTTTAGTAATTTTGAACAGCAGAATCGACATCATTATCAGGTTGCCGCTAAGTTGGCAAACGAGCCTACCGTCCACACGATGGAACGTAATCGTCACGTAGTTTAATACATGGTAAATAGTACATAGAAACGTACATAGCATTACACCAAGTCCCTCACGGTGTAGAGTATAAATTGCCATTGCACTCCTGACTTACAGACTTCTTTTACATTCGTCAATCGTTTCATACATGCCCGCCGTTTCCGAGTACTCTTTAGTTCTATCTTTGATTATTATTCAAAATAGTATACTATTATTCAGTGGGAGTTAACGTACCTCTTTGATTATATAATCAAAGACGTAGCTATGTAATGTAGCCTTCCTTATGGACGGTTGAAACATCCGAGGGTTATCACTCGCGTTTCGATGGTGTACGTTGTATACTCTAAAAGGTTGACAGGACTTTGCAGGCCAACTAAACTTAGAGATTCAAACGTCTAGGAAAATAACTAAATCTAGTGAAATCTACCGCCAGAGGGCCCTTAGCTAAAGTAAGTATGAAACTCATATCACAACTAATGCCTTAAGCTATCAGTAGTCACATCTATCTAAATATAATATTTTGGTCATTTTGTTTAGAAATTATAATATTTAAGTTTTAATCTGCCGCTAGGGCCCTATCTTTCTTACTATTAGGTTCACTTAAATGAATTTAGAAGACTCCAAATGAACACCCAATGACACTTTGTCTGAAAAGCTCTCGAATCTAGGGTACGTATATACACACGTTGCGGCACCGTGCAAAAATCTTTGTACATCATTATTTTCACGGACAGTTTTTTTCCCAATTGAGACGAAATTGTTCATAAAAATAAGGAAGCACATTTTACAAAACTTCTGTTTGTCTGTCTGTTTGTTCATAAGCGGCTATACCGATTTTTGCGGGAATGTTACAAGGTGTAACTTTAGCTACTTTTGTTTTCTAAAAATACCTAGGATAGCGCGCAAAAAATTAAAAACCATGAAATTGTGTACAAAATTAAGTCCACGCGTAAGAAGTCTCAGGCACAGTAATATTTAAGTTTGTAATCTGCGTATTTTCACGCAGTCTGATTTGTTACGTACTTATTCATAAAACCTAATTTAATTTTAGTTAAGTACTGTGCGGTGAATCACAATAAGGGCAGAACTATGTACATACTTTAGAAACTTGAAACTAATTGCAATACATGTGTCAAATGTAATTACCATTTCTCAACGGTAGGAGCATTACTCCTATAGGTATCATTGAGTTAACCAGTTTCATTTTTGAGATATAAGTAATCAAAATAAGTACGTACCTACTAAGACTAATGTTAACTTGAAATTGTAAAAGTTTTACTGATATTCCCCACATATAATTAAAGGACATCATCCATGTTTCATAGAGATTTGGTCCAAATCTGAAAGTGCCGGCCAACCTTAACTGCGGCCATCGCATTTTTGTTGTATATTCTGTTAGAGCGTGTCCGTCTGAACATTTATTACTATGACACCAAAGTTGGACATTACGGGATATTGCATTTGTTTTGTTTATATTGAATTTCTATTTTCAACAAAAATACAGACTATCGAACTCAAATAAAATCAACTACAATGGTCCTACAGGTTTGGTGCCACAGTAAAAAAAGTTCAGACGGGCAAGCTCTAACAGAATATATAAAAAAATGCGTTGGCCTTTGTCGTCTCATCTATATAACAATACTTACATGTTACTCATTAGACTTTATAGAAATTATTCTTGGTATATTTTTTCCGTGGCTTCGTTACGAAAAGTATAGGGTAGGTATAGTACCGTTATCATTCAAAATGGTTAATAAATCTCTTAGAAATCAAAAAGTTTCCAGTGTACTTAACCAAGTTACCGTACCTACTTTCTTAAAGGGACCAGCAAATAACCAGAATCCGCAAGAAACTTAATAAAGAATGCAATTAAATTATCGACTATAACCGATAAAATATACTCATAAGTGGAATGTAAACCCGCGTTAATAGGTGCATTAATATACAATGTGTGTTGTATAATTTCTTCGGAAACTCTTGATGTCGATATAATTAACGAAGTTATTTATGTCGTCTGTCTTGCGTACAGCACTTTATCAATTCGTGATTTAAATACCGTCTCAAAGATTCTTATTCGATCCATTGTTTCTGACAATACGACGAGACCGCTGGTCTATTATTATTGCTGCCTTGTAAGTGGTTTAAATTCTTAATTTCTAAAAGTATGATACATTTCATTAAACATTTTACAAAAATAAAGCCGTACAATTACGTATTTCGAACGCTTCCCAAATATTTGTCCATTGTTTCCATGGGTGTATCCTCTTAATTGAACACGGAATTTTGCACACACAACGCAGCGAATTCTGTGCTCGGTGATTTTACAAGTAGATTTTTTTTACCAACTTTAAATCAATGAAGTAAAAAGTACTGTTATGTAGTAGTACATTACTTCGGGTCTCAGTCAACCTATGAAGTCAAGTAGGTGTCATAACTATCAAGTTTTAAGTTGACGTCAAGAGAGACATCTATCGGGGGCTTCCATAAACTTTCGTCCCCAGCTCCCGACGGTACTTCTGGAAAAGTAATTGCTGACCCCCAGACGCTCGAAAAAAGTAAAGCAGATACTGGTCTCGCCTCCCCTAGGGTTGCAAAATTACGTACTTACATAAACCACAACATTTCAGTGTCCCACAGGATGTCTGTAACGGGGACCATCACCATTTTGTATTTTAGAAATTTTGAATAAAGGACTAAGTGAATAAACGTCAAGTTTAGCTGTAGTAGTATCGGTATATATACGTATATAGAATTATGTGGTATGTGCATGTATGTATTAATATCAAAATGATGCCTAAAATTATAATAATAATGAATTATTGCAGATAACTAAAAGGCAAAACTTAAAAGAGCTTGGTATTAAAGCTTGAAATAAATAATATTCCGATGACTTAGCGATCCTTAGTAAATTTGAAGCTCGGTATCTGTTAATATTACATGTTAAGCACTGGAACCACAGACAGGTACATTACATTATGCAATCTGCACAAACAGCGACGGCGACGTCCTGATAGGAAAGTAATTTAAATTTGTCCCAAAGTTTATTATCATAAAGAGTGAACAGTGAATACACACGTATCATACTGCGTAATTCATTATTTGCGTAATAATAGAGATCCGGAATAAGCTATTATGTCAAATGGTTTCAGCGGTCATTTTCACAATAGCCTGATCGTGATAAATCAATTTTATTTACAGATCGTTAGCTTCTATACAATACAACTGTATACGTACATATATTGTTTATAGTGAATATGCACAGCACGGGGAAATAAATACCAATAACTACTTTAATGAAAGGTTTAAAAGTAACGTCTGTAACTTACAGTAACTTTTTAGCTCAAGGGGTTCACTCTTATTCTAGTTTTTAAGGGCTGCATTTTTTTTTTATTTAATACAATTATTGTTCAAAACTAGAGGTCTGTGTATAGAACTAAAACGAACAAGAATTTACATTAACTAGCGAATACTAAATTTACATGTAGTAAGTGTTGGGGGCAGATATTCCTCAACGTGAAGAGTAAACCAAAGTTGTATTGAACACCGTTTATTATAAATCAACGTAACATATGTACAAGAAGGAATCTAAAACAAGAGTGCAACAATAACATGTCACTCGATTGATTGCTTGACACAATCACACATTTAAACTAGACACGGAATAACTTTCTTTTAATTTAAATAGGCATATTAAACCTATTTCAACAGTAAGTAGCTACCTACTTACTATATCTAGGGTATAAATAATTCATGTGCATTACTTTTTAATCGGATTTTAATAAGCTGCTAGTGGGATAATGTGAATACCAAATGCCTGGACATTCGCAATAAGTATTCTCGTATGTAACCGAAATAATTACCAATAAATATTGTTTCACTTGCCAACCTATCGTCCAGATAATCAGCGCGTCGTCTGAAATAGCCAGAAACCACAAGTACACGGAGACAGCTATGTCATGGTGGAAAGCTGGATCGACCACTTTACGTGCTCGTGAACTTAAAGGTCACATTCATTCGTGTGATCCGATCAACTGCAACACAATCCGGATTCCGGATATGGAATTATGGATCACGTCAGATATTTTCTTATCCATCTCTTGTATTATTAACTTACTTTCAGTATTATTAACTTAATTTTATTTATATGGTGTCTTGATATTTTTTATTAAAATTTCAAAATGTTTGACTGGTTTATTGTTATGAGTTAATTTAAGGGTACATGTATGCTTATTTGTTTTTTTCCTTAGGGCTTAGCTCTAAACTGATAAATTTATAGGTCTTTCCAAAACAATAACTGTTATTTGATTATTTAAATTGAAACCATTTATTTTTAATTCTTCGAAACCGTGTAAATTATTCATAGAAAATATCGCTGATAGAACCACTTACTTTCAAGATTTATAAGAAGTTTATTTTGTAGATACTATTCATTTCCTTTATTATAATCACAATTCCTCGTGAGAATGCCAAGACTGGTTACACATCAAAAATGAATATCAATTGCAATTTTCTCAACGAGAGACTTCAATTTAGCGAGCGCGTGTCCGGACCTCAAGGTTTTAGCTTAAATATAATTTCCAATAATAAATGTTTCTATCAAAGCCAAATAGCCCGCAAAAAAGGCATCACGTCTCATGAGCCACATTATTAACGTTTGTTTTCTCTCGAGGCAAACGAAGCCTGGTTGAAAAATGACGCGAGTCAAGTACCTAGCTTGCGCGCCGTTCTGTCGAGTGCAAGTAATCTGTCAGTTGCCCCACTATACGTGACGTGGCCGTAATGTTTCATACACTTCCGATACCTGCCATGTATTTTCCTGTTCAACGATAACGTATGCATCACTATAACTCCACGGAATATATTTCACAAATTCCATGCCAACACATTCCATTCTTATGAAATATTAATTTCTTTGCTCGCGGTCAAAGGTCATAAAGGTCTAGTTTTTTAACGGGGCTTAAACATAAATCTATCTGTAGAATGTGATAAATATACAGACAAATTTCTCTAAAATAAATTAAAATACCAATCAATCTAATATGAATGAGTCCTTACAGCAAAAAATCTGTGAAAAAGCTAGACTTGTAGGCGTATCTTGTTTTCTCCTAAAATATGAGTTCTGCCAAATAAGTTTGGAAACGTATACCTTAGGCTTTGCCAACTTTAATATTGACTTATTATAAACAGCTATAGTTCGCCTCTTAGGCAATGTTTTTTCCACAATAAAACCACTACACAAGTTGGGTATTTATTTATTTATAAGACGCAGTGGGCAGGCCTTTTACTTTGTAACAATACTATATTATATAAAAATTAATAATACCTACCGACAACATAACTATATATATGTAGGTACTGCGGGAAGTCCAGCGTTTGACTTGCCGTATGTCATCTGAGATGTTGCACAAAAGATATTGCAATTAGACATAAAATTTAACTTTATAAATGATTATAATATAATTGCTATCGGCCCAGCCACTAGAAAAGTAATAAATAAGTAGGGTTTAATTATTTACTACGTAGTTATATGTTTCAAGAATACGATCTAAATTGTTTAATTGAGCTTTGAATTTAATTTTGCACTCAATATCCCGCTATATACAACATACTATGAATGATAGAGTGACCTGACGCGATTTATAAAGGAAAAAAGGTTTTTTGGAATACCTATGCTGGGGTTAGCGACATAGTCCGATCACCGTTCACTGTTCGCTTCGTAAAAATAAAACAATACACATTTACATCGGTTTCAGTCGCCGTAGTAAATAGGGTGTAACAAACCAGATCAATCATATTTTGGGGTGGTTACGTGAAATCTATTTTATGGAGATCCCATCAGACCTTCTCTTAATTATATTTAATAATTAACTATTTACATAGTACATAAATAACAACGTCAAATAAAACAAAAAATACGTAAAACTCCCTTTATAAAAATTGTTTGGAATAAAAAGATAATTTTAGGATGTTGAAAAAGTTTAAATTTTATTATGTTTTATGCCTTTATTTATCTAGAGGCCGGGTTTTTATGTCGGTAAAAATTTGATTACAAGAGACTAGGTATATTTAGCGTTATCTGAAACTTCTGCGCCCCACACTTTATATTTTAATAATAAATTGAATTATGTATTAATTACAGTTCGCAGTGCTAATATCAATTTATTTTAATTTTTTTGTGAAGAAATAAGTCATATATTGTAACTAGAGGACTAAGGAACTTACATCGCCATGCAATGTGACTATGATTAGGGTTAAAAAAAAATTGAGGGATTCAGGCGCTGATATTTTAGTCTCGTATCAGTATCATATAGCTAGTTCCACACTATAGTTGCTATTGCCAAGGTAAGGTATACATAAATTCACTAAACCAGAACAAAACTTTATATGGTATTCATGTGAATGAGCACGGAATGTAGGGTAATAGCTTTCTCATATAAATTGAATCAACTAAATATATTAGCAAAGTTAACTCCGCTCCAAGGTGCATGTAGTGTAGGGAAGGTAGGTACTAAACATAAAAATTTGGCCCAATGGAAGATGAGCTAAGACGACAAATTAATTTCATACATTCTATCATCGTTTTATTAGAGAAAATCACGAATGTTAAAGTTAATATTAACATATTATATAACGAAAGACAATCTTAACCAAATTCAATAGATATATCTATTTATAGCTAAAAATATAATCCCCTCTGTCTTTCAGAAACGAAGCTCCAGGTAAACTAATCTGTTATCCATTCCTACTGTTATTTTGAGTTTAAGAGCCATTTTTGTTAGGTCGATTTACATGCTCTATTCGGCGCTAAATATTTTAGAAACTTGATTTACTCTTGCTCTTTTTGAACATACCAGTATTTATTTTAAATCTATTAACCTTTTGTACATTGAAGCAAAATCCTTCATTATAACAGTCATATTCCTTGAATAGAAACAAGTGAATTAACTAACTACGGTGTCTAATGTTTAACGACATGATACAGCTCACTTGATTCTCGTATTTCAAGATTCTTTGCCTCATAGGAAAATAGTGGATCTTAATAAAATTTCTCTCAAAAAAAACCTGATAATTTTCACAAATTATCATAGTTATGTGTATTAGTAATAAATTGTTAATTGAACTGAAAGGGCACTGCGTATTATACGTAAACTATGAAGAACTTGTCATAACATAGCTGTCATTTAATTATTATGAAAATGGGAGCAAGAAGCTAGAATGCTATTGTCCTACAAACACGTCTCATCCGCATTTTAATTTGCAGTCAAGCTCTCTCGTTAAACACTCATAACTAAAGCCCGCTGTATAGCATATTAAGATAGTATAAAACAAAATCGCTGCCCGTTGTTTGTACTAAGATCTTTTAAAATACGCAACGGATTTTAATGCGGTGGAGCGATTCCTGGGGAAGGTTTTTATGTATAATGCACCAAAAGTCTGGCGACCACCCCAGCGGCTTTCGCAGTTAATCTCAACATTAGTTGCTTTTTTAGTTTAAATATTTTTTATAATAACCAAGATAAAACATTTAAGGCAAATTAATTAGAAATTGTGTAATAGTAAATAAAGTAAATATGTAATGACCTATAAATTTGACTCAGCCATCATCAGCTCAGCTTAGTAGTAACTGATCTATGAAAGTCTACCCAGTTTTAAATGAATTTACTTTAAATTAAAATAAACACTATTAGGTGAGCAACAAAACTAATAAATAAACACACTGCATGCCTAATAGTGATTACTCTCTGGAGCTATCTCTCGTGCATGCAAGTCTTTTGGTGAGAAGAATCGTAGATACAGTATATATATTATAAGGGAGGGACTAAAAATCGCCTTACTTGAATACTCAAAAGTTGCGATCTTCTGCTAGTTACGAGGTGATATCTCTAGCAGATAGCTCCGGTTTAAATTTGAACTAAAAATCCCGTTGTGATCTATGAATTTGAAAAGCTGTTTGTACATTCCGGAAAAATATTCAGACAGTAAAAAATCCCTAACACAAATATTTGATGCTCACATGTCTGTGTGACGTAAGCATTTTAGATAAGAGATATTAATTTTGAAATTACAGACAGATCTTTAAGTGTATAGATAGCGAATGCACTTAAGAAAATATATCCGAGTGTCATTTAACTTTTAATGCTTCTGTTGTACGAGTAGCCGTTGTAACTGCAAACGAAAAGTTAAAAGTGTTCGACTTGTTTACACGGATTCTCGAATAAGAAAATATTACGTACGGTCATACACGAAAATAGTCGACTTCTTTTTCTGTCTGTTGGAATTCTAACTATAATAATAATAATGTTTGGACATTATCACACAACGCCATCTAGCCCCAAACTAAGCAAAGCTTGTACTATGGGAACCAGTAGCTGATATAATACTTATATACTTTTTGTTTGTAAATACATACTTATAATACATACCAAACACCCAGACGCAAGGCAAACATATTTGTCACATAAATGTTAGCCCCGGCAGGAATCGAACCCGCGACCCCTAGCGCAGCAGTCAGGTATACTAACCACTAGACCAGAGGTCTCGTCAACAATGTTCCTGTTAAGAGATGAATTTCAAACTTCTGCAATCAGGGCGGAATTCGATCGAAGTTCCAGGATTCGTATTCCTAACTATAATGAAATCTTAAAACGCTCTCTCCCTAATTCATTTTTCA
Source organism: Falcaria lacertinaria (assembly GCA_951449985.1). Lineage (NCBI taxonomy): Eukaryota > Metazoa > Arthropoda > Insecta > Lepidoptera > Drepanidae > Falcaria > Falcaria lacertinaria. The sequence goes on along the minus strand of OX602118.1, from coordinate 5,318,531 downwards.
TTAGTTCATTGAGGAAAACCCTTCGCAGACCGCCCATTGAACTCTTAAGAATATTAATCTTTTACAGCTTTTCGCTAATTACTACCTTTCCGTTAATTTTATTCGCAGCCCTTAAAAAGGCGTTAAGCTTTTGTAATAGCCATAATTATCTTGAAGATTGTTTAGTTTAAGTACTAGGATTCGGAACAACGAATACCTACGTTTGATATCTATTGAATTATAATTTGTAATGTCATTCACAAATGAACTAAAAAATAACTTAACTATAATCATTTCGTTTTCATACAGCCTGCCTTGTTTTCAAATGTAAAAACGAATAATGATTTCCCTAAATTTCTGCCGTCTTATCCTCAAAATAAAATACTATATTTGTTTATTGATCAAGTACGCGGTAGCTCACAGTAAATAATCTACTGGCCGTAGAAACACGAAGAGTTTTCTCACGGTATGTTTTATTTTATTTTAATTAAATATTTTTATTTGTATAAGAATGAAAACTACGCCTTGCAGTGTGCATGTACACAGTTACACGCACACACCTATAACAATACAAAGAAACTACGCCTTACCTACGCACTACGTTTGTTATGTTTAAAAAACCGCCGTCACTTCGTTGTACGCAAAGTCCGATTTCCATTTTTTATTTGATCTAAGATTTCGATAGATAAACTCTGTAACTTTTAGATAGCAACGGACAGTATAAAATTCCTCCTCCCGGCTAATGTTGCCATATGTAATTTATAGACATGAAAGTCGAATGCCGAGATAAATTGCCTTTTCTTTCAGCCCTTGAACTCCTTATAATGAGGGTACTAGTAGTTGACAATATTTTTGTACACACGACATGATTAATGCCTCTCTGAGAACCTGTATTTCCCGCAAATCCACTGTGTGCAGAAATCGGACAAATAGCCGGTAGGTCCCATTTGTAGCCAGTCACAATTCCATTGTTGCAACATTGAGTTCAGTATACAAGGGTAGGAATTCCTGTTATAAATCCTATTAAATTATTATGTATTTAGTATTAGCCTAAAAGCCTAAAATCGTAGGTATGTAAACCTGTAGTGTTGTTGAATATTACTAAAAATACTTGTAATTAAGTGAGTCAGTTTTATGACTTACTATATCTATATGGATCATTTAAGAAATAGTTTAATTAATTAGGAAAATGTTTACTATAGTTTTTTAAGTTTTGTAAGAATTCTTTACTTAGCGTCATTTTGAAAACGAATAAAAAGCTACGATCCTTACGCAATGAGGGAAAACTTAGAAGATATTATCAAACTTTTATTTGCATAACTACATAAATCATATCCGAGATGACATTTCGGGAAACAGTTCGCTTACCCGGCATAACAAATAGGCATCACACCCAAACACCCTCCAAACGAATTAGCCGAGATTACACTATCATTACTTCTTTCACTTTACTGAACATGATTGATGATTTTATTATTATAACATAATGAGAACGCGTGGCTACTATTTTGTGCTTTACTCGAGCCATTTCTCCTTTCTGCTAAACCTTTATTTAGTAAGCTACTCTTGTAGTTTCATAATGTCGTAGCAAGGACACACTTTTACCAAGGATTAATTTGGTTTAAAACTAACAAGTTTTGTGTGAGTGGAATAATAAAATGGACGGTCTTATTAAATGTAACGATGATTGCTGCGATGAGCTAAGTGAACACTAGGTTTAGTCTGACATACACGCAACATAAAAATATGTAAAATGAAATTACGCACTGGACCTTTGGTCAGACAAGGTACATACATATACATTTAATAAAGCCTTTATAGTAATAGTAAAATGTATTATATTTTATTACAATATCTTACTATTACTTCCTGCACTGACGATTACACACATACCTAGTAGTTGTCAACAAATAGAATTACGGACAATTTGATTTTATACCTGTTTTAAACAAAATAGAGTTATAAACAAGGGATCTCTCACTACCCGTGCAATGGGTAGTTAAATGTAAAAGTTTTACTTATTCAATAAAATAAAACTTGTATCTCATGTAATTTCAATATTGTGCATAATAGAACCGAACTTTCTCATTCCGAAATTTCGTATTTCAGAATCTTTATATTATAACTTGGTTCAGTGCGTTGATTTCTCCTGTACCTGTTAATGAACGGTTTCTTTTTCGATATTTCATAGATTTTCATTTGCCAAACGCAGCTACGGCACTGATTGACAGGTACGAAAATAACAAACGAATAGCAATTGGTGAGATTTCCTGCATCAAGACTTCAGCCAACATTCTTTTTTAATGTCGAATAATATATTGCCAGTTTCTTCTCTATTAATTTCCTAAATGTAACCGTTCTGTTCCTATGTAGGTACTCTATCATAATAAAGGAGAATGGCGTACGAACATATAGGACGAATGGCGTAGGAACATATAAACATTGTATTGACAATTGGAGATTATTAATTTATTTCTACAGAGCATACAATTTCAGAATACAAAAGCACACAGGGTGCGATTCATACCTTAAATATTTTTTAGCTTCTGTTTGTTTTTCCAGTGAAGCGTATTTTACTGTGATCCAAAGCCCAGACACATTATACGCAAGTTAGTTGTAATGAAAAGCATTTACCATAAAAGGCACTGATAGAAGTCTAGGATCATCGCAGGATACCAAAAAGAATGGATTTGAATTTCAATTGTCTGCCAAGGCGAGGGCAACAAAAGAATCCGCGCATGTAATTACAGACTATGGACGGCCAGAGGAATGGAATGATGTCTGAAAAGTTTCAAGCTTCGCCCCGTTTAGTGTTAATATCTTAGTTCACATTCAATTTCCACTTTTTGACGAGTTCATCGCAAAAGTCATTACCAAAATAGAATTTTAATTTCTTTATTTTAACAAATAAATTTCAATACAACATTCTAGAAAGGTTTTCCACCCGTGCGGTGTGCACGAGTCGAGTTTGTTTTTGTTACCAAAAATGTGAGCTTTATTGAAAAATCTTGCCAAGCCACTATTGCATTTTAAAGAGGTAATATTTTTCATGTTAAGGTTTTGTTGCAATGCTTATAATATAACATATGTACTTTTGTTGTCTCCGGTATCGAAGGATATTTTTCTTTAAAGATATTTTCCGTCTAGACTTGAGCATTACTAGACAATTAGTGTTAACTCAAAAGATTTATGCAAAGATTTAAGAGATTTTTAGTCCAATCAGCGTCTGTTCGACAGATCCCCGTAGCTAACAAACTTTGTGTCACTAATCAATCTTGCTTCTTCGACAGAGTCTCGCAACCCAATATGTGCAACTTACATCTTAAGCTCAACTTCATTAGTTTGGAGTAATTTCTTCAACATACGATTGTTTAAAGTTTACTCCTTAAAATAGATTTTTATATATAGGCTCCCGGTACGGAAATTTTATGAGGAGTGAAATTAATATTGGTACGTTTGCGCTGTGGGCAAAACAGTCTATTGTAGGTAAAGCAGTGAAGTTATAGTGTGGCCATCGGTCAGTCAGTTTTTGGTATAGCAGTTAACTCAAGTCGCGCGTGGTGCGTCGGAGCAGACACACACTCACATTTACTTTTTTAGTTATTATTTAGTTTCCTGAACAATAATTTCACCAGATACGAATTATTTATGAAATCATTCGAACTCAATAAATCTATTTAAATGTAAAGGATATTTCGCATGATTGTCTTACATCGCTAACTCGCTACCGTATTTCAACCTCAACGCAGGGGCTATGGGCTCAACGCTTACAGCCTTCATTTCGCCAAATCCTATATTTACATAACATTTAGTGATTCATGAATATTTCATGAGAATATTAAATAAGGTGCGTTACTTTAATTTGGAAGAGCTCGTAATTTACTTCTGCCTAAGGCTGATAATATTCGTACTTTCATATTATATAATGATCTTCTACTTACTCGTGTGTACTTGATTATATTTTCTTTGTCGGGAATAGTTGGCCGTCATCATCGTTAATGTAGTGCTATATGGCCATTGTGCTAATTTACAGCAAGCACTATACTCGCACGAAATAATCACGATACAACTAAAACCTCTGTGGAAATACATACTATGTATAAAACACACCAACTAGCTTTTTTCTACCTAAGTTGTAGTATTTATTAAAAACTGTAAGCTGAACGTAAATTGTTGAAAAAATATGAAATAACTTCAAACCGTTTTAATTTCACAGAGTGGGTCGCATGGCAAGCTTAGTTAGCCGTAAGTTTCAGGCATCATAATCTTGCCGCGTGTGGTGTCTGCAAAGTTGCATCAACAGTATTTATTTTATCCAATATTCTTAGTAATAAAAAATCTTCTTACGAAAGAGAGTTATCCAATATGCCACAATTTATATTTACACTTTTTGTTGCAGATAACTTTTAATAACTGTGCGAGTGTGACCATGTGAGCGAAACTCTGATGTGCTATAAAAATGAGACCAAAGTCTAATCATGACAATGACTCTCCGGCGGAGTGACAGCTTGCCAACGCGACTCCGGGTAGCTCTCCCTGCAGATCCTGAACACGAGCGGCCTAAGCTCAATAACATACCAGACTCCAGTACTGTTCCCAATTTTGCTGAAACGCCTAATCGCGAAGAAGTTGTTGCAACTTGGAAATCTCTTCACACGGACGTCAAGAATATTGACAATGGCTTTACTGCAAAAAATGGCCCTACATTTCCTGGAACGGTTAAAGCATCCAATATACACAGTTTCGGTCCTGCTATCGCATGCAACAATAGGAATTTACAGAAGAAAATCACTTATGATAATCGTCGGGTCGCTATCAACTCGCATGAGTCCGAACAGTGTCCATCATTACCCTTGGACACTGGCCAAATGGGTTCCGTGGAACGTCGTTCACGCCGGAAGACATTGTGGCGGCGCCTGCTCTCTTGGAGAACTCCCGACTGTGATTGCTGCGAACATTACACGCCAAAGTTTCCCCAAACCCCAAGACTTCGCGCGGAAGACGTGTTGTGCACATGTGGTGCTAGTGGTAATCGCATTAAGCCTCCGAACAAGTGCAATAAGTATGCAGAGCGGGGTCGCTCTAAAAGTGTAGGGTATGAAGCGGCACGCGAAGTGGCTCAGTTCCGTCGGTTAGTGCAGTGTGTCACGTTATCATGTAGTACAGGAGTCTTGAGTGGAAATATCTACTAATGTTGTGGAGTGGCTTTAGTAGATAGTTTCCTGTGGTGTGCATGATGTGTATGTGTGTGGTGTGTCAGGTGTGCGAGTGCAGGCGCGACGGTGGGCGCGGAGACTGCGGCGGCGCTGCGCGCGCGGGCCGCACTCACACTCGCGCGCCGCTACTATCCCGAAGGCGGCTGGGGGTGGACCATCACGGTGGTGGGCACCATCGTGCAGGTGCTCTCACATGGCCTCCAGCTTGGCGGGGGAACTGGGGCCATAGCATGCACGGCTGCCGTTAAATACCGGGTTTCTCCGCTATACACGCACGGTAAGTTTATTACGTTACACTCTTAACGACACGTATATCCTAAATTACTCAACAGGTATATCTATTACGGAAAAATAATGACCGATCTGTAAACGTGTGTATACGATTTTACAACTAGCTGGAACTCGTATGTGTAAGTTTATTACACGTCGTTTTTGTACGCCTTGGTGGTAGGCAGCCTATCCTAGGATTTTAAACACATATATTATATTTCAGAAGCAAAGTTAGGTAGGGCCAATTTTGCGATAAATTAATATCACGCCACTTTATATTTCTCTTGTCGATCAATTTACCTTCTCAGTAAGTAGGTACGAAGATTTAAAAAATAAACCATATTCGTTTCTCTATTTCTACCCGACTACTACCACTTATTGCATGGATTATTACGTAACACATCAATTTTCATTGATTATTCGATATTAGATCCCTTATTAAATGGTTCATAGATATAACATACTTTCTGATAAAATTATATTACGCATATATTTTTGACACAAATAATATTAAAAGCATTACCTACATAAAATTATCCTCCTAAACCGATTTGGCATCTAATAGAGGAAACATTTTATAAACTTCAGCATTTTAGTTTGGGTATTATCTTTTACTACTGTTTTACTCATTGAATCAAAGCAAATTCACTTTCTGGTTATTTCAGTTTATCTTACGACTCAAATGCACGTAAGAGTAATGCAAGTTATGAATAAAGCATTTTTTTTTCAAATGCACACATGTAATAAAATTTCCTTTTTTAGCTTTTACTGAATCGTGAATAGGGAAAACCCACGGATGCACACACGGGATATGTAACAGGATATGGCAAAATTGCATACAAAATGCCTTTTGCCGTCTCGTTTTATACATAACGTTAAAGGAGGATAGATAGTCTGTGACGCAGATTGAACTGTCATGTTCGTTACTAAACAGAGAATTGAATCACTTATCTCTTCGGAAGACTTCCCTCTAACAGTGGCGAGCTTAATTGTAATACATTTACCAATTAATTCCCTCAGACCATTGCTCCACTGAGTGATACTGACAGCTGTTTGAAGAACCTCACCGCCTTAGGTTTTTATTTAATCACAAAATGTAAACAAAATACTTAGCCCTCATTTAATACAATGTACGTATAGGAGCTTTTTACAGGCAAAAAAATTCAATGCGTGAACGTAACTTAATTAATTAATGAGGAAATATTATTTTTTAAAATTCGTTTCAATACAGTGCCAATTTTATAAATTGAGTGATAACTCTAGTGTGTAGAACCCAAAAGCAGAACATTTTCAAAACATGCAAGTTTAGATCCTAGAGAGAAGTTAACGTGTTGCAATATCTTTATTAGCTATTAAAGCTTGAAGATATCCTCAGCATCACCTTTATTAAATACCTTGCCAGAAAACTTTGTATTACATGAGTCTGATTAGAAGCTCACCATAACAGTGTAATCGCACATTAAAAATAAGGAAGAAATTGCTAGGCTGCAATATTTTTGCTCGCCTAAATCCGTTATCCAAGAACGTAACCAATACTAAAGGAAAATGTGATTTATAGGTACAAACAATGACATTACAAGTAACATATAATATGTATCATTGGTTGTATGTATGTTTCTTCGACACGTAATAATATATGGCAGGCGACTTTTATCGATATTATCGTAATAAAATCTTTCCTGTTATATTTTTTTTAATGTTTATTATATTGGTTATAAAATATTAATATTGCGAGTCATGGCAACAACAGATTTTTACGAAATTGATATAAAAATATTGACTTTTTATTAAGCAATAATAAATATTACTGCGTAATTGTACATTGCAAAATAGTAAGGAATTTGATATTGGGAAATAAGAACGGCACTAAATAATTTTAAAATGTTTGTCAATAAAACTCTTGGTACATTATCTTGTGAATAAAACCAAACGAATTTAAACGCGGTGTCAGAAGTATTTAACAAAAGCTTGGCCATTATTTATGCCCTGACGTCAGGGCTCCCACGAGATACCGAATTGAACGTTTTCATGTTAAGGATAATAGGAGAATAATAGGTCGCCTTTTTATAATAACAGGTCGTCTTTTTGATAGTTAACTAATAATAATAATATGCTTGGACATTATCAAACAGCGCCATCTGGTACTAAACTAAACAGAGCTTGTACATTGGGAACCAGCAGCTGATACAATACTTATTTTTGTAAATACACATTTAAAATACCCAGCTAGAAAAACATGTGTCACATAAATATTTGCCACGGCAGGAATCGAAGTTGCGACGCAATCAGGTATACCTACCAACCACTAGACCTCTCGTCATTCATCATTCTCGTCGTTCAAATTAAAACAATAAGTTAGGATACCCTAGTGTCGCGCAAGTAATACCCCAAGTGTTGCAAACGTCTATAGGCTCCGGTAACCGCTTACCATCAGGCGGGCCGTAAACTTGTTTGTCACCTTAGTGGCATAAATATAATGCAAATGGATCTCGTTCGAAATCGTAGCTGCCCGACTACCCAAGGGTACCCTACCTTCATTCAGACCACAAGTATCTTCAGCTAACATAAGGTCTCGGGCGCATTGCATAACTCAAATCTAATGTTACGTTCATTATTTTTGTTCAGCTGTAGTTGTTTTAGGTTAGTTATGGACAGTTCTAGTTTAGTTTCGTATATATTGTATTTCATAATCTTTTATTTAATAATTCAATTTTCTTATTGTTTCCATTAGCACATACCATTAGATAAGGTGTATTATAATGTTTGATGTATAAAAGAAACACGCAATAATATCCTATGAGGTCTGTAAGTGTATAAATCAAAATACCAATATCCAGGCATTAGCATGTCTATCCGTGTATGAAATACGTGATGTGATTTTTCTGCCAAATCTCTATTGGTATGATATACCATAAACGTGTGTTCATACTGAGTTGGGTTGGTTGCCAAAAGATTAAGGCTCTCGTTGTAAATAGTCTTGTATTTAGCTCTAGGATTCCATCACGTGCCTTGCGTAGACCGTTCGCCTCGATCATGCGGAGATTTATCACCTTGTAAAAGCTATAGATCTCACAAATAAAAATTTGGCGGTTTATTCTTACTAGCGGTCGCCCATGGATCGAAATAAGACCACAATAATTCGAAATTGAAACAGGCTATTACGAGCTATTACAATGACATTCAGTACGACTTAAAACGACATTCAGTCTTTGATTACAAGCATTCAGTAAGACTTGTGTCAAGGAGGTATCACATATTGATATTATGATGATGACATATACACATTCTTAATGTGCAAAGTTAAACAAACTAATAGGCTGGATAGTGGATGTGCAATGAATAGTAATACCTACTGATTATAATATGAAAAATTAGGTGTGGCACTCGGAGACTGCCGCGGTAAAGCTATTGCATAGCATTTTTTATCAACTTATGCAATTATAATTATTTATTTATTTTATTAATGCAGTATTTTTTTATATACCTATATACTTTCTCACAAACAGCTGATTACGGTAGTTTTCCAATACAACCAATGCCACCTAAAGGCGGGTTGCTGAACTAAAGAGACAAGCGTGATATTTCAAAAAGTCATTAAAACTGCTGGTATTTATCGATAGATGGAACTAAAAAGTATCACCGCTGTGCCGGTCGGAGTGGGGGGTTTTAGGTTTTTTTCGTTACGGAATTTCTGGATTCGGTCCCCACGCTCAAGGCCCGCGATAAAAGCTATGCAATAGCTTAAAATATTGTCTATAACAATCCTAGCTCCAGAGTGTGAATGTCACTCATAATCGCGGTAGTGATACCACTCACTGGTATTGCAACTGCCAGGATATTATATTTGATCCGGTAACCGCTTCCCATTAGCATCAGGCGGACTTTACACGTGCTTGCCAACTTCTTAGTATTAATAAAATAAAGTAAATCAAAATGGAATACACAAATAATACACAATTATCTTATACATTTTTATATTTCCCATTCTACTTAGGATTGCACCGAATAGGAAATATCAGGTTATTCACTTATTAATTTGGACAGTTAACGAAAGGTTAGAAAATAAAGAGAAACTATTACGTATTTTTATTGCAGTACGTGACGTGACTCTGTTTTGTTGATTCGTTCTTTACGATTTCGACAGGCGACCAACGCGATGCCAACTTTCTTATTGAGGCGGCAATATCTAAAGTACTACAGACATTACCTTTTAGACGTACCTACTCCAATATTTTAATGAGGTATATATTTTTTTAAATAGCAACAACGGAACCCTTGTTAAGTCTAGTTATCTTTCCATCCACTCGTTAGTGTACATGACACACCAAAATTTCTCCCCCACTATAAAATGCAAGAAGTTGAAATTTGGGGCTCGCAGCCCGGAAACCCTCATATTTCGTAGCGCAACAGATAGATTCAGTGTGTAGTGAGCTGTCTAAGCACTGAACACGAGCAAAGTTGCTCAGCGTCGATATTATAATTTTGTTTAAGTAGATATTATTACGGCCTATTCAAAAATATCATATTATTTGTGTCTCAAGCCTTCCTTATTGCTCCTCAAAAATTGTCTTACTCATGACACCTGAAGACTATCTACCGTTCTACAATAACATATCAACTTATTTTTAGACGGGTTGATAAATATGTGAAGATAAAAAAACAACATCAAAAAATTTTATGCACATCACAAGCTACGTCCAGTGTAACTTTTTGGACCATCATACTTGAAATATTAAATATGATACATTAAACGAACATGATACATTTTAAAATATTACAACAGTTACAAATAAATCAGTCCATCTGGTTGTAATAACTGAGCACATCATAAGCAATGATTGTTGAAGGAGTAATTTTTCAAACTGCCGTAGTACTAGGTAATGCACATATCAATTGTTTTTGCGGGAATTTGTTCGCTAGAGGGCTATTAAACTGTCGTTATTACTGCATGGTTACTTAAGCCTTTGTAATTAATCTAACTTTTAGATGAGAGTATAAATTGTATACAAAACTTTCGAGCCAAAACGGTGTAGACATCTATTGCAATTGATAGCTTATTGTTTCTATGTTATTTATTGATCTCTGTCTTTCACTCCCCAGTCTCAACTGTATGCAAACTTTCAGTAGATGAAGTTCAAGTGGTAAAGTTTTGAATTTGATATAATGACTCGCTATATTGTGATGATTGATTACTCTTCGACGCAGTGTAGAGGTTCATTATACCAATAAAAAATAATTTAATTACCTATCGCTTAACATTAAACAAAGGGTATCTGTATCTAATTACGATACATTAGTATGACGCCCTATTTTACGTCGTAATAATATTAACTTCAATACTATAAATAAAAATAAGTTATTAGCTGATTGATTTAAGAATTATCCTCCGACTCACCTGTTTATGGAAGCGAATGAGTATGAAAACGTTTGAACTTTTTGTAATCAAGATAACATGCGAGACGGTGTAGATTGAAGAATAATGCGAATGTATAAATATAGCACACACAATAGTTACTCTGTAGTGAATGGACGGACAAACCAGCTCTGCTTTATTTTCTTACTATTAATGAAAAGCAGTAACTTCGGTTCGGTAATTTTTAAATCTAAATGTAGCCGACATTGTATACCACGTGGAAGGTAGTAAAAAATTCCAACTCTTAAACTATAAACATTTTAGCAAAAATAAGCAATATCGAATTGTTTGGCAATTTTTTATTTCATTTTAAAACATAGACCCCAAAAGCAAATCAACACCGTGAACGAACCGCACGTGGTTTGAAGCGCCCCAATACCCAAATTACATGAAAGATTACATGTAATGAAATTGTAAAATTAAATGGAAATTTAAATCAAATTCATAATAATACCGAAACCAATTGACGCATTAAAAAATATTGGATACTTTACACGATTCCTAAATTGACAAAAAAAATAGACGTAAAATTTCAAAAAATCCGTCCGTGTACTGATCTTTTAAATATATTTTAGTGAAAAAAGATAAATGATATAGGCTTTTTACAAAATCTTTTTAAGCAACTATACATATATGTGAATAGATCAAAGGCAAAATAGTGAAATAAATACCATTTTCTCTTTTGTTTATGATTCGTTTATGTTTAGTAGCTATTGACAAGCTTTAGGTGAAGAGGTAGTTATTCCACAGAGAAGCCTAGTTGGGTGCACGTACTTATACTAAAAATACAAAGTGAATATATTAATCATGTTAACACGGTAGACAATGATTTATATAATACCCCTCTTGTAGCAAGAGTACTTAAGCTTTTTACCACTTCAATGAATACAGAAAACATTATTCGTGTATTGTATTCAGCTTTCAAAACCAAACAATAGTTAAATGTATTTTTTTATAAAACACGGTTATTTATATCTTATTTCTGGTATGTTGTACAAAAATAGCACACCGCTTTGAGGAGCAAGACATTCAAAGAGGATTTGTATTATTAAAATATAAACCTATTGATCATTGCCTATAATATGAAACTCCGGCAACAGTATACGATTTCCTATCTGTTGGTGGCCCCACTTGGAGTTCTATCTAGTCTTTTGTCCCATTTATAGTCCCACAAAACTTATCGGACCCGAAAGCGGTAACGTTGCAAAGGGCTAAGGGCTAAGGGACAGCCTAACAAAAGGTTTCAAGTTCCACTTTTGGCCAATCGAGCCCCAGAACTGGGCCGGATAAGTTTGTAACCACAGAATCCGAAATTATTCCATGCTTGTTACATTATAATATTGCCTGTTTGAGTGAACGGACACGTGCGATGATCGATTCAGGTTCTCGTAATGAAACTCCGAAGATTTTATCTAGAAGGCCACAAAGGCCAGGGTTTACCTAAGACTAAGGCTTGGCTAATTATATGATATCCCAATTTATTGCCTACGTTATTGATAAACAGCGGTTGTTAGTAGAAGAGGTATACAAACAATTATAACGCCGACAATATTCAGCTTTGACTCCTTTTTACGCAAAAAGGTGTCAAATCAACTGTATGATACTTAACGTCAGAGATGTATATATACATATACTAGCGGCCCGCCCCGGCTTCGCACGGGTAGACTTTTATATCAAATATGTTGTCTACCCGTGCAAAGCCGGGGCGGGCAGCTAGTATAATATATAGCCTATGTTACTCAGTGATGATGTAGCTTTCTAACGGTGAAAGAATTTTTGAAATCGGTCTAAACAATAAAAAATAAAATTTAGGAGTGGACTACCCCTAAAATAGATGTTGGCCTGAGAATCGGCCAGAATAGATACCGGATAAGCACAAAAAAATTCATCAAAATCGGTCAAGCCGTTTCGGAGGAGTATGGCAACGAAAACTGTGACACGAGAATTTTATATATTAGATACAACTTGTTCTGTTTAATAATATATGAACTTGTATTTTATTAATAGTCAGCTGTTTAGGCGGAATTTAAGAAACTTCCCACAAACCGAATTCCTACCATTTTTTTTTGCATTAATTAAAGTAGGTGAAGACGAATTGTCATGAGTAATTCTTACAGGAGTGAAAAATTACTCTGGTTTCCGTATTCCCTTTGTAAGATCTGATGGAAGGGTAACGTCGGGTTAGAACGGAAGTTGACCCCAAGCAGCCGACCTCAAATCCTTGGGAACAGGCTGTGTTATAAAGGAAAACTTTTTGCGGAACTGTTCTGTTCAACTTTTCGCACACAATCCGAAAAAAGTGTCTATTTACATTTGTATAAATGGGTTGAACCTACTAAACATTTTCAGTATTCGATTTAACGACACAGGTGCCAGGTACATTTCTTATCTCGTGTTTTAATGTTTAGGGCAAGTTTCGTTATTGGCTCGACGTGGTGCATGCTAATGTATTGTACGGCGGGAGCCAACTCGATTTGAATCTTCAACGAGGTAGGTAATGGCTGCTGGCGGGTATCCACACCAAGGGAAACACTATTAGCGGTACATCGAACACCTGATTTAAATGAAAATCACACGTTCCACCTTATTTTAATGGGTAATTGGAAGCCATTGCAATATTCCTTTGACAACGTAAATGTGAGATTATAGTACCTATAACACTTAAGTTAGGTCCGTAATTTTGATATCATAGAGGTAGTTAGATCGAGAAAGAAGTAAATTTTATGTTATGTTATTCAGCTACGTCACGGCTCCGTATTACCTTGTTTGTTCCCTTTTGCTACCAACTTCAGATTATAATGTCGAGATGGTTTTATAAAAGTTGATCATATTATCACATAGCTACTCATTATATATTTCCACTGAATCCTATTTTACTTTGATTCGGGAACGAAGTGTAATATCCGCAAAATATGCTTATTATCCTAACATGAGATTGATGATTTAGGATGTGAATACGGAACCAGCAAACAAACTCGCGAGCAAACAAACTCATACTTGCTTTATTACTTAGAAAGTAGGGTTCCCGTTATTAAAAATGTTTGCAAGGCCAATTCAGCTGATTGTCAAATTTGCACCAGTACATTTACAAGTTTGTTTTTCGGTATACAAAAATAAATAAAACTGAAGAATATCAGGAATTAAACTCATCTTGTTGATATTTCGGAGAAGGCACGCTTTGACAAAAATATATCACCACACTTTGTGTCAAAGTGGCTGAGATTTATTTATTGGTCCGCTACTCGGAATCAGCACATTCCAATGGTTATCATTGACCTAGGTATTTCTGTTGGTCCTTCGTTTACAGTTTCTTTTGCATTTATCAACTACACACTATTATTTATTATGACTGTGACGTGCCAACTACCTCCCCATCTTGCCAAAGTAACAGCTTACTATCCGTGCTTCGGAGAGCACGCTATTACCTACCTTGGTTCAGTTCCTAATTGGACTTAAAATGTGACATTATTTGAATCGTATTTTCTTGTTATTATTACGTTTCAATGTTATTTATAGATAATTTGAATCAAACATTTAAAACACAACACCATAAATATTAGACTAGCTTGTATCCACGGATTCGCCGACATGCGGAGATCAAACATTTTTGGGATAAAAAGTATCCAATGCTTACCGGGTAAGCTACCTCCGAACCAAATTTCATTCAAATTCTTTCAGTCTTTGCGGGGCCGCGTGACGAGAGAACAAAAACACTTACCTACAAACTTTCGCATTTAATATTAGTGTGATTTAAATTAATTCTTAAATTTAATGAACTCTCATCGTATTCAATGAGGACGTTATATAGCTCATGTCTATTATTGATTAAGACAATGCACGCTTGCATCCATATTGCTTAAGGTTATTAATCACAAGCATACCCGACACCTTCGGAATTCAAGGAATTGGGTTAGAACTATATTTATCCAAGGCATTAACTATATATGTTGTATTTGACTGTGATATGTGAACTTTACCCGGAAAAGATTAATTGTAACCGTAAAAAAATAAAATTCCTTTGTAGTGATTGCAAATAATTTGTTTTGTGTGGTAACCGAAATACACATACATACAGTTTTTTAATGCTCGTGATAAAGATTTTCTTCTATTAATTTTAATTTTGTGAACATTTGCTAAAATGACAATGTGGCGTAGTAATCGGTTGTCCTTTATTTTTCTTAAAGCCTAACATAAAACAGAGCAGCTGGTATATTAAAAATTATAACTCCTGAACCAACTGAACTGAACTGAACCCCGCCAAACTCGTAATTCTGTTCAGCTGTTCATTGCAGCTGCCTAATGTGCTGCATATATGGGCAATGCAACTAGCCAACTTGGATTCCAAAACATTCAGATAAAGAGTAGTGTAATTTATTACGTGCTTCTCTCGCTCGTACAATTAACATTTGAAAAAGGAACAGCTCAAAACATTTCTGACCTGTTCCGACCTAATAACACTGCAAATGAGGAGTGTTATTACAAGTTTACAAGATTTTTTTTAAGAGAGGTAGGGCGATTTGGAATTTCCCGTGGGTTATCCCATTTAAATTGGAGCCGCCCGACTGGGGACTGTACCTCCGCCTTACAGAAGACCGCAGTGAAATAACACTACTTGATGTAGTGTTGTGTTTCTGCGGTAAGTAAGGTTGCCAGTACTCCACGAGGATACGCTGGGCTAGTAGTATTGCTGCTAGCACAGTGAGTCCTCATCAACAACATGGTTGGCACCCCGTTAGTGATACCCCTGGTATTGCTAGCGGCTATAGGCTACGGTGACTGCTTACCATCAGGTGGGCCGTATGCTTGTGTGCCACCTTAGTGGTATAAAAAAATAAGATTACTCTTATCCAGTACCCAATTGTAGCCATGTTTACCTACTATTTGTACGTAGTATATTATCTACTCTGAGCTACTATCTTTGTATAATCGTTAACGCTATAGAAAACGGAAGAAATGTACGGGCATTACAAACTTGACCACATGACATAACGTAAAAGTTTCTATTTAAATCCCACACATTTCCTTCGTTTGCTATAGCGGTAACGATTATACATAGTAAACATAGCTAAGCCTGCTGATTATTAGTTAACCACACTAAAGCCAAATAAGCAAATTATTTTTGAATGTTTGGATAGCAGGACCCGTCGAACCACTCAGGAATTGGGGCTAATATTCAAGATGTAATTTATCTGTCGTTCGATAATTTGGGCATGAGATAGGAATGTAATCTGCGGGTATCCGATGACTGGTTCGCCGTGGTTGATTGATGGTCCGCGATTAACCAGCGCCTCTAATGTGGGTAATAGCAACGTGACGCAGCAAATATGAATGCGCATTTACTACTTGGGTAATGGGTGCCCAATCAAAATACCCTTTAAATTCATCCAGAGTAATGGAATCCAAGCAGTTTTTCTATTCGAATGGACAATTTATTCACAACTTTGGTCGTAAGGTAAAAAGTACCGACGGTTTAGATTGTAAAATTTTGTTTTAGGAGATCAAGCAGGTTCTTTTATTGTTTGTAATGTTGATTCAGTTTCGATATCCTCTCTACCCATGGTATTTAGTGGATGTCGCACAAACACTCAGACTCAGAAACTGTACGGGGAATCAAACTCGCATTCCATTAACCACTAACCAATTGGCAAGCGATGAGCCCCACGATCTCAATAATCTTTTTCTTTGAACTGGGCCTCTAATTTTTTTTCCATTGTTACCAGCAATAACGGTAATAACAAATGCTATTAAGAAATTTGTCAGGTTTTTAAAACATATTGTTTAGGGACTAAATGATAATAATAAATTTATGTTATACAGCACGCGTGTAATAAGGCTCCTTTGACTTTTCATGAGTTGCAATTCAAACAAAAACATATCGGATGTTATATTTTATCAATTTGCAAGTAGTCGCGCCAGGCACAGGAAGGTAATTTCCTTTTTCGTCGTCGGGTATACAAAATCCAGTTAAGAAGATTTAGCTAGTTACCGCGCGTGGTTAGATAGATATATAACGAACATATTATTATGCAATATTAAAATTCACGTCGTAATGTATATATAACTAGCTTTTGCTCGCGGCTTCGCACGCATGGTAAAGTGAATAAGTCAACATGTACCTATACATAAAATTCATGTTTTTTTTTCTTTTGCCCCCTTATACCTATTTTAATGGATTTAACTTAAAAAAATACGGATTTTCATACAAACTTTCATCCCCTATTTTACCCCCTTAGGGGTGAAGTTTCCAATAATCCTCAAAAACGTATTTATTTATTGTTAACTGAAAGGTCAAATACCAATTTTCATGCGTTAATCTTCAAAAATGACGGACTTTCACACGAAACTTTCATCCCCTACTTTACCCCCTTAGAGGCGGAATTTCCAAAAATCCTGAAACACTTATTTATTTATTTTTAACTGAAAGGCCAAATACCAATTTTCATGGGTTTAACTTCAAAAACGACGGATTTTCATACAAACTTTCAACCCCTATTTTACCCCCTTGGGGGTAGAATTAATCAAAATCTACCTGCATGCCAAATTTCAGCCCGATCCGTCCAGTGATTTGGGCTGTGCGTTGATAGATCACTATGTCAGTCAGTCACCTTTGAATTATATATATTTAGCTATCTGACCTTTTCAAACTTTGGATATCATTTTTCTATTCTTATTAAAGTTCACATTAGGATAAAAATTACTTAATAATACAAATTTAATTATATACAAACCAGAACCCAGCATTAAGCCAGTCATCATATCGCGATCTCCGTTTTTAGATTAGAATTTACTTACAGCCATTAGTTGTCCGAGCCCCGTCCATTAATCAAACGCACTCCAACGAGACGTTTAGCAATACGATTCTGAGTAATTGATCTTAACTATGCAAAAACTTTCTTTAATTTGTCAGATCAACTCCCAACAGGACATAGGTTTCCGTTTTAACACCGGTTTTACTATAATTACCACATATTTCCAGTAGCTTGTATCTGTCTTCAAGGCATATTTAAGTCTTCTTCTATACTTGGATGACAAGCAAGTACCTAACGAACGTAATCGGAATAAACTACAACCGTTTAGTTCTAAATACATACATTATAGTACTTATTGACTTCAAGCGTCAATCGCTTGCCTTCGTCGGACCGAAAACGATATGTTCCACAGCGACAGCGTCAATAAAACTCCGCTTAAACTGAGTAAGTGCTTTATACGCTGCTTAATTCAATTTACGGAGGTACGTTTTGGACAGCAAATCGATAGAGCGAACTTGCTTTTTGAATAAAACTTTTCATTCAACAAAATATATACTCATTTATCTTCCAAGAGAGCCCCCGATGGAAATAAGAATTCGATTTACGCAGTTTTCTCGTAAAATAGAGCCCCTGTTTAAATTAAAAGGGTCTCGTTCTTGAGAGCTTTGAACCTCGACGAGTTGGTTATTTTATTAAACGTAATGTTAGAATAATACTTGTGGTACCATAATGTAGGACGGTGTGCATTTTACGGCTAGTACGTACGAGACATATTTGAAGACCTCTATAAATTATGTCCTAAGTGTGGTGTCGCACAGACCGACGTCTATTTACTTCGTGACCACCGTAGCTCTTAACATAAGTCTTGGTCAGCCAAGGTCCTTTTCAAATATGGAATAAATAAATTGCGTGGAGCGTAGGTGGTGAGAAAATATTGCTTCGTTTTCCAATTATGTTGTGGTAATAAAATAACTGAGTAAGAGATTAGATAAGAAACGTAATTTATAAAGAACTGAAAATGATAATTTCTTTCTAAAACTAAACTCCTATGTAGGGTTAGAGTTGTCCCATTACCATGTAAGTTATACACATATAATGTATATATCACCGTAGGCGTCTACTATTCCCATTGAAGTACGGAATATGGCTGTTCGTTTATTACCATAATATGTGCAAATGAAAAGTTTTGTTATTCGGCCGCCGCCAATCTGCCGAAATAATTATTTACCTACGCTACTAGGTATATAAAAGTCAAAAGCAAATACACAGTACTTGTACGTAGTATATTATCTACTCTGAGACAGTACTATAAGAAAGTGATACAACATATTCCTCAACAGTTCAAAAGATACACATTATGTTCTATTTTCATAGGTGCCAAGTTCTTATTTCAAACTACGTCGATGGAGTTCTTTCTACATATTTTGAACAAGACAAAAAAATTGCAAATGTTCGTTTATACGCCAGTTAATTAATTAACGACCTTTTATTTTATTTGAATAGTATTCCTAAATAAAAAAACCCTTTCATTTAAATATAATTTATTAATTCAAAATAAATAAATAAAATTAACTAAGTATAATTATGTACATCAGATGTTCGAACAACTTGGCTTACAAGGCTTACATTTGTAGTCGAGAATGTCTCAAAGCCGAGAGCCGGGTGCTTGGCGCGACAGAGCTGAGCTCTCGAGACCAGAGGCTATATTTTACAGATCGTAAATAGTGTTTACTGACCTCCACGCACTATGAGCTCCCAAGAGCAGATAACAGAGCGGCCAAGTCTTCACTGTACACCTGATGGGAAAATTCCTTGCAAAAATCATTTTGTATAAGTCTCCTTTATCTCACAATTTATCGTAATTTTCTGTGTGATAGCAAGAATGAATTGTGTCCGTACATCCTAAACTCAGAGTAGATAATGTACTACGTACATATTAATCTAATATATAAAATTCTCGTGTCACAGTTTTCGTTGCCATACTCCTCCGAAACGGCTTGACCGATTTTGATGAATTAATTTTTTTGTGCTTATCCGGTATCTATGAGAATCGGCCAACATCTATTTTTCATCCCCCTAAATGTTAGGGGTAGTCCAACCCTAAATTTTTTTTTTTTTACTGATTTCAAAAATATTTTCACCGTTAGAAAGCTACATCATCACTGAGTAACATAGGCTATATATTATACTAGCTTCCCGCCCCGGCTTCGCTCGGGTAGACAAAATATTTGATATAAAAGTCTACCCGTGCGAAGCCGGGGCGGGCCGCTAGTATTTAGTAAATAAAGAATATATGCGTATTTTTGTATATTCAGTAACACTTTCTTATATGAATTATATTCTACAATTAAAATAATCTTTTATCATATCTTAAACTTTTAAAACTATAGTGAACACCTGTAAATTAGTATCTATATTTCTTACTAACATAAAACGTTTTTAATTAATCTCGCAGTATAATAACAACAACAACCAGCCGCAAATAAAAAAAATGAGTAAATTATTCGAAAATTTAAAAAAATATATATTTGTTTTTCTTCACGATACGACCCTTATATTGACTGACGGTTTCGTAAATAGTGTTATAAGCATTGAACAAGTCGCTTCCCGCCATTTGTACTCTTAGATCTTTTAAGCTTCGCAACGGATACTAAACTAATATACGGAGTGATTTTTGAGTAGGGTTTCTATGTATCAATCAGTTAGGTTTCATTTATATATAATATATGCATGTTTCACACGCGTGTTACACACGTTTCATATAGTACAAGACGTACTACATTATCTACTCTGAGGTACATGCAGATTATGTAGAGAAAATCCGACCCGAGATGCACCTGTGCGAAGCCGCGGCGGGTCGCTAGAACAAGTAAATCGGTCGGCAACGCCCGCGTCCATAATCCCTGTGCTTGTTTGCCGCCAGCATGTACGTATATTAGCTACTCTGTGCGTGTTTATAAAAAATATAGACTCATGAGTAATATCTGAGGTAATATTTTCCGAAGTAGCTCCATCTGTCGGGAAACTGAATAACTACTAAGCATATACCCACCCACACCGTTAACTAAGGAAAACTGAATTGAAACTTTAAGAAATTTTCCTTACTCGTTTTCCAAGGCGTATACTAGTTTCTATAACTAAGCAAAAGATGGCGCTGGTAATATTTTAGTTCATGTCAAATGCAGAGGCTCCCGCATGATACTGGTGTCAGATCTTTTATCTATTAAGTAGGCAGGTTGAGTTCTGTTTTTTGTAAATAAAAATAGTTTAATTTGTTTTGAGTAAAAATTATAAAATACAAGAGTAGATAATATAATGTACCTACTTATGGGTCGAAAATACCGAAATATATATTTTGTAATATGCTAAATATTTAAATCTATACACATAAATAAAATTGAAGTGTCTGTTTGTAATGTCAAAATAACAGCTTTTTACGAAATGCAAATGAAAGTAAACACGCTTCTAATGACAAAAAAGCAATTAAAAAAATTTTTGTCTGTCTGTCTGTTTGTTTGGGGTAATCTCCGAAACGGCTGGACCGATTTGAATGAGACTTTCACTGGTAGATAGCTAATTTTACTGGGCGTAACATAAGAGCTACTTAATTTTTTTTAAATAATTAGTGTTCCGCACGACGAATAAAAAACCATCAAATTTTGAACAAAATTCGAATTATTTAAACAGGACTTTCACTGAAAGGTAGCTGATGCTATAAGCATAACTTAGGCATTATTATTTTTTATAAGTAATTATTGTACGGACCAAATAAAATTGTCAACAAAATTAATTCCACGCGTACGAAGTCGCGGGCACAGCTAGTATAGACTAAATGTGGTAGAATATTTTTAAGAGTTTTACAATGAAATAAAACACTGTTCTATCGCAGAGTATACTGTCTAAGTCAAGGTACCTATACATACAGACATCTTAACTACTATATGATAAGATTTCTATAGTTAAGCGTGAAAACCTTTTGATTGAAGAGTTATGATCACTATTTTGATACTGGCCATTTCAGCAAACTTCAAGTTTGGAACTTTAGGCTGTTAAAAGATTAAACGTCGGAGTGTGAAGTATATAAGAAATGTTTTGTATGATATTCGATCAAAAACAAAGTGTTATAGATGGATGGATAGGAAATATATAAGGCGATATAAGCTAGGTCAAAGGGAATCAAAATAAAATACAACAACACAGAAATAAAGATAAATAATCCGGAATCTTTCGTCGTTAATGTCGAAGAATGGAAGAAAAGTAAATCAGTAAATTCGGTTATCAGTCGGAACATTCATCAGAACTACTAACAACTTGAGCCATCATTCACATATATTTTCATTAGATAACGTTGAGTCTGTACAAAACAAGTCTTAGGTTCTACAGATATGAAAAACAAATAAATTAAATACATTTTGAGTATCCTATAACTTCCTGAATCATGATTTTGTGTATCACTATCACTACATAGTATAAAACAAAGTCGCTTCCCGCTGTCTGTCTATACATTTGTAAGCTTAGATCTTTAAAACTACGCAACGGATTTTGATGCGGCTTTTTTCAATAGATAGAGTGATTCCAGAGGATTTTTTTATGTATAATTCATTGGATTTTGTAGGTATTTCATTTCCCTGGCTAACGTGCGAAGCCGCGACGGGTCGCTAGTAAGATAATAAAATAAAAATAAATTCCACGCGTACGAAGTGTAGCTCAGCTAGTGGATTTTACGAAAGATGAAAATATTTGCTTGGATTTTACTCTGCTACATAGGAAATTAGGAAACGAGTTGGTTAAAGGCAGGTAGTCGTGGCCGACCCTGTAAAAAAACACATTATTATTTAGCCCTCGATGGGACCAATTATTTCGACTGATGAAAAGTATACTAAATTTTTGATTGATGTCACACTTCAACCTAACCCTTCGGGAACGGTCTCAACTCATACGAATAATGGAAGTATAATTATTGTTATTGGGAAATTAAGTTTTTTATGATAAATTGCTTAAAATAAACTATAAGCAGAAAAAATATTATTAGTCGTCTAGAAGCTTTTCATTACTCCAGTCTTAATTTCTTGGTACAGAAGTAAATAACTAAGTACGTCCTCAAAACGTACTCGAAAAATTAAAGCAGAATAATATTTAATATCGTACCATAGATCAGTGATCTTACCCTTTATTGTTCCTATCTATGTTATGACTCCTAGAACATTTGGAGAGTATAAAATTTTTGTGTCTTGAAAGTAGATCTTCGCGTTATCTTAAAAATGTAAGTCGTAAAGCAAGTGCAAATTCAGCAGTTTTTTGCGATACGAGCACATGGCGCAGTCATAGGTACCTAATGACAAAAAGAGAGAATCCTCCCCGCGACAACGAGACAACAAATTATGTTAAAAGAAACGCATATATCTGTGCTCGTTATCTCGCTGACGACACAAAAACTTGAAGAAAATGTAAAAACGCAAGGGCGGTCGTCGCCCTACCACATCGCGCCGCCTCGCTTGTTTGATAAATAGCCGCACAATGTATAAATCACATCAAGGACGGTACAAGTGTATTTTGACCTGTTAAAATGTATCCCCGTTCGAGTGACCAACTCCTGGGGTTGTCGCGACAGGAAACCTGAACGGTAGTTTGTGTCGCTTCTTTATTGGTTTTGTTTCCTTGTTTGCGTCGCGTGTAGACGGGGGTCGACGTCACGGGTAATAGGTACCTACTCCCGTGCCAGGATCGCTCCCATTTCTATGCAAATTTTCGCACGTTTTTAATATTAAGACACGTTATGTGTATTTACAATATAAATGTTTTATTTTAATATTAAATACTTATTTACACTACTAAAACTATATATTGTTAATAAAGCAGCCTACATTTAATGTATGCACGTTTTTCTCGTTTCTAAATAAATAATATAAAACGTATGCCTACCACCAAGGACATACAATACTAGCGTTTTCCCGAGACTTCGGCGGTGCACTAGAATATAAGATAGGAGGGTCAGTTTTAGATAGGAATGACTCAAAACAGTTATTATTGAGTGCTTACGTCGAGAAAGGAATATGTATGCCAAATTTCAAGTCAATCGGATTTATAATATTAGAGATCTTGTGATCTAGAGTGGTTTTTCACTTACCTATTAGATATATACATAGAAAAAGATACCTACGATAAATTTGCACCAAAATAAATACTGAAATACAAGACAAATATATTTTAGTAAATGTCTTTTAAGTTTAAACTTATTCGAAATCGTCACGCGAGCTTGCATCAGATAATAAAGCGGTGTACTACCTACCCACAAAAGGTGAGAAACAAAATAATTGGGTGCCTGTCGGCGAAGCACGAATCGGGTCGCTACAATACTGCCCTTTTTACTTTTAGTTTGTGCCACAACAGAGCGAAAGATAATAACTTGGAATGCAATTAACATTCATTTTGCGAAATTAAAATAAAATATTGCACTTTAATTATAAGCTTAAATCACTATTTTTATTTTAATGAATTGGTACGTATACCACTTGATGTTAAGGAGAAATGAGAATGCTCAAGGTATTAAAAAATATATTTAGATTGTCACTATCATTGGACATAAGGCAGCTCATAATGCTAATAAACTTAACTAAAACACTAAACTAAAGTGGTACTAAATTGTCTTAATTTGTCTGATCAAGCTACATTATAGAAAAAAATATTTACAATTCTCATTAAGATGTTCCAAAGAAAGTCTAAGAAACGCCGTCATATTTTTGCAAAACGCATACATATTTTCTATGAGTAAATGTGGGAGTTGAGCAGTAATCGCAGAAATAAAATATAATGGTTCTAATAAATACATCCTCGACTAGTATGAGGGAATCTTGTCTTTTCTAAAAGTTGGGCCAACAAATAGGTCCAATATCATCGATTGGCCAGCTCATACGGTTGCTAGGAGTTGGTAGAGTTTGTCATGTTGGTATTAACCAGATCATAATGTACCACTTAAGTTGGGCCAATGTTTACATCTCCAAAGTCACGTGTGGGCGGACCTCAGACATCTAACTAGTAGGATTTCTATCAAACGTTATAATTATTTTGTGAGATAAGATTGTATTTCAGACGTTAAAATAAATCATAATAATAGCATCAAGTAAATAGCCTATAAAATTAAATGGTGGTCATTTTCTTTTGGCAAGTCAATTTCACAGATGAACTTGTTTTAAAAATAAAGTTGAAATTGCTTTGTTTGTAATCACAGCATTTTCCTAAAAAACACATATTTTGAGTTTTGTTATGAGTTTAAAATATTTTAAATTTGTTTAAGTTTCAAGTTAATTTTATTTATAATTTAAAAACTTATGCAATTTCAAATACGTGTTACACGTAAACACGAAATAATAATACAGTATAAACATTGGAAAGTAAATTAAGAACATCGTACAAAATTAAAAATATAACATGATTTCTTGAATTTCAGTTAGGCACTTAACCTGTAGTAGTAATCAATAAAACATCCTTATATTATTAGTATTGAACAAGAATACGTTGGTAGGGACATTTAGGAATAGTAAGGAATACTTTTGCGCTAATAAATTTTACCAGACCAGTAAGATAAAGGGTGAAAGGCACAATTGGAACTTCACCCAGTCTCGGTACACACATTTACATTCATTTTTAATTAATTGAATTATTTATAGCCAAGTATTTTCTTATCTCTTGAATGCAAATGTCGATTTGGAAAAGTAAACACGAACCATAATTTAAATTACGCGACCCGCATGCTAATGAACTGATAAGTTTTTTTGTGTTAATTAACAGCGGTAAAATACTTATTTTATAGTTCACTATTTCAGTTTCAACAGGGCCTTTAAAGTAAATTGCAAGAAATATTAGTTTTACTACTAAGGCGTGAGTGTAACAGCATTTGGTATGTCGGAGGATAAAGTAAACTTTTAGTTGAGGAAGCATTGTATTTACCAATTGTCCGCTATTTCTAAAACTTATTTAATTGAATGCATAAGCCTATACTCACTATCTGTATCATAGTTTTGTGAACAGTAAAATCCATTCAACCAAAAAGCAAATTATAATTAAACTCGCCAGCTGATACATAACCTACCGACTAAATTTTAAATATGTCTATATCGTTATTAAATACACATTCACTGTGTGTTACTTACTAGAATTTTATATTTAACATATAAATTATAGAAGATATTTTAGCAGTGAGGCAAATACGTAATTCGCCTAGTGTGGCATTCATTGGATGACCTAACCTTTCTCTTCACCACCTGACATAGATCGCAGTAAGAGATAAATTATTAGGTACTTGTGTTGTGTATATAACTGTAATACGTGTGTTTCAAGCCTAATGGACCTTCAGAATTCCTTTTCAATGGGCAAACCGCTATTTTATTGCGCCTAGTAAGTTGCTTTACGCTTACTACATAACGTAATATACGTGGAAGCTTCGCTCGTCCTCTCCTACGAAGGCGGACGTTTTTTTTACCGACTATAACGTGTTACGGACTAATAAACATTCGGTCCACGTGATTTAACACGATTTACATTCACACTCTTCGTAAAGAATCTTGATTTTCGAAAATTTTACCTTGAGTGCGATGTCGTAAATGTATGAATTGTATATTTAGAAAAAAAAAATTACTCATTTACTACTTGTCACGAACAACTTGGTTATCACACTTGTGCGATAACAATCGTATATCCAAAGAGCAGCCAGCCTTATAAATAGCTTTTGATTTTTTTAGTATCATAATTTTCTGTCTTTACAGAATTTAACAATAGTAGGTATTATAGTAGCTACTGTTTTAAAAAAAGATAAAAGTATGGAAATATGCACTATTATATATTTATAAGGCACACTTCTTTTTTGAAAGGTTATTATTACTACATGTTAATATACGTTTCGCCTATTGAATAGACAAGTGCTTCGTTGTTAATAATCGACCCGTCACTTACGGCAACTACGAAACTAGTTTGAGACAGTGAGATACAATCTCTATATATTTATAAATAAAAAAAACTGTACGAAGCAGTTTTTGTACCTACCCACTACGTAATGTACTACGTATCTACGAGAATTGTAATTATAAAAAAATAGTATCTTCTCTATTTGTCCGCTATTTCCACTCGCATCCAAGTCCATACACGACATCTTAATTTAAATTATACAGGCGAAAGAAAGGTAAACTTTTTTCTTTTATCTTATTTTAAATACATATCTGTTTAATCATTTATACCCTGAAAATTATATCGAGAAGAGAGTATCTGTGGTAGTTCAGTGGGCCTATCCCTATAATAGAGGCTTTGACGGTTGTGAACATTCTGGCGTCATTTTGACGTAGCAGCAACATAAAAGATGGCGGTTTTGATTACATCATTATTCATCCCTCTGTTGATCTCATCGAAAATCCTAGGTCTGTGGTTGATCTAAGTAACGTCAAAACCAAGTCAGACAGTTCGGAACCGTCATTGTGATAAGCTCATACCACACCACGTGACATTGGCGGAATAGCTGTATTAAAAGCTCGTCGCCATTAACTTAAAGAAGAAGAAGAAGGTATAAAAAACGGTACGGTAATAGTTAAGTTCAGTAATTTTGTACAACATAATCGACACCAGTATCTTTGTAATCACAGTAATATGTTTTTTATTTAATAGTGGTTTTAAAATTCCTTTTGATCGCTCTCTTTTTAAATCGGACGTTTGACGCGTGAAATGAATTAAAGTTTAAATAACCGAGTAGGGCTGGGTCACTAGCGTAAGAGTAAAAAATATATTGATATTGATGTAGTTGGCTGCGTTTTTAATTAAATGGAGTCGTCACCTTTACAATGAGGGTTGACTGGTGCTCCCCAATCCAGTAAGGGTTCAATTTTA
This sequence comes from Falcaria lacertinaria, assembly GCA_951449985.1. Classification (NCBI taxonomy): domain Eukaryota; kingdom Metazoa; phylum Arthropoda; class Insecta; order Lepidoptera; family Drepanidae; genus Falcaria; species Falcaria lacertinaria. The sequence continues at coordinate 5,291,034 of OX602118.1, read as the reverse complement.
TTAATGGTGTAACTTGATATTTTATTTATTATTATTCACAACAAAACAAAACCTATATCAACATCAAAAGAGCTTAGTTTCTATTGCTTTTGAAGAAAATGAGCATCAGTTATACTATCACAAAACATATTTTTACCATGGTAAAATTACCTAAGACTTGTACGTAGTATATTACTCTGAGCTAATACTATTTTCCGCCTTCTCTCGCGTTTGTATATAAAGTTGCCGACCCGAGAATTTGGGACAACCCTGTTCATATAACTAAAGTTTCCCGTCGAAAAATGAATTGGTAAGGAAGAGAAGGGTGAAGTGAACTTAGTTACGTCAGTAAGTAATAAGTCAGTGAGAAGTGAAATCCACGACAGGTCTTATCCAAATATGTATTGTTTGTTAAATCCTTAATACGTATTTAACATTTAATTGTACACATTATCATAAATGCAAATGTGTTATCGAAACCGGGACAGACTAAACAATATTGCTAATTGCAATGAAAGATCGAGTTTAATAATGGAATACTATATTATAATTGTATTTACCCTACGTACGCAAACATGACATTTTTAACGTACATACAGTCGTAGGCTTTACTCGTAGGTTCTTGAACAAGGGTGTAAATATATTTATGTCAGGTACCCTGGTGTTGCAAGCGTCCAATGCTACGGTAACCGCTTACCATCAAACTGGCCGTAAGCTTGTTTGGAACCTTAGTGGTATTAAAAAACGCTAGATGCTAGAGAAATTTTACGCCTTGCCTGTTAAAAATAATATTCTTATGGTGATATAAAACACGCGCTTGATAATATTTTTCTTATTATGATCGGTGCGTTCTATTTAATACTGTAACGATATATTATTTTGAAGTGAAGTGGGCAACATTTCAAGGTGTCAGAGATTGAGATCATTTCACACATCAATGTCATTTTTGGTTGCAGTCGTAGCATTATCTGACTTCGAAACTTTAATCAGGAGTGTTGCAATGTAATGTGTATGAAACGTGAAATGTTTCTGATGTATGCAAGGTCATGTATGATTATCTATAGGTATCTACATTTTAGTAAAAGCTTCCTTTGAGATCACGGTTAGAGAGCATTCGTTTGGGTGGATCCGTGCCCAGGGCTGCATTTACGTACGAGCACTATTTTGGATTACACTCGTAGGGTCATTTATTTATACAATAACAAAAAGTTACATGAAAACGACGAATGATATGGAGAAGTGTGGAGTGACGGCCGAGACGGCTGTAGAAGAGGGAGGCATATGGTTTCAAAAGACATTTAGAGCCGACCTAAATAAAAAGCATTTGACAACGAATACCTACCTGATAAAATGTATGATAATAGGTTTAAAAGAGAGGCAGGGCGCTTTGGGGTTTCCCGTCGGTTTTCCCATTTAAATGGAGCCGCCCGACTGGGGACTGTACCTCCACCTTACAGAAGACCGCAGTGAAATAACACTACTTGATGTAGTGTTGTGTTTCTGCGGCAAGTAAGGTTGCCAGTGCTCCACGAGGATACGCTGGGCTAGTAGTAATGCCGCTAGCACAGTGAGTCCTCATCAACAACATGGTTGGCAACCCGTTAGTGATACCCCTGGTATTTCTAGCGGCTATAGGCAACGGTGACTGCTTACCTGTGGGCCGTTTGCTTGTGTGCCACCTTAGTGGTATAAAAAAAGGTACTAAAGAATATGAAAGATTACACTTAGGCTAAGATGGCTGATCAGATAGCGATATGACATAGAAGTCAATTGAGAGTTATTGTTACATCTGACCTTGTCTTGTCCGTGTTAAATTAGCCGTATGAGATGTATGAAGTATTGATAGTCAGTATATAAGTCATTATTTAAATGTGAAATAATATACTTGACTTCAAATTAATTATTTATCAGGGTCGGTATCGCGCGAGTGATACCCCTGGTGTTGCAAGCGTCCATAGGCTGCGGTAACCGTTTACCATCAGTCGGGCCGTATGCTTGTCTACCACCTTAGTGGTATAAAAATAACAAGCGTCATGCGTTGGTGGTGTAATGGTGAGCGTAGTTGCCTTCTTAGCAGTTGATCCGCGTTCGATTCCCGGCTAACGCACATTTTTACAAAAATAATATAAGTATATATATATTGAACAGTCTGCATATTAATTTAATTCGTTTGTATAACAATAGCCAAATAGCATTATAGTAATTTATTGAATCAAAGTATTTTTTTTAGTCTACAAAAAAAGTTGATACATTTTCTCTGAATCTGATTTCTAATTTCGTGATACCTTTCCATGATATTATATGAAAAGTCAGTTAGTCAGTGGTTTATGTGAAATATGAGAATTATTTAGTGTCACTGAAGATATAGACTTCTGAAGATATACATTTGTTTGGGGTTTTCTTCGGCTGGGTAAATCAAATCATACCTATTATCTTGTCTTGTCTGGGATATTTCCCTTGCTTATTTCAGCTATTAAAAGATGTCGTTTCAGTAACTTTTTTTGTTATGTTTCGACTCGTACCGGAAGGCTATTACGACAATCCGACCGCTTCTTTGAAATATAAAACCGAAGAAGTGTTACTGTAGCTACAAATAAAGTGTAGATGCTAGAGCCGACGAAGGACGAAATCGGAAGATTGCACTTGTGCAACTTCCTCTGAACTCTGTTCAAACTTCTAATAAGAAAACTTGATCTGAAACGTTATGACCGTTTCGCTTAACATCTCTTCCGCTCATTATTTGCTTTGGTTCACAATCTCAACAGAACTTCACTTACTTTTGCTTCCTTGCCTTAATTTATGTATTTCTAAAACGTCTAATTCAGACTTATGTCCGGAAATGATCACATAGCGCCATCTGGTGTCTAAATAGCAAGAGGTTTGCTATTGATATGGGTACCAGATATGTATTTTGGTAATATGCTTATAATTGCTTTGTTTTGTAAGTACATATATTCCAAACAAAGGTCCAGACACGGTAAACACAAATGTTCATCACACAAATGTTTGCCCTACTAATATGCGATCGAACCCGCGACCCCTGAGGTAGCAGCAGTGTGGTTCTCTAACCAATGAGTGGTCGGTGCTGCGTAAGTTGAACTAAGTGATAAATTAATGTACCCTACTTGAAAGGAATCTCCTTACTACCTATACAAAATACAAACGAAAATATTTTAACCTAAATATTTTACTTGTGCTGGTATTGGCAAACTCCGATTTATAGCTTTCATAACATTGGTACCGATTCGGAATAACATAATTATGTAGTAAGCACATTCTAACATTGAAACCAATAAAGTAATGTATAAAACTGCTTTTCCGTGTTTTATCTGGAGCTTCAGAAGCATCTGCCATATAAGCGTCAAAATATTATTAGTGTCAAAGCATTATTGAAACACTATTTAAATTGTGTAATCGTGATTTTAACAATTTATTCCCGCTATAAACTACTCACATATTAAATAATTATTGATTATGTTTTGTGTTAAGATATTAAATCTCCTCGACATTAGAAAACGCGTAATTGTAAACCTAAGCATGAAGTTGTTGATTATTTAACCCATTTGAACTAAAAAAGAGAAGCAAAAATACCCACATGGTAATAATTGACCACTTGACCGTCAATTACCGGAACAGTGGCGTAAATTATAATTTTACTTATTTCGATCGCAATAAAACACGTTACACAACCGATAAATTAATTATTGTCACAAAAAACTTGTACGTTATCTCAATTTAATTTATATTATCTTGCGTTATTAATTTTTAATGCATATCAATAAAAGTCCCCCAAAACAAGAACGCAGATTTCAATATTTGCCATTTTTAAAGTGCAAACAGTTTAAATAACTTGTTATAATCACGTGTTATTGAAACGAGAGTTGTTCCAGTTTCAGCCAAGCTAGTGATTACCTTCCGTACCGACCTTTATGAAAATCTTTATAATGAGCTCGACGTCAACGGTCATCCATCCGTTAAGTGGCCGCACTACCGCTGCAGAGAATGCTTGGCGTGAGAGTGTTAATTAAACGCAATTTTCTGGTCAAATACTTAACAGGTTATTTTATTTGCCAGATGCAGTTAAATAGCGTTGAAGTGTAGCAGCGGTAGACATTTTATGACGTATAAAACGAAACGTTCTTGTTGATAGCTATTTAGGAGCAATAAAACACGGTCTGTTGTATCTATAGCCATGCGTCAAGACGTAACGCGATGCTCTTGTGAGAAGAATGGGAAGAAAATAATCTTCTCACTTCTTCCTCACGAAAATATTTTAGGTTCCGATGACACGATAGACTTAGTACCTACTGCGCATCGCAGTTCTATGGATATATTGCAACTCCAAGCTATAACATAAATAGATGAACGATACTAATCACAAAATATATCCAAACTAGGAATCGACGCCAAGACCTCCGTCACAAGCGAATCTCTTTATCGCTGAGCCGCGAATACAGCGAGGCCTTGAGAATATAGTTAATATTCTTTATTGAAATTCTTTCACCCATTTAAGCATGAAAGAATAGGGTCCAGCTAAAGGGGTGGTGACGTGATAAATTGCCGCACCAGCTAACTGTTGACATTTTGGCCGTTTTTATAAAGGACGGTGATATTTCTTTACGAACTTTCAGTTTATCATCAGAGCTTAATTTGCGATACACAAAAGCACTGATTCAATGTTGTCTCAAGCATATAATATACTACTTACTAATGCCTTCATCGGAAACAAGATTACCTACTTAGAAAAAGCTAACTTTTACCTTTCGATGTAGTATTTCCATTGAAATTGTGGGTTCAAATCGAAACCACGTGATATGCCATTGAAAAAAAACATAATTACTTTTTTATTCTCTTCTAAATTACTTCTACAAGTTGTCAAACTATGCCACATACAAGATCAAGTATCCAAAGGCCGCTTAAAGTCGCAATACAGAAGATTATTTTAGAAGTACAGCTGCTGTTATAGTGCTGGTAGCCATCACATTTATTTATTATGGGGAGTGATAACTATAGGATCTTACCAATGGCATACCATTGGTAAGATCCTATAGTATACAAATACAAATGGATCATTAAACCATTGTAGAATATTGATTTAAAACACTGTTAAACAAAGAATTCCACCAACAATGGCTACCAAGAAAAGGTATTTAATATCTCTTTTCTTTTCGTAACCGAGTTCATTTGTATAGACTTATTAATGAGGGAGTCTTAAGACATTGCATGAAATCTAGCGGCGGAAGAGTGCAATTAATACCAGGCAGGATGCACAGCTGAGACTTAGTTGCAAGCTTACCAACCCGACTGGAAAATTCTATAAAATATCCTTAACACAGAGCCACGGCTATTATAGACACGTGAATGTGTTTCTATCTAAATAAACGGCGATTTGTTTATCACGGCTTCGCAGGTCGATCATGGAAGCAAATTGTTCTATTTTTGTTTACATAACAGAACCTTCGCGGAACAAAAATACTTGAATAAGCTTGTTTTGTACAGTTTATCATTGATACATTTATAGCATTCCAGGAAAAACATCTCCTTGATATGTGTTTCGTGAGCAAAATTGATTTTGTTACCCCATGTTGTTATTATCATAACTTTTTTTGCTTCTTCACTAGTAACTTGTCAACCTAACGCACCCGATCTGAGCGCGCCGAAAGATTTATTTTGTTTGTGTAAGTGCATTAATCGGTAGCGAGGAGATACTCACTTTAGGGTGAACTCTGAAGGTATAAAATATTGCTTATGCAGCCTTATCATAATTCACGGCAGGGGCACGCGAGACATATATGGGCGCGAACAATTAATCTTATTGCCAAACACACGCGTGCTTGTATAATCAACACACTGGGGGCATGTTTTAAGAATTTATCGCTTCATCGTATCCGATTTTTTATTTATTTTAATAAAGTTTTCGGCCTTCGCCATTAGCTGTCTGATTTCTGAGCGAATTTACCAGTTCTGAAGATGCGAAAGAGAGATATAAACATTTAATATAAGTTATGTGCGCAGTTTACTTTTATTGTAAAAACTTCATTATAAATTAAGGATCTTATTTGATAATATTATCCACTGCCTCTGGCGGATAGTTGTGTCTTAAGTAAAACTTAAGTGGTTTTCTTCCAGTTCTTCATTATTAGACTTTTAGTTACAATTTTATAACAACCATTAAAGTCGACTAACTGCTTATTATTTATAATAACCATTACTTATTATAACAATTGATCGTTTGACTTTTGTATCACGGTTACCTCGCGGCAATAAGTAATAACTAAGCAACCAGTAACACAGACTGAGGCGTGAAAAGTTAATTACGTACTTATGTAGATCCAGATTAAGTATAAAGTTGATAATTTGACCTATGTTTTATTTTAATTATTTACACGTATTTTCTTTACGAAATTGTATATGTAAAAACATTCAGTACTCAAATGTTTTTTTTTTATACCACTAAGGTGGCACACAAGCATACGGCCCACCTGATGGTAAACAGTCACCGTAGCCTATAGCCGCTAGCAATACCAGGGGTATCACTAACGGGGTGCCAACCATGTTGTTGATGAGGACTTACTGTGCTAGCAGCAATACTACTAGCCCAGCGTATCCTCGTGAAGCTCTGGCAACCTTACTTACCGCAGAAACACAACACTACATCAAGTAGTGTTATTTCACTGCGGTCTTCTGTAAGGCGGAGGTACAGACCCCAGTCGGGCGGCTCCAATTTAAATGGGATAACCCACTTGAAATCCCAAATCAAATCAAGTATACAAGTAGTATACTAGCTTTAATCTTTAGTATTATCACTGCGTAATGTCTCTATATTTTTGTAAACAAACATTTCTTCGCCTTTCACATCGCTGCTTTATCGTCTATGAACCCGTAGCCGTAGCGTGCTACCGGCCGCAACAATTCAGCCGTAGATCATCTGTAGGTAGCAAGCTTGGCACTTCGCACCTCGTAAAGCGCTACGCAGTTAGCCTGCCATGACGTACCTATTTTATTTTTTCTATTCGCTATTAATCACATAACGCTAAAATACAATGAATTTGGCGTTCATGCAAACCTACAGATTAAACTAGAATACGACGCTAGTAAAACTTTTTTAAACAGATTGGCTTCACTCAAATATACTGTAACTGTTGTTGGCAAAATATTATATTTCATACTAGGAATTTAAAAAAAAATTATTGAAACCTATTTGGACTGAATGATAAAAGTAAACATAGGTATGTTTACTTTTTGCAATGAATTTGCAATTTTCACAGAACTTTGACAATCACATCAATAGACCCCCGGCGAACAGCTCAAACGAACACATTTCGAAGGGACCCGACGACCAAATAGTCTGAATTTAATAAAAGCGGCTGCATCGGGCGTTTTGTGCGAGACAAATCGCGTTTTAAATTCCATACGCGTGCACGACAAATATAGCTTTATTATTATTGCCAGAGATGAGATTTCGGGGATCACCCCACAATAGTTATTGCGGCACTAAACTTCAATGTTATTGAAATGCTTTGATCCCGCCGTTGGGCGTTACTTTAAGTTAAATATTATTACTATTCGAGTTAGCACGAATTTGCAGCACCTTTCATGTTCAAGTAGTCATAAAACCAAACAGTTATTTTGTCGTGAATGTGATGTATGCGGTTATTAATTTTGTTTTTGGAATTTCAATGTGCTTTCAAAGATCGTAAAATGCACACGAATAACGTAAGCTTATCTTAAAATCACTTAGGTATTTGAAAGACAAATAACATCATTGAAAATTCAGTTCCCTTATTTTTTAAATATGCATATAAGATTTTTTTTAAACATTTCATTTATATGCATATTACAATACTTCAAAGAAATGTCATATTTTACAACATTCAATGCAAATTACTAATACCATAATATTGCTAATAACACTTGAAATTTAAGCAAGCTTATATCTCCTAGAATTTCATTACTCTTTGATTTATATATTGTGTAGGATAAATGCCTAACACACACATGCCTATAAAAAACTAGTATTTCATTTATGGATAAACGTCGGAGACAATCTTAACGTAACGAACTCATAAATCTGTGCGGGTCTTCGGTAACTTTACCGCTTTACATAGGCATACCCTGTGAAGCCTGCAGGCAACACTGATACATGGCGCAGTACACCTTGGGGTACACGCCAACGCAATTTGTAATTCCAGATAAATTCACCGATTTATTTCTTGTAAATAATATTTACAAGAGTCGCTGCACGCAGTCATCCATCTCGGATGTGTTTCAGCATTTACTTTCCTTATTTTTTTATTTATTGGTCGTAACGTATATGATATATTTTTAAGTACCTACCTATGGTGATATGTGACATTACCTTATTATGTTAATAATGAGGTAGCTCTTTTAATTAATAGAAAAAATATTTCAATGTCATCTGACAAAGGAATTTCAATTCTAGTTTGTAAATCCAGAATATGTTTTCTTTATTTATCTTATATCCATTTAACTTATACATAGACCATTTAACTAAGGAAGCACAGATATAATTTTGTGTAAAACACTTACATTCGAGTAAAGATAATTCAGAGCCAGAGCTTTGGACCCTCACACAATAATGTAGAGAATTACATCAACTAAGACACAAATTAAATGGAGATCTCGCTCTTGCAACGAAAAATAGCATCCAATTTTGGTAACCGCACATTTCTTTGCTAATGAAAGTGGTGTAATTTGTTTCAGCGAATATCTTTGTCCTACCGATGCCACTGTTTGCCATTCAGCTCAACTAATACGTTTGTCAGACAAGCTTGAACAACGTGGTTCAAACACTGAACTCTTGGACGTTTTGGCTATAAATTACATATATTTACCGATTTGAATGTATGTATATAATTTCATATACTTATAGTATTTAGGTTTAATTAGAGGATACAGGGCACACTCTACTTGCACTTCGCACTCGTTCCTTGGACGTGTATTCCTGTATCTTAGGAAGTCCAGTGCCACTATACCGTAAGAACGAAGTATAAGGATACTTCGAAGATTGGCCAGCAGTTATTTCAGTAATGCCATTGGGTACTACTTCACTACATACCTAGTATAAAACAAAGTCGCTTCCCACTGTCTGTCCTTATGTATGCTTAGATCTTTAAAACTATGCAACGGATTTTGATGCGGTTTTTTTAATAGATAGAGTGATTCAAGAGGAAGGGGTTTAAAAACACATTTGTGTTTTGTCACTTATATGGCTAACGCTGGCCGTGCGAAGCCGGGGCGGGTCGCTAGTATTACATAATACATAGTTAGAGACCGGTGCTGACGAACTATTTCTTAATTTGAGCATCAGCTCCATGAACGTTTTTGAACGAATTTGTTTTCCGACACAAAAAAAAACATTTAGAGATTATTTTTTTCACTTCATCTGCTAATCTCACTTTCTCACAGTCTTAAAAGAGAGGATTTGGCATCAGACCGGCGGATGTTGTGTGGACGTATTAAATTCCATGCTTTGAAATATAAAAAAAAAATGCCAGATCAAGATACTCGCATGTGCTCTGAGAAACATGAAAGCGTGTCATTTAAACAAATGTTGATCTAAAGGTATCCAATTATTATCGCCCATAGACTTTGGTGTACCTGCGACTGGCTAGGGCTCCAGAGTTCCGCGACGAGGCGCTGTGCTAGCTGTAGGCAGACCTAAACATCAAAAGGTTGGGAACGCACGGATGTAACGCATATAATATTGCAAGCGTTAATAGCAGTTAAAAGCAGTAGGTACGTTAGTTGCTTATCATCAAGTATGCATAATACACGTTGGTGAACTTGCTTTATAACATAATACATCTTACCTAAACATAGCATCCAAGTTACCTTCTTTATTAATGGAATAATAACATTATTTATTACAGATCTAATTACATTGGAGCTTAAAACTTAAAATTACCTTCGGAATAAGGTCTGTTTGTATGAAGGTGCCGTGGCCGCGACGCCGCGCCTTGCCGTCATTGTCACACCAAGTTGCAGTAATTACCGTAAAATATTAATTACCGTAATATAGTAATGCGAAAGTAGCTGTCCCTTCTTTTGTTTTATACATTCACGACTAAACAGTTGAACAGTCATGATAAACTTGACAAGGAAATTGTGTGGATCTTGATGAATGACAATTAGCCATTGCTTATTCAAGAATGAACACTTTCTATAAACGCATTTTCTACTCAAAAATTAACGCGCTTATGAAGTCGCGAGTAATCAGCTTAATTATACCTTTCGCTTAAACTTAAGGGGAGTGCAAAAAATAATGATAATTTCGCTACGGTGTCAGAGTAATTCGATATACGAGTGTGTAGACAGCATTCGACTTTTTTTTTTCAATAGCCTAGCGATTCGGTATGAGGCTGTCGGCGCCGTTCCATATAGATCAACCTTTACTAAGCAATTTTTCCATTGAGGTTAAAAGGAAAAGCGATTTATGAAGTAAATAATAAAGTCAAATAAACCTTAATTAATTAACGACCCCAGGATAATGAATCTTACAGTGGGCAGAGTTGTCTGAAATAATTAGCGATTTAGGCGATGGAAGTAGGTTTGCGTTGAAAATACGAGTAATAAAAGTGAGATTACATTATTTTGTGTATACTGAAGATATTATAGGTAAAATATCGTAGGGATTATGTGAAAACATAAACACAATGAGTTTTGAATTTCTAGTGTAATCAATTATCCAACTCTAAACTGAGTATTAATACGACTCTACTACATGACTAGATTCCAACTCATGAGATCTTAGTAGGTACTCTGATTCTACTTATTTTAATAATATGCCGAGAAAATTTTCCGTTTCGAACATGATATCCCAAGAAAGTACTATTTGCACGGTATATAAAGGCTGTATTTTAAAGAATCCCACTCGGGTTAATTCGAGTGTGAGCACTAGTTTTAGGGTTCCGTTGTAAGCAGTACCTACAAAACGGAATCATTATGATCTCGCTTCGATCGCCCTGTCTTTATATTACGCCTGCTCAAGTACTCATCTTAGGAGCTAGATTAGCTAACGAAACTAATTTGACAGTTCTAAAAGTCTTGCTATCCCTTTCTCATGTGCGGGGTTAAATAAGGATGGCAATATTTGTAGTCTTGTCAGATTACTTTACTTTTGTGATTTTGTACAACAGAAACGACACCATTATTACAATATCTCATCTCCTATTGAATTGTCATCTACATTTTCATATTTTACCGGCAGAAAAAATGCGTTTGCATTTCAGTTTTCCCAGACACTGAAAAGTATTTGATGTCCGAACTTTCCGTCCCATTATTGAAAAGTCAAAAGGGTCACTTTTTACGACTTAATAAGGGCATATCTTACCAACAGTTAACTTAAATAAAAAGTCAATTAAAAACAGAAGTTAATTTTTTGAAGAGCTGTCTATTGATAATGGTATGGTGACTTGTTTTTTTTATTATCCTTGAGCTTTATACGTAAGTACCTACATGTTTAAAGTGCCATCCCTAATTTCGTAGAAAATCATCAAAACACTTACTTTCCAAATTCTATTTAACTTAAGTGCAGTGATTAAACACACCACGAGCTTTAGGGTGGAGGAAAACGTCGTGAGGAAACCTGCATACGTCTGAGATCAAATTCATTAGTTATGGGAAGGCGCGAAGATATATTATAATTATTACATACACATAGTGCGCGCGCTAATAATCGTGTTAAATGCCTATGACATACGGACAGACGTAAGATAAAATTATAAGTAAACAAAAGGCAGAAACACAACCAAAAAATATATCTTTATATTTTAATCGCATCAGTGTACCTCGTGCGTACAGCAGACAGACAGTGACGATGGGCTTTATTTTATTATACACACATAAGTTATTATGTTTGTAGGAAGTGATAATATGTTTTAATAACGATTTAATAAACACGCTTCAAGAAGATTAGTTTAGTATTAATGTTAGCGATTTGTATATAATATATAGGTACTATACAGCTTGACCTATCACCATAAAAGTTAGCTCATTTAAGTGTTCTTGGAGAAGGCCTTTATGCTATTCATTGTACTTTAGGGGCTTGTAGTAAAAAATCTTCGCGGAAGAAACGCTAGTAAAACCATAATTACAAAACTTCTGAAGCGATACAAACGTCGAAATAACGAATTTGATTTCAATTGCTTATTAAAAAGCGCTTCAATATAAACACCAGTGTCGCGTTAGGTTACGGTGTTATCGGAATGGTATTAATAATCACACAATAAATGTTTGATGAGGCGGTTGTGTTTTCACCAGCTGATTGGCGGGTATTCATTCAACAGCTGCCGCGCTGACTCACGCATGCACTCACTACATTTGCTTTATTAATTTGGAATCACGTTTGACATCCTATATGTGTGTTCCATATATAAATCCTCTTCGCGCGTAGACTGAATATTACGACACATTTTTAATCTGTGTGACAGATACAAAATGTTCACGTATTTATCGACTTGTAAAACGACAAAATATTTGACATAATGCCGGGGATTTAAAATAATACATTTATATCAAAACAGCGCATCATTCATGGGGAATTTGTATTTCAACGTGTATAAACTGTTCAAATCTATATTTATTTCTCCTTTGGTTTAAAGGAAATTGATGGCGCGGCACGCAACTTAATTATAGTATAGCCTGATGAATTACGACTGAATATTTCTGCCTTTATCTTTGACATGACATAATTCATAGTAAAAATTAAGATAAGTTGAAACAAATCACTGTGTGTAAAACGCCTAATCTAATTAAAGAAACATGATTTACTTTTAATTAATGTTGTCGGCACACTGTTAGTCACACCTCTCTAATTCATATTTAATCTTATTCAGCAGTAGACTGTTGAATATTTTTTTGAATATTTTTTTAGACATCTTCATAATCATCTGCTTTATCCTAGACAAAATTTGGGTCAGCACTGCCCTCCATCCTATCCGCTTTGATTAGATATCCGATGTACGCTGCTACTTAAGCCGGTAACCATGATTACCTGTCTATAAAGTGACAAATGTTGATGTTTATTCTCAGAGCAATACGAGCTTGAGTTTTTATTCTGAGTGTTTAGTATTCATATTACATAACCCTGTAATAAAGCGTTAAGGCTCATGTCAATTATTTCTTGAAATCGAATTGAAAGGAGAAACAACCAACACTGAAACTGAAAATATTCCTCCCTAATATAAGATTTCGCACACTGATTAATCACACCACGAGCTTAAAAAAGGGTCAAATAACACTACTTACTTTGATGTAGTGTTGTGTTTCTACGATGAGTGATGTTGCCAGAGATCCAGTAACAACTCTGAGTAGCATAATTTATGCTGCTGGTACATTGGGTCCTCAATAACAATAGGTTTGGCAACGCGTTCGTGATACCCTAGGTATTGCTAGCGTTTAAAGGCTACGGAAACTGCTTACTATCAGGTAGACCATACGCTTGCATGCTATCTATATAATATTCAAAATATGAGATAAGTTATCATCAGAAGCTCAGAACCAAAGTCAGTAATCATTATTATCACGAAAGCCGTCAATTTACACGCATTAGCGCCAAATGCTAGTAGTTCCGGAACTCATAAAATATTTTTACTATCCATAAAGTGACGTCATATTATACATTAGTTACTGATTTTTCTACAATACCTTAGTATTTTTCCTTAGTAACTACTCCAAAGTAGGAACTTACTTATTATAGGTAGATTATGATAATGTCTCATAATATTTTATTATATAACACTGAACGTTAATAAAAGTTCAGTTCGAAAAATCGCAATAACCTCTGAACTATTCAAACTATGTAGATTTTTAAAATGAAAAGTTTTATTTGGAAAATGGAAAACAGATTTAGGCTTTACCGATAAACCTATTGCGCCTGCGGAAGGTAAGTAAAACGTGTATAAAATACAGACTATTATATAATTTGCTTTATTATATTTTGTATATTATAAATATGAATTCCCGCAAAGTAACACCTGATTCTGATCAATTTAACATGTACTTTTAGTTGCTAGTAAAGGTCCTATGGTTACTTACGTTACTTACTTGTAGGTACTTGTAACATAGCCCATACTTAGGTACATGCAACTTTTATTAACTTTTTGAGTATATTCTCGAAATTGTATATTGTCATGTTCATACTAAGTATTCTAGTGATGTATTTATCACGAATACTTCTAGTTACTATAACTTTGTTTAATATTCATACGACTTCATCAAGTTAAACAGTGTAGTAGTCTCTCATGTGTATGTATGTGTGCACTGTACTAATACTCTTACGAATCAAACTAATAAGAGCTAATATTGGCTGTATCTACACACGTTACGAAAGCATAATAGCACCTAATTGTACCGGACACGTTACAGGTAAGTGAGGTAATCCTGCCAACTGCAGAAGTTAATAGTGTACCAAGCGGGTGGGTGTTATTGCGAGCAAGTCTTATTGGGTCGAGTAATAATCGAGTATCTATCTATCTATCTGTAATAGGGTTGCCGCTGTGGCTAGCTTGATTAGATTTAAGTTAATTAACGTTTTAACATTGAGCGGATATTACCTACCCGCTTAACTAGATATAGCTCCATGATGCTAATGTGTATTAAGCTTTAGTACGTACAAACCAGTTAGTCGGAGTAAATAGTTATTGTGTGTCTTAGTACATTTTGAAATACGTACAAGATTGTATTATCTAGCTTAAAGAAATATACGCTCAATTTGACGTCTTTTTGTGCTCTGCTATCCTACATTTTCGTTTAAAGAGCTTGTGGGAACATAGGTGACGTAGGTCCTTTAATACGTCTATTGCTGTATCAGCCCTAATCATAAGCCGTGTGGCGTATCACACCGGTCGTCGAATGTGGAGCACGCGGCGAGCCAGCGGCGATGCCTCCAACAAAAAATCAGTGTAAGCTCTACACGACCGCGCTCCGGTCGCGCGCTCCCATCCCGGCTCCACTCTACGCGAGACGAACGCCGCTCAAACTTCACAACTTACTATCAACTTCGGCTCTCATAGATAAAACTGTCATTAAGTTTAGAGTCTTAATTCGTGAAAAATTACAGTGAAAAGTGTCATATTGTTAGTAGTGTGTAAGTCAACATATGGCCGTGGCCTGAGGTCCGGTCGTCGGTCGTGCGCCGATAGAATCACGACATACGAGCACGTGTGCACCTATTCAGTCTGGAGGCTCACCGTTCACTTCACCTATTTTGTCATCACACTGCATTGAACTGTTTATTTTCGAAAGTCTTTGTCCATTAGTCAGAGCACCCAGTTAAGCATCTAAACAACTCGATCGGAACTAATCGCGAAATGTTTTATCGCTACCTCTATTTACAACTCTATCTCCAATTGCGGTCAAATTATACTTATTTGATTGGGTAGTTGACTTTGATTTCGTTTGCACAGGTTTTGCTTCTAATTAGCTATTAAATAGACTTGAGACAGAATATAAATGTTTTTTTCATTGAAGGCTTGCCATCTGCGATTTCGTCTGCTTATAACATGTTCCCGAGTGGTAACATAATTCTAAGTTCTCCTCCGAGTTTTAAGTATTTCCGTGGCAAAATTCGGCAAGATCAGTTCAGCCGCTTAGTCGTGAAATATTTACTAACAAATAAACGGAGAGACAGTTTCTTTCGCATTTTTCAAATTATAGTGTGATTGTATTCTAACAATTTAATTCTATTAAATAAAATTTCGCAAGCCGTAAACTTTGCTGTGGTCATGTAACAATGTATATTATAACATCTTAACGTTAAATAAAAACATACGATCGAGTAAGAACTATCTTAACTGTTGAATATCGGTATTCCCTACGTATGCTCCTTATTCAAAAATATCAACAGTCATCCGTACACTGTCTAGTACACAGCCTGAGGGTATAATTTATTCCACACTTTCAACCTGCTCCTACGATCCTGGAAAAACCATCATTTGTATACATAAATCTTTTTCGGCACAAATTATGTCGCGGTGTAGCTCCGCCCACAAAGCTATATAAATGTTGCAACTTGCAACCCTTTCTGATCTGCAAAGTGATAGTGATGCATCACTTATTTACAGATTTAATTACCAGGTTCTAATGGAGAAAATTTTATGAAATTACGGATCCAAAGTAATGTCTTCCAGAGCACGCAGTCTGCTGTAATTTTACTGTGGTAGTATCTTAATAATTATGATAGTAAATTAAAAAACATGAGATATGGTTTCAATATCAATGTTCTATTTGTAATTTTTTACATTATTTTAATATTTGTTTTACTTTTCAAACTTCCTTTTATTATGTATATTATAGGTAACCATGTAATTTTCATTCTGTACCTAAATGATTTTGTAAACGTATATAAACCCTATGACCTATAGGTTATATAACTTATAAATATTATATTATTATATATAACAGAAATCTCCCCTGCAAGTATATACAGCGACAAAAAGAATACAACCCCTTATACAATTTGCTTTAATAAGTATTATTGTATTTATTCTTCATGATTTAAATAACGTTTCTCAAAGAGATTCTCGCAGTTGTGAAACTATACTTTCGATGTTAGACATAATAACCGTAGATACCAATTAAAATTGTGTAGAAACGTTTAAACAAGTCAAAACATTAATCAAGCAACACGCAAAATTAAAGTAGTTTTGCAAGCATTACTTACTTGATTAAATATTACTGGGTCAATTGATATCCGTTACCATCGCAGGTATGACGCGTGTCTTACAATTTTTGCTGTAGTTATTTGTGTAAATAAAGTTGCAGAATTTATTTTCCTACATTTGAAGAGTCTATTTTGATTAGGGTATCGATCATAATACATTTAATAGCTTTAAGTTTGTTAGATATACAAATATCTTCAATACTAAAAATATTTATCCAAACTCATTAGTTTGTTAAAGATATACAATCGAAGGTTTGTAAATTTTAAATTCCAGATGAAACACCTTACCTTCGACTCCAGAACAGATTAAACACCTTGTCAGACGAAATCAATACCACTGTAATAAGTATCCAAATACAAATCCCATAGACTTACATCGTCCGCCATAATTTATCTTAGACGAAGGTGAAACTGAATTGATTAAAAACAGCGAACTCTAAATAGAAGCACCTAAATATTTATACAAAGTAAGGAGTAAAAATACGCAACAATCGAAGTCAAAGACAGCGAAGCTATTTGTGAAGACACAATTAGTAGCGAGTTTTGTATCTTCGTAACTTTCGACAACAAAGAGCTTTTGAGAAATTAGTCATTTTGGAACAAGCGCCTCGCATCGCAACTTCCTACAAACAAAAATATCTGTCCAACTACTTTTATCATCTTTAAATGTTTTAAATCCCTTCAAAAAAATTATAAGTAACAATATTTTATTATATATATAAATTAAATATATGTTTTAATCATACAATTCTAAACTATATTCATAAAACTTCTCATAGTTTTGTGTTTCATTAACAATATGTATTAAATTATATGATACCTAGATATTTTAGTCGGCACCGAATCTATAACGCGTAAGAATCTTTAAAATCATCATACTATACTTTTAACACGAG
Source organism: Falcaria lacertinaria (assembly GCA_951449985.1). Taxonomy (NCBI): domain Eukaryota; kingdom Metazoa; phylum Arthropoda; class Insecta; order Lepidoptera; family Drepanidae; genus Falcaria; species Falcaria lacertinaria. The sequence continues at coordinate 5,273,475 of OX602118.1, read as the reverse complement.
TTATATTACCAACACTACCTGTGACAAATAGACACCGTCCTCCTTATAATACAACGGATACTTAATAATCTTATGTTGTAAAACTTAACAAGATAATGGGTACAAATGCTGTGACTGGTCCTAACACCATAACGGCAATTGTTACCGTACAGGCTGTGGTACGGATACGCAGCTCTTGGCAAGGTTTCAAAGTACCTGCACACTGTATAATGTTCATTCTGATGACTTATTTATACAACTTCTTAACTTACAGAACTGTATAAAAGTGCTCATCCAATGAGCATTTGATACCCAGCTCCGGCAAAAGTCTAGCAGTTTTAAAAGTACCAAATATCTTTGTGAACTTCAGGCCTATCTGGGTGTAAAAGTTTTCCATATGTGTATAGTGTAGTCATGTATAGGCAATTCCCAATATTTCAGCTCACGTAGCGTCCTTTGGGCCCGGGCCAAGCCTCGACGCGCACATTTTTGATTTGATGCGATGTGATTCAGTTTGTCAAACAAACTTTTAGCCGACCCAAAAACGGATCCGCTAAGAACAGAGCGTTTCAATCATAATTCTGTTTGAAAGTTGAAACTCCTCGTGAAGACGTAGTTATATTGACTGTGTTTATATTTGGATCAATATGACTTACTCATGAATAATATTGCCTGCCTCTGACATGACAGTAGAGATTTTTTTTCACTATGGTGGTATAAAAAAAAGCTTTCATTCGACAAAAGCATTCTACAAAATGGCTTATAATGAAATGCTCCTATAGAATTTTGGTTCACATATAAAATAGTATTCGATGGGGCATATAATACAAAGCAGTAACTGTATTAAGATCTTATTTAAATATGTTCTTTTTTCCTAATCCGTGTCATAGTTGATGTATAGCAAAGAGATCTTTGAGCCTTAGTAAGTAAGTAACTTTGGTCTAACCCACACTGTCTCAAACTGACTGTCAAAAACTAACAGCTATTTACCAATTGGGCATACCCTTTATCGCTTCGTTGAGGGTTGATATTTGATTTGAATAACTGAGAAGTCATAAATTTCAAGTCTATAACTTGTGCCATTTCGTAACTTTTGTAAATGGTTAATGTTGAGTGAATTGATGAAGAATAAAACTGTTCTTGTTTGGTTGCGTTTATGGATCCATGTCTGCGGTTGCAAAGCGGATCCATCGCCACATTGACACAAACATATGATAAACAATATAAATGTGACCATCCCTCAGTGTGTTACGCCATGGGACGTCGCCAGTCGCCAGTCGGCGCGAAGCTTACCTTTAACGGTGATCACTCGCCATATAAATTGTCCAAGAACGCAGTTTTATCTGGCAGATTATAAAGTCGTAATAAATATATGAAACGATTCGAATATAAAATGTATAGCTGAATTTGGTCGTGGGCAGTTCGGAGTAACAACATTTAATGGTTTGTTAGTTGGAGAATAATCTCGCGGCGTCAAACTTTGGACGTGATGATTGATGGAGGCGTGCGATTGTAAAACTCTACTGGATGATTTTGCATTTTGGTATCTTCTGATCCGAATCGATTATATACAGTTTGTGAAAACAATTTTGTTTGCTCTTTTTGTCGAACTTAACAAAACAATTTATTCGGTTAAAGGATTTCAAATACCTAATCTCTATATATAAAAATGAATCTTTATTTCCGTTGGCCACGGCATCACACGCAAATGGCTAGGCCGATTTTGTGTTTATTACTGTCACTACAGGGTTCTTATGAAAATAAAATTTGAAAAAAGAATCGGCATATGTTTAATATCGAGATAAACTAAAGGACCTTTGTTCTGTGGTTTATTTGTCATATGAATTCATAGCTAAGACAGGACAACGTCTGTCGGGACAGCTAGTTATGTATATATGCGTAACTCATCTCTGTATAATTTTGGAAACATAATAATGTATGCGAAATTGGTAGATACCGAACGCGGTTGCCCAGAAGATTTTAACTCTGTTATTTCTCACATACTATACCTATAAAGCTAACACTAATAAATATTCGTGCCATTCAATAACTATTAGATAATTATATTAACTATCAACTTTACCAAATCAATAAACAAGTGTAGTAAATGTACACTAAATTTACATCAAAAATTAAGTATTGCATATTAAATCCTTCAGCGTCATGTTATCTATCAATCAGGTGTGAATAGGTATATTATTTTTAATTTATTAATGTGAATTACTTCATTTTCCCATTTAGTATTACGCAGTCTGGCAGCCAGTTAGATTAGCCAGCAGCTAATAAAAAAAATGAATGTTTATTTTAATAAGCAAATACAACAGTAATTACTTAACTTTTACTTCGTAAGTCCTTCGGGTATTTGTGAAGCAAACATTAGTGCATTCGACCTCATTAAAGCAATAAATAAAGCCTACCTATAGGTTCACTAAACTCAAATGTGAATGATTTCAGACGAGCCCTAACCCTAAGTCTCAGTTTTAATTACCATTCAGAATCGTGCTGAGTAATAAGAATTAGTAGGTACTTATTCAAAATTCTAAAATGTTGTGCCAATAGCTAATATATTCACAATCCCACCATAACCGGTCGTCGCTCGCGAAAGCTCTATTCAAATTATAATCTAAAATGAAATACTTGCAGAAAATATTATTCGTATTGAAATTAATTACTAACTTTCAAACGAATACAGCTCAACTTCAATAGTGTTGTGGATATGTTTAAAAACCATTACAATAGCAACAAAAAATGCAGGTCGAACTTCACATCTATATTCCCAGCAGGATTGAAATTAATATTTGTATTTTATTGATTGTATAGATTTCATTTATTGTAGTGATTCAGACACTGAACTAAATTGATACAGTGGTCACTGTCATGACGAGAATTTATTGAGGAAGGTTTGTTTTTTGTCATTAGTTTAAATAAACAAGTTTGTCTACGATGTGTAGATTGTGGCAGTATAATCCAACTAAACTGTGTGTTACATCGCATCAGTGCTGTCCTGTTGCGTGCAATGAACGTGCATTTTAGCGCCGTGACACTCAATTATGCAAGTGTATGTAGAAATATGCCATGAAGATTAAACGAATATAAATATGATTATAGTTACACTATAACTATATTATATTATTTATAACTACTTATACCTACTACTACTATAACTATCCGTACTAATATTAAAAATGCGAAAGTAACTCTGTTTCTTTGTTTGTTTGTTTGCTTCCTTTTCACGACTAATCGGCTGAACGAATTGTGATGAAATTTGGCAATGAGATAGATTATAACCTCGGGAAGAGACATAGGTTATCTTTATTTAGAACCACCACAAGCTAGTCTATACTATACTAATAATATTATAAAGAGGAAAGATTTGTATTTTTGTATGTATTGAATAGGCTCCGAAAGTACTGGACCGATTTCAAAAATTTTTTCACCGTTAGTAAGCAACACTATCACTGATTAGCATAGGCTAGCTGCCCGCCCCGGCTTTGCACGGGTAGACAAAATATTTGATGTAAATGTCTACCCGTGCGAAGCCGGTACTTTATAATTACAAGTCATCGATAGTTCACAAAATTTCAAGGAAGGAGTTGTGCTGAACATAAATCCATTAAATATTTTCGTTCAGATTTTTAATTATTATCGTATACAATTACTCCCAGGAGTAATGACATTAATATTTGAACTACTGTCAGTATACTTCAATCGAATTTATACGCCGAACTCTGAAGGGACTGGTACTCTTCTCGCGATTTATCGGATTTAAATTTTATACATTAATTATATAGCAGAGTTTAGCAAAATTGAAAGCTTTGATGCCGTAATTAATCTTTATGGCTAATAAAATTCCTGTTAAGAGGCCATTAAGTTAACTTCAGACACGTAAAGATTTGCCACACGCCACTAAAGATGGCAATTAGGTAAGTTACTTCATACAGTATACGCATTAAACTGTATACAAATAGAATTAGCCTCAAGTGTGGCATTATCGAATTAGACTTACCATTTCAGTATATATACCAATAAATATATATCAAAGTTAAGTAAAGCCGGCAAATTGCGATCCAAAAAAAGGTGAAATTCATAAGTAGATAAACTATTTCACCTCCTTACAAAATCAGTTCTAAAACATCTTTTCTATTTTACATGCCAGTGATTTTTCACTGGCGCATCATATTTGCCCGCCTAGCTTTTCTGAAACATTGTTGGGTGACGACACCTAAACAAGCCCTTTTGGGAGGGCCCAAGGGAAGATAAGACCTCGAAATACGATATATATAGGACGTGGTAACCCACCCCAATGTTGATCATAGTTAAGGTAATTTACCGTCGTTGACTACCTGACAACTACGCCACATGAGCTGCATTGCAACTTTGGCACTTACCAATTGGAATGATCGACCGACACTGGAATAAATAAAATCCAATGATATGGTGCGATGTTTTCATTCATTACTATCGTTTCCGAACAAGGTCGGTCCTCAATTACTTATAGACGGATCTTACGCGCGAGAACAAATTTGAAAATAACATGACCGTAAAACGTGCGTAGAGTACTCTTATAGATTTAATAAAGAATTACGTTGATCAAGGTATATATGTTGTATGTGCCTGCTTTCTGTTTAAAAAACAGTTTCTGTCCGCGACTTTGTCCGCGTTGACTTTAGAATCCCACAGTAACCTAAAACTTTGGGACAAAAAGTACCCTATATGTCTATCTAGGTAATAAGCTATCCGTGTACCAAATTTCATCCAAATCCATAGAGCTGTTCTTGCATGCTTGAGCATTCATCCTAAGAAACATTCACATTTGTTTATTTATTTGGTCTTCAACATTAGATATATTAAGCATTTATAAAGAATCATAGGTACATAATTTTGTGTTGGATGTTCCAACAATTATAGAAGAACACAACATTCAAAACAAAATTAGTGTCACCCTACACACCAAGTTATATAACATTAAGGGAGAGAAAAATACACTGCGTCGTATCATAAACATACATTGAACTTAAATTATAAATAACATATAAAATAAATTAAATTGAATTAAGTCTTTAAAAGGCACTCTAAATGGAACTAATGAAAAAATCCGATAGGGTTTTATGTAGCAACTTCTTAAAGCTGCATAAGGACATACTCAAGTCAAATTCATTTATAATATTACTAGGAATTATTAGAATATATTCACTCACTCTTCCCGAAAGTACCCTGAACTGAGGGTATATTTGTAAGATCAGTCAAAATTCACTTCTTACCGAATACATTGTCACATTTGGATAGTTGGCGAGTACATCGCCCTTCTTCAGGCATATTTCAACCCCGAGCCTGGTATAAGTTTATGAACAAGCAAACAGAAAACACATCAATTTACCCGACCTGAAAACCTAACCCGAGATCTTACATCTCGAGACAAGCGTCAACCGTTTCGGTGACAATGATATTATTATCTCTATGCTTTATCCATGACTTCACCCGCGCAGTAATACTTCAGCTTTTCATTAGTGATTGAAGTTTTTTAGTAGTTCTGCAATGTAAAAAATTACCGCAAACAGAAAAACTAACAAATATATTTTACCTAATTACTATATTTGTAAAATGTAGATCACCAACTTTATACGTAAATTACGTTTGCTTAATCCCTAACGAGATCCTGCATCTAAAACAAAGTTTAATGATATATTAACGATACATCAAAGTCGAAACTATAATAACTGTCATGTTCTTATAATTATAAAGTGTTAAAGGACGGGCTTGTATATCAAAATCTAACACAAACTACGTTATAACTCATGAACTTCCCTCAAATATAAAAAGAGCTTTCCCTTTGCTCTGAATATTTTGGTTACAGAAACACATCCGAAAGAATAATGTTAGATGTTAAACTGACATTTATGCGACGTGAAACGGCCGTGTTAATTATCAGAATAGTTCATTTATACGTCTACGAATGAGATACAAATTCGTAACAATCACATAGAATTAAATATATGTCCTGCTTATAACTATTAACGATTTATTTTATTTCCTTGTGGAAATATATGGAATGAGAGGGCGATGAAATGGCGATAAGGCAGGAAGGCGGGCTATACCGCCGTATTCGCCGAATCCAAAAATTACTTATATTATATGGCTCCAACTGATTTCGTCTAAAAGCATGCATTGTGCATATAAAAGAAATATTTAGATATAGAAATAAAGTAACTGTTATTTGAAGCTAATTTACATACCTTCGCACTTGTCTTTTTTTGCTTAGAAATCCTGAACAGATAATAATTATGTTTAAATACACAATTAGCATCTCCGTTGCAATAACTCTTTAATTAAATTAAAAACAGCATAGCATTAAAAGGAATCAAGTTTAAAATGCCAAAGACGAAAAAGTCATAACAAAAATGTCGCGGCAGATCGCTTAATAAGGCCCCGTAACGAACGACGACCAATCAAAAACAGGCGATGCACTGTTAGTGCTCGTAAAAAGCTCTTTAAAACTGTCCAGAGCTTCATAACTGAACATCTTTAAAGGCCAATAATTTCACAATTGCCTCCGTTCCACGAGGTCCAAGATGCATATTCACAACTCGTTGGTTATTAAATGATGTAAACAACATGTCACTTATGTTTCATTCTCATCGTCAAATTTACGTATCGTTGTCGAGACTTGTCTATTTTTTTTATAAGCTAACTTTTGTTATTTTTGTGCCAAAAAGCAAGTACCATTCATTAAATACATTGTTTAAGTAAATACGCACTGTTTCTACATGTCGCTGACTGAATATCAACTGAAAAAAACGATCCGCCTTCAAAAAATTACGATTAGAAAAATATTAGGTCCTTACATATGAAATTGGCGTTTTTCGTACTGGCCACTTTAATCACGAATTTCTCCTCTTTGGTAAGGAATTCCAAATTCAAATTTGTACAGCTATAGACTCATGTATTTGTGCTTCGATGATCGTCATTCATTTGTTTTTTTTCTTCTGTTTTTTTCTGTTTGCGTCACTCATTTTACAAAATGGAAAACCTTAAATATCGCATTATTTACGAGTACGAGTTCCGCCGTGGCACTAGTGCTGCGGAAACAACTCGAAGGGTGAATGATGTGTATGGCGGTCGTGTTGCAAAAGAAAACACAGTTCGTTTTTGGTTCCAACGTTTTCGTTCTGGAAATTTCGACCTGCAGAACAAGCCCCGTGGACGGCCTGAGACTCAAGTTGATAATGAAGAGTTGAAGGCTATTGTGGAAGCGGATCCATCGCAAACCACGTCCGAGTTAGCTGCAGGCTGCAATGTTAGTGATAAAACTGTTTTAATTCACTTGAAGCAAATTGGGAAGATTAAAAAGCTTGAAAGGTGGGTACCTCACGAATTGAGTGAAACAAACCGGCAAACGCGCGTCGACTGCTGCGTTACATTACTAAACCGGCACAATAATGAAGGTATTTTAAACCGAATCATTACCTGTGATGAAAAATGGGTTCTTTACGATAATCGGAAGCGCTCAGCGCAATGGTTAGATCCTGGCCAGCCAGCCAAATCCTGCCCCAAGCGAAAATTAACCCCAAAAAAGTTACTTGTAAGCGTTTGGTGGACTAGTGCCGGTATTGTTCATTACAGTTTTTTCAAATCTGGCCAGACTATTACGGCTGATGTCTATTGTCAGGAATTGCAAACCATGATGGAAAAGCTAGCGGCTAAACAACCTAGGCTGGTCAATCGCTCCACGCCACTGCTGCTTCACGACAACGCTAGACCACACACTGCGCTACAGACGGCTACTAAATTAGAAGAGCTTCAATTGGAAAGTCTAAGACATCCTCCGTACTCCCCGGACCTTGCTCCAACAGATTACCATTTTTTTCGAAATTTGGATAACTTCTTGCAAGGGAAAAAATTCAACTCCGATGGGGCAGTCCAAATCGCCTTCAAAGATTTTATTGATTCCCGTCCGACTGGTTTTTTTAGTAAAGGGATCAATGAACTACCTATGAGATGGCAAAAGTGCATAGAAAATAATGGTTCATACTTTGATTAATTAAATATATTATATTAAAAAATATTCGACTTTTTGTTCCTCCCATACAAAACGCCAATTTCATATGTAAGGACCTAATATTTTCTCTTAATGACGTAACTCTGAGAATGATGCGTTTAATAAAACTGACATTAATATGATTAATAATTACTTTCTATTGTTCCCTTAATAAAATGGATAGTAAAATTATTTCATTACGATGGGTCCATGCTGTAGTTGGTCCCTATGAATACATGATAGAAATAATGTGCAATCATATTACATTACTGCCCATTACCGGGCACCATAATTAGCATCAATTAAATTGTTGCATAAGCTGTTTTCATTACTAGGTATACAAAAAAGTTAAGCTGATTGATTAATTATTTACTACTTACGTATATACTATTTACCTACACGAAAGGGGATAAAACACAGCTATTGAAATATCAGCGTCCGCATTGTAACTATAATTTTCATAAGCGAGATGTCATTGTGAAACTACTGCGACAGACGCTGACACCTTGATGTCACCTGTATAATCAGTTCGGAATTCGGATGCAAATTTCTGCATAATTTTACAGTTGGATTTGTTTGATTAGACTGTGTACTATGTAGCTACGTGTTTTAACACTTACAATATAACGCTATTAGCGGTGAATCACCCGCAAATGCAATTGACACGGAGATGATTCTAATGACAATTATACATTATAAATTCCACAATATTAGGACTACAAATCACATAATACCCATTAAGTGTTCCAAGTGATTTATAGAACTAATTTCACAGGCATCCGTTTTAAAATAGCCTACTCAAAAGCCTATAAAAATCCCGGCTGTGAAAGAACATTTGGGCAATTAATGTATTCGCATTTACCCTAAAATGATTAAAGAGTAAAGTTAGCGGGCGATAAAATTTATATTCACCTTGAAAAAAAGAGAATAAATAACAGGTGGGAACTTCAAATCCTGTTATCAGACGCAAATTGCCTATATCTACCTGTAAATTGTTCGAATTGCATAATTCATATTCATTTTATTACGGCAATCAATTAATTAGTAAAGTATTTCAATCACAGATAATTTTAATGACACCTATAAATTTGTTATATTTACGTTTCACCTAAAAAGTAAGCAAGATTCTGAACCTCGTAGTTATGACCAAGCGCTAATTTACTGCATTTTATTGCATTTATTTACCATAGGTACCTAATTAGTGTTTATTTATGCAATTTAAGATAGTATCGGCTATATCAATAGAACAAGACATAAATATTATCTTAAAAATTACGATTACTTTAGTTTAGACTAGATTCAGAACATCATAATACTTGTACACGTATGTGTATTGAATTGCCTTTAGATAGGCACACAGTAAGATGAAAAAGTCATTGCCACCATCGGTTAAGCTCGTGTACACAATAACGGGACTTTGATAGTGGAAACATCAAGGGTTTGAAGGCTTCTGCGTGAAAACGGTCGGACCCTCGTCAGGAAATATAACGAGTTCTTGTTTTACGACCTTGTATTCCCAATTCTTATGACACAAATACGTAATCTATTACAAGGATTTCAGCTGCAAATATATTTACTATACGTAGATACGGGGAACATAGATTGCCTGTGAGGCTGATGTAAATGTGCGGCAGGGGACTTACGCGTGTCCCTTTTGCATCTAATTCGACGTTAACCCCAAGTGACGCTAAGCCGACATTTTTCACATGAAAGTAATGTTACAAGTACGGGTTTTACTAGGCTCAGTTGATTATTGGGATAGGCTTTCTACTGTGAATACGGCTTTTCTTTCAGTATATTTTTAATACTATACTTACCAATATACCTTACTTACGCTTACGCACTTGCGGTAGAAAGCCTACGGATATTAATATATTCCGCTACATACTATTATATAAGACATAAGTAGTTAAGATACCCAGTGGCCACAAGAAGCCTGCTTACAAATATGATGCGAATGCCAGTTAACCCTCCTCAACCATTACGGCGGGATCGGTGGAAAGCTAACATTATACAATATACATACCTAAATAACCTCCACTTTAGTAAGAATATGTCTAATTCACATTTGAATTGCCTACCTACTTACATAATGTTTCCTCTTATCATAACTTGGCAACGTCCAGAAGCACTTTGATACAAAATAATGGCAGTATAATTCCAAAAATGTTAAAGTATTCTAAACGATTCTCGATTGTATATATAATACATAGCTTATGTATTTCAGCGGCAGATGGTGTAGTATATCATCAAATTCCACTTTTCACCGTTTGGCGTATTGTATCCTTCCGCGCCGGATAAATAACACAGATCATTTAGCTCAGTGAGCCTCGGCGCTAGAATAACGAGCTTCTGCCATTCACATTTTCGGTGTTATAAATAAACGGGAGGCGATGAATTATGCAAATAGAAATTTACCACACTTTAGTATTCTGTACCAACAATAATCATACTTTCGTAATTTTCTTTACCTTTTCCAACGTACCTACTCTTACGATAGAACAGAAAAAAATAATTTAGATATACTAATAATAAATTGCAACGATCGGCAAATCAAAAAATCTACATCTTCCATTAGATATGCCTACTGCCACCTATTTCCTAAACAAATTGAAAGCATACCATTCCGTGACTTTATATTGGTGCTGTGTAAAATGTTATTACCTAGCAGTGGAGTGAAACTCGCACTTTGCGAAGGTACTGACCGGTTCCGATTGTAACATTCGGGCTAACAGCACCCTCTAAAATTGTTCGAAACGTTCATTTCAAATGCCGTGCACAGCTGTTCTCAACGTTTTATTCATTTTTTCATGTAAGTATCTGACGACTATTGCAATGTTTTCATAAGTGACAAAATTGTATTGACCTTACAAAGAGCAATTTCCTTGCTAGACAGGTTACAGGTTAGGTACAGTCATTTTAATGCAAACTAATGCGGGCATAATTATATCTAGCTTAATTTTATTCATTTTTCCTGACCTTCGGTGTCTTGTCATTAACTTCAGAGAGAACTACTTGACCCTTATGATTTGATGGAATCACTTTGTAAGTACTAACTAGTAATGAATAGTAAAACTTTCTAAGAATAAACTTCGCTCTATGAGGAAACGTAATTTTTCATTCATACGCGAAATCTTTTTTCTTCGCCTTCATACTTACCTAAATTACAAGTTGGCTCGCAGCTTTCAGCGTCCATACATGAGGGAAATGTTGAGACACAAGAAAGTCGAGTAAATACTTAGTTTGCGATGTCTCCATAATGTTTGGCAATAAATTTGTGGAGAACAAACAAGCTCGGTATCAGATCCTGCCGGCCGCGAGCCGAGTCGGCGTATCTTGGTTAGAATTGCGTTCTATCAACCATCTTTACATAGTTTCCACACCATTTAAGTTACCATAACTGTTATGTGCTACATTACACCTAACATTATCTTTGCTCTGTCTACTTTAACCAAGCACTATTTTAGCACATCTGGTTTATTCTATTTAATAAAAAGGAGCACTTCATCGTTTTCGTTAGAGCCGACACTTCTTTCAAGTTTAACGATGACCATCACCATGATTTTCAAATTTAATTTCGTATGTTACAATCTTCGTAGGTCTAAATTTAGCGATATTGAATCTTTCTTTCTTGGTGTTTTATGGCTCAGAGTAGATAATATACTAGTTATGGTAACGTCGTCAGCATATTCATATCAATATCTTTATGACTTTCGTAATCTTCATTTGACTGCGTTTCTTCATTGCATTTCGTCTATATTTACGTCAAGAAAACTTTACTAAGCTTACTTGTTACCAAGAATTCTTTTACAAGTAAAGCTCCGCATTACTGACTTCATATATTTATTAGTATAATTTATAAAGCTAAACTCTTGCCAGTCTATATAAAGTATGATTCTCAATTTGAAGATCGAAGCAAAATTTATTTATTGTTGTCAAGAAATTTAGAGGACGATAATAACATTATTGGAAGGAAAATTTATTTCCAGGCCATTGGTAATATGTATCCAAAGCATGATAAATTGCAAGCTTACAAAAATCGCTATGGGAACAAGATGATCTCCGTTATCCTGAGATAGTTTAGGAAGATTTAGTGCTTACTGGACTGCGACATTAGAGTGAGATGAGATTTATGTACGATCGAAGCTATCGAAGAATACTCATGCGATCACGAGGTATTACCGCGAGACATAAATGATTTGAAGGTACCATAGATAGGCCTGTCATTAGTTCAACATTTATTTTGTTATATTTTTGTGCGTAAGCACATTTTGGGACTAATATTGTAAAAACGTCCAAGACCTCATAACAGCAATTATTGTCTTCTTTAATCGAATTGGTGTTAAGTGAACTGCGATCCTCTTGATGCGTCAAACTTTACAAATCTTGTCTAATGCTCATCCCAGAATTCAAAACTGTCAATAAAGCGTATAAGTGACGGTGAGGTGCGATGAGCGAGGGCGACGGTGTTGTCGGTGTGCGGTGATGGTCGGGGCGCATGATGCGCGTGGGCATTGATGGAAGAGTCATGGTCGTCGGGCGGGGCGCCGCTGCTGCGCACGCGCTCCCTGCCGCTGGTGCTGGAGGCGGCGAGTGGTGCGCCCTCGCGCCAGGCGAAGCTCGACCCACGCCAGCTGTTGACCCTCACGCGCCATTACTACCCCGAGGGTGGCTGGGGTTGGGGGGTCACGGCCGCGGCCACGCTAGCCCAGCTCCTAGCCCACGGACTGCACCAGGCCTCAGCTATACTAACCTTCGAGGCCGTGCGCCGGTTCGGACCAGAATACCAAATGCAAGCAGGTATTATACTTATAACGTAACTGTTTTACTTTTAAGCCGAGATTTATACGGAATAAGATGCTATACACCGTAGGGCTTGTCTGTGCCATAAAAAAAAATAGTTACACGAACTATGATTATTCAGGATGATTAACTAGTGATTAATTTATAATGCTTATTTAATCTTCCAAATAAGACTTATCCACAATTTTTGTAAAATGTTAGCATAGTTAAATTTTATAAGCGGTTCTTGCAGTATTCGTGATTTAGACAAGATATTTCTTATGTGCTGTGTTATTTCCACCATTATTTCAATAAATTTATTTAATTTGTTTTTATACAACAATTCAACTATCCGCGAAAAAATATTATATCCTTGGGCTGATTTGAAAACCACTGAAATAGCTGATAAACTTTTATCTTTTTAAAGAATACTTGCCTTTGTAAAAAGTTGAAGACGAAACCGAATTCTGTGTTGAAATCTGCAAAGGTCACCGTCATTGTTCAAATACAAAACGACATAGCTGTATTCAAAAACTTCACAGCAAAGGTGGAAAAGTTTTTAAGAAAGCGATAAATAGTTGGCGAACTATTACATTCTGCTTCAACTATTATTAGAAGTAATGATACCATTTGGCTGTTATTCGTTTGTAGTATCTCATTACATTTCGCCTTCCATAGTTCAACGCTCCATCTCAAATATTTTTCTCTACGCATGTAAATAAACTGGAATGAGCCATGAGGCCTTTCAAACTTTGACAACACGCAGATCATTTTACTTGGAGAAAAATGGCGGCATATTTCACGAGCATATGCCTGTTATTGTATTTCTACATACTACATTTCCTACAGTCGTATCAACCCATCACATCTTATTAATGTCACAGTGTCATCATCATCATCAGTTCATGTATCAGATTTAATAATAATACATCACAGTAGTCTTTATGTAAATCCTTGTAAAATTATGGCCAATTAACGTATCACGTGTGGTGTGCCGAAAGTATAATGTTTTTATTATTTATTGTTCTTTTATTATATTTTATTTACTTGAAATATGCTCTGTATATCTGATGCTTATTTGACGAGACCGCTGGTCTAGTGGTTAGTATACCTGACTGCTACGGGTTCGATTCCCGCCGGGGCAAACATTTATGTGACAAATATGTTTGTCTTGCGTCTGGGTGTTTGGTATGTATTATAAGTATCTATTTACAAAAAAAAAAGTATATAAGTATTATATCAGCTGCTGGTTCCCATAGTACAAGCTCTGCTTAGTTTGGGGCCAGATGGCGCTGTGTGATAATGTCCAAGCATAAAAAAATCTGTGTTCTCTGAAACTGACGGACTTTCCTTATTTCACGAGGCTATGCATATTTCAATAAAATATTATAAATAATCAATAAACTATTAGTTCGTGACCTCTAGTCTGTGTATTAGGTACGTTTTAATAGCGATATAAGCAATTATGATTATTTGTCTCACAATGTCACTGAAGATATGAACGAGAAGCAGCTAATTTGTCTATTGCGAAATTAGATCTTAACTTTATCCTAAAATACAGTCTATGTAATCCGACCAAACATCATTGGATTAAGCAAACTGCTTACAAGGTTTTATTGATACAGAACCCTTTTACCGCCCTATATATCTACAAAACAGTGGAAGCGGAAGTTATTTGTTGAATAACAAGAACTGGGCTAACACAAGTGCCTCGTAAAAGTAACAGTCAATAAATACAATCGACGTGCCTTTAGAAATATTAAGTATCGATGAACCATTGGGTTAAAACTTGATCTTTGAGAACTTCCTTCGAACTAACAGCCACGATTCATAAAAGGCTGGCAATCATGTACATTAAAAATTCCTGTCAATTTTATTGCGGCAATTAATTCACACTAAAAATAGCAGTTTAATTAAAATGTTAATCGCTTAATAATTATACCTACATAATTAAATTCTGTACCCGGCTGCCGCTCGAACATCGTTACCTGAAGATTGGACCGGTGAACGCGGGTCCATAACTTGACCGATATTTATCCTTCTCATAGGCAAATTGTATAAGTATATCTCTATATCTATACATATAAACAAAAATAAAACAAATCCCTATTTCCTTTGGTCACGGCGTCACATGAAAATGGCTAGACCGATTTCGCGAATTCTTTTTCTTTTGTGTTTATTAAAGTCAGTAGAGGTTCTTATGAAAATAAAATTTGAAAAAAGTTTCGGTATATTTTTAATATCGGGATAAACTAAAGGACCTTTGTTCTATGGTTTATTTGTCATATGAATTCATAGCTAAGACAGGACAACGTCTGTCGGGAAAGCTAGTTGGTTATATTTAAGCTTCGTATATATTTTATCTTAATACGTATGTAGATACGTACGTATCCACAAGCAAGTCATCAATTCTTTGACAGGAGCAGCGAGCTGGCTTAGGTACCCCGCCCTACGTCAATCATCGGCAATCGTTTATTAGGATCGAGGCACGCCACCAGGCTGCGATACGCGTCACGCCGGCCTCCTCGCACATTTATCATCCCAAAGGATGTTTAATATGTTTCGCCTTGGTGACAGGACTCATGATAACACCAAGCGCCAAACCGCTGCCGACAGCGATTATAATTTCGTACATTTTAGCGCGCTCGAAATCATTTTAAGTGGGAGAAAATATACATTTTCGAGGTATTCACTTTCTTACTCCTTTGTATGACTTTCTCGTATTAATCAGAACTAATCATTTTTAAGCGCAACATGGAAACTTTTTATT
This sequence comes from Falcaria lacertinaria, assembly GCA_951449985.1. Classification (NCBI taxonomy): domain Eukaryota; kingdom Metazoa; phylum Arthropoda; class Insecta; order Lepidoptera; family Drepanidae; genus Falcaria; species Falcaria lacertinaria. The sequence goes on along the minus strand of OX602118.1, from coordinate 5,257,909 downwards.
GTTATTTATACAAAAATCCAAGGTTACTTATCCACCACGTAGCAAACAAATGACAACATGATAATAACTATTCCCCGTCGGTTTTTCTTTTCGAGCCCGATGATCTTGAACTCAAAAATTACCCGCTAAACTTTTCCCTTTTCCCCACCCTCCAAATGATTCAAATCCAGCAGTGTCACCCCAACGGCTCTGAATAGAACGGAAAGTCATTCGGTTCTAATAACGGGGTTAGCGCAATAAATAAGCTGCCAGATAACATCCCTCTGAGCATTTAGTGCCAGCAAAGAAATATTAGAAAGTGATCGCGCCCAGTCGCGATATAACCATCGTTGTGATGGCCTCTGAGCGATATTTTGGTGACAATATTGGACACACTCCAAGCTTAATTGCACACAAAATAACTATAATAAGCTAGGTTTGAACTTTGAAAAATACTGCCTAAGTATCATAAAAAAATTCTCCATTGGTACCCATATATTATATACCTTCTTTTCTTATGTAAAATAATTTTGCTGTGCTCCCCAAATATTCGTATAAACTATTATACTGTAGGAATGGAAAATTTGAGAGTACCTACTTTAATTCACGATATTAAAATTGTGTTCACTTAAAAGCAATCACAATACGATTTTGATTTCATTTTATTGAACGTACAATCACATAGTGGTGCCAGATAGTGTCGATACGAGTGTATATAAACATAAAGACAGTCAATTCTGCACTTATTTACAAGACGATGAGCCAGCGCAATTTCTTTATTTCGTTTCGATTGAGACGATCAACCTAAGACTCAGTTTCTTCTGCATTCTTGTCGCAGACTTTAAAGTAAGCCGAAGCCGTATTTATCTTATTTATAGCGTTATATATAGCTTTTACTGCCACCACTTCATATACGTCTCATTTTAAAAGAAAACAAATCAATAATATTACTGCAGCTTATGCGAGTAGTTAAGTCGGAGATTGTATGCATTGCAGTGTCTTAGCTTTAATGGACCGCATCATTTCAAAGATAAGATAAATAAAAGTGAAATGTTCTGATGAAATTAAGCAGACAGAAGTTGGAGACAAAATGTTGGGCCACAATTACTCATCAATTTGTGACTGGAGTCTGTAGACTAAACTGAGCGCTCAAGATTTATTCGCGAGATGTGTGCCCGATGGGTGATGCTGCTAGTTAAGATGTCGACGAACCTGGGCCGAGCGATCCTAAACTTTTTCAATAGCAATGTTTGTCAGACGCCTGCACAGTCAAGCAGCTCTCTAGCGACCGATTGTGGTCTTTTACAAATAACTTATCCATAACACAAAGCTCGTATCGGTGCGGTTTCGCGCAGCTTTGTGGTTTTGTGGAGTCAACTTTGAACTTTTACTACCCACTTAATTATCTTTATAAGAGTATAGACTTTAAACAGTATCACGCGTACCAAGGCTAATATTCCTTGCTTGAGTAACTTATTTGATTAATTAAGTATTCAGTTTCCATCACACTAATATCGGAAATGAGAGTCGAGTAAGATAAAATTGAACTTGATCGATATATTATATCCAGAATACGGATCCATCGATCTTACCTTCGATGTTATGATGTCCACATTTTGTTTGAAATATGCAATTTCCGTAGTAATGGGGACTCGCGAGGAGGAAGTTCAGCAAAACGAAATCCGCAGTGTGTGCTTCATAAAGAACTCTGTGCATAGAGTTTACCTATTCATGGAATCGACGGCTGCGACCTCACACGAATCACTGAACTGACGCGAATCAAGTTATAACTTTAAAATTTTGTTACATGCATTTTTCGGTTGTTGGCACTACCCCTACCTACTATTTGTGATTTGGTATTGTAATATTTAATGAACATATATTATTATATTTTATTCTAAATAATTTATAATAAATAGATAAGGATATAATATTAGCTACATTGAATTTATCTCTAGATTTTTGCATTTAAGAACAGTAATACTTATTATAAATAGGTTTATCTGCCGCATCTTTTTAGAAAAGTAAAACCTACTAAAACATCGAATATGGGAACAAATAGAACACTTATTAACATATTTAAAAAATACTGTATCCCTGAGGGAAAATTGCTTTGCTTTATTTAGATAAAAGTTTGTTTTTGTTGAAATTTCAATATTTGTTCTCGGTAGACAAAGTCGCGGGAAGAACTTGCCAGGAAATAAAATTTGAAAATTGAATTAAAGTGGTTGATAATTTTAAAACGCGAGAAATACAATGTTAATTCGTTGTGTGGTATTTACGGAAACATTAACCTCGCGTTGATGTCTACTCTATGTTAGTATCTCCAGACAGCTGAGAATCGGAAATATGCAATCTGTATAGTGTTTTTTTCATGATTTAAACAAATTTGCGGTTCCCCGTAGAGGTAGGCAGCGATGTGACATAAATGAATAGCCGCTTCTGACCGCAGATATTTTAAGTTTCAATATTTCAGAGGGTGAGTTTTTCGACATTCATCGGACACATTCAAATCCCGGCCTTTATCATAATATCGTATCATAGTAACACTTCGCCCCGCATATTTCGCCCCTAATTGGCCAAGTATACCCACTCGCCCGCTCGATGTTTATATTGTCATACTCAGCCTCAAATGTTAGTAAGTAGCTTCAAAGTACAGTCAGAACGTAAAGCTTTTAAACGGGAATAGAACCCAGTATTTGCGACTCAGGCTGACCCCAATGGCCTGCCCCTAACCCTTAGCCGCATACACCGCGTAAGCGACGGCGACGGAGGCAATAAACAAGTAATTTATAAAATTATTCATATGTAGGTGTATGCTATAACTAACTTAGATTTAATTTGTTCCACGATTTCCATAGGGGCCGTAAGTTTCTCCTTCTATGTGTAAATACAAGGTTCTGTTTAGATAACAATCTTTACGATATCGAATAACAATAAACAATACGAGCTTTGTGTTGCCATTTATTTATTCCCGATAACCGTACTGTAATGTCGCGGTCTGTCAAAATAATTTTATATACAAACTTACAAAGAAAAGTTTTAAAAAATTGGGTGTTCTAAGGAGCAGATAGGGGTGCCACGTGAGGCCTGGAGAGCAAATCGCTTAGCCAGCGGAATAATGTAAACCGTGTCATGTTTCAGGATGCCTTGGTGCATTGTCAGCGGGCGTGGCCCTGGCGTTGTCTCCAGTGACGGTGGCGCTGTGCGTGCGCAAGTCGACGCGCGTCACCGCGGTGGTCGGCGGGCTGGTGGCAGCTCTCGGGTGCCTCTTCACATCCTTCGCCACGCAGTTCCACCAGCTATTCTTCAGTTACGGTACTGAACTAATTATTATTATTATATATTTGCCCGTTGAGTTGCTACCAAGGACATTATTAATACCAGGTAGAGCTTAAAATTCAATTATTACTTTCAACCTACGTATTGTTTAAAATTGTTCGTAATTTTTTATGTAGTCAATACAATATGCCTTAAGAACGACGATGGGCTCGGCACCCCTCACGTTGGGATTTATGGGTAAATATCTTCGGTGAGAAGTGGGTTGACTGATATATGACACTTCTCCCTTGAAAGTGTCAAGATAAGATATTCATACTTAGCCAACTCGTGTACTGTAAGGATAAACAAGCAATGTTTTCCCTCCACGGGTACTAAAAAATATAAGGAAGTTTTTAATAACACTAGTTGATTGCTAGATATAGGCAATTTGATCATTTTGGGAATGGGTAATTAGATTTTTTGAGAGGTAGATCTACTATTGTCTCAATATACCAGGTACTAAGTTAATTAAACGTATAAAATTATGTACCTAAGCTCGCTAAGTATCTAGGGAACATGTAGGATTTAAGAAATCTGTACGATCAAACTTTTTACTTTGGTCACAATAATATTACAAAAACTGTTGGAGTAAAGATGTAATTTGCTACATAATCTATTTATAACAGAAATAACTTAATCTACTATCGTTTACAAACTCAAAGAGAATAATTGAAATGTTATTCACCTGAAACAGCGATGTACGCCTGACAACTCCTTTTATTTTATTTATCAGATTAACATATCCGAAACCCGTTTAAGCGAACTTCAAAGGTATCCGGTAATTGGCTGCACGTGTCAATATGCAAGTATATGAAACAGTGCATCCCAATAACGGAAACCACGTTTGATCACGATGAGTGAGGTCCATTATATTATGCGTATTTACTTGAAATATCATTTGTGAAATGAGTCTGTATTTTTTTGCTGCAATAACTTTGTATAAGTCTCAGAGTATATAGTATATAAGTATAAGTAATTTTATTAAATAAATTAATGTTAAAATATACATTTTATATTCTAAAAACTAGACTTTGGTACGTTCTCAAACTGTAGTCAGAGGTTTTATCTAATGCCACTAGTGAAGGCCACGTTGTTTATTTATGATTAATAACAATTATTTTATTATATTTAACTCGACTTGCGACAATATACATACATACTTAGATAAAATCACGCCTATTTTCTTTTGGGGTAGGCAGAGAGCGTAGAATGCCGTTACACTCTTGACTCGAATCAGGTCTTATTTTGTCTTTCTTCTACTATCATCAATCCCTTCATAAATTCCTGTCGGTTCCAATTGGTACTCTTTACGTTTTGTTGCAAATTGAGTACTTTGTTAATGTGATGTTAGTTTTTTACTATAATTCAGGTGATATACGGCGAAAAGCAAGCAATATACTTAGATGCTATCCATAAACATTACCATTTACCACACCACATACTACGGCTCCAATCTCACGGCGGCAGTCAGAATCGCACATAATATTGCAGTACAAACTTCATCTAGTGCATGAAATGCGCGCTGTAAGCTGGCTCTATCTTCAAGGATATCGACGCTTGGTAACATTAGCATTTAAATTGGGATGGCTCACCGCACTGCAAGTGCAGCCACGTCGGGTTCGATACACTTCCTTGGATTGAAACCGATAATATTTGAGCTAACCCGGTTAAAGTTGCTCTGTCACGCGGTTATCCTGCAAATAATATTATGAGACTACCTAATAACTTCCCATATACTCGTACCCTCATGCACTCCGTGTTCTTTTCGTTGCAGGGAAGCACCCTTTTCACTCGCACAGATAACCTAATCTGCATGCGGTAGAGAATAACCCAAATTTATTTTTGAAAACATAATTTATACCTGGTAAAATAATTATTCAATAATAATTAAAGCTTCATAAATACCTACTTCGCGATCAATTATTTTGTATGCAGTGGATAGATATGGAAAGTGCTAGAACTAGGCATAGTACTTATCACAAGTTACAGTGATTTTGGGCGTAGTTTTTAATCTTTTGCCACAGTAGACTTCCTTGGTTGCTATTCATAGAGTACTCTTTACTAAAAGGGCAAAGCAATTTGTACATTGGCGTGAATGAAATATTAACAAAAATAAAACGGTTTAATATAGCAATATTGAATGACACAGCACTATTTTATTTTGGTCTCCTCTATTCATACGTATTCGAGAAGGCATAAATATGTCATTCAATAGGTCGCTATTTTTAATATGGTATGGCGGAAAATTAAATTCTTGATTCATCGTTGAATTGACATGAATGAAATGGTTTATTTTTATCCTCAAATATTTTTAGTAGTGAGCTGTCATCAATCTGACTGGATTATTGAACTGTAATTTAGATATCTGTCTGTTATTTTCCTTCAATTCACATGCTATTAAATTCCAGCTAAAACATTTAGTAGCAAACATTCGATAGAATATTCTATGCTTGTCATTCCTATACACTTTATCGTAGACCTAGATTAGCGTACGGTGCGCCAGAAGCCGGATTTCCACTGATAGCATTTCAGCTAACGGGAACTCCGTATCCTATTCATGTTGCTTCTACTATCACTTATTTAACTAATAACGCAGCAGTCAAGCAAAACACTGGTACTTAGTAATTACTGTGAATAAAGACTCCGAACAGTACATCATTTCCTTATATGATGAAAGTATGTACCGCGACAGACGATTCAATTAAATACTTTCTTGCATGTGAATGCGTTTTCGACCAAATACTTCAAATACCCCATGTAGGCAGATAACTAAATAACATAGATAAAGGAACACCGCAAATCTTTGCGCACATAAATAATGTAATTGCCACGTTTCACAGAAAAAGAAATAAATCGAAATAAAAATAGAAACAATGACCGCACCACAATCCGATGCAGCTTGATCCCAACAAAGACCCGCTGAATAAACATGATTGCAAAGTCTATCGAGCATCTACTACATAAAACAACAATGATATTACGCTGCAATCTGCGCCTGTAGGTACCTACCTCTTTATTTTGATTAAATTCCCTACCTCAATCTCAGATCAAGTAAAAATAAAAGTTTTAATTTTGCGAGCAACGAAGTGACGCCGGTTAAAACTGCGCCTTGCAGTGTACATATACATAATTCCACGCACACACCCACAACGAATACAAAGAAACAAAGCCTTATCCACGCTCTACATGTACCAAAAAGTTTCACCTACCTTTGTTATTTGATCTGAGGTCTCTAAGACAATTTAGAATTTTTGTGATATGACTACATGTAATCCCTAGGAGTACGTACAAATCATTTAATCAGAAATTTAGTGAAGACATATTTAAAGATTTAAGACGCCCTATAAATTAAGACGCCCGACGAAAGCCCGACGAATATAAATTAAGGCATGTTAATATCTGGTATGGTAACCAGAACGTGCACTATAAGCATGCAATATATTTTAATTGGCAGCATATAATACGTATCTATCTAGTTTACACGAGCCCTAATTACCAACTGATTGCCAAGCTATTTGTAACGTAATACTCGAAATAAAAGCGACACCTAATGGTATATACACCTAATGACACAATTTATGTATCAAGTGCGCGAAATCACTTGGTGGCTCCCCTAGTGAAATTTGATAAAGTACTCATATCCCCTGAACTAATATTCGCTTCCCGCTACAACACCCCTAGTATCCGTTTCAATAAAAGACAATGGCCTATATTTGCCAACGTAGTACGTAGTTTATTTAATGGGTAGAATTAATATATTTCCCTACTTTAACATAGCATTAAGTACATAATTATCTCGTAACAATACACACTTCACACCATCACACTTACACCCTTTTAATCTGTATTATAAATGCAAAAGACCGGATTAAAATAGTAGGCATGCATCATAAGGAATAAGAAGAACACATTTTTTTTTCTTTACTTAAGCGCTTGTTTTTTTTCACACAAGCTATTTTACGGAGAACCTTTTTATAACCCTTGATTTTATTTTTTATTAGAAGAGAGATGGCAGATAAGATCATTATTGATCCTTGATTACAGAAATTATATATTTGTGTTTAAAGTTATCCCAATACCGCACTCCAATATTTTTTACTGTAATAATATCTTTATATTCACCAACATTTGTGAATGACATCACGCACATAAAATGTATATTCAATGTCAATCACAAAATTATAACGAGCACTAGTTACGTTTAATGGTTAATGATAATATAGTTATAATTAACTTCAAAATAATTATTATTTCCTGTTATCCTATATCCGCCTAAGGCTGATACATACACACTAGTCAGTACCTACACAGTTTTAACAGCCCTGTTTAAGATAAGATAATATTATGTTAGTAGGTACATCAAGGGCTGTAGGACATTATTAAATAATTACATTTATGATGTAGACGTATTTAGGTACTATACTAGAATATTTTTAATGCCGTGTTAAAAACAGAAAGGTTATAAATATATAAAAGCAAAGTAGATACAGACACTGTCTAACTGACTCGTCACGAAATCTCTTTATAAGTCATGATATAGTAATAATAAATAAATAATAAAATACGCGCCGTTACATCAATTTACAATGGAATGGAATAGGAATTAATTCTAATGAAGCTTTGACAGCAAATAGGAGAAGTTTGAATAGCTTTAATTATAGTGCTTTAATTGTTTTCAGGGACGGTGGTGGGTGTAGGCGTAGGTCTGACGAGGGACTGCTCCACCCTGATGGTAGCGCAGTACTTCAAGCGCAGGCGCGAGCTCGTCGAGATATTCATCGTGAGCGGCAGCGGCCTCGGCATCGCCGTCATGTCTACCTTCATCAAAGGCGCCATCAGGTAAGTACATTCTACCTGTCAGATTTGCATTTAGATTAAACTTATTGCAGCACTTGACCCTACACAGACATAATACCTGCTTACTTAATTTCTTAATCAAGTTGTTGTGTGCTAAATCTTAATCCGATAACTTCACTTACGATTTGCTCTTGCGTATTTCAGAGCAATTGGCTGGCGTTTAGGACTTCAGGCAGTGACAGGAGTAGTATTCGTAACGTTCATACTTGGCACGTTTTACCGCTCGGCGTCCCTGTACCACCCGCAAAGGCGTGCAATATTGCATCTTAAAAACCAAAACAAGATCA